>BSEG01000007.1:34990000-37390000 GCA_036245055.1 Diospyros kaki
ACAGAAGAAATTTAAGGGGCAAAAAGGCTTTGTGTGTATTGGAAACGAGGAGGACATACAAAGGAGCACGGTTTCAAATTGGTCTGGTATCCTGAGTGGTATAAAACCAATAAAAACAAGGATAAGAACAGCATCCATAGTGC
Source organism: Diospyros kaki (assembly GCA_036245055.1). Classification (NCBI taxonomy): domain Eukaryota; kingdom Viridiplantae; phylum Streptophyta; class Magnoliopsida; order Ericales; family Ebenaceae; genus Diospyros; species Diospyros kaki. The sequence continues at coordinate 34,990,144 of BSEG01000007.1, forward strand.
AGTAGCTCGTGTGAATAGTGCAACTGTAAATATTCCTAAGACTCCTACAGAGGATAGAGCTATTAATCATGAGGAACTAGAAAGTCTTGCTACTGTCATTTCGAAGATTTTGAAGACCAGCAATCAATCTTTCAGTGTCAACATGCCAACTGCAGAAAATTTTGCTGGTAATGTAAAATCTGTGAAACTCTGTCTATATGGTTTGGTAGGAGACTTGGATCCAAACATGTTTGTTCATGATCCAAACATGACTCACTACAATTACTGATCACATGTGTTTTGATCCAAACATGTTTGTTCATATACATAACTCAAAACATAATATCTCCATTTTCTTACCCAATGGAACTGTCACTACAGTTACTCAAATTGGTTACATTAAGTTTTCTTCCAACCTTGTTAATTGTTATTCATGATGTATTGTATATTCTATCCTTTCAATTCAACCTGTTATCTGTGAGTAAGCTACTCAATGACTTACATCTTATCGTTGTTTTCTTTCCTTTTGGCTGCCTCATTCAGGACCTGAAGACTGCTGAGGTTGTAGTGGTTGGGAGGCTAGGAGGACGACTCTACAAACTGGACCAAACTAGTTTTCTCCCTTCCACTATTCAATCTTTCTTAATAACAGTTCGTAATAGTGCAACTCAGTCTGTGTTCTCTGTTTTTCCAAGTTTGAATAAAGAGAATAGTTGCTTTCATTCTCTGTTTTATACTCATTCGGATTATGCTTTTTGGCATGCACACCTTGGTCATTCTTCTTGTAGTAAAATACAACACATACCTTCACTAAGACTCTTGGTTGATGTAAATTACAAGTGTTCAAGTTGTCCACAAGCCAAACAGCCTTGATTACCTTTTGCTATCAGCAATACACATTCCAATTTACCTTTTGACCTGTTACATATCGATCTTTGGGGACCATATCATGTAACATCAATCACCAGTGCCAATTATTTCTTGACTATAGTGGATGATAAAACTAGAGCTATGTGGACATTTATGTTGCAGCATAAAGCCCAGTGCCCTGCCATTCTCACCCAATTTCTATCCATAATTTCCACACAATTTCATGCTAAAGTCAAGATTATACGAACTGATAATGGCATTGAATTTTCAAACTCAAAGTGCCATTCTTTGTAGGCTTCAAATGGCATTATACACCAAAAGTCGTGTCCATATACACCACAACAAAACGGTGTGGTGGAACAGAAACATAGACACCCTCTTGACCTTGCTAGAGCTCTTCAAATTCAGTCTAATCTACCTACAATTTTTCAGTCAGAGAGTATAGTTGCTGCAACCTTCATTGTAAACCGATTACCTACTCCTATACTTGATTGGAAAACCCCCTATCATGCCCTTTATCAAAAGGCACCACATTACACTTTGCTCAAGACGTATGGCTGTCTTTGTTATGCCACAAACACTTTGTCTCACAAGGATAAATTCAGTCCTTGAGCTATACCTTTGGTATTCATTAGTGACTCCAGTACACACAAATGTTATAAACTGTACAACTTGCATACTCAAAAACTCTTTACTAGTCGAGATGTTACATTCAATGAGACTCACTTTCCTTTCAAGTCCATCTCACATCATACATCTTCTTCTTTGGTTTTACCTCAGTTTTTTTTTTTTTTTAATTCACCAGACAACAGTTTTCCTTCCTCTTCTAGTTCTACACCAACTGCTACATCACCCCCTGCTAGCCTTTCACCTTCACCTGATTCAACAAACACATTGCCTGCCTTGGTTGATTCTCTGCCGGTTCCTTCTCCATCCCATATTCAACCTATTAGACGCAGCTCTCAGATTATCCATAAACCTGCTAGGCTCCATGATTTTGTAAGCTCGTTCCAAACCAGTTCTCTTGATCCTATTCCCTCACAGGATGCAGGTATGTCTCTTCTTTCTTCCACTTACTTTCACTTCCTCTTATTCTTCCTTTCTTAACATCTATTCTACTATCGAGCCTTCTTCTTTTTGCATTTCTTGCAAAGACCCTAATTGGATCAAAGCCATGGAACAAGAGCTTGCTGCCCTTGAGCAAAATGGCACTTGGATTCTTACTATCTTGCCAAAAGGGAAACGAGCCATAGGCTCTAAATGGGTTTACAAGATCAAATATAAACCGAGTAGCAAAGTTGATAGATATAAGGCTCGTTTGGTAACCAAGGGCTATCATCAAATACAAGGTTTGGATTTCAAGGAGTCATTCTCTCCTGTAGCTAAATTGGTTACTGTTCGATTGTTCCTTGCTGTAGCTACAGTTACATCTCAGGCCATTTATCAGCTAGATGTGAATAATGCCTTCCTCCATGGTCATATCGATGAGGAAGTCTACATGACCCTGAGGGTTACACAAAGGCCGCTCCTGGACAGGTGTGTCTTCTTAAACGCTCTTTATACAAGCTTCTCGCCAATGGAATGTTGAGTTTACCTCCTTTCTTATTAGCATGGGATTCACTCAGTCACCGCATGATCATTGTCTATTCACTAAAAATCACAATGCTGTTTTTACTGCTCTACTTGTTTATGTGGATGGTGTTCTTATTACAGGTACAGATCCTGCCTATATAGGGGAGGTTAAGACTACTTTATATCACAAGTTCACCATTAAAGATCTGAGCTTTGCTAGGTATTTCTTGGGTTTGGAAATTGCCCGTTCCCGTACAGGCACCTTTCTCAGCCAACACAAGTTTATACAGGATCTTGTCAAGGACACTGGCCTGCAGAATGCAAAGAGTTCTCCATTTCCTTTGTCTAAGGGTTTTCGTCTTACCCTAGATCAAGGGGAAGTAATATCTAATCCTGAACAATATAGGCAGCAGGTTGGACAACTGTTATACATCAATCTCACTTGGCCCAATATTAGCTATGCTGTCCAACATTTGAGTCATTTTATGTCATCTCCTCATCAACCACATTTGGATGCATCATGTCCTTTTTCTAGAAAGTCTCTCACTGGATATTGTGGAATTTTGCCAAAATTGCACAGATGGATTTGGTGGAAGGATTGCCTAAGTTGGAAGGAAGGAGTGTGATAATGGTAGTAGTGGACAGATTGACGAAATTCGGGCACTTCCTAAGTCTGTCCCACCCCTTCACAGTCTCAGAAGTTGCAAGACTCCTACTAGACTCAGTGGTGAAGCTACATGGATTATCTCTGTCCATTGCGTCGGACCGGGATAAGATATTTACCAATACTTTTTGGAAGGAACTATTTAAGAGTCTCAAAGTTGGGGTGCCCATGTCTACGGCTTACCATCTCGAGACGGATGGACAAACAAAGCAGGTGAACCAATGTTTAGAAACTTATCTAAGGTGCATTTGTTTTTCTAAGCCAAAGAGTTGGAATAAGTGGTTGCAGTTGGCTCAATGGTGGTATAACTCCAATTACCACAGCTCCCTAAAGAGAACTCCTTTTGAAGCCCTATTTGGGTATAAATCGCCCCTAATACCTGCTGTCAGGAAGTATTCAAGTGCTGAAGTGACAGCGGACCAATATTTGAGGCAAAGGCAAGAAGCTCTGCAAACAATCAAATGGGAGTTAAGCCTGGCGCAAAACAGAATGAAACAGCTGGCTGATCGAAACAGGAGTGAAAGGTCCTTTGAAGTAGGAGATTGGGTATATCTGAAGGTCAAAAGATTTCAGCAGCAATTGTTCTCCATTGCCCCCACCTCTAAATTAAGCTCCAAGTACTATGGACAGTTTGAGGTTGTGGCCAAAGTAGGGGAGAGGGCTTACAGGTTACAGCTTCCGGAAGGAGTAAAGATTCACCCAGTCTTCCACGTATCTCTCTTGAAGAAGGCAGTGGGACATATAGATTCTGTCAGCTTGGAGGTTCCCCTTACCGAAGAGGACATAGCTGAGGCAGCAGAACCTCTAGCAGTGCTAGATAAGAGGGTGATCTACCAAAATTCTATCCCCTTGACACAGTTGCTGGTGCAATGGATTCACTTGCACCCCGATCATACCACGTGGGAGTACCTGCCTGACCTCTTCAAACAGTTTCCAAGGATTGCCCAGCTTTTGTAATTTCCTGAGGACAAGAAATGTTTAGAGGAAGGAGGTATTGTCACATTCCTAAGGGTATAATTGTCATTATAATTTTTGTACATTAATTAGGGGTGTACCTAGTCGGTTAACACAGCATTGCATCTCCAGGAGTACATTCCAGGAGATTCCAGCTTCAGGTTATATATGTATTGAGAACTCAGCCTAACGGAATTATGCAATGAAAAAATTTTGAACATTCTCTCTCTCTCTCTCTCTCTCTCTCTCTCTCAATTATTCTTCCTATCTTCCCCAGAATTCTTCAATTTCCAGAAGAATCCCCCTTGTCAGCTATCGGAGCTGACAATCTCTTCCCGTGCCTCTTTCCTGCGATAGTCAGGCTACTATTCATATTGCTTCTAATCCAGTGTTTCACAAACGTACTAAGCATTTGGACATTGATTGTCATCTTGTCCGAGAACACTTGAAGAATAGTTTTATTCAACCTCTACATGTTTCTTCTTCATCTCAACTAGCGGATGTCTTCATGAAACCACTAGGACCTTCCCAGCATCATTGTCTTGTTTCCAAGTTGGGACTATTGGCACCACTGTCTCCAACTTGGTATTACTTGTGTTGCTGTGTATTTTATATTTAGTTTATTTGTTATTTCATTTTTTATTTTTGTTATTGTAAGTTATAACAAGCAGTAGGTGGTTAGCATTAGTATTACTTGTGTGAATACTTGCAAAGGCAGACTGGGGATAATAGGCATTTTTTAACTTTCTTTTCGTCCTTGCTCTGTCTTTTCTTCAAAGTTGCTCTCCAGATTTATAATTGATAATTGATGAACCTAAAGCATGCCTCTGTTTTATATATCTCAACCTAGTCTATGATAAGTTGATTCTTAATTATAACATGAAATCCTTACAAAATAGGGAACATATGATTGATGATTGTCGTAGCAGTTTTGTGAGAAAAAAGAGAACCTTACCTGTGGTTTAACTTCTACAATGTGTTGACCACTCTTGACGGACACTGGCTCATTGGCAAGGACACTTTCCAGGTGATCTAGAAGCTCCTTGGCCTGACAGGAGCCAAAGTCCCTATCTGCATACTGATAATTCCAAACAAGAGCACTCTCTTTTGTCTCTATGGTAGAACCATCTGTTGTTTCAGTGTATAATTTCATTACAGGCTCAGCTATCTGTTTCCAATAAAAATCTGGTACAGGAATACAGGTTTCCCACTCTGCTTCTCCATTAGGCCTGAAATATAGTAAAACTCAATTAGGCACTAATAGGGAGAAGATAACAAAGACAGAATTAAAAAGTTACTGTGGAGGTACTTAATAAAACAGAAGAAGAAGAAGAAGAAGAAGAATTTAGAAAAACTTAGTTGCTTGGGAAGTGGGAGTGAGGCAGTGACTACATGTTCAAATATTGCAGCTGAAGGTGAACCAAATTTCTTGCAGCCTAAGCAACATAAAGATAAGTAAAATAATTGAAAATAATACAGCATCGAACATGGTCTTAAAGTGCTTTAAGGATTTGAATTATGATTGCAACTACTTGGAAAACACAATAAGAGCTCAAAAAATGTGGGCCTGGGTAAAGGTGTGCACCTCAAAAAATAACCATGCTCTGCTGCTATCCCAAGATTTTCACATGAAGAAAACCATTCGGACAAAGTACTCTTACCCTTGCCACTAACAATGAACACAACATTTTTGGGGTCACTGCATAAGCTTTTTAAAATTGCAACAGCCTCAGTACTAGGAGTTGTGCTGATTGAGCTTTGCAGCATCATAGTACCATCAAAATCCAATAGAATTGCCCGGTTCTTGGTCCTCTTATATGCAGAAACAATGTGCTCAAATGAAAGCTTCCTAAAGTTTGGGTCCAAAGCAATAACCCGAAACCCTAAACCAAAACCAATACCCCAGCATCTCCTCCTGACATGATCCCTGCATGCCCTTTCAAGATCTTGCAAAAAGCTATGTGCCCAATACGCTACATCATGTGTACTCACATACCTATAGTGTTTCTCATGCCTCAACTGTTTCTCTTCCTCAGAGACAATTAAGGCAGAATCCATAGCTTCAGAAACAGCTTCAATATTCCATGGGTTAACTCGAATTGCACCACTAAGAGAAGGGGAGCACCCAATGAACTCTGAAACCACTAGCATGCTTTTCTTCGGGGCTGATGGTTTTAGTCCCAAGGCATCGTCTAGCTTCTCATTTCCTTGTCGACATATAATGTATTCATAAGGTATAAGATTCATCCCATCTCTCACTGCTGTCACCAGACAACATTCTGCAATTACATAATAAGCAATTCGCTCATAGAATTGAAGCGGGATATCAATCAAAACTACTGGATCATATCCTGGTCGCCTAAATGCTTGATTTATTTTGGTTACAGTAGCATATGTTTCAGATTGTACCTCCTGGACATCTTTCCCTCGCCCTCTTGCAGGATTTGCAATTTGAACCAAAACAACTTTACCCCTCTTATCAGGATGCTGGATGAGCAACTGTTCAAAAGCCAGTAGTTTTAAACTTATCCCTTTGAAGATGTCCATGTCATCAACCCCAAGCAAAACAGTCTGACCCCTAAACTGATCCCGTAATTCTGCAACCTTGGATCCGGTCTCAGGAAGATCCAGCACAGACTGAATCTGGCCCATGTGAATCCCAACAGGGAGAATCTTAATGCTCACAGTACGACCATAGTACTCAATACCAATGTAACCCCTCTTGGACTGATAAGAAATGCCAAGCATTCTACTGCAACAAGAAAGGAAGTGTCTTGCATAGTCAAAAGTATGGAAGCCGATAAGGTCAGAGTTCAAGAGTGCTCGTAGAAGTTCATCTCTAATAGGTAGGGTGCGGTATATTTCTGAAGATGGGAATGGACTGTGGAGAAAGAATCCAAGCTTCACTCTGTTAAACCTCTTCCTCAGAAATGTTGGCAAAACCATCAAATGGTAGTCGTGAACCCACACAAAATCATCATCGGGGCTGATCACTTCCATAACTTTATCTGCAAATATCTTGTTCACCGAGAGGTAAGCTTGCCAAAGGGACCGATCAAACCTCCCACCAAGATCTGGTGATAAGGGAAGCATATAGTGAAATAAAGGCCACAAATGCTGCTTACAAAATCCATGATAGAATTTACTGAAGAGCTCCGGAGGAATGAAAGCCGGGACACATTTGAAAGTTTCAAGCAAGGTTTGTGCTACTTCATCTTGTTCACTAGGGTCAATTTCTTCCTTAAGAGAACCAACATAGATAACTTGTGCATCTTCTCCAAGGCCATCTTTGAGTTGCAAAAGAAGTGAATCTTCATCCCAACTGAAGTTCCACCCTCCACTGCCATCTGATCTTCGATGAGCCCGGAGTGGAAGTTGATTACCCACGATGATCATCCGCTCTTGGGACAGAGATGAGGGAGCATCAGAGCCAGCACCATTGCTATTTTCATCATCTAGTTCAGATAATACCCCAGCTACAGTTGCCACTCGAGGCAGCCTCTTGCTTCCTTGACTAAAAGACGGGGATTGACCAGAAGCAAGATCCAAAAGGTTTGAATATGACCTTGAAACCATTATCAAAATTTGGGCTTATAACTCAAGCCTACTGGGAACACGAAGAGGAGCAATGTGGTTTGTCCTTTCTCCAATAAATGGAATCAAATTCTGCATGAACCAGATGCAAAAATAGAATCATTGAAAGGCGTGCAAGAATAATCATATCAAATTCTACAGAGAAAATTACATGAAGCATATACTCCAATACCAATTACAAAAATTCTACTATTCAAGTGCACCCCCCCCCCAACCCCGACCCAATATATATATATATATATATATATATATTTATATAAAACAAGGCCTTTTCAGGATTAAATGGTTAAAAGACATTCATAAACTTTGAAAACAAAACTTAGAAAGAATCCAATTGGGAGAGAAAACCATGCATGAATAAAGAACTGCAAAAATCCCATAATCGATACCCTAGCTCCCAAATCATCAACTAGCCACAACAATAACAACTGAACAAAACCCAGAAAAATCTAAACAGCACGCAGGGCTCTACTAACTTTGAAGATATCCAGAAGCTGAAACTGAGAACGCTACCTAACACTGAATGGAAAATTATAAATAATTATGTAAACAAAACAAGAGAAATTACCCCCAAGCTATTGTAACTTAATCTAATCCAAGTCCGAAAGAACACTACCTTCAGCATCATATATCCAAGATTACGATGGTCCAGGGAGCAAAATCAATCGAAATAGCCACAAATTTTTGCATGCAAAATCAACGCATCCTCCACCGACAACAGATTCTAAATTTATTTATAGAGCGAGAGACAGGTAAATGGAACTCGCAGAAAAACTCAGAAAATGCGCGAATGATTAAACTGGTGAGAGGAGCTAGTAGAAAGTAAGAAGAGGAGGACAAAAGGGAAACGTGGGTTGACAGAAGAGGGAAATACGAACTCACCTTTGAGGGTAGAAGGAGAGTGAGTGGCCCAGTAAAAATTATCAAAGATCCCCACTACCACAAAGATTCTTCTTTCCACGTTCTCTCTCCCTCTCTCTCTCTGAGCAGCAATGGCATGGATGGACCTTGTTTCTTTTGCTTGCTTTAGCTTTATATTAGACGTTTTAGGGATAAAGGGATGCCCATTTCCAGAGCATTCGATTCTCTCTCTGTCTCGTCTCCTCTCTCTCTCTCTCTCTCTAAATTCTCTCAGAAATCAATCAGAAACGGGGGTGACGAGAGCAAGAGGAGAGAACAGTGTAGAGCAAGTGGTTGCTGGCAGTAGTACCGTTTTAACTCTGGTTAACTTTGTCTAATCATTGTAAGGGGAGAAAAAGATCTACCCAAACTCAACTAGGCCGCACCCTTTTTTTCCACTTCCACCACGTGTGGCCATAGCGCGTACACGACACCCCAAGCATGTATCCGCTGCGGCCGCCCGGTTTAACTCAAAACTGAAAACGTACGGATCGAAACTGCAACTGGAACTGCAACTGGAAGCCAGTGGGCATGATTTTGTATTCGCATTTATATTTTTATTCTGAGTCTTTATTTTTCCACTTTTAGGATATTTTTTTTCTAATGTTTTATTTTTATATTCATAGAGTAGAATAATGAGTATTCAACCCTATATTTTTTTAATAAATTTATATTTACAATTTAAATAATTTTATATTAATTTATTAATAAATCAATATGACATTAGAGCAAATGAAAAGTTAAAAATTAAGCATTATTTTAATTAATAAAAAAGTCATCTCTATTGTCAAAGGTGAGCATAAAATGCAAGACACAACGTAACATGTTAAATTTTAAATTTATAAGAATATTTTTAATTTAATTTTTTTAGTCTTTAAATTATAATATATAATTAAATAAAATAACATATATATATATAACACCAATAAGAACGAAACCATCCTGACTTTTGATTTGACTTTTCTCATAAGTCTAATTTGATTAAAATTAAATGAATATCATTATCTAAGTCTAATAATCATGATGATAAGACAACATTTCTCTCCCTTTTCTTCTTACAGAACTCTTGTAATGGGTATGTAACCTCTATCGCAATATGAGGTTCATCCGTCATCGATTAGTATTTTTCAAAATTTTAAACATATTTACATATTTATTTAGTTTATATATATACAAATCTTTATGTATTTACACTCACTTAAGTTTCTATTTAGGCTATATTTATATATCTTTAGTTTTTATAAAATATATTTATTTATATGTTTAGGTCATATTTAGTTTATATGAATATATTTTTGTAAATATATATTTATATATTTAAAATATAAATATATTTAGGTTAGTATTACCCATTTATATATATTTAGTTTAAGTTTAAATTTATATTTTAAAAAATCTTTAACTCATAGTAGTTTATAGTTATAAACATATATATAGTTTACATTTACATATAAATATATTTTTTGTAAATACATTTATATATTTTAGTTTGTAGTTATACTTTTGTAATTATAATATATTTTGGTAATTAAAAATTATAATTTATGTTATAATCAAAGTATAGAGAAAGGAAAGAGGAGAGAAAAAGATTGGTGATAGGGGTTATGCATGTTACACAATTTATTAACTATAATTTATGTTAAACAAACTATAATTTGTTTTTTACTTGATAAAAGAGCTAATTTTGGCTTGTTTGAAATTAAGAAAAGATGAGGTAAATTTGATTATATAAAAGTGTTTAGTAAATTTATCGAGATAAGGTGAGTTTTTGAAAGATTCGCTTGCATTAAGTAAGTATCACAAAAGATTCATTAGATTTTTGAAAATATTTTTCAAAAACATGTAAATGCAACAGAAATAAAATAAAAAATATGTTATAAACTCATATGTTCAAACCATGTGCATATTTTAATTCACAATGAAAGGATCATAGCAATAACTTTTACCTTATAGAAAGATCTTGTTGCTGGTTATTTCCTTTGTGTTGGGTCCCAAATTGTTCAGGTCTCCTTCACGAGCTCCTTTGTGCCTCCTTCACAGACAACTCATTGTTGTGTTTTTGATAGTTGACCAAGCCTTTTCCATCGTGCATAAAAGACCAAGTCAATCCATACCAAAGTCACCAACTAAAACCATCTGTCAATTACTTATGCTAGTTGAGACTAAGTGAAGGTGATGAGTTCTTTCAAAATAAGGAGTTTATCTCATGAGCAAAGGTCAATGAAAAAGAATGAGAATACAACAAGAAAGAGGGAAGCTAACAAAAGCTAGAGCAAGGAAAAATAGACAACAACAAGCTCAAGCTAAAAGCACACATTGTCGAGATAGAGCTTTTCAAAATCTTTCATCTTCTATAGACATTCTCATTCCCTCTTATATGCTATATTTTCCTTTTTTCTTCATTTTAATGCATTGAAAAGTGAAATAAATGAAGAGATCGGAGCATTTAGTGTTTTGAAGACAAACAAAATGAAAGAATGGCCTAGTTTTTGGAAACCCTGTTGAACAAAACTATAGATTGTTTCTAAAGACTAATTGATAGTTTGTCAAATTTATCTGATTAGTCGATCGATTTGAACAACTGGTTGACAGTTTTGTCTCTTCCATTGAAACTTATGTCTAGTTATATTTAAACCCGTTATTAATTCTTAATAGCACTTCATTAACTCTTAATAAAACTTAGACCTCCATTAACTCCTTAATGGGATCATTGTTAACTCTTAGCAAAACCTTGACCCTTTGTTAACTCTTAACAATATTTAATCTTATCAACTCTTAATAATGATCAAGACAATCCTATAAGGGAATGAAGTCGTACTTCATGTAATCCTATTTCAGCTAACGATTACTATGTAACACAATCCTTCCATTTACTAAGATCCAAATCAAGTGAGAGTCATAAACTGATTAAGCTCACTAGACTCTATAACTATGACAAGATCTAATTTGGTGTGATTGAGATGACACATCGAAAACTCATTTCCGATCATTCATACCCTAGCTAGGGATTTTTACCAATCAATTACCAATAAATATCATATAGGGTGTTCGTCTCACATTTGAGGTTAATAGATCATATTCAACAATCACCTGTCTCTATATAACAGTAAAAGAAAAATCACATAGAGAGCATTCCCACCCCTAATGGGATGGTTTCTTTCATGACAAATCACTGACACCAATATATAAAAAAATTGTGTCACCCTCAAGTTTGAGAATCAATTACATAATTGCAACCAATAATAAAATATTAATCATCTCAATCATTTGATCTATTATTTATGTCATCTTCGATGTACGTACTCCAACATTCACCCTATGTTTACTATTCGCATCTCATGCGATATGACATGTGACTCATCATTTTTTATCATTAGTATTTCATATTAATCAAAGTAGTAAACAGTGAACGAACTCATAATCAACTAATCGAAGTCCTCATTAGAAAGATTACAAGGACCAAGAACTATTTAGGATCCTTATACTAAAGGATCTCACTCACATATTTTTAATAACTTCAGAATAAGATCTTTAACAAGACATCTAGAGACTCAATTCATAAGAACGGAGAGTATGAATTAAAAAATAACTATTTTATTAATAATAACAATAATACATCATATACCTTTATTACTAAAGGGAATCACTAGTACGGCGGTATAAGCAAAAATAAAATTTTTACCGATGGATCAGATCACGCAATGGAATATAACATATACGCCATACATAATTCGGGTATTTAAGCAATATGCATATTCAATAATTGAATATATAAATAAATTACATACCTGATGTGCGATGTAAGGTTAAGGTACAGAAACTATTTATATACTGAGACTGTGTCCACCTCACAGTGTAGTGGTCCTAGTTAATCCACACCTAGTATGCAGTAAAGTATCGTTTTGGTCATCTCTTCATGTGCTAGATATAAAGGATCTATGTATCACCGATGCCCGTGTTTTAAAATTATATACGTAACTATTACACATATAATTACTATGATATTTAAGAGGAAGAAAAAAAAAATGAAGCAACGTAGGTGAGAGAGGGGCAGAGGCTCCACCTCTATCCTTTTATTCAATCTCTCCCCCTCCTCTTCTCTTTATCTTTTTTCCCCTTCCTCAATTCAATTTTCTTTTCACGTTCGTCGCCCCACCATCTCAATTATGCAAGTAATAATTCAAATGTTACTATACAATTTTACTATACACTTTCACTATGCACTATGCACTATACAAATTTAGGCGCCGCCTCTTACTGTACAATCTTTAATTAATTTCACATTATGCACTTTACACTATACATTATTACTACGCACTATGCACTTCAACTATGCACTATTGGCAGGGCCAATGGTCAACATTTGACTAATCAATTCTAGAGATATTTTTGGGCACGCGATATCAATACCAAAGGCAAATTATATGGTGTGTGACTTTCTATATTCACTACCCGCTAGCAATCAAATAATACTGAAAACTCTTTTCGGTATCAATCAACCCTTTAACCCTTTACTGAAACTTCTTCAAATCCCGACGATGTTCTGAGAGTTCCTGAATACCGTCTAGGAGCGATTCAAGATAGTATAGGTGGCAGTGAAGTCTCAGTCTCACTTCAAGTGAACTTATTACAGTTGACGATTACTGCGTGCTATAATCTTTTCATCACCTAACATCCCAACAAAGAAAAAGTCGTGGAGTGATAAACTCACAAACTCAGTAACTATGTGCCAGACCTCATTAATATGACTAGATGACACTTCAAGATATATCTTTCCTGAATTTCAATCTGCCCTGCCCAAGGATATCCTGTCACATCAATAGTAGATCACATAAGACGTTCACCTCATTAAATACCAACAAGGGTGATAAATCTTATTCCCAACACCTGTCTCCATATATCAGTAATACGAAACCACATAGATGAATGTTCTCATCTCATAATTGGATGGTTCAACTCATTAGCAAATCCCGTACACCAATATACAAAACAACTGTACTGGTTCAAGTCTAATAATTAACACACTATCGCAACCTGATAACATGACAATTATCCACCATGTCATGTGGTCAGTCATCAACATCATATTCAACTAATCGCTCCTCAATGACCACCAATAGGTTTACTAGCGACATCTCATGTTATATGGCGCATGATACACCATCATCCCATCAGTATCTCCATACTAAATGAGGTAGCAACCCCTGTGCTAATCCATACTCGATTAATCGGAGTCATCATCCAAAGAATCTAAGGACTAGGAATAGTTTAAGATATTCTATTACTAGAGAATCCTATCACACAGTCTCAACACCTTGAGAATAAGATTCTCACAAAGAAAATTTAGGAACTCGTTCATATAATTGATTAGAGAGAATATGAATGAATAAAATCTTGTCTTTTATAGATTTATACAAAAACACAATTAATGCATTAAAACAAGCCTGCTAAATGTCATCCAAATCTAGCATCAGGGTACACGACACTAACAATCTCTCACTTGCACTAATGCTAATTTACATCATATGTATATCTAGTGCTACACCATTAGCAAGAATCAGATACCCATCTTCTCAAGATGTTGATCCAGCTGTGACTGGATCATAGCCTTGGTGAATGGGTCAACTATATTATCCATTAAATCTATTCTCTGCAACTATGCGTCCCCACGTGCTATAATCTCTCAAATCAAATGAAATTGATGCTCAATGTGTTTTGATTTTTTATGAGATATAGGTTCCTTCACTTGAGCGATAGCTCCATTGTTGTCACAATACAAAGGTACTAATGACAAAATGGTCAAAACCACGTTGACCTGATGTGTGATTTATGCACAATTAATTCGGGCAAGTGTACCCTAGTTAAATATGCATATAGTGATAAAAAGAGTATTGATCCCACGAGTACTAGATCACACTACCAAAATAATTTTAATTTAGCCTAAGTTAAACTAATTAATTAATCGGATAAATAAAAATAAATAATTATGAGAAAAATTAATTAATGAATGCACTAGGGTTTAGATTTCATTTAATCTGGGTTATGTAATTATCTATTCAACCCGATTCAAAACCACAAATACCCTTACAGTATTTTATAATTATTTGTATGTGATGGTGGATTTTCCTCAATTAATTAATAAACTTTCTCAAATCATATTAATCTTTTATTAATTCAATTTCACTGTCAGATTTCTAAACAGATATCAACGAAATAAATAAGTATTAAGTTCTTTGAAAAATCTCTAATCTTGGAAGAGGATTTGACTCACTAAGTTTCCTCGATTCCCACACATGAACTAATCATCTTTCGATCTCATAGTCTAGCATGTAATTTATATTGCCTATGAATCTAATTTATAACAATCCTTTAGTCAGTCATGCATAAATCATTAAATCATTAAAAGGTGACCAATCTTTTAAAGCATTAAACACAACAATATAAATTCCTCATACAAATAATAATCGGGTTTTGAATCAAACTAAATAAATAATCACATAATTCCAAAATTAAAATCCATCCAAACCCTAATTAAAATAATTTAGTTAGACATAATTAAAATAAAAACAAACACTGAAATTAAAAGGAGAAATAAGTTCCCTGCCCAGATCTGAAATAGATCTGGGTGTGGCTGTTGCTGGGCGTGAAGCGTCTGTCTTGCTGTTCCTTTCTTCTCCGTGTGTTCACATGTGCGCGGCTTCAATTTCCAACATTCATTGTGCGCCGCGGAGCAGCCTCCCAATCTTTCCTCACTGTGCGCCTAAGTGCTTGGTCGTTGCTTCAATTCAATCTTTTTTTCATTGTGCACCTCAAGCCCGTTTTTATTCCCATGTTCTGTTCTTATTATATATATATATACACACACACACACGTAGGGCATGGAGTTCCAATTGCATTGCAATTGGACTTATATTAATATATTATTATGTATACACACACAAACCACACACACACATTCACGCCTCTGTTGTAAATTATTATATATATAATATAAGATAATATAATATAATATATATTATAATTTAATATATAATATTTAATATATTATTAATTATAGTAACTTTAATTATATTATAAAATTAATTATTTAAAATATTTATTTTTTATTTTATATTATAATATTAATTTTAAACTTAACTTTATAATATACATATATTTTTTTTTTCCTTTTACGTCCAAATCTTTAAAATAATATTCTTTGTTGGGTTTCTACAAAAAGAGATTAAAATAATATAAAATTTATATAAACACAAATTTATGTAGAAAAAAAAACACAAGATAAAGATAAAAATATGTATACAATTAAGCCCTATCAAATATTTTCACACTTAACTTTATCCATTTTCTCGAGCAAAGTGGAAAAGAAATATAAAATAAAAATTTCATTTTCATGCTAGGCCAAAGTCAAGAATTCCAATAACATATCAATGCATAATTAATAACAAAATTGGTTACCATCCATATTATCATATTAACTCTAAATCCAAAAGTATTAATTGAAATAATTAGTCATGCAAAATCATCACTTTTGATGCCATGCATATTTCAAAATTAATTCATGAAACATTGCAACTAACACAATTAAATCATGCAATAATTTTTTTGCAATCACTTCTCTCCACTACTACAAACATAAGGAGTAACAGGGATGATTTTTTTTTTTTTTTAATCAATCTTTCCTATGCATTACTTGGCTTTGAAACGAATGTCAACATTTTGTGATGAAGACACTTGGTTACTCCCCTAAATAATTGTTTAGAATGCATTTACATACTCATATTTTGAACTATCGTTTAACGTGAATGATGATGTAAGAGTATATTGTTAACCCCCAGTTACTACTAAACAGCTCAAAACATAAGAGTAGATAAATAGCAATAACAAATTATCTTTTTTTGCTTTTTTTTTTTTCATCATCCCATTTTACTTCAACTCTGTTTAGGCCTAGTTTCGAGAAATAATCACAATATTATTCTCACATAATCAATAATGCATAATCACAAAATCCCATGAAATTTGTTAAGAAGCATATATTTCAACAATCATAATAATTCGACATAATCAATTCCTTTTCCTTTAACACTGTTAAATCTAGAATCAATAATCAAATAGAATAATTCTTAATCTTGAGTTAACTATGCATTGAACCACAGTTAATATAGAAAACATGAAATCGGTCTAGTCATGAAAATAATACATTTTTCTAACAAAAAATCATCATTCATGCACGTGATATATTTCTTCTTCTTCTTCTTCTTTTTCTTTTTCTTTTTGTAATAATAAAAAAATAAGAATTATTGAATTTCCCACACCTACACTTAAATTAAATATTGTCCCCAATATTTAAAAATAAGAAAAGAGGAAAAGAAAAGCAATACTCCCCTGATGGTAAAGAAAGGTCTTCTTGAAATGCTTAAAGATTGTTGGTCTTATTCTTTTGAAGAAGAGAGGCCGGATTTCTGGATTCAACAAGTCTTAAAAAAAAGAAAGATAAAAAAAAATAAAATAAGAAATCAATCCAAGAATATTCTAAAAATTAAGAGAAATAAAAAGAAAAAATAAATAATATTTCGAATGAGTTGCCTCCCATCAAGCGCTTCTTTATAGTCATTAGATTGATTAAGTGGTAATTCTCAATGATCCTTCAAGTGAATGGTGGATTTGGAGAAAGATAGATGTCCACCATCGACATAAGGCTTCAATCGTTGCTCATTAACTTTGAAAGTTCCCTTAGTTTTATGAGAGACTTTAATTACACCATAAGGGAAAACTTGAGTTACTGTGAATGGACCACTCCATCTTGACCTTAGCTTGCCAGGAAAAAGCTTCAATCTAGAATTATAGAGAAGAACCTTCTCTCCAACTTTGAATTCCTTCTTTTTAATGTGCGCATTATGCCATGCCTTGGTTCTTTCTTTATAAAACCTAGAATTTTCGTAAGCTTTATGTCACCATTCTTCAAGCTCATTCAATGTCATCTTTCGTTGTGCACCTGCAGCTTGCAAATCAAAGTTAAGCAATTTGATAGTCTTATATGCTTTATGCTCTAATTCGATAGGAAGGTGACAAGTCTTACCAAAAATTGATCGATAAGGGGACATTCTAATAGGTGTT
This sequence comes from Diospyros kaki, assembly GCA_036245055.1. NCBI lineage: Eukaryota > Viridiplantae > Streptophyta > Magnoliopsida > Ericales > Ebenaceae > Diospyros > Diospyros kaki. Next base: position 35,007,791 of record BSEG01000007.1, read on the forward strand.
TTGAAAGTTGTCCTGTAAGCCCAAAGTGTATCATCCAATTTTAATGAACAATCTTTTCTAAACAAGCTCATAGTCTTTTCTAAAATATTTTTCAATTCCCTATTTGAAATTTCCACTTGTCCACTAGTTTGAGAATGATAGGGGGTAGCCATCTAATGGGTAATACCATATTTAGCCCAAAAAATTCAAATTGTTTATTGCAAAAATGTGTATCTCCATCACTAATGATAGCTCTAGGAGTACCAAATCTAGTGAAAATATTTTTCTTCAAAAATTTGATGACAACCTTTGCATCATTAGTGGGACATGCACTAGCTTCCACCCATTTACTCACATAATCAACGACAATTAGTATATACTCATTATTAAAAGATTTTGGAAAATGACCCATGAAATCAATGCCCCAAACATAAAAAATATCACAAATAAGAATATTGTTGAGAGTCATCTCATTTTTCCTTGAGATATTACCTGTCATTTGGCATCGATCACAAGCACTTACATAGGCATAAGCATCCTTGAATAAGGTAGGCCAATAAAAGCCACTTTGCAAAACCTTGGCCGCTGTCTTAGAAGGTCCATGATGTCCACCCACTTCTTTGTCATGACAAAAACAGAGTATGCTATACATTTCCTCTTGTGGTACGCATCTTCTCACCATGCCATCTCCACAAATTTTGTATAGGTATAGTTCCTCCCAAAGATATATAGTACCTTACATCTGATAAAAACTTCTTCTTTTGATGAAATGACATGTCAGGGGGCAACTCATTACCTACAAGAAAATTAGCAAAATCAGTATACCAAGGTTCATCATTATCTCACACAAAGCATAATTTTTCATCAAGGAATTCATCATGCAAAGATTGTTTAGCCATGTTTTCCACATGCTCCCCATCTAATCTTGACAAGTGATCAGCCACTAAGTTTTCAATGCCTTTTTTATTCTTAATTTTTAGGTCAAATTCTTGCAGCAATAAAATCCATCTTAACAACCTAGGTTTAGCATCTTTTACTAGAAGATTAGTTAAAGGCTTGGCAATTTTAGAGAAGTCCTTAATGAATCTCCTGTAAAAACTTGTATGTTCCAAAAAACCTCTAACTTGTTGTACGGATTTAGGAAGAGGAAGTTTTTCAAGTAATTCAATTTTAGCTCGATCCACTTCAATGCCTTTAGATGACACTTTGTAGCCCAAAACAATCCATTCTCTAACCATAAAGTGTCACTTTTCCTAATTAAGAATGAGGTTAGATTCCTCACATCTTTTGAGCACCGAAGACAAATTATGCAAGCATATGCATCAAATGAAGGTCCAAAAACAGAGAAATCATCCATAAAAATTTTCATAAAATCATCAATGAAGTCTAAAGAGAGAGATCATGCACCTTTGAAATATTGCAGGAGCATTACACAAATCAAATGACATTCTCCTAAATGCAAATGTTCCATATGGTCATGTAAAAGTAGTTTTCTCTTGGTCTTCAGGAGCAATAGGAATTTAGTGATAACCAGAATAACCGTCAAGAAAACAATAAAATTCTTGACCCGCAAGTTTTTCAATCATTTGATCAATAAAGGAAAGAGGAAAGTGATATTTTCTAGTAACATTATTTAATTTCCTATAATCAATACACACCCTCCATCTCGTTATTGTTCTTGTGGGAATTAATTCATTATTTTCATTTTTTACCATAGTAATCCTGCCCTTTTTAGGCACAATTTGCACAGAACTTATCCAAGAAGAATCAGAGATAGGAAAGATAATACCTGAATCAAGCCATTTTATCACCTCTTTCTTTACTATCTCTTACATATTAGGATTTAACCTCTTTTGGGGTTGCACCATATGTTTGAATCCTTTTTCCATCAAGATTTTATGCATGCAAATTGATAGACTTATTTCATGAATGTCAGCAACTCTTAATCCAATTCCCTTCTTTTGCTCCCTCAATACTCTTATCAACTTTTCTTTTTCATGACCTAATGGCTTGGCTTTTGAAGAAGAAGAAGAAACATCCAAAGGCAACAACTTCTCTCTTTTGGATGGACAACATCTTTGCTTTTTTCCCAAATAGCCCACACCCATGGCTTTGTTCTTGGTATTTAAAATTTGTTCATGCTTATCAAAAAAGTTAGCAATGCAATTTTCTATAGGCTCATCTAATCTCTTTACCAAATCATTAATATCATCTATCCTTAAGACTTCTTTTTCATTGTCATTAGAATGTTTTGTAGCCTTAAACATATTGAAAATAACTGTCGCATCATAAATCCTATGGCTAAGTGTTCCTTGTTGGACATCAATCAAAGCTCTCCCTGTGACAAGAAAAGGTTTTCTTAAAATTATGGACATATCATAATCTTCTTCCATGTCCAAACAATGAAGTTAACAGGAAAAATAAATTTATCTACTTTTACCAACACATCTTCCACTACTCCCCTGGATATTTGATACTTCTATTAGCCAACTGAAAAGAAATAGTGGTGGGTGTTGGTTTTTTTAATCCAAGCTTCCTAAAAACATAAAAAACCATCAAATTAATACTTACACCAAGGTCGCATAAAAGTTTATCAAACTTAATTTCACCAATAGTGCAATGAATAGAAAAGCTCCATGGATCCTTAAGTTTTAGAGGTAATTTATTTTGTAGAATTACAGAGCATTCTTTATTAAGTTTCACCATCTCAAATTCCTCGAACTTTCTTTTATTTGCAATTATGTCTTTCAAAAATTTTACATAACTTGGCATCTGTGAAAAAGAATCAAGAAGAGTAACATATGCAACTTTTTAAACATTTCTAAAAATTTAGCAAATTGTTTATCTAAGTTAGCCTTTAGAAATCTTTTAGGAAAAGAAAGAGAAGGTTTGTAAGATTTTAAATTAAGTGAAGAAGTCCCATTTTTCTCCGTTGATAACTCACGATTCTCTTCTTTTGCTTTAAGCTCTTGGCTTTCTTCCTCTTTTGTATGCTCTTCATCTTTTTCTTTACTTTCAAGTTCTTTTCCACTTCGCAAAGTGATGGCTTTTACATGCTCCCTTGGATTCTTCTCAGTATTGCTAGGCAACCCTCCTTGTGGTCTTTCTGAAATTGCTTGGGCAAGTTGTCCAATTTGAGTTTCCAAGCTTTGCATTCTTGCTTTTGTACTATTGATAAACTTTATCATCATATCTTCCAAATTCGACTTATTCTCCTGTGGAATTTGATGTTGTTGTTGCTGAAAGTCAGGGGGCACTCTTTGTTGATTATTACTCCAAGAAAAATTAGGATGGTTCCTCCATTCTGGATTGTAAGGGTTGGAGTAGGGATTAAAATTTGACTTATTGCCACCATAAAAAATAAAATTAACTTGTTCAGAAGAACCAGAAGAAAAAGGATTTCCTACTTGACAATCTACACTAGCATGTCCCCCTCGCCCACAAAGCTCACAAGAAAGAAAATGAGAAAAAGAAGAAGAAGAAACATTCATAGCTGAAATCCCCAAATTACCCAAATTATTATTTAATTCAGCAATTTGAATAGATAAGACAGTGATAGAATCAACATTATAAATTCCAACTCCCTTTTTATTTGCTCTCTCATTGTCCCATTGATAATTGTTGGCTACCATATCCTCCAAAAGTTCATATGCTTTTTCAAGAGTTTTCCTCATAAAGGTACCACCTGCAGTTGCATCTAATATCGAACGAAAACATTAATTAATGCCATTTTAAAAAGTCTGCACTTGCATCCAAACAGGTAAGACCATGGTGAGGACATTTCCTAAGCAATTCCTTAAATCTCTCCCATAACTCATATAAGGATTCATTACCAAATTGTGAAAAGGTTGTTATGTCATTCCTTAATTTAGCCATTTTAGCAGGTGAAAAATATTTAGATAAAAAAATTTTGTGCCAAATCATTCCATGTAGTAATAGAACCTGCTGGAAGAGAATTAAGCCATTCTTTTACTCTATTCTTCAAGGAAAAGGAAAACAACCTTAGTCGAACTGCATCCTTACTAACTCCATTATGCTTAAAAGTATCACATATTTCAAGAAAATTAACAATATAAGAGTTAGAATCATTATTAGGGCCAGAAAATTGTACGCCTATCTGGATCATCTGAATAATTGCAAGCTTGATCTCGAAGTTGTTTGCTTGCACATTGGGCCTCCTAATGCTTGATGTAGTGCCATCCAGAATAGGTATAGCATATGAGCTCAATGTCCTTGGATTAGTTTGGGTTGCTTGTTCTTACTCCATTTTATTTTTTTTCTCCTTTTGCTTTTTAAGAGTTTTTTTCAATTTCTTGATCAAGGGATATCAATTCTCCACCACTAATATGTGTCATGCACCATTGAAACCTACAAAGAAAAAGAAAAATGCTAAAAATTTAAAATAAAATTTCTAAAAGATGAAAAAAATAATAAATAATTAAATTAAATTAAATTAAATTTGCAAATCCTAAAATTAAAGAAAATAAAAAGATGTTCAATCTAAGGCTAAATTATGCAATTTTGATATGTAATAAACTAGTTCTCCAACAACGGTGTCAAAAACTTGATGTGTAATTTATGCACAATTAATTCGGGCAAGTGTACCCTAGTCAAATATACATATAGTGATAAAAAGAGTATCGATCCCACGAGAACTAGATCACACTACCAAAATAATTTTAATTTAACATAAATTAAACTAATTAGTTAATCGTATAAATAAAAAAATAAATGAAAAAACTAAATTTTTTATGAGAAAAATTAATTAATGAATGCATTAAGGTTTAGATTTCATTTAATTTATATTATATAATTATCTATTCAACCTGATTCAAACCCACAAATACCCTTACAGTATTTTATAATTATTCGCATGTGATGGTGGATTTCCCTCAATTAATTAATAAGCTTTGTCAAATCATATTAATCATTTATTAATTCAATTTCACTATCAAATTTCTGAACAGATATCAACGAAATAAATAAGCATTAAGTTCTTTGAAAACCTCTAATCTCGGAAGGGGATTCGACTCACTAAGTTTCCTCAATTTCCACACATGAGCTAATTATTTTTCGATCTCATAGTCTAACATGTGATTTATATTGTCTATGAATCTAATTTATAACAATCCTTTAGTCAGTCATGCATAAATCATTAAATGATTAAGAGGTGGCCAATCTTGTAAAGCATTAAACACTACAATATAAATTCCTCATGCAAATAATAATCGGGTTTTGAATCAAACTAAATAAATAATTACATAATCTCAAAATTAAAATCCATCCAAACCCTAGCTAAAATAATTTAATTAGACATAATTAAAATAAAAACAAACACTGAAATTGAAAAGAGAAAGAAGTTGCCTGCTTAGATCTAAAACAGATTTGGGTGTAACTATTGCTGGGCGTGAAGCGTCTGCCTTGCTGTTCCGTTCTTCTCCCTGTATTCACCTATGGGCCGCTTCAATTTTCAGCATTCATTGTGCGCCGCAAAGAAGCTTCCCAATATTTCCTCACTGTGCATCTAAGTGTTCAGCCTTTGCTTCAATTCAATCTTTTTCTTTACTATGCGCCTCAAGCCCCGTTTTATTCCCATGTTATGTTCTTATTATATATATCCACACACACACACACGTAGGGCATAGAGTTCCAATTGCATTCTAATTGGACTCTATTTATTATATTAATATATTATTATATATACACACACAAACCACACACTCACGCATTCACGCCTCACTTATAAATTATTATATATATAATAATTATCCTTTTATAATATTATATATATAAATAATATAAGATAATATAATATATATTATAATTTAATATATAATATTTAATATACTATTAATTATAGTAACTTTAATTATATTATAATATTAATTTTAAACTTAACTTTATAATATATATATATATTTTTTCTTTTTATGCCCAAATCTTTAAAATAATATTTTTTGTTGGGTTCCTATAAAAAGATATTAAAATAATATAAAATCTATATAAACATACATTTATGTAGAAAAAATAGCATAAGGTTAAGATAAAAATATGTATACAATTAAGCCCTATCACAACCTCAGAAAAAAACTTTCGGATCCAAATAACTTCTTTACCGCGACATACTCTGCTTCAGTGGTTGAATCTGATGTGATTGCATGCTTAAAACTTTTTTAGCTTACAACACCATCATTCAAGAGATATACAAAATCAGACGTTAATTTGCGATCATCAACATTCGATTGAAAATCCGAATCAATGAATCCATCTATATGGAAATCACCTCCTCCATAAATCAGTAGCATATTTTTAGTCCTTTGCAAGTAATTAAGAATATGCTTCACTATGATTCAGTGACTTTCACCGGGATTGAATTAATATTGGCTTACAACACTCACAGCGTATGCAATATCTGGCATTATACATATCATCACATACATAACGCTCCCAACCACCAAAGCATAAGGTACCTTACTCATACGATCCCTATTTTCAAGAGTATTAGGGGACGTTTCCTTAGAGAGATGAACTCAAACTCGGACAGACAATTGCCCCCTTTTGGAATTCAACATGCTAAACCTCTTTAACATTTTCTCTATGTACAAGCTCTGAGAGAGACCTATTAATTTTCTGACCCTATCTCTATAAATTCTAATCCCCAAAATATAGGTAGCATCTCTCAGATCCTTCATGGAGAATACTCTAGACAACCAAACTTCCATAGACATCATCATGTTCACACTATTACCCATAATTAAAATATCATCTATGTACAAGACTAGGAACACAATGTTGCTCCCACTAGCCTTCTTATATACACATGGTTTATCCACATTTATCAAGAAACCAAACCCTTTGATCTCATGATCAAAATGGATGTTCCAACTCCTCAATGCTTGCTTCAGACTATATATTGATCTTTTAAACAAACACACCTGACGTGGATTAATAGACTCAAATCCACTCGGTTGTTCCATATAGATCTATTCTTCAAGAAATCCATTCAAAAAAGTCGTCTTGACGTCTATCTGTCATATCTCATAGTTATAATAAGCAACTATAGCTAAAATCATCCTAATGAACTTTAGCATCGCGACAGGTGAGAAAGTCTCGTCATAGTCAATACCTTGACGATGACGATAACGATAACGATAACCTTTTGCCACCAGCCAAGCTTTATAGATCAAAATTTGTCTATCTAGACCGATCTTTCTCTTAAACATCCATTTACACCCAACATGAACAATTCTCTTAGATAGACCTATCAAGACCCAAACCTAGTTGGAGTACATAGACTCCATCTTAAATTCCATAACTATCTCCCACTTCGAGGCATCAACTTCAGATATCGCCTCCTCATAGGTGATAGGGTCAACTAACTTGTCATTGTCTCATACAAAAACAATTCATGTATCTCCTCCACCGATAAACCATATCGTCGATCCAGAGGATGAAGCACTCTACTAGACCTACGGGGAAGTTGTGGATGATCTCCCTGACCTGATTTGTCTTGTTCAATAATTTGATCAGGTATTTGTGAAACAAAAAACTCCTCTTCTACTAAATCCATTTTTTTTCCCATGCCACCTTCTTGGATGAACTCTTCTTCCAAGAAGATAACATGCTTGATAACCACAACTCTTGAGTTAGCCAGAAAATAGATATAATACCCTAAACTATCTTTAAGATATCCCATAAAATGACCATTTTCAAATCTAGGATCCAACTTCTTTGTTCTCAACTTCTTCGCAAAAATCAGACAACCTCAAATCCTAGCATGCTTAAGACTCAAAGGTTTCTCAACCCATATCTCATATGGTGTAGTTGAAACAGATTTAGTTGGTACTCGATTTATCAAATAAATCGTTGTAAGAATAGCATAACACCATAGTGAAATAGGCAAATTCGTGTAACTTAGCATAGAACGAACCATGTCCAACAAGTTCCGATTCCTACGTTCAGCCACACCATTTAACTGTAGTGTATAAGGAAGACTCAACTGTTAAATTATACCATGAGTTTTAAAATAATCAATAAACTTCGTACTCAAGTATTCAACTCCTCGATTTAATCGAAAAATCTTGATACTCTTTCCTATTTGATTTTCTACTTCAGCCTTGAATTTTTTGAACTTTTCAAATACTTCAGACTTGTACTTCATTAAGTACACATAACCATACAGTAACAAATCATCAGTAAAAGTTACAAAATAGATATAACTACCCTAGACCATAACATTTATAGGCCCACGTACATCTGAATGTATCAATTCTAACAATTCAATAGCACTTTCCCCTTGTCCAACAAAAAGAGACTTAGTCATTTTTTTGAGAATACATGACTCACAAGTTGGCCCGAGTTCAACACATAAATCACATATAAGAGCTTGATGAGCTAACTTCAAAAGCCTACTCTCACTTATATGACCCAGCATAAGGTGCTATAACTGTTTGGAATTATTTTGATTATCTCGAGAACGCTTCTCTTTTAATATGGTATTATGTCTAACAACTATTTTCTAACTATATTTACATGCATGTATTTCCAGGAAATATAGATCGTTGATTATCACAGCTTTGCCCACACACACATTATCAAACATTTATCACGTGCAAAAGAAAATGTGTAAACATAACGTACAAGCTATGGAATTGAAACAACATTTCGAATCACATTCAATATATGTAAACAATCATATAAAATCAATACATGCCAGAAAGTAAAGATATAGAAGTAGTTTTTATGGTTAATGTAACAACGCTTTCTCCATTACTAATTCGCAAAACCATTTCGCGCTTCCCAAGCGCCTTACTTTAATTGAGATCCTGCACTAATAAATAAATATGAGAAGTAGCGTTAGAATCGACAATCCAAGAAGTAGGGTATTGACCAATCGAAATATCAGTCTCAATAACACACATAGAAGGATTAATACCTTGACCCTTTGGGCGTTTTCCCTTAAAGCTTCTTAGATAGTCTTGGCAATTCCTCTTTCAGTGTCCTTTCTGTCCGCAAAAGTAACAATTACCCTTGCCTTGAACCTCCTTACCTTTTGTCTCTATTTGACCACCACCCTTATTTACTCGAAGAACATTTCTCTTCTTTTTCCTAGATTTAGGTTTCTTCTGGGAAAAAGATAAGGTAACAACGAGAACTTCTTCTCTACCTTTTCCTTTTATTTGTAATTGAGCGGTTATTAACATATTTAATAACTCGGGGAGAAAACACTCAATCTTATTCATATAGAGATAAGTAACAAATAAAGAAAAATAATCCGGCAATGATTGTAAGACAAGATCAATTCGGAGAAGAGTGTTCATTGGGAATTCCAAGGCATCCAGCTGACCTATTATATTGATCATGCTGATGACATAGTCTCCAACGTCTGAACCCTCAAGCATCCGAGCCTAAAACAGCTTCTTCGATATCTCATGGCAAATTGTCCGACTATGTTCGCCAAAGAGGTCCTTGAGATGCTATATCATGCTTACAGCATTCATAAAATGCTCAAGCTGACGTTGCAAATTGTTGGACATCGATGTAGGAATGTAGTTACAGGCTCTCATGTCATGTTCTTTCAAAATCTCCCAAGTGATAATCTCCTTCTCAGTCGCAATTAGAGCAATATCAGTAGGTGGTATATAAGACAAAATGTTATCTATTTTTTTCATATTGAGCACAATTTTTATACTTCGAAACCAGTCAAAAAAATTAGGGTCTGTAAGCTTATTGGTTTCTAGAATACAAGTTAATGGATTTAAACCTACCATTTTAATATGCACAAAATAAATAGATATATTAACTTGCATCTTTGTAAAACCCTATTTAATTAAGGACTTCTTATTAAATGGGTACTCCCATTAATTTTTTCGAATCCTGCACTTCTCAAGTAGAAAACTTGATCCTTATACAGAATCCAATAGCGGGTGGTCGAATAATCTTTCATAAGAATACCCCTCACATTTTAGTTACTTGAAGTAATCTTATAATTGAGTAGGCAACACTTGCCACCACATTATATGTAGAGCTCAATCTTTGGCTTCTAACTCATCATAAACTTCACATTTATAGTTTTTTACCCTGATGGATTAGTTAGATCCTACCCACTATCTAGCTTAAGTGTAATGAGTTGAATATCACCCTTCATCACATTTTAGTTACTTGATTGGTGAGACCCATTGAACACTGCTCAATCTCATAGTTAATAAGAGAAATTAAACAATCTTTCATGAAATGCACCATCGCATTTACAATTTTTAAATATACCTAATCAAACTAATGAACCCTTACGACAGTGGAAAGCCATGATAAATCATATTATTGTTTAGATCTAATATTAATTTTATGAGAAGATTTTTGGGCTTTTTATTTTAAGGTGTCATCAGATTCCATTATTCATTCCATCACACAACTATTGCATAATAAAATAAATAATAAATTAAACCAAGAAGACCATGAGCTTACACACAGAATAAACCTGAGCCTCTTAGGTTTAAACCATGCCTCACATCAACTCGTTGATGGATTGTTGCATAACCGCTTTTGTTGTGATCAACTCCTTGATGTCGTTTTCAATTTATAACTTTTGTAAAATAAAGATTAAAAGAAGTTACTTAAGATTTATGCCTCTGTAGATACCCGAATGAATTAATTATTATAAATATGAATTAAATCAAACAAAATCCTATAATATTCATTCATTCATACATACATATCAAGCCCATGCTCATCTTGTACATAAATTTACTTCTGCTGTTTCAAAACAATTTTGAAAACATTTATTCTGCATATGTCAAATAATACAATCCGACATCTAAACAAGCGTATCTAAATTCCCGTATTAATGTCTAATGAGAATTATCGCACAAACATAAAAATAAAATAATTAGAATATGTTATTTGGCTACCTTAACCGGCATGCCAATTAAATGTAATATTTGACATATACATTTGCGTATATGCATTAAATACCAAACTGAGACTCTGATAACATTGAAGGAAATCACTAGTACGACAGTATAAGTAAAAATAAAATTTTTACTAATGTATCAGATACACGCAACGGAATATAATATATACGCCATACATAGTTTGGGTATTTAAGCAACACGCATATTCAATAATTGAATATATAAATAAATTACATACATGATGTGCGATGTAAGGTTGGGGTACAGAAACTATTTATGTACTGAGATCGACTCTACCTTATGATGTGGTGGTTTTAATCAATCCATACCTAATATGCAGTAAGGTATAGTTTTGATCACCTCTTCCTATGCTAGACACAAAGGATCTACGTATCACCGGTGCCCGTGTCTCAGAATTATATGTGTAACTATTACACATATAATTACTATGATATTTAGGAGAAAAAAAAAAAGTAAGAAGCGTAGGTGAGAGAGGGGTAGAGGCTTTGCCTTTGTCATTTTATTCAATCTCTCCCCTCCTTCCCTTTATCTCCCTTCCCCTTCCTCAATTCAATTTTCTTTTCATGTCCGCCGCCCCACCATCCCAATTATGCAAGTAATAATTCAAAGGTTACTATACAATTTTACCATACACTTTTACTATGCACTATGCAAATTTCGACCTCATATTGTGCAATCTTTAATTGATTTCTGCACTATACACTATGCATTATTACTATACACTATGCACTATTGGCAGGAGTTAATGGTTAATATTTGACCAATCAATTCCAGAGACATTTTTAGACACACGATATCAATACCAAACGCAACACTATATGGTGTGTGACTTTCTAGGTTTACTACTCGCTAGCAATTAGATAACACTGAAATCATTTTCGGTATCGATCAACCCCTTGACACATCACTAGAACTTCTCTAAATTCCAAACGCAACACTATATGGTGTGTGACTTTCTAGGTTTACTACTCGCTAGCAATACCATACGCAACACTATATGGTGTGTGACTTTCTAGGTTTACTACTCGCTAACACACGATATCAATACCAAACGCAACACTATATGGTGTGTGACTTTCTAGGTTTACTACTCGCTAGCAATTAGATAACACTGAAATCATTTTCGATATCGATCAACCCCTTGACACATCACTAGAACTTCTCTAAATTCCAATGATGTTTTGAGAGTTCCTAAATAACGTATAGAAGCGGTTTAGGACAATATAGGTGGTAGTGAAGTCTCACTTCAAATGAACCTATTGTAGTTGACTATTACCGTGTGTTATAATCCTTCCATCACCTAACGTCCCGACTAAGCGAGAGTTGTGGAGTGATAAACACATAAACTCAGTAACTTTGTGCCATACCTCATTAGTGTAACTAGATGACAGCTCAAAAAACATCTTTCCTGACTTTCAATCTATCTTGTCTAGGGATATCCTGTCACATTAATAATAGATCATATAGGACGTTCACCCTATCAAATATTGACAAGGGCAACGGATCTTATTCCCAACACCTGTCTCCATACATCAGTAATATGGAACCACATAGATGAATGTTTCCATCTCATAATTGGATGGTTTGGCTCATTAGCAAATCCCGCACACTAGTACACAAAACAACCGTGCAGGCTCAAATCTAAGGATCAACACACTATCGCAATCTAATGATATAACCATTATCCACCATGCTATGTGGTCAATCATCGGCGTCACATTCGGCTGATCGTTTCTCAACGACCACTCACAGGTTTACTAGTGACATCTCATGTTATATGACGCGTGACACACTATCCTCCTATCAGTATCCCCATACTGAATGAGATATCAACCCTTATGTTAGTTCATACTCGATTAATCGAAATCCTCATCTAAAGAATCTAAGGACTATAAATAGTTTAAGATATTCTCTTGCTAAAGAATTCTGTCACACAATTTCAATACCTTGAGAATAAGATTCTCATACAGAAAATCTATGGACTCATTCATATAATTGATTAGAGAAAATATAAATGAATAAAATCTTATCTTTTATAGATTTATACAAAAACACAACTAATGCATTAAAACAAGTCAGTTAAATGTCATCCAAATCTAGCATCAGAGCACATAACACTAATAATAATATCACCTAAATCAAGCATTAGAACATGTCACTAACAATTTGACAATTTGAATTACTAAGTGTTTGATAAAATATTAAAATCAAGTTAACTTAGAATGTTAAAATGATTGAAAAATGAGATACTAATGACAATTAACTTGATTCCCCCACAGAAATAGAAGGAATAGTTCACTGAAATCATTCCTAATTTATAGATTGATTTTAGGGATAAATTACAACCGTTGTTACTTTGATTTATTTCTTATTTCTTGTACATATAAATTATTTTAATTATTATAATAAAATAAAATAAAAATATGTAATAAATATTTCCTTAAACTCAATCTCACATGTCCTTAAAATACACTCCACTTTGAATTAAATTTACAAAACACAAATTTATGGTATTTAAATTTAAGCCCAAATTAATTCAAAACTAACTACACCTTTTTATCCCGAGCTAGGGGGTTTTGACTTCTATTTTTAGTAATATGATAGATAATAATAATTTTAATGAAATTAGCGCTTGATAATACCTGCCACTCCTAGAGTGATTATAATGATAAAAATATTTTTACATTAATTTTTGCAATTCAATACCAATGTATCTGGGGGTATTTCTGTCAACTTACTCACTGGCATATATTTTAGACGGCTAACTTTGTTAAAAATATGATAGCATTAATATAATGTTTGAGGAGTTGTCGTCACATAACGAAATATACACGCACTAAATATACTCTGATTGGAGATGGCATTAACACTTCCATTGATTTGAGGATGCAACAGGATAAAATTAAGGGATTTTAATAGATTTATTTTGTTTGAGATGTCTTTTAGCAATAATATAAAAAAGTAATAATATGAAAAGGATGACTTAAAATCCTTTCTTATTTCTTTTAAATTGAAAGTTAAAAATATTTCATTTTCACCCCCTCATTAATAATTTATCTATCTCTCGCAGGACAACCTCACTCGCAGGCTCGCAGGGAGAATATTTGTCTCCAACGGGGAGCTACGTTATTTATTACATTTCATTAATATTTATTTCTTGTAAATGTAATCAATCAAAGACGTAATAAAGAAGGAAGTAAATGTAATAAGCGAGAAGGGTGGGCAGCCAATCAGCATCACAATAATGGAATTATGGGCTCCCCTCTCCACGTTGCCACGGTAAAGAATAAAAATAAAAATAAACTAAAGTATGGGCTCCAATCCATCTAATTCCTGAGTTACTGTGCCTGTTCAATAATTAATTAGTTGTTATAGTAGTTTAAATAGTTAAAACAATTAAATAACAAAAAATGAATGGGTTGGTTCAATCAGTAAATTAATGGGTTCAATCTAATTAATTTACATAAAACAGAAATCTAAAATATCGAATGGGAAAATTTTTCAAAAAACAATAAAAATTATATTTTTTGAATTTTTTTTCAATAACAAATAATTAAAAAACATTTTTTTTAATATGTCGAGGCCATTCAAGCCAAGTTGAAATTTGGAGGTCAATGTTTTCGGTCAATGCACGAGTTGTAAATGATGGGTTATAACGAGAAATTTAAATTTTAAATAAATAATATTCCTTAAATATACAAAAATGAATAATTTAAGAGAACTTAATCTAAGTAAATGATGAAAATAAGTGTATATTCTAAACTATGATGGAGAAAATCTTTACAAAACACAGTCTAAATAGAAAAATGTTTTAAAATATTGATTCAATAAACACTTATTCAGAGGTAATTTCTAAATAATAAACTATTAATATGAGGTAATTTTTATATTTTAGGGAGTAAATAAACTCAAGTCTATTGTGAAAAAATATAGAATAGACATCTCAAGCCTTCTTGGTATCATCATCCCTAACCTCCATACTTACGAAATTTTTTGTGATATAGGTGAAATTGGCTAATATTCTCATCACAAATCTCAACCAAAAAGGTACAAAAAAAAAAAAAGTATTGAGGGGGTGAACTAATACTACAACTATCTACATTATTCTTACCATTTCATAAGTTATCTTTAAAATTCTTTGCTAACTTGGGTATTGGAGTAGCATCTTCCTAGTTGAGCTCTAAGACAGTCATTTTTGTTTTGTGTGTGCTAGAATCTCAAAGCTAAATTAACTAATAATCAATAATATTTAACATCAATGTTCAAAATATTGGTAATGTAAATGCTGAAAATATTAACAAACAATAAACCTTAATTAAAGATATCAATAATAATTTGACTTTAAAATTAAGAAAGAATAAAATTTATAATGAAAATCGTTACAAATGGTATATTGTTAATATTATTATTAAATTATTATCATATAATATTAGCATTCATGAATATTGTATTCATTGACAGCAAACAATAATTATGATCGCTTCACAAATTATTTTCATGAATATTGTGATTAATATAGTTGTTAACAAGACCGTGGTTAAAAACTTTTGATAATCTTAAAAAATTAGTGATGATCATTACTCTCTTAGCATAGTGGTTGAAGGATAATAAAAGATACTTTATTTTCAAATAAATTAGATTAATTACATTTAATTTTCAACATTTAAATAATTTAATTAGTTAATTAAATATTTTAGAGTGTGGTATAATTTTTTAAATAATTTGTCTTTCGTCCATCATCTATTATGCCGAAAAGTCTTGCCAGCGTCTACCTTCCTGCAAGAATTATCACAAGACAAAAAATACTTTCAAACCTCAAGGTAAAGAAATCGTCTTTTGACACTTACTAGCCCAACAAATAGAAACACAAAATAAATTTTCTCCGTCAGTAATTGAACTTAATTACTTAAGAGTTCATAGTCATACATCAACAAGCTATGTTTTGATTGTCGATATTGGAATCAATTAATCAGTAATTAGTGCAGCTGTTATATAATCAAGTGTTGTCATTGATCTTAATCTTTATCATCAATCAACTAAATTAATATGAAAATAGTATGGGTCCCATTGTTAATGATTGATTTTTAGCAACGGAAATAATATGAAATAAAAGTCTTTAAAAAATGAAAATTTGTCCCACCATCATGTAAACAATATCAACGCACGAATCATCCCCTGCGCCTGTGCGAGAATTTAGCGGCCCAACTCAGAATTTCACTCACGTCGAATCTTTTTCCAAATAATGCATGAAAAACGTTACATATACCAATTTTATTCAACATCTCCATCATTTGCTTTGTTTTTAAAAATAATAATTTCTAAGAGAAATGACCACATGACTATGACTGTCGATTATTTCCCAAAACAACAAGACCCTCTTTAATTAATGTCATAATAAAGCCTTAAGCCTTCAGCCTAAAGAAATGATACACCTGCATGCCCCTACCTGCAATCATTAGTGTCATGTCTTGCTCCACCAATTATAATAATAAGCGTAAAATATTTTTATTAATTAATAATGAATATAATGTATTTTGTAATATTTATCTAACTAATAAAATTATTCTAAAATTAAAAATAAAATATAGACTTATCATCGTTAATCATTATAAATAATAATTACATTATTCGTAATAAATAAATAAATTAATTTCAGCAATATATATATATGTATAAGTTAAAATTAGTTTGTCATGTAGTGTAGGGCAATGGTGGCCACATCACTATCATGGATGATGATGGCACAGGTGACAGCCTCCCACTAAACAATAAATGGCCTCCCAGCTAATGATAAACAATAAAATACGTTATTTGGTCAAACATCTCCCAATCATTTCTCTTGCTTCACCGATCCATGGTTCCCGCCTCACCATCGACCCATCACTTCAGTGTTCCGATCGTATATAATTCGCAAAAATTTATTAACGTAGGGCTTCCACTTGTTATAATGTTAAAAAAATCTAATCAAAGTCTTCGAGATATAAATCAAACTATTGAATAAGTAATATTTTATTAGATACCTGACAGTCAATACAAAATTTAATCAAATTTAAAATATGAACTCTAGATAAATTATGAAAAATCGGTGGAACGTAACCCTTTATAGCAACGCGTTACACTACCTGCATGTAGTGTCAAGTGAATTAGGATCGTTACATCAGAGCTGTAATACCCGAGAAATTTGGGTTAATTAAAAATAAGTAATTTATTAGAGAAATGGGGTTTCAGAGAAAATTGGTATCTGAATAGTCCGAAAAATTGACTAAATCGACTGCCGGGAGTACCCTGGGGCCGAAATGACAAAGGAAAATGATGTAGTATTAACGAGCACCCCAAGATATGATTTATAGTATCGAAATAAATTGGATCGGGAACAGTTTTCGGTACAACTAAAATACAGCTACCAATTAGGCTGCAATACCGAATCGTTATAGATGACTTTCGAGAAGTCAAAAGAAGCTTGAGGGGGCTTCAATTTTTCATAAGGAACAACCCTTCAGCGGTTTCAAGAAGAAACAAAGAGGTTTAGGGCCAAAACGGAGATTCGGGCCTAAGTGCAGTTTTTTGAAATTACTCAAGAGAGGCCAAAACGATATTTTTTCAGAATCCTCAAGGGTCAAATTGATGTTTTAGGACTTTAGGGTCTTGAGAGAAATTATCAAAAGTCAAGGAACTTGGTGAAATGGGTCAAAGTGAGAAAACCAAAGTTTGAGGGGCCAAAGTGCAATTTTAAGAAAATCTCCAAGCAACCATGGCCGACCAACCCATCAAATCACCGAAATTGGCCACAGGGATGGCACGAGGGTTGCTCAAGGAGCATCTTTTGTAAAGGGCTTGACCGACAACAAGCAATGGAATTGCCAGAAATTGAAGAAAAAGTGGCCGAAAGTTTGGCCATTTAGATCGCGAAAATGGAGCTCTTTCGGTGGATTTTGGACTTGTTAAGGGCAATAGGGGACATCAGAGGCCTTGATTGAAGCGAGATCCATCATTTATGGGGCCAAAATCGCCTATAAATAGAGGATATGGTAGTTTAGAGTTTTGCAAGATTTGAGTTTCAAATCGACCTCACTTTTGAACAAATTGAGGCACCAAACCATAGGGTTTTTGTTGCCCATGAGCTGAGGATCATTTCTGGAAAGTTTGAGAAATTTTGGAGTTCATTTGAGGGGTGATCGGAGCTTCGCCGGAAAAATCGGATCTCGCCGGAACCGAACTGAATTTTGCTCGGAGGGAGGTCTTCCAAGTGTTCTTTCAAGCTCAAATTTGGACAAAATGATCAACTCAAGGTAAGCTATCTTCTGGTATAGTCAGTTTAATTTTCCGGTGTGCCGGCGCCGGAGAAGATGACCGGAGATAATTTTTAATATTATTTAAATGCTGAAATAAATAAAAATAGAGTAAAAATAGAAATAAAAGAGAGAAAATTCTGGAAAAATATTCAGAAATACAAGAAAAAGGAATAGTTCAGTTTTATAAAATTTTATTTGAGAAATGTTATGATGAAATAATTATTTTGAATTTTTGAAAGGAAACTTAATTAAATAAAAATAGGAAGAGATTTTGGAAAATTCTCAGAAAACTCATAGAGATTAGAAATGTTATTTTAGGAATTTTCATGAAGAAAAATTAAATAAATTACCTGATTAGGTATTTATTTTGAATTTTGGAAGAAATTATGGCTATGAAAAATAGAGAAAAAATAGAGAAAATAAGGAAAAAGTATGAAAAAATTAGATTATTGATTTTACTTGGAAATGATTGGCCAGGAAGTGATTTGGCCATGGATCTTGATGGTTTATGTTATTTTCAAGGTTGGCACGCAAAACGAGGTTATACGCGTTTTTCGAGAAAATTTGAGTTTACGTCTAAAGGTAAGTGGTTTTATCCCGAGAACCTATATATGAAACGTTTGCTTCATTATGCATGATATTTATTGAAGTTATGATCATTTCATATTGCATGGAAAGACGTTATTCTTGCATAGTACGATATTATTCGCATATTGATACTCATGCATGGGATGGGGATGTCGCCCTAAGAGTGTAGCCGTAATTCCCAAGGGCAATGATGGAACAACGTTAGGATTATCCTGCAGAGGTTCGGGGTTCTGCCTAGGGTTCCGTGCCAGGCTGGTAGGCTAGGGAAGTTACACTAGGGCACATGATTGTTTATGTTATTGCATCATGTATTCATGTATCATGTTTTTAAACCCTTACTAGAAGATTCATCTTCTAATGGGTTATGCCCCTGGAACATTCAACGTTCCAGTTTAGACTTGCAGCTTAGGCAAGGATCAGGTTGAGATGAGACGGCACGTGATGGCGTAGCTGATGGATTCAGTAAGCTGACTCGGATATGTTTTGGCTGATGCTTTATTGATGATTAGTCTTGATAGAACATTATGGAATCTCCATGTATTTATGTATTTCAATATTGAGGAGATGATGTTAATGTATGGTACGAATTCTTATACGGTTATAAAGTGAAATTGATTATGTACCATATCAGGTTTCGATTTTAAGCTTCCGCATTTATGATGATTACCTGTCTTAGCTTATTGATTCTTATTTAGTGAGTTGAGAAGGTAAAACGGGATTGTCGGGAGATGGTTTATAAAAAAAAAAAAAATATTCCTGAAATTCCTAAGTTATTTAACGCTCGGAAAAGCGGGGCGTTACAAGAGCCCGAATGTAGTGACAAATGAGTAAGGGTCCCCGTATTTGCTTAGACGGATGTGAGTAAATAGTTAATCTAAAATTAAAATTAAAATAAAAAATAAAATCAAAATAAAAAACAAGTTCAAATTCAAGACCAAAACTAAAATCATCCATTAATGATTGGGTTATGAAATATAGGAACGTTAACATGCAAACCTATGGAAGTGGTAGATGTGATGATTAGAAGAAAATATTAATATTATGTGCCTTCAAGAGATGAGATGGGTTGGGAAAAAAATAAAAATTTTATTAGAAACTGGATATAAAATATAGTACACAAGAAATGATCGAACGAAAAATAGAGTGGGGATTATTATGGATAAAAGCTTAGTAGATGAGATAGTAAGCGTAAAGAGAATAGGGCATAGGATTGTTATAGTGAAGGTTGATCTAGGAAGAATGACTGAATACTTTAGTACGTATGCACCACAAGCAAGGTTAGACAAGGAGATAAAAGCAAAATTCTGGGAGGACCTAGAGGGACTCATACAAATGATACCAAGATGAGAGAAAGTAATTATAGGAGATGACTTAAATGGTTACGTGGGTAGAGACGGAAATGACTATAAAGAGGTACATGGAAGGTATGGATTCGGAGAAATTAATAATGAAGGTAAGTTTATTCTAAATTTTACTATGGCATATGGGTTCATCATAACAAATACTAAGTTCAAAAAACAGGACGAACACTTAATCATATATAAAAATGTCACGTCACACCACCCAAATAAATTACTTGCTCATGAGTTAAGAGCATCGGTTATGTTGTAGGGATTGTAAGGTGATACTGGGGGAGTGTTTGACTACTTAACATAGACTTTTAGTACTTGACGTCCCAGTAAGAAATTGGAAGAGAAAAAATCACATAAAACAAAATCTAAAAATTAGGAGGTAGGATTTAAAAAGGGAGAAACAACTAATCTTCAAAGAAAAATTAAGGGGTAAAAAGAAATGGAATAGAGAATGTCAGACAAACCAAATGTGGAGGGAAATGGCTACTACCCTGAGAAGCATGACAAATGTAGTCCTTGGAGAGACAAATGGTAGAGCTCCAAACCTCAAGGAATCTTAGTGGTGGAATGAAGAGATATAATTGAAAATTAGAAATAAGAAAACTTGCTATAAGGTTGTATATCAGTGCAATAATGAAAAAAACCTAAAAATTTATAAAGAAGCAAAAAAATGCAGTAAAAAGAGCTATTAATGAAGTAAGGTTAAAAGCATATGAAAATATATATAAACAACTTGATACAAAAGATGGAAAAATAGATATATATAAATTAGGTAAAACAAGAGAAAGAAAAACAAGGGATTTAAACCCAGTGAAATGCATAAAAGATGGAAATAAAAATGTATTAATGAATGAGGGAATGACTAATGAGAGATGGAATGAGTATTTCATAAAATTATTCAATGATGATACGAACACAAGAGTTAGGTTGGGACATCTTAGTAACTCCGAAGGGAACGTGAGCTATACATTTTTTCAAATGAAATAAGGCAAGAATTTAAAAAGATGAAAAATCATAAGATGGTAAGACCAAATAATATACCAATAAAAGTATGGAAATGCATGAGATAAGAGGGCATCTTCTGATTAACGAAATTATTTAACGTGATCCTTAAATCAAAAAAGATGTCAGATGAGTGGAGGAAGAGTACTTTGGTTTATATATACAAGAACAAAAGAGATGTTCAAAACTGTGAAAATTACAGATGAATTAAGTTAATGAGTCATTGTATAAAACTGTGGGAGAGAGTAATAGAGCAAATGCTCAGAAAAAAAATAAATGTCTCAAAAAATCAGTTTGGTTTCATACCTGATAGGTTAACAATGGAAGCTATATATCTACTGAAGTGCCTAATGGAAAGGTATCGGGATTAGCAGAAGAACCTACATGCGATGTTTATAAATCTAGAAAAGGCTTATAATAGGATCCTTAAAGAAGTATTATGGAGGGTTCTAGAAAATAAAAGAGTCCGAATAGTCTATATGCAAGTCCTTAAGGACATGTGTCACAGTGCATAGATAAGAGTCAGAATATGCGGAGGGGATACTGAACCATTTCAAATTACAATAAGACTGCATCAAGGTTCTGCACTAAGTCCATACTTATTTGTTTTAGTAATTGATGAACTAACTAAACACATTTAGATAGAGGTGCCATGATGTATACTATTTGCAGATGACATAGTGTTGGTGAATGAAACAAAAGAGGAAGTAAACACTAAACTTGAGTTGTGGAGAAACAATTTAGAAGTTAAGGGATTTAAATTAAGCAGAAGGAAAACATAATATATAGAATGTAAATTTAGTAAGAATGCAAGAGTGGAGGATGTTATAATAAAATTGAAAAACCAAATCTTACAAAGAAAATACCATTTTCGATATTTGGGATAAGTGATTAAAAGAGATGAAGAAATTCACGAGGATGTCACGCATATAATTTAGGTAGGTTGGCTAAAATGGAGAAATGCACCGGAGGTGTTATGTGATAATAAAATCCCATTAAAATTGAAAGAAAAATTTTATAAGACAGTTATAAGACCAGCCCTGTTGTATGGTTCAAAATGTTGGGCAGTCAAATACTAGCATGAGTAAAAGACGAGTGTAGCGAAGATGAGGATGCTAAGATGGATGTGTGGCCATACAAGAAAAAATAAAATTAGAAATGAGGTTATTTGTAATAAGATAAGAGTAATGCCAATCGAGGAGAAGATGAGAGATACTAAACTAAAATGGTTTGGTTATGTGAAAAAGAGATTAAGATACGCTCATGTAAAGAAAGTTGATGAAATGAAACAATTAGTCAAAAAAAGAGGTAGAGGTAGATCCAATAAGACTTTGGAAGAGATATTAAATTTTGATATGAAATATATGGGTCTAAATGAAGATATGACAAAAGACAGAAATACATGGAAGTCTAGAATTCATGTACCCGGCCCCACATAATGGGATAAAGGCTGGATATGTTATATGTTGTTAGTAATGAAAATTTAAGTCTTATTCTTTTTGTTATTTTCCATTTGTAATTTTTTAAAACAGTAAAAACATGTTTATTTTCATATTTTCAAAAACGCATTTTTGAAAATAAGAAAAAAATTTGTAAAGAAAACTAAAAATAACAAAAAATTATTTTTGCTCTTTTCATCACAAATATGCTAAAAAATTTTAAAATGCGAAAAATACTACAACAAAAAAGAATGCGTTTTCAATAATTTTAAAATAGACACTCAAAATATAAAAATGAAAATAAATTTAAAATTTAAAATTAAAAACTGAAACACGAAGAGAACAGTTTCTAAGTGTTTACACTAACTTTTTTATGTTGCGAATATGGAGACATAATTAAAAATTTTTAGAGAATTAATTATATTTCTAAAATTTCTCTCTTTTATTTAAAAAAAATATATAAAGCAAGCCTCCACTTTCTTTTCTTCCTCATTTACGTGATATATGTTAAAACCAAACCAGCAAACAAGGTCCACCAAAACAAATGGGCTTGGGCCATCCTTGGGCCTTGTAGAAGGTGAGAGGAGATGGGGAACAGAAGATAGATGGGCCTGGAGTGGAAGATTTCTCAGCCCAATTACAGCTTGAATCGGAATATAGGCCTGTTTAGTTTTTTATTAAAAAATTAGCCTAATTTTGCTTTTAAAGAACAACTAAAATCGTAACTAAAACTGAAGTAGATGAGCAGATAGAGTTAAGTCAATAAAATAATTTATAATTGTAAAAATATTGCTCTGAAGTTACTATTTTCGGTTTGGATGAATAAAATATGGGGAAGAAGATAATGCCCAAAGCGCAGCTGACCCCTTTCCCAAGCAATGGAATATTCGGAGGGTGGATCCGACAACACAATTCAAGCATTGGGGGGGGCAATTAAGTCATTTTGCAGGTCATCACCTTCAATGCAGCAATCGTCAGAGTCCCCGTTTCTTCCGTCTCCCTCGCCTCCGCCACTGTAAACCCCTAAAACTCTCAGGCCTCCCTTCTCCGGTGCGACCGTACAATCGTCTCTCTCTCTATCTCTCTCGTCTTTCTATCTCTGGAAACCTGGGGCTTTTGTTCCGTTTCATCTATGGCAGGCGCATCGTTCAAAGGCCTTTTTGATTGATGATTGTTTTTGGTTTCAATTGTCCGGCGACATGGATGCAGCCATCGGCGAGAATCCCGCCACAGATGGCGGAGGTTCGTCTGCCTCGCAGCCTCCTCCTCCTCCTGCGCCAATGCCGAGCGCGAATGCTCCGCCGCCATTCCTCGTCAAGACCTACGACATGGTGGACGACCCTTCTACCGATAAGATCGTGTCCTGGAGCCCCACGAACAATAGTTTCGTAGTGTGGGACCCGCCGGAATTCGCTAGGGACCTCTTGCCTAAGTTCTTCAAGCACAACAACTTCTCCAGCTTTGTCCGACAGCTGAATACTTACGTATGAAGTTTCTCCCTCTGTTCTTTTAGTTCATTGGAACTTTTTAGTTTCTTATTAAATATAGGCTTGACATTTTTGATGATATTGTTGTTTAATTGTGGATGTGAAGTCTGGTAATCACGTGTTCGTGCCTTCGTGGTGAATTAGGGCTACCATGCGGTACGCCGTGTAGGAACTAATTAATTTACAAATTAGGTTTACAATCTTGCGGTTTTAGTGGAATCTGGGAAAATACAATTCCCTTTGTGGAAAAGAAAACACAGAATTTGCTTAACGAAGTAACATTAGAAGTTTTTGAAAGAAGGGTTTGTATTTATTATGATCTGAGAAAACAAATTCTTCGCCCACCTTATTTTTATGCCCCGTTTTTCTAAGAGTGGGTTTTATTGCCTATGTACAGGCTTTTCTAGCGGTCACTTAGTACTTTCTGATGCTTCACATAATGTAGCTTGAGGGTTTCCATATCTTGCTATTTGTTCTGAATGCTTCTTACTAATTCTAGGAACTATTACTTGAGTTGACTAAGAAAGAATTTACTTGGTATTTCTTAGATGCCTGGTTCATTGGCCAGCCTTTTCACTTCATACTGCATGGCATTTCTGGTTGGATATCTCAAATTCACACTATCTCGCTGTGTGGGAGCTTCTTCATTCTCTTATTTGTTTTTTAGTTGTTATGCTGTCTATATGGTGGTTCTCATTGTTGTTAATGTGGAACTATTTGACATTGTTACATGCCTAAACAAATTCTAATTCTGTCATCTGTTGCAACTAGTTTATTCATATGCTTTTATCACTGTGCATTTTATCATGCCAGTTTTTATCTTTTTAATTTGTTGGTCTACCTTCTAATTATTGATGAATCTGATTGGGCATATATTTCCACCGGATAAATCTTATTTTATGGGTTCCGATTGAGAGAAAAATTAGATGCCAATACTAGGAGCCTAGGAACGGTTTTTTATGTAACTTGGTGAGTTAAAATCCTGCCACGACTCCTGAATTCACCAAATTACAGTACTCTAATTTTTCAGTTGTACTTTTGTTGTTAAGGTGTAGAGAATATCTGATCAATGTGCTTCTATATATGATAATAATATAAAAAGTCTGCCATGCTTAGATGTGACATCACTTCACGTTAGAAGATAATCTTGGTATTATCTTGATGTTGTGGTTGGAAAATTGACTGCTTATAGCAATAATCCTTGCATGTGTAGGATGTTTAGATGCCAAATTTTCAGAATTGCCCATGTTTGTTTGATTTCAGCTAATTGCTTGTGAGCCTGGTGACTGAGGCTGAGAGATCTGAAAGGTGGGTGGTTTTGAAAACTAGTAGTCATTGATGGCGTGGAGTGTTATAGATGTGAACTTGATTGTCTACTTATCTTTGATCGTTTGAACACCAATGTGGAAGCATCTAATAGTTTGTTGTTGCTGTTATGTTTATGTTTAATTGATGTAATTTGTAGGTGTTGTTATGCTTTGATTATTGATGTTTGTAGCATAGGCAGTATTCTTATTTCCGATAAGCAAGCTGCCTTACTGTCCTTTTGTATAGGATAACTTTCATTTTGTGATTTGCTGAATAAAGTACTGCTCGAGGCATTATTTTTCTCTCTTGTTGCGTCCTTGATCTATTCCTATGGTTTCTCTACATGGTATCAGAGCCATTTACTCTTCTCTAATGGCCTCAAATCAATCCTCCTCTCCTTCTCCTCGATCCTCGTATTCTTTGTCTTCTGCTTCTCAAGCTTATTTCTCAGCAGTGGCTAAAGCTTTTAGCTTCATTTCGATAAAGCTTGATTTCAATAATTATATTTTTTGGAAGGCTCAAATTCTTACTACAATTTGAGCATTTGTTGTAGTCTCATTCCTTAACAAAACAACTCCTCCTACAAAAAGTCTACCCGATCTAGATGGAGAAGATGTAGTTATCAATCCATAATACCTGAGCTGGATCCGATCTGATCAGCTCTTGCTAGGATGGCTCTTCTCAACAATTGGCGAAGAAGTTTTAGTGCAGGTGATTCACTGTGAATCATCTGCAGAGGTATGACTTACTTTGGAAAACCTTTATGCTCGTTAAACAATGGCTAAGTCATTTCAATTGAAGTAGAAATTAAGATCAATCAAGAATGATGATCTCTCGATAAATGATTACATTCTGAAAATTAAGACAATCGACCATTCTCTAGCTGCTATAGGAGAGCCGTTAACCGATAAAGATTTACTGCTTACTATCTTGAATGGACTAGATCATGATTACGAAACTATTGTGAGCCTAATTTCATATCAAATGGATGAAATTGATTTGGAGAAAGTTTATTATTTAGTTCTAATGCATGAGCAACGATTGTCGATTAAGAATTCATCGTTGAGTGTTTCCTCCTTGAACTTAGTTATGCATGCAAATGTTGCATCATCTAATTCACAAAATAGTACTGGTTTTGGTGACAGTAATAGAGGAGGTTATTCAATAAGAGGAAACAATTATATGAATAGAGGAGGGAGAGGTCGAGGAAGAGCGTCCAATAGAAGAATTTATTGTCAGTTGTGTGGAAAACCAGGCCATTTTGTTGACAAGTGTTATCATCGTTTTGATAAGAATTTTCAGCGACAAGTACCTAATCAAGGTTTTACTCGAGAAAATGATGAAAATCAGTATAATAATAGAGCTTATATGGCCTCCTTTAGTGATTCTAATGGAGCCTACATGAGTGAGACAAGTTCTATGTTAGGTTCTCACGATGGCAATAGCCCTAGGTTTTCTACTTCTGATACTTTTGTTGCTTAGTCTTCATTTTTAGATTTTTCTTGGATTGTTGATTCCGGAACAACAAACCACATTACATCAAACTTGAGCAATTTATCCTTGCACACACCTTACAATGGTGGAGACAAAGTTGTCATAGGCAACGGTAAGCAGTTGCCTATAACTCATGTCGGTACTAGTCGTTTGTTCACTAACCTTAAACGTACTTCAGTTGTTTCAATTCCTAATGTTCTTCATGTTCCAAGTATGAAGAAAAACTTACTTAGTGTTTCTCAATTAACTAGTGATCATAATGTTGTGGTTGAGTTTCACTTAAATGTATGTTTGATTAAGGACAAAACTACCAGACTGGTGCTGCTCAGGGGACATTTTAAGGATGGGTTCTATCAGTTGCTGTCAGCATCTTGGTCTGTTGTCAACGGAAGTTCTGCCCTATCCCTAGAGCCTTTATTTGTTGATTCTGAGTTTCTTTCTTCGAATACATGTAGCAAGCAAAATGCATGTAATAGACATAACTCATTTAGTCATGAGCTGTCCAATCATGTAAATGTTGCTCAAATTACTAATGACTGCCAGCAATGGCACATTAGATTGGGACACCCCTCTTTGATTGTTCTAAAGCTTGTATTGAATAAAATTGATGTGTGTTGTTCACTCTCCGATTTATCATTTTGTGACTCATGTAAGGTTGGAAAGTTAAGTCAATTTCCTTTTTCTAGCTAGGAAATTACAGCTACAAAACCATTAGAATTGGTTTATTCATATCTTTGGGGACCTGTACCTATTGTCTCAATTGAAGGGTTTTGATACTACATAATCTTTGTGGATGTTTTCACTCGAAACACTTGGCTTTATCCTTTAAAACTTAAATATGATGCCCTTTCTGCTTTCACTGTTTTATAAATTTGCTGAAATTCAGTATTAAACCAAGTTTCGAGCCTTACAAACTGACAATTGGGGGGGGGGAGTTTAAAGCATTCTTACCTTATCTTCTTCAATCCAATGGTATTCAACCTAAATTTACATGTCCACACACACATCAACAAAATGGTGTGGTAGAAAGAAAGCACAGACACATAACCAAAATGGGTCTCACCTTGTTATCTCATGCTCAAATACCCTTAAAATTCTGGATGGAAGCCTTTTAGACATCTATTCACTTGATAAATTGGTTACCAACTTCACCTATTAAGTACAATACCCCTTTTGAATTACTTTATCAAAAGCCACCTAACTATTAGTTGTTGCAACCTTTTGGATGTGCTTGCTTCCCTTATCTTCATCTCTACAACAAGCACAAGTTTGACTTTCATTTCACAAAGTATATCTTTATTGGCTATACTCAAGCTAGCTATAGGTGCTTGCATCTATCAAGGAGAGTGTATGTGTCTCGAAATGTAAAATTTAATGCTAATGAGTTTCCTTTTCTTAGTTTGTTTCCTATCTCTTTTTCTACTCCTAAAGCTATATCACCATCTGACACATCATCTTTGGGGTATTCTATTGACTTTCTTCAATCTATTGTTACTTCTCCTATTTCTTCAAAATGTCCTCAAGTAGCACAGTCTCTTCTGGCTTCAAATCAGGCTGGTTCCACTAGTTCTTAGGCCACAACAACTCCTTCAACTTCATTTGCGTTACAACAATTACCCACTCAATCACCAACCATTATTTCTCCTTTATCCAAATACAAAGCTATTCCGACCCCTTTAATTCATCCTATGCTCACCAGATCTAAAGCACAACAACTTGTAACCTCTTCATCTTATGCCTTAGTGAGTAACATTGAACCTAGTTCCGTTCATGAGGCTCTTTTAAACTCACAATGGGTTAAGGCTATGGAAGAAGAATATTCTGCCTCGCAGAGAAATCATACTTGGGATTTGGTTCCCTTTTCAAAGGATATGAACTTAGTTGGTTGTAAGTGGGTGTTTCGGGTGAAATACAATGTTGATGGGTCAATTCTAAAATATAAGGCCAGATTGGTAGCTAAAGGTTTTCATCAAACACCTGGTGTGGACTATGCAGAGACTTTTAGTCCAATAGTTAAGACCCCCACTATCAGAGTATTATTTTCATTAGCAGTAAATTTTAGTTGGGATATATAACAAGTGGATGTTAACAATGTATTTCTTAATGGAGATTTGACTGAAACTGTTTATATGGCTCAACCAGAAAGATTTGTAGATAGTTAGTCTCCTATTCGTGTGTCGATTTAATAAGTCACTCTATGGACTTAAGTAGGCTCCTCGAGCCTAATATTCAAATTTGTGAGCTGCCTTACAATCTTGGGGTTTTGT
This sequence comes from Diospyros kaki, assembly GCA_036245055.1. Lineage (NCBI taxonomy): Eukaryota > Viridiplantae > Streptophyta > Magnoliopsida > Ericales > Ebenaceae > Diospyros > Diospyros kaki. The sequence goes on from BSEG01000007.1 coordinate 35,036,930, forward strand.
AAGGTCTATATCAGATGGCCCTTTGTTTATTATAAGGACAACTACTTATGTGCTCTTTTTTCTAGTCTATGTCGATGATATCTTGTTACTGGTTTGGATTCAACAGCTCTTAGTTCTTGCATTCATAATTTGGGCTCACAATTTGCTCTCAAGACCCTAGGTTCTGTGAATTATTTTCTAGGGTTTGAACCCTATAAGGATGGTAGTGGCCTTTATCTTACTTAGTCTAAGTATTTGGTTGATTTGTTGAAAAAGACAACCATGCAAAGTTGTAAGCCATGCAGCACACCTATGGCTGCTGGAGTTCTGTTGACTGATGATGGGGATCCTATTCCTAATCCATTTTTGTATAGAAATTTGATTGGTTCACTGCAATATCTCACTTATACACGTCCAGATATGGCATTTATAGTGAACAAGTTGAACCAGCTCTTGTCTAGTCCTAAGTCTCAACACTGGTTAGCATTAAAGAGGTTATTTCGGTATCTTAAAGGCACTATTGGTTTGGGTTTAGTCTTTACTCTTTCATCGAATGACTCGTCCTTAGTGACTTATACAGATGCAGATCATGTTGGTGCAAGATCACTAGGCGATCTACTAGTGGGTTTTGTGTATATTTTGGCTAAAATCTTGTCGTGTGGGGTTCCAAGAAACAGTTTGTTGTTGCTAGATCTTTTGGAGAGGCCAAATATCGAGCAATTGCTATTGGTGTGATTGAATTAATGTGGTTGAAATCCTTATTTGTTGAATTGGGATATCCTCGTGTGTCCCCTTCAATTGTATGGAGGGACAACTTGGCTACTAAGAGCATGACAGAGAATCTGGTGTTTCATTCTAGGACAAAACATGTTGAAATCGGTACCCATTTTGTGCGGGAGAAAGTTGAATGTGGTGAAGTGGAAATCAGATATGTTCCAATATCTGATCAAGTTGTAGATATTCTTACTAAAGGACTACCTAGAGACTGGTTTGAATTCTTGTGCAAGAGACTTGGTTTAAAAGTGTCACTTGTGTGTGCTGAATTAAAGACGGCTACAGCTGTTGTAGCTTTGTCCACAAAGTTCCTAACTTCTACGAAGTCTGTTTTGAAAGGGGAGTGTGGAAGCATCTAAGAGTTTGTTATAACAATTTGTTGTTGCTGTTATGTTTATATTTAATTGATGTAATTTGTAGGTGTTTTTATGCTTTGATTATTGATGTTTCTAGTATAGGTGGTATTCTTATTTCCGATAAGCAAGCTGCCTATATAAATAGCTTACAATCCTTTTGTATAGGATAACTTTCATTTTGTGATTCTCTGAATAAAGTACTGCTCGAGGTATTATTTTTCTCTCTTGTTGTATCCTTGATCTATTCCTAGGGTTTCTCTACAACCAAAGCCTACATAAAGGCCCTCTTGTGTTGTGTTCAAGCAAAGGAATTGTTCTTTATTTGATTTTGAAATTCCACCCCCCTCCTTTGGAGTTTGTTAAAACAGGTATCTATTTGAATAATTTTATTAGATTTTACACTTTGTTGGTGTAGGTCTTTGTAGACATGTTTAAAGTCAATCTCAACCCCAGGAGGGGTGGTTGACCATATGAATTATAGATCTCCAACCATCTTTATCTATGGCCTTATGCTATGTACAGTTGTTATATCTTATGTCATGTTTAAGGTTATGTTACAAAATTTTCTTTGGTCACCCTCTCTTCTTTTGCTAGGCTTGCAATCAAATTGAGCCGAGCTGAGGTTCGCTGAGCTTAGGCTCGACTTGCGAGTTAGTTTTTAGGCTCAAGCTTGAGCTCGAGCACCTGTTCGTGAGCCCTAGCTCCGGCTCCCCAGTAGACTCAAGCTCGCCATAACCTATTATTTTGCCTAAACTTAATTTGTTATTTTGCTTTATTATATGTACATATATTATATTTTGTTAAATGATTAAATTAATATATAATGATTTTAAACATATTCAATTTAATTATATTATTATGATAATTTAAAGTTTGATAATTTTATGTTAAATAATATATTTATAAAATTATAAATAATTGTATTAATGTATTTATAAACAAACTTGTTCACGAGCTATTCATGAATTTCTAATTGAACATGTTTACAAGGCTCTAATTGACCCTATTAGTATTCATAAGTCTCTAATAGAACATGCTCGTGAGTTTTAACGAGTTGAGCTTTACTGAGCTCAAGTTCAGCTCATTTACAAATCAAAATTCAAAGTTAGGCTCAACCTCAGCTTGTTTACCTTAACGAACGAGCTTTTGTCAAGTTAAACATTGAGCCGCTCGCGAACGACTCGGTTCATTTGCAACCTTATCTTTTGCTACGAACTAACTTCATTTCATTCGCTTGCCTCATAGGTGCATTGATCTATCAGTCTTCTTCTTACATGTCTAGGCCACCAAGATTGTAAAAGTTTTTAATGTTTTAACTTTTAATCATAGTGGAATTGGGGATGCAGCAATGGGCCAAAATATAAATCTTTCTATTTTATGAAGCCGGTATTTGTAAAATTTGTGGAAGTGAAGCTTTAGATGTTCTGTTTGATGCTTTGTGCTTGGGGTTATCCCTAGAGAAATATAGCCTAATGGGTGAGATTATATTTTGCCAAGTATTGTGTGATTCTTATATACAAGGTTAAAGTTCTAGCTGAGATTCTTGGACTCATGATTATTTATTTCTTTTTCTTTTTCATTTTATAAAGTGATGATTACTGGTTTTTTATGTATGTTGTCACAAAAGTAACTTTTCAAGCACAAAACCATACTTAGTCAATACCCACCTCCCCTTCTACTGTGCATTAACCTTCAATTTCACAAGCTGTCTTAATTTAGCCACTTTGTTAGTCCTCAAATAGTTTATCATATATCTTGTCCCTTGTGGTGGCAAACTAAATCACATTTTCCACATTTTTCTTGGAACCCTACAATATAACATTTTGTGATTTTGTGCCCTTAGATCCCTAGAAATCGTCATGAATAGTAACAAAAGTAGCCTCAACCTTTGAAAATTATGACCAGTCTTGGCAGATGATGACTTTGAAACTAAAGATGATTGAAAAAAAATTTCAGGAATGCTATGAGTAAAATCCTAAAACCTACAATGTCAATGCAAAGGACAATGTGTTTGATTTATGACTTTTTTAGGACATGTAAGAAGACATGGCAATTACCTTCCTTTTTAGAAATATTTATTAGTAACCATTAATTGCATATAAGCTGCATATGTTCGTTGGAAGTTGGATTTTATCGCTATCTCTTTCTTTCTCTTCAATGATCAATTCTGATCACCCCTGCCTGCCTGAAGAATTATGCCTTCAATGGAAAATCAAAATTCCCCAAAAGGTTTGAGTTTTGTTGGTTATGAGGAAGAAATCTGGAAAGAATAAAAGAATGTTGTTGGATTTATTCAGTTATTTTATCAGGTTATTGGCATAAAAGCATTCCTCTGATTTTGCAAATTATCACACTTAGAAGAGCACCTTCTGATTCCAGCCTAGCTTGAGCAAGGGACAAACTTACAAACCCATTTGTAGTAGGTCCCATGGTTATAGGGTATGTGAGCTACCCCATGACTGTTTGTGCAGGTTAGTTGGGACATGTGGTTCAACAATCATGGTTGAGGATACTCCTGAGGGACTGTTGACTGCCTTGAAAAGAGAGATTTCCACTTGTAGCGTCCCTGAAAAGATGTGAGGAGCATTCCTTTTCTATACGTTGCCCAAGCACATTATTCAGTGCATTGGTCTCCTTGCCAAGCATGTCAATAAATAGGAGGCTACTGCCATGCAAGATTATCTTTGTTCATAGCATTACTTCCTTGAGGGCCTATTTACCAACTTCCATTCACACTTCTCCGAGAAGAAAACAGAAAATAAGATACGAAAACCCTTGGTTATTTGACTTGGGCAGATGACTTTTTGAAGTGGTGGTATTGTTCTTATTGAATGTCAACTTCAGATGATGTTTGGGTGAAGTCTTCAAATTGTTGGCATCTAGTTTGGTTGGACACAAACAACCAATGGTTATTTTATTTATTTTTTTCGAGTATCATTTCCTTTATTTTTTATTTCTTTCTACTAATATTTTTTAGATGTTTATATATGCCTGTCTAATTACCTGCTAATTTTTATCTGTGCTTCGTTTTGTTAACTTTTATGCTTTTTGTGTTCAATTTTTATTTTCTGTTAAAAATAGAAAATAAAATATCATTTGATAACACTTTGTTTTCAAGATTCTAAAAACAAAACAAAGCATCATGTTTGATAATTTACTTATTTTATATGATTAATAAATATATGCAATAACTAAAATTATTTTTAAAAATTGGGTTGGAATTGTATTATTAGTCATAATTTCAAAAGAAATAATTAATTGAGAGAGAGAGAGAGAGAGAGCTCTGGTGTCTATGCTACCTTCTTCATTTAGAAATAATATTTTTGCTCTTGTTGGTATTCAAACCAGTGACCACTGACTAGAGACATTGTTAGAAATTTAAGCTGTTCAAAATAAATTAAACAACTCTTGAATGGTCAAATATTGAAAGGCTGTATTCTTTCAAAATTCTAACTACCCTAGTATCAAATATTGAAAGGTTGTATCCTTCAAAATTTTAACTAAAATTTGAAAGGTTGTTTCCTTTCAAAATTTCTAACTACCTTGTTTATATATATCCGGACAATTCTGGAAACTAGACACATGTAGAATACATTTGAAACACAAATTTTGCCTCTGTTGAAGAAGATCAAAACCCTTTCTATTATTTCAAATCTTGTTTTCTTCACTTTTTGTTGAGTGTAGAAATCAAAATGGTTTGTCATATCCACTAAAACAATTCGATAAATCCTCACAACAAACTCAAAGTGGAGGGAGGACAAATTTCGCTTTTAGGAAAGTTATTTTTATCGTATTTCAAATCTTCTACAACTTGAAGATTTTTTTTATAAAATTTTCTTATTTGTTATTATTGTTGTTTCATTTTAAGTTTTGTATTTATTCTCCATAATTGTCATTGTTGTAATATCCCAATTAACATTCTAAAAGCAAAATTAGCCTTGCACAACCATGGAGAATAGCACAATCAAGATGTTGAACCAAGATTTTGTTCGTCTTGATCGGTTTGACGGTACCAACTTTATGTGGTGGAAGGATAAGATGAAATTCATGCTTACTGCCCTAAGGATTTTCTATGTTCTTGATCTGAATCTTTCCCCAACGGATGATGACTTTGAAACACTTAAAGCACAAAGGAAGAAGAGGGAGGAAGATGAAGTTAGTGTAGAGGACATATTATTAATTCACTTTTTGATTGACTCTATGATCTCTACATTGTGGAACCGTCTGCTCTTGCAATTTGGAATGCTCTGGAATTCAAGTTCAAAGCTGAGGAGGCGGGTACCAAAAATTTTTTAATCTCTAAATATTTTGAGTTCAAATTCCATGATGATATGTTTATCTTAGTACAAGTGCTTGAATTTCAAGTATTAGTTAATCAATTGAAGGCTGCAGAGATTGAAATACTTGAAGCTTTTAAAATTGGGGGAATACAGCAAAATTGTCATCTTCTTGGAAAGGCTATAGGAAGAAGCTTCTCCATGATTCCAAGGATTTTTCTTTGGAAGAATTACAAAAACACATTCGAATTGAGGAGGAATTAAGGGTGAGAGATAAGAATGAAAATTCTTATGGTGGAAATAATAATGCAAACGAAGAGGTTTCTATATTCCACATTCAAAATGAAGGATCTTGGAGACATTGATACCATTTTGGGTATCAAGATAAAAAGAAATAGTGGGGGATATGTATTGAGTCAATCTCATTACATTGAGAAAGTGTTGAATAAATTTAGTCACTTAAAATTAAAGTAGCTAAGTGGTTAAGGGATCTTCTTTTAGAAATTCGTTGACTTCGAAAAATGTGAGTTCAATCTTTATTCATTGTGATAGTCAAGCTACTTTAGCTCGGGCATATAGTGATATATATAATGAGAAGTCAAGACGCATAAGTCTTAGACATGATTATGTGAGGAAATTAATCAAAGATGGAATAATTTTTCTCACATTTGTAAAGTCGAATAGAAACTTGGCCAATCCATTCACTAAGCCTCTCACAAGAGATTTAGTGAAATTAACTTCGAGAATGATTGGGCTAAAACTCCTAAATTCAATCCACCAATGATTGCAACCCTACCCAACATTATAAAATGAGTAATTTTTGGGTTCAAAGGGTAACAAGAAGTCATTGATAAGTGGATGATTAAGTACTAAAAAATAAAATTGGCCCAAAACATGAGGTAAGTACTTGTTGTCACAGAGTTTTTATGCTCTTAATTAAGTTCAGTTTTGGGAACAAGTGTCTATAATGTGACAAGACACTGAAAGAATTTCACCTATATGAGCTTCAAAGTGGTGCCGCTTCAATTGAGAATTTTGGAGTTATTCTCATAAAAGTTCATGAAAATGGATAGCATATGGCATTAATAGTGCTAAGCAAGTGTTTTGAGTGGAATAAAAGATGCGATGTTTATATGTATTGTGAGACCAATGAATTCATAAGGAATAACTTGTTCAAAGTTTTCATGCTACCTGGGATTTTGATTTCATTTTGTACCATTATACTAAGGTAATGTTCAAATCAAAAGATACATTATTTTATGCATAAACATGTTTTGATCTTCTTCAATTAGGGTCTTAATTTATATTTGAACAGGCGGGGGATTGTTAGAAATTTAAGTTGTTTAAAATAAATTAACCAACTCTTGAATGGTCAAATATTGAAAGGTTGTATCCTTTCAAAATTCTAACTACCCTAGTCTCGAATATTGAAAGGTTGTATCATTTTAAAATTTTAACTAAATTTTGAAAGGTTGTTTCTTTTCTAAAAAAGGGGTTGTTTCCTTTTGTAATTATAACTATATACAGACAATGTCAAAATTTTAACATTGTAACTAAAATTTTGAAAGGTTGTTTCCTTTCAAAATTTCTAACTACCTTGTCTATATATATCCAAACAATTCTAGAAACTAGAGACATGTAAAATACATTTGAAACACAAGTTTTTGCCTCTGTTGAAGAAGAACAAAACTCTTTTTATATTATTCCAAAACTTGATTTCTTCACTTTTTGTTGAGTGCAGAAATCAAAAAAGCTTGTCGTATCCACTAAAGCAATTTGATAAATCCTCGTAGCAAATTCAAAGTGGAGGGAGGACAAATTTTGCTTTTAGGAAAGCTATTTTTATTGTATTTCAAGACTTCTACAACTTGAGAATTTTCTTAGTTGTTATTGTTATTGCATTTTAAGTTCTGTATTTATTCTCCATAATTGTCATTATTATAATATCCCCAATTAACAAACATAACTATACCTTTCTTGGCCTTTTGGCTAAGATCAAGTGTAGTATCTGTTCTTATCAGTGTAATATCTGACTGGAGACCTAACTAGTGTTTTCAACACAAATGAAAACACTGGTTTGATGTTTTCGTTTTTTGCCTAAAAGAAATTGAAAATATGGCTCTGTATTTTGGAAGCAAGAAATAACCGTCAGTTTTTTCCTTCTGTTTTTTTTTTTTCTTTCAAAATTTGAAAATGATTACTAAAAGCTGAAATCAACAAGGAATTAAAATGGGCTCTGGATTAACAATTATCATCTCTCCCTTTCTGAAGGTTGATTCACTTCCGGAAACCATTTCTATGATTAATGTTTGTTTTTTTTTTTTTTCTAAATTTTTCTATCCTGTTATCCTTTTTGCCCCCACCGTTCTCCTTTGATCTTTTTCTTTTGGGAACATTGGATAAGCAGGGTTTCAGAAAGGTTGATCCTGACCGCTGGGAGTTTGCAAATGAGGGATTTCTTAGAGGTCAAAAGCACCTTCTTAGAAGTATTACTCGGCGCAAACCTGCCCATGGACATAATCAACAACCACAGCAGCCGCATGGACAGAGTTCGTCGGTTGGTGCATGTGTTGAAGTGGGTAAGTTTGGGCTTGAGGAAGAGGTTGAGAGGCTGAAAAGGGACAAGAATGTGCTCATGCAGGAGCTTGTGAGGCTGAGGCAGCAGCAACAGGCCACTGATAATCAGATGCAGACTATGGTCCAGCGGCTTCAGGGAATGGAAGAGCGGCAACAACAGATGATGTCATTCCTTGCAAAAGCTGTGCATAATCCTAGCTTTTTGGCACAGTTTGTGCAGCAGCAAAATGAGAGCAACAGGCGATTAACTGAAGCCAACAAGAAAAGGAGGCTTAAGCAAGATGATGTTTCGGGTGATCATTCTGTTGGTCCTACTGAAGGACAGATTGTTAAGTATCAGCCTCTAATGAATGATGCAGCAAAAACGATGTACAGACCGATCATTAAACTGGAGGATGGTCCAAGTCGGCTGGAAAATTACGATTCCAATTCTGAAACTTCAATGATCAGTGATGTTTCATTATCTGACACGCTCGACCATGGGAGTTCTACAAGCCGTACCTCTGGTTTGACTCTTCGGGAGGTCCCACCAACTGCTGCGCAGTCTTACATGCCAGCAACTTCCGGAGTTCCAGGTCAAGGTCCATCTGCGATGTCTGAGGTTCACTGCTCCTCGCCTGGTGAGAACTCTGAAATGGTTACAACTACTGCATTTTCGGCTATGAGCTCCCTGAGTGGAGTCCAAGAGTTTCCATCTGCCACTCTTCCAGAGGTAGATATAACCATGCCCGCTCTATCTCCATTACAAGAAATGGTACCAGAAAGCAATATTGAAATGAGTGGGATGGAGAGCGGTGCATTTATAGATTCATCTCCGGTGGAAGTGAATGGCAAAATGCCCTTGGAAATGGATAATTTTTCTGTAAATCCTGAATTTGAATGGGACAGCTACTTGCTCGAAGATGAGATAGAAAAGCTTCCTGGCATTGGCGACCCTTTCTGGGAACAGTTTCTTCCTACAAGCCCACAACCCGTGGAGACAGAGATGGCGGATTCACCTGTACTGGAAGCTTCCAAAGCGGAAAGTGAAGTGAAGCAGCCGGAGAGCGAATGGAACAACAAAGCTCAACACGTGGAACACCTTACAGAACAGATGGGTCTTCTCAGTTCAGACGCCCAAAGAGCACCTTGCTAAGTTGCTATGGCTAATGTACTTGTTTGTGCAGCATCATCCATCTCCCCAACATAAATCCCAAAAATATAAAGCAGATGTCTGTATTTGTGATCATCATCATGGTCCTCTTGTGTTGTGCCCTTTTATCCTTTGGCTTCTTTTTTTTGTTTGGCGCAGATGGAGGGACCTTGTTTTTAAGGTTTTAGTTCTCTCTTTTCTCTCTGTGGGTGCAAAGCCAAATTGAAATTTACTGGCAAAGTGGTTTAACTTTTAGGGCAGCATGTGTCAGATTTTGATAAAATATGATGAACTGGGTTTTTGCGGGCTTTGTACCAATAGATCTTGTAACAAATAGAAGTCTAAACCTAGCTAATTTTCTAATTTTACTTTTTTAGTCTTGGTTTATGAATATATTTGTATATAGAAATTCTGGGGCATTTAGAACTTGATGTCTTTTGAGAGGCAATGCTATAGGAGAAAATATTCAATATAATGTTGTCACATTGGTATCTGTTTAAATATATAATTATTTGATTGGATGGTAAGAATATATGAGAGATAATATGATATAATATATTGATTACTCTTGTGATTTGTTGATAATTTATTTAGTCGTCTCATCTCTATTTCACTGGAAATATACTTAAGGAGCGTTTGTTAAAATGAGCAAGATAAGAAATATCAAAATAAGTTTGGAATATATTTTGGATCAAGATATGGAATGATCAAGATAAAGTTGGAAAGTATTTTAATATTTTATCAGTGTTTGTTAAATTTTTTGGAATTCATTGATAATTGTATTTTTTCTTTATATGTGTTTGTTAATGCATATAATAAGCATTAAGATAAGAGTTTTTTTTTACCAAAATATCTCTATTACTAAATTTATGATTAAAATAGTATTTTATGATTAATATGAATTAAAATTAAAATTAAAAATAATATTTTATTTTCTAAATTTATGTTCAAAAATAAATTTAAAAAGAGTTGAAAAGTAGAAATAATTATTGTTAGAATTACAATAATTCTACCTAGATAATTAAAAATGGTCAAAACATATTTTCATAATAGGTAATAAAATATAAAATTAAATAAAATAATTTAAAAATTGGTGAAAGGAATTATATTAGTTAATAAAATATATATAGAGAGAGAAATTTAAATTTTAAAAATCAATGAAATGAATAATGTCATTTAAAATTTAAAAATTGTCAAAACATGTAATAATTTTAAAATATATTAAATAATATTAATTATAAGGCTTAAATAAATATTTTTTTTAATAAATTTAAATCTTCAAAATGTATTAAATGACATTAACTATTCTATAAGGGGCATATAAGTAATTGAGCTTTATTTTAAAAGAAGCGGATAAATTTATCAGAGGGGGGAGGTCGGATAAATTTATCTTGGAAGGGGAAGATAAGAGGTCATGTGAGGACTTTTTCGGAAATGATCAGATAAGCTTAACAAATACGTTGGAAAGACCAAACATCTAGAATACTTTTCATATTTGATATTTCTTTCCTCTTATCTTAATTAACAAACACTTCCTAATAGATAATCATACAAATATAAAATTTAAAGTTTCATTAATGTTGAATAGTGATGTTTTATTTTGTTAAATCAATTCTAACTATAAATTACTCAGCAAGAAGGGTATGAGCCTAATTAATAATAACCAACAATTAGTATTCCATCTCCATTGCCTTGTTGTTTATTTTCTTTATCTTTTATAAAAAAAAATAAAAAGAAATAATTAATACATGTAAATCGATTGTAGATTAGAGGCTTTGTATTCGTTTTCTTGTTTGGGCTCATAAAAATTTCTTTTTCTTCTATGTAGATTAGAGGCTTTGTATCAACTTTACGTTCGTGTATCAAAGTCTCTTCTCAACCAAAAGGTACAAATAATTGATTCTCTGAAGATATCAATCAATCAATCTTTTGTCGGCTTAAAAAACTAATAATATATTCAGCAACAGTCAGTGAGTGACACATCAACAGAAGAAGACGATAACTTCCGATGGATGTTGAGACAAATAATTAATACCCACATGTTTCGCATCGGGGGATATATATCCGTGAAGTTTGGGCTTTGCAGTTGCGAGAAAGATCTGATAGAAACCTAACGAAATTCCATGTGGCTGCTCTCCAATTCGGGCTGAAACCGAACTCATCTCCCATCCAGGAACATCCGCTCATCAAACCTCACCTTCCCTTAAATTTTGGGATTGTCACTTCACTTCGCATCTTCATCTCTATCACCATCTTAGCCATTCATGTGGACATCCCATGCAACTAATTGATCATATATTGTATAACAAATTGTATATATAAAATGATGTGGCGCGTTAACGATCATTCATTGAAACCAAAACACGCCATAAAATGAGTTAGAATTACAATTACAATCGAACTGTTACGGTATGAACTATATTTTCTGGGAAATAATCCATAAGAATATCAATTTTGACGAGTATATATACAGAGGTGAGGCCATTCGGTTGGGTTAATGTTGGAGTTGGGTGTTAAAAGGAGAGTGTAAATGACACTGGTAAGAGAGAGGAGGCACCAGCAAGCTCTAAGGCTATCCCTGCCGCCCCCTGTCCCAGCAGCCGACTTCCGTCGCCGGAGTCCACTCCCGTCGCCACTCTCGTCGACGTCTTCGAACTCCCCGGGCATCACCAACCTGTTTGAGCTCGAGAAACTGGCGGTCCTCGGCCACGGGAACGGGGGCACGGTCTACAAAGTGCGGCACACGTCCACGTCGTCGATCTACGCGTTGAAAGTCCTCCGCTTGGACGAGGATGCGGTGGCGGTCCGGCAGCAGGCTGCCCGGGAAGCGGAGATTTTGAAGCGAGTGGATTCCGAGTTCATAGTGAGGTGTCATGGGGTTTTTGATAATGGGCTGGCTGATGCGGATTGCGCCGGGAGTGAGCTTTGCTTTGTGATAGAGTACATGGAGGGAGGATCGCTCGATGATTTGCTGCGTAGGCGGCGGAATCTGCCGGAGGAGGCGATTTCCGGCTTGGCGACGCGGGTGCTGAAAGGGCTGAACTATCTGCATGAGATGCAGATAGTGCATGGAGATATCAAACCCTCAAATCTACTGATAAACGGCGAAGGAGAGGTGAAGATTGCAGATTTTGGGGTGAGCAGATTTGTGGAAGGGAAATTTGAATCCAGTGAATCTTTTATGGGTACATCTGCATATATGAGTCCTGAAAGATTTGACCCAGAGATGTGGAATGAAGAATTCTCCGATGGCTTCGCCGGAGACGTTTGGTCGCTCGGAGTTGTGTCGGCGGAATGCCATGTGGGCCATTTTCCGTTGATAGCGCCGGGGCAGAAACCGGACTGGGCAACGCTAATGTGTGCAATTTGTTTTGGGGAAAAGATGGAGATGCCAGAGACGATGTCACCGGAGTTTCAGAGCTTTGTGGGGAGGTGTTTGGAGAAGGATTGGCGGCGGAGAGGGACGGTGGAGGAGCTTCTCAGCCACCCGTTTGTGACATCATGTCATTCTCCGCAAGAGTTGGAAGGTTGATTACTAAGCCTCCCCCTTTTTTAGTCATTTCCTTCCGTTTTTGATAGGTTTTTATGAGTTTGAATTAACTTCTCGTACAAGTTTATTTCATTTTTTTTTTCTGTAAATCGTACAAGTTTATTTCGCTAGTTAAAAAGAGGAAATGGTAAAAGATGCGATAATTACACTTCGTAAACATAAACAATTATGATAATTTTTTTTTATCTATTAATGAATAGAAGTAATAAAGTGATGGTTTGTTCCAAGGCATTGTTTGTTCAGACTTCGTTGTACAAGCAAACCTTCCTTGGAAGGCTGGGAATGGGATGGCCCAAAAATGGCGAGCAAGCAATGGACTTGGCAGATATCTTCCAAATGTCTGGTTTTATGCCTCATCAAGAGTCAAGCCTTGGCCATATCAACAAAACAAATAAGCTAACAGAGACAAAAGTGCTAGCTTAATTCTGTGCTACCAGCAACGATTTGAGTTTTTCTCTGGGTAGCGACTTAAAGACAGAAAATCGTTGGCTTGCACACCACAAGTCTTGGAAAAGACAACGATTCGCACACTCTGCTGCGATTATTGCCACACTCTCTCTTTTGGATCTCAGATTGATTACCCATCTGTCTATCATTGATTGGATGGAACTGAATCAGGAGATGTAGTAAAAAATATACCCGAATCGTTTCTAAAGGGCAAAGTTATGATGATTCCTGATATCTCCATGCTTATCAAGAAGATAACCTGAAACTAGTATTTATCTGATGGGACAAAAACGGGCTTCCAAATATCTAACTAATAAAGCAAGCTAGAGAATAAGGGCAATGGAGGGTAGGAATACCACTTGTGATCTATGCATGCAGAGTAACCATTTTCGACAATGTAATGAAACGCTCGACAGAACTCTATAATTTCGGTAAACGTAACATTCGAAGGAGTGGTTTCCCTTGGGCCAGGATAATCAGAGTTGGAAAGAAAGACGATCCAGATTCAAATCATTAAAATGACTTCGTTTGGAGAGCAAATACATGTAAAATCACGGCCAAAAGAATTACAAATTTGTATTGACAAAGAAAAAGTCTGCCACGCCCAAACCCCAGACACTAATTTACAGCACAAAACACAAACCCAATCCTTATTGTATCTCCTCCCCCGACACCCCCCCCCCCCCCCCCAAAAAAAAAAAAAAAAAAAAAAAAAGAGATTAACAAGCAGTCAAGAGATATAGACACTTCGGTCAGCATTAATGCCGTGGTAGAACGACATGAACAGAAATGGGTACCAACTAATTGAACTCCGATGAAGTTGGAACTGAAAGATACGGTTCAGTCGGCCATGACGCCTTCATAAAGCAACATGAACCAAAGCGGAAACCAGCTAAGAGTTCTCATCTTTTCGCTGGGAATATTTTTGGTTATCTGATCCAGATGCATGTCTGATCAAGCTGCGAGTACTACGACCACAATGAGAAAGACGATGCCAAATATCACCAAAAGCAAGCAGGTCTGTGTTAAAAGACACAAAAGGTTAATGAAATAATGCAATAGTAAGAAATATTTAAGACAGCTAGAGAGAGGATATATGTGGAACTCTTCTAAAAAGCAAAGCTGACCATATCACTTCACACTTCGTACCTAAAGCCAGTCACTGAAAAATGTTTTAATGGCTGTAATGCCCCAAAACTAGTCAAAATGTAACCACGATAACCCGTTTGCCCAAAAGCAAAATCTTGACAGATTGAGATGGTTTCAGTGTACAGGTCTATGGCCAGATGTTTGGATCAATGCTCACAATTCATGGTGTCTCAAACTCATTGTGAGTTCAAAAGTTTAAAAAGTTCCTCCTAAATGAACTCTTACAGGGTATATTTTAAGTCCACCCAGAAACTGATGATGATCTAAAGGTCATTCTCGTTAACAGAAGTGACTCAGCATGTTAATTCCATAATGATGGAACCAACCATACCCTTTAAGTCTTCAAAAATTGAAAATTTTAAATATTTATTTTCAAACTCAGTCATAAAACTATTCAAGTGGACTCATAAAAATCTAAACCTGCAGGCAACAACATGTCCCATAGCCAATTGGTCTTCAGCCAACAAAAAGACTACAATGAAGAGTTTGATTACCAATGAAGAGTTTGATCTTTGAGTCTTTGCTGCTTTGACAAGTTGGGATTTTCCCTGTGCAGTTGCAGCATGGGCACCCTCAATGTTGGAGCCAATATCATCTGGAAGGCAATTTTCATGGCATTAACAATGTGAACCAGAAGTGCTATTGTGTAAACATATATAGGTGAAACTGTCCAACTCACCAATCATAGCTCCTTGTTCATGGACCAGGACAGCGAGGTCTTTAAAGATCTCATTCACCTCTCCAATTTGTTGCTGGATTTCTTGTATTCCCTGCTCTCTTTCTTCAATAATAACCTCATTGAAGATGATCTCATTGTCCAACAGTAGAACCTCTTGCCTGTATCACAAATTATATAGAAGCAAAGGGGACTCAGGACTAGATTTCATGATAACATCAAACCTAGTTTCTTGAGAGGTTGAAACAAATCAGGTCCAGTGCAGGATCAGTTTAAAGGAAATTTGTGGACACAGGACAAATTTACTAGCACCCAGTTATGTTCCCAACATGAATCTATTAAAAATGCCTTACATTTTCTACTTGCTCTGTCACCTACTAATTCCTTCCTTACATTTAAAAATTATATCAAAATAAACTTGTTTTTATATTACTTTCTAGCCTCCTCCATGTTCCTTTCGCATGTGTGCAACTGCCAAGACCCCAAAGGTATCCTATGTACATCCAAGTGATAGGATTTGGTTTCTATGTCTGCAGCATAATCAAACAGGAAACAGCCTCTTTGCTAAGTAAGGGTAAGGTTGTACACAATTGAGCTTCCCTAGAGCCTGAAATGCAACACTTTCACTGGCTGTAGCAAATTCAAAATGAATAAAATAAATAATAAGGTACATTCAACATTGATTCAACTTGAGGCTTTTCAAACATGTGCAAGTGCTTGGCACACAATGGCCGATGGGGTGCATTTGATTGCTTCAGCCCACCACTGAAACTAAATCATGTGAGAAAATGCACCCCCTCTCCCCACCCATGTGGTGGGGGTACCGGTCAGACACATACAAATACAAATTAAGAACATAAAAATTGGGTAAGGGCAAACAAACAAGGATTTAGCACTATGCTACTTCACAGATTGAAGTGCAAACATGTATATATATATCTGTACATAATTTAATTTGCACACAATATATATTCACAACACCAGATAAATAATTCAAAACTATAACCAGATAGAAGAAAAGCAAGGTGAATCACCTTCTAGAGTCAACAAGAAGTGCACGTTGTTCTGAACTTGTATCTGACCCCACATTGACCTCACTCGCAGTATAGCTGTTGTAGAACATAATCCAACCCAAAATTTAGGCAACATGAACAAGTTGAACCTTTCATTTTTGGACCACAAGTAATATAGCCGTCTATCAATATGAAAGATCAAGCAATCATGTCTTAATGGCCATATAAATCAACAACAAGAACAATTTTGTGGATGCACACCACAAAGGATGTTTCAAACCTAACCATGGAATACAATCCTGCTACAACAACTACCTTGAAGGAAGAACTGCTTGGGCAACAAAAGGAGTATATGCTGTCTCTCTTTCTGCTGCAAGCCACTGAGCCTTCTGAAACTCTTTTAAAACAGCTTGGAAATCTTTCGCAAGTTTAGCATCTGTAATCTTCTTGCTAGCCTGCAGTTAAATATATTCAGAGAAAGAGACAGAGTGAGAGAGAGAGAGAGTTAAATTAGGGAACTTTGTTCAACTACTTAGATTGTGTTTTATTTCAGTTTTCAGTTTTGAATTTTGAATTCATTTTCAGTTTTGTGTTTTGAATGTCTATTTTGAAATTTTTGAAAACGTGTTTACTTTTGAATTTTGAAAAAAAAATATTTTATGATATTTTATTCGATGGATTTGATTATTAAATAATAAAATTAACTCTTTTTAATATGACATTTCATATTAAATATTATTATACATAATATATGCAATACATTTAATAATATACTATATGTTATCCTATATTTTTAATTATAATATAGATATACTACATTTTTAAAATTTTAAATAAATATATAATTTTATTTTCAAAATGTAAGAATAATTTTTTTTTCCTATCTTTTTTTCTTTTTCTTCTTTTATTCTCTCTAGTGCCTGCATCTTCTTTGTCGCCGATGACCACCGCCGGTCGAAGATTCACACGATCAGAGCCTACCATTAGAAACGTCAAGTCAAGGGGGTTAACATGCACAAAAATAGGTCATATTTAATGGCTACATTTTCATAGATCTAATTTTTAATTTTTGGGCAAAACTAAAAAACCCACTGTCAGTCACCACCGGCCATCATGGCCGGTGGTTTCTGGCGACCAAAGACCTTTTTCACGTCGCCAGTATGGGGATTAGGGTCATCACCATGGCCGATGACACGTCGTTGACAACTAAAGGCGCTCCATAGCCGTGAATGTTGCCTTTTGCCGTTACCGGTCATCAATTTTCTCCTCTGACGCGTCATCTCCGACTGTGACCTCTCAAGTGCCTCCGCTATGTTCGACCGACCATGGCCTTATACATCGCCATGGCTGCCGATCTTTATTGCTCTGCTATGGCCATCGTTTCTTACCCTTGCCATGGCAGTGGATATTGCTTGGCCATCGGCATCATCAAGCCATCATCGTTAACTTCAGCCGCCAACGATGGAGGATGAAGGAAAAAAGACGAGTCGTCGTCGACAGTGGCGGGCGCAGTCAACGACAGCTTGAGAAGGAAGGGAAGCGAGGAGAAAGAAGAGAAGAAAGGAGAGAGAGAGAGAGAGAGAGAGAGATCTGTTGAGATATGGGGGGGGCTTGTTTTCCGCGTTTTAGTGTTTTCATTGTGTTTTGGCTGAAATTGGGTTACCTTTACAAAATTTTTCATTGTTTTCAAAAATAGCAAAGTAAACACATTTTCAATGTTTTGAAAAACTAAAAACTCAAAACGGACTGAAAATAGTAAAGAAAATGCAACCTTAGTGTTCTTAATCAAACATACATCAATTACAATCACAAGCCTTTACCCCACTTGATGGGGTTGGCAACATGAATGCCAGCTCTCCACTATCTATATCCATGGCCATACACTCTTAATGTTGGGGTCCAGCCCATTTTCCAGTTAAAGTTAGTCAACCATGGTTTGATTGTTGATAAGAGTTTGTTAATCTGGGACCTGGGTTACAAAGATATTTTTCCTTCCTTTTTCTTCAGGGCTAAAATTGGAAGAAGGAAAATATAAAAAGAGAGACAGCAGAAGAAAATTTAAGAGGATTTGCAGAAAGTGGGTTTTGAAGAAGCAGAGACAGAGAGAAGACAGTAGCAGCTGCCGGCGCTGGTTTCGTCCAGTGCTGCCGGCACTGCCCATTTGCTGCTGCTGCCTGCGCCACCATCGTCTACTTCATCTCCAGCCAGTGCTGCTGCTGTCTGCTGCTGATGCAGCTGCCTTCTTGCTGCTGTTTCTGCTCTGTTGCTGTTACTGCAATTTGCTGCCACACATACCTGCTTGAGATAGCTATTGGGTTTTTGTTGTGAACATTTTTAGACTGGTTGGAGAGGTATTTTTCTGGTTTCCTTCAACTTTTTGTAATTTTGGGTTTGGGCAAAAACCCAAAAGGATATTGTGTTCGCTTCTCATTCATAGTGGAATCATTTCAAGATTGTCCCGTGGCTTTTTTCCCTCTATACTGGAGGGTTTTTCCACATAAATTTTCTCTGTCGTGCTTGGCTTGGTTGGATTGACTGATTTGGTTAGAGTTTATACATATTGTTGCTTGGAATGATTTAATTTACACTTAGGTTATCAGTGTTCAGTCACAACACTTAATTCAAACATACCAAGCAATCACAAGAATTGGGTATCTGGGACTTGTTTAAATAACAATAAAAATTGCTTTCTCAACCCAACAACATTATATTTAAAGGTACTAAAAAAAAACAAATGAAAAGTAAAGAAACATTCATGCACAAGATAAGAGAATTAAAAAAACCAAAGTTTGACAAGAGAGGAGACAAGCAGAGGAGGTGCAGGCCAGTTAAGCAAACATACACTAACTTCAATACGATGGTCGCTTTCACTAGCTTGCTTAAGTTTAGCAGAAGTATCTTTCACCAATTGCCCGGTATGTAACCTTGTCTTGTGCCTGCAAGTTCAGAAGCAAGCTATGAGGACCCCTCAAATGATAAAGTCCAAAAGTGAGAAGCTTCACTAAAAGGACAGATAGGATGTGACAATGGGAAGAAAACAAGAAGTGGCAGCCACGCAAAAGAACAAAAACATGAAGCATCTAGGCATAATTGTTTCTAACTATTCCGACTATCAGGAATAGGAACAAACCTTGCATTTTTTTTTCCCAATTATGCAAATATACCAATAGATACACGGGAATAGAAAATTTTAGGGATCAATTTAGTGTTCCATTTCACAAACTGAAGAGGAACATAAAATTGATCAGTATGACAGACCTTCACTCAACTTAATATATGATTGTAATTCAATACAAGATTAATATGATCACAAACGAAAAGGAAAATGCAAATTCTGGTATCAACACAGTGTAACAAGATTCCTAACTATGGTTGCTTGTTTCTGATATGCTAATTCATGCACAAAAGAATCAAGATGAGGCTCTTTTATAACTACAGTCACCTAAAATCCAACAAGGAAGAATTGCATACCAGCACACACAGACCCAATCGCCCAACTGGAAAGCAAAAAGAGAAAACAAGCAAGGTCACGCCTTCAGTACTAGGGTTGTAGGCAAGCTGAGTTGAAGCAGACTATTCGGTTCCGAGCTTAGCTTGACAACTTAACGAGATTTCGTTTTTTTGGTTGTGTTGAAGAAATAACATAACGAATTTTTCTATTTTGTTTATAATTCAAATCGATCCTAAACAAGTTCACGCCGAGAACTCTAGTCGAGCCAATTGCTAAAAATTTTATATGATAACTCCGGTTATTGGGTGGTGATCCAGCCAAGTTCAATTAAACAAACAAGATTCAAACCATACTAAAATTTCTCATTTACAAACTAGAATGCACTTTTGAAGAAGTAAATACAACTCCAGCTTGAACAGCCATCCCTTGGCCATAATTCGACTACTTCGAACGAATCCGAAATCGAAGAAAACAACGAGGCGACAACTCACAACTTTTCGCGGAGCTCGGGGGTGTCCTTGGGGGTCCCGAGGGTATTAACAAGCCTCTGGAAAGTAGAGACGGCGGTGTTGATCTGGAAAATCCCCGACGCGACGGCCTGCGTGGGGTCTTGCTTGCTGTTGACGAGGTCTCGCCGTGTATTCAACTGACGGCCTGATTCAATATCCTGGAAACTCATCTCTGCCAACTTCCGACGATTGATTCTCTCGGCGAAATTCAGAAACCCCCTGGAGCTGGATCCGGAAACCCAGCGACAATAGGGAATTTCGGGGATTAGGTTAGCTAAGGGGAAATGGAAACGGAAGGAAGACGAATGGAATCGACGCGGGGGGGGGGGGGGGGGGAGGACCATTTATTTCGTTTGGAGGGGAATTAATTCCATGCTCCGACGCGCCCTGCCGGCACGTCGCCGAAGTAGCTAGAGATGCGACACGTGTACAGCGGACGGTTCTCGTGGGATGGGATGATTCGACCTGTACTTTTCCTTTGGGCGGCTATGCCTTTTGCTATTAATTAATTGATAATATCGATAACTCTGTAAAGATGGATTGACCGTCAATTTTGGGGGTTTGCTTATAAGCAAAGTTGAATGCCTTCCTATCCCAGCTACTTTTAGATAATTATATTTATTATATTTTATTTTTAATTTTAAATTTAATTTTTTATTAATTAATAATAAATATATTTCACTTTGAAATATTTTACAAATGAAGTTAAAAATAATATCCAATAAATATATATTTTTTTAAAATAATATGCATTATTGCATATTAATGAGTACCCTTAATATACATGTTAATATTGTTCTATCTTATTTTTATTTCATGACTTTTTGGGTTTTATGCTTAAAGAATAACATTAACTATTATCCTTTGGCATTCTCCATACTTAAAAGGTTGATTAAAGGTTAATTTGGCTTGATTGCATCTTTGTTGTTAAGGGAGGTAGAAAGGGATTTTGAAGAAAAGAAAATCATATATAAAGGGAACAATAAAGTATTTATACATGTATATAATGATAGATAGACTAAGTTTAAGTAAATTAATTTAATAAAATGAAATTAGAAATAACTTATGTCTTCACCGTTAACACCTCAATTCTAACTAACAGTACTAGCGTTATTATAATTAGTGATTAATCTTATTTCACATCTTGATATTTCCTTGAAAAAGGACATGAATATTATGAATGCTTATCTTGCTTTTAAGAGAATTAAAGAAACCAGATCGTAATATTTTCGTAAACAAATTAGTCAGTTACTGTGTAGACACATAAACAAGTATAACAAATTCTAACAATTTTATCGTAGATAAAATAGTATTCAAGCTCCATGTGCTTGAAGTGCTTATGAAAAATAGGATTCTTACTCAAATGTATTACAGATTAATTATGACAATATAAAATCACCGAATCATTGTATTGCACCCTATGTTCAGCTCCGGTAGAGCTTGTAGCTACCATTGGTTGTTTCTTTGACTTTCAACTAATCAAGGCCCACCTAACATAACACAATATAACCTGTAACAAATTGTCTGGATTCTTGACAACCTCAATCACTGTCTGTGTAACCTATAACATTTAAAGAGGAGACTACTAGAAGTAAAATCCCTTGCCCAAATTCCCCTTTGAGATATCTTAATATTTTATGAGCAGCCTGTAGATGTATAGCTGCAAGTTTATCCATAAATTGGGATAAAACCTGCACAGCATACATTTAAAGAGGAGACTGCTAGAAGTAAAATCCCTTGCCCAAATTCCCCTTTTAGATATCTCAATATTTTATGAGCAGCCTGTAGATGTATAGCTGCAAGTTTATCCATAAATTGGGATGAAACCTGCACAGCATACATTATATCTAGTCTTGTAAAAGTTAGATATAATAATTTCCAAACAAGCTGTCTATGCATTGTAGGATCTGATGATAGTAAATTTTCTTTATAAGACAATTTGTGGTTTGTATCGTCCACATATACTAACAAATCAACAAAATGACCGGTTGAAGTTACCTAAATGAATAGTGAATAGTCAGCTTTAAACTGTGAACAACCATATTGTAGCAAAGAATTAGTGAATTTGCAATTCCACTGACGAGAAGCCTGCTTCAAGCTATATATAGATTTACTTAACTTACATGCCAACTTTGAACTAGGTGGATACTCACTATGCAACTGAAAAGATCTATGTAATTTGTTTCTTCCAAGTTATCATTTAAAAATGCATTATTTATATCCAATTGGGATAGGTACCACAGCTAAAGAGAGTCTCACAATGGATTGCTTGGCAACTAGACTAAACGTCTACAGTAACTTGACTGTAACCCCTAACTACCAACCAAGCTTTATATTACTCAATAGAACCATCCACCTTAAGTTTCAGTTTATACACCCACTTACAACTAGTTGTATGTTAGCTAGAAGGCAAAGGAACAACTGTCTATGTACAATTATCTTCTAAAGCCCTAAGTTTAGCATCCATTAATTGCCTCCTTCCAATGAGGATTTTTGAGAGCTTGGTGATAAGTTATTGGTTTAGTGAGGTGAGATAAGGAAGTGGTGAAAGACTTATAGGATGGTGAGAGATTGTTGACAGAAAGATCATTTTGCCTGGGATATGTAGTGTAAAAATGGGTTGAGGTAGATGGTCTCAAAGAATGATGGTAAACTTCCGTATTTAGGTGTTTTGTGTTCCCTAGTACTTTTGCAAGATGGTAAAATGAAATTGTTAATAAAGGCTGGAATTTAATTAGAACTAGAGGAGGAAATAGTTTCAAGTATAGAAAAAGGAATAGGATTAGTAGAAACTTGAGGAAGTACAATAGGAATGGGATTATCTGTCACAGATGTAGAGAATTGTAAAGAAGGATATGATGGACCAGACAAAACGGAAGACTGACAAGGAAAAAGATGTTCATGAAACACAAAATTTCGAGAAACAAAGACAAAATGATCATTAAGATCATAAACTTGTAGTCCTTAACCTCAACAAGATAACCAATGAAAATACATTTACGTCATTGTGGTTCAAATTTCTTTCTATGTTGACTAAGAGTGGATGAAAACACAAGGACCCAAAAACTCTAAAATGAGAATAAGAAGGTGACTTTTGATACAACAACTCACATGGAGACAATTTGTTAAGAATAAGGTAAGGCACCCTATTAATTATGTGATCAACTATGAGGATTGCATCACCCCAATCAAAGGTAAAAAGGCTTGGAAAGGTAAAGATCGAGCTGCAATCAGTGTTGATGTTTTCTCTTCACAATCTCATTCTGTTGTGGAGTTTCAACACAATTATGTTGATGAACAATTCCTTTGGAAGAATAAAATCTAAAAGATTAAACTCTAACCCATTCTCTGTAATTGTTTAATGGAATAGTCAAACTAACTTAAGACAAGATTATAAAAGGAAATGAGAATGGATGGAACATCAGACTTAAGTCTCATTAGGATTACCTAAGGGACTCTTGTAAAATCATCAACCATGGTTAAAAAGTAGTGATATCCACATGTGGCACACACAAAATACGACCCCAAATATCCACATGAATCAAATCAAATGGTGTACTAGAATTCTGAACATGTATAGGGAAAGGTAAACATTTCTGCTTTGACAGGAGATAGATATCTCAAGGTAAAATAGAAATACAATGAATATCAGGATATGTTTGTTAAATCAATTTTATCCTTTAAGATGAGATATGACATAAACAAAAGTATCACAAATCAAACAAACTAGGAGTACTATGAGTATGAAATACAACATGAGAATTAACATGTGACCTGGAAGTATGAGAAGTAGATTGTTGTAAGATGAAAATACCAAAATTTTCCTTAGCAAGCTCAACCGTTGTCCATGTAGATTGTTCCTAAATGAAACAATACTTATCAGAAAAGATGTTAGGCATTTGAATATATAGATTGTGAATAAGATGACACTTAGTAAAAAGACTAGGAGAGCTACCTATGTGATTTGAAGCCCCAGCATCAACAATCCATTTATGAAACACGTGTGAATGAGTACTAGAATTTACAGGTGAACAGGCATAGTTCTAGATATGAAGGGTGAAATTATGAAATTATCTGTAGCATTAGAATATGTTGGATTTTTGGTGGTTGGTGATGGATTTGCCGACGGTGAAGATAAGGTTTCTGATTCATTGAGAAGAGACAATAGTTGTTGAATTTGTGACTGAGTGAGAGGTGATTGTGGTTAGGAATTGATAGCATCATGAGGCTAAGTAGTGCTTGAATCAGATTCTAATAATGATCAGTAGTAACACTGTTTGCAACAACAACATGACATGAAGATGTAGATGGGTACCTTTCTCTGTCTTGCTCTTTTGTCACAGTTGAAAAAAGGACTAGGGTTTTAAATGGAAGGAGCCCATTAGGGCCTACATGATAACATACCAAATAAGTAGCAGCAAGATATTGTATTTTTTATTTACTGTTTTATTTATTTTTTTACCTTTAAATAAACTTAAAATTATCCCTTCTCAATCTCAGTTCAATTTAGAGTTCACCATTTATAACTATCAAAATAGACAGCTCACATGAATATACTCAACAGTGAGTTGGGCTCCCTTTTTCGCCTGCTTAGTGTGACCAAATTTCCCACAATAAGTACTCAT
Source organism: Diospyros kaki (assembly GCA_036245055.1). Taxonomy (NCBI): domain Eukaryota; kingdom Viridiplantae; phylum Streptophyta; class Magnoliopsida; order Ericales; family Ebenaceae; genus Diospyros; species Diospyros kaki. The sequence goes on from BSEG01000007.1 coordinate 35,061,445, forward strand.
CAAATATGACTCGTGTCTTTTCCCATTTATTGCAAAAGCTGCCAACGTAGAACTCTCCACAAAAGCCTGGGTTTGAAACTAGAAGTTATGTTGTGATTCCCCACGCAAGACCAAATTATATGCCTCATCAATAGATAAAAGCAGACTCTCTCACCATAAGCTGCAATTTACATTATTAACATTTTATGTAATATTATTTATATGAGTAATTAATTACGGTTTGATAAAATATTAATTTATATTAATATTAATTTTTTCCTTTTCATTTTCTATTAATATTTTTCACATTTTTTTTAGAGAAAGATGGTCATAATAATAATAATAATAAATTTAAAAAATTGTATTCAGTTTATTTATATTTTACAGATTCCTTCAAATAACAAAAATAAAAAGAAATGAAATGATACTCATTAAGTAAATTTATTATATTAATAAATCTTACAAATTCTATACAACTTATTTGAACTTTACAAGTTTCTTTCAATAGAAAAAATAAGAAATGGAAAGACACTCAAATATATTTAGATTAGTATTTTTTTATAAGTTTTATTAAATTTATTTAATTATAAAATTGAGTAGATGGATTAGTTCGAGCGAAAAGAAAGGAAAAGAGATTTAAAATATTTTATAAAGAAATTTATTTGAACTTTGTAAATTATTTTTATTAATGAAAATGAAAAAAAAATAAAATGACACTAGTTAAATGAATTTCTTAATATTTTAACAATTATTAAAATCTTACAAATATTTTATAAAATAAAAATTAAAAAATATAAAGCAGCGTCACCGGCGGCACCCCGCCAGTTTATTTCTTAAGCGACTAAAAAATATTGGTCGTAATTATTATTATGATTTTATCTTAAAATTGGACCAAATTTCTTACACGACCAAATTTGTGGGTCCCATCTCTAGAATCGGAGTGCGTCCGCTAAGGCAACCAGAGAGGATCGTGCGTGGGATACGTCAACGCCGTTCCTCCCCCTCTACTCCATTCCGCCGGCTTTCTAATCCCCTGCAAAAAGCCAAAATCTCTCTCTCTCTCTCTCTCTCTATATATATATATATATATGTGTATATTATATATACACACACACACATACGCAAACGTTTGCAGACTTGCAGTAACGGAGCAGCGGCGGAAGAAGAGAGGCCTGTGCACTTTCTCGCCGGCGGCTTGTCTGTTCCCGGCGGTTTCTCCTCCGGTGATCTTACAGTACTGCTTAATCTCTGATCGTCGTGTGACAGACAGTTGCTATGTCGGTTAGTGTTTCCAATCCGCTTCCGTTTGTTCTCTCTATGTATTTTTGAATCTGTGTGTTTGTACATGAAGTTTTTGTACACGGACTTGTTTATTGGATGAATTGCTTATGAACTGTAAATAGCTGCGGTAACCTTGTAGTCGGCGTTTATTTTGTTGTAATCTGACTCAAATTAAAGTAAGCCGGAGAGAAGCAACACGGCCTCCTATTTTGTCTATTGAGTAAATATTTTTCTAATTTACTGTTGATCGAAATTCGAATTAATACATCTTCAAATTCTTAGGAATTTTCTATTTTTATTGATAATTTCAGGTTGTTTATATTCGAGATTTTTCTTTAGTCCCTGGTATGCGCAGCTAGTGGATCAACAACAATTGGATAATTTGTTTCGCTTTTATTGTTATTTGCATCTTGTTATTTGTTTTTTGGGGGAGTTTGATGTTCGTTCAGACTTCTTTGATTATTTTGAGCAAGCTATTCTTGTTAGCTCCACAGTCTAATCACTTTATTTCCTTGTTATTGTTGGGTCGGGACAAGCCTCAGCCACCTCTAACACTTAGAGCCAAAAATAGAGACTCAAATAAACATAACAATCGATAGATGATTACTTACGCATAAACAGAAATGAGCAATAAGAATGCAAAGATGAACACAAAACAATTTACCGTGATTCACTCGTTAATGAGGGTTACATCCACGTTGAGTTTGGACGAAGAGAGCTCACTGCACTATCGAAAAAAATAGTTATAACCTCAGAATATACATATCACTCACTCACTCACTGTACAAACAAAAGCTCTCTAACAAAAATGCTCCATAACCACAATAAATTACAGATTAGAGGCAAAACCCTAGAACAATAGAGAGAAGAAGAACTATACAAAGAGCTATCGTAAACTGAGGAGAATAAAACCTTAAATGGTATAATCAATCGGAGGCCGTGCTGCACCATTCTCGAGGAGACGAAGGATATAAATAGGCAGAACCAACGGTGAGGATATGATCTGAAAAAGGGGAATCGATGGCCAAAAGAGCAGTAGGCTAAATGACAAGGCAATCGTGCTAATTGAAGAAACGATAGGGGAGGTTGTTGTTTTGGCCCTCTAGCTGATGGGTCCCAAAACGTGGTCGTTTTGGGGCTGCCTATGGGCGGTTGCCAAATGGCCTTTCGTCCCCCTCAATCTTCAAAACGGCAGCGTATGAAGCTTTACTAAATTCCAACAATCTCCACCTTGAAGTTTCAACACTTCAAGGGCACTTTTCTAATATTGTGTAGCATGCTTCAATCCTCGCGATCATCACTCTTGTTGGTTGTTCCTTCAATCAACTTCGATATGCAACAAGTTCAAACAATGTTTGAACTTAGCTGCAGTCACTACCTTGGTTCCCATATCTGCTGGATTGTTTCAGTGAGGACTTTATGAATTTTTACAATACCATTTGCCACCTGATCTCTCACATAGTGGTATTTCACATCCACATGTTTGGTTCTTTCATGATACACTGGGTTCTTGCATTGGTGGATAACACTACCACAACCTTACCTTGTAATAGATGAATTTCCTTTAAGAGATCTTAAATCCAAATAGCTTCCTTAAAAGCATCAGTTACCACCACATATTCTGCCTCAGTAGAAGACAGTGCAACCAAAGGCTGCAACTGTGACTTCCAACTGATGCAATTTCCCCTCAAGGTAAAAAAGAAGACCGTAGTGGATTTCCTTGAATCTCTATCCCTTGCAAAATTAGAGTCTACAAAACCCACAAGATCAAGTGTATCACATCTTTTCTTATAATTTAAACCAGTATTTAAAGAACCATTAATATATCTTAACAGAAACTTTAAAGCATCCCAATGTATTTTCTCAGGGTTAGACATGAATCTACTAAGTAAAGAAATTGAAAATGCAAGATCGGGCCTGGTACTAATCATTGAGTACATGATAGTTCCAATTATATTAGCATACAAGATGATTTTCATTTTTAGCTTTTCAGAATCAAATGTAGGACATTGTATTTTAGATAGAATAAAATGACCAATTAAGGGAACATTCACCGATTTACAATCTGACATGCCAAATTTTTGTACAACCTTTAACAAATAACCATGTTGATGAATCTTTAGGCAAAACTTACTCCTATTTCTCTCAATAACCATTCCTAAAACTTTCCTAGCAGGTTTTAAGTATTTCATGTCAAAATTGGTATTTAACAGTGATTTTAATTCACATATTTTAGACTTATACTTGCTAATCAGTAAAATATCATCAACATATAAAAGCAAATAAACAGGAATATTCGAGAGTATGAAGTAAAAACAGTTGTCATATTTACTTATGAAAAAACCAATCCCAGTCACAAAATTATTAAATTTTTTATACCATTGCCTTGGGTATTGTTTTAATCCATACAAAGTTTTTTTCAATAAACAGACATATTCAGAATGAAGATTGTTAGTATAACTAGCTGGTTGTTCCATATATATAAGCTCATCCAGGTCATTATGTAAGAAGATAATTTTAACATCTAATTGTTCTAATTTTAAGTCAAACTGAACAACAATAGTAAGCATCATACAAATTGTTTTAAACTTGACAGCAGGTGAAAAATTTTTAGTATAATCTATACCTTCCCTCTGAGTAAAACCCTTAGCCACTAATCTAGCTTTGTATCTTATAGGGTTAGAAGGAGACATACCTTCTTTGAGCTTGTAAAGCCATTTACATCTTATCAGCTTCTGTTTTTCAGGCCTTGGGACCAATTTCCATGTATGATTGGCCGTTAGAGAGGACATCTCTTCATCCATTGCTTGCTGCCATTTAGTGCAATTATGAGTGCTGATAGCCTCCTCATCATAACAGTATGGCTCACTTCTTCTCATCTCCATACATGTCACTAAGGCACAATAAACTAAGTCTGAATAGGCATATCTAGTAGGAGGTCTCACAGTCCTTGTGCTTCTATCTCGGGCCAGTTGATAGTCCCTTAAGTCTTGCTAGGGAGAGTCATGCTGCTCTACCTCAGCCTCAGGGATATCAGTTGGTTCCTTATGATCACTTTCGTGATCAGAGGTTGGATCAACTTTTGGGATAGGATCATAAGAGGCAGGAGCAACTGACAGGTTATCAACTCCTGTCGGTTGCTCCACCTGAATCTGGGTACTACCTGTTATAACAAAGTCATTTGGGATATTATGTTTGGAATATAATTCTAAGTTTTCTAATTTGCAAGGAAAAACAGTTTCATTAAATATGACATCCCTGCTTATGATTATTTTTACTCTACCTAAATTTCTATCCCATAGCCTATAGCCTTTGGTCCCATCTTGATAACCCATAAATACACATTTTATGGACCTTGGGTCTAATTTTTCCACAGATTGATGAACATAGGCTTCACACCCAAAGACTTTGAGATATTCTAGATTCATTTTCCTACTTGTCCACTTTTCTTTAGGACACCTAAGGTTTAAGATAGTAGAAGGGCTTTAGTTAACTAGGTAAGCCGTAGTAGACAGGGCTTCCCCCCAAAATGATTTAGGCATACCAGCTGTGAACAATAGGCATCTTATTTTTTCTAATAATGTTTTGTTTATTCTTTTAGCTACCCTATTCTGTTAGGGTGTATTCCTAATTGTCTTGTGCCTACACGTGTGTCACAAAACTCATCAAATTCTCTATTGCAAAACTCTAATCCATTGTTTATCCTTAAGGTTTTAATCCTCTTGTTAGTTTGGTTTTCAACTAAAGCTTTCCATATTTTAAATTTCTCTAATGTCTGGTCCTTAGTCCTAAGTGGGAACACCCAAACTTTTCTAGTAAAATCATCAACAATAGATAAAAAATACTTGTTACCACCGAGAGTAGGCATTTGTGAAGGACCCCACAAATTTGCATGCAATTATTCCAGGCATGCCTTCGCTAGGTGAGTTCCCTTTTGGAAGCTCATCCTGTTTTGCTTTTCTAGAGTACAAGGTTCACAGAAGTTCAAGATAACCTTGGTTTGACAGTGGTAGCAGCCCTTTCTGGCTTATATGACCAAGTCTCAAGTATCAGAGATCTGTCTTATCAGATTTAGCTATGCATGCAGAAGAAACATCAACAGGGAATAGGGAGCAACCATTTAAAACATATAGACCATGCTTTTTAGTACCAGTTAGAATCAGGTCATCATTTTTAAAAACATGCATAAAATCATTTTTAGCTTTATAAGAATAACCTAATTCATTTAATGTACCAAGAGATATTAAATTTCTTTTTAATCCAGGTGCATTACATTAGTAAGCATTCTAACTTTATTATCATGCATTTTTAAAGATACGTCACCTATGTCTTGCACACTACATGAATGGTTGTTTCCCATACAAACAGTGTCAGTTTCTGTATTACTAAAATTTTGAAACCATTGAATGTTTGGACACATATGAAATGAACACCCAAAGTCCATTATCCATTTATTAGCAACAGATGAATTAGAAACAATAAGTACTTCAGCTAAAGCATTAGAACTACTGACAACTACGGTTACATTTCCCCCTTGTTTTTGTTTCTTTATAAAATCATAGCAGTACTTCTTTATGTGTCCCTCTTTCCCGCAGTGATAACATTTCCATTTAGGTTTTTGTTAACTCTTCTCTTTATGTTTACCCTTAGTTCTAGAACCCCCAGATTGATCACCATTACTAGCATTATTTCTTTTATCAAACTTTCCTTTGACAAATAAGTTGTTACTAGGTTTCTTAGAGGTATTTAACTCTTTACTCTCTGGCCTTAATTTCAGAAATAACAAGATCTAAGCTAGGCGCAATTCCAGTATATTGTAAAACATGCTTAACAATATTATAATCATCAGACAAAGAATTTAATAAAATCATAACCTTACTAGTATCACCTAAAGCTTGATCAGTACCTCTTAATAACAAAGCAAGTCTAGTGAACTCATCAATATTTTCATTCATAGACTTAAATGCATTCATTTTAAATTAAATAACATGCCCTTAAGATAAACCAAATTAGGAGCAAACAGAACAAAATACAAAGAATCAAGCTTATTCCATAGGTCAATAAGGGTAATCATACCATCAACCTTGCGAATGGCATTGCCACCAAGGTGCAGAAATATGAGGTTGTATGCCTCTTCCCTTACCTCATCAGTTCTTGCTAACTGATTTGTTGTCCATTTCTTATCATCGAGCTCCAGTGCAATAAACACTTTATGATGAGAGAGCAGAACTCTCATCTTCTTTTTCCAACTATCAAAATTGCTTTTTCCATCAAATGTTCCGATTTTAAATCGGGTTGATGTCATCTTCGCCTTGCACGAAGGTACCCTAAAACCCTAGACCCTAACAAAGACTAACACAGTAAACACCCAGCTGACAAAGACTCTCAACCATAGTTACCTAATACGACCCACCCCCCCGAGCACCTCGTTCCAGTACGTGCGCACTGGAACGCGGTGTGTTTGCGTCTTGGAACGCTTGGGGACGCGTACCAGTTCTCCAGTAATGAAGACCTGGGTTCGTGCTGCCATCTTCTTCCTCTCTTTCTGCACTAATATTGTCTTCTTCCTTTCTCTTTGCTGTAACTCTTCCTTTCTTTCTACAACAGCTCATGGTTTTTGTCAAGAAGGGGAAACAGCGATGAGGATCAAATCTATATAAGTTCTGAAGAGAGGTTGTAGCAAGTTCTCCACCGTTCAAGCTCCTCATCTCCAAATAGAGCTCTGACTACGGAATACAGATGACGATGGACAACAAATCTTTGAAGCTTCTTCAACGATGGAGTGCTTCAAGTTGCAGTAGATGAAGATGAGGTTTCCTTCTTCCACTATGAGGCTTCAAGTTGTCGTAGCTGGTGGAGAGCAGCTGGTGGGTCTGCTGTGCAGAGAGGCACAACCACCTCTCGTGAGTTGTGCTTCACTTTTTGACTTTTTGGCTGAAGTTTTTTTTGGGACTCCACATCCCATAATTCCCATTGTACTTTTTAGAAATACACATGGAAAACATCTCATTGCACATTAAAATAATGTCAAATATAAAGTTCGACGGGCAGATCCTGTTTGTGGGTTCCAAAATGAAGTATGTGTACCAAATAGCCCTTTAAGACTTTGTTCTTGAATCTTATTGATCTTGTTTGATGTCTTCATTGTTTTCAATCCTAAACTCCTAAGTCCTAACTTCTAATCGCAATTCCCATGTAAGTTTCATCATTTCTCTATCTTAAGAATTTTAATCATTTATATTAGTTCCTATTTCCTAATTTATATGGTCAAAAAATCTAAAATATTTTTTAAAAAATTTATATATTCATCAACGTTCCACTTTGGCGCACCAAAGCGTACCATGACCCCAAGTGGTGAACCGATGAAACCTACCCCCCACATACCGCGTCTTAGGAAAAGTGGTGTACTGCGTCCCCGTACCACGTTCCACGTATTGAGCGTTCCACGAACCAGGTAATTATGCTCTCAACAAACCCTAGAGAATCAAACCGACTCGAGCAACACAAAAGAAAACCCTTAGATTTGAATAGCACAGACTCCAATAGCATAAAATCCTAAATTGTGAATACCAAATAAATGGCTTTGATACCACTGTTGGGTCGGGACAAGCCTCGACCACCTCTAACACTTAGAGCCAAAAACAGAGCCTCAAATAAATATAACAATCGATAGATGATTACTTATGCATAAACATAAATGAGCAATAAGAATGCAAAAATGAACGCAAAGCGATTTACCGTGGTTCACTCGTTAATGAGGGTTACATCCACGTTGAGTTCCGACGAGGAGTGCTCACTATACTATTGGAAAAAATGGTTACAGCCTCGAAATATACATTTCACTCACTGTATAAACAGAAGCTCTTTAACAAAAATGCCCCATAACCACAACAAATTACAGATTAGAGGCAAAACCCTATAACAACAGAGAGAAGAAGAATTGTACAGAGAGTTATCATAAACTGAGGAGAATAAAACCCCAAATGGTATAAGTAATCGGAGGTCGTCCTGCCCCAATCTTGAGGAGACGAAGGATATAAATAGGCAAAAGCAGCGGTGAGGATATGATCTGGAAAAAAGGAATCGACGGCCAAAAGAGTAGCAGGCTAAACAACAAGGCAATCATGCCAATTGAAGAAATGGCAGGGGAGGTTGCCGTTTTGGCCCTCCAGCTCATGGGTCCCAAAACATGGTCGTTTTGGGGCTGCCTATGGGCAGTTGCCAAATGGCCTTCCGTCCCCCTCAATCTTCAAAATGGTAGCGTATGAAGCTTCACTAAATTCCAACAGTTATCTTGACAATTCTTTTTCTTTTCTTTTTCCCTCTCTTGCCCCCTGAATTTTCTTTCAGAATATCTTCAGGAGCAACCTAACCTCCTTTGACAACCATAGCTGATAGCACCTGGGATCTCAATCCCTTTTATTGATTTCCAATTCTTTGTCTTTATGTGAAAGATTTAATCATACAGAGAGTTTGGGGATGTAATTTAGGAAACAAAGGGATCACGCTGAAATACTTTTGGAACTGATTGATAAATTCAAATGTTATAGCTATGCTTTTGATATATAATCGTGCAATTACAATGCATTATATAATCGTAAGTAAGTGCCAGGACAACCTTGAAACTGATTCTTCTTAGCTTTAAATGAGATGGACAGGTGGCTTTTTGTTGTCCTTTTGATGTTCTAAAAGTGGATGTTATTGCACCTAAGATGACAATTGTTTGATTCCCTGTACCTAGGAACTTGTTTAAAGCATTTCTACTTTCTTTGCCACTATGGAAACTTAAGAAATTTATTGTAATAAAAGGATGTCATTATGAAAATTGATAGTCCATGATGAAAGAGAATTGATAGATGTGGACCTGCTCTCTGGAAGTTTAGTGGCTACAGTAGAGACTAAAAGAGCGGTTTAGCATAAATGGGCAATAAATATGCTTTTTTTTTCCATTTGGGTACAATGTCTAAAATTTTTGTTTGAATTTTTTGGAACACATCTTTGGGTCTGTAATAGGACTTGGGTAATGTCCAGGTCACATAGGTCTTACTTCCTCAGCTCATTTGTTAAGCCTGCAATCATCAATACTCTTGGTTTTCTATTTAGGAAAGAAGTCAGTCAGGTCAGGCCTGCTTCAGCAATGAGATGGTTGTTTATCTTATTTTATTTTTCTTTGATAGATGTACTAAAGAAGGACATGGAGGGAACTTTGTACGTGTGCTAGTGATCTCTTGGAGGTCTAGTACCACTCTTAATAAGGGGTTTACCACTCTTTATAGTTTGAAGAAACAAAATAATCACTTATGATGTGCTGTTAGCAAATTATCACTCTCAGATTGATAATTTGTTACATATATCATTTGCAAACCCGATGAGCGCTCAAGTTTTAAATAGCTTGAAAATGCCGTGGGATTGTCATCTATACTTGGTGATGCCTTCTGTCTTCTTTGATTTTTTGAATTATTGCTGAAGTTTAAGTAGCTTATGAAAATTTTCTCTTTGACAAGGATAAGTGACCAAGATGCTGGTCCATATGTTGCACCTATGATCATTATTATTCTCTTTGGTTGTGGAGAAAAAATATGGGCAGTTGATTAAACCATGCTTTTGAGGAATGGCACATATTTCCTTTCTCCAATACATTTACAGATTGATATGCTCGTTTTCTTGCTACAGATAAGAACTGTTAAAGTCAGCAACGTGTCCTTGGGGGCAACTGAGCAGGATGTCATGGAGTTCTTCTCCTTTTCTGGTGATATTGAATATGTTGAGATGCAGAGGTTGCCATCTGAAGTCTTTTTTTTTTTTCTCAATTTTCTTTCTACCTCTTCTTTGTTATATGATTTTCAATTTTGTTTTATGTTTTATGTTTATGCAGTGATACTGAGAGGTCCCAAACTGCATTTGTTACCTTCAAGGATTCAGACGGAGCAGAGAATGCGCTTCTACTTTCGGTGATTTTACTTCTCATTATATTCAATATTATGTTGTTTTTATTTACTTATACAGCATGGGCATTTATTCTCATACCTAAATTACCTGACTGAAAATAAGAAGAAAAATTCTTCAAAGTCATGTCTTCTAATTTCATCACTTGAATAATTTTTCCTGTAGAGACTGTTATGTATTAGTTGTTAATGGCAAGTGTGATAGTTGAAGAATTGGGCTTATTTTGATTGATGATTATTGTCTTCTATATGATGATTCTGATGTCCTTTATAATATATGAGTAATTTTTCTATAAGGCATTTGATCTTCTCAGGGAGCGACAATAGTTGATCTATCTGTCACTGTAACTCTGGATCCACTTTACAAGCTCCCGCCTGCTGCTTCAGCACCACCCGTTGTAAGGAGTCACCTGGCTTAATTTTTATGTAAGCATTTGATGAATCTTCAGGAATTGATTTTTTTCTAACTTCTGCAGAAGACAGAAAATAAAACTGCAGGCGGTACTGGATCTGTGCTTCAGAAGGCAGAGGATGTATTGAGCAGTGTGCTTGCCAAAAGTGTTGTCTTAGGCAAAGGTGCGGTCAACAAAGCCAAATCCTTTGATGAGAAGCACAATTTGACTTCCACTGCCTCGTCCAAGGTCGCAACTGCCTCTTCCAAGGTTGCATCATTTGACAAAAAAATTGGGTTCAGTGAGAAAATAAGCATTGGAACCTCTGCGGTTAATGAGAAAGTTAGAGGAGTAGACCAGAAACTCCAGATTTCTGGGAAAACAAAATCAGCATATAATACTGCTGGGCGAAAAGTCAGCAGTGCTGGGTCAGCCATGATGAAAAACCGCTACGTATTTACTGGAGCTTCATGGGTGACGGGTGCTTTCAATAAAGTTTCTAAGACAGCGGGAGAAGTTGGTCAAAAGACGAAAGAGAAAGTGGGAATGGCTGAGGAGGAGCGGAAAAGGAAAAATGGTGGATAAAAATGGCCAGATTCATGCATCAGACATACCTAAAGCTTCTGCACCTGCACAAGGTTTTGTTCTTTGATTTGTTTCCTCTGTAAATCCCTTGGTCAAAAACTTTTGAATTTTGTAGTCTTCATATCTTGCTCTTTCATTTTGTGGAGTGGTGACTGGTGAATGTAGAGCAGTGTACCATTTATAGTTGGGTTTCATTCACTGAAGTTGTTTACTTTGTTTGCATATACTCATATAATAAATTGAACTGCTATGAGTTATGAGATCTTAAGTTGGCTCATCTTTGCCCTATGTTGGGTTTCTTTTATTGGCATAGCACTAGGTTAATTTTTAGAATTTTCTTTTATTTATCTATTTGATGTCCTGCTTGTGCACTTCTACTGGCCTCATTTGTGAACTCACGGCAATGCTAGCTTTTTTATTTCTGCTTAGCATGGCAAGGTTAACTTTGATTCTACAAGCTTTGCGTAGGGAAAGACCATAAACTAAATCATTCAACTTGATTGGAAGAACAATAAAAAGTTGTGAGAGCTTGATCTTGTGCCTTTCTTTATCAAAACCTTGCTCATCAATCTTAATGAGTTAATTTTTCAAATTACTAATTTGTGGAACTTCCCACTATGCTTTTTTTTTGGAAGAGGAGTGAGATAGGGGATGGAACAGTACATTATGAAACAAAATAGCAGTGCATAAATATTATTCTCTTCTCATACTTGAAAAGAATGGAATGAAAAGGAGAGCAACGAGCTTCACTTTGTCTAGATATAGCGTGAAAGGTTTTCTTAGGAACATGATGGTTTTTTTTTTTTGTTCTTTTCCACTAGCATATAGCTTGAATTTGCCCTATCTGAACAGCAATCCAAGTATTCTCTTGAGGATAGGTTTCAACTTCGTGTGTTTTGCCATGCCACCGGGCTCATGTACTATTTTTTTTTTTTTCTAAATATGCAATCAGCGAGAAATTACTTTGTGGCTCGCACCACATTAGCAACCTTCTTTGATGCTCCAAATCAATAAAATGTTATCACGTATCAATGGTAAAATTAAATTCATGGATATATTCAAAAGAGTTAGCTAGGGTAATAATTTTCTTGATTAAAAAATGGCTTTTTTATTGTTATGAACACGTGATAGTATCTTATTGATTTAAGGTACCAAAGTATTTTATTTTATTGATATGGGTCTCAAAGGGACAAATATTTTCTTGCAACTGTTTTCATTGCTTCCCAGAATCTAGAAGCTTGGGGCATTTCTTTCATTTCTACAACTGTTTGAAATGCTATGCAGTGATTGCAGAATACTAGAATTCCACATTTTCGTTGTTCCTCTTGCTAGTGATTGAGGTTCTTCATCGCTCCAAGGGCAAATGCTAGACAATAAGACAAGTAGTCTACTGAATTTGTTGCACATGCGGCATGCTAGGAATATCTGTGTTCTGGTTGTGGAATGAAGAGAAATGAAAATGAACAGGATCATATGAGTACGTCGTGCAGATGTTCAGGTGCCGTAGGCTAGCTGGTAAAAGAATTGAGAAGTAGAATGACCCTAGTGACTTCAAGTTCTGCCGTCACCGACTTTTCTTTTTCTCTCTTTAGGCCATGTGACAATCTGTCTTCCAAGGCAAAAGAATACCGGACTTGGAATTGGAATATAAAATGACTCAAAGGATTGACTTAGGGCACAGCTGCCGACTTTCCCAGCATCTCAAGTTATTAGGCGGGGACAGAATTCGAACCAGCAGGCTTTAGCTCATGGGCCTGATGAGTCGACCAATTCCTCTACCCTGCTTCTTCCCCCTCTTTCTTTCACTATCCCCACCCGGCTTTGGTTACTTGGCCGGGGGAACAATTGGCTAAGAACACTTGCACAGGGGAGGAGAAAAAGTGGCGAAAACAGTTAATATAAGAGCCGATACATTCAGACAGCCTTAATGCTACAAATTACATTGAAGATCATCATGAGCTGAAGCAATTACTGATAGGGCTGTTGAACATAGTAAGCGAAAAACTACTTCATACTCTACTTGTTTTTTAGTGCATATTCATACTTCTGCACATTCTCACACAATGAAAATTTCCCTCTTTTTATTTATGTTCTTCCCTTTTGCAGTGGTGACATGTCAATCGAGCATGCCATGGAATGTAGTTTCTCGGTGAATTTGATGGTTTCAGCTAGACATGGCCAAAATTGAACCGAACTGGCGGTTTGAACCGGAACCGGACCGGCCGAAACCGGACCCGGAATCCGCCGAATCAGAACCGGAACCGGAACCGGATCGAACCGGCGAAATTCGGTCCGGTTCCGGTTTGAGGTTCCGTGGAACCGGAACCGGCGGTTCGAACCGGTGGTTCCGCGGAACCGGAACCGAAACCGGCGGTTTTATGAAATTAAGTCTAATTCTATTTTTTATTTTTTATTTTTCACATTTGTAAAATTTAATTACTTGTATTACATACTTGTTTAGTTGTTTTAATTATTTTTAATGAAATTATTACTTATATTTCTTCAATTTTTAGTAGTGTTTTTTATTAAAAATATGGTTGAGAATATCTATATTTACAATTACATTTAACAATTAAAAATCGAAACCAAACCGAACCGAACAACGGAACAAGGACCAAAATTGAATACAACAATATTTAAAAAAAATTAAAAAAATTCGGTTTGAACCGGAACCGGAATCGTTGACCGAACCGGCTCAAACCGTTGACCAAACCGGTCCAAACTGTTGACCGAACCGGCACGAACCGGAACCGGAACCGAACTGTCCCAAACCGCCCTTGGGCGGTTCGGTTCAGGTTCAAAGATTTCTTGAACCGGAACCGGCGGTTCATGAACCGGAACCGGCGGTTCATGAACCGTGGCCATGTCTAGTTTCAGCTTTGGAGTCTTTGATATTGGAAATTGGGAGCAGCAGAAGAAACACTAGCTTCCATAATTTTGATATTCCTTCGATCAGCCTCATCGGATATGTAAGTGTTTGTCTTACTAAATCCTTGTATTAACTCTAATGGTGGTAGCTAAGGTCATGTCTGGCAAGAGTTACCCTTTTGAATTAAAAAAAAAAAAAAAAACTTTCTATTAATCATTTGGATTAAAAAATAGGGATGACAAACCACAGATTTTGATGAGTTTTAGCTGACTTTTATGCCAACCCTAATAAGAGAAGCTCTTGTCACACACATCTCATCAGGCTAAATAAATGTCCCTTGCCGTGCTGTTTAAATATGTAGGATCGGGTGTAGTAGTAGGTTTAAGGAGGTTGGGACTATTTGAACTCATACACCCAAAACATAAAAATATCTTAAATTTTGAACTATGTAACTACATAATTAAATTAGAAATACTTTTTTTGAAATTATGGTTTCACGACCTAAAATCTGAAAGTCGTGATCGACACTACTCCCTAAGAAATCGAAAACTCCCAGAGAAGATACTAAGTTTGCAATACACTTATTCCTTTGACATATAAATATTTTAAATAATTTACAAAAATATTACCATCATTTATATACAGAAAGTAAAGTATCATCGATCCAAAATTCATCATTTACTTACAATAGTCACAATTTATCAATTCACAACAAGAAAGAACTTAAATCTTCCCATGCACGCACAACCCCGTGAAATGATGTTATATGCTATAACCGAAGCGTGGGTAGGGTATATGCAATGGGGTCGTATATTAAGACTATCACTGTCAAAATTTATTCCAACCTACAAGATTTGAAATATTAAGGGATAAGCTTGACATTAGCTTAATGAGAGATAAAAACATTATAAGGGGGAAAGTATAAAATCAATGCATCAAGATATCATCATGCTTTGTCATGCCCAATGGTAATCATATCAATATAAGAGATGGCAAATAAACATGCACATTTAGGATAATAAGTTAGAACCATAGTTCACATATGGCTTAATGCATTTTTTCATCCTTGGATTAATAAAAAAAAATGACTTTAAGGACCTCTATTAAAAAATACTCACTATTTATTCCTGGATCAAATTAATTTGTATACTTTTCGTCCCTAATTTAATAGTCGTTAAAAGAAGTGTTAAATTTGCCTCTCCAGCACTGTCATGTCACGCCTATTATCCTTGTCACCACTCTTATTTTCCTCTTCCTTTCACGCTTATTCACACCTCGCCGTCCACCGCTGCGCACCCCACCTTTCCCGGCTTCGAGGATCCAGTTTCCTTTGTTGGATTTTGGCTCCCTTCCATATCCTACATCGGCTGGGCAGTGGGAGAGAGGGTCCCTATTGTGCTATAAATGCACATACCCCCATTTGTATTAATTATCCCCTTAACTTGTCTTTATTGCACTTGATCCCTCATTTGTGTGTGTATTTCTCTTTTACACACTTTATATTTTTTCTCTTTGATATTAGTGAAGTTTTGGTGATGTCCGAGGACGTAGGCCATATTAGTCGAACCTCGTTAATTTTTTGGTGTTCTTTTTATTTTATATTCAATAGTTTTTGTCGGATATTATTTTTGGTGCATTTGATTTTGGGGAAAACTGCTCAATTTTTCCAACAATTGGTATTAGAGTGCAAGGTTCTTTGTAATACCCCGTTTCGGTGTAAGCTTGCCACGTCATTTAAGTGAGAATAAAATATCGAAAAATAGGTCGAATAGCAAAATAAATTGCTGAATCGACTGGAGGGAATGCCCCGGAGTGTAATTGGCTAAGGAAAATGGCACAATCTCAATGAGCGTTCCGAGATAGGATTTATGGAAGTAAAAGAAATTAGAATTGAGATGATTTTCGGTACAGCTTAAATGCAGCTTCAGATCAAGCTGAAATATCGAATTTTCATAGGGGACATCTGGGAATTCAACGGAACCCTAGGGGGCTCTGGTTTTTCGTAAGGATCAATCCTTTAGTGGTTACGGGATGAATTAAGGGCTCGGTGAAGACCCGATGGCAAAATCAGCCTTAGAGAAATTATCGAAGTTATTAATTTGAGTTTAAAGCATCGTAATGCAAATTAATTGGTCGTTAAAGGGTCTAATTGCAATTTAAGGTATTCTCAAGTGTAATTAAGATTAAATAAGGGATTAAAAATGTATTTTCTATATTTATATTAGTGTAATATATTATATTAGTGTAATATATTATATATATATATGTATTATGTATAGGTAACTCGCGTGGGAACAGGGGAAGCTCGAGGATTCTGTCTATGGAGGCGTGGGAAGCAATTGTGAAGCATGTTGGATTTTGGTTGAGGGAATTGCAATGGCCGAGAATGGGTTGTCGGGAGCGAAGAGTGGCGCCCAAGTATCTTTGCATATATATATATATATATAGATGGAGAGAGGGAGCTGGCCGATTTCGGCCATGGCCGTGAGAGCTTCGACCGAAAACAGAGTGATCGAAAGAGAGCTTGAGAGAGAGCAAGAGCGAGGGCGTGAGAGAGAGCAAGAAGCCGAGAGCGCGAGAGGGGGGAGGCTGGCCGGTTGCGGCCATGGAGCTGGTGCGCGCAAGTCGCGCGAAGAAGAAGAAGTTGCAGCCGCTGGTTCGAGCGGCCATGGCGGGGCAGGGGCGAGCGAGGCAGTTGGTGCGCGAAGGTGGCCGATTGACAGTGGTCAGCTGGGAGCTGGTCGTTGCAGCGGCTTGGAGCGGCCGTTGATGGCGGCAGGGAAGGCCGAAGTCGGCCATGGCGGCTAGAGCTCGAGGCATGGCAGCTTGGGCGAGAGGCGATCAGCAGCAAGCACGCAATGGCGGCTCAAGATGACGAGCGGAGCAGGCAGCGCACGAGGATGGCAGCCGTGAGGTAGCCCTGTGCGCGCATAGGCGCGCGCGGGCGTGCGTGCAGGAGCTGGGCCGAGCGCGCATAGGCGTGCGCGGGTGCAGGTGCAGGGGAAGAAGAAAAGAAAGAAGAAGAAGAGGAAGATGAAGAGTTGCAGGGGAGGCGCGGGGAATTGCAGGAAGAAGATGAATAGGGAGAGGAGAAAAGAAAATAAGAAAGAAAAGAAAAAGAAAGAAAAGAAATGAAAAGAAAAGAAAGAAAATAAGAAAAAATATGAAGAAGCTCTCGAAAATTTCGAAAAAATAGGAAATGAAGATATAATGGTATTTTGGAGATTTTGGCCAAAAAAAAAAAATATAGATCGGGCACGCATTTTGAGACGATGCACAAAAATCGAGGTGATGCCCTAAAAATTGAGATACTGCATGAAAATTGAGGTAAATGTGCGGGAATTAAGGTAGTGCTCGAGAATCAAGGTGGGGTGCAAGGATCGATGACTTGTGCGTCAATCGAGGTCAGTTGCGCATTTCGAGGTTATGTCGCGCATATCGAGACAGCCCGAGAGGCTAAGTTAAGGGTATGTTGAGGATTCGATTTGAGTACATTAGAAGCCTGACACGAGAATCGAGATGTTATGAGATGCGTACGAGGTAAGTAGTATTACTCAAATGGATTTAAGTTTGCGAAAGTGCTTGATGTGTAAGTTGTACTTCCCAAATTGGTTTTAGTTTACGAAAAAAATGCTTGATGTGTAAGTAGTACCACTCAAATGGTTTTAGATTACGAAAAATGCTTGATGTGTAAGTAGTACTCCCCGAAATGAATTTAACTTTACGAAAAGATGTTTGATTTAGAAGTGGTTTTCCCAAACCTTATTTTATGAAAATAATTTATCATGTTGTCATGTCTTGATGTGATTATGTCATGTAGATTGCATTTACATGTATTGATGATGAAATGTGCATACATTCACGATGATGTTATTGATCATGCATTGGATATGAGTTTACGATGGCACCGCTACACCCATTGACCTCGGCATGGAAAGGAAGCCGTAGCAATGAGGGGTAGCATTAAGGTGCAAACGGGAATGCGAATCGTCACCGCTGCACCATTGACCTCAGCATGGAAAGGAAGCCGTAGCAATGGGGGTAGCATACGGTGCGGTCGATTCACGGAATGAGATAAGGAATGATGGCACCGCTGCACCCATTGACCTCGGCATAGAAAGGAAGCCGTAGTAATGAGGGGTAGCATTAAGGTGTAAACGGGAATGCGGATCGTCACCGCTGCACCATTAACCTCGGCATGGAAAGGAAACCATAGCAATGGGGGTAGCATAAGGTGTGGTCGATTCACGGAATGAAATGAGGAATGATGACATTTGCATTTTGCATACATGCATGAAAATGATTTTGTACTGCTTACTTAGATGGTTCATCATCTAATTGGGCTTTGCCCCTGGAACATTCAAACATTCCAGATGGAGATTGTAGCAGTTATGAGGATGAATGAGGTATGAAATGGCACTTAGCTAAGTGCATGATGGATGAACGATGAGATGAATGAATATGATGTAGCCCATGTGTTTAAGTCCTGCTACTACGAAGTCTGAACGCTTTGAAAATCCATGATGTAAGATATGATGATGAATGACGTATGAGGAATGATGATGTAACCTTAAGATTAATGATGATGTATAAACCCTAGTTAGGGTTAATGTTAGATGAGAACGTATGTTATGTTTTAAGTCGTGCTGAGGATTAAATTCGAGAAACGTTGATGTAAAGATTTTATTTATGATTTATAATAAAGTAAGATGTCAGGTTCGATTCTAGCTTCCGCAATTGAGGTATGTATGTGATGATTCTCTCTTTAGAGAATAAATTAATGCAGGGAAATTCTAGGACAGATGCGAGGAATGACGCGATTTAGTATGAGTTGGAAAGAAAAAATTATCGTCTCGGGATTGTCCCAAGAAATAACGCGCCCGAAAAACGGGGCGTTACATTCTTAGTATGCTTTGTGGTTGTAGTCAAGTTTGATCTTCCACATCAGAAAAGATCTTTTTTGTTGGCCAAGTTTTTCTTAGTATACTCTGTGGTTGCAGCTGTGTCTGATCTTCCACATCAGAAAAGATTTTCTTGGATTGTTCCACTTTGATAACTATTGAATATAGAAGATGGCTGAGAAGGAAGAGATGACAGGCAAAAAGAGTTCAGAACAATCCACATCGAGAGCTTCTTCTTCGTCCACTTGGGCGAGGAATCTGGTGAATACAAGAATTGTAGCGGAGGTGTTTGACGGCTTGGGTCATTTCGGCATGTGGCAATGAGGTTCTAGACGCTCTCTTCCAGCAAGGTCTAGACATTGCCATTGAAGAAAAAAAACTAAAAGATGTTGAAGAAAAAGATTGGAAGACCATCAATCGATTGACATATGGTACAATTCGGTCATATCTATCCAGAGAGCAGAAGTATGTGTTTTTGAAGGAAAATTCTGTCGGTATACTATAGAAGGCATTGAAGGAGAAATTTTTAAAGAAAAACAGTCAAAATAAGCTCTACATGAAAAAGAGATTGTTCCGCTTTACTTATGTTCTTGGTACCACGATAAATGATCATATCACTATCTTTAATCAGTTGGTAGTTGATTTGATGAATTTGGATGAAACGTTCAAAGATGAGGATTTGGCTTTGATGCTGTCGGGATCCCTTCCTGAGGAGTTTGAATTTCTTGGGACGACTTTGCTTCACGGGAAGGTTCAGGTGTCTCTTAGTGAAGTTTGTGCTGCTTTGTATAGCTATGAGTTGAGAAGGAAAGATAAAAAGGAAACAACGCATGGCGCAACAAAAGCATTGATTATAAGAGGCCGTTCGCAAAGCCAGAAGAAAAGAAGGAGATGGAGATCCAGTTCAAAACTCAGACCGAACAAAGATGAGTGTGCCTTTTGTCAGGAGAAAGGCCACTGGAAGAAAGACTGCCCAAAGTTAAAAGCTAAAGGCAGATCTGACAAAGGGAAAATTGTCTCAAATGTTACTGAACTTAACGATGAGAGTTCAGATCTTTCACTAGTTCTTACGTCTTCAACAAACTATTCTGGAGTTTGGCTTTTGGATTCGAGTTGTAGCTACCATATGTGTCCCAATCGGGACTGGTTCTTTGACTTTCAAGAACTTGATAGAGGAGTTGTTTACACGACAGACGACACACCTTGTAAAACAACCAAAGTTGGCACAATCCATTTGAAGAATAATGATGGGTCAACCAGAATGCTGACAGATGTGAGATATGTGCCGAGTTTGAGAAAGAATCTCATTTCTATGGGAACATTGGAGTCTAAGGGATTGAAGGTAACTGCAGAAAATGGAGTTATGAAGGTGTTCTCTGGCGCACTTGTAATGTTGAAAGGTATACGAAAGAAGAATAACTTGTATTACTATCAGGGTAATACAGTTATTGGGACAATAGCAGCAGTACCTTCCGATGATGACAGGGATACAGAAGTAACCAAATTGTGGCATATGCGTTTGGGACATGCAGGTGAAAAATCTTTGAGAATTTTAGCTAAGCAAGGATTATTGGAAGGCGTCAAGACCTGCAAATTAGACTTTTGTGAGCATTGTGTTAAGGGGAAGCAGACGAGAGTGAAGTTTGGCACTATAATCCATGATACCAAGGGTATTCTGGATTATGTTCACTCAGATGTGTGGGGACCATCTAAGACAGCATCTATGGGAGGTAAACACTATTATGTAACCTTTGTTGATGATTATTCTCGAAGAGTATGGGTGTATTCTTTGAAGAAAAAAGGATGAAGTGTTGGGATGTTTCCTTAAATGGAAAAATATGGTGGAAACTCAGACTGGTAGAAGGATCAAATTACTTAGAACAAATAATGGTGGTGAGTATAGAAATGATCCACTTGACAAGGTCTGTCAAGATGAAGGTATTGTTCAACACTTTACAGTTAGAGATACACCACAACAGAATGGGGTGGTAGAACGCATGAACCGAATGTTGCTGGAGAAAGTTCAGTATATGTTGTCCAATGCTGGGTTGGGCAAACAATTTTGGGCTGAGGCTGTGACATATGCGAGTCATCTCATTAATCGATTGCCATCAACTGCTATTTGTGGGAAAACACCTTTCGAGGTATGGTCTGAAAAACCTGCTAATGATTATAATTCCCTACATGTTTTTGGTTCCATTGTACACTATCATGTTAAGGAATCCAAGTTGGATCCAAGAGCAAAGAAAACATTGTTCATAGGGATCACTTCTAGAATAAAGGGTTATCGGCTCTGGTGTCTGGAATCGAAGAAGATAATCTTTAGTAGGGATGTTACCTTTGATGAATTGTCCATGTTGGAAAATGTAACAAATGAAGTTGTGCAGCAGCTTGATGATGCTCCACAGCAGGTGGAGACTACTCCAAAACATGTGGAGTTTGAAAGAATGATTGACCTAGCAGTGAGTATCAAATTAGGTGGAGACACTCCTACAGCAGAGGAGTCGTCAGATGAAGAAGAGGTTCCGACACAAGAACCTCCATAGCAACAAGAATCAATAGCAACAGGAAGGCAACGACGAGAGATTCGAAAACCTGCTCGTTTTGTTGACTTGGTGGCCTATGCATCCCCAATTGTAAATGATGATGTTCCTACCACTTACAATAAAGTTGTCCAAAGTTCAGAAAATGAAAAGTGGAGGAAAGCTATGAATGAAGAAATGCAGTCCCTTTAGAAGAATGTGACATGGAGGCTGGCCAGCTTACCGAAGGGAAAGAAAATAATTGGATGCAAATGGGTATATGCAAAGAAAGATAGATTTCCTGATAAAAATGATGTTCACTTCAAGGCAAGATTGGTGGCTAAAGGCTACGCTCAGAAGGAAGGTATTGATTATAATGAAGTGTTTTCTCCAGTTGTGAAATATTCCTCTATTAGAATTATGTTGGCCTTGGTAGCGCAATTGAATTTGGAACTAGTTCAAATGGATGTGAAAATCGCGTTTCTACACAGTGACTTGGAAGAAGAAATCTATATGACTCAACCAGAAGGATTCAAAGTTCCTGGTAAGGAAAATTGGGTTTGCAAACTAAACAAACCGTTGTATGGATTGAAGCAATCTCTGAGACAGTGGTACAAGCGATTTGACAAATTTATGTTGGGGAAGAGGTACATAAAAAGCAAATATGATCACTGTGTGTATTTACGCAAGCTACAAGATGGATCTTTCATTTATCTTCTTCTGTATGTTGATGATATGCTGATAGCCTCCAAGAATAATGGAGAAATTGAAAAATTGAAGGCTTAGTTGAATAAGGAGTTTGAAATGAAAGATTTAGGTGAAGCCAAGAAGATTCTTAGCATGGAGATAATCAGAGACAGGAAGAGAGGAAGGCTTTGTTTGACTCAGAGAACATATCTGAAGAAAGTACTACAACGTTTCAGCACGAATGAAAAGTCAAAACCTGTGAGTACCCTATTAGCTCCTCATTTCAAACTTAATGCATCTTTATCTCCGAAGAGTGTTGCAGAACAAGAGTATATGTCAAAGATTCCGTATGCAAAAGCTGTTGGTAGCTTGATGTATGCTATGGTTTGTACAAAGCCTGATATTTCACAGGCAGTTGGAATTGTGAGCAGGTATATGCATGATCCTGGAAAGGAACATTGACAAGCTGTGAAATGGATTTTACGATATATTCTGAACACTGTAGATGTTGGCTTAGTATTTGAGCGGGATGAAAAAGTGGGTAATTGCATAGTTGGTTATTGTGATTCCGACTATGCTGGTGATATAGATAAACACCGATCTATGACTGGTTATGTGTTCACTTTAGCAAAGACACCAATCAGTTGGAAGTCTACCTTACAGTCTACAGTTGCTCTGTCTACCATAGAAGCAGAGTACATGGCAGTTACAGAGGCTGTGAAGGAAGCAATTTGGCTTTATGGGTTGCTTGATGAATTGAGAATTGGTCAGAAGTACATTAAGGTACATTGTGACAGTCATAGTGTTATTCACTTAGCAAAGAATCAAGTTTATCATGTAAGAACGAAGCACATCAACGTAAAATATCACTTTGTACGGGAAATTCTGGAAGAATGAGAGATACAGATTCAGAAGGTCCCAACCACCGAAAATTCTACTGATATGATGACTAAGGTTGTGACAGCAGTCAAGTTCTAACATTGTTTGGACTTGATTTATATCCTTAGTATTTGAAGTTGGCGCTTCATAGCGCATTTGAAGACATTACTGATGATTGATTCTTTGAAGAGATTGTTGAGGTTTTTTTTGGATGAGATTTGGGAGATTCGCCAAGGTGGAGATTTGTTGGATTTTGGCTCCCTCCCATATCCCACATCGGCTGGGCAGTGGGAGGGAGGGTCCCTATTGTGCTATAAATGCACATGCCCTCATTTGTATTAATTATCCCCTCAAGTTGTCTTTATTGCACTTGATCCCTTATTTGTGTGTGTATTTCTCTTTTGCACACTTTGTATTTTTTCTCTTTGATATTAGTGAAGTTTTGGTGGTGTCCGAGGACGTAAGCCATATTGGTCGAATTTCGTTAATTTTCTGGTGTTCTATTTATTTTATATTCAATAATTTTTGTTGGGTATTATTTTTGGTGTATTTGATTTTGGGAAAAATTGCCCGATTTTCCCAACACCCTTCTCACCGGTGCTCCAGTTGCAGCAGCAACCCAATGCCCACCTCCTTCCCCAATTGCACAACCATGAAGATAAACAATCAAGCGCTTTGCTCCAGACAGGTTTCCAGCTCAAAAGCGCAAGATACATATCGGAGCAAATCCGACCGTGGTCTCACAATGAGGTTCTTGCGCTGTTGAGGATCCGATCCGCCATGGAGAGATGGTTTCCTGATTTCACCTGGGAACATGTTTCTGGGTATATATAATTGTGGTCCATTCGTCGCTTCCATCTAGTCAATAAATTTTGGGTTTCACCTAAAATTCTGAAGCCAACGGGGGTTTTGATCATCTGCATCCTCACTGACTTCCAGATGTGACTGTTTGAATTAATTATTAATACTAATGAATGTACATAATTGGATCTTTTCTGTTTGTTGTGAAGAGATGGAAGAGTTTAATGTTACAGAGAATTAATGATGATAGATTGGCGATTTGATTTTATTTCATCAATGTATGGTGCAGGAAACTTGCGGAGGTTGGGTTTAAAGGAAGCACTAAGACGTGCAAGGAGAAATTTGCAGAGGAGAGCAGGCATTTCAGCAACATGGTGGGCTACAGCAAAAGCTACAGGTTTCTCATCGAGCTTGAAGAGCTTTGACATGGCGAGAACGTCAACCCTCATGCGTTGACAGAGAAAGCCCAGAATATTGCGAAGAAGTTTAAGCTTCCAATCAAAAAAGTGGATAAGGAAGTGGCGCATGTTAGCGCGGAAGGAGACTCGAGAAACGAAGTGGAAAATGAGTGGAAACACAGAAAAAAGAAGCGAAAGAGGAGGCGGAAGTTGGAGAGGTTGAAGGGCTTCTACGAGGAGATTGTGAACCAGATGATAGCTCTGCAGGAAGATATCTGGTGACGTGGCAGTGCCAAAGAGGTAAATTTAACGTCTTTTTTAATGATTGTTAAGTTAGGAACGAGGAACGTATAAATTAATTTGATTTAGAGATAAATAGTGAGTATTTTTTAATAAAGGTCCTTAAAACTATTTTTTTAATTAGTTTAGGGATGAAAAAATACATTAAGCCTTTATATAATTATATATTCATAAAAACAGAACCTCTCATGCTGATAAGGATGGAACCAGGCCCGGCTCAAGGGCCCCCAGGAAAACGGGGCTCCAAAATTGATAATTAATTATTATTTTTTAATATTTTGAGATATAAAATTATTAATTCTATTTTATGATAATTTTTTTTGGATTTATATTCTATTTATTTTATTATTTTATTTGAAGGAGGATGCCCCCAATTCTGTAAGCCCATAGATTATTTTTTAATATTAGATAATGTATAGTAAGATATCATTTAGATGAGGAGGCTTCCAACTTTTTAAGTTTACGGATTATTTTTCAATGTTGAACAATAATGAGGTGTAAACTAATAACATAACAAAAAAAAAAAAAAGAAAAAGAGAGAGAGGATAAGTGGTATTAGTTTAGGTAGATAATTTGATAAAATAATTTTTTAAATAACAAAAATTTTGTTTAGAGAATCTACATTGATTTGGGCATTAAAAAAAATAAAAGTAAATCAGTGAATTTTTAATTTACATGTCTATAAACTCTTCACATTTTTTTACTTATTCAATTTTTATATTTTCATATTTTTTTTCTTGTCTATATTGTTAATTGAAAAAGATTTGCTTTTCAGATTTGAATATAAAAATTTAATTAGTAATTTTGTATATCAAAAAATAAATAAAATAAAAATATTTTTTTAATATTTATTTATATTATTAAAAAGTCATTAAATTAAGTCTTGTCTAGGCCAAATGTTGTTAAGACGGCCTGCGTGTAACCTGTGTACGTATGAACACAAAATTAATTAAAATTAGCGGACAACTCCATAAAACTCTTCTACCTTTTGACATGTTAAAGATGGAGACATGAAGTCAACGGGCAATCTACCACAACATTATAAATGCAGATCAAAGTCCAACTCTCTAAGGGAAGAAACGGTCATTTATGCTCCAAATTAATTAAGATTTCCGGTGCCAGCACCTTTGACTAAATCAAGATTGACTTTTTCTAAAAAAAAATTATTAATCAAAATATAGAATAAAAAATATGAGATTCGAAAAATATACTGGATAAAAATATTTTTTATTATATTTATTAATTTTTTTTAAAAAATCACATAACTTCTTAATTTAAACTTTTAAAATAAATTTATTTTTTTGAATAATTTATTTTAAATTTTATAAATAAATTATCTTAATAAAATTTTATTTTATTTATTTTACCAAACACAACCATAACACCTTAGGAAACGTTTGTTAATCAAGATATGGGATAAAAAAATCAAGATATGAAATATATCTTGAACTTCTATCATTTCTAACATATTTGTTAAGTTTATTTAAAAATTCTTAAAAAAAATAGTAAAGACCTCCCATGTTCTTAAAAATATGCAATAAAATACCTATTTTATACATGATTTTTGAACAAGGGAGGTCATTGCCATAAGAAACAACTATTGTATATTTTTATAAAAGCCGAAGCTATGATACTTGTGGAAGAAGGATGGTTCAACCTGTTTTGGGGGATTTTACTATGTTTCGTTATCCTTTATTAATTCAAAATATTTGGTGGATTTTGCAATCATTTGTTTTATAATCTTATATTATTTGTTTATTATAATTTTGCCCTATTAATGTAATATATATAAATTTTAAATTATTTGTCTTACGTCGGGCATGAGGAAGGCCGCTTTAGACCGGCACCGTTGCCATCTCTATCTCCAATAGAAAACAGAGGCCACAAATGAACGAACACCCATTGTCGCTGATGGTGAGAAGTTAAAGACTTGAAAAGTTGGTGACATTACTTGCCAGCAAAGACCAAACACTCTTTCTCATTATTGATGCATTGCTCTAATCTTCTTAGAGCATCTCTAATGGGGAGTGACATATGGGGTGTTATTTTTATAACCCTCAAAATGACACCTTAGATTTAAAATTAACCACTTCAATGAAGGTACCATATGGGGTTGTAAAATGGCAACAACCCCTTTGGGGTGCCATTTTTGTAATTTCTGGAGAGAGAAAAAGGAAGGAATGTAAATTCCAACTGCTATTTCTAATTGGTCTATTTTAACTTTTGTTATAAAATATTGATTATTTGAATTTAAAATATTAATGATACCTCTATTTTGGCACTTGTCATTGGAGTAGATTTATTTTTTAGAAGTACTATAACACTATTTAAAGTTGTAAATAAGTAATTTAGCACTCCAAAATGATACTCTTCTTTGGAGATGCTCTTACTACTATATCTTTTAGAAAGGTGGATAATGGACAGTCCCCACTGTTATAGTCTAGCGATTGTGATCGTACATGTGCTGGTCTTAAAATAAATAATGAACAAATTAAAAATTTATTTATTTAATTTTAATAATTTACCCTAAAAAAATATAAGAACCTTCCAATCAGGATGGTCCTATTAATGAATAAAGTCAGTTGGACGGTTCAATTGTCAAAAAGGGCAAGTCTAGAATCATTTGTATATTAACACGGACGTACGACGCAAAATCAA
Organism: Diospyros kaki; assembly: GCA_036245055.1. Lineage (NCBI taxonomy): Eukaryota > Viridiplantae > Streptophyta > Magnoliopsida > Ericales > Ebenaceae > Diospyros > Diospyros kaki. The sequence continues at coordinate 35,088,642 of BSEG01000007.1, forward strand.
ATGCGTGGATCGAACAGAAGCAAGCAGTTGAAAGTTGAGTACTTTCTTGGAATGACATGATACAGCCAACCAAACAAAAACATTTATATTTTTAGTGTATTTTAAAAAAATTAATAAATAATTTAATAAAAATCTTGAAATACTTTTCAATCTTATTTTAATTATTTTATATTTTAATCAAAAATATATTCTAACATTATTTTGATATCTCTTATCTTAATTATTTTAACAAATATCTCAATAATAAAAAAGAAACTCAAACAAGAGCATCCTTGTTAACAAAAATTTGCATGTACCAGACAAAGTCGCAACCTTGCGATTTGACAAAACTGGCTCTTTGACAAAATCAATGCAAATATAATCCACCCGTTTGTGATAGGGTAGATACCATCTCCACAAACAAAGATAAGGAAATGCGACTTTGTCAAAGAGAGTTTATAATCCACAAACAAAGATAAGGAAATATAAAAATACAAAGTAGAGAGTTTATAATCCACCCGTTTCTGATAGGGTAGATACCATGGATAAGGTTTGAATAGATTTTTGGTGGTTTTTTTTCTTTTTTTTTTGGTTAGTTGAATAATTCAAACAAATTATTACAAGAAAAAGTATAATTCAAACAAATTGTTTAATATGGGATTGATTATGAAAGTAACTCCAGGAGTTCAAAATACTAAAATTAAAATGATCTATTGAGAGCTTTTTAACTTAAGAAAATGAAATACCATAAATACGTTTGATAAATAATCTTTATAAATTAATTTTTTGTGCACAAATTCATAGTAATTTTATATAATTTTTTAATAGTTCTATCAAAATTTATAATATTAAAAATTAATAATAAATATACTCCCTATTTTAAATTATTATTAATTTTAAATAAAATTATTATAATTTTTTGCCTGCATAGTATACCAAAAAATAACTCATATACAAATACACCAATCAAATTACCAAGTGTCCAACCCTGAGTTTTGGACTCTTGTTAACAATTTGGCATACAAAAAAAATTTGAAACTATAAACTTACGAATATTATTCAGCTCGACACATTTCAAATATGATAAAAAATTTGATCAAATATTCGTCATATGAAAAATATTTGGAATATAATTAATTCATATTTAATACGTTTTAACTGAATAAATTTGACAATAAAAATTCAGTATATTATATATAGATAATGTGCCAAATATATGTTTTAAGTCGCATATAAAATATATGTATATAATATATTTTGTAAATATAATTTTATAAATATATTATTTTATAATTAGATAATATATGTATATATTAGATATTTATATAATTAATCTTTTCCTCAAAAAAAACCCTCACTCTCTCCAATAAACCCTCACATTTTCCAAAAAGACCCTATTTCTTTATTTCTCTCTTTCTCTTATGCAGTGTTTGATAGCTATAGCTATTTTTTTCTAAGTAATTCATTTTCCCATTTATGCTCACGTGATGGATTTTTCCTTCAAATCAAGAAAACAAAATTTCTTGGGAAGGAGGAGCTCCGATTTTTCAGGCAATTGAAGCAGCCAAACCTACTGTGCTTGGCATCTTCATAGTGATGGAACGAGATAGTGAAAGGGCAAAAGAGAGATAGAGAGAGAGAGACTCACTGAAGCTTGGCGGATTGAGTGACGATGGCGATGACAGATCGACTGGCGGTTGCGAGATCGACAGCGGAGGAAGGGAAGGATAGTGGAAGCGGTGGCGGAGGAAGGGAGGGAGGGCTGGAGTTATGGGGGCCGACGATAGTGTAGCGGTGTTTGCGGTGGGGGTCAATGGCGATGTGGCAGCGTTGGTGGTGGGGGTTGACGACGATGCGACATCGTTGGCGGTGGCGAGAAAGAGACAAAGAGGGTGAGAGAGTGGGTTTGGGTTTGGGATGAGAGACAAAGAGCGTGTTTATTGCTATTAAACACCAAAAATGAAAAATAATTGTGTTGTATCTGATTTTTGTGATGGAGAATAATTAATAAATACAAACGTATAGAAATAAAAAATAAAAAATCATGTACAAATTATTAAGTTTGAACAAAAAAAAAATAATTTTTTTGGCTTCATTTTTTTGGGAAAACGATTTACTTAACCTAAAATACATTATTATTTTGATTTTTCTATACAGGATTGAGTATTTTTCAATACATTTTCACTATTAAATTTCATAAAAAATAATATATTTTTCATGAAAAATAATGCATATCAAATACAAAATGCCAAGAAAATGACAAAATTCTATAGAAAATATTACCAATCAAACACAAAAAGAAAAAAAAATAATATTATTTTTTAGGTAAAAAATTATACTAATCAAACAGTTTAAACTTTTAATTTTCAGAAATTTATTTTTTTTTATAATTCAATTTCTTAAAATTTATTTTTTTTCTATCTAAATTCCACCCTTATAACCAAACCCACTCTTAATGTGCATACCTTTACTCTTCTTTTCCAATCCAACAACTAGTCTTATCTCTCCATTTCCCTTCTTGCCTCTCTAGTCCAATAATTATTCCTTTCTCTCCCTTTTCCTTGTTGCGTCTACCTGTTACCATTTAATAATTTTATGCTAATTATTCAAGGTTTCGAACTTTGTGACCATAAACCAAAAATTGTCAATTTCTTCCTAGTAGGCGGCCACAAATTTTAGGAATTGTAAGTGAAATTTTATATGAGATTTTCTACATTTAAAAATAAAATTACATGCAATGAATATAAATAAAAAAAAATTATTATATAAAACCATTCAAAGTTACCATAATAAATAGTTTAAAATTTATAATATTTTATTTTAAATTTACTCTTATAATATTTTTAGATAAAAAGTCAACAAATATTTTTTAGTAAACATAAAAAAACAATTCAAATATAAAAATCAATACAATATCAAATTCAAATGTAATTGAAGAACAATAAAATCTGGTTAAGTTTGATATTTGAATTAAAATCTGTAAAATAAATTAATAAAAGAACACAATCATGAAAAATAAAAAAAAAATAATTTCACTTTTCCTATCGCTCACAAAATAACTCCCAGACCCACCATTACCAAACTTTTTGAGACTTTAGTATGTATTTATTTTCTTATTAAAAATAAATTTTTAATGTCCCTCATTTTTCTTTTTTTTTAATGTTAAAATTTAGAATTAGAAGAAAGAAAAGTCAAACAGAATTTTCAAGTCCAAACAGTGAATAGAGAGCAGTGCAAACCTAAATAGAACAGTGACCTTCCACTAACGGTGACGGACGAGTAACAGCAATTGGCTGGTTGGAGACGATGAAGAGGGGAATATGTGAGGGAGATGAAGACAATGTGGGTTTGGACTTTAGACTTTGGAAATTTGCCGATTTAGCGACAGGAATAAGTCGGGACATCTTTTGTCATTATTTTTGATTTATTTAAAAAATATTTAGTTATTAAATAAAAATAAAATAATTTATAAAAATAATATTAATAATTATTTGACTGATAAAAATAAAATAATTTAAAATTATGATAATTGATAAAAGAATTTAAATGGTGATAATTATTAAATAATTTAAATAATAATTTATGAGTAATTACCCCCCCAAAAAATTAAAATTAGTTTGGGGGGGCTGATTGGCAATATGGCTTGTGATTGTTTTTGTTGCCGTCTGTGGTGATGTGCTGCCATAGCGGGTGGTGGTTGCCTTAGGGTTGAGAGAGGCGAAATCTCTACCGAATGCAGAGTGGATATACAGGAGGGTATGAGGGGCATTTTGGTCATTTCATTTTACCGACGCGCTATTGATTGATGTCTACCGTATTTTATGGCCGTAAGTTTCCGCAGTGGGAACGCAATTACAGAATAGTGATACCCTTATGACATGTCAAAGTCAACGATTATATCGCTGCCTTTTTGGACCATTCGTGTTATTTATCGTCACCAAGGTAATGAATGCCATTTAGAGTAATGCATGTTCACAGATTGTTCATGGATACCAAGTACAGAGGAGGCTCTTTTTATCCAATTTTTTGGATCCTTACAGGCGTATTCTGCAGTGGAGGATTTGATTTGTCTCTTGTCGCCGGAGTCAGCACCATCAGGCCTGGGGATGAGCTCAATTCCACTACTTCCCTAGTTTCTGAAAGTGGGATCTTCACCCTAGGGTTCTTCAATATTGGAGAAACTGATCACAGTTATTTGGGTATTTGGTACAGCAAAGATGGTCGGAGAGTATGGGTTGCCAATCCAAACAATCCTATTTCCAACAATTCTGGCGTTCTCACCATGGATAGCACTGGGACCTTGCAGATTACTAGTGGAGGGAAGACAGTCCTGAACATTTATGATCAGAGATCATCTGGAAACATTACTGCTAAACTAGAAGATACTGGCAATTTTCTTCTGACTGATGAAGTTGAGAGCAAGACTTTGTGGCAGTCCTTTGATCATCCAAGCAACACACTTTTGCCTGGCATGAAACTTGGTTTCAACACTGCAACTGGGCAGAGCTGGAATCTTACTTCATGGCTGTCTGAATATTCTCCAGCATCGGGGGCCTTCACTTTGAGCTGGGAACCTACCAATGAGTCAGGGCAGTTTGTCCTGTACCGGCGAGGAGTGCGGTACTGGGTTAGTGGGACCCTGAAAAATCAATCTTTCGAATTCATGTATGTGAATCTTTCTTCGGATCGGTACCATTACATCCTCAATTACACATCCAACAATGATGAGAAGTTCTTCAGTTTTAGTCCCCCTGATGGAAGCAGTTCATGGATGTGGCAATTGACTCCAATTGGGGCGATTCTTGATAGTGGTGGTACTCAGAGATACTTTAAGAATGAAGATTTTTGTTATGGGTATCAATCGAATGATGGATGTGTGACTTCAGAGTGGCCCCAGTGCAGGAGAAGTAATGATAAATTTGTGCAGAAGAGGGCAGGTTTTACACCAAGTGTTACTTCTAGTCAGTATGATGATAATTCGAGCCTAAGCGTTAGTGATTGTATGGAGAATTGCTGGAATGATTGCAATTGTGTTGCTTTTGTTAGCAATGGCGAAGGAACAGGCTGTATAACTACTACTGGAAAGTTGGAGTATTCAGAGGATAACATCAATACCGTGCCTAGATATGTGTTGGCTCGAGGAAAGTCATCTAAAAGTAAGTACATATTTTTCCTAATTGGAAGGATCCTTAAATCTTTGATTTGGCACATTTTTGTTTTTTATTAATTAGTATTATTGAAGGCATGCCTAGGCGCAAGGAGCACCTTGGGCGCTTGGAATGCTTCTAGGCGAGCACACACTAGCAAGGCACGCTAAGGCCCAAGGTGGCTTGGGCTTAGGCGTGTCTGAACTTTTTTAATTGCTTTTTAGTCTTTTTATTTTATTGTTTATTATTTTATTTAATTTTTTACTATTTATAATTTATATTTATTGTTTCAACTACAAATTTGAAAATGAGTAAAAAGGGTACTACTTCAAATGCTCCAATTGAATTTGAACTTGAAAAAGATGGAGAGGGAGATGATGTGGAAGAAGAGGATATTAGAAATGATACTTCTAATGATGAAAATATGGAAATTTTTGATTTTGATGATGATAATGATTTTTAGATTATTTAAAATGCTTAATTAGTTAATCTTAATTAAAATTTAAGACCTATAAATTGTTTAAAATTTAATTTAAGTTGACTTAAAGACTTTTAAATTGCATCTTCTGGCATTTTTTTGTTCTTTTCATTAATATATGTTGAATTTTTTAATTTTCTTGACAACATGTTTGTGAATATGTTATTAGGAGTTACTATTTTATACTTTATTCTTCAACTAGGATATACATTTTTTATTTTTTTTAGTCAGCATGTGCCTAATTCCATCAGGCCCACGCCTCACCTTGCGTCTTAGGCTGCAACACCCTTTTGCGTCTTGGGCTTTTAATAACACTGCTATTAACATGGTGATTGCTCGTTGGAATGTTCTACTGGTTGTTGTTAGACCTTTGAGTCTAGCAATGGATTCCTCATCATTTTGGTGAGATTTGGGCTGAGAAATTATAAGGGAATTGAGAAGAAATATAGGGGGAATTAGCAGAACAAAACGAGAGAGAGAGATAGAGAGTGAGAGAGAGAATCAAAATTCGTATATTGATAAAGATGATTCGGTTAAGGCTTAATCGGGCCTTTATACCAAGTATAATAGAGGAATTTCTCGCACAATGACCTGGCCTCCCCGGCCTCCCCTTTTCTACCTTCTAGAACAGTTGGTTACAACCACCTAGGTACAATCCTTCCTCAGCCTACAACTGCGGTACAACCCTTCATAGCCTAGGTACACGACAATTCCCCATTCCTTATGAGTTTTCTTATCCTCAAGAAATGCTGAGGAGCTGGGCAGCACGCGGGAACTGCATGATAAGGTCTGATAAGTACTCCTAAATGTTGTTACTGGGTGGAGGCGGGACCACTTCACCAAAACTTGGGTCAAGGGAGCCCCTTGATGGTATATGACCCGTCGGTCGAGTATAGCCATTGGTTCCTCAATAGGATTGATATCTTTCAAGAAAGAAGGTAAGGATAGACTAGTTGGTTGTGTGCCAACCAACCCCTTGAGCATGGACACGTGAAACACGAGATGAATTTGGTAGTGATCTAGTAATTGGAGTTGATAGGCAACCTGTCCAAATTTGGCTATAACAGGAATGGTCCATAAAACTTGGGATTGAGTTTAGGGTGTGTTTGATTGCAAGGGTGGAATTTAGATGGAAAGAAAATAAATTCCAAGGAATTAAATTACCTAGAATTAAATTCTAGGGAAAATATCAATTGCATGCGTTTGATTAGTTTAATTTTCTACCTAGAAATTACTTAAAAATAAATTAAATATACTATGCAAAATATTCAAAAAACCAATTATATATATACAAATATACATGCACACACCCAGCAAGCCAGTTGCAGATCTCATCACTGCCATACATACACATACCTAGCAACACATAGCTAGCGAACAGCTGTGAATTTTAATCTAAACCTAACTCGTTTCACTTGTAACCAAATAACATAAGAAAAACAAGAACAAGAAGATCTCAAAATTTGTATGATAGATAGAAAAAGGGACCTGAAGAATCGATGAACACAAGAGAATTGGATGGGTTGCAGAGCTCTTCGATTCATTAAGAAGAAACGAGATTGCCAAGATAGGAATAAAAAAATCCAATTAGGGTTAGGGGTTTTCGGTTCAATTACATTTAAACCCCCCCTCCCAAACCCATTTCTTCTCCCAAACCCACTTCTTCTCTCTCCCCTCTCCCTCCCAAACCCACTTCTCTGGATCTTCCAAAATGGTTTTCTGGGCTGGATTCCTGCTCTTCCTCCTCGTCGTCTGCTTTGGAACGATGACCGTGTCCCACGCCGATGACTCCAACTACGACGTTGCAGCCTTCGCCACCGTGGCACGCTTCGACGTGAACTCCCTGCGTGCTCGCGACATCTCGGCGTGCAACGGGCAGGTCGGCGACTGCATCGACGAAAAGGAGGAGTTGATGCTGGACTCAGTGGCGGCGCTGTAACCAAAAGAGGAGGAAGAACCCTTGCAACTACCGCTGCAAATCGATGCTACCCAGCCTGGAAAACAATTTCTCTTCTCCCCCCCTAAGAATTCATTTTCCAGCAAAAGTGAGAATAGAGGGTCATGTGACCCTCAAGTGAGAATTTAATTTGCCTAGAAAATTAGGCAATCAAACACCACAAAAGCTAGAATTTAGGTAGAAAAAAACCATTTTCTATGAAAAATGTGACCAATCAAATAGGCCCTTAGTGATTTGCCCCTTTGGAAAAGCCTTTTGATGGGCATGCTTTAGCCTTAAGTAGACTAGATCTCTCACTTTCACTCTGCCTTATATCTGCAAGCCACTTCATGCAATTCTTAGCAATTGTCAATTCCTTCTTTAGGGATTGAAGGACCTACTATCTTTGTTGGAGGTAAGTATTTACAATTGCTATTGTGGTTGGCCCAACAAAGGTTGGTAGAAGTGGAGGTTTGTATCCATACATGGCCTCGAAGGGGGACATTTTTATTGAGCTGTGGTGGTAAGAATTGTACCACCACTGGGCTAACGAGAGCCATTTGTGCCAACCCTTGGGTTGTGACTGCACTCTCACCCTGCAATTAAAACACAATAAAACTTTTATAGTTTTCTTTTCTTTATTTTGGTGAGAGGTTTATACTCATCAGTGTATGAGTGCAGTTGTAGTCCAAATTTAAATTTGTATTTTTTGGATGAGTTCAGGTTGTCCACTGAGAGATTTTTTTATGGAAAAAGAAAAAGAATGTCACACACACACACACACGTATTTGGACGAATTGGCAACAAGATTTTTTTATGGATTTTTAGATAACAGATACTAGGAAATAAAGCAAGGCAGAAGTTGAAATAAACGTTAAATGTGAGAATATGAAATTGGATATCACTTGAGTTAAGACAATTTCAACACCAACCCGTTGATCCCCAATTTTTAGCAGAAAAATTAGCAACATTAATTTAATTTCAGATATGAGGGTTTGTTATTAAATACAATTAGAGATAATGATAGTTCTAGTTTAAGTAATCCCCATACATGATATGCGAGATTCTAATTTAAGCAACTACCATAAATCCAATTGCAATTAATACACAAAACAACTAAATTAATCATCCAGGTTTGGGTATGATAGCATTTCCAGTTCTAGTAACTCCTATGCGTGGCATGAAAGCTCTAAGTTAGGCTTACGCTCCAATCCAAACCTAGTGATTTCTCAATAATTAATACACACTCATATTGAAATTTAAATTAATGTCATTCATTTAAAGCGCAACTTTCTTTGAGAATCATTGGCATTGGACACTGTCCTTGCCTTAACCCAAAATTGGATTTAGCTACTCATCTCCATTTGAAAGTTAATTGATAGGAATTTAAATGGTGTAATTTAAATAACAGAATTTAAATGACAGTAATTAAAATAGCAGAAATTAACCGGCCATTTAGGCGGTGGATAATAAAAAGATGTGAATTAAAATTGCAGAAATTTAAAGGCATAAATTAATCGACCATTTAGGCGGTGGATAATAAAGTAACAATAAATGACATAAGAATTCAAGAGAAGAAAGAAAAAAAGAAGATCACAAAATAAGACAATAGAGAAAAGAAGAGAGAATAAGAGCAATTCTCAAAAAGAAAATCTAAGAAAATAATTAAGTTTTGATTCAAGAATAATAATCACCCTTACAAGTGCAACTAAGTGAGTTATTTATAATCTACAAGATGCAATACAAACCACACAATTTGAATTATTCAACTAGATATAATTATATCTAATGGGCACTCACACACCTAAAGTTAAATGGATTTTAGCTAAAATACACACCTAAAGTTAAATGAATTTTAGCTAAAAGACACACTTAAAGAAGTACTCATAAAACAAATATTTAAAAATAAAAATAAAAAAAATAAATTTTTACAAGTTGGGTTTTGGGTCTTCTTTATGTTAGATTTGGGCCTTTCTTGGAATTAAAATGCTTGGGCCTTTTTTTGTTGGACTCCATTGAATAGTTGACCCAATTGCACTAGATTTTGAGTAGTAACGTTGGCCATCCGATTGACTCTTTAACATCTTCAATTACTCGGCAAATGTCAATTTCTTCATATCATCTTGACAATAGTACATAATGTGCATAATTATTCAAATTAAACATTAATATAAGATAAAAAATAGGGATATAATTTATTAAGATTTAGAAAAATTAACTCCTCATCAGGTTGTAAGAAACAGAGATAGCGTAGGTAGGTTTCGAGGCATTGGTTAACTCTCTCTGTTTGTCCATTTGTTTGGGGATGATACGCAATGGGCATGCGAAGCTTGATTCCAAAAGATTTCAGCAATTCTCTCCACATTAGGCTGGTGAACAACTTGTCCCTGTTGAAACTATATTCTGTGGCACTCCATGCAACTTTACCACTTGGTCTAGGAAGATTCGGGCCACCTCTTGAGCTATGAAGGGGTGGGAAAGCCCAAGGAAATGGGCAAACTTCGTGAACTAATCAACTATCATGAGTATGCAGCCCTTCCCTTCAGACCTAGGTAGCCCTTCAATAAAATCCATGGAGATGTTACGCCATGCTTGGTCAGGGGTGGCCAATGGCTGCAATAGCCTCGAAGGTGCTATTGCCTCATGCTTGCACCTCTTACACACATCACACGCCATCACAAATTCCATCACCAACTGCTTCATTCGGGGCCAATAGAAAATTTGTTTCACCTTGTGGTAGGTGTTTTACACTCCTGAATGCCCTCCTAAAGGGGATCTATGTAAGGATTGCAAAATCCTATTTTTGAGCTGATCACATCCCCCAACTATCAATCTGCCCTAGTACCTTAATAGCCCATTAGTGAGTGTGAATCCTTATTTGTTGGAAGGATCAATAGCCAATTGCTCCAACAGTTCTTTAGTCTACTTGTCCCCTTCATAGCTTGTTGTTATTTCTTGATACCAATCGGGATCACTGAAGTGATGGCGACTGATTTTCTTTCTTTAAAACAACGAGATAATGCACCAGCTGCCACATTTTCCTTCCTTTCTTTATGTATTATATGACATAATCCAGCCCCATGAGCTTGGTTATTCCTTTCCTCTGTAATTGCGTGTGTAGCTTCTACTATAGCAAAAATTTTAAACTATCATGGTCAATTTTTATGACAAACTGATTTCCCTCGAGGTAATACCACCATTTCTCCATAGTAGTCAATACGGCCAACAACTCCTTATCATATGTGCTCAAACCTTGGTGCTTAAGGGCTAAGAGTTAGTTAATGAAAGCCAGTAATCTGCTCTCTTGCATTAATATAACCCCGATTCCCTTGCCACTCGCATCCGTTTCCAGCACAAATGGTTTACTATAATCTAGTAGGGCCAACTTCAGAAGCTATTCCATCCCTTTTTTTTGCCTCATAAAGGCTTCTTCAGCCTTGGAATCCCAATGGAAATTCCCCTTTTTTAACAACTCTATAAGTGGCTTATTGATTATCCCATAATCCTTCACAAACCTCCTATAGTAGCCTATGAGCCTAAGGAATCCTCTCAATGCTTTTATAGAGGTTGGTCTTGGCTAAGAAGTCATGGCAACCACCTTCTTCAGGTCTGTGCTAACCCCTAAACGGGAGATGTTGTGCCCTAGATATTCATCCTTCCCTTGGGCAAAGGCACATTTGGACCTCTTAACATATAATCGATTGAGCCTAAGGACTTCAAAGGTAACTCTTAGATGCTCATTATGTTTGGAAAAGGATGGGTTGTACACTAGGATATCATCAAAGAACACTAAGATGAAATCTCAGAGGTAAGGGGGCAAAGATTTGGTTCATTAGGGCTTGAAATGTAGCTGGGGCGTTGGTAAGGCCAAAGGGCATCATTGTGAATTCAAAATGCTCGTGGGATGTTTTAAATGCAGTCTTGGGTGTGTCCTCGGGTCACATTTGAATTTGATGGTAATTCGATCGAAAGTTTAATTTGGAGAATATTGTGGCATTCTTTAATTCATCTAGTAGGTAATCTATGATGGGAATTGGGAACTTGGTTTTGAATGTCATGGCATTGAATTGACGATAATCAACATAAAACCATCAGGACCCGTCCTTCTTTTTAACAAGATGATAATCAACACAAAACCGTTAGGACCCATCCTTCTTTTTAACAACCAATACAGGTGAGGTAAAAGGGATGAGACTTGGTAGAATGATGGATTTTTGAAGCATTTCCTTGACCAGTTTCTCAATTTTAGTCTTTTAAATTTGGGGGTATCAGTAAAATCGTATGTTGATTGGTTCGGAGTTGGGTTTGAGTGGAATGGTATGGTTAAGGAACCTTGTAGGTGGTAGGGAATTGGGCTCAATGAATAAGTCCTCAAACTCAACTAATAATATGTTAAGAGAATCAAGTTCTTGTACCTTTAAGTTAGGTTGAAATGGGCTGTTGATTGTCAACATGAGCTCTCCCCTTGGCTCCTTATTTTCCTCTGAATACTCCATGGCCTGAATAGAGAACAATTGTGCCACCTGGGACAACTTGTTCTTGAGTATTTTCTGTAATCTCTTCCCCATGATCATCTTGCATGTACCCGTTTCCAAGCTGCCTGTCAGTGTCATTTTCTTGCCATCCTTTTCGAAAGTCACCTCCATCTTGTTGAAGTCGAAAATTATAGGGGTCATGTTCTTCATCCAGTCCACTCCCAACACTATGTTGCATCCCCCTAGCTTTAATAGTCTTAAGTCAGTCTCGAACTCTTCTCCTTGCATCTCCCAACAAAACCCAACGCATGCAGATTTGCTAACTACCCTGTTACCATTAGCCACAGTTACAGAAGGGGGATGAGTGTTGGTCAATCTACAGCCTGCTCTCTTTGTTGTACCTTCATTTAAAAAGTTGTGAGTACTGCTACTATCAATTAAGACCATTAGTTTGCAGTCAGGTATCTGCCCTTCTACCTTAATTATCTTATTGTTGCCTAGCCCTTTCAGTGCATGCAGAGAAATTTCCCCGTTATTCTCGATTTCAGATTCCCCTTGAAATACAGGCATCCCCTCTTTAGTTTCCATCTCATCTTTCTCCTCCTCCAGCCAAAGTAGTTGTTTCTTGCAAATGTGCCTTGGGGAATATTTTTCTCCACACCGAAAGCATAATCCTGCTTGCCTTCTCTACTCCATTAGTTTTCCCCTATGTGACTGCATGGGGTTAATAGATGTTGGAGCAACCTCTTGAACCTTGGTTAAATTTAGTGACCTCCTTGTTAAATCCTTTCCCTCGCTGTTAACCATTTGAGTTTATCCCCCTTGCCTATAGCCTTTGTTTTTTCATTAGGGCCTCCACTGTTAATTCTTGCAACTTAGCATTTTTAGTTGCTTGCTTAATGGTTTTTAGTTGTAGCATCTTAACCATGGGCCTTAATTCATCGCTCAAGCCGCTAATGAAGCTTGAGACAAAATAAGCCTCGGTTAGATGGGGGTTGTGATTAATCATCAGTGATTTCAACTCTTCAAACCTCAGTGTATAGTCCTGTTGTAACGCCCCGCTTTTTCGAGTGTTCAATAACTTAGGAATTTCAGGAATATTTTTTTTTCAATATAAACCATTTCCCGACAATCCTGTTTTACCTTCCCAGCATACTAAACAAGAATCAACAAGGTAAGACAGGTAATCATCATAAATGCGGAAGCTTAAAATTGAAACCTGATATGATACATAACTGAATTCACTTAATCATAACATAAGAATCTGTACCATCATATCATCAAATACTTAAATACATGGAGACTTATCTGTACAATCTGACGATTCCTCAAAAATACATAATTATACATGATCTTCAATATAGTATAATCTTTTAACCATGGCTAAAGACGTATCCTGAATCCACATGAATGAGCATATACAGGAATAACTCACCGAACCTATCGGCCATGTCATCAATAATCTCCTTGCCATAGTTGCAAATCCTAACTGGAACGTTTGAATGTTCTAGGGGCATAACCCGATTAGAAGATGAATCTTCTGGTGAGGGTTTAGAAACATGATACATGAATACATGATCCCCAACTCTGACGTCCTGACAGCATGATAGGTCTCCCCAAACCCCGGTAATGTCGGCTTGGACCTTTCTCTAGGAGGAGGTTAGGGGAGAGTCTTACCGAATTTTAACCGGTGAACATCACTATGAAGCTTTATAGTTGCTCCTGAATTTGATTTTCAACTTCTTCTCATAAGCCTCCTATTTGACTTCCAATTTTCGATCGCATCTGGGTGATCACCACATCTAGCTTCCTTTCCAATCCACCCATCAAATTTTTCAGTTTTTGGTCTAGCAAAGTGATCGCCTCATGATTCCGATTGGACCCAACCTCCAAGTTGGCGACGGTGGTGCCGAATTGCTGCAGTTGGGTCTCGAAATTCCTCATCCTTGTTTGGTCTGCCATACATTGAGGTTACCAGAAGCTTTTCGGTTGAGGATGGTGCTATAATACCAATATTGTCAAACCTTTGAGTTTGACAATGGATTCCTCATCGTTTCGGTGAGATTTGGGCTTAGAAATTATAAGGGAATTGAGAAGAAATATAAGGGGAACTAGAAGAATAGAACGAGAGAGAGAAAGACAGAGAACGTTGAGAGAATCAAAATTCGTATATTGATAAAGATGATTCTGTTAAGGCTCAATCGAGCCTTTATACCGAGTACAATAGAGGAATCTCCCGTACAATGACCAGGCCTCCCCTTTTCTACCTTATAGAATAGTTAGTTACAACCACCTAGGTACAATCCTTCCTCAGCCTACAGCTACACTACAACCCTTCATAGCTTAGGTACAAGACAGTTGTAAATTTTACTTCTGCCTTTTCCTCTTTGATAAGACTTGTAAATACATAAAAGGCATCCCTAGTACAAGAAGCTCCCTACTTTGTGGGGGTCAAAAAGTGGTTTGTCTTTGTAGAAAACTTGGCTTTTACTTTGATAAAAAGTTGTTTCCTTAAATTAGACTTGTCATGACCCAAGGATATAGTAGTAATTAGATAATAGATGAATTTCTTTTAGTTGTATTGTAACAACCTCCAGCTGTATTGATTTGAATAATTGGCAGCCCTATTGGCACCAAACTTAGCAACCAGATCAGTGTATAATGCTGATCCAATCTAATTCAAAAGACAATGATATTATTGAATGAAATTTGATTTTCAAACTCTCTCAATTTCCCTCTCTTTCTCTCAGTTCTTCCTAATCTCTCTCTCAGTTTATGTTCTTCCCTCATTCCCTCCACTTCTTCTGATCTATCTTCCCCAATTCCTTCCGATTATCTCTTAAGCCCTAGGTTGAACCCTAGGTATGTGACAATTTGCTACTAGAGTAGTCGTTCCTCGGCTGTAAGTTTGGAAATTCAATAGTTGTCCGATACGATTTTGAAGTAATCAAGCTAGATTCAAAGTAAAGCAAATCGGTCATTGGAAGCAAATTCAGGCGACTCTTAATGGAAGCGGTTGAGTGTAGATTTTGGTGATTCCAGCAGATATGAGTGAGCAAGTAATTCTTGCTCTGAGTCTTGAAGACAAAGTAAGCAATTGACTCTCGGTTGTGAAATTCAATAAGCGTTGGTCAGAAATTACAAACGAGCAGGCTAGGCAATTCCAAATTGGAAGGCGTCACAGAGCGAAGTTACAGTTGATCGAAATTCAGGCTTGATAATGAAGACTCCTAGAGAAGTTCCAGTTGATTAGAATTCCCATACGAGCAAGGCTATCCTTGAAGCTGTTCGCAGGAGAATTTCGTAAAAGTTGTAGCCGAGGCAATCAATTTAGGAGTGAAACAGGTGAAACTTATAGATCCTGGTGGAATTCTGGTGGGTCTTGTTCGAAAGTGGAAGGGCAAAGTAATTCTGGCAAATTCTGTCTGTGATCTAGATCGACAACTCTGATGGAATTCCTACAACTTAAAGAAGCAAGTTTTGAAGCACATTTTGCTTGTTCCATGAACATCGACTTCTCTTGCTCCTGATTCAGGTTTGGCTGTTGAAAGGTGAGGTAGATCTGGCGAATTCCATTAGTTGCGTCGGAGTTGACAGGCATAACAAGCAAATTTTGGTAGCCAATCATAGAATTGGAAGCAGTTTCATAGGGCATCTGCTGCGATTGCTTCTCAGTTCCGGTGGATAATAGCAGTTGTTCGATCCTCAAAAAAAAATTCAGAGCAAGTTCTTAGTCGAAGACTCTTCCAAGCTATCAATCAACCATGCAAGCGATCAATCAACCATGATCGATGACACCTGAATGAAGCACATGGAATTGCAGGTGGAATAAATGTCAGCCTCGATGGCGAAAATGCAGAATCGAGTAGGATCCATGGAAGAGAAGATGGAGTTGATGGTAGATTGAAAATTGAAATCGTGGCAGAAAGGTTGTGAAGAGATATGCGCGGTCAAATACGGGAGGAGATGCAGGAGCAAGGGAAATTGTTGCACGATCAATTGCAACAATTCAAGCTCATGTTTTCCAGGAAAAATCAGGTAAGAATTTTGCCTGATTTTCCCCCTAGAGATAGGATGGAACTAATTCTTCCAGAAATTGGAACCAGCAATCGGACTACCGGATCGTTGGAGTTGGAGGTGGATCCATCCACGGTGGGAGAAAATGTGGTTGAGAGGCGTCAAGAGACACAACCTACACCACATCAATCTGGTTTTCCAGTACCAAAATTGGAATTACCTTTGTTTGAGGGACAGAAGCCTCGATGGTGGGTAAGACGATATGAGAAGTTATTTAGCATTCACCAAGTAGCCAAAAACCAGAGAGTGGCCTTGGCATCTACCTATCTCAATGACGTTGGGGATTTGTGGTTTCAGGGTTGGTCCAAGGTTAGAGATGGCTGCAATTAGGATGAGTTTGTCAAGGGGCTGTGTGAGAGGTTCAGAGATTGTGGCTTGAGCGATGAGATTCGGCAACGGTGAAGACGTTGAAGCCTAAAATAGTGTAGGAAGCAACTGAGGGTGCTACACTATCGGAGTTATCGATGGAAGCTCTTATGACAAAACTGTCAGAATTCAATTCTGATAAAAGGAAACTCTCTTGCAATTCAGTAGGAATTGCGCGAGAATTGGGGGATCGAATGAGGGAATGGAAGAATGAAGGGAGAGAATTAAGAGAGAGAGAGAGAGATTGAGATAAATGTGGAGGGAAAACAAAATCAATGCTTTTCCATTCATACTCTCTTCTGGTCGCGAGACTTGGTTTATATACCAAGCCTTAGCGCCACATTTTGAAATACAATCACCATTTGAATTATTCTCTAACTACCTTTTTGATCTTATTACAATAATACCATTCTCTAACTACCTCCTGATTTTATTACAAGAATACCCTCCTCTACTTTCACCTTAGTGTTCCCAACTATGGGACCATAAAAATTGCCCCCTCCTTGAACTGCTACTTGTCCTCAAGTAGGTAAAAGTAGCCCGATTGCTCGAGGAAACTACTGTAGGAAATCTGGCTAGTACTCCCGTGTATT
The DNA here is from genome assembly GCA_036245055.1 of Diospyros kaki. Classification (NCBI taxonomy): domain Eukaryota; kingdom Viridiplantae; phylum Streptophyta; class Magnoliopsida; order Ericales; family Ebenaceae; genus Diospyros; species Diospyros kaki. The sequence continues at coordinate 35,105,693 of BSEG01000007.1, forward strand.
ATTATCTGGATGGAGGTTGGACCAGTGCACCAACACCTGTGTGACTAGTGCCTTCTGTTTGTAGATAACTCTTCTCCCTACAATAGCTATAGGTTCTGCCCCCTTTTAGCTATTCTGGGCTGTTAGAGGCAGGGTGGGACGAGGACTCATCTGGGAGCTGTAACCTGTAGGCAGCCTTTCCCACTTGTTCAATCACTTCAAAGGGATCGTAGAACTTTGGGCTGAGCTTGTTTACCTTGTGGGGCGATATGGTTTTTAGTTATGCTTGCCTCAACTTCAAGTACACCTTGTCCCCAACAGAGAAAACCCTTTCACTCCTCTTCTTATCACCGAATTGTTTCATTCGGTTCTGTGCACTGGCTAACTCCTTTAGAGTTTGCATCATCTGCTGCCTTTGGACCGAGTAGTCATCCACTGTGGCCACTAAGTTATGGTCCCTTCCTAGTGGTAAAATAGGTGGTTGGTATCCAAAGAGTGCTTCGAATGGTGTCATTTTTAGGGAGGAATGATAACTGGTGTTGTACCACCATTGTGCTAGAGGGAGCCATTTATGCCACCTAGTCGGGTACATTAAGCACACACACTTGAGATAGGTTTCTAAGCATTGGTTTACTCGCTCTGTTTGCCCGTTTGTTTTCGAATGGTAGGAGGAAGACATATGCAGATGGGTTCCCAGGGACTTCATGAGCTCCTTCCATAGCAAGCTTGTGAATATCTTATCTTTATCTGAGACAATCACCTGAGGCAGCCCATGTAGCTTACCCACCTGATCTAGAAACACTCTAGCCACTTCTTGGGAGGTAAAAGGGTGGGTTAGGCTCAAGAAATGAGCGTACTTTGTAAATCTGTCAACCACTACTAACACACAATCTTTACCCTCTGACTTTGCCAACCCTTCCACTAAGTCCATGCTGATGTTGGTCCACACACTTGATCTGGTATAGGTAGGGGTTGTAGCAACCCTAGAGGGTGGATGTTTTCATGTTTGCATCTGCTGCAAATATCACATGCCTTTACATACTCTTTCACTGTCTTCTTTAACCCCAACCAATAGAATAATTGTTTCACCCTGTAGGTATTTAGCTCCCTCGAATGTCCACCCATGAGAGAGTCATGTAGTCTTCAACACCCTTCCCTTAAGGGGTTCTTCCTCTCCGATCACCAATCTTTCTTTGTATCTTAACAACCCATTTTTGAGAGTGAAGCCCGGTTTGCTATCAAAGTCAATGGTGAGCTGCTCCATCAGCATTTTAGTCCACTCCTCTTGACTATAACTAGAAGTGACTTCCAAAAACCAATCAGGTGTTAAGGCACTAATAGCAATTGTTCCCCCATCCTCTAAACACCTAAACAAAGCATATGCAACTTTGTTCTCATACCCCTTTCGGTATTGAATTACATAATCCTTCCCCATTAATTTTGACATACCTTTTCTCTGTAGGTGGGTATGGAGTTTCTATTGCAACAAAAATTTGAGGCTCTCGTGATTTGTTCTTATTATAAATCGACCCCCTTCTAGGTAATGCCTCCACTTCTCTACTGCTATTAGGACAGCCTGGAGTTCCTTGTCATATACACTTAGACCCAAATGTTTAAGGGCTAAGGCCTGACTGATGAAAGCTAGGGGTCTACCCCCTTGCATCAACATTGCTCCCACTCCAAAATCACTTGCATTTGTTTCCAATACAAATGAATGATTGAAGTCAGGGAGACCTAGCATGGGTACCTCATTTATAGCTGTTTTCAACTTTCCAAAGGCTTCTTTAGCTTCACCATTCCAATGAAATTCATCTTTCTTTAGTAATTCTGTCAATGGCTTGCTAATGAGGCCATAGTCCTTCACAAATCGCCTATAGTACCCAGTGAGGCCCAAGAATCCCCTTAGGGCTTTCACATTGGCAGGTCTTGGCCAAGCAGTCATGGATGCTACTTTTTGGGGGTCTGTACTCACATTTGCATCAGAAATAATGTGGCCAAGATACTTTACTTGGGGTTGTGCGAATACACATTTAGACTTCTTAATGTATAACTTATTGAGCCTGAGGACTTGTAGAGTGGTCCTTAAGTGCTCTATGTGTTGGGATAAGGTAGGGTTATACACAAGAATACCGAAATGAATTGGTGGAGGTAGGGCTCAAATATTTGGTTCATGAGGGCTTGAAAGGTCGTTGGTGCATTGGTTAATCCGAAAAACATTACCAAAAATTCGTAATGCCCATTGTGGGTTCTAAATGCTGTTTTGTGAATGTCATTAGGGTGCATACAAATCTGATGATATCCAGATCTGAGGTCAAACTTAGAAAATACCTTAGCCCCATGTAATTCATCGAATAAATCTTCAATAATCAGTATAGGAAATTTGTTCTTGATAGTAAGGGAATTGAGTTGGCGGTAATCAATGCAAAAGTGCCAATTGCCATCTTTCTTTTTACTAGGAGTAAGAGTGAGGCATAGGGACTAGTGTTTGGATGAATGGTAGAGGAGTATAACATTTCTTTGACTATTCGTTCAATCTTAGCTTTTTGTTTTCGGGGATATCTATAAGATCGAAGGTTGACTGGCTCAACATTGGGTTTCAAATTGATTGTGTGGTTTATAGGTCTCGGGGGTGGTAGAGCCTTAGATTCCTCAAACAAGTCCCCAAACTCATCTAAGAGTAAATTAAGAGAGTCTATTTGAGTTACCTCCCAAGGAAAATGCTCTGCATCCATGGAATTAAGCAAGGATGGCTCCCTTCTTTCTGTGTCTCCTTCCAATTCCCAAGCATGTATGGAGAAAAGTTGTGCCACCTGCGTCCATTTGTTCTTGAGTAGCTTATGTAATCTCTTGCCTATAATCATCTTACAGGTCCCTGTCTCCAGTGGCGTAGGCAGGCCCCCCCAATTTTTTTAAAAAGTAGATTTTGAACACTAAAAAATAATAATTTTTTATTACAAGCCCCCCCAAACCCAAGCCCCCCAGCCCAGCTCCCTCCTCCTCCTCCTTTTCTTTCCCAGATTCTGTTAAAATTCTAAACTTCCCCTTGATTGCTGCGGTTGGGAAAAAAAAAATTCTATTAGTGAAGCTGACGATTGAATTTTTTTTTTTTTGAAGATCCATATTACTTGTAAGAGTAAGGGTGTGTAAAAGTTTGAGTAACCTGAACTAACTAAACCAAACTGATCGGTTCGGTTCGGTTACTAATTTTTCAAAAAATTGGGTAGTCAGTTTAGTAAAGTTATTATGGTATAAATAACCACAAAAATCAAACCAGCTGTTCGGCCCCTGCATAACACCCTCCCCAACCCAACACCTAGCCCAATCCCTCAGCCCCCTACACCCGAATCCCCAATCCCACCTGTGAGCAAATCGATTCAACCCTAATCCTCGTCGTCATCGTCTGTCGGAAGACTCAAAACCAATTGTTGTCGCCCCCTACCCATCACCTAGCCCAACCCCCCTGCACCTGAATCCCAAATCCCACCCGAGAGAGTGAATCAAAACCCTAACTCCCTAACCCTCGCCCTCGCCCTTTTCATCACCGTCGGAACCAATTGCTGTCGTCGTTGGCTTCTAAATAATCACCCACCCCATCGACACCAATAAGTGAGATCCATAGACTTGACACCGTCTCCCCTTCATCCTTTCTCTCTGGAGTAATCATATTCAGAGCACAGAGGGAGAAAAGAAAGACAATATCGAGATTAGTATCGAAGTTTTCGTCCGCTTCAATTCCTTGATTAATTCAGACTTGAAGGTTAACAAGTACATATATGTGTGTATCTATATAGTTGTATAGTGCATATACAAGTGAATGATATGTATTACAAAGTAGGTTTTGTGTAACTTTTGAGTGAATGATCATAGAAATCAACTTATGCCATTTTATTAACCATGAATGAAATTTACCCAATTTTCCTTCAATTTTAGATTTGGATGCAAGGCTTTTATAAATAAGTGAACGTTGATGTTTAGATTGATTGATGTTGTGTGTTTGGATGTTGTGCGTTCAGTTTATTGTATTTGAATTTAGATAGGTAGCTTGTTTTCGGTTCAGTATATCAGTTATGGTCGGTTATTGTGTTAATCGGTTCAATTACCAAAAATTCAAATTCGGTTAGTCCGATTTCTATTATTTCCGTTAGTGAATAGGTTTGGTCGGTTCAGTTCGATTTTATGTCTAAGTTCAATTCGGTTCGGTTAGGTATTTTCAGCCCAGTTTAGTTAGGTATTTTCAGCCCAGTTCGGTTTGGTTATAACCGAATGCACACCCTTACGTAAGAGTCATTTTCTTTGCCCCCTTCTCGAATGTAACCTCGATCTTATTAAAATCAAAACATATGGAATTGACCTCTATCATCCAATCAACGCCTAAGACCATGTCACAACCTCCCAATTTGAGAAGGTGTAAGTCTGCCTTAAATTCTTCCCTTTGCATCTGCCGATGAAAATGCACACACGCTGATTTGCACAGCACCTTCTGCCCATTAGCCACAGTGACCGATAAGGGATGGGTCCTTGTGAGGCTGCACTTCAACTTCTTGGTTATGCCCTCATCTAGGAAGATATGGGTGCTTCCGCAATTAATGAGGATCATTAAACTATTTCCCCTTGCTCTGGCTTCCACCTTGATGATCTTATTGGTGGTCACTCCTCTTAGAGCATGCAGGGAGATCTCCACCTTCTCCTCTATTCCTTCTTACCCTTGATTGTCTTCCTCCTCGACGTCTTTTTCGGTGCCATCCAATAAAAGTAACTATCATCTACATTGATGACCCGGTGTATATTTATCTCCGCATCTGAAGCAAAGTCCAGCCAACCTCCTCTGTTCTCTCACATTTCCCATGGATTATTGAGAAGGTGTGGGAAGAGCCAACCCCTTACTGCTCTGTCCCCATGTGCCTCCCTCCTTAGTACCTCCACGGTTGTTTTGTTGTTGGGGCACCATCTACCACCCCTTGTTCATCCTTTTCTGCTTCTTGGCCAACGCTTCCACCATCATCTCTTGTAACCGGGCACACTCAGTGGCCTGTTGGATTGTCGTTGGTCAGAACAACTTAATGGTGGGACAGATCTCTTCGTTCAAGCAGTTGATGAAACTTAACACAAAGTACCCTCGGTGAGAGTGGGGTTTGAGATCAGCATGAGGGCCTTCAACTCCTCAAACCTTTGCTGATAAGCTTGTACGATTCCCCTTTGTCGAAGCTTATTGAATTCCTCCATGACGTCTGGCGTCCCCTTCTCCCCGAATCTTCCACACAAACCTTCCACGAATTCCTCCCACATGCACTCCTCCTTAATGCCCCTCCAACTCTGGTACCATGCATCGCCCAGGTCATTCATGTAAGCCGCTGCCAACGACACCCTATGTTGTTTAGCCACATTGTAAAGGCTGAACACCTTCTTGCAGCTTCGCACTCACAACCTGGGATTATGGCCTTCGAATAGAGGGATCTCCATCTTAGGCATCAACAAACCGATCAGATTCGATTTGATTGTAGTGCCTTGTCTCCTTACCCCTACATTCTCCTCCATCACCGGCTACTCTATCGCCAAATCCGTCGATCCCTCCGATCTAAGATTTCCTTCCTGACCATTGAGAATTGGCTTAGATCGTTCCCGAGGAGGGAACTCAGGTGAGATTCTTACCTGAGTTTGGTGCGATAGCATCAACATGCACTGATGCATTTGATCCTTGAGAGCCTGACTCTACTCTCTCATTTGATCCTCTAATCGAGTGGCATGTGCTCTACATTCCTCGCACCACACATTTACTACCCCATCGATCCTCTGTTCTACTGAATTCTTAAACATCTCCATGCGATTCTGCATCTCGGACATTGTGGACTTAACTTGCTAAAGCTGTGCCTCCATATGCTTCTTCCTCGTTCCGTCAGCTATTGCTTGATCCAATCGCTCATAAACTTGCTATGATACCAAATTGTCAGAATTGAATTATGACAAAGGAAACTCTTTCACAATTCAGTAGGAATTCTGTGGGAATTGGGGGTTCGAATGAGGGAATGGAAGAATAAAGGGAGAGACTTAAGAGAGAGAGATTGATAGAAATGTGGAGGGAAAACATAATCAATGCTTTTCCATTCATACTTTCTTCTGGTCGCGAAACTTGGTTTATATACCAAGTCTTCGCCACATTTTGAAATACAATCACCATTTGAATTTTTCTCTAACTACCTTTTTGATCTTATTACAATAATACCATTCTCTAACTACCTCCTGATTTTATTACATGAATACCCTCCTCTACTTTCACCTTAGTATTCCCAATTACGGGACCATGAAAACACCAGCTCCTAACTGAAATTAATCCTACAAACAATTCCCTACTGGAGGGAAATCCTAGTCATAGGGTTTATACTAACCCTAATTCAGCCAAGTCTCTTCTGATGGAACAAAGGAGACTGGCAGGGTTGTGCTATCGCTGTGGAGGATAGTTTAGCCTAGGTCACAGGTGCAGGAAACAACTACTATATATGGAAGGACTGGAGGATGGAAAAAAATAAGAAGAACAAGTCGGGATTGGGTGAAGAAGCGGGACCAACTGCAGCAAGTTCTTGGGGACAAGAACTATCTCTAAGGGGAGAAAATTGTCATGACGCAAGGACATAGTAGTAATTAGATAATAGATGAATTTCTTTTAGTGGTATTGTAACTGCCTCCAACTGTATTGATTTGAATAATTGGCAGCCCTCTTGGTGCCAAACTTAGCGACCTAATCAGTATATAAGGCTAATCCAATCTGATTCAAAAGACAACGATATTATTGAATAAAACCTGATTTTCAAACTCTCTCAATTTCCCTATCTTTTTCTCGTTTCTCCTTAATCCCTCTCTTTATTTTTATTCTTTCCTAATTCCCTCCCACTTTTTCTAATCTATCTTCCCCAATTCCTTCCGATTGTCTCTTAAACCATAGGTACGTGACAAGACCCCGTGACCTTTTGGTCACAAGGAGTAACCTTATCGTTTCTACCAAGTTTTGCCCTCAAGAGTTAAGACTGTAGTTGTCAAAGGCAAACCTAGGCGCGAGGCGCAGTTCTGTGCGCCTCATCATCACTGAGACACAAAGCCATGCTTGAGTTGCTGCCTAGGCACACGAGGTGTGCGCCTTATGCAGGGCGCAAGGCATATGCCTTGTATATGTAAGTGTATTAAAACCCTATTTCTTACCCATTTGTCATCATAGATCTTATTTCTTATTGTTTTGATTGCATATTCTTGTATATTGGTAAGAGGTGAACCTAGCAGTGTAAGTCGGTGCCAGATCTCCCACTCATTGTCAACATCCATTGGTAGTGTGATGTCTCATTGGAGAACTACTCATGTTTGCATTTTGCTTCATTTTTCTTTCTTTCTTCTAATTCTTTTGCAACTTAGAATAAACTAATTCTTTGTTGTATTTATTTTTTGCTGTGTGTTTTACTTTAATTGTTTTCCTTTTTTCTAATTTCTGTTGCAATTTAAAAGAAACTAATTGCTAAGAAACAAATGTTTCATTATGTGCTCTACTGATTTTTTCTCTCTCTTCTGATTTCTTTTACAATTTAAAAGAAACTAATTATTTTTCTCTAAAATATTTTTTCTGTGTTTTGCTATATTCTATTGTAATTTTTTTTTCTTTTCTCCAATTGCAAAAGAAATAAAAAGAAGTTAATTATTTTTCTATAATTATTTTTTACAGTGTGTTCTGCTATAATTTTTTCTTCTCTAATCTCTTTTGCAGTTAGAAGAAACTAATTGCGAAAGAAATTGATGGAGTACCCAAGGATCATCCAGTACTTTGATTCAATACTAACTGCTTTACGAAATTACAAGCAAAATAGAAACAAATCAGGGCATTCGAGAGGCCCCTCGCTCTCTTGAATTCTCTGCCAAATCAGCCTGCCTATCTCTCAATAAAACGAATACCTTGTCTCTATTCGAAACAATGGACCGGGGCATGCTATGAAGCCTTACTATTTCTTTGATGAAAATCCCTGCCACTCCTTCTGCTATGAAAGGAATTTTGAGGCCGATGAAATGTCCATATTTACTGAGTTTGTCCACCACCACTAGTATAGAGTTCATATGGTTTGACCTTGGCAAACCCTCAATAAAATCTATGGCTATATCATCCCAAATTTGGTCTGGAATAGGAAGAGGCTGTAGAAGTCCCCGACATTAAAGATACATACTTATTTTGTTGGTAAACGTCACAGCTGCTCACATATTGACGTATGTCATGCTTCATGTTAGGCCAATACACATTCGTTGCAATTCTTTTATACGTTTTCAAGAACCCTGAATGTCCTCCAACACTTCCATCGTGACCCTCATGGAGTAATAAGGGGATTAGGGAAGAACCCTTAGGTAGGAACAACTGCCCTTTGTAGATGAGCTGATCGTCCACAAGTTGGAAATCTGGTCAGGAAAGAAGGGTCATGATGTACCTCCTGTATAATCCCCTGTAAATAGGTGTCTTTTTCCACTTCTTCGGGCAGCTAGTTTAGTTAAATCACCTTTGGAACCGTTAAGGCTAAGAGAGTTGCCGAGTGATTAATTCTCGAGAGACTATCTGTTGCCTTGTTTTCTAAGCTGGGTTGATAGTGTATCTCAAATTGAAACTCCATCAACTTCATCATCCATCTTTGATACTCCAGGATCACTAACCGTTGTTCCAACATAAACTTCAGACTTTTTTGATCTGTCCTCACAACGAACTTCCTTCCCAAGAGGTAATGCCTCCACTTTTGAATCACAAACACATGACCATCAACTCCCTTTCGTAAACTGATCTTTTTCTCTCTGACTACTTAAGAGCGTGACTGAAATACGCAACGAGTTTGTGATTCTGCATTAATACAACCCCCAATCCTTGCCCTGAAGCATCAGATTGAATGACAAATGGTTAGTCGGAATCTAGTAATGCTAAAACTGGAAGAGATACCATCGTTATCTTGAGTCGCTGGAAGGCTTGTCCAGCTTCCTCATCCCAGAAAAAATTATTCTTCCTTTTAAAAATGCCTCAGGAACATCCGACACAGACTTGGCCAACGTCTCAAACATCAACCGATACTCTTTGACAGTTTGCTCTTGCCAGAGAACTAAGAAACACTCCTCTAATGACCCTTTTTGAGTGGAGTGAAACCTGCTTAGAATTCTCTGCTTCAAGCCTTCCCATTTCCAAATTCTCCTTTGCTGCAACTCCCATTGAAACAAAGCTAGAGCCGCAGCTTCAAAACATAGTGCGACCGAATCTATCTTCTCCTCTTCCGTTAATTGATTGATCGCAAAGTATCTTTCCACCCGGAATATCCAATCATTAGGGTTCTCTCATTCAAATATAGGCATCTCCAGCCTTCTTCCTTGTACTTCCGGCAGACACCCACCGTTGATTCCTCTTTCCAAGTCATGGCCGCCTTCGATTCCAGGGGTTACTTCGGAATCCAAGGTGAATTCCGAAGGTCCTTCGCCCTCGTTGGACTTGCTCTTCCTCTCTCACTCCTGCTCGTCCCATTTCGTTCGCATAAAGGCCAATTGTTCGATCATCATCGGCACATTTCGTTCCATCATCTAGATATCTCCCCTCATGGCTTCGACTCCCCTTTGCATGCCATCCACCTTCAACTCCAAATCATCTACTCTATCCGTTAAGTTCACCATGAGGATTGGCAATGCTCTAATACCAAATTGATAGAGTACCCAAGGATTATCCAATACTTTGATTCAATACCAACTACTTTACGAAATTACAAACAAAACATAAACAAATCAAGGCATTCGAGAGGCCCCTTACTCTCCTGAATTTTCTACCAAAATCAGCCAGCCTATCTCTCTCTTCTCTTACGCTATATATACCTCACCCCTGCTCTTCTCTAACTGAATTACTCCTGCACATGCCGATTATTCCCTCAACATGCGGGATTACAATTCTACCCCCGCTTGCGCACATGCTGGTTGTTACACCCGCATGTGCTAATTCCCTATTCTACCCTCCATACTTGCTGCTCGTGGCATCTTTGGTAGGTTCAGTACATCAGTGGCCTATCAGAAACTAAGACTGTGTTTTCTTTGTTGTTTTCAACCCATTTTTAGTTTTCAGTTTTCTAAAAGAAATGAAAATGTGTTTACTTTGTCATTTTCAAAAATGCATTTTCGAAAACAAAAAAAAAAAATTATAAAGAAAACTCAAAATGTTGTTTTGGTTGTTTCCAGCTAAAATAATCTCTAAGTCCAAAATATGGACAACACAATCCATTTTTCATGTTTTGGCTCTAAAAAAGAAAAGGGAAAAAAAGAAAAAAATTATTCTTAAATTTTTAAAATAAAATTATATATTTATTTAAAATTTTAAAAATATAGTATATCTATATTATAATTAAAAATATAGGATAACATATAGTATATTATTAAGTATATTATACATATTATGTATAATAATATTTAATATAAATTATCATTCAGATGTCAGTAATTTATTAATCAAATTTATTATTTTATTTTAATAGGAAAATTTTATTAAAAATAGTTAATTTTATCATTAAATAATCAAATTTATTGAATAAAATATCATAAAATATATTTTTATCACATTCTAAAATAAATGCATTTTCAAATCTTCTATTTTAAGAAATAATTTTTTAAAATGACAAAAAGAATACGTTTTCAGTTTTCTGAAAATAGACTATCAAAATAGAAAAGTGAAAATGAATTTAAAACTTAATTTTGAAAATTAAAAATACAAAGAGAACACAACCTAATTGTTTTTCTACAATAATATTAGTTGTTATTATATGATTGGTTATTTGTCATTTATAATTTTATAAGTTTGCAACTACCTCCTTATGGTACATATTGAAAAGTATAAGCATTTTTAATAAATGTGTTTGAGGCTCAAGCTTCACCTTGCGCCTATTTAGGCCCCAAGCACTAATTTGTGCCTTAGTGCACCTTGTGCCTTTGACAACTATGCTCAAGGCTTGTAACTAGATAAAATGGAAAAAAAATGGTTAAAACACATTTTTTCATACAAATTTCATTCTGAAGTGTCTGGAAGATGATTATTAATCAATATTTAAACAATATTTGCGCAGGTAAATATTGGATATGGATTGTGAGTGCAGCTAGTTCTCTACTTATTGTCATTTTGGGCAGTCTTTACTACCTAAGAATGAGAAGGCACAGAATAGAAGGTACGTATCTTAAATAGATACATTAGCTTGATGGCCTTTTATCATAAAGCTTGGCTAATATTGCACAGGAGAGGAGAAACAGAGGGAAGAAGACCATATAAAGGAGTTGATGCTTTTTGACAGCCTTAATACTGCAACTCATGGTGAAGATGATGGAACAGAAGGTCATGACTTGAAGTTACTTAGCTTTGCATCCATTGTGGAGGCTACAAATAACTTCTCAGAAGAAAATAAGCTTGGACAAGGTGGTTTTGGACCTGTTTACAAGGTAACAACAAAATTTATTGTATGAAATGTTGATTAGTCTCCATCTAGTATTAAGCAAATGATCCATGAATGACTCAAACAGGGAAAGTTACGAGAAGGAAGAGAAATAGCAATTAAGAGACTTGCAAAAATGTCAGGCCAAGGCCTTGTGGAGTTAAAAAATGAACTTATACTAATTTCCAAACTCCAGCACAGGAATCTTGTTCGGGTCCTTGGGTGTTGCATTCATGGAGAAGAAAAGATGTTAATATATGAATACCTTCCGAACAAGAGTTTGGATTTCTTTCTCTTCGGTACGCAATCTCTCTAACCTTACCCATAATTGTTACTTTTTAATGCTAAATACATTTGCACCTCCACTTCTTCTCTATGTAAGTTGTCTTTCATTTTGTTTTCTTTTTGTGCAAGATAGATCCATCTAAAAAGGAGCTACTAGATTGGCAGAAACGTTTAGATATCATTGACGGGGTTGCTCAGGGGTTGCTTTATCTTCATAAATACTCAAGAATGAGAGTGATACACAGAGATTTAAAAGCCAGTAATGTATTATTAGACGAAACCATGAACCCCAAAATATCTGATTTTGGCATGGCAAAAATTTTCAAGCAGAATGAGTCTGAAGCAATTACTAACAGGGTTGTTGGAACATAGTAAGTGAAAAAACTGCTTCCTACGGTACTAATTGTTGAGTGCATGTTTGAGCTTTGGACATTATTTTATGATATTATTATATTGAAAAGCTCTCTCTCTCTCTCTTTGCATTCTTTCTGCAGTGGCTATATGTCGCCTGAGTATGCCATGGAAGGTACTTTCTCAGTGAAATCTGATATTTTCAGCTTTGGAGTCTTGATCTTGGAAATTGTGAGCGGCAGAAGAAACACTAGCTTCCATAATTTTGATACCCGTTCGATCAACCTCATTGGATACGTAAGTGTTGTCTTACTAAATCCTTCTTTTAATTGTAGTAGCCAAGGTCATTTCCTGGAAGAGCTACTCTAATTGCCCCCCTCTTTTCCCTTTGAATTTAAAAAAAAAAAATCTACTAATCTTTTTTATTAAAACATTTAACTGCATATACTACTTGGTATGTAAATGATGATAAAAAAATAGGGATGGCAACCTACATATTTTGATGAGTTTAGGTAAATCTTATGCGAAGCCTAATACGAGTGTTAGGAATCAAAGAGATAATTAGGAGTAATTGGGTCGGGTAACAGAGAAGATTGGGAGCAGTTGTTGCATTTAATTTACACTTATGGGTTTAATTTACAGTTGCGGGTTAGTCGGGAGGTAGTTGATTAGTGGAAACTGTTTCTAAACAGAATCTGGATAGCTTTTATATACTAAGCTATGCCAAATTACGGGATCAGTCAAGAAAATTGTGGAAGTTTTTTCCTTTCTTTTTCTCCCTACAACTCTCTGCTTCCCTCTCTTATTCTCCTGGCTTCTCCCTAAAGTTTTCTCTTTTTTTCTCTCCCTTTCTTCTTCTTGTTTGTCACCAAAAATCCTAGACTAAAAACCTAGGATCCTGGCAACTTGGTATTAGAGTCGATGGTTCTGGGTTGTGTTTAGGGTCTCCAGCAATTGATTTCGATTAGACTTTGAAGGCCAGTGGAACAAGGCGGTTGTTGGAGCAGTTCTAGAGGTAGATTTAGGTGGCTATTGGTTGCTGTTCATAGTAAGCTAGAAGAATTGAGACTGAGGAAATGGTGGATGGTACCCTAATGAAGCAACTAGAGGCACAAGTCAGCCAGGTTAAGTCCCTTGTGACAAGTTTGCAGACTTGAATGGAGGCATTAAAGTCTGGGGCGAACAAAAGCCAAGAAGGAATGCAGTCGTCGGAAAATAAGTTGGATGACTCAATGGAAGGGTTGACTAGGAGGTTGGATGGTTTCCTGCAAATGTTCTCTAAGATCCCTCAACTAAGCCTATCGGAGGACTTTCCACCTAAGAAGCATGGAGAGCCTATTTTAGAAGGTAATGGCTCAGGTCTTAAACAAACTGGATTTTCTGTAGTAGGGGTGGAAAACATGAATGACAGGGAAATTATTGCTGAAAGGGTGAACGAGAAGAAAACAGAAAATAATTCAGCCAATAATTCCTATACTCATAATATGATGCCTATGTCGAAATTGGAGATTCCCATGCTTGATGGTAAAAATCCTAGATGATGGGTAAGAAGATGCTAGAAGTTTTTATAGTTTTACAACATAGGAGATTCTCAGAAAGTTAATTTAGCTTTAGCCTATTTGAGCGATGCAATGGATGCATGGTATCAAGGTTGGGCTTGGCTAAAAGAAGAGTGTGTTTGGCAGGAATTTGTGGAAGAATTTTGTGAGAGGTTTGGGGACATGTGTTGAATTAGAGAACTTGAGAGAGAGAAACCCTAGTTGGAGGAAATAAATTCCTCACTCAAACAATAGATTGTACACCTATATATACTAATACTAAATGGGTTATGACTGAAGCCATGACATAAGCTAATCCTAATGACATAAAGATAAATCTCACACTCGCCCTCAAGGTGGAACATATATATCATATGTGCCAAGCTTGTTACAAATGTAGTTTATCTAAGGGGAGGGCGCATGAGGGCGTTGTTGTAGAAGATGGCCACGAGGAAGGAGGCGATGACGATCGTAGATTGACGATGCGAGACATGTGCAATGCACAAGATCCGGAGAAGAGGCCGGGAGATCTAAGAGCCGTGCTGGAAGGAGAAACAAGCTCGAGATCTGAGGGTGAGCTGATTTGAGAGCCGCCCTAGAAGGAGATACAGGCGCGAGATCTAAGGTTGCATCGACGATGGCGATGCTCTGACACTGAAGAGAGACTGTCGATTGACCAAGGAGATGATGCTGATAGAGAAGAGGCGGCCCAGCAACGGAAAGAACGGGCTGATAGCGGTGTTGAAGGGACAAATTGACGGCGAGAGGTCGCGAGCAGATAATTAGATTTGAAACCAGATATGAGATACCATCGTTGGAGTGAGATCTGGGCCAGCCAGGAAGAAGATGGTTGGATCTGGCCGGCCCAGATCTGAAGGATTGACGGTCGGATTTGACCGAATCTGAGGTCCGACAGCTAGATCTGATTGGATCTAAGGGATTGATAGTCGGATCTGACACATGATGGATGGATCTAAAGACTGATGGCCCGATCTAAGGTTCGATAGTTAAATCTGGCTGGATATGAGGGATTGACGGTTGGATCTGAACTGCGTCGGCCAGATAAGCCACCCACAAAGGCCGGCGGTGGCTATGGAGGAGCTGATGACAGAGAGACACGGCCAGAGAATAACGGAGAGGCAAATGGTTAACAAGAAAGCACCGGCAGGAAAAAGACAAACAACTGACAAGGAAGCTGGAAAGATGGTGGCTAAGCGTGAGGAAGGAAGACAGTCATTCGATGATTACGGATTTGTCAGTGGAGAAGATCAATGAAGGTTGGTGTCAATGGTTGCAATTCTGAGAAACCAACGGTAGATGAATGAGATTTGAGACATGACCGTGATTCTGAGAAACCGACATTGCATACCGACGGTGATAGCGACGGACGAAGCGACCAATGGTGGCGACAATGCAATCTGACAGATCGGAGCTGGTTGTCGGTTGAGATTTGATAGATTGGAGAAGAAACAGTGAGATGTTGTTGGTCCACACGTGATGAGGCTTGTATGGCTTGTCGGTCATTGATGAGAAGACGGAAGAACCACGCTTGTTGAAAATGCGGCATTGGGCGACGACGGGAGCTGCTTCTAGGGTTTGCTTAGGGTAGGCTCTGATACCATATTGAATTAGAGAACTTGAGAGAGAGAAACCCTAGTTGGAGGAAATAAATTCCTCACTCAAACAATAGATTGTACACTTATATATACTAATACTAAATGGGTCATAACATAAGTTAATCCTAATGACATAAGCCATAACATAAACCATGACATAAAGATAAATCTCACAACATGAATATTTCAGACGTAATAAAAGAATTCAACAAGTTGAAATAGGTCGAAACAATTTTAGAATATTAGTCTGAGTTTGAAGAACTTAAAACACTGATGATCATCACTAACCCTTCTCTCTCTGAGGCGTATTTTGTTCCAAGTTTTATATGCAGCCTTAATGAGGAACTTAGTTCTACCGTGAAAATGCTGCAACCTGCGATAATTAAGCAGGCAACAAAGAAAGCGAAATTGCAAGAACTAATAGTGGAAGCCATATTTAAGAACCAAAATATCCCTTACAAAGGACTTGGGTCAGGAGGAGTACAAACTTCATCGATTTCCAAGAATTTCAACCTTGGACCACTAAAGGGAATTTTTAGCAGAAGTTGTTATAAGGTCCATCAACTTCCTACCAACCCAATATGGCTAAGGCTACTGGTGTAGAACAAAGGATGGAGTTGGGACTTTGTTACAATTGCGAAGAAAAATATTCTTCGGGACAACAATGCAAGAGGCAGCTGTTACAATTGGAAGGTAGAAATGAAGAAGAAAAGGAATTGGTGGAGTAAATTGAAGTGAATAAAAATGTCTTAGTTAAGGATGAGGATGGGGAAATTTCAGTGCGTGCCTTAAAAGGGTACTCCACTAATAAGATCATAAAGGTGGACGGCATGGCCAAAGAAAGAAATTGTTGATATTGATAGACAGTGGTAGTATTCACAACTTCATTGATGAGAATACTGCCAAAGAATTGGGCTGTAAATTGAGGAATACTTTTTCTTTGTTGGTCATGGTGGCAAATGGGAGTAAGATATATAGTGAAGAAATCCGATAGATTAATTAAAGCTATCGTTCTTAACTTTTCCAATAGTAGTTTTGGAAATAAATATACAAGACTCCTAGTTTGATACAACTTATCAAACTTATCTCCTAAACTTTAGCTACTAGATAAACTTCTAAACTTTAGCACAAGATAAAATAATTCTAACTAATCTACAAGTATATATAAGCATGAGAATAACTCGGAAGAGTTATCCTCTTCTTATTCTTCTCATCTCTTCCACAGATCATCTTCTTAATCCTTTAGGATTGGTTGTTGTATCCTTATCTTTCAACAGCTCCCCTCAAGCTAAGGAATATATATCAAATATTCCCAGTTTGCTTTTGATATACTCAAAACCTTGTTTTCCCATTGCTTTGGTTAGAATGTCTGCATGTTGTTCTTCTGTTGGTACATAAGTCAGCTTGATATTGCCCTCCTCAAGTTCCTGTTTGACAAAATGGCGATCTATTCAGACGTGCTTCATCCGGTCATGCTGCACCGGATTGTTGACAATGTTGATAGCTGATTTGCTATCACTATAAAGAAACTTAGGAGATAATATTGGAATAGACAAATCATTCAACATTCTTTCCACCCATATCATTTCACAAATAGCTTGAGCAATTGAGCGATACTCTGCTTCTACGCTGCTGCGAGCTACCACTTGTTGTTTCTTGCTTCGCCAAGTTACCAAGTTACCCCATAATTTTGTACAATAACCTGATGTAGATTTGCTATCTTCCACAGCTCCTGCCCAATCAGAATCTGCATAACCTATTATACCTTTGTCTTGGCTTTTTGTGAATAGTAGACCTTTGCCCGGTGTTCCTTTAAGATATTTGAGAATGTGATAGGCTGCTTCCAAGTGTCTCCTAGCGGTGAATGCATGAATTGGCTAACAATACCCGCAGCATAGGTAATGTCCGGTCTGGTGTGAGACAAATAAATGAGTTTGCCTACCAATCGTTGGTACATTCCTTTGTCCACTAGATGCTCTTCTTTTTCTTCTTTGTTCTTCCAGTTAGGTTCTAACGGTGTGCTTGCTAGTTTACACCCTAATTTGCCGGTCTCTTTTAGCAAATCAATAGTGTATTTTCTTTGGGATACAAAAATACCATTCTTACTTCTTGCAACTTCCAAACCAAGGAAATATCGTAGTTCCCCCAACTCTTTTACTTTAAAGTCCTGCCTTAGCTGCTCTTTTAGCTTCTCAATTTCTTGGTTATCATCTCCCGTGATAATGATATCATCCACATAGACTATTAGAATTGTTCTCCTACCATCCTCCTTGATCTTTGTAAGGAGAGTATGATCCACTTGTCTTTGCTTATATCCTAACTTGTATAGAGTATCACTAAATCTTTTAAACCATGCTCTCGGTGATTGCTTTAAGCCATATAGAGATTTTTTCAATTTGCATACCCTATCTCTTGTATTGTCTTTCTCAAACCCCGGTGGTATCCTCATGTAAATCTCCTCCTAAATCTCTGTTGAGGAAGGCGTTTTTGATGTCCAATTGGTGTAGTTTCCAGTCCAGGTTTACGGCTAAGGATAATAGAATCCGAATTGAATTGAGTTTGGCTACGGGAGCAAAAGTTTCTTCATAATCCAAGCCTTGAGTTTGAGTAAATCCTTGAGCTACCAGCCTTGCTTTATACCTTTCCAAACTTCCATCTGATTTATACTTTAGAGTGAATACCCACTTGCTGCCAACTGCCTTCTTTCCTTCCGGAAGATCCATAATTTCCCATGTACCATTTTTCTCCAAGGCTGTCATTTCTTCCATAATAGCTTTCTTCCAGTTTTCATCCTGCAATGCTTGATAAACATTTCTAGGGACAGCTACACTGTCTAAACTGATAGTAAACGCCTTAAATGAGGGAGACAGCTTTGAGTACCCGATGAAATCATTAATAGGGTACTTGGTGCACATCCTTCTTCCTTTTCTTAATGCAATTGGGACATTTAAGTCATCAGCAAGCTGTTTTTGTATATTGATATCAGTATCAACTGTCTTGTTTGGACTTGGACTTACCTCCAGATCGGACAGATTGGTTGGCTGAAGAGTAGTAGCTTTAGGTCTTCTGGAGTAGACCTTTAGAGGTTTGGTCAGGTCTTGATCATCCTGTTGGATTTTAGTCTCCTCTTTCTCCTCCCTTTGATGTGTTTCAGTAGAAGAATGACTAGGAAAGGGATTGAGGGGTACAGAAATGACTGTACTCCAATTCTGGACTGGATTTTCATTTTGAGTTGTGTTGTGGAAGAATGGTTGTTTCTCAAGGAAGGTGACATCACAGGAAATAATGAACTTGCGGGTTGTTGGGTTATAGCACTTATAGCCTTGTTGGGTAGGAGAATATCCAACAAACACACATTTAAGTGCTTTCGGGTCAAGCTTGGATGGATTTAATTGGTTTTGATGTATGAAGGAAGTACACCCAAAGACCTTAGGAACAAGAGTGTTTAGGGCCCTGGAATAATGAGGGAAAGCTTCAAGGAAGACATTTAAGGGAGTCTTATAGTTCAAGGTCTTTGAAGGAAGACGATTTATGAGGTAGGATGCTGTCATGGTCCTAGGGTTTAGCCTCGGACTAGAATGGAAATCGGAAGGATCCGATAGGTTTAGAACTAAGCATTGCCTGTTATGGGAGAGGAAATGAGAAGAATGAGGGGGGAGGGGGAAATCAGAAGAAGAAGGGGGAAGAAATAGAAGAACATAAGAACGAGAGGGAGAGACGGGAGAGGGAAAGGAGAATTAAGAAAGAGATAGAAATCAGATTTTCATTCATTCAATAATCTCCTTCTCTTCTCCTACCAACAGCCTTATATAGGCTTCCTCTAACAAAAATAACAGCATCCATATGCTGTAACAAATTACAAAATATCTCCTAACAACTTTTCTATCCTATTACAATAATACCCTTTTATTGGTCATAGGGTCATGACAATTTCCCCCACTTTAAGAGAGTTCTTGTCCCCAAGAACTTGCTGCAAGTAGCCGTTGCTCTTCATCCAATTCCAACCTTCTCTATGCGGATCATCCTCCTTTCTTTCTTTCTACCTTTAGGTCTCTTCATCTTCATTCTTAGGTTTCCAAGATTAATTCCAAGTATAAATTGGCCCAGAATTTCATTAGGAAAAACTTCATTACCATCCACTACAAGTAAGGAGAGTAAATCTACAACCATAGTTGCTGTTATTGTACCCCCATTCAACCCACAGCCATGCTCTGTTACAAAAATATCAACAACAGCCTCGAAATGCAGCAATGGGGACTTGCAAACTTGCCTTGAATGCTCATACCAAGGCTGTTTGTGAGCATTAACATTAGGAGTTGCTGCAACTTCAATTTCAGCCAGCGATTCATCCCTCCATGCAATAGACAACAACTTAGATTTGCTAGTGGAAGTAACAAACAGCACAGCAGCAGAAGCTGTGTTCCCCTTATCAAAACCTTTGGCTTCTTCCACTATATCCCGTAGCTTTCCTCCAGCTAGTGTTGTCTTCACCTTCTCATTGCCTATTTCATCCCAAGTTAAGGATAGTTCAGCCTGCTTCGGAACCAATATCCCATCGAAAGAACGCCTATTCTCAACCTTCAGCTTTTTCCTTACTGCCAGTCCAAGTTCATCAGCCTTAGGCTCAATTTCTGTAGAGTCAATATAAGATTCTTCAGGTCCTTTGATACCATTTGCCTGATCCCAAGTTGTTCCATCAACATCTTTATCTCTCTGTTTCTTCTTCAGTACCTTCAATGTTAATTCTTGGAGCCTGGCACTATCAGCAGCATGCTTGAGAGTCTTGGGCTGAAACCCCGTCACCATTGGCCTCAACTCTTCGTTCAAGCCAATTAAGAAGCTTGAAACGAAATAGGACTCTGTCAAATAGGGGTTATGATTGAGCATCAAGGCCATCAGTTCTTCAAACCTCATTTCGTACTCCCTTACTGACCCATCTTGCTTGATTTTGTAGAATTCTTCCACCGCATTAGACAAACATCGACCTCCAAACATCTCCCCTTGCATCCATTGGGTAGTTGCCTCTTTAGGTCTTCTCACTTCTTTTTCATATTCATTCCAATTAGATGAAGGAGGTGGTGATGAGAAAGAGGAAGCATACCTCTCAGTATTCTCTAGGATATTTGGAGTCAGTTTCTTTATGGATGATTGACTTTGGCGGGTGAACATGTCCATGAGACCCTGTAGTTGATCCCTCATTTCATCTAGAAACCCATTCACCCTTCTCTCAAAGCACCCCAACCTTCTCTCCATGTTTCCAAAAGGAGCATCCAATGTCATGACTGTTTAGTGGAGTTGCTGATTTTTGTAGTTGTTTTTCCTTGTTTAGTAGCCTTCAATTTGAATTGGAAACCACACCCCAGGACTAATTGTTCAGCTACAATAATCCAACTATAGCCTTTCAAATCAGAACTGAGAAATCATTTATCAACACCCAAATCCCTTTGTTGAAATTAATTTCAGCAGCCTAAAAATCGAATTGGAATCGTATTTCTGCTTCGTTCTCAATTGCATATGCCTCTTTGCCTTTTGAACTTTATCATTCCTGCCACTGGATCACCACCGTAAGCCACCGCTAGAGATTAATTCAGCCAGAAATGTTCCAGCCTCAATTGCCTTCCAATTTCTCATCCTACAATGCCGTCTTTGAGCGATTGTGAAACACCCAATAAAATCCTTTGCTCTCAACCTATTATGCGTTCAGTATCTGTTTCAAAATCCGATGGGTTAACTACCAGTCCACTCGCCACAACCTAGATCGATCGAGTAACTGATTTGCATGGGCACCCTCCAAAATGAAGTCGCTACCCATTGAAATCGCTGCCTAATCACCCATAATTTACCACTAAAACATTGATCGTGAAGCGATTTACAATCAGTAACGTACCTCTACTTTGCGTCTAATTCCAGCTGCTCCATTGCGCCTCCAAAATCCGAGCCTAACCATTAAGAAATTGTCGGAATCACAATTAGAATCACCAGATCACATTCGCCTTCAAAATTTGTACGAGAGCTCGCTGCTGAGATCGCCGGGCTCGTCTTGTTCGGAAATAGTCAGAATTTGCCGATGGTCTACTGTGACCTATCGCGATGATCACAGTCGCTATCTGATTTCTGACCCAATCGATCTGTCCTGCTAAAATTGTCGCAACGCCTCTGACAACGATTTTATACCTCACCTTCGACAACCTAATTTGGCCTCCGAGATTCACTCTCCTCGCCTTCTAGATCGACTATAGCAACTCGAAAAACAACAGCAAATCACCTTGCTGTTTCACCTTCAATGTCGCTCCATTTCAAATCCCATACCTGCTGCATTACTCTGATTTGGACTTCAAATTCAACTCGGTATCACCGTCGGCCTCTCCTTCGCACGCCAATTCCGAGCAAGACTTATTAAAATTCACTACCGTTCGTCAACATCTTGCCTCGCCCATTCCGAATCTATTGTTGGATCACCTTCAACGGACTCCGACACCAATCGCGAAGGCTCCTCAGTTCGCGTTGCCTCTGGTACTGTCCACGTCGCCAACTTCAGCGGATCTCTCGTACCAGTCGTTCCCTCTAATCGCGAATCCTCCTGGCTTGCTTGTCTTTGATTCCGATCAAGATTATTGGAGTCTTAGCCGTGAGCCAATCCCTTACTTCTCCTTTGGATCCAAGCCAGCACTCTCTTCTTCGTGCATTGGAATCAATTCCGAGATTCAATGGCTGTGGATCATAGGCTCCGTTCACCCAATCGCTTCCTGTAACTCAACCGGCTCTGAGAACTATCCTCCAAAGTAGCCTCAATTAGTTTTGAGGGATGCCTCACTTGGTGATGATCTGTCCTTGTTCCTTAGGAATCGAATCGGAATTGTTGGCCGATCGATTCTGTTGAAGCTCTTTGACAGTTCGCCCATATCACTATATTTGCCTCAATTCCGTCTAGAATAGATTGAAATCACAACCGAGGAACATGCTCTGATACTAATTGTCATGGTCCTAGGGTTTAGCCTAGGGCTAGAATGGAAATCGAAAGGATCCGATAGGTTTAGAACTAAGCATTGCCTGTTTTGGGGGAGGAAATGAGAAGAATGAAGGGGGGAAATCAGAAGAAGAAGGGGGAAGAAACAGATGAACGAGAGGGAGAGACGGGAGAGGGAAAGAAGAATTAAGAGAGAGATAGAAATCAGATTTTCATTCATTCAATAATCTTCTTCTCTTCTCCTACCAACAGCCTTATATAGGCTTCCTCTAACAAAAATAACAGCATCCATGTGCTGTAACAGATTATAAAATATCTCCTAACAACTTTTCTATCCTATTATAATAATACCCTTTTATAGGTCATAGGTTCATGACAGATGCTGTAAGAACTGCCTCTCCCCAATAAGAATGTGGAACTGATTGAGTGAACATATGAGCCCTAGCCGTCTCAAGTAAGTGCTGGTTCTTCCTCTCGGCTACCCCATTTTGTTGAGGGTTGTATGGGCAAGAGCTTTGGTGAACAATACCATGCTCATTTAGGTAATGGTCAAAGTCATTTGAGAAGTATTCTCTACCATTGTCACTTCTTAAAATATGAATGGAAGTTTGGAAAATATTCTTAACCATGAGATGAAACTGTTTGAAAACCATATAGGTTTCTGATTTATCTTTCATGAGGAAGACCCAACAAACTCATGTGTGATCATCAATGAAGGTGATAAACCATCGAGTGTTTGTTAGGTTTGAAAGTCTAGCTGGTCCCCAAATGTCACTATGTATTAAATGAAATGGCTGAGACGGTTTGTAGGAATGTTTTGGATGAGTGCTCTTAGTTTGTTTTGCAAGAATGCAATGTTCACAATAGAAATTCTGGATTTTATTGATAGAAATTGAAGGGTACAAGACTCTAAGATACTCGAAGCTAGGGTGTCCTAATCTTTGATGACATAACATTAAATCAGAATCTAAAACTGCAGCTAAAGAGGATTGAACAAATGACCTACACTCTTTTTGATAATCAAGACTGACTAGTTGATATAAACCTCCCTTCTCTTCAGCTTTGCCAATCGTCCTTCCCGAAGATTTGTCCTGAAATACACAATGAGAAGAAGAGAATATCACTGAACAGTCTTTATCTTGAGTAATCTTGCTTACTGACAGCAAGTTACATCTCAAATTTGGCATATAAAGAACTGACTCTAATCTTAGCCCTGCTGCATAAGTTATTCTCCTTCCTTGGACTAAAGTATTAGTTCCGTCAGCCAAAAATACAGTAATATTCTGATCACATGATTTAAAATTGGATAGAATTTCAAGATCACCTGTCATGTGATCTGATGCACCGGTATCTATAATCCAAATACCTGTGGTCAGCCTTTTTGAGAACAAAGAATGACTGATCTTACCTTGTTTAGCTAAGGATACCACCTGGTTGCTGTTGTTGTCCATACTTTTGGTTGTTTTCTGCATCTTGGTTTGATTCAGCAATTGCTGATTCAACAACTGTTGAAGGGCTTCTAGTTGATCTGGTGTGAAAGAGAGTGGTGTTGGTGCTGAATTCCCTTTTTCAGATTCCACCACATAGGCAGACTGCACACCTTTTCGCTGACTTCTTGGTTTCCAATTAGCAGGTTTTCCATGTAGTTTCCAGCATGTGTCCCTAGTATGATAGGGCTTGTTGCAATGGTCACACCATTGCTTATCTCGCTGCATCTCTCCCTTAGTTGTAATAGATGGCCGGCCACAGGATATATTTAAGGCAGAATTCTGTAACATTCCTTCATTTGTTGAACCACTGGGCAGCATCACTTTCTTCCTACTTTCCTCCCTTCTTACTTCGGCAAATACTTCTCTCATAGAGGGAAAGGGCTTAGTTCCAAGCAATCTGCCTCTTACCTCATCTAAATATGAATTTAGACCAAGTAAGAAGTCAAATATCCTCTCTTTCTCCACCATCTTGTTATACTTCCTTCCATCTGTCGAGCATTCCCATGTGATCTCATGAAAGAGATCAACCTCTTGCCATAACTCAGTCAAGGTATTGTAATATTCAGTTACCGTATTGTTACCTTGCTTTGTTGATCGAATGGTGGATCGAACTTGGAAGCTTTGGGCGGTATTTTCAAGATCTGAATAGATCTCTCGAACTGCATTCCAGATTTCGCTTGCGGTCTTGTAAAAAAGGTAAGTTCTTCCTACCTTTGGCTCCATTGAGTTTACTAGCCATGCCATGACAATGGCATTCTCAGCTTCCCATACTTCATAGGCTGTTGAATCTTGGCTAGGCTTCATGATTTCTCCGGTTAGATAGCCTACCTTCTCTTTTCCTTTAATCACAAGCATAACTGATTGGGACCACTCTCGGAAGTTGGTTCCATTCAGCTTGTGTAAAGTAATCTGGAGGGAAGATCCATCGAAGGCTGCGAAAGAATGTGATGAGGTTGCAGGGACTGGCTCGTTGTAAGAGGAGGAATAGACATTCCCGTACTGGCTGTTTGATCATCAGCCATGGTGCAAATTGAGAGAGTTCTTTTACAATTAGAACTCTAAATAATTGGTGATCATAGAAACTCGAAACTGAGCTCTGATACCATGAAGAAATCCGATAGATTAATTAAAGCTATCGTTCTTAACTTTTCCAATAGTAGTTTTGGAAATAAATATATAAGACTCCTAGTTTGATACAACTTATCAAACTTATCTCCTAAACTTTAGCTACTAGATAAACTTCTAAACTTTAGCACAAGATAAAATAATTCTAACTAATCTACAAGTATATATAAGTATGAGAATAACTCAAAAGAGTTATCCTCTTCTTATTCTTCTCATCTCTTCCACGGATCATCTTCTCAATCCTTTAGGATTAGTTGTTGTATCCTTATCTTTCAACATATAGCAAATCTAAGTGTGCTGACTTTTGTTAGGAAATTCAAGGTCAGGAATTTACCACCAGCTTGCAATTATTAAAATTGGGGAGGGGGGTTGGGGGATAGGGGGTGTGATGTTGTCTTGGGAGTGGACTAGATGAGAACTGTCAGTCCAATTGTAGTTTACTTAAATAAATTGGTTGTGACCTTTGAGAACAAAGGCAAGAAGATAACCCTCAATGGCAGCCTAGAGATGGGAGCCACTAATTGATTTATGGGAAGAAATTACAGAAGTTTTTCAAGACCAAGATCACTCAATTTGCCTAAATCTTCTCAATACAAGCTGTGGAAGTGGAAGTCCCAGCTGAGGATGAGAACAGGAAGAGGTGGAGTCTAAAAGATAACCATCACAATGATATTCAATCCCAAACAAAGGTATGGAACTTAGACTCATTACACTTACTTTTGGTTGAATTTGAGGACTTATTTGTAGAGTCTAAGACCTTACCTCCCCAAAGACCATTTGATCATTCTATAAACCTCAAACCCAATGTTGAACCAATTCACCTTCATGCTTATAGATATCCCCCATTCTAGAAAACTGAAATTGAAAAATTGGTCAAAGAAATTCTTGCTAACTCAATAATTCAATCTAGCCACAACCCATTTGCATCTCCTATTTTACTTGTCAAAAAGAAAGATGGGACTTGGAGGTTTTGTGTTGATTACCGACAACTTAATGCAAACACCATCAAAGACAAATTTCCCATACCCATTATAGAATATCTCTTAGATGAATTAGGTGGGGCAACAGTCTTTACCAAGTTGGATTTAAGGGCTGGTTATCACCAAATAAGGATGAAACCAAAAGATATCCCTAAAATAGCATTTCGAACTCATCAAGGTTTATATGAGTTCAAAGTCATGCCATTTGGCCTAACCAATGCACCTGCCACCTTCCAAGCCCTCATGAACTACATATTCAACCCTTATTTGAGAAGCTTCATACTTATATTTGTTGGACAAGGAAGAGAAATTCAAATTTGAAGATAGTTAACCGAATGGATAAGGCCTTTAGTCTTGTAGTTTAAATATTGTAAACTTGTATTTTAAAGTTTAAATTAGTAATCTATAATTTAGGAGATAGAATATCCTAATATTTAGGAGATAGCATATCCTATCTCATCTCCTACTTTATAGGAGACATGATAAGGATGAATGTTGTATATATTTCTGCCCTTCCGATTCATTATTTTTTAATCAATTAAGAGAGTTTTCTGCTTGTTTCATGGTATCAGAGCCTAGAAAAATTCTCTAGTCAATCTCAGCCGATTGCTAGCTTCCTAAAAATCATGGCCGATACAAATCAAAACCCTAGTCTCACAGAAACTTCAGCCACTAGTTCTCCAAGTGTTATTCATCCCTTAGCTACCTCTCAATCTTTCCCAAACCTGTCCAGCCATTCTATCGATAACCATCCATTACAAATTACTCACCACAAGCTAAATTAGAGTAATTTTAGGGAATGGTTTCAATCAGTTTTATTGGTGATCAAGGGAAGAGGAAAATCAGGCTATTTGACCGGTGCTACCTCTGCTCCTCCATCGACAACAACTTCTTATGGAACTTGGGAGGCAGAAAATTCAACCATAATGGCTTGGTTGATAAATTCCATGGAGCCTAGGATTGGAAGAACATATCTCTTTCACAAATCAACCAAGGAGATTTGGGATTCGGTGTAAGAGATGCACTCAGATTTGGAAAATTCATCTCAGAGTTTTGAAATCAAGTCAGCTATAAGAAATACCAGACAAGGTAATATGAATGTTACAGATTATTTTAGTACTTTGGTAGAATTGTGGCATGAGATGGATTTATTCTATACTATTACTTGGGAGAATGTGGCTGATAGGATTAAGTATAATAAGATGGTTGAAAAAGACTGGATATTTGATTTCCTCCATGGACTTAACGGTGATTTAGATGTAGTGTGTGGCAGGATTTTAGGTACTAAACCTTTGCCTAGTTTAAGAGAAGTATTTGCAGAAGTTAGGCGAGAAGAAAGCCGACGCAAAGTGATGCTTCAATCGACTGATGACCTATCCCATCAACAGTCTGCCCTAGCCACTGTTAGACAAGGAGATTTTGTTCAAAAAGATGCTGGGAGGGAGAAGCAATGGTGTGATCATTGCAAGAGACCATATCATACGAAAGAGACATGTTGGAAAATCCATGGCAAACTAGCCAACTGGAAACCAAAGAATAAGAGAGAAGGCACCAGATCAGCTTATGTTGCTGCCACATCCAGAGAAAGTGGACCAAAATTGATAGAAAATTGACCAAAAACATATGTCAGATGAACAAATCCAAACCCTACACAGGCTTCTAAACCAAGGTACAAACTCAGTCGGGTCTTCTAATCATCAACCTACTGGATCAGTTGTCTTACAAGGTAATCCTCACTGCTCATTTATGTCAAAACAGCTTCCTAAGAATGTATGGATAGTAGATACTGGGGCATCCGATCATATGGCTAGTTTTATAGATTGTATGACTGAATACAGGCCATGTAAAACAGTGATTGAGATATCTATGGCAGATGGGTCTACTGCACCAGCATTAGGACTTGGCAAAAGTTTGTGTCTCTAACTTAAAACTCAATTTAGTCCTATATGTATCAGGATTAAGCTACAATTTGCTGTTTGTAAATCGGATTACCAAAGACATGAATTGCAAAGTAATCTTTTTCTCATCCTTTTGTTTATTTTAGGACCAAGCCTCGGGGATGATGATTGGCAGTGTTGAAGCTAATGATGGTCTCTATTGGTTGAAAGGAAGTCCTTCAAACCCATTTTATTCAAATAAAGTTGTTCTAAATGTTCATTCAAATGCCAAAGCTATGTTATGGCATAGGCGTTTAGGACACCCTAGTTTCCCTTACCTTAAATTTTTGTATCCTCAATTCTTCATTAATAAAGATCACAATCTTTCATGTGAGTAATGTACTCTTGCTAAACAACCTAAAGCTCATCATTCCATTCAACCATATAAACCCTCATCCCCATTCCACTTGGTTCATAGTGACATTTGGGGTCCTTCTAAACTCCCCAATGTTTCGGGCTCTAGATGGTTCATAACTTTCATAGATGACCATTCTAAGGCTTGTTGGGTATATCTTATGAAAGAGAAATCCGAAGCTAGCAGCGTTTTTAAACGGTTTCACAAGTTTGTCTTGAACATGTTCCAAGTCTCTATTCATATTCTAAGGATTGATAATGGAAGAGAATATTTTTCTCATGACATAAACAATTACCTTCTTGCCCATACACACCACAACAAAATGGAGTGGCCGAACGGAAAAATAGGCATCTCTTAGAAGTTGCTAGGGCTATGATGTTCACCACTCATGTTCCTAATTCCTATTGGGGGGAGGCTGTTCTTAAGGTTGCCTATCTCATAAATCGTCTTCCCTCCAAGACATTGAACTTCCAAACACCCCTTGAGACCCTTTGTGCTATATATCCCCATGCTCCTTTCTTACAATCACTTGAACCTAAGGTGTTTGGTTGTGTTGTTTATGTTCACAATCACAGTACATGTCGAACTAAGCTTGATCCTAAGGCCCTAAAATGTCTTTGCATTGGTTATTCACCTACCCAAAAAGGCTACAAGTGTTACATCCCTATGACCCACAAGTATTACATTTCCACCGATGTCACATTTTTTGAAGATATTCCATTCTATCAGTCCAACTCATATGTGGCTATACCTCCTGATCATCTCTCGGCTCTTCCACTTTCACTTCCAGTGTATTCTCAAGTCATTACCTATGATAATACACTGCTAGTGGATTCTCTCCCTACAATAGTTCCAACAGCCCCATCAGCCCCCGAGTCAAAATCAGCCTATTCTGAAACAGCAGCTTTTGACCATTGTTTTGGTCAATTTTTTTTCCTCCCAGCCACAAATCAAAACCAAATCAGCTGTTGACCCTAAGTTTGTCTATTCTCGATGACTAAGGAACCAAACAGAGCAGCAACAGTGCCAATCATCTCTACCAAAAGCTGGTCCATCGAAGGATGACTACAGTTTTGGAAGGGAAATGACCAGAGATAGCACAAAAATCATCAGTCCAAAACATGAGGCTAACAATGAGGCAGTCCTTGAGGATGGGCTAGATTGGGCAATGCCAATAACCCTGCGGAAGGGGGTAAGGTCCTGTGCAAAATATCCTATCAAAAATTATCTAACTTATGCTAAGTTATCTCCTAAGCTCAGAGGTTTCATTGCTAAAGTTGACAGTATAGTTGTTCTAAAAGATATTCAAGAAGCAATGCAGGATCCAAAATGGAAAGCAGCTGTTGTGGAGGAAATGAAGGCATTGGTAGATAATAGAACGTGTGATATAGTGAGAAGACCTTTAGAAAAGAAAATAGTTAGGTGCAAATGGGTATTTACAGTAAAGCATAAAGCTGATGGCAGTGTGGAGAGATATAAAGCTTGATTGGTGGCCCAAGGGTTTACTCAAACCTATGGGATAGACTATGAGAAGACTTTTGCTCCTATGGCAAAATTAAATTCTATCCGAGTAATCCTTTCAATTGTTGTAACCTTAGATTGGCCATTATATCAGTTTGATATTAAAAATGCATTCCTTAATGGTGATTTGGATGAGGAAATATACATGAAAGTTCCACCAGGTTTGAAAGGGAGGCTGGTATAGGCAAGCTTTGCAGGTTAAAGAAATCTCTATATGGGTAGAAGCAATCACCTAGAGCCTAGTTCAAAAAGTTCAGCTTGACCTTAATTCAATTTGGGTATCGACAAGGACAAGTTGATCACACATTGTTTGTAAAATCCTCGGAAAATGGAAGGAAATCTATTCTAATTGTTTATGTTGATGATATAATTGTTACAGGTGATGACATACAAGGGATTGAGACCTTAAAGAGGAAACTAAAGGCTGAATTTGAAGTCAAAGATCTTGGGCTTATGAGATACTTCTTAGGCATGGAGGTTGCTAGAAGTCGAGAAGGATTATTTATCTCACAAAGGAAGTACACCATGGATTTGCTAAAAGACACCGGGATGATGGATTGTAGACCTACTAGAACTCCATTGGATAAAGGATGGAAATCAAGAGAAAAAGATGATGATGTCCCTGTGGATAAAGAGAGGTACCAACGATTGGTAGGGAGGTTGATTTACTTGTCCCTTACGAGGCCTGACATAGCCTACGCAGTAAGTAAAATAAGCTAATACATGCATTCTCCTACACAAAGACATATGGATGTTGTTTTTCATGTGCTAAGATATTTAAAAGGAACCCTTGGAAAGGGGTTGATGTTTCAGAAGACCAAAGAAAGAGGAATTGAGGGGTTTGTGGATGCAGACTGGGCAGGATCAAGTAAAGACAGCAAATCAACAACCAGATATTGCACCAAGGTGTGGGGAAATTTGGTGACATGGAGAAGTAAAAAACAATCAGTAGTGGCCCGTAGTAGTGCTGAGGCAGAGTTTCGAGCTATTGCTTAAGGAATGTGTGAAGTAATCTGGCTAGAAAGGCTATTGGGAGACCTAAAGATACCCTTGGTTCAACCTACAAGGGTATACAGTGATAGTAAGTTGGCAATAAGCATAGTGAAGAATCCTATCCAACACGATCGCATGAAACATGTTAGGATAGACCGAAGCTTTATAAAACGAGAGATTGATGATGGAGGGTTAATCTTGTCTTATATTCCTACCACTGATCAAGTAGCAGATGTGCTCACCAAAGCAATGGTAAGACCAGGTTTTGAATTTCTAATTGGCAAGCTGGGGATGACGTGCATCTACTCCTCAGCTTGAGGGGGAGTGTTGGACGAGGAAGAGAAATTCAAATTTGAAGATAGTTAATCGAATGGATAAAGCCTTTAGTCTGCCTTTAGTCTTGTAGTTTAAATATTATAAACTTGTATTTTAAAGTTTAAATTAGCATCTATAATTTAGGAGATAGCATATCCTATCTCATCTCTTACTTTATAGGAGACATGATAAGGATGAATGTTGTATATATTTCTGCCCTTCCGATTCATTATTTTTTAATCAAGCAAGAGAGTCTTCTGTTTGTTTCAATATTCTTTGATTATATTTTAGTATACAATAAATTCTTTGACCAACACCTTGATCACCTTAGGACTACATTTGAAGTCATCTGATTCAATCAATTGTTTTTTTAAAAAGTCTTAAGTGTATCTTTGCAAAGGATCATGTGGATGTCATGTACTAAGATGTAAGGGGGGAGATAACTGTAATTAAATATAGTAGAGGGTAGAAGTCGTATATGTTGTAAGTAGGCTGAATAGGGTTGTACCAAGTTTGTTGCTGCATTAGCAATTGGTACATTCGCTAACGTTTGTAAGCGGTTATCCGCACATGGGGGAGGTTAGGATCAACTATAAATATCGCTGACCTCCTTCCACGAATTATTATGCAAATTCTAAGAGAATCCTGAATTCCTCTCTCCTTCTTCTTTCTTCCTCCCTAATTCTGCATTCTCTCCTCCAAGTTCTCTCTCGACTTCTCTCTCTTTCCTTCTCGGTCCTTCTATTGATCGAGAATTACTATCAGACCCATTGAGAGCTAACATTTTGGTATCAGAGCAACACTCTTGGGCGTCAATCGGATACTAATCTTTCATCACCATGGCTAATGGAAAGCAAATAAAGCAGATGGAGTCCCAGTTGAAGCAGGTTACAACATCGATGGCAGAGATGCAAATGAGGCTAGGAACTCTCGAATCATGTTTTAAAACTGGGGTGGATACTCGAATTGATCAGGCGATGGAAAGATGACATGAAGAGAATTGGGAATAGAGTGTTCTGCTGTGAGAACAAATGATGGAGTAGATGCACCAATTCATGAGGATGTTTGCATCCCAACAACCGGTAAGGCTCTCGCCTGAGTTTCCACCTAAGGAGAGGTCGGAGCCCATCCTTCCCCACGTGGGAATGGAGCATCGACCAGTAGGGACGTTGAAATTTGAGTTTGAACCAGACACGGTGGGGGAAAATATAAGGGAGAGGAGGCCAAGAGCTTAGGCTAATCATAACCAGCCGAGCTTCCCTATGTTGAAGTTGGAGATTCCACTTTTTGAGGGGCAGAATCCTAGATGGTGGATAAGGAGATGTGAGAGGATGTTCTCCCTATATCAAATACCAGAACAACGGAAGATTACCTTGGCTTCTTCTTACCTGAATGATATGGGAGATGCCTGGTTTTAGGGTTGGAGTGTAGTGAAGGAAGGAAGTCCCTGGTATGTGTGAGATTTATCTTTATGTCATGGCTTATGTCATTAGAATTAGCTTATGTCATGACCTATTTAATATTAGTATATATAGGTATACAATCTATTGTTTGAATGAGGAATTTATTTTTTCCAACTAGGGTTTTTCTCTCAAGTTCTCTGATTCAACATAGTATCAGAGCTACTATTAAAACCCTAGTTTAGCCGCGACCTCCTTGTTGCTTCAATGCTGCCTCCGCCATGCCACTGCTAGTCTCCTCCATCAGCTTCGACGTGCGTCCCCTTCCTTCCAGCAGTCTCCAGCTCCTTGCTGCACTCTGTCTGTTGCCACCGCAACAACCACCAGATCTCACTGCCTTCTCCAGATTTGCCACCACAGATCTTGCCGACACCGCCAGATCTTGTTGCCTTCTCTAGATCTATCCACCTTCGACCACCATTGTCGCAGTCGTCACCGACCTCCAGTGGGTTTCTAATGGCAGTCACTTCGCCTCCATCGTCTTCCATTGTCAGTCGGCCTCTCACGACTGTTGGTCTTCCAAGACTTAGATCCACTGCCTTCTTTTTTTTTCACCAGTCGCTACAGCTTTATTTCTGTCACGGCTTTGTTCATCGTTGGCTCCCCGCGACTGTCGTTGCTTTAACCCACAGTCGATCTACTCACCACGTAACCGTCTTGCAACTCTACCGGCCCATGGCTTCCAAAACTCACCTTGTAGTCCCCAGATCTCGTGACCCACGGCTCGCCCAGATTTGAGCTGCCACCGCTCATATCCGACATCCGGCTGCTATCACTTAGATCTGGCTATTCTCGTCCAGATTCGGCTACTCCCATTTTAAATCTTGTGATCGCTTATCAGATATGGTGGTTGGTTTCTCAGATCCGGCTGTCATTCTATCAGATCCGACCATCAATCCCTCAGATCCAGTTAGATCTGCTCTCGTACCTCAGATCCAGCCATCATTCCATCAGATTTGGCCGTTAATCCCTTAGATCCGGTCAGATCTGGTTGTCGAACCTCAGCTTTGGCCATCATTTCTCAGATTTGGCCGTCAATCCCTCAAATCTGGTCAGATTATGCCTTTATTTCTCAAATTCAGCCGTCAATCCCTCAAATCTGGCCATCGTTCCTCAAATCTAGGTTTTATAGTCTCGTGTTTGGTTTGTTACTTCAGATTTGGTTTCAAATCTCGTTAACTGCTCGCAACCCCTCACCGTCGATCTGTCCCTCCGACACCGCAGTCGGCCTGTTCTTTCCATCGTCGAGTTGCCCCTTTTCTGTCAGCGTCATCTCCTTGGTCGATCAACAACCTCTTGTCACGACCTTGGGTATTATAGGGGCAAAGCTATAATTGAGTTACAATTACAGTTAGGGGGTATTTTTGTAATTTGATTACAGCACATGGGTGTTGTTATTCTATTATTTTCCCTTTTTTTCTTGTAGCTTAGTTGGTTAAAGAGCTTTGTTTGATAGTTAAGTGAGGCTATATATATTGCTTCAGCTGTAAGAAGGGGATATGATGAAAATGAATTGAAAACTCTATTTTCTCTCTAATATTTCTCCCCCCCCTCTCTCTCTCTCTCTCTCTCGGTGATCTCCTCCCTTATCTTCTTGCTGATTTCTCCCTCTCAACTGATCTCTTCCCCAAATTCTTCTCTTATCATTCTCGATCTTCCTTTCATACCCTATCTCACCTCCTAGGATCATGACAAATGGTATCAGAGCAGTCAATCCTTGGCTGTGGATTTGATTCCAGTTGAAGGCGACTACTGTGGTGAGCTGTTTTCCTTGGAGATTACAGTAAGGCTGATTTCGGCGGCGTGTGGATTTGATTCCAGTTGATTGGAACTTCCAGACGAGTGAGCAAGCCCAACCCATACGATGAGAAGCGATTCTAGGTAAGGCGAAGCGTTGTGAACAGACAACGCTCGTAATTGGTGAGGGAGTCCGTCAAATGCGTTCTCGGAAGCTCGTGGCTTGCCGTTTGCACATCGTCTAGCGAAGTCATGTAGCAATGTTGGAGGCGAGTCAGGTTGCTTAAGACGAGGACGAGACTCACTTCAGAGGCGACTTTGAAGGACGATAACGGAGCTGACCTCGGCCATCCAAGCAAGCTTAGGGAGCGACAACAGTGACGCGGGTTGGTCGGACGACTGGTGTGGGTGACTAGAGGGTGACGTGAACAGCCAAGAGGTCGTGATTTGGACTTAGGAGTGTTGCAACTATCCAAGGCGAGCGTGAGTCCGTTGAAGGTGAAGCAGACGACCTAGGCGCGTGCAACTGAAGCGGAAGACAGGTTACAGGAGCTCCGCTGGAGTTGACAACATGGGTGAGGAAGGCTGTCGCGGTCAGTTTAAACGGATTCGGTGAATAGTCCTTGTCAAACAAGGAAGGATTGAGGGAGAAGCAGGGTCAAGTGATTTTTAATCACCTCACGATCCCAATCGGAAGGCATCACAGAGCAAACTTATTCTCTTGACTGTAACGGGCTGGCTGGTCCGAATTTTCATTCAATTTTTGGGATAAGAGCAGGCCCAGTGCTTCCAATGGTAATTCCGTGTCGCTTGAAAGCGATTCAAGAAGCAGCAACTTCCAGTGAAAACGCAAAGGAGAAGTAGGAGGATTGGATCGCGACCAAGACTCTAATATTCTATACCAGACTTGAAGACGAGCAACCCAGGAGGATTTGTGAACTGGAGTTTGGAAATTCTTAGCGTCTGATCCACAGTCGCTACGGGTGACCCTTGAAAATTGATTCTGAAGCACGGGGGTGGAGCATTGGCTGCTATTTGAGGCTGAAAATGGAATGCGAAGCAAATCCCAATGAAATTTTGATAAATTACGAGACCAAGCCAGTGGACGGTGATTGGGTGACGGCGGATAAATTGAGCTTTCGATTTGATTTGGAAGGTGTCTGCTGGACAGCAATTAGGCTTAGAGTTCGAGAGGAGGACTTTGACGGCGATTGAGCTAAAGAGGATTCCGATCGATTCTTGGGATATTGTTGCCGACGTGGTTGTTCGAACAAGGAAGGCGAAGCAGGTTAGCCAATCTGAATTTTTGTTTAATCTTTAGAAGCAGCTTGTAGAAACTGGTGGAACAGGCCAACGATTATTGGCCATGATTTTCGGCAAGCTGGGCGAACTCTCTTATCAGATCTGTTGAAGCCACGCCAGCTGATTTACGAGGGTGACAGAGGTAGAATTCTGGTAAATGAAGTGAAAAGGATCGGGAGTTCGATTATTTTATCGAATTGAGGCCAATATAGGTGAGTTTACAACAATTTCTTTGGTGACTGCTGACAAAAGCATTGAATTGGAAGGAAGGTGGCTCATCTTGCTGAGAAATTGAAGACCGTTGAGGGTTGAGAGGCAATCGTTTATCCTAGGTGCTTGCTGTGAAGTAGATATCAAAAGGAGATGAGGTCTCAATTGCAACCGAATGATGCTGCATTTTCAGTGGCTAATTTTCAAGCAAGAGAGCAGCCTCAATTGCAGCGGACCAGTGCTGCATTTTTAGTGGGGTATCCTACTCGTGAAGTTAGGGGCGACAGTACATACATGAAGCAGAATGCTTCATTTTCAGTTGAAATGGAGCCTCTATGGCAGCTAAAGAAGGCTGCATTTTCAGTTAACCAGAAGCATCAAGCATGGGGAAAGGATTTTGAGACGGAGATTAGCCACGGGGACAAGGAAAAAAAAAGTGGGATTGATGAAGAGTGCGAGGAATTTGGCTGCATGTTCTGCGAGAAGCTGCAGGAGTTTGCGATAATACTAATCAAGAAGTATTATTACAACTTCCCTGCTGAATACTTCGATGATTATTGCGGGAGTTTTAACAAAGATGGATTTCTTAAAATAGAGCCACTGAAGGAGAAATTGAGGAGGAGGGAAGCAGATTCATTGCTCACCTCCAATGTTGACCAGAATAAGTATACCGGTTTAGGCGAAATTGACAAGGAAGGTGCCAACTCATTACCCTCGTTAGCTAATGCATGGGCTAAAGGATTTGGGGGTGTTTCGAATCAGAAGTTTGTGAGAAATGGAATAGCATTGGATCAAGAAAATCGAACTAAAGGACCCTCAATCTACATAGATATTGGGGCTAAAATCCTTCCTCCTATTTTGGACCTACCAAAAGCTAAGGATTCTTTGGCTTGGGGTAAAATGGGCAGCGAGAATGTGGAGAGGGCTGAGGAGTACATGGAAGAAGAAGGTGGGGAAGAGGAATTGGAGAATGGCAATCTCTCAAGCACTCTTACTAGTGCTGAGACACTTGATTCTATTGATTTCTAGAAGCAGCAGAAGAAGGAGCTAGAAAAGCCTCTTCACTAAGTACTTGAGGAGAAGGAACAAGGGATTGCACCAGGCGCCTTACTTGGAACATCTCACATGTATGTCATTGGCACAGGCACACAAGATAAAGCAAAGGTAACATTGCGCCAAGAAGAGTTGAAGGTAATGTACAGGTTTTTACCCGCAGAGAGAATTGAAATTTTGTCCATAATTGAAAATGATGGGGTTGTAGCGCTGATGGCACATTTGGAACCATTTTTAATGACACTAAGGAAGAGGCGGATGGCTGAAATTAGTGTGGCAGCAAGATATAATATTGTTGTTGCTGAGGAGAAAGAAAAGAGAAGGCAAAAGAAAAGGGAAAAACAAGATAAGAAAAAGGAAAGCCGAAGAAGAAACCAATGGGTGAAGAAGGGCATTGGATAAAGAAGCAACGGCTAAATGGTAATAAGTTTCTTGGGGACAAAAAACATTTCAAAAGGGGGAAATTGTCACGACCTTGGGTATTATAGGGGCAAAGCTGTAATTGAGTTACAATTACAGTTATGGGGTATTTTTGTAATTTGATTACAACACATGGGTGTTGTTATTCTATTATTTTCCCTTTTTGTCTTATAGCTTAGTTGGTTAGAGAGCTTTGTTTAGTAGCTAAGTGAGGCTATATATATTGCTTCAACTGTAGGAAGGGGATATGATGAAAATGAATTGAAAACTCTATTTTCTCTCTAATATTTCTCCCCTCCCCCCCTCTCTCTCTCTCTCTCTTGGTGATCTCCTCCCTTATCTTCTTGATGATTTCTCCCTCTTAACTGATCTCTTCCCCAAATTCTTCTCTTATCATTCTCGATCTTCCTTTCATACCCTAGCTCACCTCCTAGGATCATGGCACCTCTCTTCAATGTCGGAGCATCACCATCGTGCTCGCGGCTCTCAAATCTCGCGACCTCTTCTTCGAATCTTGTGCATCGCACAGATCTCGCATTGTTGTTGTATCATCGATCTGCCATCGTCGTCGCCTTCTTCTATCGCGCCCTCAGATCTCGCACATGTTTCTCTTTCCAGCGCGACTCTCAGATCTTGTGGCCTCTTCTCTGGATCTTGTGCATTGCACAGATCTCACGTCGTCATTGTATCATCGATCTGTCATCATCATCGTCGTCTCCTTCCTCGCGACTATCTTCTATAGCAACACCTCCATGTGCCCTCGAATAAACTACATTTGTATCAAGCTTCACGCATATAATATATATGTTCTAGCTTGAGGGGGAGTGTAAGATTTATCTTTATGTCTTGACTTCTATCATTAGGATTAGCTTATGTCATGGCTTATTTCATGACCCATTTAGTATTAGTATATATAGGTATACAATCTATTGTTTGAGTGAGGAATTTATTTCCTCCAACTAGGGTTTTTCTCTCAAGTTCTCTGATTGAACAGTATGTATTTGCTAATGATCTTTGCGAGAGGTTTAGAGATCGGAGTATGAGGGATATAATTGAAGAGTTCAACAAACTCAAGCAAGAAGGGATAGTGCAGGCCTACCAACTCAAGTTTGAAGAGCTAAGGTCTCTAATGATGGTGCACAACCCTCATTTGTCCAAGGAATACTTTGTATCGAGTTTTATTAGTGGCCTAGGGGATGAAGTGAGGCCAATGGTGAAGATGATACAACCTCAGACCATGAAGCAGGCTATTGAGAGTGTAAGGCTACAAGAGATGATTATTGAGGCGTTGACAAAAAAACAGAGGAATCAAACAAAGGGAGTAATCACAAGGGGCTGGCAAGTTGGAAATAGATTAGTAGTAAGGGATATAGGGCACCAAGGTAAGGGTGTATTAGCCCTACCTTTTGCCACCCTTACCCTTACAAGTGGAGGGAAATTAATGGAATAGAGGCAGCAAGCTGGGCTATGTTATAAATGCGGGGACAAGTATTTCATATGCCATAAGTGTAAGAGGCAGTTGTTATTATTGGAAGGATAAGTTGATGACATAGAGGAAGGAGAGGAATACTCTGAGATTGATGGGGAAGATAAAGGAGAAATTTCATTACATGCCTTAAAAGGGGTGGCCAACAGTAAGGTTATCAAGGTAGAGGGAAGAGCCAACAACTGTCCCCTAATGGTGCTCTCTATGGCCATGAGGCTAGGGTGTGAAGTCACTCAATCTCATCTATTATCAATAACAGTTACTAATGGCAGTAATAATCATCGTGTAAGGGATTCTGTTGGGAGATGAACGGGTTGGATTTCTTAGTTGATTTGAGATTTCTCAAGTTGGGGGGTTGTGATGTGGTGCTAGGAGTTAATTAGATGAAGGGGGTTAGTCCAATCAGCTTTGATTTTAACAAAATGGAGGTGACTTTTAAGAAAGATGGAAGAAGGAAAACCCTAGCGGGAGATCATGAGGTGGGAATATGCAAGATGATCTCGAGTAAGAAGCTGCAAATGATGCTCAAAAACAAATTCACCAAGGTAGCACAATTGTTCTCCATACAAGCCATGGAGCTTGCAGGGGACAATGCAAAACAAGAAGGGGAGTTAGCATTCACTGTGAGCAGCCACTCTCATGTCCAAAGAAAGGTACAAGAGACTGACTCTCTTAATATGCTCTTAATTGAGTATAAGAACCTCTTCATGGAGCTCAATTCCTTACCACCCAAAAGACCTTTTGACTACCCTATTAACCTAAAACCCAATGCTGAGCCTGTTAACCTAAGGTCCTACTGATATCCACCAAGATAGAAAGCTGGAATTGAAAGACTTATCAAAGATATGTTGCACAAATCCATTATCCAACCAATCAACAACCCTCTTGCCTCACCTGTATTACTTGTCAAAAAAAAAAAGATGGGACATGGAGGCTTTGCGTTGACTATCGTCAAATAAATTCCATAACCATCTAGGACAAGTTCCCAATACCCATTGTGGGGGACTTGCTTAATGAGCTTAAAAATGCTATTGTCTTTACCAAATTAGGCCTTAGGTCAAGTTGTCACCAAATTTGAATGAAGCCTGAAGACATCCATATAACAACATTCAAAACCCAGCAAGGGCACTATGAGTTCCTAGTCATGCCCTTTGGTCTCACCAACGCCCTAACTACCTTTCAGGCGTTGATGAATCGAATTTTTGAACCCTATTTGCGTCAATTTATATTAGTGTTTTTTGATGATATGTTAGTTTATAACCTATCCTTTGCTAAACATCTTGACCACCTAAAAACCAATTTGAGGTCCTTAGGTTCAATCAATTGTTTATTAAAGAATCAAAGTGTGCCTTTGCACAAGAACAAGTGGAGTACCTGGGTCACATTATATCTAAAGTAGGGGTGAGTACTGATTCCAACAAGGTAGCAGTTATGTTGAAGTGGCCAAAGCCTCAAAATGTCAAGGGGCTTAGGGGATTCTTGGGATTAATTGGCTATTACCGCTAGTTTGTGAGAAATTATGGCATTATTAGCTGGTCCCTAACAAAATTATTGAAGAATGATGGGTTCCTTTGGGGTCAGGAGGCAAATGAGGCTTTCAACAAGCTCAAGGAGGCTATTAGCAAGGTACCCATCCTAGGGCTACCTGATTTCAATAAGCCTTTCATACTTGAGATGGATGCGAGTGCTAGTGGGATTGGGGTTGTGTTGGTTTAGGAGGTCAGACCTCTAGCTTTTCTTAGCCAAGCACTAGCCCTTAAACACCTAGGATTGAGCATACACGAAAAGGAGTTATTGGTTGTGTTGTTGGTGGTGGACAAATGGCGTCATTATATGGAAGGAGGTAAAATTTGTAATTAAAACAGACCATAAAAGTTTGAAATTTTTGTTGCAACAGAGGTTACACACTCAATTGCAGCAAAAGGGAATGACAAAGTTAATAGGGTTAGATTACACCATATAGTATATGAAAGGCAAGGAAAACATAGCAGTAGATGCCTTGTCCAGGTGTTTTGAAGAAGGCAATTCGACTGCAATAACCATGGTAGTTCCACATTGGTGCCAAGATATTTTTCCAAGTTATGAAGTAGACGAGAAAACTAAGGAGCTTCTACAACAGTTGGTGGTAAATCCTACCTCAAGGCCAAGGTATACATTGACCAATGGGTTGATCAGATACCAAGGGAAGGTGGTCATAGGGGATGATGAAGAGCTCGGGAGGAAGGTAATAGAAGCCTTACATAACTCACCCGTTGGGGGACATTTCGGTATTGTGAACACTTATCATAAGGTTAGACAACTCTTCTAGTAGCCAAGGCTAAAGAAGAATGTCATGGAGTTCGTGTTGGGGTGTGATACTTGCAGGAGGTGCACGACAGAAAATGTGGCATACCCAGGGCTACTATAGCCCTTGGAAATTCCAAGAGGGCATATCCATGGATTTCATTGAAGGGCTTCCAAAATTGGAAGGGAAGGATTGCATCATGGTGATAGTGAATAGGTTCACTAAATATGGCCATTTCAATGGATTAACTCATCCCTACACAACCCAAGAAATAGCTAAGGTATTTCTGGATCAAATAGTGAAATTACATGGAGTACCTAAGACTATAGTGTCAGACAGGGATAGAATTTTTACTAGCTTATTGTGGAAGGAGTTGAAGCTGTTATTGGGAGTCGAGCTCAACATGTCCACCGCCTACCACCCTAAATCTGATGGCCAAACAAAAAGAGTTAATTAATGTTAGAGATGTATTTGAGGTGCTTTTGCTTCCTACAACCCAAGTCTTAGCACAAGTGGCTAGCCATGGCTCAATGGTGGTACAATTTTAACCACTACAGCTCTATAAAGAGATCTCTTTTTGAGGCTCTCTATGGCTACAAACCTCCTTTGTTGCCAGCCTTGGGAGACTCTACCACTGTGGTAGCCCTAAATGCTTACCTTCAGCAAAGGCAATAGGCCTTACAAATACTCAAAACAGAGTTGGCCAACTCCAAGAAAAGAATGAAGCAATTTGCAGATAGGAGGAGAAGTGAAAGGAAGTTTCAGGTGGGGGAGAAGGTATATTTAAAGCTACAACCGGAACACTTATGGGCCCTACTCCAGAAGCCTAACTCCAAGTTACATCTAAAGTTCTATGGGCCTTTTCCCATAACTGCCAAAGTGGGAAATGTGGCCTACAGGCTATAACTACCTGAAGGCTCAAACATCCATTCAGTGTTTCACGTTTCACTTCTCAAGAAATTAGTAGGGACACAACCGGTGAGCTCAACCCTACGTGCATTTTCCAATGCTAGAGACAGAATAAGAGAACCTACAACTATTGTGGATAGAAGGGTCATTTACAAACTAGGGGCTCTCATCAACCAAGTCCTCATCCAATAATCTAACCTTCACCTAGATAACAATACTTGGGAGTACCTTTCAAATCTCCTTAAGTAGTTTCCTAGAGTGGCAAGCCTTCTCACCATTTCTTGAGGATAAGAAAATTTTGATGGGGGGAATCAGTGTTATTAAAGGTGCGCCTAGGCGCGCCTTGATACCAGGCGCAAGCCTGGCGCCTAGCAACAAATCAGGCGGGCGAGATCTGCCCAGGCGCAACCTTGGGCTTAGGCGTGCCAAGGCTGCGCCTGGTTTATTTTAGTTTAATTTTAGTATTACTTTTCAGATTTTAAGAAAATATTAAATTGGAATTGATTTCTTGCTATATTTTAATCAAATCTAATCCTAATTCAAATTATACTTAAATAAACCAGCTGCCATTCTTGGTTCCAACCTCTCTTCTTCTCGGTTTCAGCATGTATACATTACAACATATTTACTTTAATTTATATTTTAAAGTAAATGTCCACATTTTCTTTAATTTATATTTTACCTTCCATTTACTTTAATACATAAATGTAAATAAGAAAGTACCCCTCATTTGGATTCAATAAAAATATCTAAAAAATCAAAATCCATAACAGGAAGAAAATAGAATTTTGGTTTTAATACAAACTTAGGATTTAGCGATTTTACCACCCCCAAAATACATACATACTATTTCTTGAAAAATTCATTAAAAATCATTTTAACAACAATGAATATTAGCTATCAAAATACCGGGAGATAGTTTTTCAAAATGAAAACATTTTCTTATATGTCTCCTTATAATGCACTAATCTTCCAGACTTAGAAAAATAGTTTTTCAAAATGAAAACATTTTCTTGATTGTGGACTTGTAGTGTTTATGTGTTTATTTAGAACTTTGCATGATGATTGGTACTTGTTTTAGTTTGAGTATTATCTCTTTGTTTTTCTTAAGATGGTCTTTAGAGTGGTATTGTTGTTGACATGCTGTGAATCTTGCAGGAATCAAAAATTTAAAATGTCATCCAACACTATTGATCCTAATCTTGATAGTAACTCTGCTGGTAGAAGAAAAGATCTAGCATGGAAATATCATAGTTAGCATATGTTGAATTTTATATTTTTTTATAACATGTTTGTTAAAATATTATTAGAAATTATGACCTATTTTATACATTTTTCTTCAACTATGATATATATTTTTATTTTATTTTTTTTATTAACTTGCGCTTAGTTCCACCAGGCTTGCGCCTCGCCTTGCGCCTTGCACCTTGCGCCTTGCGCCTCAGGCTCCAAGACCCTTGTGTGCCTTAGGCCTTTAATAACACTGGGGGAAATCATTGTCATGTACTAACGTATAAGGGGGAGTTAACTGTAATTAAATATAGTAGAGGGTAGAAGTGGTATATGTTGTAAGTAGGCTGAATAAGGTTGTACCAAGTTTGTTGCTGTATCAGCAGTTGGTACATTTCCTAACGTTTGTAAGCGATTATCCGCACATGGGGGAGGTTAGGATCAGCTATAAATATCGTTGACCTCCTTCCGTGAATTATTATGCAAATTCTAAGAGATTCTTGAATTCCTCTCTCCCTGTTCTTTCTTCCTCCCTAATTCTGCATTCTCTCTTCCATGTTCTCTCTC
This sequence comes from Diospyros kaki, assembly GCA_036245055.1. Taxonomy (NCBI): domain Eukaryota; kingdom Viridiplantae; phylum Streptophyta; class Magnoliopsida; order Ericales; family Ebenaceae; genus Diospyros; species Diospyros kaki. Next base: position 35,149,256 of record BSEG01000007.1, read on the forward strand.
GACTTATCTCTCTCTTTCCTACTCGGTCCTTCTATTGATTGAGAATTATTGTTAAACCCATGAGGAGTTGACAATGAAATACTTGGGACATATTATTTCAGGGAAGGGTGTTGGTACTGATCCAAAGAAGATTGCAACTATGGTAAGTAAACCTCTGACTGAGTTACTAAAAAAAGAAGGATTCCAATGGAACTCTCAAGCAAAACTAGCCTTCCTTGAGTTGAAAAAGATTATGACACATGCACCTGTTTTGGCCTTTCTGAACTTCACAAAAACTTTCATTTTGGAAACAGATGTCAGTGACAAGGGGGTGGGGACAGTCTTGATGCAGGATGGTAGGCCTTTGGCTTTCATTAGTCAAGCTTTTGGTCCAAAACATCGAGGGCTCAGTGTTTATGATAAAGAATTAATAGCAGTGCTGGTGGCGGTGGAAAAATGCGACATTACCTAGAAGGCAGCTAGTTCATAATAAGAACAGACCATGAAAGCCTGAAGTTTTTGTTATAGCAAAGGCTGCATACACAGCTGCAGCGAAAGAGGATGTCCAAACTACTAGGGCTTGATTATATTATTTAATACCATCAGGGGAAAGAAAATAGGGCAGCTGATGCATTATCTAGGAGAATTGAGGAAGGAAATTATGCTGCCATCACTTCCATGGTACCAGACTGGCTGCAAAAGGTGACTGCCAATTATGAAGCCTCAACTTGGACACAAGAGATTTTAACCCAACCATCTGTTAGCCCGAATAGCAAGCCTGGCTATACCTTGAACAATGGTTTATTACAATTTCGAGGAAGAATGGTGGTTGGAGATGATGACTCAAAATTCAGATATTGCAGTCTTTACACGATTCTCCTACAGGTGTATTCCAGAATTCGATCCACCTATCATAAGGTCAAGTAGTTATTCTATTGGCCTAAGCTCAAGAAGACTGTGATAGAATATGTGCTGGCTTGTGCCATTTGCCAGTGTGAAAATGTGGGCACCTGGTCTATTACAACCACTGGCAATTCCGGGTCAAGCTTGGACAAGTATTTCCATGGACTTTATAGAAGGGCTGCCTAAATCTAAAGGAAAGGACATGATTCTGGTGACAGTGGACCAATTTCAAAATTTGCTCACTTCTTAAGTATTTCTCATCATTTCACTGCCCAAGAAGTAGCAAGAATCTTTCTAGATTCAGTGGTCAAGATACATGGTATTTCTCAATCTATTGTATCGGATAGAGACAAGATTTTTACCAGTCTATTCTGTCAGAAACTGTTCAAAAACTTGGGAACTAACTTGCATATGTCTACAACCTACCATCCTGAAACGGACAGGCAAACTAAGAAGGTAAATCAATGTGTGGAGGGTTATCTAAGATGGTTAGTTTTCTGAAATCTAAGAGTTGGCATCGTTGGTTAGCTTTAGCTTAGTGGTGGTACAATACCAGCTACCACAGTTCATTGAAAATGTCACCCTTTGAAGCTCTTTTTGGGTTCAAACCTCCACATCTATTAGTTGCCTATCAATTACAGCTATGGATTAATATTTAAAGGACCGCCAAGACTTACTACAGCTCATTAAAAGGGAATTAGATACTGCCCAAAACAGAATGAATCAATTGCCTATCGATTACAGCTTCCTCTTGACACCAACCTGCATCTAGTTTTCCATGTTTCAGTGCTAAATAAATCAATTGGGTCATCCAGCCAGCACAGTCCTACTTTATCTATACTATCTTTTGAAGGGAATATCAAGGTGGAACCCTGGGCAATCTTGGATAAATGAGTGCTTCATAGGAAGCAAGCTCCCATTCTTCAAGTTCTCGTTCAGTGGTCCCATTTACACTCAGATAACAACATTTGGGAATATTTGCCAGATCTTCTAGCTCAATTTCCCCAGGTGGCTAAGCTCCCTTGGTTTTCTTGAGGATAAAAATTTGAAGAGGGAAATGTTGGGAACTAGAGAGATAATCAGGAGTAATTGGGTCGGGGTGACAGAGATTGAGAGTAGTTGTTGCATTTAATTTATAATTGTGGGTTAGTGGGGAGGTGGTGGATTAGTGGAAATTACTGTAAACAGAACTTGGATAGCTTTTATATATTGAATTGCGCCAAATTACATTACGGGATCAATTTGAACTTATATCCTCATAAACATAAAATATGTTAAATTTGGAACTAGTGACTCTAGGATTAAATTACAAATAATTTTCTTGAAATGAAGGGAATGCAAACATACGTTTAAGAGTTATTTTATATTCTTATTGTTATATATAAGAGAACATTTTAGATATTTTATTTTATAACCAAAAGCAAGTTCAACTGGCCTAAACCCTAATCCTAATCTATTCTGGTCAAAAGAGTTCTCCCATAACCCACTTTAACCCGATTATATCCATTCCAGCCCATTCTCATTTGGGTCTGGGCAGGTTCGGTCTGCAGTATTTGTTAGTCAATTGCCATAGCTAATGAAAATGGTACTGCCTTAGGCATGGGAGCTGTGGAAAGAAGGGACTGCATTGGAGTTGAAGGATCCAGCACTGGGAGATTCGTGCGTCACAAGCCAGTTGCTAAGAACCATTCATGTTGGTCTTTTGTGTGTGCAAGAAAATGCAAGTGATCGGCCTACAACGCCGGAGGTTATCTCTATGCTCGGTAATGAAACTATGGCTCTGCCAGCTCCCAAGCAGCCAGCATTTTTCACCGGAAGAAATGTGCTTCGAACGGCGGAGAATGCATCTGAAAAAAGTAGGCCAAGAGATTGTTCAGTAAATGATATGACCATTTCTGTGATGGATCCGCGATAATGGTATGAATTCCTTCAGCACAAGGATTTGAATCTCTATTATACTGTACTTTCTGTCCAATGGAACCCAGAAATTTCATGAAGGCAATAATATTTATGTTTGTTGTATGAAATTTTTTTGCTTCTTTTGCTAGGAGACTTATAAACTGCCATAAATTGGCGAGGGATTGGCACAGTTGCAGAATGGTTATGGCATCGTTCCAAATTGCCCAATTTTGTCAAATTTATAATACGGGTCTCTTTCATATTTGGGATGACTATTTTTACGTGACCCCATTGCTCGTGCCCTCGATTATGTTAGGAGAAGGAGTCTATTCATACTTCATGCTATAAAACTTCGATTCACCTGTTATTGTAAAAATCTTAATTGAAATTTGAGATTGATCACAATTCATTTTGTTTCTTGAAATATCTGTTTTTTTTATAATAACATAGAAATCTTTGCAATAGATGGTTTATGGAATTAGATCAGATGCTTCAGCGAGTGGCCATCATTATTCCAAAATGGAAAATGACATTCTTGCAGGAGTTCTTGCATAGAAATGGTATCAGAATGATGTAACATTATTATTCCAGGAGTTACGTACATTATGATAGAGTCGGATTTGTGAATAATGAAGATGGCCCAAACTCGACCCACCCTGCTAAAGTCCAACTTAGGCACGCCGTTGTTTTGCAGATTTTTCAATATTTAGCCCATAGGACCATCTTTATATCCTGTCTGCATATAGGGTATTTTTAGGGTATATTATTATTTCTTTATTGTTGTCTTATTTGTTTCTAAAATTGAAATTTTTGAAGCACATCTAATCTGATGCAATTTTTCATTTTGTATGATATGATTTTTGAAACAAGTGTAAATGCATGTAACCCTCTTGTCTCCTAAAATTAGGATATTAAACTAAGTATTAGATATTTTTTAAAGAAAAAGAAAGACTGGTAAACACACACAGAGGATAGAAACCCACCACCAATTCTGTGTGTTTAAAATTGGGAAAAGGTACCAATTAGGTCGAAAGTGGGCTAACTTTAGCTGTTAAAGACTGTTAATTAACTTAATCACTATAATGACGGAATAGGCCCCACTTCACGAGACAATTACTATCCTACAAGAATATGTTCACGGGCCCAACTTCACATGTTCGCATCAACATTCAACAATATATATATATATATATATATATATTTATGTTGACGTGTGTCTGAAGGGAAGGGGTATCCACGAGGAATCGTACTTTGACAGTCCTGCACTCTTATTGGGAAGGCTATCGAATGGTGTTGAAATGATAAAAATACTTATTTAAATTATAAATTTAATTTAAATTTTTTTATATCTCCTCTTTCCTTTTTTTTTTTTTTTTATGATCGTCTCTAACAATTATCAATTGCTGCTACATCCTCGATGGAGAAGGAGAATGTAGCCACGATCGACAAGGCGATGAGAAGATGTAACGACAATCGAAGATTGCTAGAGATAATCATAAAAAGGGAGAGAGGATGTAGACAAAGAAAGAATAGGAGAAATAAATTTATAATTTAGATGAGAGTATTTTTGCGCCCTTGGATGTCTCTCAATAAAACTATCAAGTAGAGTAGATTAATCCATACATGAGATGTGTCGCCCAAATGATGGCTCAATTTTAGAAACGGTTCAAGCATCGGAGCTGTTATAATATTTTTGGTTGTCGGCATTTAAGTTGTGATATAAAAAATAGAAATGATGGAATCCAAAAAATAAAGGAAATGCAGTGCATTTCATTTCAAAGGAAGAGGTGCAATATAAAAATAAAAAAATACGGTGTGAAAATAAGAAAGAAATGTAATATAAGAAGAACAACCGGGACATAATTTAGAGACGGTATGTTGTAATTTAGAAGGATCGGCGTATTAGACCCCCAAGAACTCTAGAATTGTTTTTTTAAAAGCCATTAATTTGTAAGTTTAGTATTATGAGTGTAATATTAATTTTTTTAACGAGAGACTGATAATATTATACAGGATAATTTTATTAGCACTTTGCTTAACTTTATAAAGGATAAAAATCATTTAAACAATCCTCCGGTACATAACTTGGATGGCAAAGGATAAACTGTGATATGTTGGTGTGATTTCGGTGGGTCGCGAGTTCGAAATCTGACTTCTCCAAAACACATCTCACGATTTATCTTCTAGAACAAAATCAAAAAATTGAACGTTAAAGACCTCGCAAGGAAAGTCATCCCAAGAATCATTTAAACATTAATGAGATTAAAAATTAACCTCATAAATTCAAACTTCTAAAATAAATATTTCAAAACAATCATACTAGTAAGTTATCACTTTTAGGTGAGTAATTTTACCTTTCTATTTTTTATTAGATAGCTTATTGTAATTTTCTTAATTTCTCCTAATACAATATCTCTTAATTACTATTTTTTAAATATATATCCAAAAAATTCACCAAATACATTCAATCAATGACCATGATGTTAGCATCCCAAACTTACTTTTCATTTAGTCAAAATTGTTTGGTTATCCCTAAATGATGCGAATAGGGCTGGCTACGGGGGTTATGGCTACAAATGGAAATTTACTTTTGAGAATTGAACCTATTAGGTACTAACTAATTAACAATTTAATAAAAATTGAAAAATAAATTAAAATTTAATAAACTTAAAATTTAGTATTCAAGATAATAAAAATTAAAATATAATAAAAATAATATAATATAATTAAACAGTTATTATAATAATCATGAAAGAAAAGAACCAAACAAGGTATTAGTAAATAATTGTTGCAATAACGTGAATGAGTATATGTAATAAGTAATCAATATATAAGACTTTGGGGAGCATTTGGTATAAGAGAAGTTTTTAAATTCTTGGAAATGTTAGGTTGGCAATCTACATTCTCATATTTAATACAATTTTAAAAAAAAAATCCCTAAGAAAATGGCATTTCTATGATTTATTTTTAATCCATTTTTTCACAAAAAGATTTCTATGAGGGTAGGGAATATTGGATTCTTGTAGACTAAAGAAAATTTTTAACAAATAAAAAGACTAAAATACTCCTTATCTTCTTATAACTTTATAATCTTTTCACTATTATTTTTGTCATAGCTTTCTTCTTGTTGTACTCCTTACACACCGCAGCCCTCATAACTTTATATATATATTATGATGTGTAAAAAAATATAATATTTTTTAACTTTTTAAAAAGATTATGGGTCTTAATATTTTATATATTAGAAGAAATTTATTATTTTTAAATAAAAAAATTAAATAAGAGTAATTTTGAAAAAATAATATGAATTCTCATATTTAAACCAAATATAAGAAGGTAAGATTCTCATAAAAGAATACATAATATTCTTAAAAATATTTAAAGTTAATTAAATATAAAATTACATAAATTCTAAAAATTAAAAATTAAACTACGTCCCCCCTTGTCAGAAAGAAAGGAACCTAGCGCAGAATTGCCAATCCAGCCCCATAAAAAGCCTCCCTTTTTGTCTCCGACCGGAAGGAGAACAATAATTTATTCCAAAGTTGAAGACACAAAAATGTGAACAACTCACAATTCAATAGATTCATCATAAAAGTGGTGTTTGGCTCACAACTCAACTGCTCAATCATAGCTATAAAAAGTTACTTCATTTAATTCCAGAAAAATATGTGCAAATTTCTCATGGTAAGATTGTAGCATGTGTTTGTCACTGTTTGGGAAATGAATTTCGTAGTTGACAGCAAACAGGAAAACAAAGGTAAAAGAGCAGTGCTGTTTATTAATGTTTCGGTTTGAAAATCCAATTTGCCGCGGGGCAAGAACGAACAGCATACAGTAGAAGCCGATATCACGGCGATGAGTAAGCGATATGTCAATTGTCAACACTCTCCCATCCATTTTCCGCCGCAAGAGAAAAGGCCAAAGCGAGAATTTATTAATGAGAGAGAGAGAGAGAGAAGAGAAGAGTAAAGAGAGAGCGCACATTGAATGGAAGATTGAAGAGATGAACAGCATCACAAGACAGAACCCAAATGTCAAAAGAAGACGAAACCCAAACACCGCCGCAATCTAAGCAAAACCCGGAAGGAAACCGTCACGATTTTAACCCAATTCGCTGGCTTTGCCAAAAGAGCTTCTGTGCGTGTAAGCCATTATCGTGGTAATACAATTGAAGTAATTGTATCTGTAAAGAAAGAAAGAAAGTAAAGCCCATTCCCATTGCCAGTGCCAACCCACTTTCCCAATGGCCAGAATGAAAGCTCACGATAATATTCTTTCCTTTCTTTCTCTTCCCATTCTTGCCTTGCCTCTGTAAAGACACCACCTTTGGCTTTCTCTTCTCTTTCCATGGCTACTCTTGAGGACATAGGGGTCTCTGCGTTCATCAACATCCTGAGTGCCTTTGCCTTCTTGCTGGCCTTTGCTCTTCTCAGGATTCAGCCCGTCAATGACAGAATCTACTTCCCCAAGTGGTACATCAATGGCGCCAGAAGCAGTCCCAGGCACTCTGGGAATTTCGTCTCCAAATTTGTCAATCTCAATTTCAGGACTTACCTCACTTTTCTCAACTGGATGCCGCAAGCTCTGAAGATGAGCGAATCCGAAATCATCAGTCACGCCGGCCTCGACTCCGCCGTTTTCCTCAGAATATACAGTTTGGGGTACCTTTTAAGTTTTCTGGGTTCTGTATTTTCCCGAGAAAATTGCAGAAGCTTAACTCGTTCAGCTGTTCTGCTTCTAGATTATAATATTCTGCTCCCTTTACTTTCTGGTGCTGGGTAGTCAGAGTTTCTTCTTTCTCGTGAATTCCTTGAGATTACGGCTCTTAGCCGTTGTTTGGTAGCTGAAAAAATTGGAGAATTTCTCCTTGTGATTATTTTCTTTTGCTATGTTGCAAGTTGTTGTGTACTTCATTTTCGCAGTTTTAGTCTTCCGGGTGCTGTTAGTTTATGGAGAGCATTCTGGATAATTTACTCTCTGGGTAGTCAAAAATTTCATTTTCTGTCACTCTCTGGAGTGTGTGGCTTTGGGACACTGTTTGGTAGTTGAGAAAAATAGTTGAAATAGCTAGCACTCTATTTTCATAAATAACGTCTTGCTTTAAAATTTCTTTCCGGCCTAGTCATCTTCCCTCTCCCCTTGGGTTTTCTTTTCTGATTTCAGATTTGGTTGGACTGATTACACGGTTCTGGAGTCCAGTTTATGCCAAGTCGTGTCTGACTGATTTGAAGAACTCTGAATTCGGATTATTAAACTAACAAACTTCTACTCACCTTATTGTTTATTTTATCAAATTGTTAGTATTCATTCCCCACCCTCCCCTATCTCCCACCTGTCTACTATCCTTCTTTACACCATAAGTGTTGATTTTTATACCTGTGAAAATTTCCAATTGTAATTGATAAACTAAATTTGCATTTTTCTGTTGAGCGTTTTAGTTGAACTAGTGGACATACTATTTCGGCTTCTCTTTTCCCCCCTTTTTCCTGTTTTCCTGTGAAATTCAATGTAGAGATGGAACCTTGGAATCAAAATCTGGCTTTTAGTTCTGCATGCTGCTTATAGGATGGAAACAAGTTCTCCATTTTGTTTTTCTTTTAAGCTGTTTTGATCTAGGACTAGTTGAGGAATGCGAGAGAAAGGAAAAGGGAAAGGAAATTAGTTTTACCTGTTCACTTTTTCACAGCTTTAGCAAAAGCAAATAATCAGTTTTTGCCCTTTTCCTTCACTTTCTTCTTTTGTTTTCCTTTTGTTTGAAAAAAGTTATAAAATCAAACAAACCATTAGAAGTCGTAGTTATGTGTTGAACAGAAAAGATTTTAGAGTTATAAGAACACGAGAGCTTTCAGATTTGGGCAATAGTGTCTCTTGCTCTCTGTCTGGAGTTCTAGAGTTTTGAGTGATATGGTATGTGTTTTCCCATCTCTCAGCTTTGCAGAAAATTGGAATTTAGACTTGTTAACCTTAGGACTCTTAGATTACAACCTTAGGCAAGAAAACCCTCACATAAACCCTCTCAAACACTCTCAGATGCAGTGTAAATGTAAGAACAGAAAAATGAACAATAGAAAAGAAATTAACAGAAATTAAAAGATCAAACCAAACAGCATTAGGCGCAGATTTATCCTGGTTCGGAATGCCTTCGGCAATCCTACATCCAGCCTTCAAACACCCACCAAGAGCAGCCTTTTATTACCAAACAGAAGATCAGTACAAAGCCCAAGCTCTCTCTCTCAATTCTATCGCTCAAGTACAACCCTTGTTCACTCCAAGAAAACTCAAGAACACAATACACATACCTCACTTTCTCTAAAACAAAGAATACTCACAATAGAAGAAGAGAACTTGACAAGAGAGAAGAAGTAAGTAGACTGCCGCCTTGCCCTCTTATTTATAGAGGAGGCGGACACATTTAGGCAACTAACTAACTTAGGGAAATTACATATTAACCCCAACAAAATGTACTAATTACACTTAACCCCAAGCTGCCAAATTTCTTAAGCCAAAACTACTTTTTTATGCTCCCTTCGGTTTTGCTATCTTCTAGGACAAAACTCGAGGCAAACTTCAATAAATCTCCACCATTTTCCTTGAGTTCTTCACCCGATAGCCAACTCCTGCTTTCTTCATGGATGATGAACAGACCTGATCATATCAAACACAAACACATCAAAGAAAACATATCAATGCCGTAAAACATAATAATGGACCACTCTTTGGATAAATTCTAGCTACAATAACTAAACCTGCAACTCTTCATTAAAAATTATCCTCCTCAAGGGTCTAAAATTTTACACAGCATTACAAACACAGTGCACCTCACCCAGATTGTCCTTTCACAGCTAGACTCCATTCCTAGCTCCCAAAATCCGGCCTTTAGGCTTTACCACTGCCTTTCTTCTCATGTTTGTTTTAGAACAAGACTGCTAGACTTCTTTTCTTAACTCTCCTCTAACTATCTACCAGGGAATCAAGATATGCTTAAGATTGGGTAACCTAGGCTGCCTTAAGCTGTCCAAATCCTATTCCAACCTCTATGCCTTAGAATTTCCAGCTTCTCCCTTTATCCTTCACTCTCAAAACTGATCTTGACACTCAGCTATACCTTGAGAATCCTTCATGAACAAGTACCAATGAAGCTGCCTTACATTTCCCTAGGCATACCATTGAAATACGCACAGCTTTCCATGCACTCAAAAAATTCAACCCTTGGACTTATCCTAAAGGGATCAAATTCCTTATACCTTCACCCGGAATTACCATCATCCCTAGAGAGACCTTCTAAGAAATCAACCTTGCTTACCTTTCCCTCTAACCTCTATTCCTTTGGGCTACTCTATAGGATCACTTTTCCCCTTAGATTCCACATGGATAATGGTTGTTAGTGATACCTATTTGATCCAAATTAAGCCTTCATGTGCTGCTTTAATCAATGACCATTTGTCTAGCATTTTTCCTAGATTTTTCCCCATTTCCAGCACCTTCCTTAATTCTCAAATAGACACTTCACAGCACTCCACCCCTATAACCTAAGGGATCTTCCATTTAAGTCCAAGATTCTCCCCAAATTTACGTGGCTGCATGCCATTCATTTGGACAAGAGTGCATCCCTCTTCTGTACAAGAGATTCTATTCGACAGCCTATTCTTTAGCACTCAAAATAGTGCATAAGACTCCTTAAACCCGAGAATTCCATATCTCACTGGTAACTAACCTTTGGCTTCTAACTTATCCCATCCTAGGCAACACTACATATGGAGACCTAGTCAAAAAACTGCATGGATTCTATTCCTATACACCTGCAAATTTTCCCCTCCCCTAATATCCCTAGCCTTAGATACCTTTCCTAGTCCTTGCTCACCATTGTGAGCCATCCTCAAGAAATGAGCTAACCTAACTTATCATAGGCTATCCTTAGTGGCTGCAGCTTATCCACAAGACCTGCAAACATGCACCACATATCCTCTATTCTTGAGGGTTGCTACCATCTCTCTAAGAGATCCTTGCAACTTCTTAGGACTTCAATTCTCACTATCTAATTATTCCTAAGGACATTAGACTTTTTTATTAAAAACAGGGACATTTTTACAACTTCTAATATTCTGGAACAGCTCCACCATGCTTCCTATTCTCACATCTCCAATTATCTTGGCCTTAGATTGATGTCTAGACAAACCATTTCCCCCTCCACCATGTCTCTATGGGTAAATATCCATTTCCTATGAGAACACCCTAAACTTAGGACCTATGCTACTCTACCTGCATACCTAGAAAAACTATAGGACATCCGCATTCTCATAGCCAAAACCACACATGGTGCTAGAGCATTCGGGGCTGGTTTTCTCCTGGTTTTCTTTCTTCTTGTTTGGGCAGTTTCTCTTGATGTGGCCCTCCTCATGACACAAGAAACACCTAACAGATCTCCTACTATTTCTAGACTTAGATCTTCCCCTACCCTTATTTCTTTGATCCCCCTTTTCCGGCCTAGACACAGCTGCTAGGGCATCTCCTAGAGAACTATTTACCTCTACCTTTTGTTGCAGTTCCTTGGAGTTTAAATCTCTAATTACATCATCAAATGAAAGTTTTTCCCTGCCATGCTTTAGTATGTCAACAAAGGTCTCATAGGTCTTAGGCAAAGAATGCAAGAGAATGAGGGCCTTGTCCTCATCATCATACTTGATATCTATGTTCTCTAGGTCCAAACACAGCTTTGTAAAATCATCAATATGATCATGCAATTTCTGACCTTCTCCCATTCTAAATGAGAAGAAGCGGGTTTTCAAGAACAACCGAGTAGAAAGAGTCTTGGTTAGATATAGAGTCTCTAACCTATTCCATAGGGATAGGGCGGTGGTCATCTTGGATACTTCTCTTAAAACCTTATCACCAAGGCTAAGAATCAACGTATTAAACGCCTTCTCATCAATTTCCTCTTTTTGTTTTAACCTTTCTTGTTTTTGTTCTGCCGAGAGAGTTTCAGGCAATTTTCCTTCCTCTTCTAACGCTGATTTCAATCCTAAGTTCTCTAGTAAAGCTTTCATTTTAATCCTCCAAAGGCCAAAATCATTATGGCCAGTGAATTTCTCTACATCATATCTTGTTGCAGCCATGGCCAAAGACAGTAGGTAGATTAAATCAACAAGAAATATAAAGAAACCTTGCAAGAAAGCAGTTCTTGATCCTAGGGGAGGCTCTGATACCAAATTGTTAACCTTAGGACTCTTAGATTACAACCTTAGGCGAGAAAACCCTCACATAAACCCTCTCAAACACTCTCAGATGCAGTGTAAATGTAAGAACAGAAAAATGAACAACAGAAAAGAAATTAACAGAAATTAAAAGATCAAACCAAACAGCATTAGGCGCAGATTTATCCTGGTTCGGAATGCCTTTGGCAATCCTACATCCAGCCTTCAAACACCCACCAAGAGCAGCCTTTTATTACCAAACAAAAGATTAGTACAAAGCCCAAGCTCTCTCTCTCAATTCTATCGCTCAAGTACAACCCTTGTTCACTCCAAGAAAACTCAAGAACACAATACACATGCCTCACTTTTTCTAAAACAAAGAATACTCACAATAGAAGAAGAGAACTTGACAAGAGAGAAGAAGTAAGTAGACTGCCGCCTTGCCCTCTTATTTATAGAGGAGGCGGACACATTTAGGCAACTAACTAACTTAGGGAAATTACATATTAACCCCAACAAAATGTACTAATTACACTTAACCCCAAGCTGCCTAATTTCTTCAGCCAAAACTACTCTTTTATGCTCCTTCCGGTTCTGCTATCTTCTAGGACAAAACTCGAGGCAAACTTCAACAAGACTCTTTGTGATTTGCCCCTTTTGGCTTCCATTTATATAGTTTCAGGAGCACAGATGCACCCTTGTTCACCACAACTGAGATTATTGTAATGTTTGAAAAAATTGAAAAGGTATCGGGCAGAATTTGGATGGAAGATTTTTTGGGCTACTTGTCTGTTTTGTATTGCCCGGTTTTATTTTTGTACTTACCAAAAACTGTTTTCCTGTCTTGAAGTGAACTATCTGCAAGTAAAGAATTTTGAGTTGACATCTCTTCTCCTGTTTTTTCTTCTTTTTTTTTCCCATTAGTTTTGATTTCACCTTTTAGAAGCTGGGTACAAATTGGAAAACAGTCTTATGGATTTTTTTTATCAACTTACATATAAATTGTAAAGAAAATGAAGTAAATCCTTGAATCTTCTATTATTTATTTTTGAAAAAAAGGCCCTCATTTCTGATTCTACTACGTTTCAGCAAATCATTGCATACAGCGATAAGCAACGAACTGGTTTAAATTTGTTACCTGGAAAATTTGTGGGTTGTAAAACCTGCATGCCCACATCATCATGTTATTTTATGGGGTTTACTTGGTTTATCTAGGTAGAGCATTCATGGGGAAACTATTTATCTAGCATTGCTTCAAAATGTCAATGAACTTTTTACCTCGTTCAATTTTAGAAAACATTTTCTAGTGTTCAACTCCAACTTTACAGTTAAACATGTCCTAAAATCATTTTTGTATATCAAAAAGCTATAGCATTCATTTTCAGAACATTTAGAGAACATCAAACAGATGTTTTCCAATTCAAGTATAAAGTTGAAAAATTAGAAAATTGAGTTTTCTATTTTCTAATGGGAGATTCAATCATTCAATAGAAAATTAGAGTTAGAAAACAGAAAATGCTTTCTACAACTGAACAGGCAAATTCTTAAATTAGAATTTTGATAGATTGGTATTCATATTTTTTGGAGTCTTTTTCTAAGTAGTTCTCTTTTCCCTTCTTTGGCAGCTTAAAGATTTTTGGGCCAATTGCTATTGTGGCACTTATAGTTCTTATTCCAGTCAATGTGTCGGGCGGTACATTATTTTTCCTTAGCAGAGAATTGGTTGTCAGCAACATTGATAAGCTTTCAATATCAAATGTTCATCCGAAATCTATCAGGCAAGTTCAAGTCATTGCCTTAAAACCAAAGCTCCAATTACTTTTCTGTTTGAGCTGTTACTGAATTTTATTCTTATTTATGAGGCCTTTTCATGAAGGGATTCCAAAGTTTCATTTCTAAAAAGTTTTTATTTACTCAGGAATGTCTTCTAAAACAATTTGTAAATATTCTTTCAATTTATTCACTTCAATCAAGATGTGAACTTGCTTGTGATTTTAAATTTATTTGAGCCTGTTGTTCAGGTGCACTGTTCATTGCCTTGATTATTCCTTTCTTCCTGAAGCCAAAATTTGCGGTTCATTGTTTCATATTCCTCTTCGACCTTTCTTTGTGTACTGTAAAAACTTCATGTAGTGTTTCTTCTCATGCATAATTACTACAGATATATGCTCCTTCCTTATGAAGAGGAACTTTACAATTAAATTTCAGGTTCTTCGCCCACATATCAATGGAATACTTGTTCACATTCTGGACGTGTTTTATGCTCTACAAGGAATATGATAAAGTTGCTTTAATGAGGTTAAAATTTTTGGCTTCACAACATAGACGTGCAGAACAATTCACGGTGAGTTTAACTTTAATTGGTTATTCATTTTCCTTGGTGGTTAATTACTGACAGAAAAGAATCATCTTACTGTTTCATTGTGCAGAGTTAAGACTTGATGTTTTGTTATAATTCTGTACCTCTTTTATCTGTTTGAGAAATTTTTGCAACTGCTATTCTTCTCCCTTTTTTGAGATTTTTTTTCTTATTTTCTCTTAGTATTACAAAAGTTGGTCCGTAATAATTCTTAATGGATGAAGAGAAGACATAAGATGTTTTATTATAATTCTGTACCTCTTATCTGTTTGACAAATTTTTGCAACCACTATTCTTATCTCCCCTTTTTTTGAGATTTTTTTTTCTTATTTTCTCTTAGGGTGCGTTTGATTGGAGGGTGGAAAGTGGGGTGGAATTTCAATTCCATGGAATTCCAATTCTCACCCCACCCCCTAGGAATTCCAATTCTTTGATTTCAAGGAAAATCTTCACTTTTTAAACTAAGATGGAATTCGAATTGCATGAAAAAAAAAAAAAAACTGTTTGATACAATTTCCTGAAATTTGAATGGAAAATGGATTCCACCCTCATTTTCCACCCCTATCAAACACACCCTTAGTATTACAAAAGTTGGTCCATAATAATTCTCAAGGGATAAAGAGAAGACATAAGACAAATTTGCTATTGGTCCAAATAATAATAAAAGAAATAAATGGTTCAAAGTTGCAAGTCTCAAAGACGGGCATGAGTTACTATTTCATCTTACAGAAGTTTCTGCATAGATGAATTGAATGAAGTAAAAACCCAATAATTTAAGCAGCTTCTGGACGGCTCCTAATAGTGCTAGCTGAATGTGACTTACAATGCAGGTTCACAAGACAAAGTAATATAACCCAATACCTCCTCAATAAACTACTGATGTGGAATGAATTGTGACAAATATATATCTGTTTCTAACAGCCTACCATAACCATAACCTGCAAAACATTACTGGATTGAACTGACTTGTCCATCATGCTAGCTAAATTTCATAAATCTTGTTCCACAAAAGGTCATGATTCATGAAGGGGCATAACAGTAAGAGAAAGATGCTTTCCCCTCTGTATCAGTGATTGCACCTGTCTATATACTATATCTTGCCCTCAGTCCGAGATACATGTTTAGGTTATTTCACTGATTTAGTTACTCTCGTTGCATGCACTTAATTTGACACTTTGATTCCTCGGAAGAAATCACCATATGACAGGCATAAGTTGTTCTAATCTGGACACTGTCTCCACTAATCCTAAATCTGCATTATTGACAGTGTTTTCTGGTCAAAAATCAATAAGATATTTTTCTTAAAGTATGCCAAATACTTTAGATTAGGGAATCCTTTGAACATGATGGTCAATGTTTCTTCTTGGGTCTACAATCTTCTATTGCAATAACTCATTTGGCTTCGAGTCTGACCAGATATTAGATTCTTTGTCTCATATAAATTGTATATGCACAATCTGCAGGTACTGGTCAGAAATGTGCCTCATGTTTCTGGTCGTTCTATATCTGACAGTGTGGACAACTTCTTCAAAACAAATCATCCTGATCACTACCTTTGTCACCAGGTAATATGGTTTGCCATCAAATTTTCCTCTGGATTTGTTCATTATTCAGTCAACTGGTGGTTATGTGATTTCTTTTTACTCTGTTTCAGGCAGTTTACAATGCTAACAAATTCGCCAAACTTGTGAGGAAAAGAGAAAGGCTCCAAAATTGGCTGGACTACAGCCAGCTTAAGTTTGAAAGGCATCAAGAAAAAAGGCCAACCCGAAGGGTAACTCATAAATTACCCCCCTGCCCTACTCCAAATAATAATAATTACTACTATTATTGTAACAGAGGCAAGACAGTTTCATGTAACCCATGAAGATGTTATTGTTTGTTTCACTCACTTTTTTGGTCTTTGGCTTTAGTAAATAATTTTTTTTCAGAGAGGGTTCCTGGGGCTTTGTGGTGAAAGAGTTGATTCTATTGACTTCTATAAACAACAGATCACAGATCTTGATAGACGAGTAAGTTGTTGCAGTTACTTCATTTAAAACCTATTCCTCTCTTCTAATTATATCGTTTGTATTTTCATTGATTTTTCCTTTGTTATCTGCTGATGACTTCTGATTAAAATTAGTCTGCTTTCTTCATTTAAGCGTTAACACATTTATGCTAAACTGTGAATAAATTCCTTATTGTCAGTTAACGATGGAGCGCCAGAGAATTCTCAAGGACCCAAAATCTATTATGCCAGCTGCATTTGTTTCATTTAATTCACGATGGGGGGCAGCTGTGTGTGCACAAACCCAGCAAAGCAAGAACCCCACACTGTGGCTAACAAATTGGGCACCTGAACCGCGTGATGTATACTGGAAGAATTTGGCAATACCCTTTGTTTCTCTTAGCATCAGGAAGCTTGTGATATCACTGTCGGTTTTTGCTTTGGTGTTCTTTTACATGATACCCATTGCTTTTGTGCAATCACTTGCAAATTTGGAGGGCCTTGAAAGGGTTGCTCCTTTCTTGAGGTCTCTGATTGAAATGTACGTGAAATTTCTATGCTTTTTTCCAACTTAGGAAGTCATGCTAAATTGTTGTACTTGTACTTGGAATTGCTGAACAACTAGCAGTTTGCTAGTTGTACTTAATAATTGTTAGGTAATGCCCTTTTGACATCTGTCTTGAATCATGATCATTGAGGTGGCATTTCTCTAGACTAATTTTCTTTTTCTTTTCTGTCTCTTTCAAATTATTTTATTTTCCTTATGATAAAATGATCTTCTGGTGATATGATGTAGGAAATTCATCAAGTCATTCCTCCAGGGTTTTCTTCCCGGTCTAGCTCTGAAAATCTTCTTATACATTCTTCCTACAGTTTTGATGATTATGTCAAAAATTGAGGGGCATGTATCATTATCGATACTGGAACGAAGGACAGCCGCAAAATACTACTACTTTATGTTGGTGAATGTATTCTTGGGGAGTATAGCGGCTGGAACAGCGTTCCAGCAACTTCACTCTTTCCTTCATCAATCACCTACAGAGTAATACTCTATATCCCTATGCTGGACCGAATTATTCCTTCTTTATGTTGATTACTTTATGTGTTAAGTCCAGGGTTTGTCCCCCATATTTGGTCTATATTATCCTTGATATTAGAACAGGATTTAGACTTGCAAGCAGGGCTTTCTTGTTTTTATTATTACAGCTGCTATACGACACCATCTGGTATTAGTCTAATTCTTAAAAGATGAAAAATCGCATGTGTAGCCTGGTGTTTTAAGAGGTAACCAAAGTGAACTTTTGTAAAGTTTGATTTATTTTTTTTCTTTTTTGGGTATAGATGTTTCATAATAAATATCTTTTTGTTCTTTTCTAATTTTTTGAGGGGACAATGCATAAGTTTTCCAAAAATACTTGAGGCAAAACCATGAACTTTGGAATATCAGGGGGGAACATGACCCCTTACTGTACCCCCACCCCCCGGCCCCCCACCACAAGTTCTGCTACTATGTAGATTGTACGCTGTGTTCTTACATATACAAAGTAAAAGGAGAGAACCGTGAATCTTACAATTTGGCAACTTTAGATTTGGTTGATCTCTTCATGCTTATTGCATCATATTGTGTGACTAATTTTGTTCATGGCTTATTTTCTATTATAGGATCCCTCGGACTATTGGTGTATCAATACCAATGAAGGCCACTTTCTTTATTACATATATAATGGTTGATGGGTGGGCCGGCATTGCAGCTGAGATTCTGAGGTTAAAGCCCTTGGTCATTTATCACCTGAAGAACATGTTCTTGGTGAAGACCGAAAGGGACAGGGAGAAGGCAATGAATCCTGGGAGTGTGGACTTTCCAGAGACTCTCCCTAGCCTTCAACTTTACTTTCTTCTTGGGCTTGTATATGCCGTGGTTACTCCTATCCTTCTCCCTTTTATACTAGTGTTCTTCGCCTTTGCCTACTTTGTTTATCGTCATCAGGTTAGTTTCTTCCAGTATCTTTGGGTTTTGTCCCGATTTTACTTTTCTGGGGTCCAAAAAAGAAAACGAAAGAGAACGACGTGTTTCCAAAATATTTGGTGTATTGTGTATATGCTTCTGACCTGCAACATCTCAGATTTTATTTTCCCTATTTCTGCTTGATCATATGCAGGTAATTAATGTGTACAATCAACAATATGAGAGTGTTGCTGCGTTCTGGCCACATGTTCACAGCCGCATAATTGGAAGTTTGTTAATTTCTCAACTTCTTTTGTTGGGTCTTCTCAGCACAAAAAAGGCTGCCAATTCCACTCCTTTGCTTGTTGCTTTACCCGTATTGACTTTAGCATTCCACAAGTACTGCAAAAACCGTTTTGAGCCAGCATTTAGAAGGCATCCCCTTGAGGTAAGCTCCATTGATCTAATAGTAAATCAATGAGAACGTTAAGTTGGCATTCTACCAAGCATGTCTTCTAAACTGATCGTCTCTATCTTGTGTATGCTCTACTGAAAAATGATGTGTTGCTAATTGGTTCTAGGCCTGGTAAAACCACTAATGCCAATGTCTAACCTGCTAACGAACTACGTGTTGCATCCCAAGATTTGTCATGGATGTACATGTCAAGTTTAGATCGCAACATGAACATTCTTTACTGTATGAACCATCTTCTCTTTTCTTCAACTTTTCTAATATTTTTATTCACTTGCTGAAGTTCTAATCAGACGTCAGAACCGAGTAATTTCATCAAGAGGACAAGCTGTTATTCAAAGCATATTTAGGAGACAGAATTAGCATATGCAGAGTGGGACATTGACGTTATTGGTGTTGAGGTCTTTCTGGCAGTTTGAGTAGTGACTTTTGTTAGGATTGGATCGCACGCAAAAATCAGAAAAATGGCACAAAAATTTAGCATGGTTCAATCCCAACTGACCTACATTCAGAGTCCCATAATAATGGGAGAAATCCCACTCAATTAATGAAGGCGTAGCTTTTGTAGTTTGAACTTGAACTACAACCCCTCTCACGACATGGCTTTTTGACGAACAAAATTATAAACCCTTGCTATCCTTCCCGAAATTTTTATACAATAGACTTTCAATTCTGTAGAACCCGAGTTCCATGTTAAGCTTTATTACATTAAGCCTCTTTCATGAATACCGTGCAATCTTTTCTGTGAGATACTTCCTCTAAAGCTTTGTCAAACCTAGACAGGTTTTGTAAACTTGTAGTCCTATGGGTTTTGGATGAGGGAATGGCAATTGGTATTTGAGGTGCTAACAGAATAGTGTTTCTTCCTCTCCCATCTCCAGGATGCCATGGCAAAGGATTTACAAGAGCGCACTTCTGAACCGAACCTCAACTTGAAATCCTACTTGTCAGATGCGTACTTGCACCCGATTTTCCTCTCATTTGAAGAAGTCGAGTTGACTGAAGTCAAAGTTGAAAAGAACCAGACGCAGACTCCCGGCCCCTCAGTCGACAGAGATAACCATCACATCCTCAGCCCTCCAAGCGAAACAAGTTCACCCTCTCCAATTCACAAGAAGTATCTCCACGAAGATCAACCGAGCCATACTGTCTACCACTACCAAGACCAGCCAAGCCATACTGTCTATCACTACGAAGACCAGCCAAGCTATGTAGCCCATCCCTATGACGATCAGCCGGACAATACCGTTCCCCGTTATGACGTGGAACAGGCCTACAATTTCTTCCATTACAGAGCTGATGAGTCGCCTTCTAATGTCTTTCATTATTGAGGTAAGCCTTGGATTGATTTGTTCAGGGTCAAGTTCTTCTACTTCTTGTACATTGGACTGCTAACCGTTGTTTTGGCTTATGAGACAACTTGGTTCCAACATTGTTGTGATGATTTGAATTGTAATTATTCTCTATCAATGTAAATGGAAATGTGGGTTTTCTTGACAACTGGTCAATTTTCTCTTCAAGCTCAAAGCTGAAACTTGAATTGATCCCACTTGATATAAGTTTCTTACTGTTCTTCAGTATATAAAAACACTTTGTTTTATATAGGCTAGAGGTGGAAAAAAAAAATAACTTTTAAATAAAAGTTCATTAAGTGGCTTTTGATGGTATTAGTTTCCTCTTTAATTTCTTTAAACAAAGCGTGACTTATTGTAGTAGTAAAATTGTTTGAGAAATTAATTATTATTTAGAGTTTATGAATTCAAATCTTATTAAAGTAGTTAATTTTGTTTTTTAAGCAAAACTTGGTATTTACTTTTATAATAGTAAATATAAATAATTAATTAAAAATACACAAAAACACTTTTACTTTTGACATGTATTGTAATTTTGTTTTGTTTTCAAATTTTTGTTTTTTTATTTCTTATATTTTTTCTTTGCTCATCTACCATTAACGACCTTTGATAGTTAAAAAATCATGATTGTGACTCTCAGTGACTTTTCAAGGGTTGGATAACTTTTAGATTGAATTAGTCTTTAATCACCAGAAAGAATCTTAATAGGTGATTATTTTTTGGGATAACTGCTCTTGTGCGATCTTTGGTGTTCATGCTCTCGATTACGTTGAGAGAGATAAATCGTTAGTTGAGCTTTTGACTTTTGTGCAAAGCGAGAATTGGACTTGCAATTCACTAGTTTAACACCGACATATTACTTATCTAACTACTCAACCTATACCCTGAGGGCAATAAATGATTATTTCTAAAAAAAGGACAAACAGTTTGATGGATATGAAAACAAAGGCATACCTAATATTGGTTAATAGATATGTGTAAGGTTTAAAAATAATAGGAGATATTAAGGTATTGAAAAATGATGCTAATAATTAAAATATTCAAAAAAAAATACAAGAATACTTTTCTTTTTCTTTTTAAATGCTCTTCCTCTAGCAATATTTCCTCTTTGAAAAAAAGGATTTTTTTTGTCTTTTCAAGTATTTTAGCGAGTGTGCTAAATCACTAATTTAAAATTTTGAACTTTAATTGACATATAATATATTTTTGATAAATTAAAGAAAATATTCAACTAATCTTTTCACAAGCACAAAGGCTCAAGAATTAGAGAAACACTCTCAATTATAAGAAATAAAATTATGTTTGTATATGATAAAATAAACTCCTGTTCCTCTTATTTGTAAGTTTGAAATTTTAAACTTTATACTTTATAAGGGATAAGGAATTCTAATTAAAAAAAGGAAAAGTAAAACTAATTAAGGATAAAAAGAGAATCTTAATTATTCTAGAATAAGGAATCATGTGCTAATTAAGGAATAATTAAATCTTCCTAAATCTAGTAGAATAAGTCCTAAAATGATTGAATCCTAAAAATTACAAAAAATATTAAAAAGAAGCCCTAAGCCTTGGGTTAAACCCCTCCACTTCAATAAAAAAAAAGAATCGTTCTTGAGTTATGGTTGAATCTCCAAGTAAAGAGGCTCATCTAAAGAATGGAAAAGATCAATGTCAACAACATTAAATGTCTTTGTAATGCCCATACTAACAGGTATGTCCACAATATATGCATAGTTGTTTATTTTCTTCAAAATCTTGTAAGTATCGTTTTTCTTTAGTTACAACTTGTTGTAAGTCCTTATTGGAAATAGCTTCTTGTGCAAAAACACCATTACCTCATCTCCAATGACAATGACTTGCTTTCTGTGGTGTTGGTCAGCTATGAATTTATAATTTGCATTTGTTTGTGCCAATTTCTACCTGACTTCATCTTGCACAGTCTAGATCTTCTCTGCCAAGTTTTCAGCGACAACACTAAACCAGGGACCTTTGGTAATTTAATTAAATCCAACGCATATTGTGGAGCTCTCATATAGACAATAGAGAATGACTTGCCCATAGCACTATGGATAACACTATTGTATGCTAACTCTGCCTGAGTTAAAGCAAACTCCCATTGCTTATTGCTTAGAACAATCATTGCAAGTACTACGAATCAGGTTACCTAATGTTTGATTTACCACTTCAGTCTAATCGTCTATTTGTGGATGAGCTGTTTTACTATAATTCAACAATGAATCAAACATTTTCCACGATGTCCTCCAAAATTGTCCAAGGAATTGGTTGTCCCGATTTGAAGTGATGGATTTGGGCACACTGTGCAAGCAAACTACCTCATTTGGCAATTCCACTAGCATCAGCAGTCTTCTTGCAAAGAATAAAGTGTGTCATTTTTAAGAACTGGTCAACAACAACAACACAAAATCCATGCCTCGTTGTGTACAAGGCAATCCCAACATGAAGTCTGTTGACAAATGCTCCCATACGTTTTTAGGAACAGGTAAAGGGGAATACAAACCAGTATTTTGAGAGTGTCCCCTTTGCAGTTTGGCAAACATAGCATTACTGCACAAATCTAGACACGTCTCATCTCAACTGTGGCCAAAAGAACCCTTCAGTGACAGCAACTATGGTTTTGTCTTACCGGAGATGTCTAGCAAGACCTCCCCCTATGCAAATCTCATATTACCTTCTCCCTCAATGAAGATCTCAGAATGCACAGTTGATTTCCTTGCATAAGGAACCCATCATGGCATGGAAGTCTTCGCTAAGTTGGTTGGTTAAACATTTCTCTCAAATCTCCTTGAAATCCTCGTCGTACTCTTCATCTTCTCCATCTGGACCATAGTACAATTCTTCTCCTTCATCTTCTCTTTCCAGGATATTCACATGAGAATCATTAGAACGATGGCTTGGTTGGTTGCACTTGAAACACTTCCCATGTATTGGTGGCTTCGCATAGGGGTTAAGGGTTTTCCGCCCATCCTTCCCTTCATTCATAGGCTTCTTTCAGTGGCTTTATCTCCTCTTTGTCAATCTTCCCTATATCGATCATTGCAGTTGTTAAGACTCCAGAACTGGTTTACTCCTTTCTCTAGTAGCTCAGTAAGTTTCAAAATTCTTATGAGTCCTTTCTTGTAGCATCAGTTCCATCTTCATTACCATATTATGTGCTTCTGATAAGGTTCGCAACACTTGCACACTAATTTTATCTGTAATCTCTGAAGCATGGAAAGGGTTAGGAGACGCCGTTTCGGCGTTTCCGAACTGTTTCTTGTTTCGGAAACAGCAAAAACGGCCCGAAACCATTTTCGGGCCGTTTCTGTAAATTGCAAAACTCTCCGGAGCCGTTTCGTAATTTACTTAAATTAGCCGGAAATGCATTTTCGTCGACAGCCACCCACAACTCACTCCACACATCCCAATGGCCGAAGCCCCCTTTTTCCCTCTCTTCTTTTCGTTCTTCTTCTTCCTTCTTCTTTTGAAATTCTTCTTTTGAATCGCTTGCTGCTCCGGGTGGTCCCTCACGGCCGTTCCCTCGCTGAAGATCTGGTCAACGTTCCTTCGCTGAAGATTGATCGCCTTTCTCTCGATAACTCTCTTTCCTTTTGCAATTTCTATGTAATCAAAAAATCTTTCTAGCTCTGCAATCCAACCTAGAAAATCTTCAATATTTAAATTTTCATTGAAACAGAAATATCTACTTTGAAATAAAAATTATGCACGGTCCCCTATAAGAGATCTAACTTTTGCTCTCTCCTAGTCCCAATATGACAACAAAAGAAACTTATAAGAGATTACATCAATCTCACCGAAATGACTAGTCAAAAGTTAGTGTCTTTTTAATGAAACTTAACGTCTTTTTATAGTCCAAAAGTTATCATAGAGAACTCTCAAATATTAGAAGCGAATAAAGACAACACTTTGTCAAAAGCCAAATTGAGAGACTTTTGTGCAAATTCAATTCAACCACATCTTCAATTCTAAGAATTTCGGTGATCTCAATTTCACCCTCAATTATTTCATCACCTTAGGACAAAAATTAATTATATTAACAAAATATAAATTCGTGATCTTTAAATAATAATTATTTTTTATAAAAAATTATTATTATACTTTAAAAAATTAAAATTTAAATAATTACTATCAAATGTAATATAATAAATTTTCACTTAAAATGTTTTACTTTTTTTACATCTAGCCTTTAGAAATAGACGATCTAAAAATTATATATAAAATCTTTTGTTTGTTTTGGGTGAATATTTGATCGGTTCGATAAATATTAAAATAAAAATAATCGAACATCTGTCAAAAATTAAACCAAATCAACCAAACAAATACAAAAATCAAACAAACTGAAAATTGATAAAAAAAAAAAACCTAACAAATGAGGAAAAAAATCTAACCAATTGAAAAAAACCAAAAAATTGAACAAAAATAATTAAAATATTAGTCAAAAACGATATTATTTGACAATTTGGATTGATTCAATTATATAATTTTTTAATATAAAATTGAATCAAACCAAACTAACCTTAAGTTTAAACAGAATCAAATCAATCATTTTGATCAATTTAATTTAATTATTTTGATTAAAAAAAAGTTTGCGCACCCAAATCAAGAGAAGCAATTAGATTGAGTAGCCTCCACGGGGTAAAGGTTCACTTTCCTAACGCGAATTAGAATAACTTATGCAAGCCAAATATGCAGTTTTTGAAAAAGGCAATTTCTCTTGATGTTAGATTTTTTTTTTTTTTTTTTTGATATATCAAAATATGTACAAGTAAGTACTTTAATTAAGTTTCTATTACTCCATGTTTAGACAAGAGGTTCGGAAGAGAGGGGAAAGGCCAAACGAGAACTGGAGACTTACGTTTCTTGTTTTAATGGAATTTCATAATAAAATAGAATGAGTATATATACAACATGAGTTTTATCTTTATACTCTTTCGTTCTCTATCTAAACAAAATGAAATTATATTATACTCGTTTACATTTCATCATATCGAAACAATAAAAAAAAGGTAACAAATTTTACATTTATTATAATTCACCCTTAAATCCTGTTATATTATACTGTTTTATTCTTTATCTCATTCTTCTTTCAAATAAATAATAATTATCCCAACTTAGCATTTGTAATTCCAATAAATATTGTAATCCTAGGGCACTGTTATGTTATCCATCGTCGGGCAACATAACAGTTGCCTGTAATCCTAAAAGCACTTGTACAAGTCTTTAATACACTTAATTTAAGATATAAAAACAAATCGTGTTATTGGTATTCTATGGACTACATCATAGACTACATAATACATCATAAATGATAAAATTATCCATCGTGCCTCATCGCCTTAGGTGAAGAGTATTTTAATAATGTGCTTTACCGTTTTACGTTATCTCACCGCCTCACTTCATCATCTTAAGTGAAAGGTATTTTAGATATTTTAATTATATTATATAGTTCATGGTGTAACCCATAAAATATCACTAATATTTTTATATCAAAGCACAGTTCAGAGTTAGCTGTGGTTATGGTTTCCAATCTTTCCATTTGTGTCTTTTCTTTTCCTGTCTTTGCTTCCACCAAGAATGCCCCGAATTTCGTTACCAACTTCCTAGAATTTGAAACAAGCAAGCAATTATTTCACAGCATATGATTAAGGAGTTTAATTAAGTGAAGGATCTTAATGATTCCAACAAGTATTGGTGGGATACTATACTAGAGATGCTCCAGATGCCACAAATTTAGCTTATTCTAAAACGAGGTTTGCCTAAATGGTCCATACATACATATATATAATATATATATATTACTAATTTTATAAATTATTATCATACAAAAATAAAAAATGACAGTAGAACAAGTATTTTTAAAGATCTCCTTATAAAACTAAAGAGAATAAAGATAAGAAAAATAGGAAAAACTCATAAGATAAGAGAATAGAAATTTTCGTTTTTCTTATTATCAAAAAGTTCTTCTTATAACATAAAATGCCTCTATTTATAGGTTTACAGAAAAAAAAATTCAAAGGTTACATGTTACAATTATAATAAAGGGAGTAAATGAGTAGTTATATATTACAATTATAATGAAGGGAGTAGAGGGTTAGGAGTTTAGAAGATGAATGAATATCCACTTAATCATAGTATTTATAACAGATCTTAATATTTTTAATTTTAAAAATATAAAACACCAAGACATCAGTCATAACTTATTTATCAATAAAACAATCATAACCCAATGTGTCTTAATATTTTCATATTTTATTTAAAAATTAATAAAAAATGAATCAAAATTCTTATTGTTCTTTAATGGTATATGATAATGTTGGTGAATCTAAAGTTTAAGAATTATATTTATTAGCTCCTAGAACATAAGTCGAGCGGTCAGATAAGCAATATATTGGTATCAATCTAATGGGTTGTGAATTTGATCTTTGCCCTACATA
Source organism: Diospyros kaki (assembly GCA_036245055.1). Classification (NCBI taxonomy): domain Eukaryota; kingdom Viridiplantae; phylum Streptophyta; class Magnoliopsida; order Ericales; family Ebenaceae; genus Diospyros; species Diospyros kaki. Next base: position 35,175,798 of record BSEG01000007.1, read on the forward strand.
AAAATCAAAGGCTCAATCTATGATTTATCTCCCTTGACGTAATCGATGTCACGAACATTAAAGACCATGTTAGGACAGTCATCTCAAGAGTTATATTCATTAAATTTGAGTATGATTATTCCCTCTATATTTTTTCCTCGTTTTATTGATTCCAACACAAATAGAATTTTCATGATTTTGTTTAAAATAAAACGCTAAAAATTATAATTTAATTTCAATTATTATGTTTGTAAGCAAGATACAACGCATTGTCAATGTCATTTACAAATGTACATAATCCAAATTTGCATCTCCTAGCACTTAGATTCAATTTTATACATTAGAATTGTTCTAATACGAGTTATTGGGAGAAGATCACATATGATAAAATATAGAATTTAAAAAAGATACGACACAAAATTTTGAAATGATTTGACTTCATTGTGGACATCTATCATCCCACAATAATGGGTAACTAATAAATTTATAGTTTTGTATGAAAGAATTAAAAAACCTCAATAACCTAATTTTTAAGTTGACAAAATTGTACACTTTCGCAATATTACAAGCATATATATTTGGTTTGTTATACTTCCAAAACATAACTATTTTAAGTTTGTAAAATTATTTTTTATCTTATTTTCTAGTTTGTTTGCTTTGTAAAATAATTTTTAAAAATTAGTTATGTGTATATATAAACACACACACATATATATATATGTATGCATGTCTATGTGTATGTATTTGACTAAACCCATATTTTGGCCCTTATGTTTTCACATTGTTTTGGTATGTCGAGCCGAACTCTTTGTTGTTTCAATTATATCCTTAAATCATATATTTTCAAGTTAATTGTATATCTCATAAAAAATGAGTTAAAATATGGAATAAACACTAACTAAAATATCCAAATTATCCCTCCATCCTCTACGTACAATCCATCTCCAAGAAAGCCTTGTTGTTGACCACTATCTTCGCTACAACTTCTTCCTTTAGTGGGCGATGACATTTAGGATGTAAAGGATAGAGAAGAAAATGGATTAGAACGAAAGGGGTTTGCAAGAGGTAAGGGATTGGCAAAAATGGTGCCTGACAATGAGGCTGAGTAGGTTTGGCAGGACAAGAAGCAACTGGCAACAAGCTAGGAAAGATGGTTGATGACAAGTATAAGGGATAAGGAGAAGTTGTCCCAATTACTGGAGATAGAAAGGGAGTTGAGGAGATGTTGCCAAAAAAATAAAAAGAGTGAGCTGAGGAGATGTTAGAGAGAGAGAGAGCGCTAAGGAGACATCGCCGAAGAGAGATGGAGACTTGAGGAGACATCGAAGAGAGAAAGGAAGTTGAGGAGACCCTAGAGAGAGAGGAGAGCTAAGAATATGTCGTCAGAGAGAGAGAGAAATAGAAAGTTGATGAGACATTAGAGGAGATGCAGCCAGAAAAAGAGATGGATCTGAGAAGACAATGTTGGATAGAGAAAGGAAGTTGAGGAGATAGGGGAGACACCGAAGAGACAAAATTTTCTTTTAAAATTTTAGCTGGAGAGAGATGGAGTTGAGAAGACAATGTCAAAGAGAGAAAAGAAGTTGAGAAGATGGGGGAGACACCAAAGAGAAAATTTTCTTTTAAAATTTCACGATTTTCTGCCACATATGACATGGAACTTTTTCATTGGCCCAACAAGTATATTTTTATTCATGTCACACTCCCACAAGCGCGTGTTACTTAAGCGTCGATTGTCACGCTAGCGAAGTGTATAATTGACTCGAAAATGTATTGTCTAGGAATATAATCAAAATAATAAAAAATTTGGATAACTACATGAAAAAAACGTGAAAATACAACCAAAAAAATATAAGTTAGCTATATGTATTTACATAGGTATATATATTTTGACTAGTATGTATATATGTGTATGCAATGTAGATAAATGTATATATATATTTTTATTTATAAAGATGTTTTGACAATAAAAAAATAGTTCAATAGCTTTGTGTAAATACAAAAAATGACTTACATATTTTAAATTAATAAGTTATTTTATATTCTGTAATGTAAAATATTTTCTTATCCTTTTTGTCAACCAAACACCAAAAATTTGAAAAATATTCTACATCCAAATAAACAGAGCTTTAATTGCGAAACACTCTACCCAAAAGATCCAAGATAACTAGCAGGCCAAACTTTAAGGACACAATTATCTGTTTATAGAACTCTTTGCATCCAATTTTGACCTAGTTATTCCATCTCATAAATTAATGAGTTGTGACCCATTGAAAATCAAAATGAAAATAACTTAATACATATAGTGATGTTCAGTCCTTAATATGTGGAGCGTCAAGATTTTGTATCTTAACTATTAAAATTTTTTATTTTAATAATTTATCTTGATTAAGATTTAACAAAATTATTATTTATATTACATAGGATGTATACATAGGAAAGAGAAAATTTCACGTCATAAAAAAGTCATGTCAACAAGACACATAAGATTAAAATGTTTCTTGACGAGAAAAAGACCAAATAACCTATAGCTTAAAAAATCATAAATCCCAATTAAATAAAAGTTAGCCATAGCTTAAATAAATTAGTCAACTTATTCAAATAATGTCAATCGATAATTCACGCGACATTTTACTTATGAAAATAGATGCATTCATACGCATGTTAACGATTCATCAAGATAAAGATTTAAAATAATAATTTTTAATAGTTAAAATATAAAATTTTAACGTTTTGCACATCAAATATGAAAAGTCATATTTTAAAACTGCTGAGAGATCATTGTATATATTAAGTCAATGAAAATACTTATTTCTAAATAATATTTTTAAATAGATGGTTCTTAATATCAATCCATATTTTTTATTCGCAATCAAATAAAATTTTAATGAATAAACTTTATTTTTATTAAAACAAAATTTAAAGGGTTGTCTCGCATCTGGATGATACGAAAATAGAAATGATAAATCGATTTGATATAAAAGAAAAACAAAAAAAAATGATATTTTCTAAAAATATAGGTAATAGAAATACACGAAAAGTTGTAAAAAAACAAAATATAAGAGTTTTTTAAATATATAGTTTATAATATAAAAAATTATAAAAAATTAATTATTTAATTAAACATAAACATAAATTCTATCTTCCATCAAATTACTCATATGCAAACATACATTAGTACCTTTAAAAATATACTCACACACAGCTATACATATACATAGATTAACATTCACAAACTCACAATTATTTACATAGATTCAGTCAAATATGGCAATTCAATTATACATATACTCACATATGGCAATTCAAGTGGTTGCCAATTATCAATTAAAAGAGAGAAGATGGATGGAGTTTCAGTCGTCAATCGAACAGATCAAAGATAATGGTTATTGTAATTGCTAGTTGAAGAAAAGAAAACGAATAAATGATAAAAGAAAAAAAAAAGAAAAACGACAACAATAGTAGAATGACTAGAAGATAGAAAGATAACGACGATAATAGAGAAAGAAAGTTAAGGTTAAAAATTTTTCAAAATAAAAAAGAAAAGAAGGAGATTCAGATTCAATTTCATGACACTAAATGAGTTTCTAAAATTTATTAAAAATTATAAAATGATCTGAAAATATTTTTACAATTATAAAAACAATCCAAAAATATTATGTTTACATTTCTAAAAAATAAACACTTCGACAGTTGCGTATGTCAAAGTCTAACATTATGCTTAAAAATACTAACAAACACTATCACATATTAATATTTAAAATAATATTACAAGTCACAATATTATCAATTATATGATGTTTATTTAGAGACTAAAAAATTATATATAATCGTTTTCCTTGCCTAATCCATCTTTTACTAAGATATGATATATTATTAATGATATGAGTCATCTCACTAATTATTACTCAAATTAATTAAGTGGTTTATTTTGTGGGGCTGACAATTTTCAAAGACAGTCTTGTCAGTTTTTAAGATATAGATTAAATCAAGATATAGATTAAATTATTGAGTCATGATAAATTAAAATTTATATTAATAAATTATAAATTTAATTTTTTATCTTCAATAATAAGACAAGAAGAGTCCTTCAAGGACAGCCACGTCAAAGGCGAAAATGTATTTGCCCGAAAATTGAATTAGCCATTAGAAAACCAGTGGCATAGCCAGACAGCCGCCATTAGCAGGGCACCCATAATAATAATAAAGAAACAAATAATTTGAGCCCTAAGAACTCTAATACTCTGTTTAGCGAGTTCAAGCAATTTGGTTAAATTTCTAATTCCAGAATTTATGAAAATTGTGAAAATCGAAAACTAAAATTGAGGTTTCCAAATTCCAAGACAGCGAGAAGAAAGTAGAAATTTTGAGAAAGGAGAATCCAGAAACAAGTTGATGAAGTTGAGCCCATCGGTGGACTCAGAGGTCAGGTTTGTAGTTTTCTGTCACTGATGCTGGATTCCAAGGCTGCTGCTGCTTTCCTTCAATGGTTCGGCCAAGACCTAGTCGCCACCTTTTGGAACATGAAATTAGCATCTGTTGGAGTATAAAAAGTAAAAACTCTCAATCTCAATGTCAAGAACATCAACGGATCTTTCCAATCCTCTTCTCGTCTGAAATCAATGGCTTCTTCTTCTTCATGCTTAAATAATAACATGGATAGCAAATCCCCAGTTGCCAAACACCCGGACTGGTTCTCTCCAGAAACAGGGATTTACAAAAGCAAACACCCTTCCATTCACCTTCCTTCAGACCCATTCCTTGATGTTGTTTCCTTTATCTTCTCAAGAAGCCACCAAGGTGTTTCAGCCCTCATTGATTCGTCATCTGGGTATTCAATCTCCTACACGGAGCTCTACCCACTGGTTAAATCCATGGCTTCTGGCCTCCGCCAAATGGGTGTTTCGCAAGGTGATGTGGTTTTGATTCTTTTGCCAAATTCTGTCTACTTTCCTATTATATTCCTTGGTGTTGTCTATTTGGGTGCCATTGTAACAACTATGAATCCTCTGTGTTGTTTCTCTGAGGTGAAAAAGCAAACACTTGATTGCAATGTGAGTCTTGCCTTTACTCTGGGTGATAGAGTTGAGAAATTTGATGGGTTGGGTGTTCCTGCAATTAGGGTGCCAGAAAATGTGTGTTTTGATTCATACAGGCCTGGGTTTTCTGATTTTTATAGGCTGATTTTGGGTGATCCCAGTTGGGTTCCTAGGCCTAAGATTCATCAGCATGACACTGCTGCAATTCTGTTTTCTTCCGGCACAACGGGTTCTTGCAAAGGGGTTGAGTTAACTCATCGGAATTTTATAGCCATGATTGAGCATTTTGTGGGATTTGAAGCGTCGCAATACGAGTATTTGAATGAGGAGAATGTGTATTTAGCTGTTTTGCCAATGTTCCACGTTTATGGCCTTTCCCTTTTTGTGATGGGGTTGTTGTCATTGGGCTCTGCAATTGTGATAATGAGAAAGTTTGATGTTGATGAGTTAACTGGAGCCATTGAGAAGTACAAGGTCACCCACTTCCCTGTTGTGCCCCCATTGCTGACAGCACTGACCGCAAGGGCTAAGAGCATTAGAGGAAGTGTTTGGAAGAGCTTAAAACAGGTGTCGTCTGGGGCTGCTCCATTGAGCAGCAAAAAGATTGAGGAGTTTGTTCATACTTTCCCTCATGTTGATTTCATTCAGGTGCGTAACTTCACCTGCAATCATTTGAATGCATGTGTGGAAAATTTACATGACAAAAACAATAATCACAAGCCTTAATCCCACTAGGTAGGGTTGGTTATATGAATTCTAGACCTTCAACCATCTCTATCCATGATCGTATTCTTACATGAAAAACCTCAAAAATGGACATATTGCTTATTGAGGAAGAAAATCTGAAATCTTGCATTGGTCTGACATGGACACAACCGAACTTTGATACAGATGATCTATACTCATGTTGTGACCTCGCGTCTAGAAAAATTTTGAACTTGAGATCTTAAACTGGTCTTACAGCTGTCCACGTTATATTGGAAGTATATACTTATGTTTGGAACTGGATGTCAAGACAAAAGTCTGAATTTTACATCTGTTATGGCATACAGGAAAACCCAAACAGTAAAAAATATGAGATAATGCTCCTTTTTTATTTCTTTGCTTTTTGCTTGGAAACCAATTGAAGCATGACAAAAAATCACGTCAAGACAAAAATGTGAATTTGAAATGTGAGCTTCTAAGACTGTTATGGCATTCAGAAAAGTAACTCCTTTTTTGTTTTTGCTTGGAGACCCATTGATGCCTGACAAATACAATTTGTCCACACAATGCATGATGTTTCTAAAGGAAATTGCTTCTACTTGAAGTGTGACACATCAGTATTGTTATTTTTGTTATCTTTAAACTCATTTTTTATGTGAAACTTTGTTTGTGCACAGGGTTATGGCTTGACTGAGTCAACTGCTGTAGGAACTCGTGGCTTCAATACTAAAATGCTTCACAGTTATTCTTCAGTAGGACTTCTTGCTCCAAATATGGAGGCCAGAGTGGTGGATTGCATTACTAGTTCGTCCTTGCCTCCTGGGAAGAGTGGGGAACTTTGGTTAAAAGGACCTGGTATTATGAAAGGTAATTAGTTTCTTAAGGATTTGACCAGTCATGCTTTTACCACATTGGGAGTCCAAACAGATGATTTAGTCTAATTGCTGTTTTAAGCATTCTTAATTCTTCAAATAGAGTTTCTAGTTGCGAAGACCTGAAATTTTGATTTTTCCTTAAATATTTTCGTTGGCCATGTCTTGCTCACCAATTTAAGCTAGGTTCACTGAGCTGAAACATATTTATTTGGATCTGCATGTCAGAGTTCAATTTGCCTAACTGACGAAACTGTTTTTCTCTTCTCTGTTCATTAGATCCTATTTTAAATGCATCTTTGATTGTCCTGCTTGTCTCACAACTGCAATTAACTGTGTTTTTGGTGCCATTACATCCATGCAGCATCTCTAACCATCGGATTCTACTTTAATGCAAAACCTGCCCTGGCTTCTGCCCCCTTTTCTGCCGTGCTGTTAACCAATTTCTACTGTTGGTCAATGGGGACTCATGCAGTATTTTAAATCCAAGCCTGTTCTCACTTGTACCTGGGCATCTTGTAACTGCAACTAACCAATTTTATGTGCTGTTTGATCCATTCAACCTCTTTTTTTTCTAAATTATTCTTTTTTTTTTCGTTTACAAAAGAAATTCAGCCATCTCTAAAGTTTTGGATAGCACTTGAAATATTTCTCAAACCATAAGAGTCACTAGATGCTGTCCTTAATAGAGGGGAACATAATTCTTCGGAACGAGTCTCACTAAAACAGAAAGAGAAGAAATATTGGAAAAGGAAACTTCAGGAAACCATATTTTACTATTCCTTTTATCTTTGAAATCATTTTACTTTCTAATCAACATTATATTTTATAATCTTCCCTGACTTTGATAGGTTATTTGAACAATCCAGAGGCAACTGCAGCAACGGTTGATGAGGATGGCTGGCTGCATACAGGAGATATCGTTTATTTCGATGAAGAAGGGTACTTGTATATATTTGATCGCTTGAAAGAGATGATCAAATACAAGGGCTTTCAGGTATAAAATTTTCCTGTTTTGGCACCCTATCACTTCACTAACCTTTACCATGAATAACATTCGAGTGATTTTCACCCCCATTTGACATGTTATCAGATTAGATACTAATGGATTGTTCTCCAATTTTTGAGATTTATTTTCCCCGCTATTGTTCAATTAGTAGAAGACTTGAATCTATTAATGCATTAGTTATTGACTTGCTGGTGAAAAGTACGGACATCATTGTTCTAATCTTGTAACTAAACTCTGCAGATTGCTCCTGCCGAACTAGAATCTGTACTGGTTTCGCATCCCGACATACTTGATGCTGCAGTAACAGGGTAAGTTATCACTTGTAGAAATGCCGTGCTTCTAGGTTTTGTATGTTTCCATATGATTAACCTGTGACAAATGAGAAATATGGTCTGTGCAAGGGAAATTGACTTCCCAAGCTCACACACCCAACACTTATATATAGCTCATGATGTCTACAGCAAGGATATTTAGCCATGATGAAATGGGATTCCAACTTAACATTTCATTAAAATTGGTAAGGTTGCACGTACAAACACGACACTCCTAGCCCGGCCATCTTGCACTTGGGTTGCCCTTTATAAATCTCTTATAATCATTATAATATTACTAGACATACGAGTATAATTTGAACCAATTGCCACTGTCAAGAACTCAGATCACTCGACAGAGTTATTCAGTTCCATGCGCAATCTAATTCCTCCTCTTCTTTGATGCATGTTTTACATTGTGCAGAAACAAGGATGAGAAAGCCGGGGAGGTGCCGGTGGCCTTTGTAGTAAAGAGGCAGGGAAGTCTGCTTCGTGAGGCAACTGTAATAGACTTTGTTGCTAAGCAGGTTCTTTCTACTAGGCTCAACTGCTCTTATCTCTTAGTATATGTTTGTTACAAGTTACTGTTGCATTCATGGCTAAAACCCAGCTCACCGCTGCAATGCTCCTGGTTTCCTCTCCTGTTGCAGGTGGCTCCGTACAAGAAAGTGAGGAAGGTGGTGTTCACACAGTCAATACCCAAGTCAGCAGCCGGGAAGATCCTCCGGCGGGAACTGAGGAGTTTAGTTTCCAGAATTTGACTGTTCATGACAGTCAGGTAGAGGAAATTCAGATAGCATTTTAGAGCAAAAGAAGGAAAAAATACTAGTCGCTGATAGAACCAACAGATTAAGTCAGATAGCATTCCCTCAGTTGATTGTATGAACAAGGATAATCCATTCTTTTGAAGATGATGCATAGGTGCATCAATAAGTGGTTTGATTACTTGCTTTGTTTATGTTTTGCTTGCCCTAGGCGTTTGCTCTGTTCTTCGTTTCTTGGTTGTATTCTAAAATAAGAGAGGTTCCCCATAATTGTATTTATATGTAACACTTAAAACTTTATTGTACAAGGATTATTACCAATCCCACCTTTGGTAATTTGATTTGATATATAATATTTTTTTTCCCTTGTGAAATAGCCAAATAAGTTAGGTATAAAGTACCCGACGGGAACATATTATCTCTTAGCATGCACCAAATTGAAGACTGAAAGAAGAACATGTCATCTCTTAGTATGTTTACATGCTTATTCTATTCAAATGAATAGTTTCATCTCTATAATTCAAATAATGTCACCTTGGTTAATTTTATTTAGGAAGTAAATATTTTGATCATTTAACCAAGAAGAATGCCTTATAAAAAACAATAAAAATATTTAAATATCAAAAATAAAATTTAATATATACAGTTCATGTGATTATTATGGACACAATGATTAGCTAGGCATATCATCTTTGTTACCTCACGGCCATTTTTGTCCATACAAATTCCACAACCTCCAAAACAAATGAAATGAAAATGCCCTCTCTCTCTCTCTCTCTGAGAGACACAAACCAGCACTCTCATCCGTTTTTTCCATGGCCGCCTCAACGGTTCAGTGGAATCTATCTCTCTCCCTTCCCTCTCCCCCCCACCACCATCCAAAATTCTTCCGCGACAATTGTCTGACATCTCTGAAATGCCATTTTGGCATCCATCCAAAAGCACTACCAGTTGCTTTCAATGGAAACTTCCTCGAAACCACACGCCCCTTTAGATTTGCCGGCCTCCATTCCACGTTTCGCCAACTGGGTACTCGCAGAGCTCACTCTACTCAGAGAATTCAGGCCAAAGCCATGGGTTCCGCCAGTGGTTCTCCTTCCACGAGCCTTCAAAGTGTAAGAAGCAATTGAAGTCCTGGTGCCTTTGTTTAATGCACGCTAGGTGTTTGTTTAAATTTGTCAATAGATCGTTTTGATGGGTTCCGCGTGTTCTGGTTAGGTCCTGGGTGTGCTGCATTTGATTGTCTCGCTTGGGATCATACTGGCCATGGATAAGGTTTTGAAGAAGGTTTTTGTGGCAGCTGCCATTAAATTCCCTAGTGCTCTGTTTGGGATGTTTTGTGTATTCACCGTTCTGACGATTCTTGATTCTACTGTTCCTGCTGCTGCCACCAGTTTGATGAACTTCTTTGAGCCTGCAATCTTGTTTATCCGGAGGTGGCTTCCACTGTTCTATGTTCCATCCTTGGTGGTAATTCCACTTGCTGTTAAAGATATTCCTGCTGCTTCCGGGGTTAAGATTTGTTTCATTATAGGTATTTGAACTTTTGGATACTGCATCTTATGGAGCATTTTGACCTTTAATTATCTTGGAGTAATATGAATCTTCTTGTATATGATTTCGTGTCTTTGCTAAACTCCAAGAAATAGCACCAAAAAAAGAAGTACTCTAAACAAAGCATACAAATTTAGTACTAAAATTGTCATGATATATGATTTTTCAACATTTAACTGTGAGGCTTAACCGATTATATGTTATTGTTCTTGTCCAAGAATAATGACCAATTTGTCATTTTCTGACCCCCCCCCCCCCTCTCTCAATCCCAAAAAAAAAAAAAGCTAAAAGATTTCTTCCTGGATATCTTGCACAAACAGCAGCCTTTTGCACGTGCATTCATTTTTTGACTCTCAAGATTTAGGAATGAAACACTACTGTTACAACAACTATTCTTCTGCATGATGATTCATCACGAATTATAATGATCATCATTGAGCAATGCCATTTTAAAATGCTTAAAATTGCTATAGCATGTACTTTTAACTTTGCATAGTATTCTATCAGTATGTTGCTAATTATTTGAGTTGCCTGATATTGCTACAATTTTTCAATAAAGAATAGAAAAATAGAATCAACTCTGTTTGTGCCTCAACCTAGCCCAGCTAATCTGCCACTATTTCTGTAAACTTTAGTTCAGCTACTTGGTTTTTGGCATGCACACTCCTCTATCAAAAGTCAACTCTTCCTAGAGCTGGTTCAAAATGAAATGGTCAAACTTTACGAGAATTAGGATAGATTTCCAGTTGTTGGTGGAAATAAAGGCTTCTAAGAGGTTTATTGCATAGTTATGAAGTCAAAAAGCTTCGAGAATTGGAGCACAGCTGTCACGGCTCTCCCGTGAATTTGGAACACTCCTAGCTCGGAATGGATTTGGAGATGGTTTCGATCGAAACAGAACAGAATAGAGCGAGGAAGAAAGAGAATGAGAGGAGAAAGAAAGAATGAGAAAAGCAATAGAAGGAAGAAGTAGATTCTGATATTCAATTCAACGATAATCTTCCCAGCATAGCTTAGGAATATATACAATCGATAGGTGTAGGTGCTGCCACAGCAGATCCTTTCCCCATTCAATTATAACCACCCTTTTTGTCCTATTCTACCCCCCTCCACGTGGGGAATCTTCCAGCCTTACTAGCTAATATTAATAGTGGAGTTACAGCAGTAAAAAGAACGAAATTACAGCAATAGCGAAATTGCATTAGTAAACGAAAAAATTAAAATTCTAACTACTCGAATTAGCTGTTAACAGGAGCCTTCCGTGACAACAGCGCCCTGTTTCTTTGTGCTCAAAACTGTTGCTTATTGATGTAAATACATAATTTACTGACATTGTCCCATTTTTTTATGTTTAAGACCCATTCTAAATGCACATCCCTAGTGTAAGCATCCCCACTTTGCGAGAGTCAGGGGCGGGTTGTTTTTGTATAGTGTTACCCCTGTTTAGTGGGATATTGTTTCCCAGTTATGTATTTGGATCAATAAGAAGACCCATGCTTATTTTGTCTAAATACATTTATGTTCCAATAATAAGAAGAAAGCAGTTAGTTGGAAATTCTTTCCGTATGTAAATTCTCAGGCTTGTGAAATTGATATTACCATGCTTCTAGAACTAAATTTGATTTTAAAGAGTCTTGCAGTTCTGAAGCATTTGCATTGGAGACATACACGGTTAACTGGAAAGACCCTAAATTGATCTATTTGGGAAACAATAATAGAATTTTTACCCTTCAATTTGTGCAATTTTAGGATTCTCCTCTGGAAGTAGGATTGGTAATTGTGTTTCTATGTTGTATAAGTTGATTTCACAATATCAACTATGTGATAGAACATGATCATATCAATTATCTTCATTCATCTCCATCTCATGAAACTTTTCCATATGAAAATGGTGTTGGAAGTTTCTCTCATCATTCCCTCACTAGAGAGTTGCATCAAGAAGGGCATCCGGTGAAAAATTTTGCCACATTGTTCTTTTGCATACATTTGTATTGTCAATGTGACTTTTAAAAGTCAATTGACATTTTGAATGTCATGCCACCGACCTTAACTTGGTTAGGAGAAAGTGTAGTTGTTGATGACGATGATGTGGCTAGATAGTCTATAAATGCTTGAAGCATAGAAACTTTATATCAGCCTTCAATCTTTCTACTGGGTATGCCTATTCCTTTATTTTAACTGTGTGCTACTTTCTCATTTGTTGCAGCTGGAGGCTGGCTAGCTTCACTTTGTGTTGCTGGTTTTACAGCTATAGCTGTAAGAAAAATGGTAAAAACTGAAATGATACCTGCTGAGCCTATGTCAAAACCATCTCCTTTCTCTAACTTAGAGTTGTGGAGTTGGGCTGGGATTTTCCTTATATCATTTGTTGCGGCACTATCATACCCAACAGCACTTGGAACGAATGCGAGAACATGCCTTCCTTTCCTACTGGCATCTACTGTGCTAGGTTATATGGTTGGTTCTGGGTAAAATACATTTTCTCAATTTAGCATATCTGTGATGAAGGCATGACATTACCATGGAAGTAATTTCCTTTTTCAGTTCTCAATTTAGCATATATTTTGTTTCTTGTCTTGAATTGTAATCGCTTTTTTGTTAATTTTTGATCCTCAGGCTGCCATCTGATATGAAAAAGGTTTTCCATCCAATTATTTGCTGTGCAGTATCTGCAGATCTAGCAGCCTTGGCTTTTGCTTATCTTTCTCGCTCTGGAATTGATCCTGTTCTAGGTATGGATGCAATCAACAACTCTAGGATTCCTTGTTTTGGTTTTCTTTCAATTAATTGAAAAAATACTGTGGAATGGTTGACCATGATTTTTTTTAACAGCTAGAAATGGTTCAATCATGGATCTTATGACACCTATCCAATCTCTAATACAGGTCCATCATCTCCTATCTGCCAACTGAATGGAGAATCCACATTTCACTTAACATTATAGCTGTCACTGTTTGCTCTTTCTTTCACCAATTGATCTTCATACATTGCATGTTGGGACCCTAAACAGCCATTTTAACAATTTATTAATATATATATTGCTCATCTAAATAATGATGTTAGAGGAAGTTTGAGAGAATTAAGCCTTGCACGAGAGACATTAAGTGTATTCTGTGGAATATGAAGGCGTCTTTCTTACATGTGAACTAAGTATAATATAAAGCTTGTCTGTTGATAGTGGGGATTAAGTGTATTCCGTAGAATGTCACTTGGGTTTCTAGAGACATCATGAAGGTTTTAAAGAACGGAACTTGTGTCTGTTGTACACAGATGTGAAGATCACATTTTGCTAAAAAGGTGATCTCATATTTCATCAGCCTAACATAGCAAGACATGATCCCAATATAGCAAGGTCTTCTCTTAAAATATGGATACAAAGGATCAGTTGAATTTGATGCCTCATGTTTGATGGGTTGTTGTTGCTCACTTGATACAGTAGAAATTTTGATCAGCTGCTCCTCTGGTAGCAGTCACAAAGCTGAGATAATAGGAATGGCAAAATAACTTGAACTGAGACACTACTGTGATTCTCTTGAATTTAACCAAGGATGTTGTTTTACTGAGAATGAAGAAGATGATTCCATGTAGCTGAATCCAGGTAGTTGCCATAACAAACTGTAAGATGTAAGGAGCTGCATAAGTTGGTTTCTTGTTGTCATACAAATGCTAGTAGATACACAAGGATGTGTGTTAGTTAATGATAAAGATGTAAGGAGCTGCATAAGTTGGTTTCTTCTTGTCATACAAATGCTAGTAGATATACAAGGATGTGCGTTAGTTAATGATAAACGGTTAAGAGATGCTGAAGAAATCCATTGGTATCTTTATTTGAGAGTGCATGAGGCCATAGTGCTAATAAATTGTACTCAAGAAAATTATAATCAACAACAAAGGGCCTTTGCAGGTCATTTTAGATTGTCTGTTTTCCAATGGCAAGGAGAGTAGATACATATCAGATTTATAAATCTAGCTGGTATATGAGCTCCATCAATTTGGAAAACCTTATTTAATAAGAAAATTTATCGAGATTGAATGACATGGAAAAAAGGTACACACAAGGACTGAAGTGGCATACCCACTGCTCTCTCCCATCATAGATTCTATTGTTTATTTGTACACGTTATTCCCTTTAAATTTTGAGGATTCAAATATATGCTTTCTTTGGATGTTTTCCACTAGTTATCTTGCTATGCATTTTATTGGTTTTACTTGCATAGTCTCTTTTTACTTGCAGGATATTACCTTACAAAGGTCTCATCTAATCCTGGAGCTGGAGACATTCTAATGGGATTTTTAGGTTCTGTTATTATTTCTTTTGCCTTCTCAATGTTCAAACAGAGAAAGGTAACTGATTATCCTGTACATTTGAAAAGCCTTTTGTTTCTAATCTTTGGCAAGTGTTTAAGGCAGAATTAGCTCATTTAAGCACCTAACTGGAGTGACAGACTGACAGTCTATGCAAGCCTATTGGTTCCGAATTGCATCATAATCTGATAATCATATCACTAGCTGCCAAGTTGGCCTGATAGTATCCTCTTGGCCTCTCTAACTAAGTGCGGGGGAATCAACTACATCTATTACTGGCAAGTGGCAACATTAAAAGAAGCTATTATATAATCTATTTATTGAAGTTACAGAAAATCTGTTTCCTTTTATGGTAAAGGAGAATAATATGCTGAGGTAATGAAGAAATAGTTAAATGTAGATGGTGAAAAACTTCCAGAAAGGTCAACAGTCACCCAATAGATATATGATATGTATATATAAAACTTGATACTAAAGAACTATGAGCCCAACTTCTTTCTTTGCATTTGTGCTCCTTTGTTATATTGAACAACAGTTAGAATTTCTATATCCATTCTGTGCCTTTATTTTATACTGCTGTTTTTTTTTTTAATTTTGTTTTGTAAGGAGCCCATTTCTTATATAGCAGTGTTCTGTATTATGGGTGGATAAGAAATGATCTTATTTGGTGCTTTATACAATTTCAGCTTGTGAAAAGGCATGCTGCTGAGATTTTCACGTCTGTCATCATTTCATCCTTATTCTCCTTGTATTCTACCGCTCTCATTGGACGACTTGTTGGATTGGAACCATCTTTGACCATTTCCATTCTACCCAGATGTGTAACTGTGGCACTGGCCCTCAGCATCGTTTCCTTCTTTGAAGGTCAGTGATTGCCCAGTGGCAAACTACGCTATATGATAGTTTCATTACTGCTACGAGCTAATTTATTTTACCCGAAGGCTACATCAGTAAACAAGGATGTTGTGCACAGTAGATCTGGCTCTGACAGCTGAACCTATACCATAGCCTGCTTCTCTTTCCTGTTTTCTTTTCTGTTCTCCTGTTGGTTGTTCTCTAGTGTTTTGGTGGTTTTAATGCATTTCCAGTTAGTTAAAAAAAAAAAAAAAAGAGAGAGAGGGGGTAATTTATTGGTTTATTGTTGTGGCGGTAATATTTTTGTCCCAGATCAGTGTGGTAATGCACACCAGAACAATTGAATAGGCTTTCGTTCTTTCTTTCCTATGCTGGTTTTAGGTGCCAATTCATCTCTCACCGCTGCTGTTGTGGTATTAACTGGTCTGGTTGGAGCGAACTTTGTCCAAGCAGTGCTTGATAAACTCCGCTTCAATGACCCAATTGCTCGAGGGATTGCAACTGCATCTAGGTATGTACTTTTTCCACAGCTACAAAACAACGATTCTTAAATTTTATATTTTCTTCATGGATACCCTATTTCTGATCCAATGCACAAAACTGAAACGAAAAGTAAGTGGATGGAAGGCAATTTCATTGCTGAAAGGTGATTTTGAAAGCCTTTTCAGGACTGAAAGAAAAGTAGACTGTAGACCTATCAAAACAACAACAGAAGTAATCAATAAATAAGGTAGTTGCTGATTAAGTTACTTGAGGTAGAAAAATACCAACTTGTAAGCTCCTTTCATTCCCTTTCCAGTAAAAGAAGTTTCTCTTCTAAATTCTGGCTACTGCCAGAATTTAACCATTACCAACTGCATCTTATCTCAACCAAGTTAGGATCGATGGTCTAACACGCATAATGTCAATTGACTTCTAAAAATCATGTTCAGTAACAATAACAACAACACTGATAGACAATTTTATCATTTGTGCCCGTAGTCTTTATTGTTCTCTGGTTGTTTCAGTGCTCACGGACTGGGAACTGCAGCATTGTCAGCAAAGGAACCCGAGGCTCTCCCATTTTGTGCCATCGCTTATGCTCTAACTGGTATATTTGGTTCTCTTATTTGCTCTGTTCCGGCTGTCAGACAAAGCTTGCTTGCAGTGGTTGGTTAGAACAATTAACACTTCAGTTAGTCCTTTGTCACACATTGTTGGTAATCAACTTAATGTTGTTATCATATTCCAGTGTTCTATATTTGGCCAACGTTAAAGCCCTTAATTGAGTTTAGATCATGCTTCCATTAGTAGGGACGCAGTTTGTGCTCTTTGCTGAGACTGGACAACTTTCACAAGCAGCTGTGTACAGGGACAGCAATGGCCTCAATTTAGTATTAGTAAAAAAATAAATTATTAAAGTATCCTGGCCCCTGGGTCCATTTCTTTGTGTTCTTGTCTAACTACCCAAAAGTGGGTCACTTTTTCTGACAGTTAAGGAAAAATATCATATAGAATTATTTGATACATTTCTTAAGAATTTGAAAGGTTTATAATATTCAGTCTAATAATAATTCATGTTAAAGGGCATCTTTTGCAACTTATATTTGGTTATGTTACTACCAAATGACAAGGCTCCTTTTTATTTTTATGGGTACAAAGGAATCTTTTTTATTCTTATTTTTATGGGTACACTGAATCCCAACCGCGAGACTGGACTGCCACCAATGGCGGTTTCCCCGCCATTTGCATTGGCCACCTAAATTCCACTCAGCACGACAAAACGGACGAGAGACGACAGAGGTCCCCGGATAAAAAAAAAAACTACAGATCCTGCGAAGCGCACTGGAAGCTATGTTGAAATTAAATCGTCATTACACTGAATTCAAGGCAGAGATCACGAGTGAGTTACAAGCACAGCAAGGACGACAACTGAAGCAAGGATGTTACAGATTCAAGAATTCCATGGCTCACAGCCTGCAACCGCCAACACTGCTCCGAATGGGAACCCAAAATTTTGCTGTATGCCTGTTCTTAATCCAGAGGAACAATATTATATTATATTATAATCCGATACAACTGGAATTTCAGGGATTTGATGGACAGGAACCCCATGAAATCTTCGAGGCGAAACTATATTTTGAGTACTATAACATCCCAGAAAATCAGCTTGGCATCTTTCCACATGGATGGACCTGCAGCAACTTGGTTCCAATGGATGAAGGTGAGAAATAAGCTAGGAGTTTGGTATGAGTTTGAACCAGACCTCTTGGTGAGATTTGGACTCTTAGAATATGATGATCCTCAAGGTGCACTTTGCAAACTCACTCAAACCAAGTCAGTCAGGGATTACCAATCCAATTCGAAGCTCTTTGTACCAAGGTTACTGGGTCCTGAATCCTTTCTAAAAAGTTGCTTTATTTCATGGTTAAAACCTGAGATTCAAATAGAGGTAATTGCAAATAGAACTTATAATCTCACAGAAGCCTTTGGTCTAGCTAGGCTATACGAAGATAAACTGAGATTCGCCAAGTTTTGGCCTCAGAAAACCAACTCCAATCCTTTTATTCTTGGACCAGGACCTGTTTCGGAGCCTGTCTTAGTCCCTAAAAGCAGTTACCCATTAGGCAAGGTTCACAGGTGACAATTTCACTTTAACAAGTGGGCCTAATAGACCTTATTTAGCTAGCCTTTTCATGCTATCTTACCCAATGGAACCTAATCTAGAATACCATTTGATACTTTCGTTCACAATATCATTATGCGAGTCAAATAGAAAACATTATAATCAGAGTTAAAATGAACATCCTTAACATCCAACATAATCAAGTCATCAAAAATAAAACAGGGTCCATAAAAAGACGTCCCATAAAAAATTTTAATGAAATCCGAAACTAAAATAAATCTGTAACTTAATTTAAGCAAAGTAACTATTGAAAGCAAATTTCAATTAATTCCTAGAAAATAATGAGTGTCATGAAGAACTAGCATGCAATTATCTCGCAACTTTAACTAGAACATGCCAATTTCTAATGCCTCTTTGTTGGTGTTATTTCTTATTTATATCTTTTGTTGCTTTAGAAATTAGTGATACTCCACATACCTTTTAGGCCGGCCTAACCCTAAAGTCATATATGCCATGGCATAAGACCCCCAAAATTAGAAGGTCCCAAATTTTAAAAATTTATAATATATATGTATATATATTTTTTATTTTTTTAATAATAAATATTTTATTAAAAAAATTAAATACAAAGCATTATAAATCTTTTTAACTTCCCTTCATAAATATTTTTTTACATTAATGTTTTGTTTTGTTTCCAACTATAAGAGAAATATAAATTTATAGTTTTTTTCTTGCACTAACCTTCTTACAGTTTTAAAAAAAATTAATTTTGTTTTTCTTTGTTTATTGTAATAAGTTGTTTGACTTTTTTTTTTTCCTTATCTCTAAGACATTATATTTTAGTTAAAAATTTATTATCGTTAAGAGATTATTATATTTTGTAGTTGATTAAATTCTAACTCTTTTTTTAATTTAATAAAATGATGAAATATTTGTGTAAAAAAATATATTATTTATTTTTTTATAAAAAAAAAATAATACTCAAACGTCTCAACAAATCTTTTCGCCTAAACCCCTGACTTTGTTGGGCCGGCTTTGATACCTTCTACATTCTCCCGCTTTGTGACTTGTTGCTCCTATGTCTACAATTCAACCATGGAGAGATTGAGCAACAAACACATTTATACAAACAAAAATAAATGTACGAGAGACGGTCAAGAAATGTCTTTTCTTTCTTCGGCTCAGTGCAGTTACGTACAAGAAAAGTGTTCAAACTTGTCACAATTATAGCAAGCGTTCCTTGCTTTCCCTTTGCCTCCAACAGGCTTCCCCCTCCAGCGCTTGGTGGTCTTGTCCTACCCGAGACCAAGTCTTTTTCCTTGTCTTTAAGGGTATTTCTTCCCAAACTGTTCTTCCAGTAGAAACTACACAACCCAATGCAATTTAACCTTTGGGTGCTTCAGGGAAACAAATGGAACAGACGCTATTATCGGCCAGACCTTGAAATTCAGAGACATCAGCATTAGCAATGGGAGGCCAAATTAACTTGAAAGATACCGGTCTCTTGACTCTTGCAAGACTGGTATTCACGGCAAGAACTCCCTTGGTTGGTGGCTTGTCACTATCATGTGAAGACAAATGTCAATAAATCTACAGTTCAGAAATCTAACCAAAAAGATCATGATAAGGTATGATGTTAAGAAATTTACTGACAGAGAGAGGAGTCAAATAATCGCCAAGCAACGCAAAACCAGGTGGTGCATGAGGTCTCCAAAATGCATATACTTGGCCACTGTATGGATCTGCAGAACAAAATATAATTAGATGATGACTGAACTAAATGAAACTTTAAAAAGGATCAGAATTCTAGAATTACCGTGATGAAAGAAAGAAAAACTTACTTTCAATTGTTCCAACTTTGTCAAACTCAGAGCACACCACTGTCATTTTCTTTGATGTCATCCTCAAAAATGCCAAAATATCCTCTTCCACTGCTAAAAATAGTAGTCTCCAGATGCGAAACGAAAAATTCATAAAAATATCCGAGACAGAAAATGGACATTTATCTTTCCAGAAGCACTAGAAAACTTCATGAAGGTATCAACGGGCTCCAAAATTCTGATGCCAATCATGCCATTGCTCTCCATTGTTAACCCAAGGGCATTTGCATTCATTTCTTAACACTTATATCCTTCAAATTCTCCTATCAGATCATTATCCATGTTACTTAACATTGTAAAGCGCGCATAACCATCATTCACACTACAAAAAATCCATTAATTAGTGACGGAATTTTTCCGTCACTATTTAGAGACAGATTTGCGACGAAAATTCCGTCGCTAAATTTTAGCGATGGATTTGTGACGAAAATTTCGTGACCAAATTTTTAATTTTTTTTTATGTTTAGCAACGGAATTCGCGACGGAAAATTCCGTCACTAAATATTTTTAATATTTTTTATTAAAATGTTAAAATTAGCAACGGCATAAACCGTCATTATATAATTAAATAAAATAAAATTAAAAATGAAATTTCTTTAGCGACGGATAAACCCGTCACTAACTAATTTATAAAATAAAAAATAATATAACATTTATTTAATGATAATTAAAAAAATTAAAAATAAAATGAAATTTGTTTAGTGATGGGAGAACCCGTCACTAAATAATTTAAAAAATAAAAAGTAAAATGAAATTATGGGAGTTCTCGTCGCTATATAATTAAATTAAATAAAAAATTAAATAAAATTTATTTAATGATAATTTAAAAAATTAAAAAATAAAATAAAATATATTTAGTAAGGGGTTCTCACGTCACTAAATAATTTAAAAATAGAAAATAAAATAAAATTATTTAGCAACAAGAATGCCCATCGCTAAATAATTAAATAAAATAAAAATAAAAATAAAATAAAATTTATTTAGTGACAGAACATCCCGTTACTAAATAATTTATAAAATAAAAAATAAAATAAAATTATTTAGCAATGAGAGTTCCCATAGCTAAATAATTAAATTAAATAAAAAATAAAATAAATTTTATTTAGTGATAATTAAAAAAATTAAAAAATAAAATAAAATTTATTTAGTGACGGGTTCGTGAACCCGTCACTAAATAATTTAAAAATAAAAAATAAAATGAAATTTACGTAGCGACGGGCATGCTCGCCGCTAAATAATTAAATAAAATAAAATTTATTTAGTGATGGAACATCCCGTCACTAAATAATTTAAAAAATAAAAAATAAAATAAAATTATTTAGCGACGACATCACCGGTCGCTAAATAATTAAATTAAATAAAAAAATAAAATTTATTTATCAATAATTAAAAAAATTAAAAAATAAAATGAAATTTATTTAGGGACGAGTTCTTCTATCCCTGAATAATTTAAAAAAAAAAAAGCAAAATGAAATTTATGTAGTGACAAAAAATTTATCAATAAATAATTTAAAAAATAAAAAATAAAATGAAGTTATTTAGCGACAGGATTACTCGGCGCTAAATAATTAAATAAAATAAAATTATTTAGCGACAAGAATACACGTCGCTAAAAATTTAAAAAAATAAAAATAAAATAAAATTTATTTAGTGACGAGAGATCTTGTCATTGACTAATTTAAAAAATAAAAAATAAAATATAATTATTTAGCAACGAGAGTACTGTCACTAAATAATTAAATAAAATAAATTATTTTGCGACGGGAGTACCATCACTAAATAATTAAACAAAATAAAAATAAAATAAAATTTATTTAATAATAATTAAAAAATAAAAAGATAAAAAAAATCATTTAGGGACTAAATAACACGTCACTATATATTTAAAAAAATAAAAATAAAATAAAATTTATTTAACAATAATTAAATAAATTAGAAATAAAATAAAATTATTTAACGGTGAGTAACCCGTCGCCAAATAATTAAACAAAATAAGAAAATAAAATTATTTAGCGACAGGATTACCCATCTCAAAATAATTAAGCTAAATAATTAAAAAATAAAAAATAAAATAAAATTTATTTAGCAACCAGTAGACCCATTACTAAATTATTTAAAAAATTAAAATTAAATTTATTTAGCGACTGGTGAATCCATTGCTAAATAATTTAAAAAATAAAAATAAAATAATATTTATTTAGTGATGGATATTTCATCACTAAATAATTAAAAAATAAAAATAAATTAAAATTATTTAGTAATGAAATATTTCTCTGCTAAATAATTATAAAAAATTAAATTATTTAAGAAATTTTAAATTTTAAATTATTTAAACAAATATAAATATAACTTCTATAATACACAAAAAAACATCTCGAGAGTGTCATTTGGATCATCATCCCATGCTTAAGCCTAGACTTAAAGATCAAAACAAATTACTAACAATATTTAACTGAAAAGTGGTCAAAACTATATTAATTTTAAGAAATGTTATAAGGCTACAACTTTACTCTC
This sequence comes from Diospyros kaki, assembly GCA_036245055.1. NCBI lineage: Eukaryota > Viridiplantae > Streptophyta > Magnoliopsida > Ericales > Ebenaceae > Diospyros > Diospyros kaki. The sequence goes on from BSEG01000007.1 coordinate 35,198,190, forward strand.
AACACTTTTTTTTGTCATATGTTACAAGGCTATAAATTATTTAGCGACAAAAGATTTTCGTAGCTAAAAAATAAAAAACTAAATCAAATTAAAAATTTTATTAAATTTTTTTACTGACTATATATAAATCTTTCCACCAAGTTAAGTTAAATATATATAAATCCTGAATATATATAGATCAGGGCCACTTAACAAATTGGTATAAAATAATGCATTAGAAAATAAAAAATAATATGTCAATTCAATAAGTTATATGACTCAAAATCTTATCCACTCTAAATAAAACAAGTGTAGAAGGAGATATAGACAACTCGCAACATGAAAAAAAATTTCACTATATTATTTATGTGGGCTAGGCTCGCCATCTAATCAAAATATTATTACGTAATAAAAAGATTATATATAATTGAATACAAGTTTCATATAACAATTTTTTATTGAATAGTTTTATGGTCCAAATGAAACCATGCATCTTATAGAAAATTTTCACTCATCTGTTGATGTATCATTAATTTTTTTGATAATAAATTAATATTTGATAATGCCAATTTTCTCAGTCATCTGCTGATTAATAGCATATGACACTTTTTTAATTTGATATGAGCATGTATGCTATGCACTATATATCTTATGTAAGTTCTTCTTCTTATTGATTTTATTGCCATCTTTTTTGTTGGTTTAGGTAAATTCAATCATGGATCCAACAAGCATTACAAGTGTAACATCCCGCTCGAGTGATAGGAAGAACCGGAACAACTTACCCTGATGGGCCTACACGAACTTCCCAGGGGGGTCACCCATCCCAGGATTGCCCCAAGTCAAGCACGCTTAACTTGGGAGTTCTTTGCCAACATTCAGCCCAAAAGGTATCCAGCTGGTGTTGTTTCCTTTCTTACTCTATCCTCGATATATTCTAACTTCTCTGGGCTCTCGAGGTATTACATTCTCCCCCTTAAGCCCAGACGTCCTCGTCATGCGACCTTACAACCGGTCCCAGATCTCTCCCCCCTTACATGGCCGATGTGGGATTCGCCTAAGGTGCCTACATGCACCCCCCATAGGGGCCTACACGCCCCCCTCGGGACTCAGCCTCCGAGCTGAGGTTTGCCCCACCACCGCGCTCAGAGGCTCGGGAGTCGGCTCTGATGCCACCTGTAACATCCCGCTCGAGTGATAAGAAGAACCAGAACAACTTACCCTGATGGGCCTACACGAACTTCCCAGGGGGGTCACCCATCCCAGGATTGCCCCAGGTCAAGCACGCTTAACTTGGGAGTTCTTTGCCAACATTCAGCCCAAAAGGTATCCAGCTGGTGTTGTTTCCTTTCTTACTCTATCCTCGATATATTCTAACTTCTCTGGGCTCTCGGGGTATTACAACAAGTAAACATTTTTTTTGAAATAAGAATAAATTCTTTTTCACCTAAACAATAAACATTACAATAATTTTATAGATAGAGATTTAATACAAAAAATTTATCATAAAACATTTGGATCATATCATTATCTTAAAATATTTTTTTTATAATTTTAAAATTTAAATGAGATTGGAGAGATCAGTGGGATCATTCACATCCTAGAAGAAAAATATATACACAAACATGAAAAAAATTAAATTAATATATTGATCAATGATCATATATAGATGGACAAATGCATCCAAAATGACATAATAATACTTAAATAATTTTGATATGTGCTCTCTATACAAATCAAGAAACACTTCTCAAAAAATATATAAAAATTTTTATAAAGAATTTATTTTAGGCTAAAGGCATATTTAACCCTTCCACCTTTTATGATTTAACCATTTTGCCCTTTGAACTTAAGAAGGGGCCGATCAGCCCCCTCAACTTTCCATTTGAGGTCTATTAAACACTTAAAAATTTAAAATCACTGCAAAATGAACGTATCTGACACACGCCTGCATTTATTTAATATTAAATTTTATATTAATATGATATATATTAATAAATTATAAATTATTATTTTATTATTGATACAATGCAAATATATTGATGTCTAATAAAATTTTATCTGTTAATAAATTATATATTTTATTTATTAAAATTTTATATTAAGACAACATAAATATATATGTTGATGTCTAAATGATAAATTTTTATTATTAAATATTGATAAATTATACACAATTATTTATTAAAAATATATTAATACAAACCTACACAGTGAACATATATTTATAAATTTATTAAATATAAATATATTATATTATATTATATTAATACAAACCTATACAGTGAATATATAAAAATATATGTATTATACACATTATATAAATATATTATATTATATAAATGTATGTATTATACACATTATAAATATATGTGCTCACTGTGTAGGTTTGTATTAATATAAATTTTATATAAACATATATAAATATATGTATTATACACATTATAAATATATATGTTCACTGTGTAGGTTTGTATTAATATAAATTTTTAATAAATAATTATGTATAATTTATTAATATTTAATAATAAAAATTTATCATTTAGACATCAACATATATATTTATATTGTCTTAATATAAATTTTTAATAAATAAAATATATAATTTATTAATAGATAAAATTTTATTAGACATCAATATATTTGCATTGTATCAATAATAAAATAATAATTTATAATTTATTAATATATATCATATTAATATAAAGTTTAATATTAAATAAATGCAGAGCGTGTCACATATGTTCATTTTGCAGTGATTTTGAATTTTTAAGTGTTTAATAGGTCTCAAATAGAAAGTTGAGGAGGCTGATAGGCCCCTTTAAGTTCAGGGGGCAAAATAGTTAAATCAGAAAAGGTAGAGGGGCTAAATATGCCTTTAACCATTTATTTTATCATTGGAATTGATGTACCTATTTTTTGAGTAATGCCTATATTAAGATTATTTTTATTTGTAGTATTCTATAATTCTATATGTATGAATCAATAGACCAAGATTTGTGAAGAATCCTAATATTAGCACAACCAGAGATTGTACAGTTGATAATACTTAACATGTCGCATCATGTAAAAATAAAATAAAAAAATCTAAAAATTAATATTAAGTGCATTCAACATTTATACTGCAAATTCAAAAAAATAAATAAAAGGGCACTATATATCTTGATCAATGAGAGTATAATTTTTAATTTTTTATTTAATTTATTTGTGTATTTATATTTTATTATTTTTAAAAATTAATTTATATTTTATGATTTCTATATTTATATTTTATAAATAAAATATTTATTTTTATTAGTATTTATATTGTTTTATGTTTGAATTTTTAAAAATAAAATAGTATATTTTAATATTTTAAAATTAAATATTAAAATAAATACCCCCACCCCCGACGTGTCCCCCATCCCCCTCCTTGGCCCGCCCCACCCCCTCACGTGTCCCCCTCCCCCTCCTGCCCCACTCCTTTCCCCTCCATCCCCCTCCCTAGCCTTCCCCCACCCCCCATGTGTCCCCCTTCCTCCTCTGTCTTATTTAAAATTCCCTAAGACTATATCTAGTGCCAGATGAGATATCTAGGCTAGAAAATAAATGTAAAGCGGAAGCTGAATCGAACCTGCTTATGATAATACATAATTTAATAACTGTACATGTCATTTAATACAAGTTAATACATAAAGCGTTTGATGATAGAACAGTATATACAATTCTTAAGCTAATCCTATTACAACATGGTACATTTACTTGCATCTTGATATCTCGTGTCACTACACATCACCAATCTCTAAACCATCTCTGCAAGTCCCGGCTGGAACGTTGAATGTTCCAGGGGCGAACCCATGTTAGATGATGAACCATCTAAGTAAGAATACCAAATGCAATGCTATGAGTGTATGCAATGTCTTTCATCGTAGGTGTCAACTACACCCCTCATGCTGCCTATCATTTTAGCGGCCACCTCTTTCGAGGTCGAGGTGTATGGGTGCACCCTTGATAAGTCAGTGGTGCCAGTTCGTACTCCCTACGGCCTCATATACGTGTGGTCAACAATATCGTTATGCATGTATGCATTTCATAGTCATGCCATTGATGCAGTCTACATGATGATTTCATATCATAGCATGCCAATATGATAAAAGCAATTATATTTATAATTGTATTAAATTCAAGCAGCATACTTACAGTTAATTTGTCTCGAACTACGTGCCAAGCGGCTATCCCTTAATCTCCTTGCCCACAAGGACCCCTACAACATAGATTTATTTTTAGAATACCATTTGCTAGTTTTTCATAATTTCTTCCATTTTTCTTTTATTCCTAAGCTTTATTTCTTCCAAAATTACATAATAATTATTTAGGCTTCATAAAAATTTACTTTCTTTTTACCAATATTCTGGAATTTTTCTTGTAATTTTCTAACTTTAATTCTAGTTTCCCTTATTTCATAGTAGCTAAATATGTAATTATTGCATAATAATTACCTAATCTTTCCATTAAATTTCTCTTCACTAATATTTCTTAAATAATACTTATAACATTCTGAAATATTCTTGAAATTTTCAGACTTAAAAAAAATCCTATTTTTTTCTTTATTTTCGTAATAGATAAATCTACTTAAATTACATAATAATTACCTAATCTTTCAATTTATTAAATTTATCTTCACTAATATTTATTAAATAACACTTATAACATTCTGAAATTTTCTTGGAATTTTCAAAATTAAAATCTTATTTTTCTTTATTTCTATAATAGAAAAATCTACTTAAATTACATAATAATTACCTAATATTTCATTTTATTCAATTTATTTTCACTAATATTTCTTAAATAACACTTATAACATTCTGAAATTTTCTTGGAATTTTCATAATTAAAATCCTATTTTTCTTTATTTCCATAATAGAAAAAATCTACTTAAATAATTAATAAATTTATCATTTTCAGAAAATTATACATTAAATGAATCATAAACAATATTTCAGATTTAGTAATAAAATTTTCAAATTTTATTTTATTTTATTTTATTTTCTTTTCTTTTCTTTTTATTTATTTTCTTTTCCATCGGGCGTGTGAGCTGCACGCGCCTTCTTCCCACTTGCGGGCGCGTGCAGCTCACACGCCCGACTGGTTCTTCTTCTCCGGCGAGAACTTCGCCGCCGGCCGGCGATTTGACCTCTAAACTTGATTTTTCTACTCCTAATCTCTAGATCTCGACATTACGAACACATTGGTACAAAAATTACAAAAAAATAGGATCGAACTTACCTCGAATCGACTGAATACCCCTCGGCTCTGGCGAGTCGCGCGTTTTCCGGCGAAGCTTTGATTCGCCTTCTCCTTTGCTCCGTTAGCCTCCAAATTCTCCAGAAACGATGCCCACGACTTGAAGATTAGAACCCCACTCTCCAATCTCACAAAATCACTCCCAATCGACTGATCTAAGCCTCGAAATTTTTGAATGGGTTGGGCAGCGCGAACTTGGCTATTTATAGCCCATTTTCGACGTGCTTTACTTCCTCATCGACGGCCACGCGTCTCAGAAGCCATACCCCGGTCACTTCGGCAATTAAAACCCCACCTTTGCCCCCAAGGATCAACTTGCAGGCGCGGCCATGCTCTAGCCGCGCACTGCTTCTGCAATCTGATTTTCACTTTTTTTTAATTTAATTTATTACATATATATATATCATACGACCTGCATATATACTTACCTAAAATTATACTTTCATTTAATCTTAAATCATATTATAATTTTATTTAATCCTATTAATCTTAAATCATATTTATATATTTATTCATTTATATTTTTCATAAACATATTTTAGGTGAATTTAATTAACTAAATTAATCACATACACCTAATAAATTATTTAGCCTAACTTAATTGAATTTATTTATAAAACTTAGGGTATTACACTACCTCTTTTCCCTCCTGGTCCTCTGCACTCCCTTTCTTCATCTCTCTCTCCCTCTCTCGTTCTCGTGATAAAGTAGTATAGTTGAGCTCTGCTTTTCTTTTCAGTGAGGTATTTTTTTTTTATCTTTATGTTTTATTTATATCATTTTAATTGTTAGGTATATTTAGAATGTTTATAGGATAAAAAATATTTATGTTAGTTATAGATTATTTCCTTTTAACTGATATGTCAATTTCATTATCTTAGTTATAGATTGTTTCCTTTTAATTGATATATCAATTTTATTTTAATGTCTTTGTTATTTATATTTATTGTATGTATGTTATTGTTTATTTTATACTTATATAATTATATATTTTGTATATATTATTGTGTATTGTGTATATATTATTGATGATTTATATAAAAAATTATTAAAAAACGTGTAAAAAAATTATTATGTCAATCAACATTTGTAAATGAAATATTAAGTAATTATAAAAAATAAAATGAATATACAATTTTTTTAACATGTCGTACGTAGTTATTTATTAAATATACTACAATAATTTTAAATAAAAAGATTAATATTTATATTTTAATTAGTTTTTATTTATATTTTAATATTAAAAATACAAATATGATGTTATAAATATTGTTAGTCAATTAGCTATTTATTAAATATAAATTTTAAAACTAAAAATAAAAATATAATGTTATAAAATTGTTTAAAAATACAACCAAAGATAAAAATTCAACCCACGTGCCTCCTCCCTAACCCGCCCCCACGTGTCCCCCCTCCTCCTCCCACCCAACCCCCCCTCACCTCCATGTGTCCCCCTCCCTCCCTCCTTTCTCCCTGCACCCAACCCATCTCCCCTTTCCCTGCCACCCACCCTTCCCCACCCTCACGTGTCCCCCTTCCAACCTCCCCATCCCCCCAACCCATCTCCCCTTTCCCTGCCACGCCTCCCTCTCCCCCCCCCAAAAAAAAAATTATTTCAATTTCTCTCCCCTTTCCCTGGCACACCACGTGTCCCCCCTCCACCCCTCTTTAAATCCCCACCTCTCTTTCCTTTTCCCCTCCCCCTCCTCTGCACTTCCTCTCTGCGTCTCTCCCTCCCTCCCTCACTCTCACGATAAATTTATATTTTGTAGTATAGTTGAGCTCTGATTTTCTTTTGCAGTAAGATATATATTTTTTTATCTTTATATTTTATTTATATCATTTTAATTGTTAGGTATATTTTAAATGTTTCTAGGATAACAAATATTTATGTTAGTTATAGATTGTTTCTTCTTAATTCATATGCCAATTTCATTATCTTAGTTATTGATTGTTTCCTTTTAGCTGTCAATTTCATTTTAATATCTTTGTTATTTATATTTATTGCATGTATGTTATTGTTTATTTTATGTTTATATAATTGTATATTTTATATATATATTATTGTGTATTGTGTGTTTATTATTGATGATTTATATAAAAAATATTAAAAAACATGTAAAAAAAATTAATATGTCAATCAATATTTGTAAATAAAATATTAATTAATTATAAAAAATAAAATAAATATACAATTTTTTTAAAATAGTGCCGTACGTAGTTATTTATTAAATAAATTATAATAATTTTAAATAAAAGATTAATATTTATATTTTAACTAATTTTTATTTATATTTTAAAATTAAAAATACAAATATGATGTTATAAATATTGTTGGTTAGTTAGGTATTTTTTAAATACAAACTTTAAAATTGGAAATAAAATTATAATGTTATAAAATTTAATAAAAAATTTAAATAATATTTTTTTGTCAAATAAATATTAATTATATATAAAATTTTTAATAAATATATAATTTTTTTATAAAAATAGTGTTTTAAGTAATTATTTATTGAAAAACAGTCTCTTTACACACTACAAGAAAAATCAAATTTAGTGACGGAAAAATCCGTCAATAAAATAAGAATATCTGTCACTAAACAATTTAGTGACGGAATAATATATTAAAATCATTATAATATATTCAATATATAATTAATATTTATTTGACAAAAAAATATTATTTAAACTTTTATTAAATTTTATAACATTATAATTTTATTTCCAATTTTAAAGTTTGTATTTAATAAATACCTAACTAACCAACAATATTTATAACATCATATTTGTATTTTTAATTTTAAAATATAAATAAAAAGTAGTTAAAATATAAATATTAATCTTTTATTTAAAATTATTATAATTTATTTAATAAATAACTACGTACGACACTATTTTAAAAAAATTGTATATTTATTTTATTTTTTATAATTAATTAATATTTTATTTACAAATATTGATTGACATATTAATTTTTTTACATTTTTTTAATATTTTTTATATAAATCATCAATAATAAACACACAATACACAATAATATATACAAAATATATAATTATATAAACATAAAATAAACAATAACAGACATACAATAAATATAAATAACAAAAATATTAAAATGAAATTGACATCTAAAAGGAAACAATCAATAACTAAGATAATGAAATTGGCATATGAATTAAAAGGAAACAATCGATAACTAACATAAATATTTGTTATCCTAGAAACATTTAAAATATACCTAACAATTAAAATGATATAAATAAAATATAAAGATAAAAAAAAAATCTTACTGTAAAAGAAAATCAGAGCTCAACTATATTGCAAAATATAAATTTATCGTGAGAGCGAGGGAGGGAGGGAAAGACACAGAAAGGAAGTGCAGAGCAGGGGGAGGGGAAGGGAAAAGGAGGTGGGGATTTAAAGAGGGGTGGAGGGGGGACGCGTGGCGTGCTAGGGAAAAGGGAGGCAAATTGAAATAATTTTTTTTTTTTTGGAGGGGGGAGGCGTGGCGTGGCATGGCAGGGAAAGGGGCATGGCAAGGAAAGGGGATATGGGTTGGGTGTAAGGGAGAGGGGGAGGTTGGAAGGGGGACACATGAGGGTGGGGGGAGGGGGGTGGCAGGGAAAGAGGAGATGGGTTGGGTGCAGGGGGGAGGGAGGAAGAGGGACACGTGGGATGGGGGGGTGGGCACAGGGAAGGGAGGAGGAGGGGGGACACGTGGGGGCGAGTCAGGGAGGGAACAGGTGGGTTATATTTTTATCTCTGATTGTATTTTTAAATAATTTTATAACATTATATTTTTATTTTTAATTTTAAAAATTGTATTTAATAAATACCTAATTGACTAACAATATTTATAACATCATATTTGTATTTTTAATATTAAAATATAAATAAAAACTAATTAAAATATAAATATTAATCTTTTTATTTAAAATTATTATAGTAAATGGGAGATGGGTTGCGTGCAAGGAAGACACATAGGGGTGGGGGGAGGGGGGTGGCAGGGAAAGGGGAGATGGGTTGGGTGTAGGGGGAGGCAGGGAGGGGGACACGTGGAGGTGAGCAGGGGTTGGGTAGGAGGAGGAGGGAGGACACGTGGGGGCGGGTCAAGGACACGTGGGTGATATTTGTATCTTTGGTTGTATTTTTAAATAATTTTATAATATTATATTTTTAATTTTAATTTTTAAATTAATATTTAATAAATAGCTAACTAACTAACAATATTTATAACATCATATTTGTATTTTTAATATTAAAATATAAATAAAAACTAATTAAAATATAAATATTAATCTTTTTATTTAAAATTATTATAGTAAAGGGGAGATGGGTTGCGTGGAAGGGGGAGGGAGAGGTTGGAAGGGGGACACGTAGGGGTGGGGGGGAGGGGGGTGGCAAGAAAATGGGAGATGGGTTGGGTGTAGGGGGGAGGCAGGGAGGGGGACACGTGGAGGTGAGGAGGGGTTGGGTGGGAGGAGGAGGGGGGACACGTGGGGGCGGGTCAAAGAGGGGACACATGGATGATATTTGTATCTTTGGTTGTATTTTTAAACAATTTTATAACATTATATTTTTATTTTTTATTTTTAAATTTATATTTAATAAATAGCTAACTGACTAACAATATTTATAACATCATATTTGTATTTTTAATATTAAAATATAAATAAAAACTAATTAAAATATAAATATTAATCTTTTTATTTAAAATTATTATAGTATATTTAATAAATAACTATGTATGACATGTTTAAAAAAAAAATAGATTCATTTTATTTTTTATAATTACTTAATATTTCATTTACAAAGGTTAATTGACATAATAATTTTTTTACACATTTTTTAATAATTTTTTATATAAATCATCAATTATATATACACAATACACAATAATATATACAAAATATATAATTATATAAATATAAAATAAACAATAACATACATACAATAAATATAAATAACAAAGACATTAAAATAAAATTGACATATCAATTAAAAGGAAACAATCTATAACTAAGATAATAAAATTGACATATCAGTTAAAAGGAAATAATCTATAACTAACATAAATATTTTTTATCCTATAAACATTCTAAATATACCTAACAATTAAAATGATATAAATAAAACATAAAGATAAAAAAAAAGAAAAATACCTCACTGGAAAAGAAAAGCAGAGCTCAACTATACTGCTTTATTGTGAGAGCGAGAGAGGGAGAGAGAGATGCAGAAAGGGTGTAGCACCCCAAGTGCTACGATAATTAATAAGAGAAAACCCATACCAAAAATAATAATTAAATCTCATAAACTAAAAATAAAATTATTAAATTGTGCCACATCTCAAGGCTAGCAAAACTCAACTAACAAAATGTAAACTTAAATGAAATATCCCTCAATACTGAAAATAAAATGTATGACAATCTCTAAACTAGTCAACCATGACCCAGAAATCTTATAGGCATTGAATGGCCTCCACGTACACACTGCTAGCGTCCCCCATTGCTACTACTAGGACCCGCTTCAGGAGCTACCTCGCTATGACCTGGAATGGTGAAAAGTGCAAGATGAGTCACAAGACTCAGCAAGTAATAAGCAATGAAAGAAAGTTTAAAACTGAGACAAAGAAAAGTTGAACTCATCGAACTAACTCATCTCACAACTCATAGATAATTGGTCATAACTTGAGGCATAACTGATCTCAATGTGAGGGAATTAATATATTGGAAAATCTTGTATGGTTGCGTAAGTTCTCATGTAGATGTAGAATAAATAAACATCACTCATACAGGTATGTATGCAAAACTGGCTAAGACCCATATATATAAAGAAGAAGTCTCATACCTGCCTGTTGCTGAACCTGCAACCATAAACATCAAACAAATACTCACTAGGGTCAAACACCCTTACTCCATATCTAGGAACGAACAGAAAAGAAATATCATCTCAATAGTATTACTAGGGCTGCCGCCCCTCGCTACCGGCAGTGGGTAATCTCAAAAGAACTGAGCTCATGGGATCTCTTCGCGGACTAAGCCGCCTTAAATGCCAAATGTTCAAATACGTGCTAGCACACAATATGAAGTGCTCCAAGTAATCTCATGCTCCATGCTCATACAACATGAATGCACATAAACTCAAATAATCTTATGCAATGCATATGTCTTAATTCTCATTGTGTTGGAGACTTGATACTTTGGATTAATTATGTGAACGTAGATTTTTCTTACCCTTGTCTCAATTTAGTTACTACTTCTCAACCTATGAGATTAACCTAACTCTCTTATGTATCTTGAAAAACAACAATGAACTCCAATTTCATATCATAAGGGTTTAAGACTTCGAATATTTTCACTAATTATTGAGGCATCCAATATTTGTCTCTTTAAGTTTTATATGGAGGCATGAAATTAAATATTACTCTTTTAAACTGGTGCCTTCTCTTCTCACTTCTAAATTATCTCAATAATGTAATTATTTTAATTGAAGTTCAATCAAAAGGTAAATATTAAACCTCAAGCCTTATGAGTTCAAGGATATACTAGATGAATAAGACTTGCTTAATATTATTTTTAAAGCATAAGATTTCTTTAAATCTTATTAATATTTCTTTAAAATAATTTAAATTTAATTTTGAACTTAATTAAAGAGATTTCTACTTGCACTAAACTCATATTAGGATGAAAAATAATTTTTTTTTGTGTTACAGTAACAGCACTACAGTAACATTGCTATAGTAACTTCCTGCTTATAAATTGAAATCTCATGCAAAGCCTCTGCAATTATATACATATGTATATTACTTCCAAAATCAAACCACCATCACACCTATTGAGAAAGGTAATTTAAGAGGACTTATACCCCATTGAAAGGAACGAATTCACAACCAATCAATGATAATTTTTCAAAAGAAACGCAATCGAATTCCAACAATTTATTCTCTACAACTCATATACATATATATATATCCAAGAACGTATATATGTATTTCAACAACTCCATACATACAAATATATATATATATATCCATCAATCTTATAAGCTACACCATTCCAAAGGGAAAATTATGGTGAACAAATCATAATAAAGAAGGATCGAATTCTTAGTTTATCAACAATAAGGTCAAACGTTGTTGTGATAAAAGTTATACAAATTTATATATATATATATATATACATATGGATGGACTCAAGAGAGAACCAATGGGACAATATTGAAAGTCAAGCCTCCAAGAAAATCATGGACTTAAGAGGTATAAACTAAGTAATGAAATAGAAGAGAAGAAGGATAAAGGAACTTGCATAGGAATAAGAGGGATTGGAACTTGCTTCGATAATCAATGACCTCTCTATAAATCTCCTCCACTTTATTTCTCCTACTCTCAATCTCTCTCTGCTTCTCCTTCCTTCTCTGTTTTATTCCCAACGGCGTGAGATCTTCAAGCCTCAAATCACACCCACACACACACACACACACACACACACATATATATATATATAACACTGCCCTTGAACCCTACGTGACTCCCTCTTCCAATATAACTTTCAATTTTCTCTTTAATTAAATGCTTAATTAATTTCTTCCAAAACTACCCTTAATTTAATTAACTCAAAATCTCCACAAAACTCAATTTCTTAAATCTCAAAAATTCTTTTAAACCCTTTTTCCATAATTTAAATATTTCAAAATTCCAACTTATTAATTTATTTCCAATTAATTCCCAAAAATTCTATTCTCAAAATAATTATTTTAATTAAAAATTTCTAAGCTCTATAACGGGTCACTACAAAGGGAGTGCAGAGGACCGAGAGGGAAAAGAGGTGGGGATTTAAAGGAGGGGCGGAGAGAATTTCAATTTCGCTCGAGGAAAAGGAGGGGAAAAAATTTCAATTTAGCTCGAGGGAAAGGGGGGACGTGTGGCGTGCCAGGGAAAGGGAAGGGAGGGGGAAGGGGAACACGTGGGGTGGGGGCGGGCCAGGAGGGGGAGGGATGGGGGACACATGGGGGCGGGCCAGGGAGGGGGATGGGGGACACGGGGGGGTGGTGGGGTATTTATTTTAATATTTAATTTTAAAATATTAAAATATACTATTTTATTTTTAAAAATTCAAACATAAAACAATATAAATAATATAAAGACTAATAAAAATAAATATTTTATTTATAAAATATAAATATAGAAATCATAAAATATAAATTAATTTTAAAAAATAATAAAATATAAATACACAAATAAATCAAATAAAAAATTAAAAATTATACTCTCATTGATCAAGATATATAGTGCCCCTTTATTTATTTTTTTGAATTTGCACTATAAATGTTGAATGCACTTAATATTAATTGTTAGATTTTTTTATTTCATTTTTACTTGATACGACATGTCAAGTATTATCAACTGTACAATCTCTGGTTGTGCTAATATTAGGATTCTTCACAAATCTTGGTCGATTGATTCATACATATAGAATTATAGAATATTAAAAATAAAAATAATCTTAACATGGGCATTACTCAAAAAACAGGTACATCAATTCCAATAATAAAATAAATGGTTAAAGGCATATTTAGCCCTTCCACCTTTTCTAATTTAACTATTTTGCCCCCCTGAACTTAAAGGGGCCTATCAGCCCCCTCAACTTTTTATTTGAAACCTATTAAACACTTAAAAATTCAAAATCACTGCAAAATGAACGTATGTGACACGCGCCTACATTTATTTAATATTAAATTTTATATTAATATGATATATATTAATAAATTATAAATTATTATTTTATTATTGATACAATGCAAATATATTGATGTCTAATAAAATTTTATCTATTAATAAATTATATATTTTTATTTATTAAAATTTTATATTAAGACAATATAAATATATATGTTGATGCCTAAATGATAAATTTTTATTATTAAATATTAATAAATTATACATAATTATTTATTAAAAATTTATATTAATACAAACCTACACAGTGAACATATATATTTATAATGTGTATAATACATATATTTTTATATATTCACTGTATAGGTTTGTATTAATATAATATAATATATTTATATTTAATAAATTTATATGTAAAAATTTATAAATATATATGTTCACTGTGTAGGTTTGTATTAATATATTTTTTAATAAATAATTGTGAATAATTTATCAATATTTAATAATAAAAATTTATCATTTAGACATCAACATATATATTTATAGTCTTAATATAAAATTTTAATAAATAAAATATATAATTTATTAACAGATAAAATTTTATTAGACATCAATATATTTGCATTGTATCAATAATAAAATAATAATTTATAATTTATTAATATATATCATATTAATATAAAATTTAATATTAAATAAATGGAGGCGCGTGTCACATACGTTCATTTTGCAGTGATTTTGAATTTTTAAGTGTTTAATAGACCTCAAATGAAAAGTTGAGGGGGCTGATAGGCCCTTTCTTAAGTTCAGGAGGTAAAATGGTTAAATCATAAAAGGTGGAGGGGTTAAATATGCCTTTAGCCTAAAATAAATTTCTTCTAAGAATTTCTATATATTTTTTGAGAAGTGCTTCTTGATTTGTATAGAGACCATATATCAAAATTACTTAAGTAATATTATGTCATTTTGGATGCATTTGTCCATCTATATATGATCATTGATCAATATATTAATTTAATTTTTTTTCATATTTGTGTATATATTTTTCCTCTAGGATGTGAATGATCCCACTGATCTCTCCAATCTCATTTAAATTTTAAAATAATAAAAAAATATTTTCAGATAATGATATGATCCAAATGTTTTATGATAAATTTGGTCACGAAATTTCCGTCACAAATCCATCGCTAAAATTTAGCGACGGAATTTCCGTGGCAAATTTGTCTCTAAATAGTGATGGAAAAATTTCGTCACTAAATCCGTCACTAATTAATAGATTTTTTGTAGTGACAAAACAAAAAATAATGTTACATTTTACAACCTTCTCCTCCCTCATAGAGTGAGGAGCGTCACAAATAAATATAAGCAGTGTTTATTCTAGCATTAGCATATTCTGCTTGTCATTGTTATGATCATTTTCCAGGGTCTTAAACTTTTAGGACTGATGAGTTAAAAAGTTATTATCTGGACAGGAAAATCAATGCAGGTAAGGGTGGAATGTCCCAATGTTGCTCTTCTTAATTGAATTTCATTTCTGCTTTCCCTTCTTTATATTACAAGTCTCCAGGAGAGTCTCAGAGCAAGTGAATATAAGCAGTGCTTCTCTATCGTTCTTTTTACCTAGTAGCAGCAGCAGTCAACTGGAGGGGAATAGAAAATCTGAGGAACAACAAGAGAAAAATAGTGATGATGCAGGTAAGAAGAGACATGTTCATTGTTGAGATAAGTTGTTCCCTGCCTTCAGGCTTTTGTAGCCTCCAATGGAGCTGCAGCCTTTTAGGTGCTTTGATGCTATTATCTTGCAAATATATTCCGACTCACGGTACCATTTTTCCAGAATTGGAAGAGCTTATGGTTTCTCTCCATTTTTATGGTGTTCAGCTGCTCCTTGTAATTTGCTGTACAGATTCCATGCATACATGTTATACGCATGTGTTATGCTGTGAAACTTTTCTAGATACCTCGGACGTAATCATTTTGTTTTACTTTAGTTGGTAATATTTTGTTGTAAAGGCACGGTATTCTAGATTTTAAGAAAATTTATCTATCTAATGACAAGCTCTTAATTTATCTTTTATAGTATCGTGTGATTGTAATTTTTTCATATACTTTATATACATATTAATAGAAAAGTAAAAATTTATTATTACAGTCAAAAAGCAAGAGCCTTATGTTTTTCTCTTTTGGTCTAAGAGTGAAATTCTTCACCCTAAGATTCCGTAGCTTAGACCAAAATTTTTACAGAAAATTAAATTACGAAATCCAGTGGCAGAATTCGAACGTAAGACCAATACTGTCTATATAGCGACTAAATTCAAAATTTCTTAAAACCAACGCATGTACAGTTCCAAGTGTCAGGCTATGCCTGTAGAGGCATGATTTCATGGTTATGGTATTGATTCAAAACTAACAGCTTGGTAGGCTGGTAGCAACCTTAACTAAGGTTGCTCTTTGTGACCATGAGGTCATGGAATCGAGGTTCTGGAAGTAGTTAAGAGATAGAGAAGCTCTAATTCCAATGTCAAGTTTTAGGGACTCTATTCCCATGAATTTTGTGCACTCTGGAGGAACCTTAGTAGTAATAATAAGATTGTTCATTTGTGATTAAAACATTTTGAATTTAAATTTTAGAAACAGTCCCTTTACAAAACAAAAAATAATGTTACATTTTACAACCTTCTCCTTCCTCATAGAGTGAGGAGCGTCACAAATAAATATAAGCAGTGTTTATTCTAGCATTAGCATATTCTGCTGGTCATTGTTATGATCATTTTCCAGGGTCTTAAACTTTTAGGACTGATGAGTTAAAAAGTTATGATCTGGACAGGAAAATCAATGCAGGTAAGGGTGGAATGTCCCAATGTTGCTCTTCTTAATTGAATTTCATTTCTGCTTTCCCTTCTTTATATTACAAGTCTCCAGGAGAGTTTCAGAACAAGTGAATATAAGCAGTGCTTCTCTATCGTTCTTTCTACCTAGTAGCAGCAGCAGTCAACTGGAGGGGAATAGAAAATCTGAGGAACAACAAGAGAAAAATAGTGATGATGCAGGTAAGAAGAAGACATGTTCATTGTTGAGATAAGTTGTTGCCTGCCTTCAGGCTTTTGTAGCCTCCAATGGAGCTGCAGCCTTGCTAGCGACAATCTGCTCGAACAGGTCTCTGATCTTCAACCCGACAATCGTCTGGAAGAGCCCTGTTCCATTGTTGCTGCCCGGGAAGTCTCCGTGCTTCAGCATTTGCTGCGTGACTTCGCCATAGAACTTGGTGGAGATGTTGCTCAGATGGCTCTCAACGTAGATGAGCTCGTCCAGTCTGTCGAACTGGCCATCCATCTCCAGGACCGACACCTGACAGAATCAAGTAAACAGCCTCATGCATGAATGAATTATTATTCTAGCTCGTCAATCGGTCATTTCTATTTTTATGCATGACCTTATCTTTTATAATTAAGTTTCTGCATACCTCGTGGCCAAAGTAGGCATCAGGGCCATAGGAGAACTTGATGCCGGGGTAGGAGCAGGTGAGCTTCCTCCCACAGGGTATCCAAGAGATGGTGGAGCCCTCATCAAAGAGGTAAACTGGGTTGAAAAACTTCACCCCTTCTTTCATTATCAACCTTACTCTCAAGACCTTCCCCTCGTTGTCATCAGGAATGAGTTGTGTTGGCAACACTTCAATCACAGCATCAGCATATTGCTTCTGCGGATCTGCGCCATACAAGAAAGCATGAAAAACCTGTGCGCATATATTTAGAAGCACAGCAATCCTATAGCATCACTACTTGTGGAATGAAAATAATTTTAGGGCCGACCCAATCCGCCTATTTGAACATGACAATAAAACTAAACACATAAAAATTGATAGTAAAATCATGAGGGCCCTTAGTTTGTTAAAATTTAGAAAGCTTACCGATGTAAGCATCAAAATCTGGTTTTCTGGCTTCAATGCTGGCTTTGATACTTTCAAGGCTGTGTCCTCTCTCTGCCATGTCCCTCTGCAGTTGTTGAACGTTGATTGGTGAAATAGGTAAAGAAAAATGTTTTTTTCTATTCGTTATAGTTCATGAAATTCAAAAATCTTAGAACTGGATTTTCTTGCAGCATTTACCTGAATTTTCCATGCAAATTTGACTTCGTTACTGATGTCCAGGTAGATACTGAAGTCCAAGAGGTCCCTTACCCTTCCATCATACCTACACATTTGCACAATAATTGCTCATTAAATAGGAAAAAATGTTACGGTCATTTCATCATGATCATATTTATTATCATTTTCTTTCATAATTCAGGAAATATTATTATCACATCATTTGGGACCCATATTTTTTTCCCTTTTCTTCTTTGCCCGAATTTAGCCTATTATTAATTGGAAGCTCTCCTTTGATGGGCTAGATTCCTGAACTAGCTTGGGCCCAGACCATAACAAGAGACCCAACGAGGAAAAAACGACAGGACAGCTCGCGCTGCTGACAGCAGTACAATCTTAATTCCTCAGCCATACGTTAGAACACACACATTAACTTCAAATAACTCTATCCTCATTCCTCAATCCGCCTTTCCGCCACACACCGGAGAGATTGATCACAAAAATCCTTCCATCTTAAACTGATCGCATAACCCAATTTCACAGCCAATCTAATGATGAAAACGCAAACTCAAAACCCAGAAGGAAAACAATTCCAAATATAGAGAGATGAATGCATACCTAAGGTGGTTATAATCGCAAAGAGTCATATTTACGAATAGGATTCAAATCTTTCAGAGGGAGAACTCA
This sequence comes from Diospyros kaki, assembly GCA_036245055.1. Taxonomy (NCBI): domain Eukaryota; kingdom Viridiplantae; phylum Streptophyta; class Magnoliopsida; order Ericales; family Ebenaceae; genus Diospyros; species Diospyros kaki. The sequence continues at coordinate 35,216,900 of BSEG01000007.1, forward strand.
CATCTAGAATTATGCGAACTTACTCAGTCCTCATGATTCGTGGGGTTTGTTTAGGGAGAGATGAATATGTGACTCACATTGGGTGGAGGCCCTCAATGACAAGGATCTTGGGAGGCTTGATGAGCTCAGGAGGGTCCAAAAGGCCAGTGACATGATTGTAGATGGGCTTCTCAACAGCAACTCCATCTTTAATGGCTTTAACCTGCTCATACATGAGATCAAAGTCATTGGCTCTTGGGTCAAGAGCAGTCACCCCCTTCTCCTTCCTCCCAGTTCTGTCGAGCGAGTGGTAATCATCCAAACAGATCACAGTGGTCATATCACTGATCAGGGTGTTAGAATCCGGGTTGCCGCCCTTGGGTGGCTCCGCCGCGCCGCCAAACACACTGGTCAGCCGCCTCATGAAGGTGCTCTTCCCGCAGCCGGAGTCCGCTGCCAGCCCAATCACCACGGTCTTGGTCTCAGCCGAGCATGTTATGGTGCCGCCGCCTCTCCGGGCGGTTTTCTTGCAGGTGCTGTAGAAAACCACCTGCTTCTGGTGGAATCCGAGGTGGGTTTTTGTGGGCGTGGAGATTGAGGGTGTTGGGTTGAGTGACCGGCCGGTGTAGACTGTACAGATGGCCATTGGAAGAGAAGAGCTTGAGAGGGGGCTGGAAAGAGGATATAGCGGTTTAGTGGCGCGGCGGTTTAATTTGGAAGTGATACGGAATGGGATGGGTTTTGAGCTTTTTCTTTGGCTGTGGAACGGAGAAGTTGGATTCACAAATTGAAGGAGAGGTCATGGTTGCAGAAATGGATGGCATTTTGAAGGATAAGAAACTGTGATGGTGTGTCAAATTTATCAGTTTCTGTGACTGCCCTTTGTTTTGGACAAGTTTGTGGGGGCTCTAAGCCAACAGGATGGGGGCAAAGCTGTCAATCGGTAATGTCTTCAGAGCAAAATACATAAATATATATATATATATATAGTTTTTGCTAATTTATTAGACGGGGGTGGAACTGCTGGCGATGGGGATGGAATTGTTTTTGTGATAACCATTGAGGAAGGGAAGCTTGGTGCTCATTGATTTGGAGTTTGGAGATTTGGGATGCCACATGGCAGCAGTTGGGTGGCTGATTGAAGATAGAGGGAGGGGGAAGGTGTGGAGTGGAGTGGAAGAGACATGGCCCTTTTGTCATCAAATGCTTCCTCTTCTGTGACTAAACCCCGTTTTAAGGTAAAAGATTGGTACGGGGAATCACTTATGTTTAATATGAAAACTTTCTGTTTTTTTTTTTTTTTCTTATCAATAGAATGGTTAATATAATTCTTAGACATACGAAGAATACTTCCTGTATTTGTACCAAATTTTAAATATGTACAATGTATTTTACTCTTTTTTTTTATAGACAAAAAGTTAGTTAATTAATATAAAATCATCTGGTAAGAGAACTCAAAAGATATTAAAAAAATGTTATATTTGTCTCTCAATACACTTGAACAATTTTATATATCTTATTGACAATATCATTAATTTCATAAACAATTCGCACTCCTATCAACCCAAAAAACAAAAAAAAAACAAAAGAAAAGAAAAGATTGACACTAAATCGGCATTATTTCCTTGGGCTCTCTCAACTAAGAGATTTACACAAACCAACTCTCAATAAATTTATTTTGTTTTCGACCTATTATTAACCACAATGGGCCATGATTATAAAAAAAGCGTCCAATACCATAATAATAATGCCATAAAGTGAAGCATTTTCTTGTTTTCAGGGCTGTTCAATAGCGCTACAAAATACTGTCCCACCCCACATTGTTGTTAGTATATTATTAAAAGCGATACAACGGAGAAATCATTATTCTTCTACTACTTTCATTTATATATATATTACCCAGTTTCTCATCACCAAATTGTCAAATTCCTCGTCAACCCAAATGGTAAATCGCAATCCCAGTTAAGCTACTCCAAACCCTTAGCTGCATTCTCTTTACTTTTAATTTTTATTTTTAATTTTTAATTTTTTTTTAATTTTCTGTTTTGATAGTCTATTTTTAGAAAATTAAAAACACATTTTCTTTGTCATTTTAAAAAATTATTTCTCAAAATAAAAAATTAGAAAACATATTCTCTTTGAAATTTTAAAAATAATTTTTTAATAATATTTCATTCAATAAATTTAATTATTCAATAAATTATAAATATTTAATATTAATATATTATTAAAAAATATATACATTTTAAAGTTAATGAATTTTGTAATATGCTCTTTCATTACAATAATAAAATATAAATAAATAAATAAATATATTTAAAATTTAAAATTTATTTTAGATAAAAACACTCAAAAATAATTTTTTGTTGTTTTAAGTTTTTTTTTATACTTTTTTTTATTTTTAAAAATAACAAAGAGAACGAATTTTTATTATTTTAAAAAATTAAAAATTAAAAATAATTTAAAAATAATAAAAAAAACACAACTTTAATTATTGTGACCAAGAACCAAACCAAACCTTAGCATATTATACACCTTAAAAACAAAATGCTTTTTATTTCATCTGTTCTATTATTCAAAAGAAATACTTCATAATTTAGTGTTCAAAATCCTTTGATATGCTTAAAAATTGCAATAAACGCTCACTTTCATTCAAAACTTATCTTAAAAAAAAAAAATTAAACTACAACTATCGAATGTCACCCTTAAAAAAATAAAAATAAACATTCATTCGATATATTTTTTTTAAGCTCACATGCAGCAGCTACCTGTTTATTATTATTATTATCTAAACAAGCGTTGGGACAAACAATGTCATAAAGATAAATCACTTGATATTCCTCAACTAGTTGGATGGAGTTGCAAAGCCCCTGTTTGAATGATGAATGCACGACTCAGATTTCCAACATTTAGTATGCAGTTAAAAAACATCATATCATCGTCATCGTTGCCTCCTTATTCATTTTTACTCGGCCAAAAAAAAATAAAATCAAATCAAATCACAACAACAGGTATAGCAAGCATTATCTGATTTCTAGAACGTGATAAAATTTCAGATCCTTCAATAGTAACAAAAAGCCATCTCTCAAATCAACCTGCCGAAAACTCAAACCAGCAGCTATATAACTCAACGATCAATTGATGAAAATGGCGATGGAGGGGAGGACAGAATATACTAAGAAACAGTATCACTAAAAATCAAACCAACCCAGAACCGCCCCAGACACTCTCTTTTGCATCACTACTTGTGACCTCGGAAGAACAAATATATTTTCTGCACATATGAACAAGAAGAAAGCACGTCAAATACTATACATGAAGAAAGAGGTTGCATTTCCATTTAATAAATTCCAATGGTGGTCATAACAAAAACTGAAATATTACTCATTCAACAAAATCTGAAATTCTAATCATTAAAATATCAACCCATCATTTCAATGCCAATTATTTAGTCCCCAGTAACATAAATTTTCAGTTTGGCTCATGTAGTAAATCCCTACTCTGTTCACTCAGACTGAAACGGTATTTCTCTATGACAATAACTTGTTTAAATTATAACTTGTATATAAAAAAGGAGAACCTGCTCTTCCATAGCATGTTGGCTAATGAGAGCATTTCACACAGCAAATAGACCCAAGTCGTTGGAGGCAAAAATAGCTTGGGTCTATCCCATAAAAGACTTCATTCGCAACTATTCATAGCCTATTTTATCCACAAAGCAGGACACTAGCAATATGAACAATACTTATTCCTTCAACAAATTTACATCCAAAATCCTCCAAGATGTCCAAGAAATTACAGTTGCATCCAAAACACCTAGAACAGTTGAGTCAGTAAAAAGAACAAACAGAAAAACATAGTGCCACAGCTTAGACATGCAGCAGCAAATAACATTGCCAATACTATAAAATAAATTAACAAAAATAGGGGCCCATCACTCAATAGGTTTGAGATAGTTTTGGTAATCAATCAAAAAAGAGTGCAAATCCTGTCAGAGAAGACAGGCAAATATAGATTGACTGGAAGACCAAGAAAGGTTGCAGACCTCAGGTGCATTAGTGGTCTCAACAAGGCAAGAGAAAATACCAGGAGTTCTAATACTTCTCAACACAGATACAAACAAATTTCTTCACAAGCATAAAGAAGATTTGCAGAGTTTTACTGTGCTACAAAAACAAGAAGCGAAGAAATAAAACATTAAAGAGAAATGAAAACTAGGAGCAACAATAACAATCATTAAAAGACCTGATAACTCCAAACTATGATGAACATGACATAGATCAAAATGCAGCCATTGAGCAAAGGCCTTGTAAAAAATAGTCTTAATAATCAAATGGAAATTTCTAGCTTTCTCTCACTAACCTGAAGAACCCACAAGCTTAAAAGTGATTCCAAGCAAAAGAAAGCAAATCCAATCAAGTAGAAAATCTGCAGAAAGTGAAGAGATATTAGTTGTATTCCATATTTAAAGAAATATATAAAAAGGGAAAGAGAAACAATACAAAACAAATAAAGTTAATTTCACATATTGTTTAGACATCCTAAAAACAAAGAGCAAAACATGTTGCTCGGTCAAATTTTGACAAGGGCCAGCGAGAGTGATTGTGTGCCAGCCAGCTATTAGTAACTTAATAAAAGCCTTGAAACCCCTGTGAATAAGTGCTTATTAACCAAAGAGCATCATTTATTACCAAAAAGAAAACCATTAAGAGATTTTAACAACAAAAAGAAAACACAAACCCTGTGAATAAGTGCTTAATAACTAATTGGACATACAAGGGGCCTCTCCTAGCAAAGATCCACAAACTGCAACACTCTAGCAGGCAGGAAGCTTATTGATTAAATTAAATATCATTTGTCAAAGAAGTTCCACTCTTGCGTATCGGCTGAAACCTCCTAAAACATGCCAAGATGATGCAGTAGCATCAAAAAAAGGGAATCTAAGACTAAGAAGCCTCTGTATCTGGTGGATTTAGGTTACTGTTTAGAGTTTTGAACAATTTGTCTCAAGTGTTTAGTCTATTTAGTTTTACTGCAGTTAGTGAACTGTTATTTTATTTTTAGAGACTTTTTTTCATGTGACAGGTCATGTGACTTTTCATAAGGTTGAAGGGCCAAGATTAAACAAGACCACAACAGATCAAGAGATGGGATCATAGGGTTTTCGTAGCCCTCATAAATATATCTTGGGGTTCCCTGCAACAACCATCTAATGATTATTACATATTACAAAAGTAATTAACCAGAGTTCTAGAAGTAATACTTTGTTTTTCACCCTCTTTTTTCTTAACTCTTGCCACCAATTATTCCTTGGCACGACATCACAATACAAGTTAGAAAAAGTAATTACATTTTTTGTTGGATAGAGGATACGTAAGGACATAGATAAAGACGACTGGTGAGCTAAAATCCATGTAGCCAACCCCGATTAGTAGGATTAGGACTTGATGACGTAGCGTGTAGCGCGTGTGTGAAGAAAACACACTAAAATAAACTATTGAAATAACAAACTTCAATGGTCGAAACTTGGCTTTCAAGAAGACGCAAAAACAAGACAGTTTTGCTAAGAAAACCCAAATAGGTTGCTGAAATTTGATTGAGAAAAACTTGATTACAAATTCTAGATTCTAGGCATATTTATAATATTTGGTTAATCCAAATCCATCAAATATTTGTAAACAAAATCCAACTAATATCCTAATAAAAATAAATCCTAAATAAAAGTCAACTAGAATCCTAATAAAAATAAAATCCTAATCAAACATGAAGTAGAATCTTAAATCAAGTAGAAACATGAAGTAAAATCCTATATCAAGTAGAATCATGAAGTAAAATCCTAAATCAAGTAGAAACATGAAGTAGAATCATAAATCAAGTAGAATTCTAAAACTTAAGAAGTATTAAAATATTATTCCGACGCTACTATTCCAGTGATACTGTTCCGGTTTGGTCGGGTCGGCCTTGAGCTGAGTCTTGATTGGTGACCGCATCATTCACCTCTACTTGAGAAAAAATTCGACCTCGAATTTTGATCCGAGTAGGACAAATGTCACAAATCCACGTTCGACAAGTACAAAGAGAGATTAGCCACATTGAATGTTTAGAAATACCCATATGATTAGGCAAACCCACAACATAAGCATTATCATTGGTCTTCTTTGGAATCTTGTAAGGACCATATTTCTTTGGCTTGAACTTGTTCTGTTTTCCTATTGGAATCTGTTCCTTTTTCAAGAATATCATGACTTCATCTCCAACCTCAAATACTTTGTGCTTTCTATGCTTGTTAGTTGTCGCCTTGTACTTCTTATTTGTGCAATTTTTGCTTGACATCTTCTTGAACCACTTGAACTTTTCTGCAAAGGGAACATGAGCAAAGACATTACTCCCCATCTTAGCCCTATCTTCATTGGCATGGGTCCAACCATCACCATGTTTGTTGCCCTCTGCCTCCACTGTATTATTACTATTAGATTGAGGACGTTGAACCTTCCATCTTGAGCGCTTCTCTAATCTGGTAGATCTTATCATAGGTCCTTCTCCTCTCATTAGCTTTCTTGATTTTAACTCCTCAATAGCTTTCGAATTCACCCGTAGATTTTTCTTACCTGGAGAAGCATTCTTTTGCAACTGTTTCGAATAGAGGCTTATTCCATAACTACCAGCAGTCTCTCCATCACTTAAAATATTGTTGCTTGTATCCTCCTTTGGTCCAAGCACTTGATCAGCTATAGTGGTAGCTGCTAAAACATTCTTAGTTTTGAAATCTAATTTCAGATTAATATTGAAAGCAGTTGCACTACACGAGTTAACTAGCCTGGGAGATCCCACACCCCTATCCACAAAGAGATCCCTATGACCATCTTGCTTTTGCAATCGCAAAGGTGAATATGTTCCTATTGCCTTCGATTTAACCATGCCAGAGCCTGAATAAACTGTAGAAGGATCTGCTATCATGGCCTCTATCTCTTTTACAATCGCAAGTCGATTAGAAGAAACACCACCATCCTTGGATTGTGTGAAGCAATGCCTGAGCCCTTGGGACTAAAAAATACCCCAGTATGAGTCAACAACCTTAGAATTTTTGTCATGTTAGCAGCATAAACCAGACTTGAGTTTGCAAACGTTGAGGTTGTTAAGACAACATAATGTTCGAGATCAAGCTCCAAACTCAACGAAAAACCATTATTTAGTTTATACTCATCGTTTCTCCAATGGTTGTGTTGCTGCACATTCCTCCTAACCCCTTTACCATTAGGATTGGCTATCATACGACCAAGATCATCCTCATCGTCGCTATCATCCATCATTGGTCTTCTAGGATTAATGAGGACAAGATTAATGGCTAGTCTTCTCGGTTTAACATAGCCAGCTTGATTCACGCCATTAGTCCGGTTTCGATTATCCTTAACTTGTTGTAAAACGCCCAATTGGTTGCGGATTCGCTCCAATTGCTGCTCCATTGTACGATTTATTTCCCATTGTTCTTTGATTGCTCTCCAAACCGTGGTCAGCCCCTGATCACCATCACGAGGCAGGTTACTACCGTTACCTTCAAGATTGGCCATCTGATTGGTTGATGAACCGCTCTGATACCATCTGACACAATGTGTAGCGCGTGTGTGAAGAAAACACACTAAAATAAACCCTTGAAATAACAAACTTCTATGGCTGAAACTTGGCTTTCAAGAAAACACAAAAACAATACTGTTTTGCTAAGAAAACCCAAATAGGTTGCTAAAATTTGATTGAGAAAACCTTGATTACAAACTCTAGATTCTAGGCATATTTATAGTATTTGACTAATCCAAATCGATCTAATATTTGTAAGCAAAATCTAACTAGAATCCTAATAAAAATAAATCTAAAATAAAAGTCAACTAAAATTTTAATAAAAATAAAACCCTAATCAAACATGAAGTAGAATCCTAAATTAAGTAGAAACATGAAGTAGAATCCTAAATCAAGTAGAATCAAGAAGTAGAATCCCAAATCAAGTAGAAACATAAAGTAAAATCTTAAATCAAGTACAATTCTAAAACTTAAGAAGTATTAAAATATTATTCCAGTGATACTGTTCCAGTTTGGTCGGGTCGACCTTGAGCCGGGTCTTGATCGGTGACCGCATCATAGCACCTGACACAACGTGCAGCGCGAGTGTGAAGAAAACACACCAAAATAAGCTCTTGAAATAACAAACTTCAATAGTCGAAGCTTGGCTTTCAAGAAGACGTAAAAACAAGACTGTTTTGCTAAGAAAATCCAAATAAGTTGCTAAAATTTGATTGAGAAAAACTTGATTACAAACTCTAGGTTCTAGGCATATTTATAGTATTTGGCTAATCAAAATCTATCTAATATTTTGTAAACAAAATCCAACTAGAATCCTAATAGAAATAAATCCTAAATAAAAGTCAACTAGAATCCTAATAAAAATAAAACCCTAATCAAACATGAAGTAGAATCCTAAATCAAATAGAAACATGAGTAGAATCCTAAATCAAGTAGAATCATGAAGTAGAATCATAAATCAAGTAGAATTCTAAAACTTAAGAAGTATTAAAATATTATTCTAGCGCTACTATTCAGGTGATATTGTTCCAGTTTGGTCGAGTCGGCCTTGGGCCGGGTCTTGATTGGTGACCGCATCACTTGATATGTTGTTTTGTTGTTTAGTGCAATGGACATGCAAGTAGGCTCCTCCACATGCCCACCAATGAACATTGCAACACTGCAGAAGGGGACCCATTGCATATACATTGAGGTGGCCAAAATTTAGGTCCAACTGAAAGCTCTGAATGCTAAAAGGTAGGTTTAACTCCACCCAAATGGCTAGAAACACTGTCACACCGTAGGGTTTGTTGGGTGCTTGGAACCCAAAATTCTTTTGGGGGCTTGCTATGGAGGTTCTGCGCTGCCAAGGTTTAAGGAAATAAAGTTGCGTCTCTGCTAACAGATATAGCTTGTTGGTAGAAATAGCGCAACTATGAAGGATAAGGCTCGGGAGAGAAGTAGGTCTCAAATTCAAATCCTAGGGATGGGATTGCAATCTGAGATGCTAGTGATGGACTCTGAGTGATTCTTGTGAAGTGGGGTGTGGCCCTTTCTAGCCAACTATAGCTTTTGGCACGGTGGTAAGCACTTGATCCTGGGTTCAACTAGTATCAGAGCAAGGTTGCGGGTTCGAGCCGCCGCAGAAGCAATTCGGGGGGGGGGGGTTGTTGGGTCCCTAGAACCCAGAATTCTTTTGGGGGCTCACCATGGAGGTTCTGCAATGCCAAGGTTTAAGCAAATAAAGTTGCACCTTTGCTAACAGCTATAGCTTGTTGGTAGAAATGACGCAACTACGAAGGACAAGGCTCAAGAGAGAAATAGGTCTCAGGTTCGAATCTTGGGGATGGGATTGCGAACTAAGATGATAGCAATAGACTCTTGAGTGATTCTTGTTAAGTTTGACTAGCTATAGCTTTTGGCACGGTGATAAGCGCTTGATTCTGAGTTCAACAGGGTTGAGCTAGGGTATGAAAAGGAAATTGGGAAGATTAAGAGAAGAATTTGGAGGGAGAGATCAAATGGAAGAGAAAGAAACAGTAAGAAGATGGAGAATGTTCGAGAGAAAAGGAAAGAGATAGCAGAAAGTGAGAGAGAGATTACACAAAATATTCAATTCTTTTCTCAACTTGACTCTCCATCCTACAACTGTGGCTTAATATATAGCCTCACGGCCACCCACATGCACCCCATGTGCAGTACACACAGAATTATACCTGCCTCTAGCTACTGGACAAATATCCATAACAGAAAATAAAAGACAAAATTACAATAGCAACCCTTGGCATGTGACACACTCAAACCCGGGCGGTGAGCAAAAAATCGGGAGTTCTTACCAATGAACCAACCACTTAACGGTAGAAAGAGTAATTATAGAATCCTATTTCAATAGTACCTAATTTCATTATCAAAGATTTACATAAATTACTAGGCGAAAGTAGGCTACCATATATTTAATAACACTATTGAAAAGGAAAAATTGTCCCATATAGACAATATCAAAACTGTATGAGTATTGTCCAAGTACTGGAATTAAAACGGCTAAGTATCCCAATTTTTGACAATCCCTTTTTTAAACTACGGCACTTTCAAGAAGTGATAAACACACACAAGAATTCAAAAACCATTTGTATCCTAATTTATCTATAACATTGAGTCAGTAATCGTCCTATTCATATTTTGCTTTTTGTCTTCCCCAACTTGTTGGTTACCCATGTGCCAGACATGTTTCTAATCCCAACTTCAGACGAATAACAAGTAACTAAAGGGCACCACATGTATAAAACTTTCTGCTTTAAGAGGGTTGGGAGAGGGTCATTACTCATTTTTGTACATAACCCTTCCCTTACCTTTTTTGCAAAAAGTCTATTTTCACACTTGAACCCATAACCTTCCAGTCACAAAGGAGCAACCTTACCATCACTTTGGTGTTTTAAATCTATTGACTACCTACACTAATACAGAACGAAACAACAAACACAAGCATTAAATATTTGTACAAGTTTATGTTGGAATAAAATAGTCTCCAAGAGTTCTTAAGAGATTCAAAGTAGGACTCCATAAGTTATGCCACACCCAAGAGAAAATAAAAAAGTAAAGAAGAAATTTCTTTTGATCACTAATCTAGAAAACTTTAACCCACTTCAGAGTTCCAGACAACAGTGAATGCAGTACTGACTAAATTCTAGGTTATTTATGCTAATTGCCTACCAGAGTAAATTTGTATTGTCCAAAGCAAATACAACAAGAACCCACTTTTCAAATTTCAGATGCACATTCCAGCAAAAACAGTAGGGCAAGAAAAAGAAAAGCCTTTATTCTAGGGAATGCAAGGTTTGGCACCTATTCATTAAGGATCAAAATCTCACACTTGTAGCCACAACAGAACAGTCGCATTGTCTTCAATAATCATAATAATATTACAAGCATGTAACATTTAAATATCACTACCTAACATTTTTATTTTATGTAATTGCCTGCACATCAGTTGTTATATCATACATCATATACCATATATACATAAAATATAAATAATCTGGTTTTATAGAATACCCTAAATTTTTTTTAAGTAGTTAAACCTTGAAAGTGTTGCGGTCACTCCTCTGACCATCTGGTAATCTAAACCAACACAATCAAAAGTACAATAGCCTGGCGATTGGATGCAAAAAATGACATTTCAGAACATCCAAGCGACATGACCCCCACAAGGTCCATGTACACAGGCAGGAGAAGCAGTCCCATGAAAATATCAAACTAAGAAAGAGGCGTTTCTAAAAATCCTCATCCAAGTTTGAGAGCTTATACAACTTACCCCCACCAACACGTGGTCAGAGAAGACATCAACTGCAGCAAGGATGCCCCTGAGAATAGAGAGAGAGTCAATTACAAGAGCAAAATGTAAAATCAGAATTATTATACAAAAAGCAGAAACCCTTACAACTCTCACAAATACTCATGCAAAACTTGTCATTTCATTAACCCAAACTGGTATAATAGTTATTCTTCACAAGGATGTTGATATAGAAAACATATGTTCTTTGTAGGCAAAAGAAAAGACAAAGGAATATTCTCTACCCTAGGCGAAAAGCAAAAATTGAAAACTTAAATTGATAAAGGGCAATGAGATAGCTCCAGATAATCATCAGAGTCTCCAAGGGTAGGTACCATGACATCTTTAAAAGAACCTAAAATCACCAAACATTCAAGTGTTAGGGCAGCAGAAACAGTTTGCGCCATGAGCCATAATTTGCCATCAAAACCAAAAGCTAAAGGTTTAGGCAGTGCCACCTTCCTCTTATATGGCCCACGATCATCCCTTTCTTATCCGATATGAGAGTCATGACGCACACTGACACACACCCCAAAATTCACTCCATCCCATAACAGGTAAGACCAATTTCCTTACTCTTCCTTGGAGCACTTCGCAAGGAATCAAATCAACAATTGGACCACTTTAATGGACCAGGCACTTGCCATCCAACCGAAAAGTTGAAACTATTAGGTGCTGTTGCCTACCATTATAAACCCCAGGATCTTCCCTTTCTAATTCAATGTGAGAACCATGACAAAAGGCAATGTTTCAGGCTGTCCCTGCACCATAAAATAAGACACCATACTGGCCAAAATATCATCATTGGGCCAAATCTTTCTGCAAAAATCCAGGCCAGAGAAGCTTATAAGGGCAAAAGCTAGTCCATACTCCATGAAAAAGTAATTTACACTAAAGACAGTTTAAAATAAGTTATAAAGATGAATTTATAAATAACTGTGACAACCACTGGGTGTATATTTCGGGTTCAACAAGAGTTCAAGCCTTGTATATTTCAGTTTCTTTACTATCATTGCCCTGCACACACCCAGTTGACACATGCTTCCAAGCATCCATCTGCATCCAAGCATAACCACAAAACTCTACCTCCTCCAGCCCACATGCCTCACCATGGGCATTAGCCTGTGACAGTTAGCCATGCCTCTTATTCTAAAAGCTATGGTTCAAGTGGTTGCCATACCTCGTATTTTTGAAGTTATGGTACAAGTGGTTTTGCAATGAGTTGTAAGGAAGTAAGAATTGTGTTACCTTACAAAATCCTAAAACCTTAATGATTATAAAATCTTATTTAGCTCTAGTTAGCACATAATAAAAACAAAGATAGGTACAATTTCTTATATAAAATGAAAAATCAAACAAAGATAATGAACATAGCTTAGATGATGACGTAGCATAGGGTGTTTCGTAGAAGTACTGGAAATAAGGACACCCTGAGATATGGACATACCCATCTAGTAAACATAAAATTAAAATATATATAAAAGAATAGAAAATTGGTAGAGGTAATTTTGGCACAAATAAGACCAGAAAGTGCAGTGCTCAAGTAACTGGAATTATGTTTCTTGATGAAGCTTAATGGAGAAAGACGATCCATCTAGCCAGCCCCATATAATTGGGAAAAAGACCTTGTTAAGATTTTTCCATTTTATAAAAATATTAAGATACAGCAAATTTTGATAACTTCCTTCTCTCAGAAAGTTAACTTACAGGGACCATCACTTTATCTCATTTCTCCAATTTCCTATTTGTCCATCACTTATGGAGAAAGTTAACTTATAGGGACCACAAAGACTTGACAACCTGTAACATGTTTAAGTAGTCAACTTTAAAAATGGAGCCATGTCAATAAAAGAAAATATTATGCTGGACATAATGCCTGTTGAAACTAAAAATCCCATCATTGATTCACAGGAGCAATTCATCACAAAAAATACAATGCTGATTGACTACTATATTACAATAATTCCTCAGTTTGAACCAAAGAAAGGGTAAAAACTTACGTCAATGACTTCCCATGAAAGACAATAGGCGGAGCAATAGCAGCAAATATGCAGAAACCAATGTGGAGCTGCAATTTCCAGTACCATCAAGCACAAGGAAACATAAGATGCTAATTACAAGGAGAAGCAATAACAGTCACAGAAGTTGAACCAGACTCACCAAGTAGAACATGAAAAACCAACCAAACTTCAATGCACTATCTGTCCTGCAATTTGGAAACAGAAATGCTCACATGCGACACACATCATCATGCAGTCTAAAACTTGTATGCTAAAACCATATTATTTCTCCAATTCAAAAATTGAATAGTCCACAATCAACAAGTTAAATAGCATATATACTATTAATATGTCCAACATCAGGAAAACAACTTCCAGATGCAGGCAACAAACTTCAACTAATTGCCAATGCATCCTCCTTGATTTTCACTGTCTTGAACACATGGATTTCCTTTGAAAAACAAATATATCACCTCAGCTGCAGTTAGTCTACCCTAGAATATCCACACTATGGGAACTAGCATACAGAAGACCAATTAATATAAGTAAGCACGGCTAGAGAAGATCCCAAAAATAGCTGGGCATGGTCCTGATGAGAACACAGTGTTTTGTAACATATACTACAGTCCTAATACATTTCCTCTTAAAAGCTAAACAAAAGAAAGCCTATATATCTACAGGAATTGGAATGATAAGCAATGCCTTTTTACTTGCCCTTCTTCTTAACCTTGTTGAATGACACATGATGTCTTTCTCTAGATGGATAATGTATTTTCATGCTCCTCATTTCCTAATTAATTTTCTTATACAGATGAAGAAGAGTAAAAAATGGAGAGAAACTAGTATACACGTTGTTCCAATTTTTTCTTTATCAACAAATTACTGTTCTAATTTTATTTTATCATTTAAAATAGAAGCCACTAAGTTTAACTTTGATTGGAAACCATTTGAAAAAGGTTTGTTATTAATAAAACCATAATTTGAGTATGGTTTATACTTCATACCAAAAACTGAGAACAGAAAGTTCCCATCGGAATTGAGGCCATTCATTATTTATAATTCATCATCAGTTCTGCCCCCCAATGTCATAGGAGGAAGTCTGGAAATGAAGACATAAAAAAATCACAGTAAAATACCTCATTGCACGATAAAGTGGCCTATACCATAGGACATAAGAAAGAGGGCATCCAAGTAGAGCATAGATTATTGCCAGGAAAAATATTTTTACACCTGGATAGAGTGAACCATGTCAGAAGACATTATATTGAAGCCTGCAACTACTTTTGCATAGAAGCCAAAAGTATTTATTAAATGAAATATTAGAAAGCTTACCTCCTCCTCTAATCCAACAAACTGTCACAGCAATAACATTAAATACAAGGCAAAGAACAATACCTGCAATGACATGTGACAAAAAGAAGAAAGAGAAGAAGGAATAATTAAAGGACAAGGAGAGAATGAGAAAAAAAAGAACATCTAAAGATAAGAGGAAAAAGTTTGTTTTAAGAAAAAAACCTATGTTATCTTTCGATATCAAGACATGAAATTTCCCAGATTTTTTCTGGCAGCAGATTCACTTCAGTTATGAAACAATTACCTCCAATCCAATGAACACACTGGCTCTAAAGGATTTGTTTAGACAGACATGACTGAGAACTAGCTGAACCATCCCAGGCAATATGGACTTCCAGTTCCACAAATCTTATGCCAATATATTCAATCAATCATAGTGAAACCATGGTTCTACTGGAGAGTGTATCTATATATATATATATATATATAAAGAAAAAAGAAAAAACTCAACCATGCAAAATTAACTGGAGATGTGATTTTGCTTTGGTTTAGGCAGGCCTGGACAGCAACTACAACAACAATCACAAGCCTTCCTTAATCACAGGCTTTGCTCTTGCTAAAAGCAAACTTAGGCAAGATACTAGTACCAGGATGACTGACCTTCATACACCAACATGAAAAAGAAAAGGGGAAGGAACAGGATAGGAAAACGTCCATAACTAGGTGATAGCACACTAATGATAAGGATTAAACATTTTATAGTGGTAGCAGTTGTAACAGGCAGGAAGTATTTACTTTCTGGAATAAACTAAAGAATTCTTGTTCGCAAAAAACTTTCAATATCAAACCAATATCAAGGTAGGACAATTCCCAAACATCAAAATACATATAATCTAATGGAATCATGCAAACCATCCATACCTAACCAACTCGCAAAAGCCAAGTACTGCAACCTCTGGGCATGGATAGGAATTTCATTGGCTATATCATGATGCATAATTGGAAAAAAGGGAGGCCAGTTCCTATCATCTGAAGGGATATCAGCTGGCATAAATAATGAGTGAAAAAAAATCAGAACCTTATACCTATAGAGAAAAGCAAAAAAAGCTAAAATCTGAGAAAATATTGCTTAGCCTGGGTCTCGTAGCCTACCACGGGCAACAGCATCTTCTCTTCGTTTAATTTCCTGAAAAGTAAATAACACAGATCAGTTCCACTTGACCAAGTATATAAACCATCACAAGAATACACAATCATGACAACTAAATGAGTCATCAAAATTGTCTCATGAAGCAGTCTGGCTGTTCATTTGAAGCCAATAAAATGAAAAATTACAGACAACAAAACGTAAATTAATTTGCAACAGATATTGAAAACAAATGCTTAATAAGATAACAAAAAGAAACTAACATGTTCCCTCCTTTTCAGATCTGCTTCCCAGGATGCAAGTTCCTTCTCCTTTTTCTTAGTATCCTGACATATCAGACCACATAATACACAAGTAAGTTCTCTGAATACCATGAAACGACGTAGAAATGCAATAAATGAACTTTGCTACATTCATGCTATCCAGTGGTATGTCAACAGTTGCATCATGCTTTTGGCCAAAACCCAGGGTTTGAGCAACCATTTGAGGAATCCGCGACTTTGAACCAGGTGCAGGACTTGCCTTCTGCATATGAATACAATTGGAACTGCATTATGATCCTCAATAAAGATATATATAGTTACAGGTAGTTAGTCTTAAATTGCAACATCCAAAAGGCAAGCTCCAACCACAGAGTCAGAAAATAAGGACAGAACCTTTTACCACAACAGTTTGGTCAATAACACTTTAACTGGTACTTGAAGAGGCAATATAACTTATTTAGTATGGCGACTTAAATCCATCAAGAATAGGAACCACAGTAACATCTAGCTAAGTGCTTCTACAATCATAGTTACTTTCTAAATACAAAAAACTGGTCTTAACTAATATTAATTGTACTTTTAATGTCAACATAAGTATGTATTTTAAAATTTACTAAATAATAAATAACATAAAAAACAAAACTATCAACAATATTAATATTATTAGTAGTAAAGATATTAATAAATAGCAAAATTGACTAATAATAAACATTACTACAATACTATATTATCATAATTCTAAAATTGACTAATAATAGAGCTATTATAATATTAATTAATAATATCAAAAATATTAGTATTATAATAAATATTAGAAAATAGTAAAATTAGCTAATGATGTATACCAAAAAAAAAAAAATTATAACAACATTAGTATTATAAATTTTCTAAAATTTAAGAAAAGAAGTAAATTTATAATCAATTGTTATCATTACAATTAGCAATATCACGAATATTGCATTGATATCATTAATCTTACAATATAATATAATGATTATTATCAAGCTAATTAATTCATAATTTTAATACAATAGTAAAACGTCACCAGTAAAATGGTATTAGGAATATCATGAATATTGTACCGATGGTATTAGTTTTATAAGAATAATAATATAATTATAAATATGTTAATATCATACTATTAATAAAAAGAAATTGCATCATAAAATAATTGAACAAGTATTTTGTATAACCATTTCGAAAACATTTTTCAATTTTATAGTTAAGAAATTAGTCCTCAATATTTTAACAATTGAACACATTTTCAAATTTTAAATGAAAATTAAAAACTAGAGCTGAACTGAAAAATTATAAATGGAACTAAACAACATTTTCCAAAACTACAGCATCCTAGTATTGTGGTTGTGGGGTTGCGCTTGGATCCTTATCAACCACGTAAATAGGTCTCACTTGGATGCTTCTTCTAAAATGAAGGATGGATTTGGTCCTTTTGAATGGTGCGGTGTGGTACAGAAGTTTATGCAAATTAGCATCTTAAAAAAGGTAATATCTTTCTGAGGATGGTGGAGCACTCTCATTAAGTGATGTTTTTCTAATCTTCCCACCTATGCTAAGTTTCTTTTTACTATTTCAACCTCCACATAGGAAGTTTTGAAAAGTTTCAACATGATTTTCTGTGGTACATGTTCAATTATCATGTTCAGTTAGTTGGGAGTAGGTCTACGGCCCTCAACAAGGGAGGTCCAGGTATTAGGAAGCTCAGGATTTTAAAAAGGCACTTTTACAGAAAGTTATTGCAATTTGGGTCTGAGGAAGTGCTTGGCTAAAAAGGCTTGGTGTTGTTGAGTCTGCAAGCTGATTGAAAGTATGGTCTACAGTCTACTAGGCATATTATATCTAATATAGTTGGACTATGAACAGAATTATGAATGTTTAGGACATTTTGTCTAGTTTCATGGTAAGTGAATCAAAGTGCATTTTTGGTTGGATGCTTGATGCAGCCATAGCCACTTAGATTTTTCCCCTTTCAGTTGGTCTGGAATAAAAGAGGGTCGATGGAGTTTTTCCCTGAAAATATATATAGCCTTTAATTTTGACACTTCTTTTGTACAAAATTGACCCATTTCAGGAGTTGTTTTATAAATTTGATATATTGGAAAACATAACACACACAAGTCAAATTCAAGCCCAAAGCAGACCCTTCTGGTTTATAAACTCTAAGACTTCCTCCTATGTATTAAAATCCTAAACCAATAACCCTTCATTGGCATCAACCCACCAAAAAACCTTTTTCTAGCAGTAAGATTTGAAGCTTCCTAGCCAAACACTTAAAAGGGAAAAGAAATGTGTGTGTGTGTGTGTGTGTGTGTGTGTGTGTGTGTGAGAGAGAGAGAGAGAGAGAGACTAAACTCCTTAAAAGGAGAAATGAGCTGCCAGCAGAGCAATTCTCAAAAAATATATACATGTATATAACAGACCCAAACTCACAAATCACCCTTCAATTTAATTTGAGTTTTCTTGAGACTCCTATGACTAAATCAATAATTAATGGAACATTTTATGTAGGCTATAAGTCCACATCTAGTTCCATATATTATAACCAAAGAGGAAAAGCAGAACCACCAAGCTGGATATACGAGATGGTTTAACAATAGCTGCATATGTCTCATTAAAAATGCTTTTCAGCTACACATCATAACATGTTCGTTATTGTGAGGTTGCAGTTCTACCTCAACGCCCAGAGTGACATTAACACATCCTTCAAAATTTGCTTCCAAAATTCTTTACACAAAAATCAAAAGAAAAGCTATTTTCTTTTAGAGTAGAGAACTTCACAAGAAATTGACAGTACAGATGAAATAAAATTCCTCCTGGGAGAATTCAACAACATCGTAGCCCCAAATGTGCTTGCACGCTGAAGAGTGAAGAATAATCCAAAGTAGCACCAACATTGTCCACTTCGCACAGAAAAGGATTCCAAAATTCTAAGGTCATTACACCCAGTAAACATATGTAACAAAATAACACTAATGTTCCTATATTTCCCTTTTTCAGATAAGTCACTAAAAATTTAAACACTTGCACTATTCTTCAAACTTTAATTCAACCTATTCTGAAGCATCAAAATCGTAATTTCATTTACGCGATAAATTCATGTATCTACTATTTGTATTTTCGTCTATGCGTTAAATTCACGCATCTAAACTTACTAAAAACGGAAAGGGGTTTAGATCTAGATTCCAAAGCCACCAACCAAAACCCCATAAAAAGCCCCCAAAATTACGAGAAGTTCGACCATTAGAAATTCATCGGGATAACCAATAATTCCGGGAATAGAACCTGAAAATGTGGCCAGATCTACAAGAGATACACGCGTATGTATACACAGAGGAGTGAAATTAAAGGCAGTTACCGAAAAAGGATTGACTTCTTCTTCGTCGAAAGGGTTGGGATCGCTGCGACTATTCATGGCTGTCACTTCCTCCTTGATCTCCCAAGAGTTCTGCAATCAAACCTCCGCACAGAGTGGTACGATTTGGAGAGAGAGAGAGAGAGAGAGAGAGAGAGAGAGAATAGCGGTTGAGTAGAATGGCAGAACTCAGCGCTTCGTGTACTGCGGTGAATATGAAAATCAAGTTCTACATTTGCCCCTGTGAGATGTGAGATTTACGACGGGTACCCTTCCCAGTCGACATGGTTGGGATTAGGTGTGACTGGTTATGTCTGCGTTCGAATTTTTTGACGAATAGGTACGTGCCACGTAGAAAAGTTTGTTCGGTTCTTGTTACATCGCAGTATTGATTGGGTTAATTCATGTAGTGGGGGGTATGCTGAGTTGCGTGAGATTGGAACCCGCTTTTGCTTTTGCGGTTGTGCGACGCATGGTCGGTTACCGTTTTCCCCGATAAGCCCCTGGAAGCTCAGTCGGTGGAGCAAAGATTGGAGGGTTATAATGGTAAATTTGACTCATTTGGTGAAGTGCTTCTCCATCGGCCTGGTTAAATGGGAGCAAATAAATATAGATAAAATAATTTTTAAATATTTCTCTATTCATTGTTGTCCAAATTATGGTATGGGCACAATCATGCCCTAAGGCGGTGATGACTAGGGAAAATGGCTTAGGTTATTCCTTGAGACAAAATTTTTGAGTATTTCTGTATATGCACGGTCATTCACGAAGCATAAAGCGTGTCATCAAAAATATTTTGTTTGGTAAAATATATATTTTAATTTCTATAAATATTTAAATTTTTTATTATTTTAAATATATTACTGAAATATATAATTTTGAGTCAATTGTATTCATAAATTTTTTGTTATTTTAATTATATTTTTAAATTTATTATGTGTAATTAATTTTAAATTACATAATTTAGAAATATAATTAAAATAACAAAAATTACATTATAATATTATAATTTAATAATATAATATGTTATATTTTAATGATTATGTTTCAATGATCTAAATTTATGATAATTGATAAACATAAAATATTTTTTAAATTTATAAAAAGTACCAATCATTATGTATTCAATTCAAATCATCATTAAAATTGATTACCATATTATTACCATTAAATTGATTACTTTCTCATATACTTGAAGTGTCATACTACATTGTTCGAGAGACTTATCCATTAGTTGACATAAGTATGTTAAAATGATAAAAATACCCCTCACACTCATGTCCTTTGCAATTGCTTCCATTTTCCTTCTATGGTCGTCATCTCTCTTATCTCTCTCTCTCTTTATGCCTGTCGTCGCCTTGCCTCCTCGTTGTCGTCACCTCACTGTCATCGCCTCACGTCTTCTCATCTCTGGCCCATTGACCACCGTTGGAGAGGCGATGGCCATGAAAAAGAAGAAAAAGTAATTACAAAGGACATTTTTGTCATTTTATAACCACAAGATAACCCTCTCTATAAGTCTCAGGCAAAATAGTATTTCCCCACTTGATTAAGCGTTTGTGGAATAGACAAGGTAGGAGCTTGTTATCTCTTTAAATGTAATTGTGTTAAAAACATGGCTAGTAGTTTAATTATTTTGACTAAATATTTTAAGATTAATTATTTTTAATTTATACTGTACTTATTTTTTATAGTTCTGATTATAAAATATTTTAAATATCCTTAATAAGTCTTTATTCTTATATACTTTATTAAAGAACATTTAAAATATTTTATAGTTCACTCTGTAAAAAATAAGTATAATTCAGACTTAAAATATTTTTTTAATTAAAAATATAAAATAAGGCCACGATAACTCAATCTAAATATTTATAGCTTCAATATAAAATTATATAGCTATCTTTATTTGATTGACTTAGTTTAGTGTAAGTATAATAAATGTAGTTATTTATTTGAGATTTATGGATAAACCAAACAATTTAAGGATGGTGTTTATAAATTAAAAAAGTATGAGCATTTGTTAGATGTATTTAATGTATTTTATTTTTAATTTAAATATTTTTATTAGTTAATAATAAAAATATCGTATTTTAAAATATTTTACCAACCAATAAAATAATTCAAATGTTGAAAATAAAATTATTAAATGTACCTTAATAAATGTCATAAGAACATTAGTAAACAAAACCTTAAAGATATTTGATACAAAGTTCATTCAATAAGAAGTATATGTGTGTGTATTATTTTGTAGTTAGTACTATTTAGATATAAAATTGTTTTTAATACTTTTTTATTTTTAGTTTTAAAAATATTTTACTATTTTTGAGCAATGAAGTTGTTATTTAAGTTATTAAAATAATAAAAAATATATACCCATGAGTTCCACAAAATTTTGTAAAATTTATTTTCAATTATAACTTGTTGAGTCATTTGTTAAGTTTTAATGTGATGAGAAAATAAGAAGATGGTAGTTATTGATGATGATGAACAAAATAGTGTACTAGAGATAGAAGATAATAAAAGTATAATCGAATGCAGATTGTAATTAATTGAGTATATCAAAACATTAATTAAGTACAAGATCTATATTACTTGTGTAATATGACAATCAAGTATATTAAGTGTATGAATTCATCTTCTTAATCGAGTGTAATGTCATTAGTAATCGAGTAATTATAATCAAGTGAAATTCTTATTTACTCGAGTAATAAGTTCATTTAAAGTATGCCTGTAAGTTGAATCAATTAGGCTTATCATTTTAATTGAGTAAAATTCATTTTATATAAGTAAGTCAAATTTGCCTAAGAGATAATCGTTCACAAGTTAAAATGTATTTGAGTGAGTATAAGTTCATATTTGACTAAATAGATTTTTGTAATCAAGTGACTATTGCAAGTTTGTGGCAGAGTAAAACTAATCGAGTATCTAACTATATTTGAGTAAACATAAATTATAATCAAGTACTTATTCCCAAGTAACGTGTTAAGTGTAGAAACTTTGATGTAATTGAGTACTTAAATTTATAATTGAGTAAATATTATACCTTAATTGATTAAATTTAGTTTTTCAATCAAGTAAGATTTACAAATTCTTGTTACAAAATTTTAATCGAGTATAATAATTTTGTAATCAAGCAAAACTGAAAATTTGTCAAATACAAACTATACGCACTTGAACATTTACAAAATTCAGTCAATTAAACTGTTATTTGTAATCGAATAAAATTTTACTATTTTTTTATTTATAGTCGTTACTGTAACGCCCCGTTTTCCAAGTGTGCTATAACTTATGACAATTATGAGATAATAATTTTTTTTTCTTATTTAAAACTACGACTAAACCATATTGTTGCTCTTATCATTCTCAAAATTTTCATACATTTATCTCGAAAGAGAATCAACATAAACATTAAATGCGAAAGTTAGAATCGAAACCTCAACATACCTCAAACACTAATAATATTACATAATCGGCTCAACATAATTAATAATACAAGATTATTTGTCATCATAACATAAGTCTACCAAACAAAATTTGCAACATGATATAAGTTTTTCAACGTGATTTAAACATAAGTTTTTCAACATGACTTAAAAATATGACATAATATAACTGGTATATAATAGGATCTTTATACGGAAACTAAATGCAGAAAACATTTTATTTGCACCCGCAGTGCCCTGTATAGATTACTCTTCATTCCACTTATGTGCCTTCATTGCAAACCCGATTTGGAACATTTAAATATTTTAGGAATAAGTCCCACATTATATGATGAATCATCTAAGTAAGGGAATAATAAATATATTTCATGCATAAATGCAAAATGCAAAATATCATTTTCCATTTTCTTTTGATTTGAGCCGATCATACCTTATTGCTACTCCTCATTTTCACAGCCTCCTTACCAGACCGAGGTGTATGGGTGCACCCTTGGTAGAGCAACGGTCCCGGCCCGTACTCTCAAATCTTTATGCGATGCATAATCAATAATATCATCGTGTACATATGCACATTTTATCATAGCATGTAAATGCAATCTATATGATATATTCACATCAAAACATGACAACATGATAAAACTATTAACATAAAATTGAATTTTAGGTATAACCACTTATAAACCAAGCATTTTCATAAAACTAAATCTAGTTAGGAAGTACCACTTACCTCACAAAGAGACAATTTTGCCCCTAGCGTAATTTTACCTCAAAATTTGCGTCAGACTTCCAATTGTACTCAATTACGAACCTTGACGTACCATGAGCATCATAATTACTTAAGAAATCAAATTTCTAATTTTCTCTAATTTTGCTAATCTCTCCTATTTCCTCCTATTATTTTCTCAAGATTATGAAATAAATACTTTCTCATAAAATTTTCTCAATTTCTCTTCACAATAATTCATAAAACAATATTCATAAACCCCAAAAATTTTCTCATAATTTTTAGAATCCATGTTTTATTTATTTTTTATTTTCAAGCATCTATTATCTCAAAAATCCATAATAAATACAAATCATACATTTCTCTTCCAATTTCATCATTAAAAATTCTAAAATATCATTCTCATATTTCTAAAATTTTTGAAGAAATTTTTTAAGATAACTCATATTCTCGCGGAGCCATTCGATATTATTCTATACTGCGATGAAGTCTCGATTTGCGTATCCAATAACGTCTTCTATCACAAATTTTCACACAAACTACTAAACCCATCTTATAGGATTTTTTTTAAAAATTTTGGTATTTTTTCTCTATATTATTTATTTATTTTTTTTTCAAATCTCTCACTTACTCTCAAATCTTTATTTCTTATAACATTTCTCTTTTTAATTCAAATCCTCTAACTTCTCAAGTTTTCTCTATTTATAAAGGTTGAATTAAGTTTAGTATAATTGTAGTGACCCACTATCTTTTACTATTTTATCACATTTCTTAATTATTTTTCACTAAATATCATTCATAATCTTTAATTATTTGTCCATACCCCCACTTTGTTTCCCACATTTCTCAATTATTTCATCCATTATCTTTAATTATTTGTCAACACCCTACTTTGTCTCCCATATTTCTCCATTAATTCACCCATTATCTTTAATTATTTGTCCACATCCTATTTTGTCTCACATTTCTCAATTATTTCTCCCATTATCTTTAATTATTTTGTCACATTTCTTAATTATTTATCACTAAATCTCACCCATAATTTTTAATTATTTGTCCACACCCTACTTTATCTCTCACATTTCTCAATTATTTCACTCACTATCTTTAATTGCTTTGTCACCTTAATTATTTTCCATTAAATCTTCTTTTGAATAGATTATTATTTATTTTAATCTATTAATTTTAAACCTACTTTCTTAGTTTATTAATTTTAAACCCATTTACTTAACCTTTTCCTTTTCAACTTAGCTCACTAACTGTAAGTCCATTTACTTAACATTTCATTTTTCAACTTAACCCATTAGTTTCATCAACTATAATCTCTAATGGATATAAAAAATATTTTAAATATAATAAAAATTAATCATTATTATTTTCAAAATACTAGGATATTACAGTTACAGAGCATTTAATGCATGTAATTTCTACTTTTCAAAGTATGATTGGATCGTTACATGCAAATGAATGTTTTTCCTAACAATTTGTGCATTAAAATTGATGTTCTAAATGCTTTGTAAGATGGTTTAGAGACCAAAAAAATGTCAGTTACTCATAAGGCATTCTTTATTTAAATATATTCCAACAAATGCATTAAAAACATGAACATTAAAATAAGCTAGAGTAAGAAAAAATAAGATATATATATAGATTTCATGCGCTAAAGAGAACCAAGAATTCAAAAGCTTTCAAGTGTGTTTCATGCTTTACATCATTTAAAAGAAAATAAATAAGAGATTGTTCTTATCATTCTTATCCTTCTATTTTTTTGTAAACTCAAGAAAAATGACTATTTTCTTGTATTACTTAATACATTCTCTTGTATCTTTTATTCACACTTTCTTATTAAGTTGTACAAGTTAAGTTTGATAATTGGAAAATGCATTGGTTGTGACTGGTTTTGTTTAAAAGGCATATGTTGTAAAAGGTTTGTAATTGAGTTTATTGTAAAAATTATTAAAGTAAACTGATTGACTAAATTCTTAGTGAAAAGATATAGCAGCGGAATAGGCAAGTAGGCAAACCCCTATAAATCTTATTGTGCTACATTATTCAAATTTTATTTACTCCCAGTTTCAATTTATTTAAGAATTTTTTAAAGGGTGAAAGCTTAATTCACTCCTCTTAAACTAACTGTGTTTTATATTTAGAACAAATAAAGTTAGGAAACAAATTCCACCATAATTTCCACACCTTGATGATAAAATTAATTTTTCGATAAAAATATTCTGTATTTCTCTTCCCCTCTCACCGATCTTCATTTTTGTTTTCATTGTCGAATGCCAATGCGGAAACTAATATTGTCCCTCACCACTTTAAAATCATTAAAAGAATTGGAAATCAAGTTCTTTTAGATATAATTTTATTTTAATTATTTATTTATTTATTTATATTTGGTTTTATTATTGAACATAATATATTTAGTTAATTCCTAATTTCATAATTAATTTTGAAATTTAATATATATGTATATATATTACATAATATGCAAATATGTATATATGTTTTTTTTTTTTTTCAGTTTGTCTCAGTACTTACACAGTTATTATATAAGTAACTTGTTTTAGAAGATAAAAGCAAATAAAACTCTAATTTTGGATTATTCAAAACACAAGTTATGTGAAATTCAATTGAACTTCATATTTTAAATTGTGTCATTCAAAACATAGCAACTCATTTGACTCATTTGCAAATGAGTTCTATATATAATTCATTGCAAATGTATTTTAAATTTTGACATTCATTCATTCCAAATGATGTAATAATAAATATTGTAATTCTAAAAAAAGTGAGCCTAACAATATAGAAGTACCTAAATTTCACTGAGTATCTTATGTTTTAAAAAAAGACACATGCATCCTTATTAAAAAAATAATCAGAATTATTATTTGATCCCTACCTATATTACACTTTTTTTTTCTAACCTCTCTAATTTCTCACTAGTTGTCAACCAACATGGCAAGCAATGAGAGATGAATGAAGTTTCGATTTTGAAAAAATTGAACGAAAAACAAAATTGTACACTTAGATCAAATTTAAATGAAATTAAATGAATATAGTGTTCAAAAGTAAAAGATAAGCATAGAAACACATATGTTCATCTTTAGAAGTAGTATATGAACTTTTAAGCCAATACCTAGAAAGATAAGCATAGAAACACATATGTTCATCTTTAGAAGTAGTATATGAACTTTTAAGCCAATACCTAGATCTAGATGGGTTAGTCTTCAAAGACAAACTTAAAAAAGATAAACTCATATAGGTTTGTTTTGTTTTTCTTTAAGATGAGTTGAACTCAAATCGATTTGTCTTCCAACTCAGACATGGGTAAAGACAAAATCAAATCTAGAGTTTGTATTCAAATACGAACCTATATACATGAAAAAAGTGAGAGTATATCAAATCGAGAGAAATACAAAGAAAATGAAAGAGGAATACCATTGGGGCACGCACAGGTAATTGCCACTTTCTTATTCTGATTTCATTTTCTTTATTCCAAATAAAGCATAGTTGATTCCCCATTATAAATATTAACAATTGTTGCATCAAGAGAAATAAATAACAATATAAGTCGTCGTCGCTTGTAACCTTGTCAATGATGTCTAAGTGAAAGAGAAAAAAGAGTTTGAGAATTAAATATAAGAGTATTTTAAATATTTATAAACAAATTAATGGTAGTTTAAAATGACAAGGGGAATTGAAGTTTAGTTATAGAATTAAAGATAAGTCAATGTCATTTTTGGAAATACAAAAAATAGTCATTGCAATATAGACAAGTTGTATGAATAATTTGTGAAATTTACTCTATAACCAAAACATTATATCAAATTTAGTTGAAACTAACATTATAATGGTCAAACTCAACCATGAAGTCCCCAAGGTACAGGTCGAGTGGTTGGATCACAATAGATTAGGGTTCGTACTAATAAATCATGAATTTGACTTTTTATTCTGCGCAACAAGACAATTTTCATCTGTAATTTACCTCATATGTCTAAATTGAAGACATGAGTAACGAGGGACCGTGTAAGGACGGTAAATCTCAAACTCAACCATGTACAAATTAGAAATTTTTATAAGATATAAATTAAATGGTTTAAATGTACAAAGAAATATTACCATGATTGTTGTTGCTATAATATCACAATTGAAATTTGCTTGTCTCGGGAAAATTTTGCAAATAGTAAGCAAGATATGCTTGAAAGAGGTCATTCAAAAGGTTATGCAAAAGGGTATTTTCGAAAGGGTCTTCCGTGCCTATAGCCGCAGAAGAGTCTTCAGAGAGAAATGCAAAAAGATTTTTCCAAAGGGATTTTTGAGAGAGCTTTGGGTTTCTTAGTTTGCAAACAGTTAGAAGATGCCTAAGGATCTCTTTCATACGGACCATCCAATGTCTAAGTCAAATATTATGGTATGAAATAGGTTATGCAAGTGCAATGGAATGTGGATGGTTTCTTTGGAAGAATAGAGAAAGGTGTGCATGAAAGAGTTTTGAGGATGATATTTGAATATGAGGGGAAGGTCTAGAAGGTGAAAGATTTGGGGTATTTATATCCCCTTTATAGATTAGGACGTGTGGCAAGTCTAGACACATGATAGATATGCGTAGGGCACGACACTGCTCATCTGTGTTGATGTTTGTCAACGTGAACATTGTTATTTCGAAATCATATAAAAGCCTAGTGGTAGCAACAATTGCTATGGTTGTAATCGAATCGAGTTGAGCCAAGTTTTGGAAAATTCAGGCTTGACTCATTTATAAACGAGCCTATTTATTTATAATCGAACCGAATATCTTATGACTCACATTAAGATCACAAGCCTTATCAAGTTTTAATTTTATTTAATAAAGTAAATAATAAATTAAATTAATGATAAATTCATGAAGTATTATAACTTTTTTATACATATTTTTCAATAAAATTACTTAAAATATATGATTTTGTTATTATTCTAAATAAATATATTAAAATTTCAAAATATATATTAAATTATTCATGAATTTTTGTACAAATTAACTCACGAACCTATAATTGAGAAACTTACGAGTCTTATTGAGCTGAGCTTTGCCTAGCTCAGATTTGGCTCATTTATTAAACTCGTTTTGAAAAACGAACTTGAACGAATTTTTATCAAATCAAGTTCTAAGTAACTCACGAGTAGCTTGGCTCAATTACAACCCTAGTAACTGCAATACATATTAATTGGTTTCGTTTATGAAAAGAATAAAAAAAGAAAAGAAAAGGT
This sequence comes from Diospyros kaki, assembly GCA_036245055.1. Lineage (NCBI taxonomy): Eukaryota > Viridiplantae > Streptophyta > Magnoliopsida > Ericales > Ebenaceae > Diospyros > Diospyros kaki. The sequence continues at coordinate 35,245,746 of BSEG01000007.1, forward strand.
TAATGGGGATACCGTATACCCGTCCAGGTATAAGGTATCCCCGCTTACTTTCCCAGCCAAACACACCGCGGTGTCCGAATGCAGCCCTTAAAACCCTAGGAAAGAAACCCTTCGGTGCCCTCTGAGACTCCCGGACTTGGCCTTGGGTTCGGTTGCAATGGGTGGAAAACGCGAAGAAGAAACTGCTTTAGGAATCACAGAGAACCGCGATTTCCAGAAGAAGAGCAGGAAGAAGAAAGCCGAAGCCAATAAGAGGGCGCTAGAAGAGGCCGAGTCCGAGGTGGTTGCTGTGGAGGCCAAGAAGGAGAAGAAGAAAAAGAAGACAGAGAGGAGGGAGGAAGAGGAGGAGATGTTGAATGATGTGCCGGCCGGGAAGAAAAAGCAGAAGAAGAAGCACAAGGGAGAGGCAGAGCAGGAGTCTCTGGAAAATGGATTGGTGCTTGACAGTGATAAGGAAAGCGAGATCAAGAAGACGAAGAAGAAGAAGAAAAACTGGAAGGAGAGAGAAGATGATGATTTGAATAATGCCCTGGTACCTGATGATGCAAAGGGAAGGAAAATTGTTCAGAATTGCGATGAGAACGGCCATGGTGTAGTTGTTGATGGAGAGGAGAAGCAAAGTTATAGCGGCGTGGTGGTCTCCGGGAAGGATATAAAAGAATCCAAATATGCACCATTGGAATCTTTTGCTGATTCCGGGTTATCTAAAGAAGTGCTGGAGTGCTGCAAAAATTTTCAGAATCCATCGCCAATTCAATCCCATTCTTGGCCTTTCTTGCTGAGAAATCGCGATCTCATTGGAATTGCAGCAACTGGCTCAGGTCAGTTGGTGCATATTGTTTATCAGCTTTACTGTGACTAGTAAAACATTGCATGCACCTTTGAGTGTACATTTTTGTTATCAGGTAAGACTCTGGCCTTTGGGATTCCAGCTATTATGCATGTTTTGCAGGAGCGGAAGAGGAAGACATCGAAGAAAAGGAATCCGGTTTGCCTTGTTCTTTCTCCAACAAGAGAGTTAGCTCAACAAGTATGTGCTTCTTGCTTGAATTTTGGTAGGAACAATTTGCTCACCGCGTAATGTTGTTATCCTCTTATTTTTTGACTTCCTGCTGCTTTAGTGGTTCTTGTAATTGGGGAGGCTGATAATATATGGCGTGACATGTAAAATAATGAAAAGCAGTATGGGAGTTTCTTATATTGGCGTTGCATGTGGTCACCTACGTACTGCATGCTCCTATGTACTTAATGCATTATTGTCAAAGGCACAAGATTCAACAAATGTACAACACATTTGTATATCATTATTTTAAATTTATAACTATAAAGAGGTAAATACCAAATCATAAAATCATGAATGGCAAATAGCCAACATTGTAATAACAACTGATATTATTTCTACAAAATGCTAAATGTTTGGGATGCGACTGCCTCTGCTAGCCAGCAGCTGCCGCTAACTGCTTGGCATATGACTTACTCATGCCATAGTTATGTGCTTGCCACTCACCTTACTGCTGTTGCCTGCCTGCCACGCTTTGCTACACTCAACCTTGCTGCAGAGTGTGCATTTGGCATGTGACTGTTACTTCATGTGTCCCTTTTCATGCTTGTGGCTCACAGTCAGTCTGGTGTATGTGGCATACAACCCTTCTTTTGCATGGCTGGAATGCCAGTTGACATTAGTATGTGATTGAGGACTCTTGACTAGTGCTATCTCATTGCCCTTTGTTTATTTGTGCTTAGTTCATGGTTTAGGTGACTACGGCACAACTTCCCCACTTAGGTGTGCTGCCTCAATCCTCATGTGCAGCATGGGTGCAAGGTGTCATGACCACATTCTACATTGATTGTTTACTAGGAAGGTCTTGGGTATATTACTTAGTTTCATGAACCCAAGAGCCACCTTCAACTAGTGCTTTTGGGGGAGGACCACTACCAAGTGGGTTTGGGCTAGGGGTAGGAAAGCGTTCTGAGACTGATTTGGGTTGAATTGAGATATGATTTTCTGGCTTGGTGAGAACACTAGGAATTAAAAGAGGGGAGTTTCTCACGATTCAATCTTACTGTTGGAATGCCGAGAATAAAGAATAAATTGATAGTGTTGAAAAAAATTAAAATCAAATCCTGATTATTTTTCTCATGGTGTAGAACTAAGCGATAAAGTTGTTTGGAGATAAGAGAGGATTACAAAGATTAAAGTGATAAGGTCCCGAGATTAAAGGATGAAGCAGTTTACAAGAGATAATTCCAGCAAATTTAAAGTTGAATTGATAAACTTTATCTTCTAAGCCTAATTCAAATCTGTTCTTGTTTTTTAAGATATGTTGTAGAAGATTTCTTATATATATATTCTATACATGAGTACAATAAGAGATCGAATAAGCTTTCCCTTTAATCGAGTAATCTTTCCTAATTACTTGAGTAACTTTCAAATTAATTGAGTAAGATTTCCCAGTTTCTCGAGTAAGTTTTCCCATTTATTCAACTTATTTCATTCTTGTTCACTTATGTCAATAGAATACTTGAAAAGTCTTGGGTATACGACTTGGTTGCGTGAACCTATAATGATGTTATACAAGGTGTTCACATGAGCATGTCAAGCATCTCACACTTAAGATCCATATGCATTGCCACTCTTACAGGCTTAAATGGATCTAAATGAAGACAGAAGGCATTCTATGGAGTTGATAATGTGGCGGTTGCTGGGAGAATGTTCTTTTGGAAAGTTTTCTGCTGCCAAAAGTGCTAGGACCTCAAACATGGAACTTGTTGTTTGGATTGAGCTTAATTTGAACTATGCTTGGTGTATCAATAGGCTTGCTTTGAGCTGGTTCTCTGATGCTGTTCTTGGACCCATAGGTGTCTATAGTCTGATGTTGTTTCAGAACTGGCTATCTTGGTTTGTGACTCTGCAAGTGAGCTTCCAGTGTGGGTCTTGGGCTTCATGAATGATTTAAGTACTTTCCTTTCTTAACATCATGGATATGGATTATGTAACATTTTTGTGTACATGCAACTGACTCCTTTCAAAGGATAGTCAGGAGAGTGGCTTTGAGAGTCAACTGTTGGAAACCATATTTGTTTGTCCCAGTACCAGTATTTGGTTGACAAGATACCGATTCACTTGGATGCCTTGACAGTAATGATGCGAAAAGGCTTTAGTTATATATAATTTCTATGTTTTGTATTGGTGAATTTAGGGAACCCTTCTCAAAATTGGCAAGCTTATCGTCAGTGACTTGGATATTTATGTGATTGCCACCAGTCTGACATGACCTCAGATGGAGGGTCGACCAATTAGGTAATTCTTGGAGAATTACTGAGAAAAGAACGGAATTTGAAAAAAGAATTGATAGATTGAGAGAGGAGGAGATGGGAAAGAGATAGAAGAGAGAGAGAGAGAGAGAGAGAATATAAGGGTTCTGTTATTCAAAATCTGCCTTCCACTACTACACCCACCTTCTTAAAGGCTCTCTCTTTGACTGTCCTGTAACTCCTTCACAGTATTCAGCTACTACCCATACAACTCCCCAACGGTATACAACAACTCACCCCCTGTTAGTTACAGTAGTTATAACTCAATTGTCCTTTATACCCCTAGGTTCATAACACAGTGTCTGGCTTATGCTTTGGGTCTCTCCACTGAGCTACATTACCTTTTATTTTAGGTTGGTATTTTCCCTTTTGAGTTAAGCATCCACACAAAGTTGGACTGACTTAAACACTCAAGGATATGCGGCAATCACTCATATATTGATATAAATGCTCAAAGTACTTTGACTGGCTGTTTTGGCTTTGACTGGTTGAAAAAATAAAGGCCCTACTCAAAGGCAAAGTTTTGTGGAGATTAATAGATTTTGTACGTGCAGTGGCTTTCTTTTCCCCCTTATTGGCATCATGGTTCTGTATCGTGAATGAATGTTTTTCTTTTCCCATTTGTTGCACATCTTGTACATTTCTTCTTATTTGATCTTTCAAAATTTGCATTTATGTGAGATTCTTGGGATTTATTTCTTAGATGACAGTAAACTGGGAGAGGTGATTATGCTTAGAGAAGGTTTTATATGTTTGGTTATGCCGTCATTGTCTTTATTTGTTTGTTCTTATATTTTGTTTGGGGAGTGGAGAGTGGTTTCAATCAACTAAAGATATGCAGTTATATTCTGTTGGTTTTGTGTATGGTATCACTTCTCTGCAGCTGTGCTGGACAAGCAATTATTTTATTTAATTGGTTGAAGGAAGTGAGCACTGACACTTCTTGGTGCTGGCAGATATCAGATGTTCTGTGTGATGCTGGCAAACCTTGTGGCTTGCAGTCTATTTGTTTGTATGGTGGAACTTCCAAAGGACCCCAGATACGTGCCCTGGAATCTGGTGTTGTAAGACTTCTTGTGATTCCAATATGTAATTCTGTTTTCAGAAAATATTGCAATAGTGCTTTAGGCAAGTCACATTTATTTTCTTTATTTAATCATTCTGGTGTAATGTATCATTATCTGATAAAGATTAAAATCAAGATTACTTCTGCAGTTCATGGATGTTTGATTTGCTATCTCCTATCTCCATTATTTGCATGCTTGCAGTATAATTATTAATTTGAAATTGTTGAAGAAAGATGGATTTTAGAATATGACAATCATTTAGAGAAGTTGAATGTTAATATTATTCTGGGATTATTGAGGACTTGAAAGATGCTGTGCCATTACAAATTTGTTAGTCTATTAGTTGTTAAATCTAACAAAGAAGACATGTTCTACATCATATAGATGCTCAGGTACAAATGATCTTCATCTATTTTTATGGGAGGTTCTGATTCTTTCTGAATCTGTATATAGAATGGTCATGTTCTTCCATCTTTTTTTTGTAGTCAAAGCTTTTTGGTGTTAAAGTGCAGTATGTTGTTCAGAGTTGCGTGTGACCTATATACAATGCTTAAAAGTTCTGCCCTTCACCTTTGATCTCCTTTCTTAGGGAGGCTTGTGGATACTGGCCAATCGTATAATGAATTTCTAGACATCTTGAAGTTGAACTATGACTTGGGCAAAAGGACGATACTGCAATGTTGTTACCATTTATTCTTTAGTGTCAAATTATATTTATATTTATTCTTTATCTCACTAAAAAATTCCTCCACTTGATTGATGTTTTTTTTCCTTGCTAAAAAGGCAGTTCTCCATTTGGATGAATGAAGAAGCTTGCACAAGGTTGTTGGGCACAGCCAGCTCAAAACTTTGTTAGATTCTTTTTCTTGAACATGGATTATGTTAGCTCATCTTTTTAAAGCTAAAAGGGAAGTTTTATCAAACAGTTTATACGACTACTTTTGTTGTATGACATTGAATATTTGTTGGTTATTTAAGCACCAACATATTGTTATGAACCTAGGGTTCATGATGGGCTGAAATGGACAATCAGAAAGATCCGATTGAATTAAAGTCAAGGGCAGAATGTATTAAGGGAAGAATTGAAGAAGAATAGGGGGAGAATGGCAGAAGAATGAGAGAGAGATTAGAGAGAGAGATTAGAGAGAAATCTTGGAAGAGAATTGAGAATTTCAATATCAAAATTAGAATGCCTTTTACAGAAGAAGGACCAAGCTTATATAGCTTGAACCGTGGGTGCTGCCACAGCATATCACACCCACTCTAACTAACTGATTTGTCCTATTCTAACACATGGACACCTGGCAGATTTTGCCATAACAAACTAACCAGTTGGAAATGAATACAAACAAGAGAATGAAATACTAAGGCAATACAAGTAAGTAATATCCAAACCGATACAAAACTTGGCCACAAAATTATAGTCTCCTTAGTCTTGTGACAAACTATTGCAACCATATTACTATGATGCTCTTTTATTGTTCCTTGGATCATGACAATTCCCCCTTCCTTGAGAGAGTTTTTGTCCCCAAGAACTTACAGCAAGTAGCCATTACTCTTCACCCAATTCCAGTCTTCTCTATTTGTTTCATGCCTCGTTCCCTCTTTCTCCCTCTAGGCCTCTTCTTCTTTGTTCTTAGGTTTCCAAGATCCATCCCAGGCATAATTTGGCTTAGAATTTCAATAGAAACAACTTGATCGACCTCAATGACTTCGTGTTCAAATCTGTTAGTGCTTGATGGAATAGCGGACCGAAGCTGCAGAAGGAGCTTGTCCCTAAGCAAGTCCTTCACCCGAAAGAAATTTGAAAAAGGCAAAGGAAAGATGGATTCAATCTTGGATGGATCATTAGCTGATTTAATTTCTACTTGAAGATGCAAATGTAGCTCATTAACCGTCTTCCTTTCCATGTGACCACACAAAATTATCAATTTTGGCTGCTCAAATACCAAGAAATCCAGACCCTTAATGTCCTCATATGAAGGTTTTCCAACAAACAAATCATTTGCCTCTGTCGGTAATTCAGCCACATCTTCCTTTTGTTCCTCGGAATATTCCCGAAGCTCACCCTTAACATTTTTCTCCTCCATTTCAGCAACACCTCCTTCTTTCTGCTCCACTTTAAGGAATTCCTCTTTATTGAAACTTCCTTGATAATCATCGAAGTATTCGGCGGGGAAGTTGTAATGATACTTTTTAGTTAGTATCATTGCAAATTCCTGCAGCTTCTTGCGGAACATACGGCCAAATTCCTTGCACTCTTCATGAATCCCATTGCTTGTTTCTTTATCCTTGTTGCTGCCAACTGAAAATGCAGCCTCCTTTGGCTGCCATTGAGGCTCCATTTCAGCTGAAAATGAAGCATTCTTCTGCTGCAATTGAGACTCCATTGGACTCCTTCGTGCACTACTCCTCCTGGCCGAAATCTCACTGGCTGGAAAAGCAATAGGCCAAGAAACAACAGCTCTTTCCATCCTAATTCCCTTCTATAACTGTCTTACCCGATTACCTTTAAAATTGATCCAATAAGTGGCAAATTGCAGCCACTGTTATGCTTCAAGACCAAATCTATTGTAACAACAGAAGAAATTGTACACTTATAGTGACTTGATCGGCCTTCGAGAGTCCTCTAGACTGTCTAACTGTCAACCGAGAATCACAATCGAAATTGCAGCAATTGAGAATCACCGGAAATGCTCTAGGAGTCTCCTTCCAAATCTGAATAGGGATCACAACAAATAATCGATTTGAATGCACCCTAGACACCCTGGACTGCTTGTTGTCAATTTCCGAACAACCTTGTTTCCTTCCCACTTAAATCTCAAACATAGAAAATCCACTGCTCGGTTCTTCAGCAAGGTTCACCATACTTCCGCTGCTCTGTCACGTAATGGCTGAGGCTCACCGGCTTAGGAATGCCTTTGAAACTACACTCCCAGCTGCTACGAGACTTGCTGGAATTAGATACTGGAATTGCCGCACTTCTTAACCGAGACCCCACAGAATTTAGCGGCAGTAAGAGGAATCGGAAGCTGGAATTAGTTGTTGTGCTTTAGCTTGCTGACCCACACTGCCCAACCTCGGAAAATAGCTGCAAACAACCTGCTATTCCGCTTCACATTAGTCGCCCAAAAACAAGCGATCATCTCACCTTCTGGATCAACTACAACAATTCGAAAAACAGCAGCAATCCACCTTGCCGTTCCACCTTCCAAGTCGCGACAACCAAGATTGATTTGCTGCCTCTTTCACATGCACGTCTTTCTTCTCGCTCACTGGTCGCGTTTGATAAAGGCCTCCACACCTTCCGACACGTAACCACCTTCCAGATCTCCAGAGTCGCTGGAACACCGCCCAGGCAAGTCGCCTCCAAATCACCAACGAAAATCACTTGCTCGTTGCTTTAGTCGCTGGTTATGGGCTTGATTCTCTTTGGGTTAATTCTTCTATAATGGTTGGAATCCCCTTCCAAACAAGGTGGGCAGCTCGCCTCACCCGAACTGTCAGAATTGCTTCTCAACCAAAAATTGTAGCGCCACCGTGCCTTTCGATCTAGCGGCCACACCCACAGAATTTCGAACGAAGTTCCCGATCAAAACTACCACAACCACACCTATAGGAAGCTTACCGGTCTGGGTCGTAATGGTCTGGGCCGTCTGCTTCACCTTCGACGAGCTTACGCTCGCCTTGGACGGTTGCAACACTCCCAAGTCCAAATTGCGACCTCCTGGCCGTTCGCGTCACCCTCTGGTCACCCACTCCAGTCATTCGACCAACCTGCGTCACTGCTGTCGCTCCCTAAGCTTGCTTGGATGGCCGAGGTCGGCTCCGTTATCGTCCTTCAAGTCGCCACTGAAGTCGGCAACACACTTGAGTTTCATAACCGAGCGTCAATGTTGGCTTCGCCTCCAAAAATCGACAGCACTTCCAATCCCGAATCACCTGGCCTTGAGTTTGCTTTGGCGTTTGGAAGAACCAGTCGCAGCGAATTCTACGACCTGGAAATCTACTAATTCAATTCGACTATAATTTCCAATCAAAATGAAGAATCGACTCCTTACTACAATCTTAACGACTGGCCGAGGACCACCAATAAATGGTAGCTCCTTGAACTAGCCTGGGTTGCTAAAGATCGCGGCCTAAATTGTCAGAAATCAATCACAAAGGAGCCATCGGACATTAACAACCAAGAAACGATGCTCTAATACCATTTTTCATGAACCTAGGGTTCATGATGGGCTGAAATGGACAATCGGAAAGATTCGATTGAATTAAAGTCAAGGGCAGAATGTATTAAGGGAAGAATTGAAGAAGAATGGGGGGAGAATGGCAGAAGAACGAGAGAGAGATTAGAGAAAAATCTTGGAAGAGAATTGAGAATTTCAATATCAAAATCTGAATGCCTTTTACAGAAGAAGGACCAAGCTTATATAGCTTGAACCGTGGGTGCTGCCACAACATATCACACCCACTCTAACTAACTGATTTGTCCTATTCTAACACATGGACACTTGGCAGATTCTACCATAACAAACTAACTAGCTGGAAATGAATACAAACAAGAGAATGAAATACTAAGGCAATACAAGTAAGTAATATCCAAACCGATACAAAACTTGGCCACAAAATTATAATCTCCCTAGTCTTGTGACAAACTATTGCAACCAGTGTTCTAAAAGGCGCTAGGCGCTAGTCGGGCGCCCGACTGGGGCCTAGCGCCTAGGCGGCGACTTGGAAAATAGTGTTTTTTTTTTAAATTTTTTGATGCAATTTGATATCAAGTAAACCAAAGTTGGAATAATAAGTGAAATAATGAATTTAAACATTAAAAAACTTTAAAAACAAACTGTTGTAGATTAGTACTGAGGTCAAGATGACAAAAACAACAATAATACAACATAAACATTAAAACATATATGAAGAATCTAAGTAATATCTAGTTATCTTAGTGGATTTCAGATTTCTTCTTCTTCCTCTCCATATTCTTCTAGCACACGATCTTCATCAGACTCAAAATCAAATTCATGATGCTCTTGTTCATCTTCTTCTTCTGATTGAAAATCATCTTCATGAAGTTCTCTCATCCTAGAACTTCTTCGAGGTTGAAGCATGTCGTCTGCTCCAGAAGCTTCACCAACCATTTCCCAAGTGAGCCCCATACCAGGCTCAATTTCTTCATCATCTTCTCCATCAACGATCCATCCTTGTGCATTACTAGCATCAGTAGCAAGTAGCACATCAACATTCCTCTCATTCTCCCTTTTTTGCTTGTTCATCAGTTTTGCATTAAATTGGACAAAGACTAGATTGTTCAATCGATTAACATCTAGTCTATTTCTTTTCTTCGTATGTATCTACATGAAGAAAATGAAAGCAATATCAATAATTCAATATAAATGATAGATAACTAATTGATTAAAATATTGAAAACACTTTAAAATATGCACTAGCCCCTTCAAAAGTACTCCAATTTCTTTCACAACCGGATGAACTACTAGTTAACGAGAGGATCCTTCTCGCCATTCGTTGCAAGTTTGGTGTTTGATTTCCATAAGTCATCCACCATTTAACTACATAGGTTAAACAAATTTGAAATTTATACACTAAACTAATATACGATAGAAACTAAAAAAAAAAAAGTCCTAAGGATTAAAGGAAGAAATTTTATACCTGGGTTATAATTATCATCATTTGTTGCACACCCTTGAATTGCCCATGACTTTCCAAAAACTCCTTCTTTGCAAGTATATTTTGGCAACTCAACATTTAAAATATGCCCTTGCATGCGATCATCACCATAAAAAAACATCTCCACAGCATTAAAAAACCCATCCATCAGTTCATTATCAAATTGCATATCCATATCTTTGAACAAATAATATGGATTCAAAAGATAAGCTGCAAAATGCAATGGACTATCTAGCCTATCTTTCACTCTTGCATCAATAATTTCCATAATAGGCAAATAGTTCTTTTCAAGATTGTTTAGGGCCTCTTTAATATCCTTTTTTGCCTGATTAATCTCTCCATATAAAAAGCCCATAGAAGGCTTCTTATCTGCATCAACAATTCGAAGCACCTTCATCAAAGGTGCAAAAACTTTAAGACATATAGTCACACCATTCCAGAAAGCAATGCTTAACACAGTTGCATAAGCTGCCTTCCCTTTAACAATCTTTGACCACTTGCACTCCTCCCACTCAGAGCTAGTAAACATTGCCATCAATTGGCTCTTTTTCTCCATTAAACTTTGTAGAGTAAGGAAAGAAGAAGCAAATCTAGTGACACCCGGTCTCACTATATCCCTCTTCTTTGTAAATGACCTCATTAAGGATAAGGTCTTATGATGTGCATAAATAAAGATTGTCAAACTCTTGGCTTGATCAATGACTTTTTTGTACCTTGGCAGTTTTCCAATGCTTTCAAGCATTAAATTGATGGTGTGAGTAGCACATGATGTCCAAAAGATATTGGGTCTCTTCACCTTCAATAACTTTGCTGCTCCCATATTGTTGGCAGCATTGTCAGTTACCACTTGGACAACATTTTGTGGCCCAACTTGCTCAATGCATTTGTCCACATACTCAAAAATGAGTTCACTTGTATGTGCCTCCTCTGAAGATTCTTTAGAAGAAAGGAAAGCAGTACCTGCATTAGAATTAACACATAAGTTCATGATGCTCCTTCTTTTTCTATCACTCCAAGCATCTGTCATAATGGAGCACCCATTTCTTGCCCACTCTTCTTCATGCTTCTTTAACAAACCTTTCATCCTGTCAACTTCCCCCTTTAGCAATGTTTCCCTCAACTGGTATTGACTAGGAGGATTGAAGCCTGGCCCAAATTGACCAACTGCCTCAACAAACAACTTGAAACTGTCATTATCAATGGCATTGAAAGGAATACCATGCTCATAGACCCACCTAGCACAATATTTACGGACTGTCTGTGTCCTCTCTTTAAAGAGTGCTTCATTGATATTTTGTTGTCTTTGTGTCATTTTTACACTTGAACCAGCTTCAGGGCTGATGGAGCTTGCAAATTTATCCATAGGGCCAAGTGTGCGGGGTGGGTTATTACTCCCTAATTCTTGCAATTCATCATCGCCATCCCCTTCCCCCTTTTCAGAAATATTGACTGTTGATCTCATCAGATCTTCTTCCTTTTTCTTATTCTTCTTTTTATTCCTTGCCTCCTCAATTGCATTCTTGCATTTGGCTCTATCATCTGGAGAAGCTTTTGGACATGCAGACACATTTCCAGAAATGTGGCCAATGTGTTCTTTAACTCGGTAAACACCGCCAGACATCACCTTACTGCATAACTTGCATTTGACTTTGTCCATATTCTTGGGATCAATTAGCATCCCATACTCCCACCCCACATCATTTGACTTCCTTTTAAGAATTGAGGCGGTAGCGGACGATGCTTCCGTACTCCCCGTTCCAGACATCACTTAAACTGAACAAAATCAAATCTGAAAATCATGTGGAAGACAAAATATGAAAATCAAATCTGAAAATCATTGCTAACAGCCTAACACAAATCTGAAAATCAAAGCTAACAACCTGACATAGGAACTTAACATTGCTAATAGCCTAACACAAATCTGAAACTGAAAATCAAAATCAAAATCATGTGGAAGATAAAATCTAAAAATCAAATCTAAAAATCGCTAACAGCCTAACACAAGTAGCAATGCAAGCTTGCATTGCTGTAGCAAGCAGCACAACAAGCTTGCATTTCTGTAGGATAAAACTCACTACAGAAATAGAACAATACAAGAGTGAGAAAAAAATTTTAATAACAAAATTTCAGATAAAAAGTTGAACTGGTTAAGATATTTCCCTTACCAGAAGAGAATATGAAGACAAACACCCAGCGAGGCCTTCCACATATATAAATGGTTCTTTTGGCTGATGGGCGACCACGAATAACAGGCCTGGAAGTTTTTAGATGGTTAGAAGGATGCAGCTCACACCATTAGTTGGGAAAAGGCTTACTCAACTAAATTGATTAAAAGAAGCAGCAGTATTAAATGTTTGCAATTACAAGAAGAGCTGCTTGCTGCAGCAACAAGAAGAGCAAGAAGAGCAAGCTTGCTGCTGCGTTGCTGCTTGCTTGCTTCAACAAGCAGCAAGCAAGCAGCAAGTTGCTGCTGCTTGCTGAAGCAAGCAAGCAGCAACGCAGCAGCAACGAGCAGCTTTGCGTTGCTGCTACGCAAGTTTGCGTTGGCGGAGTTGGATACATACCAAGAGAAGAGATCGATGGCGAGAGAGAGAACGACCAACAGGTGAGGTCGGCCGCAACGAGAGAGCAGGACCAAGAGAAGAGATCGATGGTGGTGGGGCGAACGACCAAGAGGAGATCGGTGGCAGTGGCGAATGACTAAGAGAAGATCGGTGGCGGTGGCGAACGACCAAGAGGAGATCGATGGCGAGAGAGAGAGAGAGAGAGGAGCCGCGATGAACCAGAGAGAGAGGAGGGGAAATAGAGAACGAGAGGGGGAAATAAGGTTGGAACAAGTCGCGCACGACCTAAGCGGTCCAGGTCGCGCGCGACCCAGGCGGCCGCCCAGGCGGTTAGGCGCCGCCTGGTCCGCCTAGGCGGCACCATAGCCCGATTAGTCGGGCATGGCGCACAGGGCTGCTGACTAGCCCTAATTCGCCGCGGCAGGTGGCCGCTCAGCGCCTAGGCGGCCGCCTAGGCCGATTTTTCGAACACTGATTGCAACCATATTACCATGATGCTCTTTTATTGTTCCTTGGATCATGACACATATACAAAATATAAGTGTATTGAGAACCAAATGTTACGATAGATGTGCGGTTCTACAATAAAAGATAAAAGAGAAACGAAGTTGTTTGTAGTAAGTTCTATTGAAGATAAGATGTGTAAGATGAGATTGAGATGGTTTAGTCATATAAGAAGAAAACCAATATGTCTCCTGTGAGGAGAGTGGATGGAATGTAAGTGTTTGTGGCAAAAGAGGTAAAGGAAGACATAGAAAAACTTGATAGAAATTTCCATGCATGGCATGGATATAATAGCCTTGTAAAGGATATATGACTATAGATAGAGATGATTAGCAAAATAGAATCTATGTAATCAATCTCACCTAGTAGAATGCAAGTTTGGTATGCCGTTATGTAGATCTTGTGTCTATTTATATTACTGCTAGAGCATTTTCCATAAGCCACACATTGCAGCTATCCTTGGATCCAACAAAAATTGCAGAATGGAAAAAGATCTACCTTATATCCAACACCAAATACTTGGGAAAATATTTAATTGAATTGATCTTAGTTCCCCACATAGTGGGATAAAGGCTGGATATGTTGTTGTTGTTTGTTGTTTGAATTGATCTTAGTTATGGTATTGACAACCAATCTACCCTTGAAGAGTCCTCTAAACTGGAATAGCTTCTTATGATCTGTTCCTGTAAATTGTTCAAAAGTTATTTGATGTATATTTGCAATTGAATATGTGGAGAAGGAAATTAACTACCATAGTTGGCTAATGGATTTGTGCTTTATTTTGCTCGTGTAGTGTTTAGCTTGAGTATAGCTTGTTTCATGTTCTTATCCTTTGCTCCTATCTTTCATTTCCTTCTCCTTGTTTTCATATTTCTTTTGTTTATTTATTGTTTTCGTTTGTCTTATTGTGAACCTAGGATATTGTTATTGGAACCCCTGGACGTTTGAAAGACTTGATTGAAACAGGGGTTTGCTATCTGAAGGAGGTGTCTTTTATGGTATGTATTTACACACTTTTCTTCATCTTAAAGTGTTATTTTCAAAGCTTGATAACTATTATTTCCTGTAGCTACAGTGCTGGTGATAGAAAGGACTACCTCATGCATTTTTAGTGACTTGTAATGAATAGTATGCTTTCTAGTTATTGTTTATTGTGAAGCATTGTTGTATAACCCAGTTCATTTTAATGTCTTAATCAACAAGAATGTTTGAAGTTATTGTTGTTTTTTGGTGTGTGGTTGTAGACTTGGACAATAATGGAATCATAACATCGATATTCTTACTTTTGGCTGGTTTTGAAGGTGTGAAGAAGTTTTGGGAGTATGGGTGAAGAGAAAGATTAAACCACATTGAGGTTTGGATGAGGAGGTTACTAGGTATTAGGATACGTAGGGACCGTATACTTGAGGTGGTCAATTTGGAAGAATGGGGTTTATAAACATTCCAATTAGGAATCATAGTAATGTTTTCATGGTGAACTATGAAGGATGAAGGCAAAGCATGGATGTTTTGGTCTTTGCATGTGGATTTTGTTGTGAAAACCTATTAGCTATATTATTAAATACCAATTTTAATGGAGGGGTTTGCATTGGCTAAGGTTGGGCTAATCGCAGTTTATGTGATGAACACTAGTGATGAATTTAGATGTCTGTCGTTGTTCAAGTGGAACACATTCTTTAGTTAGTAAATCTTGAAAATGTATAGGGATTACTTGTTAGATTAGGGTATATCATGTTAGACCCAACTAGATGTTCTTCATTGGACTAAATATGATAGTCATGTAAACAAGGGCACCTTCAGGATACAAATTTTGTTATGGAGTAGGTTATATCCTATGTAACTACCATCTTGGGTTAGATTTTCTGGAAAGATGTTGGATGGCCAGTCAAACCCTTCCGGAAGGAACTTGATCACAGTAAGGGTGTGAAATCAATGGAGAAACTAGAAAGGCGGAGAGGAGTAGCCTGAAGCAAGGAAGAGAAGATAGGATGCTAGTCAAAGATGAAGAGGTCTGTTGGGTGCTTGGACTAAGGGGCTTGTCCTTATGCATGCCAAATCTATATGATCTAAGCTGCATTGCTTTTCATCTTTATTATTGATGTACCCGGGAAGGCGAGGTGGATATCTGATCAAGTATGGGTCCCAACTAGCTAGGATGAAACGAAAGTAGGGGGGCCGAGGAAGACCCACTCGGCATGACCGAGTGGGTACCCACTCGGCATAACTGAGTGGGGTGCCACTCGATTGCCCAAGTGGCCGAGGCCCCGCTCGGTGCAACCGAGTGGGGCTCACTTGGTTGCACCGAGTGGAGGGCCACTCAGCTGTGCCGAGTGGCCCCTTGTCCCTAGCTCGGCCTAGCCGAGTGGGGTCCACTCGGTTTGGCTGAGAGATCCCACTCAGGGGGGGTGCAACCGAGTAGGGGGTCACTCGGTCATACCGAGTGACCCTCCGGGGTTTCTAATTGTAAATTGCCTTATTCAACCGAGTGGCCCCTCTCTCGTCAGCCAAATGACCCCCGAAAATCATGGAATGGGCCACGAAATCTCCGGAATGGGCCACGAGATTTTCACTGAGAATATCGCGAGGCCTCCCCGCCCACCGCTATAAATACAAGGACCCCTCTTCATCACCAGGTATGCAATTTTGAGTAATTGAAGTACAATTTTCTCATTTTCTCTCGAGATTTGACTTAAGCATCAGAGGGTTTGCGTGGGGACCCCCACCCGCGTCCTAACGGTGCTCTCGTTTTGTAGGCCACTCGTCACCAAGGTCACTCGTCATCCTCAAGGCCACTTGTCACCCCCAAGGCCTCTCGTCACCAAGGTCACTCGTCACCCCCAAGGCCACTCGTCACCAAGGTCACTCGTCATCCTCAAGGCCACTCGTCACCAAGGTCACTCGGTCACCAAAGCCACTCGTTGCTCTCAGGTCACTCGGTCACCTTAGGCCACCAGATCATTTTGGGGCCACCAGATCATCAGCCTTATCAGACCATTAGCTCTATCGGATTATCAGACTTGGAATTCTGACAAATCCAATTGCTCGTCAAGATTCTCATTAGTGAAGGCACGACTCCCAAGACTCTTGCGTCTGTCCGCAATTAAAAATAGATTGTTGTATTTTGCCAACAACAATTGGCGCCGTCTGTGAGAAACGCAAGATAAAAAGTCAACTTAAGAATGACAAACACGTGTGGACACAGACGAACTCTCTCTCAAGGCGTCGAAACACGCCTACCCCCACGAAACTCTCAGCAACAGGGAGCGCCTCCCACTATTCCCAATTCTCACCCACAAGGAGCACCTCCTCCCCCTCATAATACTCAACCCCAAGGAGGTGATCGCTCCATTTCGCCGAGTCAGCAGGTCCGGAACCAATCAGTCCCACCTCCCCATAACATCGGATCAGAGCCAAATCTCGTTGATCAAGCTGGGACCTCCCGACAGCCAGCACATACGGTCCTGTGGGAAGAGTATGAGGCATTAAGACAACAACATGTTGAAGGTATGCAGGCACTTCGTGACATGGCTGGTATACTCCAAGGAATGATGCCTGGAGGGATGTGGCTTGATACCTTGAAAAAGTTTGTGCCACCACCTGGGCCCAAGCCCGAAATAGAAGCTGATTCTTATCGAAAGACCACTCTTGATTCTCATTCCCGATCCACTCCTCGACGGGAGAATAGGCCCAAATTACAGCCATCAAGAAAGAATCTTCACACCTTGCCCCGAAGAATGGAGGATAGAGCCGGGAGTCCCCAAAGGCGCAGGAATCATGAAACAGTGGCCAGTGCACCAACAAGACATGACAATCAAACAACAGCTAGTATGCGTGATGACATGAAAAGAGTAGTAGAAGAGGTGCTTGAGCGGAAAAAGTTAATCCCTGCAACAGAAGAGCACCAGCGTAGAAGATGTCCTTTTACTGCAGACATACTGGAGAGGCCTCTGCCTCGAAAATTCAAAATGCCACAAATCACCCTCTACTCAGGAAAGGACGATCCATCTGATCATATTCAGAATTATGAGTCACTGATGATATTACATGGATGAGATGATGACATAATGTGCCGAGCTTTTTCCTTAACACTATCAGGACACGCTCGAACATGGTTCAATAGCCTTCCAGAAGCCTCCATTTCATCATTCGGGCAGCTTAGAACAGAATTTATCAAGGCTTTTGTGATTAACAAGCGAAGAAAAAAAGATGCCACATATTTGCTCAGTATACGGTAGGGGAACAAGGAATCCTTATGTCAATTTGTGGATAGATTTCGCAACGCTACCCTTGAAGTCCCTGATCTTCTGGCCCAAGTAGCAGTGTCTGCCATGCTTCAAGGTACACGCCTCGCCTCTCTCCAAGAGTTGCTTTCCTTAGACCCTCCAATGTCCCTGGTCGATTTGTTTGTTAGAGCAAATCAATATATTCTCCATACTGAAATCATGAGGAATGTGACGGGAAATGAAGACAGAGAAAGAAAAAGAAAGGAGCGCGAAGGGGAAGAAGAGTCTATTCGATGACAGGAAAGGATTAGGAGAGCAGATGTACCTAAACCTTAGTTCAATCACTATACTCGGCTTTTACAACCACGATTAGCTATTTTAGCTGCAGTAGAGGGAGAAGGACTCCTTAAGCTGCCCCGCAGAGTTGACAGACCCATGGGGAAAAACCAAGAAGAGTATTGCCGATATCATCGAACCCGGGGACATTTCACTGATCATTGTAGAGAATTGAAGAATCAGATTGAAATGCTCATTCGAGAGGGGCATTTACAAAGATATGTGAGGAACGAGGGGGAAGAAAACAGGGAACCCCGGCAAAGGGAAGACAGGCGTGATGGGCAGGAAAGACAAAACCTAAGGCAACCAGAGAGGGGAAGAGATCGTAGACAAGATCCTCATTTAGATAATGAGCCAACTCAACAGGCCATTCACGTTATTTTCGGAGGTGAAACTCTAGGCGGAGACACATCGTCCTCCCGAAAGGCCTATGCTCGCCAAGCTTATCAAGTAAATTCAGTGATGGAAATTAGAGATGATGAGGAGTCGATTACCTTCACTCCTACCGACTGGGGAGACGTAATGCTCCCCCATGACGACCTAATGGTTATTTTAGCAATTGTGGCCAAACATCCCATCAGTAGAATTTTGGTCGACAATGGCAGTTCCGTCAATTTGATTTATTGGAATTGTTTTGAGTAGATGCATTTATCACATGACCGATTAAGGAAAGTGGCCTCACCCCTGCACAGCTTCATTGGAGAAGCAGTTCTAGTGGCGGGATCTATTCAGTTACTCATCACATTAGGCGTAGACCCCCAAATCATAACTCGACAGGCGAATTTTATGGTGGTTAAAACCTCCTTAGCGGCATGCAACATGATTTTGGGTCGCCCTCTACTTAATGATCTGAGGGCGGTGGTATCCTCATGTTACTTATTAATGAAGTTCCCTACACCCGCCGGAGTGGGACAGGTTCGAGGAGATCAAAAGAAGGCACGAACCTGTTATGTGTCCTCTACGAAAGGAAAGAAAACGGAGGAAACCTTATCTATTGCAGAGAAAGCTATACATAAATCCTTGAAGGAGGGAGTCGCTCGCAAGCCTCAACCTGTTGAAGAATTAGAGGCAATACATTTAAGCGAAGAGGATCCTGAAAAATTAGCATATGTTGGCTCACAGCTTCCAGAACAGATAAAAGCAGAAATTGTGAAATGCTTGCGAGAAAATTCAGACGTATTTGATTGGAAGCCAAAAGACATGCTAGGAATCAGTACAGAAGTGATATGTCACCATTTGAATTTAAATTCCCAGTTCAAACCTGTCAAACAGAAGAAGCGAAGTATCACACCTGATAGGCTACAAGCCCTAGAAGAGGAGGTGGATAAGTTGCTAAAGGCCGGATTTATTCGGGAAGTATTATATCCTGAATGGTTAGCTAATGTTGTGATGGTCCCGAAGCCTAATGGAAAATGGCGTGTGTGTGTAGATTTCACCAATCTCAACAAAGCTTGCCCCAAAGACTCATACCCATTACCACGAATTGACCGTCTCGTAGATGAAACATCTGGATACCAGTTTTTGAGTTTTTTGGATGCCTTCTCGGGCTATCACCAAATAATGATGTATCCACGTGACCAGGAGAAGAGGTCGTTTATTACCGAAAAGGGGACGTACTGTTACCAAGTCATGCCTTTCGAGCTCAAGAATGCTGGGGCTACCTATCAACGCATGGTGAATAAAGTCTTTAAAGAGTTGTTGGGGAACACAATGGAGGCATACGTCGATGACATGATTGTAAAAAGTCAAGAGAATGAATCGCATACGGAAAAGCTAGAGCAAGTGCTCAGAGTCTTCATGCAATACAAAATGCGACTAAATCCAACAAAGTGTGCCTTTGGGGTGCAGTTTGAGAAATTTTTGGGGTACATGATCACCCGAAGGGGGATTGAGGCAAACCCCGAGAAAATTCAAGCAATACTAGATATGGAACCGCCAACATCAACCAAGGAAGTCTAACGATTGACAGGACGAATGGAAGTCCTAGGGCGTTTTCTCTCCAAGTCAGCAGAGAGAGAACTCCCATTTTTACGAACCTTGAGGGCTGGAAAAAAGTTTAAGTGGACAGAGCAATGCCAGAATTCATTCGAAGCATTAAAAGAGTAACTGAAAGAGGTTCCTCTACTAACGCGGCCAGAAACTGGAGAGATATTATACTTATATTTGGGAATAAGCGACGAGGTGATAAGTGCAGTATTGATTAAAAAAGGAGGATAGGTGGATCGACCAATATACTATGTTAGCAAGGTGTTGCAGGTTTTAGAGACACGTTACCCCTTTGCTGAAAAAGTGGCTTTGGCTCTACTAAATGCCTCCCGAAAGTTGAGACCTTACTTCCAAGCTCATTCAATTATCGTGCTCACAGACCAACCATTGTGAAGTATTTTGCAAAAGCCTGAATGTTCCGGTTGTCTTACCAAGTGGTCAATTGAGTTGAGTGAATACGATATCCAGTATCAACCTCGACAAGCTATAAAGGGGCAGGCACTGGCTGATTTTATTGTGGAATGTACACACTCCAACAAAAGGGGGGAAAATGAGCAAGCAAAATGGTTATTGTTTGTAGATGGAGCATCTAGCTCACAAGGAAGTGGCTCTGGGATAGTCCTTATAACCCCCGAAGGAAACGCTAAAGTACTCTCTACGATTTGCTTTGCCAAGTACCAACAATGTGGCCAAGTATGAGGCATTGATTGCAGGAATGAGGTTAGCACGTAAATTGGAGGTATCTCAATTGATTGCCCATAGTGATTCCCAGTTAATTGTGCAGCAGTTTCATGGACAGTATGAAGCCAGAGAGTAGGTGATGACACAATACTTGCGCAAGGTAAAGGACCTAGCACAGATGTTTCTGAGTTTCCACTTAACACAAATAAATAGATCGCTCAACAGACACGCAGACGCTTTATCCAAATTAGCGGCCACCAAAGAAACAACAGGGCGAACAGTATTTGTTGAAGTGCTTCATCAACCAAGTATTGAAGGGAAAGAGGTGTCATGCGTGGAAGCAAGAATAGACTGGCGGACGCCCCTTCTACCGCTACCTAACTAGCAATGAACTACCCAATGATCCACACGAAGCAAGGAAACTCAAGATACGGGCGGCAAGGTTTACCATTATAAGTGGAGTACTATACAAGCAAGATCACACCGCACCTCTTCTCAAGTGCCTAGGTCCCCAAGAGGCTGAATATACCTTGGCAGAAACCCACAGCGGGATATGTGGAGAACATTTGGGAGCACGGGCCCTAGCAATTAAAGTCTTGAGAGCTGGCTTCTTTTGGCCCATGTTACAGTCAGACGCATCAAAGAAAGTTAAGTCGTGCGACAAATGCCAACGACATGCCCCAATCCAATCTGCTCCGATATCCCAACTACAACCTGCGTTCCAGCATATACCATTTACCTAGTGGGGTTTGGATATTTTAGGTCCATTCCCATAAGCGCCAGGGCAAAGAAAATTCTTATTGGTAGCCATGGACTATTTCACCAAGTGGATTGAGGCTGAGGCATTGGCCACCATTACAGCAAGAAAAGTAGAATCAGTGATATGGAAAGACGTAGTGTGCCGGTTCGGAGTACTAAGAATTATCGTTACAAACCATGAAAAACAGTTTGATTGTGACTCCTTTAGAAAATTCTGTGACGGCCTAGGGATTCGTTTACGGTTCTCCTCAGTAGCGTACCCACAGGCAAATGGGCAAGCTGAGGTCAGTAATTGAACTATATTACATGGCCTAAAGACTCGCCTTGAAGGAGCTAGGGGAGCATGGGCGGATGAACTATCATCGATTTTGTGGGCATATCGAACGACTAGCCGAATCGCAACTGGTGAGACTCCGTTCAATTTGGTATATGGAACGGAGGCCTTAATTCCCATAGAGATTTCAGCTAAGTCCCCTAGGCTGATGGCGTATGAGGAAGAAAACGGTGCAAGAAATTCTGAAGCATTACGCGAAAATCTGGACTTGATTGAAGAACAACGCGACAATGCTGCCATGAGGATAGCTGCTTATTAGAGGCGGGTCGCCAGTTACTTCAACTCTTGAGTAAAGAATAGACCCGTGGAGGAGGGAGATCTAGTACTTCGGAGATCCGTTGTAACCAACGCCCTAAAAGATGATGGAAAGTTGCGAGCAAATTGGGAAGAGCCGTACCGCATTCTAAAGTTGATTGGTCCCAATACTTGCATTTTACAAACCCTTTCGGGAGACATCTTGGGGAAGACATGGAATTTGAACTATCTGAAGTTGTATACGAACGATGTACATGAGAAAATATCTGCAATAACATAAGTCCTAAATGGGACTGTGGACGTAGGCACATTTAGTCGAACCACGTAAAAATGCTTGTGTGCGCATGGCTGTCATTTTATTTACATCTACGAAAAAGAAACACACACACGATTAAAGCCCGTTGCACCGCCTATGGCCCGATAACGAGGTAAAATACGATCAAAGTCTGTTGCATCGCCTATGGCCCAGCAACGAGGTAAAATACGATCAAAGCCCGTTGCACCGCCTATGGCCCGACAACGAAGTAAAAATACGATCAAAGCCCGTTGCACCGCCTATGGCTCGGCAACGGGGTAAAAATAGGATCCAGCCTGTTGCCCTGCTTATAGCTCGGCAACGAGGCAAAATGCAATCACACCAGTTGCCCCACTTATGGTCGGGCATCGAGGTAAAACACGCTCAAGCTCACCACTCCGTGCATAATCCAACAACGAAAGAAAAGTCTTAAAGTTAGCAATAAAAGAATGAGTCAAGCAATAAAGAACGGGGTACGTTGGATAGAGCAAAGAAGAAAATACTCATTGATAAAGTAATAGCTCTCCTTACACACACACACAAAAAAAAAAAAAAAAAGAGCAGAGCAACAACGAAAAGCAAACTACAAGGAGGGTCTACTTGTGGGAGCGAGACTTGCGGGAGGAACGTTTAGTAGAAGACCCAAACGACGCAGCGGGAGTCTCAAGAGGCACTGTTGGAAGCTCCCCTTCCTCAGCTTCATCCGTATGTGGGACTTCTTCAACAGCTGTAGCAGGATCCTCCTCATTTGCTTCAGGGTCGTCCACCACGTCTTCTCCCCCGCGATTGAAAGGAAAGGGATTCCAGGGGCCCGTCAAATTTTCCAAGTCATCCACCAAATAAGAGTCCAAGTAAGAAGAAGGACTCATAGGCTCATTCGGCTCATACTGACGCCAATCTACTTGATGAGATTCCTCAACCTCGGGAGTAAGAAAAAGTTCAGGAAAAGTTTCTCTCGGACGCTAAGATTCCAGATGGGCACGCTCCAGGTAAAATCCATACTTCAAGAAGCCAAAAGCATATTTCCCTTTCCTATCTTGGCAATCGGTTGAAAGACGATATTCTTTCACTGCTTCAGCCCGAATAGCCTGAGCATCCCTGCGGCTTAACTTCAGCTCTGCCAAGCGTAAGGAGTGTTCTTGTATAAGCTCTTCATGCTTTGACATCAGATCAACATTCATGTGTTTTTCAGCTTGTAATATAGAACGCAAGTCTCGGACTTCCCCTTGTAGGCCCGAGCTACCAGCAGCAAACTCGTCTAGCTGAACACGCATTTTCTCAACTTCTGCCTCTACATTTCTCTTCCCGGCCTCCACACGACGAGCACGACACTTCAGCTCTTGGCGCTCTTGATTCCAAGTGGATTGGTGATTCCTCCATTCTGACATTTGCGCCTCCACTTGTTCATGATATTCTCCCTCTCTCGCATTAGAGGCAACGATTCCTTGAATCCCCTGCACCAAGAGCTGCTTCGCTTCATCCCTAGCATGGGAAAGATTATTGCCAATAAATCGTTGCTTGTCTCGAGGGAGAATGGTAGAATAAATAAGACGGGCACCAATCCCAGGTTTTGATGCCGAGTCTGTCTCCAACACCCTGGGGGAAACTTGAAAGTCTTGGCCACTCAGTTTCGTGCCATCCCCAAGGATCATACTGTGCCTCACCTTGCCGGGAGCAGGAAGTATGGGAGGTGGCCTCAGTGATTTTTTGCCCTCCAGGCGACGACGATATTTCTTGTTAGGAACCATAGGATGACGACACTCTTCTTCCACTTGCGCCATATCTCCAGAAAATCGAGAAGATGAGCTCCGCCCCCCGTGGGCGCTGGGAATCGGAGGGGGAATGACCAGAGTCTCTTCATGGGAAAGAGGGATCGACGCAGGGCTTTCCATAGGAGAGGGAGTTTCCACACCCGAAGTTTCACCTCTCGAGCGGCGACGCCTTTCCACCCCAGTGGGAGAAACACCAGCAGGCCTACGTGACCGAGGAGGGCGAGAACTTGTAACTCCCTCGGCACCAAGGGCAGAAACCCCAGACGTTGTCGCAACACGTGCCTCCTCTTTGCGGTGGCGTCTACGCAACTCCATCAGCCTACTCAATCCAACCATTTTTGCAAAAATCAACACAAAGCATTTAATAGGGAAAAAATAATACAATAATGAAAAAAAAAAGAAGATAATGACAAAAGATATTCTACCCCCAGGAGTGTTTTCCTCCTGAGGATTGAAAGGAGGATGCGAAGACGATTCAGGCATTTCCATCTCCTCCTCCCCGACTCCTTCCATTTCTCGACTGGATAGCGTAGAAGATTGAGGAGGAATAGTTGGCGTCACAACCCCCAACCCGTGATTCTGAAATTCTCCAAAGTTAGGAGGCTTATCAACTCAACAGGGCCTTGTGCTGTTAACATTTCTACAAGACGACGATATACGCCCCGAACTTCTTTGCAGGGAGGAAACCCTTGGCTAGCGTCCTGATGGTTCCAGTATAGAGGAGCATCCCAACTCGACGGAGGTTCTATCACTACCCATCGCTCTTCAAACCGATTGATCTTGTTAGGAAGAGCGCTGAACAGCTCGAAGCCCGACACCTTCTGGAGTGTATAAAGGGCGCGATTTTTTGCTAGCTTTTCGTAATCGATAGAAGCAATTGAAGAGCATCAAGGAAGGGACTACATCCCTCTAATGGCAAAGCACGGAAAAACCTACCATCTAGACCCAACCATTAGGGTGAAGTTGGGTGGGAACAATCTTATAGTGACGCAACCACGCCATGGCAAAAGGCGGAAGGGGAAAGCGGAGTCCCATTTCAAATGAAGCAAAGTGAACGCCAAGGGAGCCCTCATCTACTTAGGAAGGGTCTGGCTCATCGAGACGAGGATACCTCACCATAAATCCCGAAAGGGTGGCATCATAAACCTTCTCAAAAGCTTCGTACCGAAGCCAAGAGCTTGAAGTGGCAGGAATGTGCGCGGGGCCGGGGGGTGATGCCGGTCTTCTTCTTGACATATTAAAAAGATTCAAAACCGTTACCTTGTTACGTCAGGAAAGATAGAGGGTCACAGCCAGCAAAACACCTACATGCAAAACAAAGAATATCAGTACAAGGCAAAGAAGAAGCAACCAAAGAAGAATCGAAGACATATAAAGGCGCTGGAGACCGGGACCACTCGGTCATGACTGAGTGGCCCTCTGTCGCACGTCATGGCTGTAACACCCCGTCCCATCGAAGGGCGTGTCACTATGCTGGGGCCCATAATATCTATACATAACCTCTTCCCTTATACATTTCTCATACATCAAATGTCGTATTTCAAAGGGAAACCCCCCAGCAAATCATTCACAATTACGGAAGCGATAATCGAAACCTGATACGGTACATAAACAATTCACTTATATTATATCATAAAGAATTCGTACCATATATTACCATCAAATCCTCAAATACATAAATACATTGATACACGTCTCCCGAGATAACATCTAACACCCTAGGTGCAAATCATATGAAACCTCGGGCATACATCAGATACATTTCTCAATAAATTAAATACTGGAATCTCCTGCTGAATTCATAGGCCACGCCATCACGTGACGTCATATCTCAACCTGCTTCTTGCCCTAACTGCAAGTCTCAACTGGAACGTTGAATGTTCTCGGGGCATAACCCATTAGAAGATGAAACTTCTAGTGAGGGTCCAAAAACATATATATGATGCATGATGCAATAATGAACAACATATACCCATAATGTAACTTCTCAGGCCTCCCCAGCCGGGCTGGGAATCCTAGGCAAATCCCGAACCTCTGCGGGATAGGCCTAACGTTATTCCCTCAACGCCCTAGGGGAATTACGGCTACACTCTGAGGGTATCATCCCATCCCCATACACAAGTTTCAATATGACAATAATATCGTGCAATGTAAATATCACGACTTTCAATGCAATATGACAAATGAATATTGCAATTCATAAATAGCATGCATATATAACAATCATATCATGAATATAAGTTCTTGTGAGAATACCACTCACCTTTGCCCAAAAATCAAGACACCTCAAAAAGCGTGCATCGCCTCGATATGCGTGCCCGACCTCGATTCTCGTGCCAACTCTCAAAAGTTGCACCAATCTCACCATCTCGATCTACTCAATCATAAAATAATATTTAATCACTAAATATCCTCAATAATCCATTTATTTCCTATTTCCTTTCATTTTCCATCATTTTTCCTTCTAAAAATCCCAATAATTATATTGAGACTATTTCCTCAAATCTAACTTCACCATAATTCATTATATGCTATGAAATTTCAAGGAAAAATACTGAACTTACCCGGATATTGCGTTTTCACGCAAAACGAGGCACTTTGATGCTAGAAACGAGACATCGGGAATCCCAAATCCCAATCTTTTTGCACAAACTTCTAGAACACATTTTTCTAGGAATTCTAGGATTTTTTCCCAATTTTTCCTCACCCTCATGCGCCCTCACGCGCCTAGGGCGAGTGGCGGCGCGTGAAGCACAACGCGTGCCAGCCACGCGCCGGTTGTCTTCTCCGGCAAGCTTTTTCCGGCGATCTCCGATTGCTCCACCATTCGATAGCCCTTCTCCAGTCGATCCATTTGGCACGCTTGGATGCCCCAAAGGAGCATCGGAAAGCCGTTAAACGGGCCTTCGAACTCTCGGCCAACCGACCGCCTCTCGTTTTCCGGCGAGGCTCGAAACCTCTTCAAACGGCCATGAAAATGGCTCAAATTCTCCAGATATCTTCTATCTCTTATGGGCTTCAAAAGCCCCTTAAAATTGAGCCTCAATTCATTCGTTTGCTCGGCCGATTTCAAACTTCAAAAACCCTAATTTTCGGCCATCATTGAACGTCTATCAAACCTTGACCAAAACGCTCCAAATCTTCCAGAATAGATCTTCAAGCCATGGGCAACAAAAGCCCCATGGTCTTGGCTCCCAATTTGTTCGATAAAAGCTTCGATTTGAAGCTCCAAAACCTTTAAGTTTCGGCCACCATTAAACGCCTATTTATAGGCCATGTCGAGCGACCAAAAGCCCTTGGCCGCCTTGCCCATTGTCCTAGGAGTAAAACCCTACCTTGGATGAGCCTTGAATCGACCCAAGCCGACCAAAATCGTAAGTTGCAGGTCGCGACCAACCGACCGAAACTTTCGGTCGGTTTTTCTCGATTTGCGGCCACCACAGTGGCTATCTCCGACCACGCCCTTTACAAACATTGCTCCCCCGACCAAGCCTCACGTGACCTCGTGGTTGGATCGGTCGAAATCGACGACCAGAGACCCCATGGTCGATTCCCATTGGCCAAACTTTGAAAAATTACAGTTTAGCCCCTAAACTTTTGGGCTATCTCATTTTGGCCATTTTCACTAAACCCCTCAACTTTCCATAATTGCATTTAGGCTCCTCAAGACCTAAAATATCATTTTGACCCCTGAAGATTCCAAAACAACCTTGTTTCGACCTCCTTCTAGCAATTTCTATAAACTGCACTTAGGCCCGATTCTTCGTTTTGGCCCTAAACCCATTCGTTTCTCCCTGAAACCTCTGAAGGGTTGTCCATCATGAAAAACCAAAGCCCACTTAAGCTTACGTTGACTTCCGAGAAGTCTCCTATAAAGATTCGGTTTTGCAGCCTATTTGGCAGCTGCCTTTTTAGCTGTACCGAAAACTGTTCCCGATCTCATTTCTTTCGGCACCATAAATCCTATCTCGGGGTGCTCATTAATGCCATATCAATTTCCTTCGGCATCTCGGCTCCAGGGTACTCCCGGCAGTCGATTCTGTCATCTATACGGTAATAAATTACCGTTATACCCTCAATTTATCATTAAATTTCATTTTTGCCCCAAGATAAATTACCCTTGAGTCCTTTAGAATTTCTCGGGTATTACAATGGCCACTTGGTTATGACGGAGTGGCCCCCCAGTCGCACGCGCCCAGTGATAAAGGTGAGACGTGGCCCGAAAACGCGTCGAGACCTGAGAGAATTTGAGTTCTGATGACAACTTGGTTGATCCTTATGAAAGATAAGTGGAGACTTGAAGCCCTATTTATAGGGGCTCAAAAGGCAAAAAACCTGAATCTGCCAGACAAATACAGAAAATGAAGAGCAAATACGCATAAACGATCTTTCGAAGATTAGCAAAATACGGCAAAAAATCGTAGCAAAATTTTCGGGGATCTTATGCTCTTTTACCCGACCTCTTGGCTAAAAAACCAGGGAGTAATTGATGTACTCGGGAAGGCGAGGTGGATATCTGATCAAGTATGGGCCCCAACTAGCTAGGATGAAACGAAAGTAGGGGGCTAAGGAAGACCCACTCGGTTGCCCGAGTGGCCGAGCCGAGCGGGGGTCACTCGGTTGCACCGAGTGGAATCCCTAGCTTGGCCTAGCCGAGTGGGGTCCACTCGGTTAGGCCGAGAGATCCCACTCGGGGGGGTGCAACCGAGTGGGGGGTCACTCGGTCATACCGAGTGACCCTCCGGGGTTGCTAATTGTAAATTGCCTTATTCAACCGAGTGGCCCCTCTCTCGTCAGCCGAATGACCCCCAAAAATCATGGAATGGGCCACGAAATCTCCGGAATGGGCCACGAGATTTCCATTGAGAATATCGCGAGGCCTCCCTCGCCCATCGCTATAAATACAAGGACCCCTCTTCATCATGAGGTATGCAATTTTGAGTAATTGAAGTACAATTTTCTCATTTACTCTCGAGATCTGACTTAAGCATCGGAGGGTTTGCGCGGGGACCCCCACCCGCGTCCTAACGGTGCTCTCATTTTGTAGGCCACTCATCACCAAGGTCACTCGTCACCAAGGTCATTTGTTATCCTCAAGGCCACTCGTCACCAAGGTCATTCGTTATCCTTAAGGCCACTCGTCACCCCCAAGGCTACTCGTCACCAAGGTCACTCGTCATCCTCAAGTCCACTCGTCACCAAGGCTACTCGTCACCCCCAAGGCCACTCATCATCAAGGTCACTCGTCCTTCTCAAGGCCACTCGTCACCAAGGTCACTCGTCGTCCTCAGGTCACTTGGTCACCAAGACCACTCGTTGCCCTCAGGTCACTCGGTCACCTTAGGCCACCAGATCATTTTTGGCCACCAGATCATTTTGGGGCCACCAGATCATCAACCCACCAGATCATCAGCCTTATCAGACCATTAGCTCTATCGGATTATCAGACTTGGAATTCTGACAGATCTAATTGCTTGTTAAGATTGTCATTAGTGAAGGCACAACTCCCAAGACTCTTGCGTCTGTCCGCAATTAAAAATAGATTGTTGTATTTTGGCAACAACAATTATATATATATTCACACGGCTCAATAGGTTGGATAAGACGAGATTATGGCACATATCTGGGATTCTAAGCAATCTGCATATTTTTCTGTTTCTTTTGGATAATTAAAACCACCAAAGAGAGGGTGAACCATAAACAAAAGAACAAGTCCATCGGCAAGTAAAACAACAAAAAAGTGAAAGACTAAACCAAACTACAAAAGCTCATTCAAAAAATGAGCAAAGGAGTAAAACGAGGAAGGAATAGAACAAGATGACAACAAAATAATGAACAAAGAATAGAGTTTTTGAGAGAATGGATGTGGTGCTTCCCCCTTCATAGGGAAAAAAGTGACCATGTCTTTTTGCAACAATTAAATGTAATTTGGCCTCACTAAAAGAGGTATCATCACATCAACTTCAATAGAAATACAATTTGGTGCTTTTTAACAATTAAAAGAGAAATTAGTTCATTATAGTAAAAAATATATATATCTATATATATTGTTATTTATTTGGAAATTAAGTACCAACATATGCAAAATATGAGCATAACCAAGACGAGGATGTTAAAATAGATGGGTAGCCACACAAGATAAGATAGAATAAAAAATGGGATTATCTGTAATAAGGCTGAAGTGCCACTTATTGAAGATAAGATGTGCAGAATGTGATTAAGATGTTTTGGGCATGTGAGAAAAAAACAAAATGCCTGGGAGGCAAATGGATGAATGGTAGAAATTTGTTACAAAAGAGGTAAGAGGAAGACAGAAGACCAAGCAAAACTTGGTGAAAAACCTTTAGAGATAACGTAGGTATAATGGCCTTTTGAAGATATGGCCATGGATAGGGAAGATTAAAGAGCTTGGATTCATGTAGCCTAGTAGGATTGAGGCTTTGGATGACGACAACAAGGTTTGTTATTATTGAAGTGGAGAAAATGTTATCTTTTGAAGAGTAGGACTAGGCTTTGCATTCTACTTGGTAAAGAAATTTTCTGGGCTCATGTCAAGTCTGTCATATTGATGGCTGCTACATCTATTATTGATTTATTATTATTATTATTATTATTATTATTATTATTATTATTATTATTATTTTTGGTTCTCATGTACAAGGGTTTTGATGTTATGGATATTTGTAAGGGTAGAAAGCACAATGCTATTCATTGCAAGATTGATAGATTTTATCTTGTCAGAAATAGTTGGCTGTTATTTAGAATATTGGACGGAAGTCTTTCCTCTGGCTGTTAGTTGGAATCTTTTCATGGTTGTAAACTTGGATAACTTCCTAGTCTTATTTGACTACTGCACTGGTGAATTATGTATTTAGAAGTCATTCTTCACCCCTTTTTATCCCTCTTTGGTATGCCATCTGTTTGGAGAAAGGATAAAGCAGAAGGTAATTTCATTTATTCTTAGGTTGTAGCTAATAGTAACTTGCTTTTGTCTGGCTTGTATATAAAATTTAAATGAAATGAATTTGACTATAGAATTTGAAGCATCCTCTTCTAGTGGCTCTTAACTGCCTTTTATTTTTTAGATTCCCAATTGTTGACATTTTGAGAGTCATTCTATTGTTTTTAACTCTGATTATTTGGAAGGTTCTTGACGAAGCTGATCGGATGCTTGACCTGGGATTTGAGCCAGAAGTTCGCTCTATATTAAGCCAAACCTGCTCAGGTGTGACACATGATTCCTTTTTCTTTTTGTCTATTTTATTTCTTCTCCATCACCTTCCCCATTTTAATTGATTACACATTTGAGTCAAAACATGGCAACTTTGCCACCCTCAACTAAGCCTTACTTTTAGTTTGAGCCCTTTTGCATATGCACAATGTATTTTATTATTTCTGCCCGGAGTGGTAAAATTAGAGCCATTGCCAAAGTCCAATACTTCTTCCCTTTTCTCCACAATCCTTGTGATTCTTCCCCTGAAATCTCTGTTTTGTTTTACTTGTCTTTTTCTTCTTTTATTTATTTTTGTGGGGTGGAAAAGCTAAATCAAAATATGATGACAACATATCAAAGCCTAAATCCCACTACAGGGGGTCAGCTAAAAGCTAGAACAACAAATAATATTTTCATGAAACAAATAAAGAAGCTCATGAATGGAGGATTTAAGTCCTTATTCTTTTAGATTCTGATTTTAGTAAATAGGAAATAGGGGTCCTATTTTATTTGGCAGATAAAATGAATAATTGCCACTCTTATAGATATTTTATGTTTGATCTGGCGACATTATCTGTTAACATCATTGATCTCTTTATGGAAGATGGAGAGGCCTCTAATTTTGGAGTCAAACTATTAAAAACTAGCTTGTAGCCTTACTTTATGAATGAGATCAAAATTGTCTTGGATATTTCAAGTCTCCACTATGTGTTTGGTCATGCAATCAGCTAAAGTGTTGAAATATTTTTTTGGATCATAAAAGAACTGAGCTGTAAATGTTTTCTTGGATATATAATGTTCCCACTTGAAGTCAGTTCAGATACTAGATATTCTTTGAAATATGTGAAAATCAAGTGAGAATGGCAGCATCTGCAAACCTTCTCATGCATTATTCACTTTTTCATTGGTATGCATTTCTGATTGTTAATTGAACTGTTACTGTGTTGATGAACAACAACAATCACAATCCTTAATCCCACTAGGTGAGGTTGGCAACTCTCTTGGCGAACATCCTAGAAAACTTCCTACCCTAGTAGTAGTTTCATTTATTTTGGACTGTTCAAGAAAGAGATCCCCTGCATACAAACACATACACATACACACACAATTGAAAGAAATCTAAAAGAACATGAATGCCCACCTACTATTCTCACATTGATCTATCAAAGACCCACATACAAAGTCCCAAAAGATAAACAGACAATAAGGGGAATTCAAAAAAGATGCCACACTGGGATTTGGGCCTATGTTATTAAGAAGTATTCTAACAACAGAGACAGATAGAGGAAGAGAGGAAAACAAAAGTTGGTGGGAAATCCTTAGACATCAATGGAAATAATGGCCTATAGAAGATCTGACCGTGAATAGAGATGATTAAAGAGCTAGAATCATAGCTTACCCCCTCAGTGGGAATAAAGCTTGTGATGATTATGATGAATTCCTTGTTCTGAAGCTAATTGCCTATATAATTCTTTCTTTTACTTTGTTTTTGTGGCTGTGGGTTGAAGCCCCATTGGGCACCACAACTACAGTCAAAATATTTAATGCCTAATAAAAAACAACTAACAATCTGTTTACTTTCTTTAGCCACAGTTATAGTTGTGTCCATAGAATACTCATTATGGCACACAATGAGACCTTGCCTAGTGTCTGAAGCTGCAGTTTGCTGATGTTTATCTTTTCCTCAGCACCCCTGTTTGGTCAAAGTTAAAAATTCCAGCTTGTTGATAGATGTTCTAAAGCAGTGTTCAGTTTTGCAAATAATTTCAAACAGGAAGCTTCTTAGTGGGAAAACTATGTGGACATCTTCTTCTGTCCCCTGGAGTTATTTTGTCTATTATATGAGCTTAGGATGCTTCATGTAATTCTTGGAAAATTCATGTTACGCTAATCATTGAGTTCCTTAACCTATGCAGCTCGCCAAATGGTTATGTTTAGTGCTACGTGGCCTCTACCTGTTCATCAATTAGCTCAAGAGTTCATGGATCCCCATCCAGTTAAGGTGTGGATCTTTGTGCATCATGATGTATCCACTTCGTGAGCATTTATCTACTTGTGTTCCATGAAAACTGAAAAGATTAGCTTTATTCCAGGTCGTCGTAGGTTCTGAAGATTTAGCTGCCAACCATGATGTTATG
This sequence comes from Diospyros kaki, assembly GCA_036245055.1. Classification (NCBI taxonomy): domain Eukaryota; kingdom Viridiplantae; phylum Streptophyta; class Magnoliopsida; order Ericales; family Ebenaceae; genus Diospyros; species Diospyros kaki. The sequence goes on from BSEG01000007.1 coordinate 35,278,876, forward strand.
CAGATAGTAGAGGTGCGTTTAGCATTGTGGTTGACTGAAATTTTGACTGTCAGGTGATTTTTTAAATTATACGGCTGAAACAGCTTCTGTTATCAACTCTTTTTTTTATTCGTAGGTGTTGGATGATAAATCACGTGATGAGAGATTGATCGCTTTATTAGGGAAATATCATAAATCTCTAAGGTATGTGTTGCCAGTCACTTGCATTATTTCAACTTTTTTGATTTGTTTTAAAGAATCTTATTTTAAATATCATATATCATAGACAAAAATGCTTCCATGTCCTATGAATATTTGATATATAAAGAAGAGGACAAACAATGAAATTTCCTTTTATTCTACATCATATTGTGTAGAGGAATGTTTTTTTATTAAGTGCCTTTACTATCTGGCCATTCTTTGGGCAGGAACAGAGTCTTGGTATTTGTCTTGTATAAGAAAGAAGCAGCCCGTGTTGAGAATATGCTTCAAAGAAGGTAATTCTTTCTTAAACACAGTTTTCGGTTAGAATTTGTTGAGTTGATAAGCTATTGCTGTTAGACTATGGTCCAGGGATGCATGCTATAGTTTTTTCTTTATATGAACATATCAGTTTTTGCCTTGTGTTAAAATTTTTCCTCATTTTTATTAATGTTACTCTGTTGGCATTTAGGGGTTGGAAAGCTGTTTCTATACATGGTGACAAAGCTCAAAGTGAACGTACGAAGGCTCTATCACTATTCAAGGAGGGTAGCTGTCCCTTGATGGTATGTGGTTGTTCTGAAAGTAATTAATATGTGGTGATAATAATGCTGAATAATCTGCATGTTTATTGTTTGCCTCATGATTTTGGGTGTTTACTGATACATTGCAACACACATTTGTTTTAGTAACTACTGAGAACTTAGAGTGGCTCTATTCAAGGTTAACAGAGTATATGGACTTAACAAAGCAGTCTAATGATGTAGATCAAACAATATACGTAACACTTAAAATATGTTGACAATATTTCACATGATCGTCATCTCTCCTGCAGTTGTACTTCATGAGCGTGTCTTGTGCCATGTGTCAATAAGGGTGTGGATGGGTTCTGTGTATGAAGCCAAATATGGCTGTCGTGATGAAGGAAAGCAGTTAAGTGCTTCTACATTGCAAATAAATAAATAAAAGCTTTCTGTATGCAAGTGTCTGTTACAAAACAAGTTATCCTCAGAACTCTTTCCCCTTCTGATGAATTATAACATAAAAGTAAATGCTGTAGGCAATGAATAAGAGTAGAATGAACATAATAAAAAAAAATCAAAGAAAGAATAAATATAAAAATAATACTTATGTAGGTGAGAAAATGGTGTAGAGAAAAGGAAGACAGAAGTTAAAATATTAGGATGCTAGTTTTGGATATTCGTATCAGGACAAGCAAATCAAATTTGACTTCCTCTTTTTTTCCCCCCTAAATACTTCCATTTGTTATTACAAATGTAAAAAAAAAAAAAAAGAATACATATCAGTTGGTTCATTTCAGCTTATTTGGTGTCTGCCATACTGTTGCTTCCAAAGAACTGAACTGAAATGAACCAAACCAATCTATAAATTACATTGAATTTGGTTAGAACCATGGGCTCAAAAATTGGCTCTTGAAGCAGTTGATCTCACTGAGCCTTTCTGGTTGCAACTCGGTGATGGCTTTCATTTGCTATTAGGTGCTCACATTGTTGTATCCTACTTCTCAACTGATGTGGCTTCATGAATGTGAAATGCACATAACAATTAGGATGGTTATACAATATTCAGTGTAGTAGACTTTTATCTTTTTTGATGTCTGACTAACATGTTAGAATTAGATCCTACTCACATTCTCACAGTGATTGAAGAGCTTCTGGTTTTGCATTATATAAAGACGTCTGTTAAAATTATCAGCTAAAGAAGTTGATGCCTAGGTGAGGTTTGTTGGTGCCATACTATACAGGTTGATGCTGCTTTTGAACTCTACTTATAAGAAGGTGGTTTGTTATGTCACACAAGAAGCAAATAATCCTCTTTGGATCTGAAGGATTGATGTTGACAGCACAATGTATTGTAAAACTGAACCAAACTGAAATGAATTGGTAGTGGTTCAGTTGGGGGGTTTGAGTCACTTGGGTTCAATGTGCACCCCGATCTCTAATGTTGTTGAGCTGACATTTTTTAAATCTCAACCTAATGATAATTTTGTTGAAGTATATTGTTCAAGAATTATATCTGTTGTGTTTTTAATCTGTTGATTATTTTTGCCATAATTACTGATTTCCCAGCTGCTTGGTTCATCTCATGGCATTATACCATTGCAGGTAGCCACTGATGTGGCTGCTCGAGGATTGGATATTCCAGATGTTGAAGTAGTGATAAATTATAGTTTTCCTCTCACCACAGAGGATTATGTCCACAGGATTGGAAGGACTGGAAGAGCTGGTAAGAAGGGTGTAGCCCACACATTTTTCACAAAAGAGAACAAGGTATAATTTATATTGTTCTCAGATATTGTTTATTGCATTCCTGGAAAGGGACAATGTGGTTATTGCTAAGGTGGGTTTACTGTAGGGTTTAGCCGGGGAGCTGGTAAATGTTCTCAGAGAAGCTGGGCAAGTAGTACCTGCTACCCTTTTAAACTTTGGTACTCATGTAAAGAAAAAGGTATGATTTTCTTTCTTCTTTTTTCTTCATTTCTTTGTTTTTTTGTTCTATTGCTGGGTTTTATTTGTCAGAGCAGGGAGGATTGTGTGCAGTTGTTAAACCACCTTTTCCAGCATGTTAAATAATTCTCCTTTTCTTACATGATAAGTGCTTAAATATGAGCCTAGTTGAGATTTGAGATGAAAATGTTACAGTTGATGTCCGACTATGAAAGAAAAGGCAAAACTAATATTAGATCATACATAAAAAGGTTAGATTCATGCCTATTGAAGATGAGATGAGAGTCGTGATTTGGATACTTTGGATATAAGAGACAAAGTCCAATAAAGCCACCTATGAGGCGAGTGGAAGAAATGGAGGAAATTTGTAATAGAGGAAGAGGAAAACTGAAGAAAACTTGGTGGGAAGCCTTTAGATATGACATGGCCGTTGATAGAAATCATTGGAGATTTAGAATTCATATAACCAATTCCATTAATGAAATTAAACACTTGTGATTGTTGTCATCGGTGTTATTACAAGAGAAGTGCATGTAATATGCATGATAACTCAGCAACTGGATACCATAGAGGATGGGATGAGGGAAGGGCGCAACTGGAAACTTAACATGGATTGTCATACTTGAGATGTACTGTTAATTTAGCCTGTTTTTATCAGAAGCATCATCCGATCTTTTTTCTTCAATCCAGACCAAGTCAGGATCAACTTGGTTATACCGATACCGATTCAGAGTCCCTCTTTGATTTGACCTTAAATCAACAAATACTTCATTGAACCTTGAATTAGTAATACTCAACGCCTTGTATCTTGATGCAGGAGTCGAAGCTGTATGGGGCTCATTTCAGGGAGATCGATGCTAATGCTCCAAAAGCAACAAAAATAACATTCAACAGTGATGATGAAGATTGATCTTCACGCGGATCCCTTCGCCATTGTGGTGAGCATGCAGCAACCCTTATGTTTAATTTCGAGTACCAAGTTTGGGCAAATAGTTCATCTGCGGCTTATTCTCAACCGGTGAAATTCAGTTATTTTCTCTATTTGAGGCAAATATAGATACACTTAGCAAAGTTGTGCAGATCCTCAAGTCAATTATTTATTTTTTCCTTGTATTGTTTAAGGGGATTGTAGAATACATCCATTAATTCCTGTTAAAGCATCTGTAGAGAATGCTTTTGATATTTTTTTCTCTATTTAGAATTGAGTTTTAAAGTTCCAACTTCACGTATGGTATCGGCTCTTTGATGCTTCTATTTATTTTCATGATGGCAGAACAAAACAAATTCAAATAATTTTTTTTTTTTTTTTTGTGGTGACCAATTTGATTTTAGCCCTGCGTTTGGATGGTAAAGTGTTACCTTTATTAGGGAGGCCAATTAACAATGCAAGGAAAATGGTAGAGTAGGGACCCCCTCCCGTTTCAATCTAGCTCCTTTCATGTTACTAGTAATACAAGAGGTCATGTTAATTAAATTTTAATCTTTAGGTATTGTATAATTCACCACAAAGCATTAAAGGAAGATAGGTTTTTTTTTTTTTTTTTTGAACATTGGGTGTAAAAATTTCTAGGAAAATTCCAAGACAGAGACCAGTAAAAATTCCAACTGTCTTGCTCAAAAAGGAATTCCACCCAGGCTTTTAGAACATCTCTACTTTCCTTGATACTTAAAAGTGAAAACACTAAACACTAATTTGAGCATCATCTCCTCCATTTCTAATTCTTGCTCTTTCATTTGCTTGATGATATTTTCACAGAAGCAAACATAATCACATCACGTGCAACCTACAATCAAAAGAATGGTTGTACTATCTTTATTCCCCATATTTTGGCCATGCTTTAAGCAACATGGTGCTTTGATTCCCACTTTTCCTTGACATTCCACCTCAGGCTCTTCTTTCTTACCTAGGAAACCAGCTAAACCCACAAAGATTGTGGAATGGAGTGACTTCTGCTGATAGCATATATGTTGAGACAATTAATATCTAAACCACTGAGAGGATCACTGCATGTTGGACGCAGGTTTTTTTTGAGAGAGAAGCACAAGTATGCTTTGTGGAGTCGGGGCTTGAACTAATTCCGCCATGTTGGGGGAGAGTGAGCTTGGTTAGAGGTGTGTAAATGGTTGGTTCGGATATCAAATCGATTGAAATTCAATAACCAAAAAAATCAAGCAGCTTTAAAAAATTGAATTGAATTGACCAAACAAATTGAAAAAAAAAATTCAAAAAAACAAACCAACCAAATAAACTGAACAAACACAAAAAAAAAATCAAAAGAAACCAAACAAATTGAAATACCAAACAAACTGAAAAAATCAAAGAAACTAAGAAAATTGAAAACCACCAAAAAAAATCAAAAAAATTGAAAAATAGAAAATCTCGACTAAAATTTACCTTTGTGTGTTGCTGATCGGAACAAAGAGGAAGATGGGGACGACAACGATTGAAAGGAGACGGGGATGATGACCTTGGGGAAGGTGGCAGAAGGAAGGTTGAAGGCAAAGTGGACTTGTGTCACATTCCTAGGATTACTTAGGGTTGAGACTGTAACTGGAGGGAAATCAGAATGAGAGAATTGAAAGGAGGGAGAACAATTAGGAGATAAAGAGGGAGAAATTAGAGAAAACTAATATAGTGATAGAGAGAATTAGAAGGAAAGGATTTTAATCTCATTTCACATAACATCTCATCCTCTTATAAATTGCCATAGGCATAGTTAGTTGCTAACTAAATTTATAACAACACCCATGTGTTTCTAATAGATTAAAAAATATCTTTTAACAAACTATTGTAATTCTATTACAATATTATCTCTATTGCTTCTAGGGTCATGACAACTCGATTCTTTATTTGATTGGTAGGTCGTCGGTCGGAGCAAAGAGGAAGATGAAGACGACAGCTGATGAGAGATAGGGATGACGGTGTCAACATGCGAAGATGAAGGGGAAGGCAGTGGAAGGAAGGTCGAAGGTGAAGGGACTCGGTTCTCCATTCAACTGTGGGTCGTCGATCGAAACAAAGAGGAAGTCGGAGATGATGGCGACCAATGTCAAATGGGGATGACGATTGTCAGTTGACGGCTAAAAGCGAAGACGTGAAAGGGAAGGACGAAGGCGGGAGGAGGAAGAGGGAATGCAAAGGGTCTTCTTAGTTCTTAGTTTTGAGTTTTGACTTTTGTTCTTCTTTTCTTCTTTAGTACATGTGCTTGAGCCAAAAATGATGTAATTTTATAATTTCGGTTGGGTCGGTTATTTCCAATCCAAAAATTGAACTAAAATCGAATCGAATCGAACCGCACCAAACCAAATTTTATTAAAGCCGAAACAAATCGATAATTCTGGTCAATTCAATTCGATTATTTAAGTTGGATTGAAATTTTGCATGCCCCTAAACTTGGTATAACACACGAGGGATGAATTGGAGAGGATCAAGAAATTGAAGTATGTTGAGTTCTAACCTAGTCAAGAGGGGGGGTGAATTGACACCTTTTTAAAATTCTAAGAAAAAACTTATGCACGTATATATATGAGAAAACAAATTTAATATAAACCAAAATTGTAGTTGAGAGTACGAGAGCACTTAAATACTAGATGGATAATATGATATCCGCTAGCTGTACTAGTATGTGCTTTGATCCAATATACTATTCAAATTACAACTTGGTGAAAACAAGTGATTTGAATGCACACAATAACAAGACTTTAAATAAACCAAATAGAATATTGAATTAGTACAAAGAATAATCAATTTAAGCAAATCAGAATATAATCAAACAAGAATAAGTAAGAGTGAAGAGAAGAAGAACATAGCGATTTATAGTAGTTCGGCCCTTATGGCTTACATTCACTACCTAAGGATTCTCTTCCTTAGGATTTTCAAACAAATCCACTATATGAAACTTTTCTTACAACCACCAAAGCCTTCACTTGGCTTCACTACCACTAAACTATTTCTGGAGTCTCACACTCACTAGTTTGGATTTTGTACGCTCTTCACAAGATACAAGAATAGTAGAGATTGAGGAATAGGGTTCTCTCAAAAATAATACAATGAAGTGTAGAGAACTCTTTTAATTTTCTCTCAAGAATATAGAGGAAAAGAAAGACTTGGAGAGAATGAAAATCTTGGCCAATGATGTAGAAAATAATAAGGCTTCCAAAAGTTGTCCTGAAGCCTTCAAGAGATCCTTTTATATAGTGCTAGAGAAGGTTTTCCTTGATCAATCTTAGCCCTCCATGTGTCAAGTCTTCAAGCCAATCTTAGCCCTTCATTTGAATTCTTGATTTGCCTTCCATAATCAGCCAACTTGATTGATCATAAAGATCTTTGACTTTTGTTGATCTCCAATCAGTCTTGAATGAACAAATCAATTCCAATAATGCATGATTGATTTTAAGGATTAAAATATCATCAAAATCCTTCATAATTCTTACAAAATCGACCATAAATAAGAACTAATCAATTCTGACTTCTAGTTGAATCTTCAATCACCTTTAATTGTGCAATTGGCCCCTTAGCTTCCATAACAAGTATAGCTAATTTGAAATTTGAATTTAAACCTCCAAATGGTGTAAAATCCATCCAGATATTCTCAAATAATGAAGCAAATTTGTCCAACAATGAAGATATCAATTATAACTTCAAAAGCCCTTAATTGATCAAGTTTCCATAGTAAAAATATTGACAATAAGAAGAGAATCAATTTGTGTAGCTGAATATATGCAAGATATCCTTAGAATATTCTCCCATAATGAAGATATCAATTAGCCATAATGAGGATATCAATTAATCATAATGAGTAGGATAATTGATTCCATGATTTGAGTAGAGGATCCTTTTAATAAAAGAGAATCAGCAATAAAGGAAAGTAATATCAATCAATGTTTAACTTTCAAACCTTAATTTCCTCCATTAATGTTGAACAATAAGGCTGAATCTTTAACTTCTCCATTTGAATGCAATTAAAAAATTCTTCCATATTTAACTAAGTAAAGAAGCTTTTAAGAACCTTTAAATTTTTACTCCATGATTCTCTTACCATATTTATACCAACGAGATGATGTAACCTTGATGAGTGTGCTCCACGTGACTGCCATGTCATCAAGATGCCACATTAACAATGCCATGTCGCCAAGTTACATATATGGTAATTCCATATAGTGGACTACTCCAATCTTCTCAAAAACTTCCATATAGATCTTTTGAACTTCTCATATATAAACAAGGATTCCACATATATATATCTTCTAGACTTTTCATTCCAAGAAGAACTTTCCATATATAAACAAGGATTCCATATATATATATATATATATATCTTCTAGACTTTCCATTCCAAGAAGAACTTTCCATATATAGCTCAAATACTCAAATTTCTAGAAAGCTCTCTAAAAATTTGTTTCCATATATAATGAAATCTCTATATAAGTTGCCAATCATCAAAATCTACACTCAACAAAGTATGGGTTAAGCGAGGGACGTTGTTTGTGATGGAGAAATACTCGACGAGTTCAAGCTTCATTTGTGTACCCTCCTCATAGGGACTTTGGTAGAGCTTTTGTCAGAATGTCTACCAATTGCTTATCAGTTTTGCAGTGCACAAGAAACTTCCTTGTTCTTCTGGACTTCTCTTACAACATGATATTTTGTCTTGAAATACTTAGTCCTGCCATGAAAAATAGGATTATTTGAAATTACAATTATAGCTTGATTATCAACACAAATATTGATTGCTTCATTTTAACGAAAATTCAAAGTGTGAACAACTTTCTTAATCAAATATAGCTTGACTAACAGCAGTAGCAACATTGTATTCTGCCCAGTCACTGTCAATAAATCCCAACAACTTGACTTCACAATCCTTCTTGTACATAATCCCATAATCAGTTGTGCTACACAAGTATCTAAGGACACTTTTTGTAGCTTTGAAATGAACCTCACTTGGAGCTTGCATAAACCTTGACAACACACTTGTTATATATATGATGTCAGGCCTAGTGATTGATAACTAAAGAAGACAGCCTATGAGGCTTCTATATACACTTGCATCTACTTTCTTAGCTTCATCTAAACTTCATTCAAATACTTCATTTGGCACAGAAAAATGCCTTGTGTAGACTGCATAATCTCAATTCCCAGGAAGCAAGACATTTTTCCCAAGTCATTTATCTCAAAAACATTTTTCATTTCTTCTTTATTCTGATTTACCAACTCAAAGCTGCTTCCAGTGATCAGAAGATCATCCACATATCAACAATTCACCATTTTGCTCTCTCAAATATAGAGTAGCCTCATTGCAACTTTTGATGAACCCCAACTTCTATAGATGCTCATCAACTCTGTAATACCAGGCTCTGGGTGCCTGTTTAAGTCATATAAGGATTTATTCAACAAATAAAATTTCCTTTCATCTCCGTTCTATATAAAGCTCTCTGGTTGTTCAACAAAAAAATCTTCTTGCAAGTGTCCATTCAAGAAGGTAGATTTTATATCAAGCTGATGAACACCCCAGGACTTTTGAGCTGCAAGTGAAATGATCAGTTTGATGGTATCAAATTTTGCAATAAGTGCAAATGTCTATGTGAAATCCTATCCATACTGCTGAGAGTAACCTTTCACAAGAAGTCTTGCTTTGTACTTATTGATTGAATCATCTGAGTTTAATTTCAATCTATACACCCATTTCACCCCTATGATTCTCTTGCTGGCTGTGTATAATTAGCTGGTTCACTCACTGCTCAATTGCATCTACTATATATTTCAAATAAACTCCTTGTTCCTCTCACAGCCATTTCATCATCATTTGAATCAGTATCTTCATTTTCAATAGTTACTTTTTGTTCGTCTGCGTCTTTCTCATTTGAAATCTTTTTAGAAGAAACAACAATAGATTTCTCCCAATCCTAAGCAGCATGCTTAGCAAACTTGACATGTAACATTTGATGGATCATGCAAGGGTTTAATCAGATTTCAAAACGTTGTCAAGAATATAATAGAATATGCAGCAAAAATGGAACAAAAAGACCTTGCAAGATTCTGTGGCAGCAACCGCATGTACATATTAAAATTCATTCATCCATATGCAGGGACGGATTTTTTTTTTTTGGGGGGGGGGGGGGGGGTGTGGTTTCCAGATATGCCTTGCGGATCTGGATCTGGCCCATTTAGGGAAAGGGGACTGAAATGACCTCTGAATCTATGGGTCAGCCCTCCTCACATCCGTTCTTGGATCCACCATTGTCCATATGGTGTAAGAATGGTATAGCTCAATGGATGAAGTCGAAGTCGGTGGTGCTGTTGTTTTCGTTGAGCCACTCGACTTGAACCCTTCTGCCTCCCGATCGTGCTCCCATGAAACCACCTTTCACGAACAGTCACGAATAACTTCCATGTGCATCTGTTCTTGGCTGACCAAGCCTCCCCCACTAGCATAGGGGACCAAGTCGGTCCATTCGAAGGCAGCCACCCGAACATTTCGCTGGACTTACGTGCTAGACAAGCCTGAATGAAGGTGACTAAGAGCTAGAACCGTTCTCAATGGTTAGTCCATCTCATAAACTCAAAAACGGGATTATACAAAATAGGGGCTATAAAAGCACCGCCAGCAACTCTTGCCACAACACTGCCAGAAAATCACTGCCGCTGTTACCGCCTGCAACTCTTACCGTCACAGTTATCGGAAACGCTGGAGAACGAACTAACGAACTGCACCGCCACTGGCTGTTTGCAACAGTGCACCTCCGGCCACCAGCAACACTTGCCGGCTTTAGAGTGCTACTCGCTGCTAGCTGCATACGACGGTCTCCTGCAACAGGAACGGCAAACTGTTTCGTCCCACTTGCCGTTGCTGTTCGTTCTGCCCGTTGCCGATTTTCCGTGCTTCCTGGCCCGATTCTCCGTCCTTCAAAGCTTCTCCAAGAAGCTCCCATGTCTCATAGCCTCTGGTTCACGTACCTTCTTCAACCGACTACCTCATCTCGTCTGATATATATGTATATATATATGTGTGTGTGTGTGTGTATTTATATATACACAAGATGCCGAGAGAAGGATGAGGATGATGTATCACTGTATATAATACATCACGCATGTATATATATATATGTATATGTAACGCAGATGGAATCGAGAGGAAGGAAGAACCCGGAATCTCTCTTTTAATATATATCGTATATACTTTGATGCAAGAAATAGTTCGAAACGCCGTTTTGACATTTTTAAGACGTTTCTCATTTCGAAAATGTTGAAAACGGCCAAAAAAATTTCCCAAAGCTATTTTTGTAATTTCATAAATGTTTGGAAGGGTGTTTTGTAATAAAGTTAAACTATTGAAAACGTGTTTCTGGCATCAGATGCCGACTAACAAATATATAATATTCTCCTCACTCTTACCTCAGCCTTCATGCCCTAACCCCAAATTTAATTTCTGTGAAGTTTGAATAAGAGCTTGGCCGAATCCTCTCGTCTCTGACCATCCTTTTGTCATCGACTTCGTTCCTTTATCGGCCAGTTGCTTGGTGCTTAGTGCGTTGATTCAGTTGCTCAGTGCTCGGTGCGATTGTTGCGAGTTTGCTGTTTCCAACTCCAATTGCTTGCTTAGTTCACTTTTGCTGTCGATTGCTCAATGCTCGCTTAGTTCACTTTTGTTGTCGTCGGTTCAATTGCTTAGTGCTCGCTTGCTCAACGAGATTGCTCGCTTCTTTCTTCCTGTCAATTGCTTAGTGTTCGGTGCTACTGTCAATTCACAATTTCACAGCTTTAGTTGTGGATTTTATATTTATGTTTGTTTAAAAATTTCAATGCATTATAAAATTTATATTTATGTTTGTTTAAATGTATTATGAAATTTATGTTTATATTTGTTTAATTGCAGTGCATTATGAAATTTATGTTTATATTTGCTTGAATGCGAAGTAATTTATGTTTACTTTTATATTGAATAATTATTTTTTTTATAATTTTTATATTAAAAATTATATTTAAAGAATTCTTATATTTTTTTAGTTATACTTTTACCTACATTTTCGTTTTCTACATTTAAAAAAAATATCACTTATTCATTTCTACTTTGTATTGAAAATGTATACTTGTATTGAAAATGTATACTGTTTTCACAGCTTTGGCATGTTATCGATTGTTTCTCTCTATTAATATACTAGGCATTATTTCGCATGATGCGCGAGTTTTCTTATAAATAGATAATAGTGATATTTGGGTTATGCCTTAGCGATGATGACGGTTCGTAAATATAATAAGGGGAGGGTGAAAATGTAAATCAGAGTTCAATCGAGCAATATAGAATTTAAATGGCTAAAGTGTAATTAGACCAAGCTTAGGGGAGGGTGAAAATGTAATAAGGGAGAAGTCTAAGGGTATATAAGGGAGAAGTCTAACGGTATATAAGGGAGAAGAAGGCAAAAAACCATGGGAGGCGCGACATTGTTCATCGTCTTTCTTTCTCTCCCGCGTTTTCTCTCGCTGCTCCCTGCTGATCTCTCTCCGAGAGAGATTTTTCCTCTCTCGGAGAGGATCCCTCTCTCTCACAGAGGTTTCTCACCCTCTCGGAGAGCTCTTCTTTCTCTCAGAAGGATAAAGCTCCCTCGGAGAGCTTTTGTTTCCTCTCGGAGAGGAAGCAGTAAGCTCCCAGCAGTGGCCAATGCAGATCTCTCGGCAAGGGGTGCAAGCCTCCGGTGTTTAGTTACTTTTCCTCTTGGCAGGATCTTCCAGGAAGATCTCCCTCTCATGCTGCCTCTTGTCAAGCCCCACATCATCTTGTCTCCGCAGCACTTTCGGTGGCCTTCGGCAATGGCAGCAGCTCTCTCGGATCCGTGGCGGAAGCTTCCCTCGGAGAGGCGAGAGCGCCCCCCCCCCCGCGGCGGCGATGGCTTCTCTCGGTAAGCTCTTCCCGAGAGCTCTCGGCAGCATCCAGCTTCTCTCGGGAAAAAGCCTTCCCAAGAGACTTCTCTTTCCCTCTGTTTCTCCCATCCAACTATATTATATACAAGGCTAGCCTTGAGAAGTTAGGGGCCCTAAGCAAAATTTTATATGGACCCCTAACATCTCAGGCCCCTAATATTATTTAATATTATATATATATAATATGAAATGGGCCCATGCCTGTAAGGGTAGCTGGGCCCATGCCAATAAAGCCAAAATTGGCCTTAGTGGGGGGGCCTAAGGCACCTGCCTTAGTTGCCTACCCTCAGGGCCGACCTTGATTATATACATATGTTTCTCCCCAGCAACTATAATATATATACATGTATAAGCGTATAATATTTCATATGCTCACGTGATGGCCAGACCATGTGGTTTTATGGATTGGGATGGACTAATATAATGCATTAAGGCTGGCATGTATATATGTATATGTGGGCATGCCGCTTTGGCCAAGGGCATGGTCGCGAGACAATGTATAGCTCCCAAAGATAATGTATATAATGTTTATGACTCCACAATTGATTCGCCTATAAAATATAATATGATAAGTTTGTGTACATGGAATGCGATGTGTCCCTTAAAGAAATAGTGATCACGTGAGTCTCACCTCGAGACATCTCTTACCAAGCCCGAAACTGCGCTTGGGCCATGCCGATCCCAAGCACCTCGCAACAGTATCATTATCAACCCTCTCTCGTCGAAAAATATATAACTGTTTCCTATTTAATAATAACATGCTTTACTTGTCTATCACTTTTCTCTCCTATTAGTATTGACTTAAGTATTGAAAGGCATACGCGGACGAGGAATCCCCGTGTGCCTTCTAACTTGTGCCTATGAGCGTAGACATGTCCCGAGTACACAGGAGGTCCATCCCGAGCGATATCGAAGAGGCTCCTAGGAGATCATCTACAACCTTGGTCAGTACATCGAGAACTAAAGCTACCTGACGTCTATCTCCACCAGTAGACTCTTGCCAGCTATCAATCTCGCTTTGCCTCGGCTCTAGCTTTCCCTTCCTATAAATTCTATTATCGTGGTTTTTTTCTGGCCACTACAATAATAAAATTAAAATTATTTTAAATGGTGTTTTGAATCCTAACAATTAACCTATCTATTTTATCTACAAATTTGAAGTATTATATTCAATAATTTTTTACTTGTTCTTCAGTAGTCCATTTCGTCATCAAAACTTCTGAAATTGTCTTTCTGTTGATGAACATTTGCTCCTCTAATAGAATTTAGAGGTTTTCCTTACTTTCAATAACTTGAATTTCAGCTTTAGTTGTAGTAAATAAGTAATTTAAATGTGATGCAACTTCTTCAGCTATTTAATTAAGTCTATAAGAAAATGGAATTATGATGTGAGAAAAGGTTAACTAATAATATAATTATCATAGGTAAAAATATGAAATGGGTCTTTCAGTCATTGATTTGACCTGCAACACTTTTAGATTGATATAAATTTTTGTTGCACCTGTCGAGGAGAATATGAGGTCTTCGATTGATAGGAAAAAGTTAATAATGTTTTTTGTATAATAAATTTTAAAAGTATTTAAATGTAATGTATCAATTTTTAAAAAAATTAATAGGAAAGTATAATAACTTTTTACTTATAATATTATCTACCTTGGAATTTTTTAATTGCTGTAGAAGGACAATGATAATGAAAGAATCCTGTTTATCATTGTAGAAACTGGAATCAAAGGTTTCTCTTAATTTTCCCCACTTTCATTGTAGTTACCTTGATACTACAAAATTTGCATGATACTAAATTAGTTATAGGCAAATATCTTTATATGAAAAGAAATATAGTATAGCAACCTATTTGCAATATTGTAAAACTTGATTTTTGAAGGGTTTGGAAAATGAAAATCTTACTCATCTGAAGTTCTTTTTTTGCAATGTTTCTTGTTATGCCAACGTGATCAATGTTATTGACTTTCACCAAGCATTGTTATTTTTTAGATTGATTGATTCTCACATTCTTGATATTCTAATCCTCATTCCAATCATCTCTCGTTGGTTTCAGATCTTGAAGTAGTGTACATGATATATTCACTGTACAAAATTTAGGTTAGTATAGTTGGCAATATATAATTATAAAGATGGTAATTGTTCTATATAGATGAGTATGTATATTAGTCATGCAAGAGTGTGTTGGATAGATATATAGAATTGAGAGTTAAAATTTATAAAAATAAAGTTTGCAATGAAGTCATTTATCCAATTTTTGTTTTATAATAAATAAGTATAGATTTAGTTAATTATGTTTGGTTTATGAGCATTTGAACAAAGAATGAAATAACAAATTATCGAATGATGGAGTGTGTGTCTTAAAACAACTTATGTTTTGTTATTAAAGTTTCTTTGTACCACTGCAAATGATAGAATAAATATTAGTATAAAGTTTGATGTGTTGGACAAAAATTACATAGCACATATACTTGATGAAAGTTAAATAAAATTCAAAGAGCAAAAAAAAAAAAAAAAAAGAAGAGAATTTTAGGACCCATACCTATTTCAGCCTTTTAAATGATTGGCAACACCCAACTAATCTTCATATATATAGGTGCATCTGACTTTAGTTGCAATAAATATGAATATGAAGTGTTACTTAAATGTATAAAGTTCAAGGCATATCATCCTTATTTTGTTGTTAAGTTCATTGATTAGATGATTAATAGACAATTAATGTAGTGTTTGTAAAAACGAGTAAAATAAGACTTTATCAAGATAAGTTATCTCTAAAATTCAAGATAAATTATCTGAAAAGGGGGAAGGGATAAATTTATTTTGAAAGTTCAAAATAAGAAGTCATGTGATTTTTTTCTTTAAAATTTAACAAACACAATGGAAAATACTTTTGTCCAGGATGCTTTTCATATCCCACATTTTCTGTTCCATATCTAGGTTAACAAATGCCTAAATGTATGATGATATAAGATAAGCACAATGATTTTTTAAATAAATGATAAAACTTAAATCTAATCTATTTTATTGGTTATATAGGTGTAACTTTAATAGTAATAAATATTTATGAATACTAAGTGTTAATTTGCATGTGTAAAGTTCAAGTGAAATAAAAAATTATTAGACTTAATAATATTATTATCAAATTAAATAGATTCAATATATGCACCTAATTACATTGAAAAAATATACATATAGTTAATTAATAAAATAATAATAATAATTTAAAATTTTAAAAATCTAGAAATCACTACAAAATTAGAAAAATGAAATGCTCATTAAAGAAGATTTACTCGGACAGCTCTTCATTTTTTTCTTGTATGCAAACTATAATTAATTAAATAGGTGATATACTTTATATCAATCTTTTAAATAGTTATATAGGTGTAACTTACTTTAATAGTAATAAATAAATATTTATGATTATGAAGTGTTACTTAAATATGTTAAGTTTAAGTGAAATAAAAAATTATTTAGCTTAATAATATTATTAGATTAGATAGATTCAATGTAGGCAACAAACTATATTCAAAGAATATACATATAATTAATTAATAAAATAAATAATTTAAAAATTAAAAAATCTAAAAATTACTAAAAAATTAGAAAAATAACTTATTTTAATAGTAATAAATATTTATTAATATGAAGTGTTACTTGGATGTATAAAGTTTAAGCAGAATAAAAAATTATTAGGTTTAATAATATTATTAAATTAAATTAGATAAATTCAATGTATGCACCTAATTAACTACATTCAAATAATGTATATATATAGTTAATTAATAAAATAAATAATTTAAAATTTTAAAAATCTAAAAATCATTACAAAATTTAAAAAATAAAATACTCATCAGCAAAGAAGATAGATTCAACGTTAATATATATAGATATTATTTATCATATATATATATACATTTATTAATATGCACAGAGAGAGGGAGGACGAGGCTGTTGTGCATTTTATTTATATATATATATATATATATATATATATATATATTCAGTCGATAAGGAGCATAATTTGAGCCGAGATCTAGTATCCCACTTGGCTGTTTCCTTCCTGTCCATTCAATAAAAATTAGTCTCATCATCTATTTAACACACATCATCAGTTTAACACACATCATTAAACAGTAATTATTTTTTAAAAAATATAGAAAATCAAACAAAAAATATAAAATCAAAGAATAATATATATGATCAACCCATACGATTTTATAATTTTTTTGGTTTAATTTTATAATTTTTTTAAAATAATTACTGTTTAATGATGTGTATTAACTGAGTGATGCAATTGATTTTTATTAGATGAACATAGAAAGAGACAACTAAGTGGGACAGTAGATTTTGGCTCGCACAATCCTCCTGCCCAATCCCCCCAAATTTTCTTGACCTTTTTTGTAGGCGCAATTAATACGTTTGTGTGTTGCAGCCTTTCATTTTTACTTTTCAAAATTTAATTAATTTATATAGAGTGATTTTTTCTTTTTTTCTCTTATTAAAATTATCATGAATTATTAATGATAATTTAATTAATTATTAATTTTTAATAATAATTTAATCCTCGTTAACTCTTAATGATAAATGAAAACTTTGTACCAGCTCAAATTCACTACTTCGATGTTATATCTACTTTTGAGTATGACCTTCTAAATTTACAGCTGAGTAACAATCGAGACACATTAAATTCTTTGACGTCGATCAAATACTTTTGTTAGTTTTGTGTTTGCTAATGAGGCCCAAGATGGTGATGTAACTGGGTGTGTTTAAGCTTTATAGGCTTTGGCTCGTGAATGAAGTTCAACACACTTATTGACAGCCAGATTGGAAGACAGGCCATAGCCTATTATCTCTTGTTTTGGAGGATAAATGGGCTTAACCCATTTGCTCAAACAAGAAGGAAGCCCACCTTGAAGTCCAAGCCTATTGTCTTGCCCTAAACCCTCCATATAAAAGGTTTTAACCTTTTGTTGGTTTGCTGTGGTGGCCGATTTGCTCTTTCCTCATTTCCATGCTTGGCTGATTTTCCATGGTTTCCATTCCATCTCGATTCGATGCTCCTTTACTTACTGTGCATTGTGGTTGTTTGTCAATAGCATTTGCAACGTCTATTTATTCTGAGTTGCTGTCTCCTTTTTTTGGGTAAGCTTTTTGGCCCTTTGTTGAACCTGGCCACCATCTTTGTGATCCTTTGCTCCTTCTGTGGTCTTTACTATGTGTGGAGTTTTATGTGGTAAAATGGGGTTTTTCATTTCGATCGAGAGGGTTGGGGCAATTTAGGGATTTTGGCTATTGGCCGTTTTGGGGCTTTCATTTGTGGTTTTGATGTGCCTATTCTCGGTGTTCCCTAAGTGGTGTTGGATGCCTAGATCTGAGCCTTGGAGCAGTCTTTGTGATTGCCATTGCCGAAGTAGGGTTGCAAACGAGCCGAGTCGAGCCGAACTTCCATGAGCTCGGCTTGGCTCGATAAGGTTTAAGATGAACTCGAGCTCGAGCTCGAGCTTAGGTCGAGCCAGGAAATTAGGCTCAAGCTTGAGCTCATTCGAGCACGAGCCGAGCTCGAGCTTAACCCGAGCTTGTTTTATCAAGTTGGTTAACGAGCCGAACTCGAGCTCAAGATCAGTGAACCCAAACCTCGGCTCAGATTTGAGACTTAGAGTTAAATTTATCAAATTGTTATTTTAAAAAAAATCTAACAAACTGATATACATAGAAATATCAACAAATATAAATTAGATAATCAACTAATATACCTAATTTTATTAACACATACATATTTTATTTTTAAGTCACAAATTTTTTTTTTATCAACACATTCTATTAATAATAAATTGATATTATTATAAAAATATAAAGTTTGATAATTTTATATAAAATAATATTTTTACAAAATTATGAATAATTTTATTAATGTATTTATATAAACAAATCTATTCGAGCAATCTTGCAAGATTATAATTGAGCCAATTCACAAGTCTCAATTCGAGCCAGCTCACGAGCCTATAATCGAGTCAGCTCGCGAGACTATCGAGTCGATCTTTACTGAGCTCAACCTCAGCTCGTTTATAAATCGAGTTTCAAAATTAGGCTCAAGTTCAGTTCATTTATCTTAACGAACGAACTCGAACGAACTTTTATCGAACCGAACACCGAGCCGAACTCGAACGACTTGGCTCATTTGCAACCCTATGTCGAAGGGAGGTTTTTTCTTTACTTGTGTATTGTTTCAGTTTCTGGTTCAATTATTATTTTGCACTAACCTTGTTTTGTAGATGCTTCCGCCCCAACGACTTCGATCTACAATGAGAATTTCTCTATTTCCTCAAAACATCCCGAAAGATACTGAGTGACAACTAGTATTATGTTAGAACAATTCTATCAATAATGAAGTCAATGTTTCGAGTAAACTTATTTGGACTTTCGATTACTGTAATTTTTTCATTGACTAACATCTTGTCTAAAGGAGAGTCAATGATTAATCAAATTCACAAAACTTGGTTACTATACAAAGATTTAGTATAGTGTGATTGAGATGACACATCGAAACTCTTTCTGATATCAAAAACTCCTTTTCGATCGTGCATATCTTAATCAAGCCTTTTTCAATCACTGACCAATTAAAATCCTATAAAATGTTCAACTCATGCTAGAGGCCAATAAATCCCATCACCAATCTTTTGCATCCATACACCAAAATCACTCCATCTGTAAAAATGAATGCCCACATCAAAAGATCATTCCATTTGGTTATAAACTTCTATTGGGCTAATCATGTAAAACAGAAACATGAGCATGATTTCAAAATGCGAAAAATAAAAATAGAGATTATCCTTTGTCCGAAATCAATGATGACCCTACACTGAAAGAAGATCAATCAAATAAGAATCTACATGCGTCCAATCCAGCCGTTCATGACCTGGTCAAAAGGAAGCAACAATGAGGAATAGAATTATCACAAGCGCTCAACTCCAAAATAAGTTAAAAGCACCTTATATACCTCTCTTTAAAAATTTCAGGTGGCTGAGAAGAGTTCACTACTTCTGCATCCATTTGTAATATCAACGTTTGCAACATGAAATAAATGAATATGTAGCATATGTTATTGAATCCATCACTTAATTACATTTCCATTTCTAGATTTGTATGGCAACAGAGATGCAACAAGAAAACCTAATCTTTACTTAACAACTTACAGATGTACAAAGAAGTTAAGAGCCTGATTATTTGTGGAGAATGATTTCTATTTTTCATCTCTAGTTTTCATTTATGCGTCTATTTCTATATAAAATTAGAGAAACATAAAAAGTGCATTTATTTCTATTAAATATAAAATCAATTTTAAACTTTAGAAAATAAGAGAATGTATTTAAAATCATGCAGGAGAAGAAATGTAGAGATCGACGACAAATGACCTAATGAAGAGATAAGTTGTTGCTGTTGTAATGGAAGAGGGAGATGGCAGTGGTTATGGTCAAGAGATGAGAATGACAAAGAGGAGAGGAAGAGAGTAGCAATAGGTTGTACATAACCGGTTTGAAGGAACTGTTTCTTTGTTTTTAAAACGTTTTCTGTTCTCATTTTGAATCTTATTTATATTTATTTTTTTAAAAAAATATTTGTTCTCATATTTTTATTTTGTATAAAAAATATTTTTTATTTTTGTGCAACATAGAAGAGTAGTACAGAAAAGGGCATAGATGGTGTTTGTTGTCACAATGGCAAAGGGCGCTATCACAATGGTAGGGATGAGGACTACAAAAGAGGAAGTTGAGTGTGCTCACTATTACAATAGCAAAGGGTGATAGGGAAGAAGAGAAGACTATGTGGTGAGTAGGGAGATGGGTGCGACTTAAATATTAGGAAAATGATAAATAAATAAAAATTCTTATTGACAAGATTTAAAGTATAGCTCAAATTAAAAAAAAAAACATATTTTTTCTAGAGAACATCTTTTAAGATATTTTTTAATGTCTAGTGTAATTTAAAATTTTTTTTTAGACTTTGTAATAAATTACAAGGTTTTGTTATTAAATTCACAGTTTTTGAATTCATAAATATATTTATTTTGACGTGCCTACAGTATAACAATCATTTCATCTTCGTGACTTTACTATTCTTGATCCAAGCAAAGTGACAGAATCTTACTTTCTTTTGTATTATTGGCATGTCATAGCCTCCCGTACTAAAGAAAGCAAGGGTTCCATTCAAACATGGAATAAACTAGTCGTTCTTTTAAAGTGGGCCGGCAATTTTGCTGTGCCCACCATTGAAACTTGGAAGCTAAAGCATTCTCTTTCATTTCAGTTGTTTGAAACTGAGCCTTCAAAATGGTCAGTCAAAAGTGGCAAAGAAAAGCTCATTGTTGCTCTTTTGTTTGTTTGATGATATTTCACAGAAGCAACATAATCACATGCAACCCACAAACAAGAGAAAGGTATCAGCAAGCAGAACAGTATGCCACAGTGAAAAGAGATTGTGAAAGTCTGATATTGATTGATAAAATGGTGGTCTTAGCTTTATTCCCCATATTTGGCCATGCTTTGAGCAACATGGTCCTTTGATCCCCACTTTTCCTTTACATTCCAATTCAGCCTTTTCACTCCACAAAGCTTTATCCTCAAACCAGCTAAACAATAGTATCTTTACTCCACAAAGAGTTTGGGAGAATACCTCCGCGGATAGCATATACGGTGAGACATTTCTTCATATCTAAACCACCGAGAGGATCACTGCTTGTTGGACAGGTTTCTTGAGAGACAGAAGCACAAGTTCCAAGAGGCAAATGGCAGAAAGTGTAGTCAACTTTCTACTCAACAACCTAGTTGGCCTTTTGCGGAGCGGAGCCTTGAACCGATTCAGTGATGCGGGGGGAGAAGTTCGGTACATCACGGATGAATTGGATAGGATGAGGGCTTTTCTAGGGGATGCAGATGCAGACAAAGAGAGCGATCCAGAAATTGATGTATGGGTTAAGCAAATGCGCGATGTTGTTTACGATATGGAAGATGTCCTCGACGAGTTCAAGCTTCGTTCAGTGTACCCTCACAGGGAGGGGATCTATGGCTTTATCCTCAAAGCTTTTCATTACATCCTGAACTTGAAGGCTAGCTACCAAATTGATAGAAAACTCAGAGACATCAAAGAAAGAGTCAAAAACATAAAGGAGCACAAGACATACCGTCGCAGACTTGCACCGGAGGAGGGCTCGACCTCATCCACCTTTAGTTCTAACAGCAGATCATGGCATGGTTGCCGAGCGGATGCTCTTCTTGTGGAGGAAGCCGGGTTAGTAGGAGTAGACAAGCCCAAGGGACAGCTGAAAGAGTACCTTTTGAAGGGTGAGCCTGGACTCAGGGTAATCTCAGTGGTTGGAATGGGGGGGATAGGGAAAACCACCCTGGTAAGAAAGGTTTACGATGATACAACAGTGAAAAAGCATTTCGAGATCCAAGTTTGGATCACAGTTACACAGTCATTCATGACTGAAGAGATCCTGAAAGGCATAATTCAACAACTGTTTGGACAAATCAAGCAAGGAATCCCCGAAGAGGTTAATACCATGAAAATAGAAGGCCTGAAAATGAAAATCAATGAATTCCTGAATCAAAAGAGGTATGTAATTGTTTTGGATGATATATGGGATATAGATGCATGGGAAGCTCTAACATATGCATT
The DNA here is from genome assembly GCA_036245055.1 of Diospyros kaki. Taxonomy (NCBI): domain Eukaryota; kingdom Viridiplantae; phylum Streptophyta; class Magnoliopsida; order Ericales; family Ebenaceae; genus Diospyros; species Diospyros kaki. The sequence continues at coordinate 35,301,115 of BSEG01000007.1, forward strand.
CCCTAACTCTCAATTTGGGAGCCGAGTGATGGTCACTACGCGACATGCTGATATAGCTCGTACTGCCCGCACAAGACTTGATGATCAGATATATAATCTGACACCCTTGACTGAGGATTTGTCTTGGAGATTATTTTGCAGAAAGGCATTCAGAGCAGACTCTAGCCCTCCACACTTGGAGGAACTTTCTCGAGAAATCCTAGGAAGATGTGAGGGCTTGCCACTTGCAATTGTGGCAATTGGGGGCCTTCTGGCAACTAAAGAGAAGGGTAAAATAGATGAATGGGAGAAAGTTAACCGCAGCCTTGGTGCTCATATCGAAGGAAACAGAAAGCTCGAGAGTATGAAGCAAATACTGTTGCTCAGTTATGATCATTTGCCAAGTTACTTGAAAGTGTGTTTCCTTTACTTGAGCATTTTCCCTGAGAATTCTTTCATTAAACGTATGAAATTGATCAGATTATGGATGGCAGAAGGATTTGTTGAAAGAAGAGAAGGGCAAATGCCAGAAGAAATAGCTGAGGATTACCTCAATGAGCTTGTTGATAGAAGCCTAGTCCAAATAGCAGAGACAACTAGAAATGGAAGGGTTAGCGCATGCCGAGTCCATGACCTTCTGCGGGAAATTGCTCTTTCAAAGTCTAGAGAACTAAATTTTGTAGCCATAGCCAATAAAAACAATGCACCATGGCCTGAAAAACTCCGGCGTTTGTCAATTCATGGAACGTGTAGAGAAGTGAAAGAAAGCAGGAAGGACTCCCAACTTCGTTCTCTGTTCATGTTCAGGGTAAGAGACCTGCCACCTAAATCACCCATCTCTAGGTTGCTTGCCGGCAGTCTCAGGCTGCTCAAAGTATTAGATTTGCAGAGTGCACACCTGCAGATTTTTCCAGAAGAAATCTTGAAGTTATACCTTTTAAGATATATAAGCTTGAGAGCAACAAGGGTGAAAGAAATTCCACGCTCTATTGGGAGGCTTCTTGACCTGGAGACATTGGATCTCAAGCATGCTGATGTGACTGAATTGCCTGTTGAAATTCGGAAGCTCAAAAAATTACGCCATCTTTTGGTGTATCGTTACAAGAAAAGAACATCTTCACCATTTCACTCTACTTGGGGTTTCAAGGCACCAATGGGAATGGGGAACCTGCCATCTTTGCAAAAGCTCTGCTTTGTTGAAGCAGATCAAAGTAGTGATATATTGAATGAGGTAGGAAAGTTAACCCAACTCAGAAAGTTGGGCATTACCAAATTGAGGAGAGAAGATGGGGTGGCACTGTGCTCTTCCATCGAAAACCTAAAGAACCTTCGGTCATTAGATTTGAGTTCAATAGAGGAGCATGAGATCCTTGACCTCCAGTCCATGTCTTCTCCTCCACCCTACCTTCAGCGGATATGGCTGCAAGGAAACTTGGAGAAGCTACCGCCATGGATATCTTCGATGGATAACCTTGTGAAACTGCGGCTGAGGTGGAGTAGGCTAAGATTGAATCCACTTGAGCCTCTCCAAGCTCTACCAAATCTAGTGGAGCTTCAACTTCGCGAGGCTTATGATGGTGGAGAGCTGCATTTCATGGCTGGAGGGTTCCAAGCACTTAAGGTATTGCATCTCCATGACTTGAAGCAGCTGAGGAGGGTGACAGTGGAACAGGGGGCAATGCCACAGCTCGAAGGTCTCAAGATTATCCACTGTGAATTGCTGGAGAATGTCCCAGCAGGCATTGAGTTCCTCATCAATCTGAAGTCACTTGCTTTTTCAGAAATGCAAAATAAACTGATTCAGAGGCTCCAAGGCAGACAAGATGATGATTACATGAAAATCAAGGACATCTCAGAAGTTGATATTACCTTTCGGCATGGCGACCACTGGAACCGAATTTTTCTATCAGGATAAAGTTTCAAAGTTACCCCTATGTTGACATTTCCAAAAATCTAATGGTGCCTCAGATTTTTCTCCTAGGATTTGATACAGGAGCATACTGGGGAGACGAGAAGTTTATTTAATTTTATTTTGTTTTATGGTGTTAGTATTTGAAAACCTTTTGATTTCTATGTCTTGTGAAGGTGTGTTGTTTGGCTTGGAAATATGGCTTGCTTTGGAAAGTTCTAAAGCAATAAGTGTCTAGGGAAAATAACTCAGAGTGCCTTTTGTAATCTCTATATATATCTTTGCGAATAAAAATCTGGAAAGTTTTTGGAGAATATATATGTATATATATATATATATTGTAAGTTCTCTCCTTGCTTGAAGTGAGTGAGTCCTTCTAAATATCAAGCATGTGGCTTGGTTGTGTGAGTGTCTTCCGCGATTAGCAACGTCAAGTGACGTCCGTTGCCTTTGATCAAGTGATTCCTGGAATTATCCTAACCTTGAAGGTTCCGATCTGCATCAAATTGGTATCAGAGCAAGAAAATTCAAATTTTTTATGATTTTTCTTTGTTCCAGCGATTATACCTCCTAGGCGGCGACGAAATGCTGAAAATGTCACTTTACGTGACAAGGTTGCTGAATTGTGGCGGTCTAATAAAATGCTTCAAAAAACAATGACTGAGATTCTCAAAGGATGCAAAATTCCCCTGCACAAAGTCAAAGAAGTCACTCCAGAAATTTAAGAAGCCAGGATGACATGGAAGAACAATCTGATTCGTTTAATTTGAAAGAAAATTCAGAAGCAGTTTTTGGTGATTATTGGGCCATGGAACGATTAGCAAGAGCTTTTGAAGGGACAGATAGAAGTATCCAAGTTCACGTGCCGGACTTCGAAGGAAAGTTAGATCCTGATGAATATTGCGTCTTTGGAAGCGTCTTTGAATGGAAAAACTTGACAGAAGAAAGAAAGGTGCAGTTTGTCGCTACAAAATTGAAAGGCCATGCTTTGGTTTGGAGGCAGTAATATCAATGAAGTCGAGATAGACGAGGAGTCCCAAGAGTTCACACATGGGCAAAGATGAAGTTAAAGTTGGATAAGAAATTTCTTCCGCTAGATTACTTTTAGTTCTTGTACCAGAACTTCCACTGTGTTCGCCATTGCAATAAACAATCTGTGGCTGATTACACAGAGTAATTGTAATACTTCAAGAGCCTAGAGAAGGGTAGTATATATCGAGGATAAGTAAGAAATAAAATAACACCAACTGGATACCTTTTGGGTTAAATGTAGGTAAAGAACTCGCGGGTTAAGCGTGGTTGAGCTAGGAAAGTTCAAGGATGGGTGACCCCCAGGGAAGTTCGTGTAGGCCCATTAGGGTAAGTTGTTTCGGTTTTTCCTATTGCTCGATACAGGATGTACAGGTGGTATCAAAGCCAACCCCCGAACCTCTGAGCATGGTGGTGGGGCAAACCTTAGCGAGGACGTTGAGTCCCTAGTTGTAATACCCGAGAAATTTGGATTAATTAAAAATAAGCAATTTATTAGAGAAATGAGGTTTTAGAGAAAATTGGTATCTGAATAGTCCGAAAAATTGACTAAATCGACTATCGGGAGTACGCTGGATCCGAAATGACAAAGGAAAATGATGTGGCATTAACGAGCACCCCAAGATATGATTTATAGCATCGAAAGAAATTGGATCGGGAACAGTTTTCAGTATAGCTAAAATACAACTACCAATTAGGCTGCAATACCAAATCGTTATAGACGACTTCCGAGAAGTCAACAGAAGCTTGAGGGGGCTTTAATTTTTCATAAGAAACAACCCTTCAGTAGTTTCAGGAAGAAACGAAGAGGTTTAGAGCCAAAACGGAGATTCGGGCCTAAGTGTAGTTTTTTGAAATTATTCGAACGAGGCCGAAACGATATTTTTTCGGAATCCTCAGGGGTCAAATTGATGTTTTAGGACTTCAGGGTCTTGAAAGAAATTATCAAAAGTTGAGGGGCTTGGTGAAATGGGCCAAAGTGAGACAGTCAAAGTTTGAGGGGCCAAAGTGTAATTTTAAGAAAACCTCCAAACAACCATGGCAAACCAACCCATCAAGTCACAGAAATTGGCCACAGGGATGGCACGAGGGTTGCTCAGGGAGCATCTTTTGTAAAGGGATTGACCGACAACAAGTAATGGAATGGCCAGAAATTGAAGAAAAAATAGCTGAAAGTTTGGCCACTTAAATCACGAAAATGGAGCTATTTCGGTGGATTTTGGATTTGTTAAGGGCAAGAGGGGACATCAGAGGCCTTGATTGAAGTGAAATCCGTCATTTATGGGGCCGAAATCGCCTATAAATAGAGGATATGATGGCTTAGAATTTTACAAGATTTGAGCTTCAAATCGACCTTACTTTTGAACAAATTGAGGCACCAAACCATAGGGCTTTTGTTGCCCATGAGGTGAGGATCATTTTTGGAAAGTTTGAGGAATTTTGGAGTTCATTTGAGGGGTGATCGGAGCTTCGCCAGAAAAATTGGATCTCGCCGGAACCGGACTGAATTTTGCTCGGAGGGAGGTCTTCTAAATGTTTTTTCAAGCTCAAATTTGGCCAGAGTGATCGACTCAAGGTAAGCTCTCTTCTGGTATAGTCAATTTAATTTTTCGGTGTGCCGGCGTTGGAGAAGATGATCAGAGATAATTTTTAGTATTATTTAAATACTAAAATAAATAAAAATAGAGTAAAAATAGAAATAAGAGAGATAAAATTCTGAAAAAATATCCAAAAATACAAGAAAAAGGAATAGTTCAGTTTTATAAAATTTTATTTGAGAAATTTTATGATGAAATAATTATTTTTAATTTTTGAAAGGAAACTTAATTAGAGAAAAATAGGAAGAGGTGTTGGAAAATTCTTAGAAAATTCATAGAGATTAGAAATATTATTTTAGGAATTTTAATGAATAAAAATTAAATAAATTACTTTATTAGGTATTTATTTTGAATTTTGGAAGAAATTATGATTATGAAAAATAGAGAAAAAAAAGAGAAAATAAGGAAAAAGTATGAAAAAAATTAGATTATTGATTTTACTTGGGAATGATTGGCCAAGAAGTGATTTGGCCATGAATCTTGATGATTTACGTTATTTTCGAGGTTGGCACGCAAAACGAGGTGATGCGCATTTTTCGAGAAAATTTGAGTTTATATTTAAAAGTGAGTGGTTTTATCCCAAGAACCTATATATGAAATGTTTGCTTCATTATGCATGATATTTATTGAAGTTATGATCATTTCATGTTGTATGAAAAGACGTTATTCTTGCATAATACGATATTATTGGCATATTGTTACTTATGCATGGGATGAGGATGTCGCCCTAAGAGTATAGCCGTAATTCTCAAGGGCAATGATGGAACAACGTTAGGATTATCCTGCAGAGGTTCGGGATTCTGCCTAGGGTTCTGTGCTAGACTGGTAAGCCAGGGAAGTTACACTAGGGCATATGATTGTTTATGTTATTGCATCATATATTCATGTATCATGTTTTTTAAACCCTCACTAGAAGATTCATCTTCTAATGGGTTATGCCTCTGAAACATTCAACGTTCCAGTTTAGACTTGCAGTTTAGGCAAGGATCAGGTTGAGATGAGACGGCACGTGATGGCGTGGCCGATGGATTCAGCAAGCTGACTCAGATATGTTTTAGCTGATGCTTTATTGATGATTAGCCTTGTTAGAATATTATGGGATCTCTATGTATTTATGTATTTCAATATTGAGGATATGATGTTAATGTATGGTACAGATTCTTTTACGGTTGTAAAGTGAAATTGATTATGTACCATATCAGGTTTCGATTTTAAGCTTCCGCATTTATGATGATTACCTGTCTTAGCTTATTGATTCTTATTTAGTGAGTTGAGAAGGTAAAACAGGATTATCGGGAGATGGTTTATATATATATATATAAAAAAAAATATTTCCGAAATTCCTAAGTTATTTAACGCTGAGAAAAGCGGGGCGTTACACTAGTGAGGGTGTATGTAGGCACCTTAGGCGAATCCCACATCGGCCATGCAAAGAGGGGAGATCTGGGACTGATTGTAAGGTCGCATGACGAGGACTTCATGTGCTCAAGGGAGGGAGAATGTAATACCCCAAGAGCCCAGATAAGGGTACTATATATCGAGAATAAGTAAGGAAGGAAACAATACCAACTGAATACCTTTTGGACTGAATGTAAGCAAAGAACTCCTGGGTTAAGCGTGCTTGAGTTGGGGAAGTTCAAGAATGGGTGACCCTTTGGGAAGTTCGTGTTGGCCCATCAGGGTAAGTTGTTTCAGTCCTTCCTATCGCTCGATGCGGGATGTTACAACAATTCTACAAGTTGTTGAGTCGGATTAATCTTACAGAAACAAATGATCAGCTTGTTGCGAGATACACAAGTGGCTTGAAACTCAATCTTCAAGGAGAGTTAATGATGCATCCCATCCATTCGCTTGAAGAGGCATATCAAATGGCGCTTAAAGTAGAGGAAAAAGTTAAATGGGCCTATTTCAAAAAAGGTGACAATAGTAAAGCTTTGAAAGTAAAGATAGTGATCCCCAACAAAAAAAATTCAGCACCCAACTCTGAGCATCCAAACCCATATGCTAGGGGAGGAAAAAAGGACCTTGGTAAGATTGGATCTTCAGGTTTTAAGTGTTTTAGGTGTGGTGAAGCTGGTCATCGTGCATATGAATGTCCTTCCAAGAAAGCCGAGGTGAATGTTGTTCAAGAAAGGGAAAGAAGAAGAAGGGCCTATTTATGATGAAGAGCTTGAAGGTGGAATTGAAAATGAGTATTGTGAACTTGATTGCGATGTTGAAAGTCTTGTGATTTGACGGGTAATGACTGTTTAAGAAGATGATCAATGGCTCAAGCATAACATCTTCCGAACTTATTGCTTGAGCAACGAAAAAAAGTGTATCTTGATGGTTGATTTTGGAAGTGTAGAAAATATGGTGTCCAAGACGATGGTTGTGTTAGAGTTAGAAAACCAGGTCTGCTATGTGACTGAGTCAACAGGAGTGATGGAATAATAATGTCATTGTTTGTAGGCAGTGGGTTAGTTGATAACCTATTCTTAAGGGCACAACTTAGTTTGTTAATAATGTTCTAGTTTGTTATGATTTTTCCATGTAATCTGCATGTAATATCCCTATATAAGGGTCTTGCTTTTTATATAATAATAAGAAGAGAATTCTTGGTTAATAGTGTTCGGTTTTTCTTATTCTTAAGAGTTGATCATAAGAAATGAGTGTATGTCTAAGAGAGTCCAGATCATAACCAACATGTCGAAAAGCTGAAACTTCCATGTGAGTAGCATCCTAAACCCTAGAAGGTGTCATGGTTGAAGAAATGAGGAGAGGTTTTGGAAACACAAAGATGCCCGGTGAAATTCTCCATTGGAAAGTACGAAGACAAGCTCTATTTTGACGTCTTTCCTATGGACGCTTGTCACTTACTCCTTGGGAGACCGTGGCAATATGATCGATGCGCTCAACATGATGGGAGGAAGAACACCTACACAGTTAAGAAAGACGGGGTAACATTTGTGTTGAACCCTTTGAAGGATGTCCCCACGAGTGTGGCATCTCAAGGCTCGGTTAGCTTGCTGTCCTATAGAGCTTTCGAACAAGTTTTTAGTAAAGAAAAGGTGGCATATGCTTTGGTGGTTGTAGAGGAAGATAAGGAAGATGCTAGAGATGTTCTTGAAGAAGTTTCAAGTCTATTCCATAGATTTGAAGGTTTAGTTCAGGATGAATTACCTGCTCGCTTGCCTCCTCTTTGTGATATTCAACATCAAATTGATTTCATACCAGGTGCAATTCTTCTTAACTTGCCTCATTATAGAATGCCACCTAATGAACATGTTGAATTGGAAAGACAAGTTGAAGAATTTCTAAAAAAAAGGCTAATTAGGGAGTCATTAAATCCATGAGTTGTACCAGCCCTTCTAACACCAAAAAAAGGATAAAACTTGGAGGATGTGTATTGATGTAGGGCAACAAACAAGATAAAAATGAAGTATTGGTTCTCGATCCCTCATCTTGATGACATGTTTGATATGTTGTGTGGTGCAAAGGTCTTTTCTAAAATTGATCTTAAGAGTGGATACCATCAAATTCGAATTAAATCCGGAGATGAATGGAAAACAACTTATAAAACAAAGAATGGCTTGTATGAATGGCTAGTCATGCCATTTGGGCTTTCTAACACCCTAAGCACTTTTATGAGGTTGATGACTGAAGTTTTGAAGGATTTTTTGGGAAAATATGTTGTTGTTTACTTTGACAACATCTTGGTGTATAGCCAGGATAGAATTCAGCACGTGGAACATCTACGAAATGTGTTCAAAGTCTTGCATGACAACCAGCTCTATATTAACCTGAAGAAGTGTTCCTTTATCACTGATCGGGTTGTATATCTAGGTTATATTATGAGTGCAGAGGGGATGTAAATGGATGAGAAAAAGGTAAAGGCAATTCTTGATTGGCCAACCCCAAGAAGTTTTAAGTGAAAAGTTGTCATGGCTTGGCTTCTTTTTATCGACGTTTCATCAAAAACTTTAGCACCCTTGTTGCTCCTATGATGGATGTCTTGAAAAGCAAGGAGTTTCAATGGACTAAGGAAGCACAAAGGAGTTTTCAACTTTTGAAGGAAAAGCTTGTGGAAGCTCCAGTGCTAGCTCTGCCCAACTTTTCAAAAATGTTCCAAGTTGAGTGTGATGCTTCAAATGTGGGTATAGGTGCTGTCTTAATTCAAGAAGGGAGGCCGATTGCTTATTTCAACGATAAATTAAGTGATGCCAAGAAAAGGTATTCAACTTATGACAAGGAGTTGTATGTGATTGTGCAAGCCTTGTGACATTAGGAAGAGTACCTCGTTGGTGTGAAGTTTGTTCTCTATTTAGACCATGAAGCTCTAAGATTTCTCAAAGCACAAAAGAAGATGAATTCTCGACATGTTGGGTGGGTATCTTACATGAAAAAATTCATTTTTGTTCTAAATCACAAAACAGGTTCCTCTAACAAGGTTGTTTATGCTTTGAGTAGAAGATATAGCTTGTTGACTTCACTCTCTTTCGAAATTGTTGGCTTTGATCTCTTACCAGAATACTATGCAGTGGATACTTTCTTTTCAAAGGTTTTGCAAGAGTTAAGTGATGGGAAAAGCCAAGACTATTTTCTTAGGAATGAGTATCTTTTTAGGGGAAATAAGTGGTGTGTTCCAGAGGGATCATTGAGGCTTTTTATCATTCAAGAGTTGCATGGTGGTGGACTTGACGAGCATTTCAAAAGGGACAAAATTGAACTGCTAGTTAAAGAATGCTATTTTTGGTCATCCTCGAAACAGGATGTTGCTAGTTCTGTGAAAAGATGCTTGGTGTGTCAAAAGGCCAAAGGAGGAGTGTAAAATAAAGGTTTATACCAGCCACTTCCTATCCTGAATTCTCATTGGGAGGATATTTCAATGGACTTTGTTATAGGCTTGCCAAGAACACATCATGGGCATGATTGGATCTTTGTAGTTGTTGATCGTTTCTCAAAAATGGCTCACTTTATACTATGCAAGAACTCCACTAATGCTTCCCATGCTGCTACCTTAGTTTTTCAAGAGATAGTTCGTTTGCATGGCATTCCGAAATCAATTGTATTAGATTGTGATGTTCGATTTATGAGTCATTTTTGGAAGATACTTTAGAAGCTTTTCGGAACTCAACTGCAGTTTTCTAGTGCTTATCATCCTCAAACAGACGGCCAAACTGAAGTGGTGAACAGATTGCTTGAAAATTTATTGAGAAGTCTGGTGGGGGACAGTCCAAAGATATGGGAGTTCGTTATTCCTCAAGTTGAGTTTGCCTATAATAGTTCTTTCAATCGATCAACTAAAAATTCCCTATTTGAGGTGATTTATGGCAGAAAACCCCATCAAGTTATGGATATTTTTCCATTAAGTAACCAAGTTCGGGTTAGTATGGATGCGGAGGAGTTTGTAGCCCACATCAAAAGCATTCATGATCAAGTTCGAGAGCACTTAAAGAAAGCTTCTAAGTATTACAAAACTAAGGCTGATGCACACCGGAGGAATAATGAGTTTGAGGAGGGTGATTTGGTTATGGTTTATCTACGCAAGAAGAGATTTCCAGTGAAATCTTATAACAAGCTCAAGCAAAGGAAGTTTGGGCCATGTCAAATCATCAAGAAGCTTGGGCCAAATGCTTATCGACTAGAGTTGCCACAAGGGTTATCAATCAACCCAGTCTTTAACATCAGTGATTTGTATGCTTATTATGGAGATGGCGATAGTGATTCCTTGAAGTTTGAAGAATTGATTGCTTCACCAGAAAATTCTCTTTATCATCAGTGATTTGTATGCTTATTATGGAGAAGACGATAGTGATTCCTTGAAGTTTAAAGAATTGATTGCTTCACCAGAAAATTCCCATCAAGAAATCATTGATGTCTTGGATGTTCGTTTAACCACTACTCGACGAGGAACCTATACGCAATATCTGGTTCATTGGATAGGAAAAATGCATTGTGAAGATGCATGAGTGCGACGCCCCAGCCCTACTAACGAGTGCCACCATGACACGCATTACAATCTGGGCCCACACCGAAGGATGACTATACCCCTACCAACACAAAGTATTAAAATAATATAGGTACCCTGGGTGGGGTCTAGGCTTCGTCGCCTTTGACCAGACGAGAAGCTCGGGAGTAAAATACGTCGGCAACGGAAACTCATCTGAGTCCAGTACCTGATTAGGCCATTGGAATATAATTCAAATTCCAAATAAACAAATACCAACATGGATAATAAATTATCCCAACCACCAAACATATTTAAACATGACTCAGGTGTTGGCCGTAGTCGGCTGGTACAAGTTCCCTACACTAACTGGGTTTATTCATAGCGGGAACCTTAACTTGGCCCCAGTTCATTTCTAACTTAACCACAACTCTCGCCCATGATTAACACACAATAGATATATTACACTATTAACATAGGAGCTAGCCCACACCCTTACTATCAATGGTCACTGCTAACTGGCGACTCCTTTGCCAACACCACCTTTCCTTTCTTGGAACCCGAGTCACCTGTTGGGTTAGTGGAAAAAATATATGGGTGAGTCCGGGGATTCAATAAGGACAATATGAGTTGCAATAAATTAAAATGCATGACAATTATAGAGTAATGTGAAGTGTATCATGCATGCAGGCCTGTCCACCTCACCCTGATCCGGATTTTGGTGGCCCCACTGATTTTATTTAGGACCCCATATCGAGACTCACACGGCCCAAATCTATAGCCTCATGCCTAGACACTTCTCCCACAGTCTAATACAAGTCATGCTAAAATAAATTTACACACAAACTATATTAAACCTTACCGCTTGTTAATCACTTGCTTCGCGTCGGTTTCACGTCCCAATTCCTAAACAATTATAAAATAAAATAATTCAATTAAACGTGCAGTTAATTTTAATTATCATCGTTATATCACTAATTAATTTAGCTAAACATGCGACTAATTTATAAATAACACTATTAAATAAATTTAAAAATATTGTATACCTCGCGTATACACATGGGCAGAGTTTCGGCGCATTAAAAATCACAGCGATTAACAGAAATAAGAGCACTGCTATTTATAGGCGAGAGAGGGAGGAGAAATCGGCTGAGGGGTGAAGAAATTGGGTTGCTAGGGGCCTCCCACACGCTGTCACATGGTAGTAAGGGAAAAGGGGTGGGTGGCGCATGGCCACCCACGCGGCACAACCAAGGCCACATGGCTAAGCACGCGGCCGTGTGCATGGGCGCCACTTGGCACCCCAAAACGGCACCGTTTGGCGCTTGCTAGTTGGAAAAAATTCCAACTAGCATTCTCCCTTCCCGCGTGTGGATTCAATCCCGCACCTACCGGTGGCCTACCCCTCACGCGACTGTCTGCGCTGCCCACTCGCCTCAACCTATATATCCTTCTCATTAATTTTAAAGTGACCTGCTGCCCATTTTTGAAAGTTACACCACAGCCTCCCAGCTTTCCAGAATTCACACACACACCCACATCTTATTTCCCCTATTTCACTTACTCCCTAAAATTCCAAAATACATTAATTTAATTTATTTCCTTCTTCCCCATTATTTCCATAAATATCCTCATAGCCACATTTCTTTAATAATTCATAATTAATTCATCTTAAGCCCCTGATTAACCGATAATCACACAAATCATCATAAATTCACCAATTAATTATTTTTTTCAAAGTCTAGGGTGTTACAATGGGTGTCAGCTCAAGAACTCAAGAAGCTTGATGAAAGGCTTTGGGAAGATTTGGTTACAAATTCCAAGAAGACTTCTTTTCTAATGAAAGAGAATGATGCAAGAGTATAATGGGGAGATGAGAAGTCTATTTAATTTTATTTTGTTTTTTGGTGTTAGTCTTTGAAAACCTTTTGATTTCTATGTCTTGTGAATGTGTGTTGTTTGTCTTGGAAATATTGCAACACCCCACTTTCTCGGGCGTGTAATATCTTAGAACAATTCTAGGATAATAATTTTTTTTATTTAAAATTAAACCATATCATTTCTCATATCCATCCCAAAATTTTCATACATTTATCTCGAAAAAGAATCATCATAAACATCAAATGCGGAAGCTAGAATCGAACATAGCATCTTAACATTAATCACAATTAAGGTTATACATCATCATTCCTTAAAACGTTCAGAATTCGAAATAGAAGAACTTAAATACATGGACTAAACATACATTCAATTCATCATGCACTTAGTTAAGTGTTATTTCATGCCTCATTCATCATCATTTCTACTACAATCTTCATCTGGAACGTTTGAATATTCTAGGGGCCAACCTTAAGTTAGATGATGAATCATTTAAGGGAACAAAAATATATTTTGTGCATAGATGCAAAATGTCCTTTTCCATTTCATTTCAATTTGAGTTGACTGAACCTTAAGGCTACTCCTCATTTTTATAGCCTCCTTACCAAGCCGAAGTGTATAGGTGCACCTTTGGCAGAGCAGTGGTCTTGACCCGTACTCTCAAACCTTTATGCGAATACATGATCAATAATATCATCGTGAATATATGCACATTTCATCATAGTATGTAAATGCAATCTATATAACATATTCACATCAAGGCATAACAACATGATAAAATCATTTACGTAAAATCAGGTTTTGGAGTCGAACCACTTACCTTCTCAAACTTATCGGATACCTCGATATTTGCATATTGCCTCGAAATACGTGCATCATCTCGATTTGCATACCAACCTCAAAATTCGCATACCCTAATAATCATATTTATTTAAATAAGCATTAAAACCTATTTTTTTCATAATTTTTCTTATTTTTTTTATTTTTCTCTTTATTTCTTCATATTTTTTCCTTAATAAATCTAAACTAAATATTTCTCAATTATTTTCTCAAATATTTCATTATAACAATTCATAAAATAACATTCTTGAATTTTTGAAATTTTCTAGGAAATTTTTATTCACCTTGACTTATCCTCTCAGGTTTTCTCGGCATGCATGCTCTGACCTCAACATGCGTGCAAATCCTCGATTCTCGTGCACTATTTCGATTTTTGTGTATCGCATCGAAATACGCGATGACATAAAAAATGTGTGAATCTCCAAATCCTATAGCCAAATATTCTCCAGATCAATAAATACTCCATCAAATCAACATTTTGGATTTTTTCCATATTTATCCCTATTTTTCTAATTTTATTTATTTTTCTCCAAAATAATTCAAAATTAAATACTTCCACACTGTTTTTCTCCAATTTTCCACTGCAAAAATTCATAAAATCACTTTCCTACCGTTATGAAATTTTTCTCAAATTCCTCATATTTTCCCTAAACCTTATTTTTCTTAAAATAACAACTCCTCAATATTTTTTTTTTCCAATTTTTCTTCACTATAACTCATAAAAATCTTATTTCTATTTACTCAATTTTTCTAGAATTTTTCAATATCTTTTTCCTTTTTTTGTTTCATTTTTTTTTCTAGAATTCTCTTACCTCATGCTTTTGGCACGCACGTACGCCCCACGCGTCTTCTTCGGCGAGTCTGCTCGTCGCCGGCGACTCCCAACCTCTTTTTTCTTCCGATTTCTTCTTGCTTCTTGATATCCAGAACTTGATGGCACGCCTTATAGCTTGAAACAACCAGCCAAATGCCCTCAAACGGTTGTTTACAATCGCGACTCCGGCGACTTGGCTGAATTTCCGGCGAACCCCATAATCCACTGAAACCTCACCAAAACGCTCCAAAATTTTCAGAAATCATCCTTGGAACCTAAGGATCAAAAGCCCTCTATTCATTTCTCTCGATTCTTCCCAAAAACGTCGATCTAAGCACACAAATCTTATTTTCAAAACTCGACCATACTCGACTATTTATAGCTATTTTCCATCAATTTTTTGACCAATCAGGTCGCCCCGAGTTGCCTGACCAACCACTAGGGTCATGATGATCATCCCACCATTGAAAGTGGCGATGAGAAGCCACCTACTCGCGACCGACCATCATTTCGGTTGTCTGCCATCATTTGAGCTTCAAATTTTCTATTTGGTCCTTCCTCTTTCACCTCCTATCACTTTGGCCCTTTGCCCTCAAATCCTTGGTTTTTGAAAATTATCCTCAGCCCCTTGACTTATGAATCAAGGCTGTATTTTAGTTATACTGAAAACTGTTTAAATTTTGATTTATTTTAATACCATAAATCTTATCTCGGGACGCTCATTGAGACCATATTATTTTCCTTAGACATTTACACTCTAGGACATTCCCTGCAGTCGATTCGGTATTTATAACTATTATCAAGCCAATTTTTCAGTATTCTAAACTTGCTTAAATTACGTGGCAACCTCACGAAAATATGGGTTCTTACAAATATGGCTTGCTTTGGAAAGTCCTAAAGCAATAAGTGTTTAGGAAAAATAACTCGGAGTATCTTTCGTAATCTCTATGTATATCTTTGCGAATGGAAATCTGGGGAGTTTTTGGAGAATATATATATATATATATATATTGCAAGTCATCTCCTTGCTTGAAGTGAGTGAGTCCTTCTAAATATCAAGCGTATGGCTTGGTCATGTGAATGTCTTCTGCGATTAGCAATGTCGAGTGATGTTTGTTTCCTCCGGTTGAGTGATTCCTAGAATTATCCTAACCTTGCTTGTTTCGGCTTGCATTAGGATTGGAACCAAAAGTTCTCTTTCATATTTTTCATTTTGTATTATCTGATGTTGTTTTAGCATTGTAACTCTCCAGTAAACTGGTTATTGTGTGTATATAAAAATATGACAAGGAATAAGGATTATTAGTATGATAGGATATTAGTTGATTTATTCTATTAATCTTTTTAGTTTATCTTTCATTTAGAGTTTAGAGTTATATTTGGTTTAGGTTTTATCCTATTATCTTTTAGTTATTTCATCTTTTATAGCTTGGAAATGATTTCATAAGTATGTTGTAATTAGGATAGAATTTTGCCAATAAATAGGCATACGAGGCATTCAAAAAACACGTCCTTGATTATTTGAGCACTTTTTTCTCCCTTTGTTCTTGCTTTTTCTTCTACTTCCCTTTTTTTTTTCAATCTTTCCTAAAATTCTGGCAGTCCCTCATCAAAATTTGTAGGAGAGCAAATTTGATGCATGAGCAATAGGACAACTAGGAAAATATAGAACATAAAGATTGTAGAAGTAGAGAAGAATAGGGTCGCAAATGAGCCGACTCGTTAAAACCTCGTTCGAGTTTGTTTGTTAAGGTAAATGAGTAGAGTTTAAATCTAACTTTACAACTCGATTTGTGAACGAGTCAAGCTCGAGCTAGTCGATACGAATAAAGGCGCTCAATCAAGCTTGATTATAGGCTTGCAAGTTGGATTGTTTAGAGGGTCGCAAGCAGGTTCGATTATTGCCTTGTTAACAGCTCGTGAATAGGTTTGTTTATAAATACATTAATAAATTTATTTATAATTTTATAAAAATATTATTTAACATAAAATTATTAAATTTTAGAGTATTATAATAATATCATTGATAAAATGTGTTGATAATAAGATATGTTGTGACTTTAAGATTAATCAACCAATGCATGAGTTTAATAGAGTAATTATTATTTTAATCGAGTAAAAAAATGTTTAGTTGAATAACAATTAAAAAATATTGTGTTTGACTAATTTTTTCTTTTAATCAAGTAACACTTAAACATTGAAGGGATTAATTGATCATATACTTGTTTTACTCGAGTATATGATGTAATAACAATATTTGAATAACCAAAAAGTTAATCGACTAAGTGGTACATTAGTCAAGTAACTATAACATTTAACAGAGTAATAAATCTAGATCAAAATGACAAATCTCTATACTTGTATCATTAAATGATTAAAAATAAATATTAATCGAGTAAGTTCTATTTAAAATTATTAATAATTCTAATCACTATTATGAATTATTATTGATTTTAAATAAAATGATTATATCCAATTTATAAATTTTGTTTTGTAGATAAAATATTTGAGTGTACATTTAATCACTACAAGAATTTAGGCTTCTTGTGATAAATTAATTTGTTACAATAACTATAAAAATTGTCACAATATACTTATTATGACAAAATTGATTTGTCACACATTAGTCACAACAAGCCTATCTTAATAAGTATATTGTGACAAAATCGAGTATTGTCACAATGTCATCAGTTTTATTATGACAAACAGTATTTTATCACTTAAACTAACTTATTATGACAAATTATTTTGTTGTAAAAGAAAATATTTTGTCACAATAGATACTATTTAGTCACAATAAATCTAAATTTTAGGTACAAATCATATGTTTTATTGTGACAAAGTATATCTAGTGAGAAAAAATATTTTGCCACAATTTAAATAGTGACAACTTATTTAACATAATTTTTAATGCGATAAAATAAATTTTGTCACTTATTAGCTAAATTGATAATAATTTTTTGTTGCACATTTTATAATGACAAATAATTTTGTCAATCATTTAATATTATGACAAATATTTTTTTGAAAATACAAAAACAGTGACAAAACAAAATTTTCAAAATTATTCAATAGTGATAAAATATTTTTGTCAATGTCTCAATAGTGACAAAAATATGTGTCAATAATTTATACAAGTGACAAAATTTTTTTAATAAGAAAATATTAAAAAAGATAAAATTATTTTTTTACAAAATCATAAAGAGTGACAAAAATGTTTTGTCCAAATTGAAATATTTTTTAATAATCTAATATTGCAAGATATTTTTAGGAATTGTGCTGTAACACCCTATATTTGTATGAAGTTGCCACGTAATTTAGCCAAGTTTAGAATATCGAAAAATTGGCTCAATAGCAGTTATAAGTACCGAATCGACTATAAAGAATACCTCAGAGTGAAATTGTCTAAGGAAAATGACATGGTCTCAACCAACGTTTTGAGATAGGATTTATGGTATCGAAAGAAATCGAATCCGGAACGATTTTCAGTACAACTAAAATGTAGCTGCCATTTAGGCTGTAAAATTGAATTTTCGTAGGAGACTCTCGGGAAGTCAACGGAAGCTTGAGGGGGCTTTGGTTTTTCATAATGAGCAACCCTTCGGTGGTTTCGGGATGAAACGATAGCCCGGTGAGGACACTGGGGTGAAATCGTCAAATCGAGTAACCTTAAAGTTATTAATTTTAGATTTTTAGTATTAAAATGCAAATTAATTTGAGGTTTGAAGGTATGGTTGCAATAAAGAAATTCCTAAGTGATATTAAGATGAATTATGGGGATTAAAAGTGTAATTTCCCTTATGTTAGTGTATTATATAATAGTTATATATATATATGCATCGTGCGTGTGTTCAAGCTGGCTTCACGAAGCTTCTGGAAGCGTCATGACTGAGCAAGCTTGGTGGCCAAGTTGCAGAGAGGTATGGCAGCAAGTTGAGTGTGTTAAACGCTAAGAGGGATGGGCAAGAGGGTTGGAGATGGCTATAAAAGGGGATGGGGTGTCAGCAAATGGAAGCAGAGAAGCTGGCTATGAGTTGCAGAGAGAAATGGTTGAGAGAGAAAGAGCTTTGGCCGGGTATGAGATCGAGAGAGAGTTTGAATGGGAGTTGCACGAAAGGGAGAGGTCGGAGCTGGCCATAGCAAACGGACAACATCCATGGCAGCTCTCGAGGAAGCCGATGTGAAGCAAGCTCAAGTGGCCGAGGCGCAAGGAAGGTCGACGCGTAGCAGAAGCTACTTAGGCAGCTCGGTGAAAGCCAAAATGTGCCGCAATTGCAAGCTGGAGATGGCCATGGCGGTGTGGCAGCAAGCGAGCAGAGGGGCGGCGATGCTGTGCGTGTGTGTGGGCGAGGCGGGAAGCCGGTGCGGTGATCGGCAGAGGCGGTAGCAGCTAGCGAGGGCGACTATGGCCGGCGTGGGCGGTGGCGGTCGGTGCTCGCATGGAGTTGGTGCACGTGAGAGTTGCAGGAATAGGGGAGGTGGGAGGAAGAAGATGAAGTGGAGGAAAAAGAAAAAGAAAAAGAAAAGAAAAGAAAGAAATGGAAGAAAAAAAAATAGAGAAAAATGTCGAAAAAATAAGAAATAGTGGTTTATTAATATTCCGAAGATTTTGACGAGAAAAAAGGTCCAAGCACGCATTTCGAGGATATGACACGCATATCGAAGAAGCCAGAGAAGCCAAGTTAAGGTAAGTAAAATTTTCTAGAAAATTTCAGAAATTCGAGAATATTATTTTATGAATTGTCATAGTGAAATATTTTATAAAATATTTGAGAAATATTTAGTTTGGATTTATTGAGGAAAAATAGGAAGAAATAAAGAGAAAAATAAAAAAATACAAGAAATTATAGAAAAATAGGTTTTAATGCTTATTTAAATAAATATGGTGATTAGCATGTTTTGAGGCTTAAGTTGAAGTGATTTGTGCGAATTTTGAGATTGACACACAAATCGAGACGATTCTCGAATTTCAAGGGAAGACGCGAATATCGAAGTAGCTCTATAAGCTTGAGAAGGTAAGTGGTATTTCTCAATTGGATTTAACTTTATGGAAAATGCTTAATTTGTAGGTGATTTATGTTTCAAACCTCGATCCTTGGGGATGCTTTCATCATATTGATATGCTCTGATATGTACCCATCACGTAGATTGCCTACATGACATGACTATGAAATGCATAAATACACATTAATATCATTGATCACTCACATGTTGTTCGTTGGGAGTATGAACTGGCGCCGCTGCTTTACCAAAGGTGGCCGTAAAAATGGTGACTAGCATGAAGAGTGCAGTTGACCCCTACGATGAAGTAAGATATTGCATACACGCATGATAAAACATTTTGTGTCATTACTTAGATGATATTATCTAACTTGGGCTTTGCCCCTGGAATGTTCAAACTTTTCAGATGGAGATTGTAGCAAATACGAGGATGAATGAGGTATGAAATGACACTTAGCAAAGTACATGATGAATGAAACGTACGTTATGTAGCCCATGTATTTAAGTTTTGCTATTTTGAAATCTAAATGTTTTGAGGAATGATGATTTAAGATATGATTTATGATTAATGTTAAGATATTAGATTCGATCCTTGCTTCCACAATAGATGTGTATGAGATTCTCTTTCGAGAAAAATGATTGAAAATTTTAGGACGGATATGAGGAATGATATGATTTAATTTTAAGTTTGAAAAAAAAAAAATTATTGCTCCAGAATTGTCCTAAGTTATAAAGCACCCAAAAAAACGGGGCGTTACATATGCCTTATAATAATTAGCAACGAAGTAATTCAAGCAAGAAAAAATTAATCAACTAAGTGGCACATTAGTCAAGTAACTACAACATTTAACCGAGTAATAAATCTTGGTCAAAATGACAAATTACTATACTTGTATCATTAAACGATTAAGAATAAATATTAATCGAGTATGTCCTATTTAAAATTAATAATAATTCTAATCACTATTATGAATTATTATTAATTTTTGGCATAACTATTATGAACCATTATTGATTTTAAATAAAATTATTATGTTCAATTTATAAATTTTGTTTGTAGATAAAATATTTAAGTGTACATTTAATTGACTGTAATGATTAGTTTTTTAAAATTTAATGTAACATTAGTCGATTAATTTTTAAATATTATTCTAGTGAGATATATAGTTATTCAAGTTTTTTTGATACTCGAGTAAAATATAATATTACATCAATATATATATAAATAATATTGTCACAAAAATATAGTAATTATTTAAAAGATATAAAAATTTGTACATATTTTGAATATTATGTAGAATAAAAAATTTTATATTTTATATATTACATGTTGTAAAACACGCTATATGATTTTTGTTGAAAAACATAAACTTAACTTATGATTTAAGGTATAAATTAATTTATTTTTTATTATCAAAATTAAACACAATAGTAAAATATTAGTAATTAAAGCTTATAAGCGACAATCCCAAACTTAGCCACCACCGTAAATGGCCCAAAGAATTTAGGATTGAGTTTGGAAATCTATCTCTGAGAAAGAGCTCTTTGACAAGAGTGTTTCAACTTGAGATAGACCATATCCCCTATTGCAAAATCTCATTCACTTCATTTTATGTCAACAAATTATTTCATTTTATTTTGAGCAGTTGCTAATTCCTTGCGTAATACTTGTAGAATTTCTTGTCGTTGCTATAAATAGGAGTCAACTATAGCTACTGACGTAAGTTCTAGAGTGACAAATAAGAGACGGATGCCCACATCAATGAATTCCATCAACAATCACTTACATCCCCACACCAAAATCACTCCACCTGTAAGAATGGATGCCAACGTCAAAAGATCATTCCATTTGGTTATAAACTTGTATTAGGCAAATCATGTAAAACAAAACATGAGCATGATTTCAAAATGCGAAAAATAAAAAAAAGAGATTATCCTTTGTCCGAAATCGATGATGACCCTACACTTAAAGAAGATCAATCAAATAAGAATATATATAGATGCGTCCAATCCAACCGTTCATGACCTGGCTGAGAAGAGTTCACTACTTCTGCATCCATTTGTAATATCAACATTTGCAACATGAAATAAATGCATGTAGCATATATATGTTATTGAAGCCATCACTTAATTACATTTCCATTTCCATTTCTAGATTTGTATGACAACAGAGATGCAACAAGAAAATTTAATATTTACTTAACAATTTACAGATGTACAAAGAACTTAAGGGCCTCTTCATTTGTGAAAAATAATTTTTATATTTCATCTCTAATTTTTATTTATGTTTCTATAGTTCCATTCAGGCCCAGTGAAAGCATAGGGGACTAAGGCCTATGCCTATGTCCCCAAAGAGGAGGGCCCTAAAATTAATAATTAATTAAAATTTATTTATTTTTTATATTTTGAGATGTAAAATTATTAATTTTATTTTATGATATTTTTTCTTAAATTTATATTCTGTTTATTTTGTTATTTCATTTGAACGAGAAGACTCCCTAACTCTCCATGTCCATGGATCATTTTTTAATATTAAACAATGAATAGTGAGATGTCATTTAGATGAGGAGACCCTTAACTTTCTAAGTTTACAAATCATTTTTTAATATTAGACAATGAATAATGTAGTATAAACTAATAAATCAATAATAATAAAAAAAAGAAAAGAAGTGATATTATTTTAGAAGGATAATTTGATAAAATGATTATTTGAACTACAAAAATTTTATTTGGGGAATTTGCACTGATTTGGGCATTAAAGAAAAAATAAAAGTAAATTGGTGAATTTTTAATTTGCAGACCTGGCTGTACTCAACTTTCTAAGTTTACAAATTATTTTTTAATGTTAGACAATGAATAAAGCGGTATAAGCTAATAACACAATAATAAAAAAAAGATAAGAAGTGGTATTATTTTAGGAGGATAATTTGATAAAATGATTCTTTGGACTACAAAAATTTTGTTTGGGGAATCTGCACTGATTTGGGTATTAAAGAAAAAAATAAAAGTAAATCGGTGAATTTTTAATTTGTAAACCTGGCTGTAAACTCTTCACATTTTTTGTTTATTTTATTTTTACGTTTTCATATCTTTTTCTCTTGTCTATATTATCAATTGAAAAAGATTTACCTTCTAAACTAGAATACAAAAATTTAATTAGTGATGTTACATCTTAAAAAATAAGAAAAATAAAATTTTAGGAATTTTTATTATTTTTTAAAAGGCCACTAAACTAATTATTGCCTAAGGGCCCCACCAACGCTTCGGTTGGCCCTATTTCTATTTTTATAGAAAATTAAAGAAATATGAAAAGAGTATTTATTTCTATTAAATGTAAAACCAATTTTAAACTTTAAAAAAATGAGAGAATGTACTTAAAATAATGCAACAAAAGAAATGTAGAGATCGACTATAAGTGGCCTGATAAAGTGAGAAATTGTTGCTGTTGAAGTGACAAAAAGAGATAGAGTGGTGCTAGTCAAGAGATGAGAATGATAAGAGGAGATGAAGACGGTAGTAGAGAAAAGGGCGTAGCGTCACAATGGCAAAGGGTGCCGCCACAATAACAAGGATGGGGACTACAAAAGGAGAAGTTGGGCGTGTGCTCATTATTATAACTAAAAGAAGTCATGTCAGTGGAATTTGTTATAATTATTACCTGAAATTTAAATTTAACTATATTGAAACTTTAAATTTGATTGTGATTAGAACATTAAATTTGATTGTGATTGAAATACATTTATAATTAAAAATTTATTTTCTTTGTAGTTCATCTTCTGATTAGAATATGGATTTGTTTAAATTTTTTTTTATATACATCTATAGATGAGTGATAGATCTATAAATAGATACCAAATACTTTAGAATTATTATAATTATATTATTATTATTATAGTATCAATATCATCATAGTGATATATTATTCTTTTTACTTATGATTTTTTTCAATTTGAATTTTTAACAATAAATTTTTATATTTATTTGTGTATTTAATAATTTAATTATGATTTATTTTCAATTCAAAATTCTAGCAATAATGATTTAGAAGCCGATAATGTTAGTTGGCTGCATCCGCCTGTAAGTCAGTGGCCAAATTAAAAATGCAGTAGTCTGTACACAACTACAAACAGGAAAAGAGAAGTTGCAGGTGAGTGAGACAATTTTGTAAAATCGCAAGTAAACGCCTGGTCTCTGAGTCCCAGTCTTTCTACAGCTTTGTCTCTTGTGTCTGGACTTGGTGTTGCTATTGACATCAACGACTTAAACGCGTAAACAGTACTCAGGGCAACAAGTCAAGTCCGTATGGGCGTGCCCTTAAGCACGCTCTCGGGACAGACCAGCCAACTTTCATGTTCCTATATTAATTATGCAATTAGTTAAATAACCCCACCCAGAAAAACAAAAAAAAAAAAAATGGATTTCTCCCCGTAAGGAGTACGAGTCCAAATCCCAAGTCAATAATGACGATCAAAATTTTTCTATATATCAAATTTTCTAGCTATAAAAAGAAAAAAAATTCGGCGGGTGCAGTTAGTCGTGGTGGAAGGCAGCGGGCAGGAAGTGATTTGTAGCGGCAATCGGCGATTCTGGCGACCCTCATCAGAAAGCAGAGAGAAGGTGAAGATGGGTTTAAAGGAATGAAATTAAACTGGCTTAAAGGAAGTTGGAGAGGAAATTTCATCAGAGAGGAGAGAGGGAAAATGAGGGTATGAAGGAAGAAACAGGCGTGGGAAAGTTGAGAAAAGGTGGAGACATTCCCTGATTTTGTGGGTTTGCTTTTCCCTTTTATTAATAAATTAATAAATGGGATCCCTGCCACATAGACTGATGATCATGCTGGATAGCATTTCTCTTCTTTTAAAGTGGGTTGGCAATTTAGTTGTGCCCACCATTGAAACTTGGATGTTAAGCTTGTGTTCTTTTTTCTGCTTTAACTCAAGAGTTTTGAGTTTTTTAAAATATTAAAAATATGTTTACCTTGTTATTTAAAAAAAAAAGAATTATGATTATATTTTGAAAATAAATTATATATTTATTTAAAATTTAAAAAATATAATATATCTATATTATAATTAAAAATATAGAATAACATATAGTATATTATTAAGTGTATAATTTAATATAAATTATTTTTAAGATATATATCAGTAATTTATTAATCAAATTTATTATTTTATTTTAATAGTAGAATTTCATTAAAAGGATATAATTTTATTATTTAATAATTAATTTTATTGAATAAAATAACATAAAATAAGTTTTTTCAAAATTCCAAAAAACTGCATTTTTTTAATTTTCTATTCTAAGAAAGTTTTTTAAAGTGATAAAAAGAATGATTTTTAAAAATTTCAAAATAAACAGTTAAAATATAAAATTAAAAATAAATTTAAAATTCAAAACTAAAAGAGGAAGGTAACTCCACTTTTCGGTTGCTGGATACTGAGGCTTCAAAATGGCCAGTCAAAGTGGCAAAGAAAAGCTCAATGTTGCTCTTTTGATTGTTTGATGATATTTCACAGAAGCAACATAATCACATGCAACCCACAAACAAAAGAAAGGTATCAGCAACAAGCACAGTATGCCACAGTGAAAAGAGATTGTGAAAGTCTGATATTGATTGAGCAACATGGTCCTTTGATCCCCACTTCTCCTACACATTATTCCAGTTCAGCCTTTTTCTTTCCACCTAGAAAACCAGCTAAACAATAGTATCTTTACTCCACAAAGAGTTTGGGAGAATACCTCCGCGGATAGCATATACGGTGAGACATTTCTTCATATCTAAACCACCGAGAGGATCACTGCTTGTTGGACAGGTTTCTTGAGAGACAGAAGCACAAGTTCCAAGAGGCAAATGGCAGAAAGTGTAGTCAACTTTCTACTCAACAACCTAGTTGCACTTTTGCGGAGCGGAGCCTTGAACCGATTCAGCGATGCGCGGGGAGAAGTTCGGTGCATCACGGATGAATTGGATAGGATGAGGGCTTTTCTAGGGGATGCAAATACAGACAAAGAGAGCGATCAAGAGATTGATGTATGGGTTAAGCAAATGCGCAATGTTGTTTATGATATGGAAGACGTCCTCGACGAGTTCAAGCTTCATTCAGTGTACCCTCACAGGGAGGGGATCTATGGCTTTATCCTCAAAGCTTTTCAATGCATCCTGAACTTGAAGGCTGGCCACCAAATTGATAGAAAACTGAAAGACATCAAAGAAAGAGTCAAAAACTTAAAGGAGCACAAAACATACCGTCGCAGACTTACACCGGAAGAGGGCTCGACCTCATCCACCTTTAATTCTAACAGCAGATCGTGGCACGATTGCCGAGTGGATGCTCTTCTTGTAGAGGAAGCCGGGTTAGTAGGAATAGACAAGCCCAAGGGGCAGCTGATTGAGTACCTTTTGAAGGGTGAGCCTGGACTCAGGGTAATCTCAGTGGTTGGAATGGGGAGCACAGGGAAAACCACCCTGGTAAAAAAGGTTTACGATGATGCAATAGTGAAAAGGCATTTCCAGATCCAAGCTTGGATCACAGTTACAGAGTCATTCATGATTAAAGAGATCCTGAAAGACATAATTCAGCAACTGTTTGCACAAATCAAGCAACGAATTCCCCAAGAAGTTGAGACCATGAAAATAGAAGGCCTGAGAATGAAAATCAACGAATTACTGAATCAAAAGAGGTATGTAATTGTTTTGGATGATATATGGGGTATAGATGCATGGGAAGCTCTAACATATGCATTCCCTAACTCTCAATTTGGGAGCCGAGTGATGGTCACAACCCGACATGCTGATATAGCTCGGACTGCCTGCACAAGATTTGATGATCAGATATATAATCTGAAACCCTTGACTGAGGATTTGTCTTGGAGATTATTTTGCAGAAAGGCATTCAGAGCAGACTCTAGTCCTCCACACTTGGAGAAACTTTCTCGAGAAATCCTGGGAAGATGTGAAGGCTTGCCACTTGCAATTGTGGCAATTGGGGGCCTTCTGTCAACTAAAGAGAAGGGTAAAATAGATGAATGGGAGAAAGTTAACCGCAGCCTTGGTGCTCATATGGAAGGAAACAGAAAGCTCGAGAGTATGAGGCAAGTACTGTTGCTCAGTTATGATCATTTGCCAAGTTACTTGAAAGTGTGTTTCCTATACTTGAGCATTTTCCCTGAGAATTGTTTCATTAAACGTATGAAATTGATCAGATTATGGATGGCAGAAGGATTTGTTGAAAGAAGAGAAGGGCAAATGCCAGAAGAAATAGCAGAGGATTACCTCAATGAGCTTGTTGATAGAAGCCTAGTCCAAATAGCAGAAACAACTAGAAATGGAAGGGTTAGCGCATGCCGAGTCCATGACCTTCTGCGAGAAATTGCTCTGTCAAAGTCTAGAGAACTAAATTTTGTGGCGATAGCCAATAAAAACAATGCACCCTGCCTGAAAAACTCCGGCGTTTGTCAATTCATGGAACGTGTAGAGAAGTGAAAGAAAGCAGGAAGGACTCCCAACTTCGTTCTCTGTTCATGTTCGGGGTAAGAGACCTGCCACCTAAATCACGCATCTCTAGACTGCTTGCCGGAAGTCTCAGGCTACTAAAAGTATTAGATTTGCAGGGTGCACACCTGCAGATGTTTCCAGAAGAAATCTGTAAGTTATACCTTTTAAGGTGTATAAACTTGAGAGAAACAAGGGTGAAAGAAATTCCACGCTCTATTGGGGGGCTTCTTTACCTGCAGACATTGGATCTCAAGCATGCCGACGTGACTGAATTGCCTGTTGAAATCCGAAAGCTCAAAGAATTACGCCATCTTTTGGTGTACCGTTACCAGAAAGGAACATCTTCACCCTTTTACGCCACTTACGGTTTCAAGGCACCATTGGGAATGGGGGACCTGCCATCTTTGCAAAAGCTCTGCTTTGTTGAAGCAGATCAAAGTAGTGATATATTGAATGAGGTAGGAAAGTTAACCCAACTCAGAAAGTTGGGCATTACCAAATTGAGGAGAGAAGATGGGGTGGCACTGTGCTCTTCCATCGAAAACCTAAAGAACCTTCGGTCATTAGATTTGAGTTCAATAGAGGTGCATGAGATCCTTGACCTCCAGTCCATGTCTTCTCCTCCACCATATCTTCAGCGGATATGGCTGCAAGGAAACTTGGAGAAGCTACCGCCATGGATATCTTCGATGGATAACCTTGTGAAACTGCGGCTGAGGTGGAGTAGGCTAAGATTGAATCCACTTGAACCTCTTCAAGCTCTATCAAATCTAGTGGAACTTCAACTTCGCGAGGCTTATGATGGTGGAGGGCTGCATTTCATGGCTGGAGGGTTCCAAGCACTTAAGGTATTGCATCTCCATGACTTGAAGCAGCTGAGGAGGGTGTCAGTGGAACAGGGGGCAATGCCACAGCTCGAAGATCTCAGGATTATCCACTGTGAATTGCTGGAGAATGTCCCAGCAGGCATTGAGTTCCTCATCTATCTGAAGTCACTTGCTTTTGCAGATATGCAAAATGAACTGATTCGGAGGCTCCAAGGCAGACAAGATGAGGATTACCTGAAAATCAAGGGCATCTCAGAAGTTTATATTACCTTTCGGTATGGCAACAGCTGGAACCAAATTTTTCTGTCAGAATAAAGTTTCTAAGTTACCCCTATGTTGACATTTCAAAAAATCTTATAGTGCCTCAGATTTTTCTCCTAGGATTGGAACCAAAAGTTCTCTTTCATATCTGTCATTTTTGTATTATCAGAAGCTGTTTTAGCTTGTAACTCTTCAGTAAACTGGTTGTTAGTGTGTGTATATACATATATGATAAGGAATAAGGATTATTAGTATGATAGGATATTACTTGATTTATTCTATTAATCATTTTTGTTTATCTTTCATTTTAGAGTTTAGAGTTATATTTGATTTAGGTTTTATCTTGTTATCTTTTAGTTAGTTTCATCTTTTATAACTTGGAAATGATTTCATAACAATGTTGTAATTAGGATAGAATTTTGCCAATAAATAGGCAAAATGAGGCATTCAAAAAACACCTATTTGATTATTTGAGCTCTCTTTTCTCCCTTTGTTCTTGCTTTTTCTTTTACTTCACTTTCTTTTTCAATCTTTCCTAAAATTCTAGTAGTCCCCCGTCAAATTTGGTAGTAGAGCAAATTTGATGCAGCAGCAACAGGACAACCAACAAATTATAGAATAAAGATTGAAGAACCAAAGAAGAATAGGGTCGCAAATGAGCCGGCTCATTAAAACCTCATTCGAGTTCGTTCGTTAAGATAAACTAGTCAAACTTGAGTCTAACTTTTAAATTCGGTTTGCAAACGAATTGAGCTCAAGCTAGCCGAAACGAATAGAGGCTCGCGAGCAGACTCGATTATAAGTTTGCGAGCTGAATCATTTAGAGGGTGGCAAGCAAGCTTGATCATTATCTCGTGAGCAGCTCATGAATAAACTTGTTTATAAATATATTAATAAATTTATTTATAATTTTATAAAAATATTATTTAACATAAAGTTATAAAACTTTAAAGTATTGTAA
The DNA here is from genome assembly GCA_036245055.1 of Diospyros kaki. Classification (NCBI taxonomy): domain Eukaryota; kingdom Viridiplantae; phylum Streptophyta; class Magnoliopsida; order Ericales; family Ebenaceae; genus Diospyros; species Diospyros kaki. Next base: position 35,329,639 of record BSEG01000007.1, read on the forward strand.
TAATATCATTGTTAAAATGTGTTGATAATAAGATATGTTATGATTTGAAGATTAATCAACTAATGTATGATTTTAATAGAGTAATTATCATTTTAATCGAGTAAAGAAATGTTTAGTTGAGTAACAACTAACAAATATTGTATTTGATTAATTTTTTTTAATCAAGTTATAACACTTAAATATTTAAGAAATTAATCGATTATATACTTGTTTTACTCAAACATATAATGTAATAACATTATTTGAATAACTAAAAAGTTAATCGACTAAGTGGTACATTAGTCGGGTAACTATAACATTTAATTGAGTAATAAATCTATGTCAAAATGACAAATCTCTATACTTGTATCATTAATTGATTAAGAATAAATATTAATCGAGTAAGTCTTATTTAAAATTAATAATAATTCTAATCATTATTATGAATTATTATTACTTTTTGGTAAAACAATTATGAACTATTATTGATTTTAAATAAAATTAGTTTATCAAATTTATAAATTTTGTTCGTAAATAAAATACTTAAAGTGTACATTTAATGCTATGTAATGATTAATTTTTTGAAATTTAATGTAACATTAGTTGATTAATTTCTAGATAGTACTCAAGTGAGATATACAGTCATTCGAGTAAGTATTTTTGATACACAAGTAAAATATAATATTACATCAATATATATATATATATATATAATATTATCGTGAAAATATAGCACACATCACATCTCATCACAAAATCTATCATAGACTTTTTCAAATTTGGCCAGTAAAATATATATTTTACCTTATGATAAGTATTTTGGATACCCGAGTTATCTCTCAATGGGGACCCATGTACGGATAGCAAGATTTTGGCTTTCAGTTAGACACAATCCCCTATCACAATCCTTCCTTGAAATTGTATTAAGCCATTGGTTATTGTATACCCTAGTTTACTGGATGGATAAATAACCAATTGCTCCAACAGTTCCTTAGTCCAAGTAGCCTTCTCATATCTAGTTGTAACCTCCTAAACCAATCTGGAATGATAGCAGTGATGGCACCACGAAAATAATAGTCGATTGACTCAATTTATATATATATTGGTTAGAGATGGAAATTTTTTTGTAAACTCAACAAACTTGATATAAGTTAACTGAGTTTATCGTTTTGAATCATGAGTCGAATCTGATTCTATGAAAAACTAATTCTACAAGCGAGTTGGCTTGTTTAAACCTTCGTGACTTGTAAATTTGTACGAGTTGATTAGCAAGTTGAACAACAATGATGGTAGTAGCCTATGTGACAGTCCGTAATCAATTAATCATATTCCCTTTCTGAAAAATCTAAGGACCGGAAATTACTTTAAAAAATCAGAAGTTATAGATCTTTGTCATATATTCTTAACAGCTTAAAAATAAGATCATCAGGATATCTAGAGAGTCATTCATATATAATTGAAAAGGTATGAACGAAGATATGACCATTTATTAATATGTAAGATTATATCATTAGGCCCAAAACACACACTAGATGTCATATAAATCTAGTATTAGGACACTAACACTAACATCCTAATCAGCATGCTCAGCAAACTTGACATTTCTACTCACAACACCTTTTTGAGACTTCAAATTCAAAACTTCGTAGCCTTTGGAATGCCTATTACACCCAACAAACACTCCAACGTCAACTCTTTAACAAAGTTTCTATCTTTTTACTTCAGGAACTTGTGTGTAACATAAAGAACCAAAGATCTTGAGGTGCCTAACAGATGGTTGGACTCCAAACCACAACTCATATGGTGTTTTACCTTCAAGAGGATGAGGGTTGTGTTAGGTAGCCGACAGCCAACGTAAAACTTAGTCGGATCCAAAACATGAACCCTAGATAAATTATGAAATATCGTTTGGGCGTGGGCATAACCCTTCATAGCGACGCGCTATACTGCCCGTATGTAGTGTCAAGTGAGCTAAATCTACTGCATCGGCGCCTGAATGTAGTGACAAATGAGCAAGGGTCCCCGCATTTGCTTAGACGGATGTGGGTAAAAAAGTCAGTCCAAAATCAAAAACAAAAACAAAATCAAATTCAAAGTCAAGGCCAAAAACAAAATCATAGATTAAGGATTGGGTCATGGAACATAGGAACATTAACAGGCAAAGCTATGGAAGTGGTAGATGTGATTATTAGGAGAAAGATTAATATTATGTGCCTTCAAGAGATGAGATGGGTAGGGAAAAAAGTAAAAACTTTATCAGACACTGGATATAAAATATGGTACACAGGAAATGATCGAGCGAAAAATGGAGTGGGGATTATTATGGATAAAAGCTTAGTAGATGAGGTAGTGGATGTAAAGAGAATAGGGGATAGGATTATTATGGTGAAGGTTAGTTTAGGAAGAATGAATATGAATATCTTTAGTGCATATGCACCACAAGTGGGGTTAGGTGAGGAGATAAAAATAAAATTCTGGGAGGATCTAGAGGGATTCATACAAATGATACCAAGAAGAGAGAAAGTGATTATAGGAGGTGACTTAAATGGGCACGTGGGTAGAGAGGGAAACGGCTATAGAGAGGTGCATGGAGGGTATGGATTTGGGGAAATTAATAATGAGGGTAAATTTATTCTAGATTTTGCTATGGCATATGGGCTCATCATAACCAATACTAGGTTCAAAAAACGGGACGAACACTTAATCACATATAAAAATGTCACATCAAGCACCCAAATAAATCACTTCCTCATGAGACAAGAGAATCGGTTATGTTGTAGGGACTGTAAGGTGATACTTGGAGAGTGTTTGACTACTTAACATAGACTTCTAGTACTTGACGTCCAAGTAAGAAAATGGAAGAGAAAAAATCACATAAAACAAAATCCAAGAATCAAGTGGTGGAGGAGAAACAACTAATCTTCAAAGAAAAATCAAGGGATAGAAGGGAATGGAATGGAGAAGGATAGACAAACCAAATGTGGAGAGAAATAGCTAATGCCCTGAGAAGCACGACAAAGGTTGTCCTTGGAGAGACAAATGGTAGAACCCCTAACCTTAAGGAGTCTTGGTGGTGGAATGAAGAGGTACAATTGAAAATTAAAAATAAGAAAATTTGCTATAAGGCTGTATATCAGTGCAACAATGAAGAAAATCAAAAAAATTATAAAGAAGCAAAAAATGCAGCAAAACGAGTTATTAGTGAAGCAAGGTCAAAAGCATATGAGAATCTATATAAACGACTTGATACAAAAGATGGAGAAAGGGATATATATAAATTAGCTAAAGCAAGAGAAAGAAAAATAAGGGATTTAAATCAAGTGAAATGCATAAAAGATGAAAATAAAAATGTATTAATGAATGAGAGAGCTATAAAGGAGAGATGGAAGGAGTATTTCACAAAATTATTCAATGATAGTGGCGACACAAGATTTAGGTTGAGACATCTTAGTAACTCCAAAGAGAACGTGAGCTATACATTTTATCAACGCATAAGTTCAAATAAAATAAGACAAGCATTAAAAAATATGAAAAATCATAAGGCGGTGGGACCGGATAATATACCAATAGAAGCATGGAAATACGTGAGAGAAGAGGGCATCTTCTGGCTAACAAAATTATTTAACGCGATCCTTAAATCAAAAAAGATGCCAGATAAGTGGAGGAAGAGTACTTTGGTTCCTATATACAAGAACAAAGGAGATATTCAAAACTGTAAAAATTATAGAGGAATTAAGTTAATGAGTCATACCATGAAACTCTGGGAAAGAGTAATAGAGCAGAGGCTCAGAAAAGAAATAAAGGTATCAGAAAATTAGCTTGGTTTCATGCCTAGTTGGTCAACAATGGAAGCTATATACTTACTGAGGTGCCTAATGGAAAGGTATCGAGATCATCAGAAGGACCTACATATGGTGTTTATAGATCTAAAAAAAGCCTATGATAGAGTCTCTAGAGAAGTATTATGGAGGGTTTTAGAGAAGAAAGGAGTCTGAATAGCCTATATACAAGCCATTAAGGACATGTATCACGGTGCAGAGACAAGGGTCAGAACATGCGTAAGGGATACTGAACTATTTAAAATTACAATAGGACTGCATCAAGGTTCTGCACTAAGTCCATACTTATTTGCTCTAGTAATGGATGAACTCACTAAAGATATTCAGACAGAGGTGCCATGGTGTATGCTATTTGCAGACGGCATAGTATTGGTGGATGAAACAAAAGAAAGAGTGAACACTAAGCTTGAGTGTAATACCCCAAGTTTATAAATAAATTATTTGTGTTAAATGATTATAAATAAATTAGTTGTGTTAAATAATTATTAGGTATATGTAATTAAATTGGTTAATTAAATTTACCTAAGTATGCTTATGACAAATTGTAAAATACAAATAAAGATACAAATAAGCAAAAGAAAATAAAATGATTTAAGATTCATATAAATATATATATGTATATAAAAAATAAAAAAAATCAACGAAAAATCGGGAGCAGACGCGCGGCCATGCTCTGGCCGCGCCTGCAAGCGTGAAATCGGGAGAGTAGGAGGCATTTAATGCCGAAGTGACCATTGGAATGGCTTCCCGGACACGTGGGTGTCTCGATGGAACGTTTGCGGTGGAGTTTCGGCTATAAATAGCCGTGTTCGAAGCAGCCTTCCTCATCCGAGAGTTTCGCCTCATAGATCTCTCGATCTGGGTAGAGTTGGAGAGTTTTGAGAGTAGGGTTGTAATCCTCAAGTCGTGGGCTTCATTTCTGGAGAATTTGGAGGCCAACGGAGCAGTGGAGAAGAAGACCCAAGCATTGCCGGAAAATCGCGCCTTCGCTGGAGCCGCGCCTTCGATCGGAAAGTTAAGGTATTTTTAATGTTTTTTTTCCGTTTTTAATAGCATATTTGGATTCAGGGGGTCGAAAATAGGGGGGAGAAGCTTCGTTTCGAAGCTCGGAGGCTTGGCAAGTCCGTCGGCGGCGAGGAAGCCGCCGGAGAAGATGGTTCAGCACGGGCGCGTGGCTGCACGCGCCCGCGAGTAGGAAGACAGCTCGTGCAGTTCACGCACTCGTCAGGAAAATAAAATAGAAAAAGAAATAGAAAAAGAAAAAGAAATAAAGAAAAGAAAATAAAATAAAATAAAATAAAAATAGATGAAATAAAATTTGAAAATTTTATTTCTAAGTTTGAAATATTGTTTGTGATTTATTTAATGTATAATTTTCTGGAAATGATAAATTAATTAATTATTAAGTAGATTTTTCTATTATGGAAATAAAGAAAAATAGGATTTTGATTCTAAAAATTTTTGAGAAAATTTCAGAATGTTATAAGTATTATTTGAGAAATATTAGTGAAAAGAAATTGAATAAAATGAAAGATTAGGTAATTATTATGTAATAATTACATATTTAGCTATTATGAAATAAAGGAAAAATAGGAATTTAAGTTAGAAAATTCCAAGAAAAAATTCCAGAATACTAAGAATATTATTTAAGGAAAACTGGTAAAAAGAAAGTAAATTTTTATGAAGTCTAGATAATTATGGTGTAATTTCGAAGAAATAAAGCTTAGAAATAAAAAAAAATGGAAGAAATTCTGAAAAAATAGTAAATGGTGTTCTAAAAATAAATCTATGTTGTAGGGGTCCTTGTGAGCGAGGAGATTAAGGGATAGCTGCTTGGCACGTAGTTCGAGATAAATTAGTTGTAAGTATGCTGCTTACTACAGTTATAGATGTAAATGCTTTATCATATTGGCATGCTATGATATGAAATCATCACGTATACTGCATCAATGACATGACTATGAAATGCATACATGCACAATGATACTGTTGAACACACGCATATGAGGCCGTAGGGAGTACGAACTGGCACCGCTGTGCTATCAAGGGTGCACCCATACACCCCGGCTTCGAAAGATGTGCCTGCTAAAATGATAGGCAGCATGAGGGGTGCAGTTGACACCTACGATGAAAGACATTGCATATACTCATGACATTGCATTTGGTATCCTTACTTAGATGATTCATCATCTAACATGGGTTCGCCCCTGGAACATTCAACGTTCCAGTCGGGGCTTGCAGAGATGGTTCCGAGATTGGTGATGAGTAGTGACACGAGACTCAAGATGGGAGTGGATGTACCATGTATGCTAAGAATTATGTACATTTGTTTATTTACTAGCAGCTTATGTAATAACTTTGTATTAAATACTCTGTCAAGTTATTTATGTATGCATCGCCATGAGCAGGTTTGATTCAGCTTCCGCTTTATATTTATTTTTAGTGCAAACATCTTGTTTAGCACTAGTTATGGTCTTAGGGGATTTCGGAATAGTGTGACCAAAAAAAAAAAATATATGGTCCAAATTTCCTAAGGCATAACACGCCCGAGAAGGCGGGCTGTTAAGTTGGTATCAGAGCTTAACCTAGAAGAGTACCTAGAAAAGGAAAATTTAAACTAGGCCTAGCATGTGGGAAGTACCAACTCGAGGACAGTTAGGGGTACTAACGGAAGTTGTGATGACAGATGGCTGGAATCTTCTCCGAGCAGGTTTTGGTCGACCATTGGGCTCATCGTATGGAGCATCGGATTCCGGAGCCGAACGAGGGTATCATGGAACACCTCGTCCAACTAGAAGAAATTATCGACGACGTGCCCCCAAGCTATCGACTTTGGCCTGATCTCGCTCAGTTTCAGATAAACATGATGGTCGGTGTATTGCAAGGTGATTTGCAGGAATTCGCGGATTGGGTCCGACATCAAGACGAACAGTTCCCCGAATTCCGTCTTTACTGTGCACGAGTTCGCGAGCTACTAGTGGAAATGTACGAGCCAGTACCAGAGGATGAGCTCGACGAAGACATGGAGGACCCGCTTGAGGATGGAGAGGAAGCAAATATGGAGAACCCGGTTGAGCCTGGTGAAGCAGAAGGTGTAGGAAATCCGGCAAACGCGGAAGAAGAAGAGGAAGACGAAGACGAAGACGACATACCCATATTCTGGGCTGAGGACGACTTCGAGGTCTCAGACTCGGAGGATGAGGAAGAGGTTGTGGAAGTAGTGGAAGACCCCGAGGCACCCCCATACGACTCCGAAGATGAAGAGAATGTTTGGATCTAGAGGTCGTCAGGACCAAAATAGATCCATCTCAGAAACGCTCTAACTACTTACGTAACTTGAATAGTATTGTCTGTAATCTATGTGACTCTGTAGCATGTACATATAACGTTTTGCAACTGAATGTATAATATCTATGGAATTAATCGGAGGGCAAGATTCTGTTGTCTAATCCAGAATGCTACTTTCCTTTCAGATGGTGAATACTCAAAAAAGATTAGCAGTTGGGCCTAGGACGCCCAACCCACAAGTTGGCAACACTGAAGGAAACACCAGTAGGCACCCGGAAGGCGACTCCAGCCAAGAAACTGGGAGTAGCAGACTGGATCAGATGGAGCGAATTCTGGGAAGTGTCGTGGGTTTCATACACGAGACTCACTCCAGGGATGGTCACGTAGCCAACATGTTAGACTTATACCGACGGCAGAACCCTCATGTCTTTCAGGGAAAACTCGGTGCCGACCCCAGTGAAGGGGAATTTTGGATCGAACAAACAGAGAAGCTACTAGACCACCTTCACTGCGGGGAAGAAGAGAAAGATAATTGTGCCACCTTCATGCTGCAAGGTGAGGCGGATAGGTGGTGGAGAGGAGTCAAGAGAACAATGACCCCTCGAGCCAGGGCACCTTACGTTGCTTGGGAACAATTCAAGGAGCTCTTCAACGAGAAGTACTTTCCTCTGAACATAAGAATGAAGAAAGAGAGGGAGTTCATGGAGCTGAAACAAACCGGGGACATGTCCGTGGCCCAGTATGAGGACGCCTTCAGCCGACTGATCCGGTACATGCCTATTTACGAAGGAGACGAAAGGATCAAGGCTCAAAAGTTTTTGGGAGGGCTAAATCTGAAACTTCAGAGGGCATTGAGTAGTGCAAGTACTCAGACCTATGCAGAAGCGGTACTACAAGCCTATACCACCGAGGCTAACTTGAGCCGGATTGACTCTATCCAAGGAGAGAGTCAGCAAGGGAGCAGTCATAGAGCAGGTAAGAAGCTGGAAGTCCAGAAACTGAAGTTCAAGCCTGGTACCCCATGCGCAAAATGCCAGAAGCAGCACCCTGGGAGGCCGTGCCGGCTTGGGACAAAGGGGTGCTACAATTGTGGAGAAGTAGGGCATCTCAACCAGAACTGCCCAAAGAGAGGGATCACATGCTTCAACTGCCAGCAGACGGGCCATTTCTCAAAAGACTGTCCCAAGCCGCGACTGACAAGTCAACCTCAAGGGACATCCGGGAATGCCAGAGCACAACAAGGAAGGGTGTTTCACCTAACTCGGCAGGAGGCGGCGGAAGATCCAGCCGTAATTGAAGGTACCATGCTATTATCTGGTATCCCCATGCATGCATTAATAGATTCAGGTGCAAGTCACTCATTTATTTCGCATGCATTTGCTAAAGTAGTAGGAGACAAACCAGAAAATTTGAATTGTCGAATGATTGTCGCAACCCCAATGGGGAAGTCTCTAGAAACTTCATCGGGATACAAAAATAGGAAGATTCGGGTAGGAGAAGCTAAGTTCCCGGTGGATCTGATCCTTCTAGAAATTCAAGACTTTGATGTGATCTTAGGAATGAACTTCCTAACTAAATACAACGCCACCTTGGACTGTAAAGCTAAAACAGTCTGCCTCAAGAGTGGAGACCTGAACGTCAAATTTCGAGGGCACAGGAAGGCAAGTGATCAGAAGTGGATCTCGACTCTAAAAGCTGAGAAACTGTTACGTCAAGGGGCACAAGGATACTTGGCTTGTATTCAAGAGAAAGGCAAGGAGCCCTTAAAAATCGAAGAAGTGCGACTCGTTAAAGAATTCGGGGATGTGTTTCCCGAAGAATTGCCTGGACTACCACCTCAGCGAGAGATCGAGTTCTCGATAGAGATCGTGCCAGGAGCAGGTCCAGTCTCGATACCCCCGTATAAAATGGCCCCTGCTGAATTGAGAGAATTAAAGACTCAATTACAAGATTTGCTGGACAAGGGATTCATTAGGCCAAGTATGTCGCCATGGGGAGCACCGGTACTTTTTGTCAAGAAAAAGGACAGGAGCCTGAGGATGTGTATCGACTATCGACAGCTCAACAAGATAACGGTCAAAAACAAGTATCCACTTCCCAGAATCGAAAAGCTGTTCGATCAATTGCAAGGGACCAAGGTTTTCTCAAAGATTGACGTAAGGTCGGGGTATTATCAATTAAGGATCAAGGCGGAAGACGTGCCCAAGACAGCGTTTCGTTCTCGATATGGGCACTATGAATTTTTGGTGATGCCGTTCGGACTAACAAATGCCCCAACAGCTTTTATGGACACCATGAATCGAGTCTTCAGGCCATTTTTGGACAAGTTTGTGATCGTGTTCATAGACGACATATTGATCTACTCTCCCTCGAAAGAAGAACACGAATCACATTTAAGAACAATATTACAGACATTGCGAGAACATAAGCTGTATGCCAAATTCTCAAAATGTGAGTTTTGGTTATACCAGGTGGCATTTTTGGGACATGTTGTATCAGCCGAAGGAATATCGGTCTACCCAGCCAAGGTTGCAGCTGTGGCGAATTGGAAGCAACCCCAGTCAGTTACTGAGGTTAAGAGTTTCTTGGGATTAGCAGGGTACTATAGAAAGTTTGTGGAAGGGTTCTCGAAAATTGTGACACCCCTCACCAAGTTAACTCAAAAGGGGGTAAAGTTCGACTGGAACGAGCGATGCGAAGAGAGTTTTCAGAAACTCAAGGCTAAGTTGGCTACCGCTCCAGTGCTGGCTATGCCAAATGGGTCAGGAGGTTTTATGGTCTACACTGACACCTCGAGAAACGGTTTAGGGTGTGTGCTGATGCAGCACGGGAGAGTCATTGCCTATGGATCTCGACAACTAAAGAACCATGAAAGAAACTACCCGACTCATGACTTGGAATTGGCTGCGGTAGTATTTGCTCTAAAGATTTGGAGACATTATTTGTATGATGAGAAGTTCGAAATTTTTACCGATCACAAGAGCCTACAATACGTCTTCTCACAGAAAGAGCTGAACATGAGGCAACGGAGATGGATGGAGCTGTTGAAAGATTACGACTGTACCATTCAATACCATCCTGGTAAAGCTAACGTTGTGGCAGATGCCCTAAGCAGGAAAGAAACTGCCTGTATGGCTGAAATGATGGTGGCCGAATGGAAGCTAGTTGAAGCATTTAGCCTGATGACAGTAGGAGTAGTTTCCCAAGGAAACTCAGCCTACGTAGCTAGTCTTACAGTACAGCCAGAGTTAATGGAACAGATACGGCAAGCCTACCCCGAAGACTCCCGAATCAAAATGTGGGTTGACGAGTATGGGCAAGTAAAGAGACCAGAATTTGAGGTAAAAGAAAACATCCTTCGATTTCAAGGAAGGATATATGTACCTCGTGTGAGGGAATTACGACAGAAAATTTTGGGAGAAGCCAATCGATCCAGGTACTCGATCCACCCTGGAGCCACCAAGATGTACCAAGACTTGAAGGCTGTATATTGGTGGCCAAGAATGAAGAAAAGCGTGGCAAGGTACGTCAGTCAATGTGACACATGCCAGAGAATTAAGATTGAGCACCAAAAGCCTGGTGGGAGTTTGCAGCCATTGGAAATTCCAAAGTGGAAATGGGAGCATATTACGATGGACTTCGTAACAGGATTGCCAAGGAGTCCTAAGGGAAATGACGTTATCTGGGTAATAGTTGACAGACTATCAAAGTCTGCCAATTTCTTAGCCATGAAGGTGAGCCAACCAATCAGCAAATTAGCTCAACAGTATGTAAACGAGATTGTCAGATTACACGGAGTGCCAGTGAGCATTGTATCAGATCGTGACCCAAGATTCACTTCTAAGTTTTGGAGAAGTCTGCAAGAGAGTATGGGTACTCAGCTTAGGCTAAGTACAGCTTATCATCCCCAGACAGATGGTCAATCAGAAAGGACCATTCAAACCTTAGAAGATATGCTGCGAGCTTGTGCGATTGATTTTCCGGGTAGCTGGGAAGAGCATTTACCATTGGTGGAATTCGCCTACAATAACAGCTACCACAGCAGCATTGGAATGGCTCCCTATGAAGCCTTGTATGGCCGAAAATGTAGGTCCCCGGTATGCTGGACTGAAGTAGGCGAACGACAAATCTTGGGACTCGAGATAGTTCAGCAAACGACAGAAAAGATAAAAATCATTCAAGGAAGAATTAAGGAAGCTCAGAACCGCCAGAAGTCCTACGCAGATACAAGAAGAAGAAAATTAGAGTTTCAAGTGGGCGACAAAGTATACCTGAAGATATCTCCCCTAAAAATAGTGACTAGAAGCAACAAGAAAAAGGGGAAGTTAAGCCCTCGATATATAGGGCCATACGATATAATGGAAAGAATTGGACCAGTCGCTTATCGACTCGCTCTACCCTTGGCTCTATCAAACCTCCATGACGTGTTTCACGTGTCGCAACTACGGAAGCATGAGCCAGATTCTTCCCAGATAATGCCGGCTGAAGCTATCGAGATCCAAGAAAATCTCTCATATGTAGAAAAACCGGTCAGTATTTTGGATCGCAGGGATCAAGTCCTAAGGAACAAGTCAATACCCCTGGTGCAAGTTTTGTGGAGAAACCCCGTGAGCGAAGAAATAACTTGGGAACAAGAAGAAGATATGAAACTCAACTATCCATACCTGTTTGAAGACCCTATAGTTGGAATGAGAGAGGAATAATTAAATTTCGAGGACGAAATTTTTGTAAGGAGGGGAGAATGTAATACCCCAAGTTTATAAATAAATTATTTGTGTTAAATGATTATAAATAAATTAGTTGTGTTAAATAATTATTAGGTATATGTAATTAAATTGGTTAATTAAATTTACCTAAGTATGCTTATGACAAATTGTAAAATACAAATAAAGATACAAATAAGCAAAAGAAAATAAAATGATTTAAGATTCATATAAATATATATATGTCGTGTATATATGTATATATATATAAAAAAAAATCAGCGAAAAATCGGGAGCAGGCGCGTGGCCATGCTCTGGCCGCGCATGCAAGCGTGAAATCGGGAGAGTAGGAGGCATTTAATGCCGAAGTGACCATCGGAATGGCTTCCCGGACACGTGGGTGTCTCGATGGAACGTTCGCGGCGGAGTTTCGGCTATAAATAGCCGTGTTCGAAGCAGCCTTCCTCATCCGAGAGTTTCGCCTCATAGATCTCTCGATCTGGGTAAAGTTGGAGAGTTTTGAGAGTAGGGTTGTAATCCTCAAGTCGTGGGCTTCATTTCTAGAGAATTTGGAGGCCAACGGAGCAGTGGAGAAGAAGACCCAAGCATCGCCGGAAAATCGCGCCTTCGCCGGAGCCGCGCCTTCGATCGAAAAGTTAAGGTATTTTTAATGTTTTTTTCCCGTTTTTAATAGCATATTTGGATTCAGGGGGTCGAAAATAGGAGGGGAGAAGCTTCGTTTCGAAGCTCGGAGGCTCGGCAAGTCTGCCGGCGACGAGGAAGCCGCCGGAGAAGATGGTTCAGCACGGGCGCGTGGCTGCACGCGCCCGTCAGGAAAATAAAATAGAAAAAGAAATAGAAAAAGAAAAAGAAATAAAGAAAAGAAAATAAAATAAAAATAGATGAAATAAAATTTGAAAATTTTATTTCTAAGTTTGAAATATTGTTTGTGATTTATTTAATGTATAATTTTATGGAAATGATAAATTAATTAATTATTAAGTAGATTTTTCTATTATGGAAATAAAGAAAAATAGGATTTTGATTCTGAAATTTTTTGAGAAAATTTCAGAATGTTATAAGTATTATTTGAGAAATATTAGTGAAAAGAAATTGAATAAAATGAAAGATTAGGTAATTATTATGTAATAATTACATATTTAGCTATTATGAAATAAAGGAAAAATAGGAATTTAAGTTAGAAAATTCCAAGAAAAAATTCCAGAATACTAAGAATATTATTTAAGGAAAATTGGTAAAAAGAAAGTAAATTTTTATGAAGTCTAGATAATTATGGTGTAATTTCGAAGAAATAAAGCTTAGAAATAAAAAAAAATGGAAGAAATTCTGAAAAAATAGTAAATGGTGTTCTAAAAATAAATCTATGTTGTAGGGGTCCTTGTGAGCAAGGAAATTAAGGGATAGCTGCTTGGCACATAGTTCGAGACAAATTAGTTGTAAGTATGCTGCTTACTACAGTTATAGATGTAAATGCTTTATCATATTGGCATGCTATGATATGAAATCATCACGTAGACTGCATCAATGACATGACTATGAAATGCATACATGCACAATGATACTGTTGAACACACGCATATGAGGCCGTAGGGAGTACGAACTGGCATCGCTGTGCTATCAAGGGTGCACCCATACACCCCGGCTTCAAAAGATGTGGCCGCTAAAATGATAGGCAGCATGAGGGGTGCAGTTGACACCTACGATGAAAGACATTGCATACACTCATGACATTGCATTTGGTATCCTTACTTAGATGATTCATCATCTAACATGGGTTCGCCCCTGGAACATTTAACGTTCCAGTCGGGGCTTGCAGAGATGGTTCCGAGATTGGTGATGAGTAGTGACACGAGACTCAAGATGGGAGTGGATGTACCATGTATGCTAAGAATTATGTACATTTGTTTATTTACTAGCAGCTTATGTAATAATTTTGTATTAAATACTCTGTCCAGTTATTTATGTATGCATCGCCATGAGCAGGTTTGATTCAGCTTCCGCTTTATATTTATTTTTAGTGCAAACATCTTGTTTAGCACTAGTTATGGTCTTAGGGGATTTCGGAATAGTGTGACCAAAAAAAAAAAAAAATATGGTCCAAATTTCCTAAGGCATAACACGCCCGAGAAGGCGGGCTGTTACATTGAGTGTTGGAGAAACAATTTAAAATCTAAGGGATTTAAATTAAGTAGAAAGAAAACAAAATATATGGAATATAAATTTAGTAAGAATGCAAGAGTGGAGGATGTTATAATAAAATTGGAAGACCAAATCTTACAAAGAAAAGACCATTTTCGATATTTAGGATCAGTGATTCAAAAAGATGGAGAAATTCACAAGGATGCCACACATAGAATTAAGGCAAGTTGGCTAAAATAGAGAAATGCATCGGGGGTGTTATGTGATGGTAAAATCCCATTAAAACTGAAAGAAAAATTCTACAAGACAGCTATAAAACCAGTCTTGTTGTATGGCTCAGAATGTTGGGTAGTCAAATACCAGCATGAGAAAAAGACGAGCGTAGCGGAGATGAGGATGTTAAGATGGATGTGCGACTATACAAAAAAAAATAAAATTAGAAATGAAGTTATTTATAAAAAGGTAGGAGTAGTGCCAATCGAGGAGAAGATGAGAGAGACTAGACTAAGATGATTCGGTTATGTGAAAAGGAGACCAAGAGACGCTTCTGTAAGGAGAGTTGATGAAATGGAACAATTAGTCAAAAAAATAGGTATAGGCAGACCCAAGAAGACTTTGGGAGAGACATTAAAGTTTGATATGAAGTGTGTGGAGCTAAATGAAGATATGACAAAAGACAAAAATATATAGAAGTTTAGAATTCATGTAGCCGACCCCACATAGCGGGATAAAGGCTGGATATGTTGTTGTTGTTATCAAACACCTTGCCATGCTATTATAGACCTATTCTTCCTCTCACACACTCCATTTTTCTATGGAGTGTAAGCAATTGTCAATTGATGATGAATACATGCTACCTAAAGAAAATTCTCACTCATGTGAAGTGAAATCAGTCCCATTATTAGACCTCAACTTTTTAATCTTTTTGCCACATTCATTCTCAACCAAAGGCTTAAATTTTTGAAAAACACAAAATACTTTAGATTTCTGTTTTAAGAAAAATATTCAACACATCCTGTTGTATTCATCAATGAAGAGCAGGAAGTATTTACTACCATTAAGAGAAGGATTCTTTATTAAGCCACACACATCAGCGTGTAGAAGTTGGAGCTTATCTGAGGCTCTACAATCGTGATTAGATGGAAATTCCAATTTACTTTGTTTCCCCATTTGGGAAATTACACACACATCAGTGGGTTCATGTACAACAGACATACCACACACTAGGCCTTTACTATGCATTTGCTTCAAAGAAGAAATCAGTCCCATTATTAGACCTCAACCTTTTAATCTTTTTACCATATTCATTCTCAACCAAAGACTTTAAATCTTTGAAAAACACAAAATACTTTCGATTTCTGTTTTAAGAAAAATATCCAACACATCCTGTTGTAATCATCAATGAAGAGCAGGAAGTATTTACTACCACTAAGAGAAGGATTCTTTATTGAGCCACACACATCAACATGTAGAAGTTGGAGCTTATCTGAGGCTCTACAACCATGATTAAATGGAAATTCCAATCTACTTTTTTTCCCCATTTAGGAAATTCCACACACATCAGTGGGTTCATGCACAGTAGACATACCACACACTAGACCTTTACTATGCATTTGCTTTAAAGAAGAATAATTAAAATGCACAAATCTTTTGTGCCACAGTTGAGACTCATAAATGAAGTGGAGAGGGCATGAATTTTAGTTTCTTACCATTGAACTGGAAAGCATTTTTCAACCATTTTAACAGACAACAGCTTCACACCAAATTTATCAAACACATCACACACTTTATCATGAAAATACAAACTGTAGTGTTTTCCAAGTAGTTGACCAACACTGAGAAGACTGAATAACTTCAAGAACAAATAAGACATGAGGAATTGACTTTGTACTTGGAGAAGTCTTAACAATAGCATCTCCCTTGCCCTTCCCTTCTACAAATCTACCATCACCAATCTCCACCCTTGATGTATAGCTTTTATCTAATACTCTAAACAAATTAGCATTTGGGGTCATGTGGTCGGTGTATCTATAACGCCCCACTTTTCCCGAGCGTAAAATAACTTAGAAATTTCGGGAATATTTTTTTTTTCAATATAATTAGTTCCCGACAATCCCGATCTACCTTCTCAGCATACTAAAGTAATAATCAATAAGCTAAGACAGATAATCATCATAAATGCCAAAGCTTAAAATCGAAACCTGATATGGTATATAATCAATTTCACTTTATAATAGTATAAGAATCTGTACCACACATTAACATCATATCCTCAATACAGAAATACATAAATACATTGCTATATCTCAACTCATTAAAGCATAAGCTAAAACGTATCCAAATAGATAAATTTCTGGAACTTTCTGTTGAATCCATAGGCCACGCCATCACGTGCCATCATATCTCAACTTGCTTCTTACCTAAACTGCAAGTCTCAACTGGAACGTTGAATGTTCCAGGGGCATAACCCATTAGAAGATGAAACTTTTAGTGAGGGTCCAAAACATATATATGGATGTATGATGCAATAACATGAACAACATTTGCCCTTAATGTAACTTCCCAAGCCCACCAGCCTGGCACGGAATCCTAGGTAAATCCCGAACCTCTACAGGATAAGCCTAACGTTATTCCATCATTGCCCTAGGAGAATTACGACTACACTCTAGGGAGACATCCCATTCCCATGCACAAATATTAACATGGCAATAATATCGTGTCATACAATTATTACGACTTTCCATGTAATATGACAAAATGAATCATATCTTTCATAAATATCATGCATAATAAACAATCATACCATATGGGATAGGACAACTCACATTTTTGAGATAAACTTGCATTTTCTCTAAAAGCGTGCATCGCCTCGATATGCGTGCTCGACCTCGATTCTCATGCCCACTCTCAAAAGTTGCACCAATCATATCATCTCGATTACCTCAATCATAAAAATGATATTTTATCACTAAATATCTCAAAACTCCATTTATTTCATTTTTCCTTCATTTTCTTCTATTTTTCCTTCTAAAAATCCCAATAAATACCATCGAGACTATTTTCTCAAATCCAACTCCACAACAATTCATAATATATTATGAATTTCAAAGAAAAAATACTGGACTTACCCGGATGGTGCGTTTTCACGCAAAATGAGGTTCTTTGATGCTAGAATCGAGACATTGAGAACTCCAAATCCAAATCCTTTTTTACAGGACCTAGATCTCGATTTTAGAGGAATTTAGCAATTTTTTTTCAGAATTTTTGGATTTCGGACGCGCCCTCACTTGCCCATACAAGTTGCTCCACATGCCTCCAGTCGCGGGCCCCAACTGGCGCGTGTCCCACACGCGCCGATCGTCTTCTTCCTCCAGATTCCGGCCAGCAGGCGACACCTCCAGTTTAATGGCCATATCTCCTTCATCCGACCTCCGATTGACCCCCCGTTTGAACATATGGCTTCGTCTTTTCGCCTTCTACAAGATGACACCAAAAAAATCCCATAAATGGAGCCATTTTTAGACTGCTCAAGCACGTTTTCTGGCGAAGTTTATTTTTCCGACGAGTCCTCGGATCTCACTCATCTCTCAATCAAAATGGTTCAAATTGCACAGAAATGAAGCTTAGGATATGGGCAACAAAACCCCTTATCCGCTGCTCTCAATTTTTGCCCAAACTCTCAGATCTGAGAGTTTAATTTCTTCTATATTTCGATATCTCTAAATACCTCTATTTATAGGCAATTTCGGGCCCCTAAACGACGGATCTCACTTCATTCAAGGCCTCTAATGTTCCCTCTTGCCCTTAACAAGTCCAAAATCTACCGAAAGAGCTCCAATCTTGCCATTTCAGTGGCCAAACTTTTGGCCGAAAGTTAGCCCGATTTTGACGTCATTTTGGCCATTTGTTGACCAAGAAGCTTGTCTTGGCCTTGCCCAGAGGCCCCCCAGCCACTGCCTTGGGTCTCCCATGGCTGATTTCAGTGATTGAAAGATTGGTTGGCCATGGATGCTTTGGAGCTTTTTCTTGAAATTACACTTTGACTCCTAAAATTTTGACTTTCTTCCTTTGACCCATTTTACAAAGCCCCTCAACTTTTCATAATTTCCATTAAGACCCTCAAGTCCTAAAACATTCATTTGACCCCCGAAGATTTCAAAAATACATCGTTTCGGCCTCCGTCTGACAAAATTAAGAAATTACACTTAGGCCCGAATCTTCGTTTTAGCCCTAAACTTCTTCGTTTCTTCCTGAAACCACTGAAGGGTTGTTTCTTATGAAAAATCAAAGCCCCCTCAAGCTTCTGTTGACTTCTCAAAAATCGTCTATAACAATTCAGTATTGCAGCCTTAATTGGCAGCTGCATTTTAGCTGTACCAAAAATCGTTCCCGATCCGATTTCTTTTGGGACCATAAATCCTATCTCGGGACGCTCGTTAATGCCACATAATTTTTCTTTGGCATCTTGGCTCCAAGGCACTCCCTGTAGTCGATTCGGTCAATTTGTTTGGGCTATTCAGATACCAATCTTCTCTTAAATTTCATTTTTCTAATAAATTGCTTATTCTTAATTAATCCAAATTTCTCGGATATTACAGTATCCACTATCAATTAACCAAGCTTCAGTGCTACTAGTTGCTACAAAACAATATTCATGTTTGAGAGCCATAAATAGCTTATCCTTTAGTTGTTCAGAGTTCTCAACTACTTGAGCTTGTTGCTCTGTTTTTTTTCTTATAAATCTTTTCTGCATGGCCAAACTATTTACAACTCCTGCATTGAACCCTAGGCCTGTACCAACAATAATTTTCAGAATGGCCTTTCTTATTGCAATGTGAACAAGGTTGAACCCTCAATTTTCTGCCATTTCCTTTATTGCCTTGGTGTTCTTCCTTCTTTTTATCTTTTGTCTCACCAGTAGCCTTCTTTCCTCTTGCATTTGAATGAGTTTTTCCCTTTTGACTTGCCAATAACGTTGCTTCACTCGTATCTTCAAGCTTGTAGGCCTTCCTTTGCTCCACAGTTCGCAAGAAATTTACCAACTTAGATAATGTAAGTTGAGACAAGTCTTTAGACTCAAACTTTTTTGGAAAGCTCACCAAAACCTTTTCAACCAACCTGTTTTCTGGAAGATCTTCACCTAGCAACCTTATTTGATTCACAGTATTCTTGAGTTTATCATAATATTCTTTAATAGACTCAGTGTCTTTAAATATTCAAGAATATGCAGCTCAAATTCCCTTCTCAAAAATTCAAAACCTGCATTTGCTTAGTCTTTTCACTCCCTTGAAATTCATCTTTGAGCCTATCCCACACTTCCTTAGCTGTTTCACAAGCCATTATTCTTGTGAATATTGTATTAGATACAACTGAGTATATAAGAGACAAGGCTTTGGATTTTTTAGCTTTCTCATCTGAGTAATACTTCATTTGACCTGTTAGGGCCTGCTCCCGAATTTTCCCGCTAGCACAGGAAGTCCGAGAGAAGGTCCATTCAAAATAGATATAGATACTCAAATTTACAAAAAATTTCTTTTCCACATTTGCTCACCAATAATAAGAGCTAAAATAAATTACATAACACTCATTACATCAACATCCTGGGCTTATAGCCCATACATTTTGAAAATACAGGGCAATAAGGTTTTAGAAATAAAATAAACCCTCAAATTCTTGCCCTCAACATATACCCACGAATCTTTGAGACCGGGACATCTCTGTACACATCTAATCAGAACTCGCCCAAAAAATAACTATCTTCCATTACCTGAAATGACAAAAGAAACAACATGAGCCACAAGGATCAGCAAGTATATAGCAAAGGAAGTATCCATAGCATGATACATGAAGGCATGAATAACTTAGAGTCAAAGAAAGACCATTACCCAACATCTAAATACCCATTGGGTTCATGCCTTCTAAACTGGACAATAATATCTTCAAAAATACTTCATTTTGGTTCATCAACCGATATTTCAAAGTGAGCCATAAGGCTCCACAAGTAAACATATATATAATACTGGAAACACGAATGAAGGGATGGATACAAAATAGAGTACACCCGACTCCCCAATAATTTTTAAACCCATCCTTCAATTCTCATTAATCGAGTCATTCTACAAGCAACCATATGCTACGACAAATGAAACAATAGGGTTAAGGCATGGATAACTCAAAGTGAAATAAACCCAACTCTCAAAGTACGAGTAGCATTTCTCATTTAGATCCCATCAATGAAATTATTCCCATGCCATTGCCATTATGCATTTTATGCATCAATTCATTTCTCATGAATACATAAGTCTTCATACTTCACATTGGCTCTCAAGCCCTTTATTCACATTAGCTCTCAGAGCTATTTATTCGCATGCATGAATGCATACATATATATATACAAAATCAATTTGTCACTCATTGGCTTGAGCATCGCCTACCGGGTTTATGGCCACCTCACCCACGTCAAGCGCTCTTTTAGGATATCCTTTTCTTTTTCCATTTGCGGAACATAGCTGCCGCGCCAAAATAATAACAATAGGGTGCAAATCATAATGACATGTCATGCTCATGGAAGCTCACATAAAATATAACATACATGATCCATTATAGACATGTACACATCATGCACATTTAACCATGCCAATAACATATTCACTCATGAGCCCATGCATGCACGTACTCATATCTTCCATCACCTCCTAGCATTTTGGAGGGTTAAGTGATGCTAGAGAAAGCAATCACCCACAATTTAGGTTACCAATTATTCTTAATTTAGAATAAGGAAAGCCTTGGCCCACTCAATTTATCACCAAAATATATGATATTATATATCAAATTAAATCCCTAAAAGTCTAGTTTATGGCGCTTCAAACGGATCGCAATTCCGAGTTTTATATAAAAAGTTATGATCAAAAGAGCGCAACCTACACAGTGCTAAAAAAAATTTGATTAGTCGACTTTTGGGCAGCCATTAGTCGACTTATGGGTAAGCAATAGTCGACTTTTGGGCAGCCATTAGTCGACTTATGATGAGTCGATTCATGAACGCCCATTAGTCGACTGGGCCGAGGCTGGCACCGAAAAACTGAAAAAATAGGCTTCTGATGAGTCGACTAAGTCCCAAAAATAATCGACTCATCACCCCATAAACACACCAAATGACCCCAAAACACCCCAAAATAATCTCAAAACAAACCATGGCTAATCTCCTACCCCCAAGTTACCATTCCATGAAATAAATATGGGGGAAAATAAGCCTCAAAGAGACCAAGAACAAGACTCAATGAAGCCATTAAAAGAAATCCATAATTTTTTAGAAAAGGTTGGAAACAACCAACTCAACCCAATCTTCAAAACACCACTTTAAAACATGAACATATAGTCTTGCAACAAAGATATGAGAAACAAGAAGGATGCTTGCACCAAAATAAAAATATGAGTGCAAGAGAACTTGCCTTTGAGGAAGAAAAATCCAAGAAAAATGAATGCTCCCAGCTGCAACTTCTCTTCAAGCTTCAATGGACAACAAAAAAGGAGAAGAAGAAAATGAAGAGGAAGAAAAAGAAGAACAAGAAGAAGAAGAGAAAGGGAGAATGGAGAGAGAGAAAAGGAGAATGACTGATTGGGAAGCAAGAAGGAATGGGGTGGGCGTGGGCTGCCGCCAACTCCATCCACCCCTTCCATTTTTCCTTCCCAAATTACCTTCCACTACACACACACACACCACTTAAAAATCCAAGCCCTTTATAGATATTTCTCCTCTCATTTTCATTTCTTTTCCATTTATTTTCTTCCACTCTTATACATACATGGCCCAAGCCCACTTTATTTAATTAGCCCAATTAAAAATAATGGCCCATTGGGCAACCCATAACATTTCATTTACTTAACTAAAATACCACACAACTTGCACTTGGGCTTAACCCACTTTTAGTAGCCCAATCCACTCTAGCCCACTAAGTTGGACTTCTCAAACATTTCCATTTCCTTTATTTCCCCCCCCCCTTTTCATCAATTATGATAATAACATTTATAATTTTATTCACATAATTTACTTACATAAATTTGCCTCATATAAATATTTTTCACATTTATTCTAATAGGTCAAAATTTCCCATGCTCAAAAATAAAATACCCATAACGTCTAGGCTCATTAACGGGTCGTTACATGAGCTATGGTGGGATTTTTAGGTAGAGATGCAGGATTTTGGCCTATTTCTACTACTTCCTAGAGATCTAGTTCTCTCAAGAAAATTTTCATCTTGACGGCCCAAATCTGATAATTATCACCTGTAAAAACAAGTGGAATAACTGTTGCAAGACTTCTACTGACAGACATGGTTGGTGGTTGTTAGTTTTTCTGGTAAAGGGAAATGAGCTTGCTAGTTTTTTCTCTCACTCAAACGTTCAGGTCTCTCAAAGATCAGAAAAGGCTCTAAGACCACTTGTTGGACATGAAAGGAAAATGAAATAGACAAATAAGAGTTGAAGGAAGAGCATAATATTCTACTGTTTTTTCATTGGTATTTATATTGATAATAAAAGTTTCCTTCTTAGTCAGTCAACAACCAACATTCCCAACTTGTGTCTTCCCAAGTTTATGATTAAAATAAGCCACATCATATACTTAAGAAGACTCTAGATTTTTTAGTCAAAAAAAGGTACAGCTGATAATCAATTACATTGATCAAAAATATTAGATAATGTAAGAGCAATAGACACTCCGTCAATAATCCACATAGCTTCCAACATCGTTTTCCACATATGAATGAAGCACATTGAGCTGGATTGTCATTTTATTCGAGAGAAGATATCCAAACAAAGCTGCTCACTCAGTTTATTCCCTCTCACCGTGAATTGGCAGATATTTTTACTAAGGGTCTTGGACAGGAAGAATTCCGCAGTCTACTTCAGTCAATTGGCGTGCTCACATCAGCTTAATTGAGGCATTTTGGCAATATTCCAAGAAAGCAAGCTAAGATGTGTCGCGTTCCTCCATCCCATCAGCTTGAGGGAGACTGTTGGCTAATGGAATATTGCCGATCCTGACTATCTCCTAATCACCTTAAATTACGGGAGGCAATTAGGCATTTAAAAGATCCATAATCCTGTCAAATCCTCCCTATAGTACAGTCACCATCTTTAAAGGAAGCTTCCTTCCTTGTTCTGATTCCCTTATTATTATTTTGCCGATACCTTGCACGGTGTCTT
Source organism: Diospyros kaki (assembly GCA_036245055.1). NCBI lineage: Eukaryota > Viridiplantae > Streptophyta > Magnoliopsida > Ericales > Ebenaceae > Diospyros > Diospyros kaki. The sequence goes on from BSEG01000007.1 coordinate 35,352,815, forward strand.
CCTCCATCTTGTATGTACATCATCACACTATTGTACTCTTGTAAATATATGAATGAAAGTTTATTCATCATAGTTTTACATTACATGTAATTAAGGGCGTATATACAACCAAGACATGAACCAAAAGGAAAATGCCATCCTTGGAAAAGCTTTACAGAAATTCACAGATTTTAGTATTAACCAACAAGAAGTCTCACGAACGCCTTGTTCAAACTGAAATCACTCCACCTGTAAAAATGAATGCCCACATCAAAAGATCATTCCATTTGGTTATAAACTTCTATTAGGCTAATCATGTAAAACAGAAACATGAGCGTGATTTCAAAATGCGAAAAATAAAAATAGATTATCTTTGTCCGAAGTCAATGATGAGCCTACACTGAAAGAAGATCAATCAAATAAGAATCTAGATGCATCCAATCAAGCCGTTCATGACCTAGTCAAAAGGAGGCAACAATGAGTAATAATAGAACTATCACAAGCACCCAAATCCAGAATTAAGTTAAAAGCACCTTACATCCCTGTAAAAATTTCAGGTGGCTGAGAAGAGTTCACTACTTCTGCATCTATTTGTAATATCAACATTTGCAACATGAAATAAATGCATGTAGCATATATATGTTATTGAAGCCATCACTTAATTACATTTCCATTTCTAGATTTGTATGACAGCAGAGATGCAACAAGAAAATTTTATATTTACTTAACAACTTACAGATGTACAAAGAAGTTAAGGGCCTCCTTATTTGTGAAAAATAATTTTTATTTTTTATTTATGTTTCCATATTTCTGTTCAGCCGAGATGAAGGCATAGGCCACTAAAGCCTATGCCTAAGCCCCCAAGTAGGAGGGGCCCCAACATTAATAATTAATTAAAATTTATTTTTTTTATGTTTTGAGATGTAAAATTACTAATTTTATTTTATGATGATAATTAATCAAGTTTTGGTTGTTTTCAATCAAAACACGCTCTTTGAATCCAAAATACGAAAAATACTCTCCATCCTCTTGAAGACATCTAGGTTTGACTCTTTCTTCTCTCTTCTTTCTTATCTCTTCTATTCCCTTCAAGGCTCGATCATTGATCATGCTTGCCACTGCCATCATCATCGTGAGCCACTGTTGACCACCCCTCATCGTTCATTTCATGCATTATAAAACATGTAGTCACATCACTTGCCCCCCACATCACTTGCACCTTAAAACATCGTTCATTTCATGTTTTATAGTATTACTATTAACCTTTTAACATTGGACAAAATGATGACATGAGATTTTTGATTACCCAAATGAATGGAAATATAATTCTTAAATAATAATTTAATTTTGTGCCTCTTGGGTTATTAAGATCCTCCCCTTCCCCGCCCCACCCCCACAAAAAAAAAAAAAAAATGACCAGGTAATTAGGTCAATAGTATGGCCAAATTTGATTGACCAATTAAACTCGATGACTTTTATTATTTTTGGGTTAATTTTTTCCTATAAATGCTTGGGTTCCATAGCCCTAAAATGATCTATGGAGCAGAAATATTACCTTCTAGTAATTTAAGTTGGTGCCACATCACTTGCCCCCCACTCCTTGAGCCGAGCTGAGAATTATGCTGGGTCGAGGAGTAGGTTACTTGACTGTTGATTTTTTTCAAGACGCACGAGAGTGTTTTTAAAGTTGAGATTAATGTGAAAAAACCTCACTTATTGCCCTAAAATTATAGGTAGGGGTTTTGATTGGAGGGAAGAATTCGTTTTGGAGGGAAACATGGTAATTTTGAAAATTTTTCCCCCCTTGGGTCCTCTATATAAGTCCTAAGGCCCCACCCTACAATTATTATTTCAAGACAAGCATTCATCTCCTTGAGGTTAGTCTTTCCCATCCTCCTTTGCCTTTATTTTTTCTTATTTGTTTTTTTGTTTATTTCTTATGCGCGTTCTGCTTCCTCTTTGATTTTTTTGTGTTTTTTTTTTTTTTTTAAAAAAAATCCTTCTTCTTCCTCGGCCAGGCGCCTGCCTGGCCGAGGTCGATTGGCCTGGCCGCCTCGGCACCGTGGGGCCGACGTCCAGACTCGCTAGCCTCTTCATTCCCTACCTCGCGCTTCGGACTTCAACTCCTCACTTCGGACCTCGGTCTTTCCATGAGTGTCAAACGACTTTCGCTCCTTGTCGTAACTGACTACATGGCTCCCCGAAGAGACGTGACTCGCAGCCAGGCCGGAGCCAATCTAGAAGCCCCGCAACAAGGAGAGAATCCACCACCTCCAGCCAATCCAATGCCGGAGGATCGACTTACCAGGTTGGAAAACCAGGTCCAACAGCTAACTGAGTTGTTGACCGGTTATCTACACCAGACCGAGCAGCATCGTTCACATGTGCCTTCTCATCGGGCAGAGCATCAGTCTTCTCCTCCTGCTCGGGAGCCTCTTCAATCCCGCCAGACGGGCCAGGAAGTCCACTCTTCTGAGGCGGCAGGATCCACTTCCTCTCCCTCACGAGAAAGAGGGACTTCGCAGGAGAGACGATTGCGTTTCCTAGAGAAACAAGTCCAAGAACTCAAGAAGGGAAAAGAAGAGCTGCTCCACCTCGACTCTAACCAACCCTTGAGTAGGGGCATCATGGCAGAGGTTCCACCAGAAAGGTTTCGTATCCCCTCAATCAAGCTCTATGATGGAAGCACAGATCCCTATGACCACGTCGAGCTTTTCTCTTCTCACATGCTGGTACAATCGGGGTCGGACGCGATGTGGTGCCGGGCATTTTCGGCTACTTTGGGAGGACATGCCCGGACCTGGTACTCCTGCCTTCCCCATCGTTCTATCAACCGCTGGGAAGAGCTGAAGACCTGTTTCTTAGCCCACTACGCCCCCTTGAAGCGCCACTGAAAGTCTTCCATGGCTCTGGTAAACATCAAGAAAAACTAGGGTGAATCCTTAAGGGATTTTGTGGCGAGATTCAACGAGGAGGCATTGAGTATCGATGAGTTCGACCAGCGGATCGCAATGGTGGCTCTTCAAAATGGCTTGAGAGCTGGGCCATTTGCTCAGTCTTTGGCTAAGACTCCACCTCGTACTTTCACAGAGGCCTTAGCCCGGGCTAATAAGTACATCAACGCTGAAGAGGTGATGAAGGTGAAGCGGGCGGAACAACCTAACAAGAAGGAAAGAGAAAAGGAGAAGAAAAAGTCAGTGGCAGAATAGAAGACGGACTATCGCCCCTCCCGAGCTCCCGATCGCCCGGGTTTTGGGGGTGCACGTGGAAGCCCGGTGAATTACACTCCCCTCAACGCAAGTCGAGCAGAGATTCTCCTGGCATTAGAGGATAAGAATTATTTACGACGTCCTCCCCCGTTGAAGTCTCCACCCAACACTCGAAGCAAAAAGAAGTATTGTCGTTTTCACCGCGACCACGGCCATGATACTGAGGACTGCATCCAACTGAAAGAAGAAATACAGGAGCTTATCAACTGAGGATACCTCCGGGATTTCGTGGGTCGAGGAGGTACGAGCTCGGGCAGGGTAGAATCTAAGCCGGAGCATCGAGGGAGGTCTCCTACTCGAGATCGCTTTCGAGAGCGAAGTCGAACACCGCCCCGGAGAGAAGGAAAGCAGCCCGCCGAGGAGGGGGGACAGAAGTTTATCTTGTACACGCTGGCGGCAGGGACAGTTCCAGGGTCCCACTCAACTGCTCCCAGGAGCACGGTAAAGGAAGGGGTGGTCATCACTTTCTCTGAGGAGGATCTTCCGAGTTATCCCAACTATTCGGACCCTCTGGTGATCACTGCTCAAGTGGGAGAGTGGGAGATGAGGCGAATCCTCGTGGATCCAGGTAGCTCTTCAGAGATTCTCTACAAGAGGGCATTCCAAGGGATGGGGTTCACGCTCGATCAGTTGAGGCCAGTCCGTGTCCCATTGGTGGGTTTTGATGGAATGGTGGTCCATTCTGAAGGTTTGATCCGGTTACCCCTGACGGTCAATAGTGGTCCTCATAAATCCCGGGTGACGTTGGATTTTTTGGTGGCAGATGTGCCCTCGGCGTACAATATGATCCTTGGTAGGTCTGGGCTTAGTGCTCTGAGGGCAGTACCGAGTACGTATCACATGGTGTTGAAATTCCCTACTTCGGGAGGAATTGGCAGGGTAAGAGGAGACCAGCGGCAGGCTAAGGAATGCTACGTGGCCTTCTTGAGTGCCACTATGGCCAAGGGGTCAGAATTAGACTCAGGGCCGAATCAGGGGGCGGTCCCTCAAGCTGGTCAGGGCCAGATAGCGGAATAGAAATCTTACTTTGCTAGGATCGATTTGATGTAAAACACAACTCCACACCAAGGGTAATTTGATTACCAACTTAAAGAAGCAGCAACCAAAATACTTTCACAACCCAATGTGCCTTCTCTTTGCTAGTCTCTTATTCTTCTCTCTGGAAGAATATCTTTCAATCCTCTTCTCTTACCTTTACTTTGTAATATACAAATAAAGGCTCTCAAATTGATGCATTGGATGAAATGGGTGGTGGTCTATTTATAATTGAGTGCCACCCCTTCCCAAAGGACTTGTCTTTGGAGAAAGGGTGCTTGGAACCTTCCAAGTAACCACCCATAACCACCCTTAACCAACTTGGTGTAACCACCCATAATGGTGGCCATTCATCCATAAGGAAGAGAGAGAGATTTATGTGTTGCCATGTGTCAGCACATGGTTAAGTCACATGTCAATTGGCTAGTAGTCCATGTAAGCTGCCATGTCATCACCCGATGAGATGTCACTGCCACCTCACTATCACTCAGCTAGTGTCACTACCCCGAGCTGGGTCCAACTACCTTGAGTTGACTTGAGCTAGAGTGAGCTAGGTGAGCTGGAGTTGAGCTGGAGTGAGTTAGCTTAAGCTACTGTGAGCTATTCAAAACTCACGTTGAGCTATCTCTAGCTATCTCATGAGCACATTGCTGCTAAGCAATTCATGATCCATCTGATCAAGTTTAACTTGTGCGTACACAAGTATTCGCTCAAATTCCAACAGCTCCCACTCGCACATGGTAAATTTGAACCAATCATCAGTAACACATCAAGAACACATAAAAAAACAAATGCAGACTCATACAAGGCATATGGGCCGTGACCCTTTGGCGAAAGTTGAGTTTTTCTTACTATGCAACTGTTAAGTTAGACATAGCAGATTTTCTCAAATCGATGTGACTTACCTACCTAAATAGATAGTCGTCAAAATGACTCCCACTGTCATTAGCATTAATGGTTATAACCATTAAGTTCGCCTGATACCTAAGACTTGTTGTTACGCAATGTTTGGCTACTTTCAATCCCTTTTGTGAGTTGAAACTAATTCAAACTCATGAATCGTACCAAACAACGAGTACTCATGCTTTAAACCGCTGTGCAGTGGAGTCTTGTTTCACTGAGAAACATATGATCTGGATCGATTCCACATACAAGCGACAGCGTATTCAAATAAAGTCTTTCCTTTTGAACTCACTATCTTCTAACTACAAGTTATTTAATTGCCCAACAAAGAAACCGACAGACCGCATATTCTCATGGTCATAGGTTACCCATCAAAGCAACATAAATAACTCATAATCACAAAATAGTAGTCAATAGTCACTAAAGGCATACAAAAAATGAGAAGCTCACACAACATAAGAGATAGGGATCACTCTTAGTTACTTCTCGGCGGTCACTATATTAAATATACACACATGGTATGAGACATGTGCCATGGTATCACAAGCCACGTAAATGATTTACTACAAGAACCACCCAAATTCTCCCACTTAAATCATGTATAGTGGAATTCTACCAAGTGTACCCACTCAAAGAAATGGTCTCGTTCAACTTGGAGTGTATGTCAAGATTTGAATTATAAATACCGTGCAGACACTGACAAAAACACACATGTTTTGGCTGAACTTCTTTAGGAAGTCCTATCCGTTTCATAGGTTGAGCTACAGATGTGGGGTACATATATGCTCGGTGAATCACACATCACCTCATCTTGAGTGCCACCCCTTCCCAAAGGACTTGTCTTTGGAGAAACGGTGCTTGGAACCTTCCAAGTAACCACCCATAACCACCTATAACCAACTTGGTGTAACCACCCATAATGGTGACCTTTCATCCATGAGGAAGAGAGAGAGATTTATGTGTTGCCATGTGTCAGCACGTGGTTAAGTCACATGTCAATTGGCTAGTAATCCATGTAAGCTGCCATGTCATCACCTGATGACTAGTCACTTGCCACCTCACTATCACTCAGCTAGTGTCACTCTCCCGAGCTGGGTCCAACTACCTTGAGTTGGCTTGAGCTAGAGTGAGCTAGATGAGCTGGAGTTGAGCTTGAGTGAGTTAGCTTAAGCTATTGTGAGCTATTCAAAACTCACGTTGAGCTCTCTCTAGCTATCTCATGAGCACATTGCTGCTAAGCAATTCATGATCCATCTGATCAAGTTTAACTTGTGCGTACACAAGTATTCGCTCAAATTCCAATAGCTCCCACTCGCACATGGTAAACTTGAACCAATCATCAGTAACACATCAAGAACACATAAAAACAAATGCAGACTCATACAAGGCATATGGGTCGTGACCCTTTGGCGAAAGTTGAGTTTTTCTTACTATGCAACTGTTAAGTTAGACATAGCAGATTTTCTCAAATCGATGTGACTTACCTACCTAAATAGATAGTCGTCAAAATGACTCCCACTGTCATTAGCATTAATGGTTATAACCATTAAGTTCACCTGATACCTAAGACTTGTTGTTACGCAATGTTTGGCTACTTTCAATCCCTTTTGTGAGTTGAAACTAATTCAAACTCATGAACCGTACCAAACAACGAGTACTCATGCTTTAAACCGCTGTGCAGTGGAGTCTTGTTTCGCTGAGAAACATATGATCCGGATCGATTCCACATACAAGCGACAGCGTATTCAAACAAAGTCTTTCCCTTTGAACTCACTATCTTCCAACTACAAGTTATTTAATTGCCTAACAAAGAAACTGACAGACCGCATATTCTCATGGTCATAGGTTACCCATCAAAGCAACATAAATAACTCATAATCACAAAATAGTAGTCAATAGTCACTAAAGGCATACAAAAATGAGAAGCTCACACAACATAAGAGATAGGGATCACTCTTAGTTACTTCTTGGCGGTCACTATATTAAATATACACACATGGTATGAGACATGTGCCACGGTATCACAAGCCACATAAATGATTTACTACAAGAACCACCCAAATTCTCCCACTTAAATCATGTATAGTGGAATTCTACCAAGTGTACCCACTCAAAGAAATGGTCTCGTTCAACTTGGAGTGTATGTCAAGATTTGAATTATAAATACCGTGCAGACACTGACCAAAACACACATGTTTTGGCTAAACTTCTTTAGGAAGTCCTATCTGGTTCATAGGTTGAGCAACAGATGTGGGGTACATATATGCTCGGTGAATCACACATCACCTCATCTTGAGGTTCTAACACAAAGAACTCATCAAGGCGACTATCATACTCAAGATCACATCCACAAAATAATGTGACTACCTCGAACAATCATCTCATGATTATGTTGGTATTTGAGTAAGTCTCATCCTTAGTTCACAAACTAAGGGTGGATTGCCCGTGTGAGAGAGCCAATCCTCAACCTATACTTGACATATCCTTTAAGTGTTATGGAATATACTAATGGTAATGAAAAGAATACATCTACTCATTTCATTAATAAAACAACCTTGAATACAATATGGTTTGCATGTTACAAGGAAGTACAATCATATCCTATGCAACCCCATTGCTTGAACATGACGAACAAATAAATCAGGTGGTATAGGCTTAGTTAAAGGATCTGCCACCATAGCCGTCGTAGGTATATATTTCAAACAAACTTCCTTAGACTCAAGTGCATCTCTCACAAAATTATATTTTATCCCAATATGCTTGGTTTTCCCATGATACTTTGGATCTTTTGTATAAGCCAAAGCTGCTTGACTATCACAGCATATTATGATAGGCTCATTCTTGCAAGGCATTATACTTAAATGGGAAATAAAATGACCAAGCCATATGGCTTCTTGTACTGCAGCAGCACTCGCCACAAACTCAGCCTCCATGGTGGATAAAGCCGTACAAGTTTGCTTCTTGCTACTCCAAGAAATAGCTCCACTGTTTAGCAGAAAAATATAACCCGATGTAGATTTGCATCTATCCTTATCACCTCCCCAATCAGCATCCGTGTATCCAACAAACTGTAAACTACCACCTTGGTAGCATAAACAATAATCTTTCGTACATTTGAGGTAACGAAAAATCCTTTTGATACACTTCCAATGCTGACTTCCAGGGTTGGATTGATACCTGGCTAATAACCCAACAGCTTGACTTATATCAGGCCGTGTACACATCATGGCATACATCAGGCTCCCTATATCACTTGAATATGGAACTTGTTCCATTTCATGTTTCTCTTGAGGGTTTTGTAGACACATTGCCTCACTAATTTTGGCATTATGGGCAATCGGGGTATTCATTGGTTTAGCATCCTTCATATGGAAGCGTTCAAGAATCTTATCTATATAAGTTTCTTGAGATAGAGCTAGCAACTTTGTAGCCCGATTCCTTAGAATCTGAACTCCAAGGATGTATGCAGCTTCTCTCATATCTTTCATTTCAAAGGTTGATGATAACCATCCTTTGATGACTTTCAAAAACCCTTTGTTATTACTTGCTAATAGAATGTCATCTACATATAGTGACATGATCACAAATTTGTCCTTTGAATGCAAGACATATACGCAATGATCTTCATCCATCATTTTGAAACCATAGCTCAAAATTGATTGATGGAATTTTAGGTACCACTGCCTAAAAGCTTGCTTCAGGCCGTATATCGACTTCATTAAGTGACATACCTTTTGTTCTTGACCATTTTCGACATAACCCGCTGGTTGTGTCATATAGATTTCTTCACTCAAATCACCATTGAGGAAGGCTGTCTTAACCTCGATTTGATGTAAAACACAACTCCACACCAAGGGTAATTTGATTACCAACTTAAAGAAGCAACAACCAAAATACTTTCACAACCCAATGTGCCTTCTCTTTGCTAGTCTCTTATTCTTCTCTCTAGAAGAATATCTTTCAATCCTCTTCTCTTACCTTTACTTTGTAATATACAAATAAAGGCTCTCAAATTGATGCATTGGATGAAATGGGTGGTGGTCTATTTATAATTGAGTGCCACCCCTTCCCAAAGGACTTCTCTTTGGAGAAAGGGTGCTTGGAACCTTCCAAGTAACCACCCATAACCACCCTTAACCAACTTGGTGTAACCAACCATAATGGTGGCCTTTCATCCATAAGGAAGAGAGAGAGATTTATGTGTTGCCATGTGTCAGCACATGGTTAAGTCACATGTCAATTGGCTAGTAGTCCATGTAAGCTGCCATGTCATCACCCGATGAGATGTCACTGCCACCTCACTATCACTCAGCTAGTGTCACTACCCCGAGCTGGGTCCAACTACCTTGAGTTGACTTGAGCTAGAGTGAGCTAGGTGAGTTGGAGTTGAGCTGGAGTGAGTTAGCTTAAGCTACTGTGAGCTATTCAAAACTCACGTTGAGCTATCTCTAGCTATCTCATGAGCACATTGCTGCTAAGCAATTCATGATCCATCTGATCAAGTTTAACTTGTGCGTACACAAGTATTCGCTCAAATTCCAACAGCTCCCACTCGCACATGGTAAATTTGAACCAATCATCAGTAACACATCAAGAACACATAAAAAAACAAATGCAGACTCATACAAGGCATATGGGTCGTGACCCTTTAGCGAAAGTTGAGTTTTTCTTACTATGCAACTGTTAAGTTAGACATAGCAGATTTTCTCAAATCGATGTGACTTACCTACCTAAATAGATAGTCGTCAAAATGACTCCCACTGTCATTAGCATTAATGGTTATAACCATTAAGTTCACCTGATACCTAAGACTTGTTGTTACGCAATGTTTGGCTACTTTCAATCCCTTTTGTGAGTTGAAACTAATTCAAACTCATGAACCGTACCAAACAACGAGTACTCATGCTTTAAACCGCTGTGCAGTGGAGTCTTGTTTCGCTGAGAAACATATGATCCGGATCGATTCCACATACAAGCGACAGCGTATTCAAACAAAGTCTTTCCCTTTGAACTCACTATCTTCCAACTACAAGTTATTTAATTGCCTAACAAAGAAACTGACAGACCGCATATTCTCATGGTCATAGGTTACCCATCAAAGCAACATAAATAACTCATAATCACAAAATAGTAGTCAATAGTCACTAAAGGCATACAAAAATGAGAAGCTCACACAACATAAGAGATAGGGATCACTCTTAGTTACTTCTTGGCGGTCACTATATTAAATATACACACATGGTATGAGACATGTGCCACGGTATCACAAGCCACATAAATGATTTACTACAAGAACCACCCAAATTCTCCCACTTAAATCATGTATAGTGGAATTCTACCAAGTGTACCCACTCAAAGAAATGGTCTCGTTCAACTTGGAGTGTATGTCAAGATTTGAATTATAAATACCGTGCAGACACTGACCAAAACACACATGTTTTGGCTAAACTTCTTTAGGAAGTCCTATCTGGTTCATAGGTTGAGCAACAGATGTGGGGTACATATATGCTCGGTGAATCACACATCACCTCATCTTGAGGTTCTAACACAAAGAACTCATCAAGGCGACTATCATACTCAAGATCACATCCACAAAATAATGTGACTACCTCGAACAATCATCTCATGATTATGTTGGTATTTGAGTAAGTCTCATCCTTAGTTCACAAACTAAGGGTGGATTGCCCGTGTGAGAGAGCCAATCCTCAACCTATACTTGACATATCCTTTAAGTGTTATGGAATATACTAATGGTAATGAAAAGAATACATCTACTCATTTCATTAATAAAACAACCTTGAATACAATATGGTTTGCATGTTACAAGGAAGTACAATCATATCCTATGCAACCCCATTGCTTGAACATGACGAACAAATAAATCAGGTGGTATAGGCTTAGTTAAAGGATCTGCCACCATAGCCGTCGTAGGTATATATTTCAAACAAACTTCCTTAGACTCAAGTGCATCTCTCACAAAATTATATTTTATCCCAATATGCTTGGTTTTCCCATGATACTTTGGATCTTTTGTATAAGCCAAAGCTGCTTGACTATCACAGCATATTATGATAGGCTCATTCTTGCAAGGCATTATACTTAAATGGGAAATAAAATGACCAAGCCATATGGCTTCTTGTACTGCAGCAGCACTCGCCACAAACTCAGCCTCCATGGTGGATAAAGCCGTACAAGTTTGCTTCTTGCTACTCCAAGAAATAGCTCCACTGTTTAGCAGAAAAATATAACCCGATGTAGATTTGCATCTATCCTTATCACCTCCCCAATCAGCATCCGTGTATCCAACAAACTGTAAACTACCACCTTGGTAGCATAAACAATAATCTTTCGTACATTTGAGGTAACGAAAAATCCTTTTGATACACTTCCAATGCTGACTTCCAGGGTTGGATTGATACCTGGCTAATAACCCAACAGCTTGACTTATATCAGGCCGTGTACACATCATGGCATACATCAGGCTCCCTATATCACTTGAATATGGAACTTGTTCCATTTCATGTTTCTCTTGAGGGTTTTGTAGACACATTGCCTCACTAATTTTGGCATTATGGGCAATCGGGGTATTCATTGGTTTAGCATCCTTCATATGGAAGCGTTCAAGAATCTTATCTATATAAGTTTCTTGAGATAGAGCTAGCAACTTTGTAGCCCGATTCCTTAGAATCTGAACTCCAAGGATGTATGCAGCTTCTCTCATATCTTTCATTTCAAAGGTTGATGATAACCATCCTTTGATGACTTTCAAAAACCCTTTGTTATTACTTGCTAATAGAATGTCATCTACATATAGTGACATGATCACAAATTTGTCCTTTGAATGCAAGACATATACGCAATGATCTTCATCCATCATTTTGAAACCATAGCTCAAAATTGATTGATGGAATTTTAGGTACCACTGCCTAAAAGCTTGCTTCAGGCCGTATATCGACTTCATTAAGTGACATACCTTTTGTTCTTGACCATTTTCGACATAACCCGCTGGTTGTGTCATATAGATTTCTTCACTCAAATCACCATTGAGGAAGGCTGTCTTAACCTCGATTTGATGTAAAACACAACTCCACACCAAGGGTAATTTGATTACCAACTTAAAGAAGCAACAACCAAAATACTTTCACAACCCAATGTGCCTTCTCTTTGCTAGTCTCTTATTCTTCTCTCTAGAAGAATATCTTTCAATCCTCTTCTCTTACCTTTACTTTGTAATATACAAATAAAGGCTCTCAAATTGATGCATTGGATGAAATGGGTGGTGGTCTATTTATAATTGAGTGCCACCCCTTCCCAAAGGACTTCTCTTTGGAGAAAGGGTGCTTGGAACCTTCCAAGTAACCACCCATAACCACCCTTAACCAACTTGGTGTAACCAACCATAATGGTGGCCTTTCATCCATAAGGAAGAGAGAGAGATTTATGTGTTGCCATGTGTCAGCACATGGTTAAGTCACATGTCAATTGGCTAGTAGTCCATGTAAGCTGCCATGTCATCACCCGATGAGATGTCACTGCCACCTCACTATCACTCAGCTAGTGTCACTACCCCGAGCTGGGTCCAACTACCTTGAGTTGACTTGAGCTAGAGTGAGCTAGGTGAGTTGGAGTTGAGCTGGAGTGAGTTAGCTTAAGCTACTGTGAGCTATTCAAAACTCACGTTGAGCTATCTCTAGCTATCTCATGAGCACATTGCTGCTAAGCAATTCATGATCCATCTGATCAAGTTTAACTTGTGCGTACACAAGTATTCGCTCAAATTCCAACAGCTCCCACTCGCACATGGTAAATTTGAACCAATCATCAGTAACACATCAAGAACACATAAAAAAACAAATGCAGACTCATACAAGGCATATGGGTCGTGACCCTTTGGCGAAAGTTGAGTTTTTCTTACTATGCAACTGTTAAGTTAGACATAGCAGATTTTCTCAAATCGATGTGACTTACCTACCTAAATAGATAGTCGTCAAAATGACTCCCACTGTCATTAGCATTAATGGTTATAACCATTAAGTTCACCTGATACCTAAGACTTGTTGTTACGCAATGTTTGGCTACTTTCAATCCCTTTTGTGAGTTGAAACTAATTCAAACTCATGAACCGTACCAAACAACGAGTACTCATGCTTTAAACCGCTGTGCAGTGGAGTCTTGTTTCACTGAGAAACATATGATCCGGATCGATTCCACATACAAGCGACAGCGTATTCAAACAAAGTCTTTCCTTTTGAACTCACTATCTTACAACTACAAGTTATTTAATTGCCCAACAAAGAAACCGACAGACCGCATATTCTCATGGTCATAGGTTACCCATCAAAGCAACATAAATAACTCATAATCACAAAATAGTAGTCAATAGTCACTAAAGGCATACAAAAAAATGAGAAGCTCACACAACATAAGAGATAGGGATCACTCTTAGTTACTTCTCGGCGGTCACTATATTAAATATACACACATGGTATGAGACATGTGCCACGGTATCACAAGCCACGTAAATGATTTACTACAAGAACCACCCAAATTCTCCCACTTAAATCATGTATAGTGGAATTCTACCAAGTGTACCCACTCAAAGAAATGGTCTCGTTCAACTTGGAGTGTATGTCAAGATTAGAATTATAAATACCGTGCAGACACTGACCAAAACACACATGTTATGGCCGAACTTCTTTAGGAAGTCATATCTGGTTCATAGGTTGAGCAATAGATGTGGGGTACATATATGCTCGGTGAATCACACATCACCTCATCTTGAGGTTCTAACACAAAGAACTCATCAAGGCGACTATCATACTCAAGATCACATCCACAAAATAATGTGACTACCTCGAACAATCATCTCATGATTATGTTGGTATTTGAGTAAGTCTTATCCTTAGTTCACAAACTAAGGGCGGATTGCCCATGTGAGAGAGCCAATCCTCAACCTATACTTGACATATCCTTTAAGTGTTATGGAATATACTAATGGTAATGAAAAGAATACATCTACTCATTTCATTAATAAAACAACCTTGAATACAATATGGTTTGCATGTTACAAGGAAGTACAATCATATCCTATGCAACCCCATTGCTTGAACATGACGAACAAATAAATCAGGTGGTATAGGCTTAGTTAAAGGATCTGCCACCATAGCCGTCGTAGGTATATATTTCAAACAAACTTCCCTGGACTCAAGTGCATCTCTCACAAAATTATATTTTATCCAATATGCTTGGTTTTCCCATGATACTTTGGATCCTTTATATAAGCCAAAGCTGCTTGACTATCACAGCATATTGTGATAGGCTCGTTCTTCCAAGGCATTATACTTAAATGGGAAATAAAACGATCAAGCCATATGGCTTCTTGTACTGCAGCAGCACTCGCCACAAACTCAGCCTCCATGGTGGATAAAGCCGTACAAGTTTGCTTCTTGCTACTCCAAGAAATAGCTCCAATGTTTAGCAGAAAAATATAACCCGATGTAGATTTGCATCTATCCTTATCACCTCCCCAATCAGCATCCGTGTATCCAACAAACTGTAAACTACCACCTTGGTAGCATAAACAATAATCTTTCGTACATTTGAGGTAACGAAAAATCCTTTTGATACACTTCCAATGCTAACTTCCAGGGTTGGATTGATACCTGGCTAATAACCCAACAGCTTGACTTATATCAGGCCGTGTACACATCATGGCATACATTAGGCTCCCTATAGCACTTGAATATGGAACTTGTTCCATTTCATGTTTCTCTTGAGGGTTTTGTGGACACATTGCCTCACTAATTTTGGCATTATGGGCAATCGGGGTATTCATTGGTTTAGCATCCTTCATATGGAAGCGTTCAAGAATCTTATCTATATAAGTTTCTTGAGATAGAGCTAACAACTTTGTAGCCCGATTCCTTAGAATCTGGACTCCAAGGATGTATTCAGCTTCTCCCATATCTTTCATTTCAAAGGTTGATGATAACCATCCTTTGATGACTTTCAAAAACCCTTTGTTATTACTTGCTAATAGAATGTCATCTACATATAGTGACATGATCACAAATTTGTCCTTGGAATGCAAGACATATACACAATGATCTTCTTCCATCATTTTGAAACCATAGCTCAAAATTGATTGATGGAATTTTAGGTACCACTGCCTAGAAGCTTGCTTCAGGCCGTATATCGACTTCATTAAGTGACATACCTTTTGTTCTTGACCATTTTCGACATAACCCGCTGGTTGTGTCATATAGATTTCTTCACTCAAATCACCATTGAGGAAGGCAGTCTTAACATCCATTTGATGTAATTCCAAGTCCATATGGGCTACTATTGCAAGTATTATCCTAATGGAGTTAAACCTGACAACAGGTGAGAAAGTGTCTTGATAATCAACACCTTCTACCTGTGTGTACCCTTTGGCAACCAATCGTGCCTTGTACCTATCAATGGAACCATTTGCTTTTCGCTTGATTCGAAAAACCCATTTGTTCCCAATTGCTTTCCTCCCTTATGGAAGATCAACCAAGTCCCAGACATGGTTATCCCTCATAGAATTTAGTTCTTCTTCCATAGCCATTTTCCACTTATCTGAATCAAGACTATTAAGTGCATCCTTAATAGTGCGAGGTTCATCATCCACCTCAGGTGAAACCATGTTCACTTCATCATTTAGAATCCACCACTTCTTTGGTCTTCTAAATATTCTTGAAGACCTACGCATACTAGGAGAAGCATCATGATGCACATCATCATCATGTTGTTCAGGAGGTTGATCATCTTCGACTAATTCTTGATGTTGATCTATTTGATCACTTTCTTGTGTGGGCATATCTTAATCAATATTTTGATCATTGTTAGTCACATCTTGACCAACTTCAGTTGGATGCTCAATGCTCCCACTCAACCCAACATTCTCAAACACTCCTTGTGGTGTAGGTATAGTTGATACATTGTGAGTATCAACTTGTGATTCAGACATTTCATAAAAGGAAACTCCTGTAGAAACATTCCCTTTTCTTGGAAACTCATTTTCCAAAAATACTACATCCCTTGAATCAAATTCAGGTCTTTTACTCCCTTCCTCTAAATCAGCAAACACATAGCCTTTAATTAGAGTGTTCGCAGTACTTAAGGAAAACACATTTCTTTCCTTTTGGTCCTAACTTACCAAATTCAGATTTGGTGTTATGGACATAGGCTGCACAGCCCCAAGGCCTTAAATTGCTCAAATTTGGCCTCCTTTTAGTCCATAACTCATAAGGAGTAGAAGATACTGATTTGGAGGGCATTTGATTGAGCACATATTTTGCTGTTAGCAACGCATCTCCCCAATAAGACATATCTAAGTTGGCTTGAGCCATCATAGATCTCACCATGTCTAAGAGTGTGCGATTCTTCCTTTCGGCCACTCCATTTTATTGGGGTGTATCAGGAATAGTAAGCTGCCTTTTTATTCCTTTTTGCTCACATAACCCTTTAAACAAATTAGACATATACTCACCTCCACGATCTGTCCTTAGACATTTGATCGTAGTGTTAAGTTGATTCTCAACCATATGCCAAGAAACAACTCATTGCTTCACTTTTAAACTTTAACAAGTACACATGTGTATAACGAGTATAGTCATCAGTGAATGTGAGGAAATATCTAAACCCTTGTCTAGATATCACATTCAAGGGACCACATATGTCAGAATGTACTAAAGCTAATGGAAACTGAACTCGGGACCCTTTCCCAAAAGGTTTCCTACTCATCTTTCCAGCAAGGCAATATTCACACGTAGGAAGAGATACATTTCTCAAAGAACCAAGTAAGCCTTCTCATCTTTCCAGCAAGGCAATATTCTTATGTTGTGTGAGCTTCTCATTTTTTGTATGCCTTTAGTGACTATTGACTACTATTTTGTGATTATGAGTTATTTATGTTGCTTTGATGGGTAACCTATGACCATGAGAATATGCGGTCTGTCGGTTTCTTAGTTGGGCAATTAAATAACTTGTAGTTGTAAGATAGTGAGTTCAAAAGGAAAGACTTTGTTTGAATACGCTGTCGCTTGTATGTGGAATCGATCCGGATCATATGTTTCTCAGTGAAACAAGACTCCACTGCACAGCGGTTTAAAGCATGAGTACTCGTTGTTTGGTACGGTTCATGAGTTTGAATTAGTTTCAACTCACAAAAGGGATTGAAAGTAGCCAAACATTGCGTAACAACAAGTCTTAGGTATCAGGAGAACTTAATGGTTATAACCATTAATGCTAATGACAGTGGGAGTCATTTTGACGACTATCTATTTAGGTAGGTAAGTCACATCGATTTGAGAAAATTTGCTATGTCTAACTTAACAGTTGCATAGTAAGAAAAACTCAACTTTCGCCAAAGGGTCACGGCCCATATGCCTTGTATGAGTCTGCATTTGTTTTTTATGTGTTCTTGATGTGTTACTGATGATTGGTTCAAATTTACCATGTGCGAGTGGGAGCTGTTGGAATTTGAGCGAATACTTGTGTACGCACAAGTTAAACTTGATCAGATGGATCATGAATTGCTTAGCAGCAATGTGCTCATGAGATAGCTAGAGATAGCTCAACGTGAGTTTTGAATAGCTCACAGTAGCTTAAGCTAACTCACTCCAGCTCAACTCCAGCTCACCTAGCTCACTCTAGCTCAAGTCAACTCAAGGTAGTTGGACCTAGCTCGGGGTAGTGACACTAGCTGAGTGATAGTGAGGTGGCAGTGACATCTCATCGGGTGATGACATGGCAGCTTACATGGACTACTAGCCAATTGACATGTGACTTAACCATGTGCTGACACATGGCAACACATAAATCTCTCTCTCTTCCTTATGGATGAAAGGCCACCATTATGGGTGGTTACACCAAGTTGGTTAAGGGTGGTTATGGGTGGTTACTTGGAAGGTTCCAAGCACCCTTTCTCCAAAGACAAGTCCTTTAGGAAGGGGTGGCACTCAATTATAAATAGACCACCACCCATTTCATCCAATGCATCAATTTGAGAGCCTTTATTTGTATATTACAAAGTAAAGGTAAGAGAAAAGGATTGAAAGATATTCTTCTAGAGAGAAGAATAAGAGACTAGCAAAGAGAAGGCACATTGGGTTGTGAAAGTATTTTGGTTGCTGCTTCTTTAAGTTGGTAATCAAATTACCCTTGGTGTGGAGTTGTGTTTTACATCAAATCGATCCACACAACTCCCTACTTCGGGAGGAATTGGCAGGGTAAGAGGAGACCAGCGGCAGGCTAGGGAATGCTACGTGGCCTCCTTGAGTGCCACTATGGCCAAGGGGTCAGAATTAGACTCAGGGCCGATTCAGGGGGCGGTCCCTCAAGTTGGTCAGGGCTAGATGGAGACGGAATGGGTGAGAGACCCAAGTATAGGAGCAGGTCAGAGGTCAGTAAGGGAGGAGGGACAGAATTCTGCTGCCCCTCCTACTATGGTTACTAGTTTCATCTTGGAAGGTCCGGAGGAGCCTAAGACTTCGGAGTCGGTGGATGAGCTCGAGGAAGTCCCACTGGGGGAAGAGCTCGATCGGACAGTGCGAATCAGTGCCAAGTTACAAGAGCCCTTGAGGTCCGAGATCCTTTCACTCCTACGCCGATATCAAGATGTGTTTGTATGGTCTACCCTGGATATGCCAGGGATAAACCCAGCGATCATGACACATCGCTTGGGGCTCTACCCGGATTGCGTGCCGGTAAGACAAAGGAAGAGGAAGTTTGCCCTGGAGCGGGCTAAAGCTATAGAGGCAGAGGTGGAAAAGCTTATGGAGGCTAATCATATTCGGGAGGTCAACTACCCAGAGTGGTTAGCCAACGTGGTTCTTGTCTCCAAGGGATCGGGAAAATGGAGGCTTTGTATTGATTTTAAAGATCTTAACAAGGCTTGCCCGAAGGACAGTTACCCTCTGCCCAGGATTGATGCGTTGATTGACGGAACAGCGGGGTGTCAGCTAATGAGTTTCCTGGATGCATTCCAGGGGTATCACCAAATCCCACTACACCCTGAAGATCAGGAAAAGACCGCCTTCATCACAGATAAGGCTACCTATTGTTACCGAGTTATGCCTTTTGGGCTGAAGAACACTGGAGCTACATATCAGAGGTTAGTCAACAAACTTTTCAAGGCTCAACTCGGTCGAAACATGGAAGCTTACGTGGATGACATGTTAGTCAAGAGTCTATTGGATGAACAGCATCCGGACGACTTGGAGGAGTGCCTCAAAACCTTACGTCAGTATCAGATGAAGCTCAACCCAGCCAAGTGTGCCTTTGGGGTTACAGCTAGTAAATTCTTGGGGTCATGGTGCATTACCGCGGAATTGAGGCTAACCCCTCGAAGATAAAGGCCATACTTGAGATGCCTCCCCCTCGAAGTATCAAGGAGGTGCAGAGGTTAACTGGGAGGATAGTAGCATTAGGGAGGTTCTTGTCAAGATCTGCGGAAAGACAATTACCATTCTTTAAGGCTTTGACTCGAGTCCAGAATTTTGCATGGACGGAGGAATGCCAGGAGGCGTTTGAGCAACTGAAACAGTGTCTAGTCTCCCCCCCAATCTTGGCTAAACCACAGTCGGGAGAGTCACTATATATCTATCTGGCTGCCTCGGATGAGGCTGTCAGTTCGGTTTTGGTATGGGAGGAGGACAAAATTCAAAAGTCGGTCTATTATGTGAGCAAAAGGTTAGCCGGAGCCGAGATTCGTTACACTCCAACGGAAAAGTTGGCTTATGCCCTAGTCATCTCCGCTCGAAAGTTGAGGCCCTGCTTTGAGGCACACCACATTATCATCCTATCAAGTCAGCCGTTGAGGCATGTTCTGGGAAAATCGGACTTGTCAGGGAGGATGCTCAAATGGGCAGTGGAACTGAGTGCTTTCGACATCGACTATCGACCTCGGCCAGCCATCAAGGCGCAGGCTCTAGCCGACTTCATTGTAGAGGGCACCCTACCAGAGGAAGTGGACGAAGGGATTTCCCAGACTTGGACTCTCTCTGTGGAAGGCAGCTCCTGTGTCGGAGGCAGTGGTGCTGGATTACTACTCCAGGGCCCCGATGGCCAGGCTTGGCCGTATGCCCTCCACTTCGAGTTCAATGCCTCTAACAATGAGGCTGAGTATGAGGCGCTCATTGCCGGGCTCAGACTAGCGGAACAGATGGGAGTCAGGGATATGGAGGTATATTCTGACTCGAATTTAATTGTGCAGCAGGTTACAGGGGAGTTCGAGGCCCGAGAGGACGTCATGGCTCAATACTTGGCGATAGCCAAGGATCTTATGGCACGATTTCGGACGGTGAAAATCAATCATGTCCCACGTGCACAGAATGCAGTGGCGGATGCTCTCTCGAGGATAGTTGCCTCTTCCTTCCCCAGGAATTCCCGAGCTGTCTACATGGAGTCATTACCCCAGAGGAGCATAGAGACAGAGGCAGAGCAGCTTTGCGTGGAAGGGGTTGAGAGTTGGATGGACCCCATCGTAGCACATCTGACCAAGGGATGGCTACCAGAGGAGGAACAAGAAAGTCGAAAACTCAAGCGTCAGGCTGCCAAGTTTCTACTAGTTGGATCAGACCTTTATAAGAAGTCATTCACTCAGTCGCTGCTGAAGTGCGTGGGGCCGGTCGAGGCCGACTACATCCTAAGGGAAATCCACGAAGGGATTTGCTGAAGTCACATCGGAACTCGGTCTCTTTCCCATAAGGCACTTCGGCAGGGGTACTACTGGCCGACAATGATGAGCGACGCCGGACATTTGGTCCAGACCTGTGAGAGATGCCAGAAAACTTCCAACCTGATTCATACCCCGGCAGCTGAACTCACCCACCTGGCTTCGCCTTGTCCGTTTGCTAGGTGGGGAGTCGATATTCTCAGACCTTTTCCACCAGCGGCTGGACAGAACAAGTACTTGATAGCAGCCATCGATTACTTCACTAAGTGGGTGGAGGCCGAGCCTGTGACGACTATTACAGGCCGGAGGGTAAAACAATTCCTTTGGAAATCCATCGTCTGCCGGTTTGGTATTCCAAGGGTGCTAATAACTGATAATGGCACCCAATTCGAGGACCGATCAGTGCAAGAATGGTGCCGCGAGTTGGGGATTAAGCAGCATTTTACCTCGGTCGCCCATCCTCAAGCAAATGGGCAGGTAGAGCTGACGAACAGAACCATTCTGCAGGGACTCCGAGCTCGAGTTGAGAAGGCAGACGGTCGATGGGTAGATGAGCTCCCCAGTATACTATGGTCGTATCGAACCACGCCGCGAACGGCTACAGGAGAATGCCCTTTCACACTATGTTATGGCTCAGAGGCACTCATCCCTGTCGAGATTGGGGTGAAGAGCTATCGAGTGGAGCATTTCGATCCTGAGGTTAACGAGCAAGGGCTAAGGTGCAACTTGGATTTGATGGATGAGCTCTGAGACCTGGCACGAATTCGACAAGCCGCATATAACCGGCGCATTGCTAGGTACTACAATCGACGAGTCCACGCTAGGAGCTTCATGCCAAGAGATCTTGTACTACGACGGTTCGACGTGAGTCATCCTCGGGACATGAATAAACTAACTCCGAATTGGGAAGGACCGTACCGGGTGGTGGAATCCCTAAGTCCGGGGGCATATCGACTAGAAGATATGGAAGGCAAGCCCCTGAAGCATACTTGGAATGTGCAGAACTTAAGGAAGTTTTATCAATGAGCAAGGGAATTCCTCGAATCTTTTTGTACTCTTTTTCTTTATGACTAATGGCAAGGCTTCGTATTCTCTTCATCTAATAGTAACTGCACAAAGGATTGCATTTTGTCGAAGAAAAATCCAAGGGTCACGAGCCCTAGGCCGTCCTCAAAAGAGGACTAATGGCCACGGAAAAAATTCTAGCCAACACCCTCATTCGCGTGGGAGTGGCTAAAATCCAAGGGTCACGAGCCCTAGGCCGTCCTCAAAAGAGGACTAATGGCCACGGAAAAAATTCTAGCCAACACCCTCCTTCACGTGGGAGTGGCTAAAATCCAAGGGTCAAGAGCCCTAGGCCGTCCTCAAAAGAGGACTAATGGCCACGGAAAAAATTCTAACCAACACCCTCATTCGCATGGGAGTGGCTAAAATCCAAGGGTCACGAGCCCTAGGCCGTCCTCAAAAGAGGACTAATGGCCACGGAAAAAATTCTAGCCAACACCCTCCTTCGCGTGGGAGTGGCTAAAATCCAAGGGTCACGAGCCCTAGGCCGTCCTCAAAAGAGGACTAATGGCCACGGAAAAAATTCTAACCAACACCCTCATTCGCATGGGAGTGGCTAAAATCCAAGGGTCACGAGCCCTAGGTCGTCCTCATAAGTGGACTAATGGCCACGAAAAAAACTTATCCAAGGGTCACGAGCCCTAGTCTGTCCCCCAAAGGTGGACTAATGGCCAAGGAAAAACTCTAGCCTAACACCCTCCTTCGCGTGGGAGTAGCTAAAATACAAGGGTCACGAGCCCTAAGTCGTCCTCAAAAGAAGACTAAGGGCCATGAAGAAACTCTAGCTAAACACCCTCATTCGCATGGGAGTGGCTAAAATACAAGGGTTACGAGCCCTAGGCTGTCCCCCAAGGGTGGACTAATGGCCAAAGAAAAATTGCAACATAGCACCCTCTTGATCGTTAACTTAGGGAGAACCAAGGGTCAGATTTACCCTCGTCAACTATGGAAGGGATCAAGGTTCAACTAGTCCCAGCCCATATGTTTGCAAGCAAAAGATGAATAGTCAAAACGAAACGACATCGTATAGAAGCGAGATGGTCCAATACATGATAATAGAGGAAATACAAAAGGCCCTAGCTAGAAAAAGAAGACTCAAGCATCAGGAGGCGTATCATCATCTCGGCCATCTCCGAGTCCTCCATCCCGGCCACAATCTCCGCAACAGACCGAACATTGGACATGTCCAAATTCGGATGGGCTCGTAACACCTCAGTCGCATGAGCTTGGAATCCCTTGGTCCAAGCGTCCTGCAGGTTCTTCTGGAGGAACTCCTCTACCTCAAGAAGCTTGATAGGCTCGGCATACTTGCGCTCATACTGGCGAATGACGGAGTTTGCCCGAGACAGCTTGGAGCTCGTTCGAGATAACTCCGCCTCTAGCTCCTGAATACGTAGGTCTGAAGCCTGCCGCTGGGAGGACAAATCATCCAAGTTCTTCATGTGGCTCTCCAATAACTCGTCTCTCTCCTGCAGCTGGGTGTCTAGCTCCAAGGTCTTCCTCGAAGCTTGAGAGAAATGTCCGAAAAAGTCCGAAACAAGGGTGACCACCTGTAATGGGCAAGACGAGTAAGGACTACATAGATGAGACTGAAGGATGTTGATAAAGTATAGGTGATTACCCCGGCCAAATACTGGCACAATGTGGCCTCTATGGCCTCTGAGGACTGTTCGGCCAGCACCTGACGATCGGCGGGAGTGGCGAAGTGGTGAATCATACGTCTGGCCACCTGAATGTTCCGGCTGAGATCGCTGGCCTTCACTCCCCAATCAGGAACATGGTCTGGACTACGGTGGGAGACTCCGGGGCTGGCCTGAGCTCTCTCGGAGGATGGGAAGTCCTCTTCCTCCTAACACGACTAGACTCTCCTTCCTCAGCTGGAGGAGCATTCAAGGCAGTCTTTCCCCTCGTAAGAGCTGGGGCGCCCTCGTCCTCTGCTGGTCTCCTTTTGTTCCTCCCCCAGATAAAAGTTGTGCTCACCATCTCAGCTGCAAAATGCAAAAAAAAAAAAAAAAGATATTAAGGGCAAGAAAAGCAAGTTAGAAAGGTATGAAAATAGTGGAAGAATGACTACCCAAAATGACATCAGGCTCGGAGCAAATGTGAGTGGATAAACCCCCCAGGAACAAGGTGCGGTCACATATCAGGACCCGAGCGCTGATAGGGTTCAGCTCCCTCAAGATCTGAATATTATGAAGCTCGTCTTGCGTGATCTTGCAACTACGGACCTTTGAGGGCTGGAAAGCCCACTCAACTGGCACCCCGAAGCTGACCCCCCGGTCTTTCAAGCCAGCAAAGAAAAATCTACTCTTCCATCGTTTTACCGATGTAGGGTTATCGACTATGAACTGACGCTGGTTAAGGGGGGAAAAGGCGAATCGGGGTTCAGTTTTGCTAATGGAAATTACCTTGAACATCCTAAAGAAAAGTCGAGCAGTGGGCTCAATGTCCCGAGCTCGACAGCAAAGAACGAAGGAAGATAGGCACCTCCAACCATTGGGAGTCAGCTGAGAGGGGCATAACCCCACAATAGCGAACACCTCAACTACAGGAGTCGCGAGAGGGAATCTAAGGCCAGCAGCCAAGGCCTGCTCATAAACGGTGATGCAACCATAGGGGGCCTAGTGAGCTTTCAAACCTCGGGGTTCACTATACCAATACTCATCATGAATGAGGTGGTATTTTCGGAGGATGGGAAACAACTCTCTCTCAGTAATGGTAGAATGGTCCGTGGTTAGATCCTCAGGTAAGCTTCCTAAGTTGGGATCACTACTCACATGAGACTCTAAAATGGGATGGAGTGAAATTCCTTCAGGCCTCCTAAGTTTCCCGGGTCTACGAAGGGGGCCATGGGAGGGGCTGGATAACTCGATGTGTGATTCCTCACTACTAGAGCTGGTACTAGAGTTTTCAGAAGCAGAAGAAGAAGACATGCTAAAAAACAAGCAGAAGTAGTTAAAGAAAAGGTCACTGACCAGGAGAGTAAAGGCTGAGGTCAAGAAATAACAACCACGACTGGGCTAGAGCCTCGGAAAGCTCGGTAGGCACGATTTAGCTTGGGAAAATCTCGAGTCACGCCTGCGAAAAAGAAGAGCCAAGGAAACGGGTTAGTCAAGTTGAACATTGTTTTAAAGATTATTTTGTTATCATTAACAAAGGAAAAGGCCAAGGGTTGGCCATGGCTAACCCAAGGTAATATAAATATATATATATATAAATATATATATATATAATGATATATATTAAAAAAAAATGAATGATGAAGAAAGGAGGCAAAAGTCTCAAGGGTCGGCCATGGCCGACCCAAGGACACCCTATATATATATTTTTTATATATATATATATTATAAAAAAAAGAAAAAAAGTTGCAGAAAAAGGAAAGGGAGGTCGGCCATGGCCGAGCCCAGCGCTCGGTCATGGCCGAGCTGGACTTCGGCCTTGCCTGGGCGAGGCCGAACGCGACCGACCTCGGCCAGGCAGGCGCCTGGCCGAGGAAGAAGAAGGAATTTAAAAAAAAAAAAAACACCAAAAAATCAAAGAGGAAGCAGAACGCGCATAAGAAATAAACAAAAAAACAAATAAGAAAAAATAAAGGCAAAGGAGGATGGAAAAGACTAACCTCAAGGAGATGAATGCTTGTCTTGAAATAATAATTGTGGGGTGGGGCCTTAGGACTTATATAGAGGACCCAAGGGGGGAAAATTTTTCAAAATGACCATGTTTCCCTCCAAAACGAATTCTTCCCTCCAATCAAAACCCCTACCTATAATTTTAGGGCAATAAGTGAGGTTTTTTCACATTAATCTCAACTTTAAAAACACTCTCGTGCGTCTTGAAAAAAATCAACAGTCAAGTAACCTACTCCTCGACCCAGCATAATTCTCAGCTCGGCTCAAGGAGTGGGGGGCAAGTGATGTGGCACCAACTTAAATTACTAGAATACCCCTACGCACTGGTAGTCTCACCTGCCACGTGGATCACCTGAGAGACCGACACGTGGCCAGTCAACACTCCAAAACGGAGTCCGAGAAATCCGGGCCGAACTGGAAGACCCGTTCCATCTTGACCGAGATTCTCGGGAGTCGTGCCCACTTATCTCGGGTATCCCAAAACGGGTTCGCCTATAAAAGACAAGGACTCTCGCCAGGTATACCGAAGCTCTACAGCTCTTTCATTTACTTCTACCTGCATTTACTCCACTGATTTGAGCGTCGGAGTCCACCCCGGGGGATCCAAGCCCCGGCCCTCCATTGTTTTGCAGGTCCTACACCCGAGGTCCGACATCCCCAAGTCCGAGGTTCCATTCCCGAGGTCCAGTCGCAGAGGTGGCACGTGGTGGTCGGTCCCAAAAACCATCATCATGTTTGTTGATGAATGTGCAATTTTCGACAACAAACCCGAACATACGAAATTAATAATAAACACAAGAAACTTTATATTCTAATTCTGCAGTAAAATAATACAAAGAGTTGGTTCTTATATGCACAAAAATTATGAAGTTTTATGTAAGAATGTAAGAGAAGAACAAGGAGAGAGAAACCATATGAATTCTCAAGTGTTTTGATTCAACAACACTCCAATCTATTTATAGATAATGTTACAACCATTCACCAAAAGTACAACCATTCATATGTGTTACAATCCTTCACAAAAGGTTATAACTAATTCTTGTGTGTTACAACTATTTAACAAAGGTATACCCCTTCACCAAAAGTTATAACCACTTAAATAAAATTTAAAACAAGTGAGACACAACTCTTTACTAAAGGTTACAATCTCTAGTTCCTTAAGTTGGATCTCTTCCCATACAAGTGAAAGGTTACAACTATTCTTTTGAAAATCTCTCCAACAACATTTTCATTTCTAGATTTGTATGACAATAGAGATGAAACAAGAAAATTTAATATTTACTTAGAGATGTACAAAGAACTTAAGGGCCTCTTACCCCCAGAGCATAGATCAAGCGTTCAGGTAAGTAATATGCCGAGTTCATAGTTCGTATTGGTAGATCGTGAGTTTGATCTTCATTCTATGTAATGAGACAAACCCTCACACTTACGATTTACCTCATCTACCGAAATGGAGAGTACGAGCGATGAGGGCCATGAAATGACAGTCATCCTAAGTTAAGGGCCTCTTTATTTGTGAAAAATAATTTTTATTTTTTATCTCTAATTTTTATTTATGTTTCTATATTTTTATTCAGGTTCATGTGAAAGCATGGGCCACTAAGACCTATGCCTAAGGCCCCCAAAAAGGAAGGGCTCCAAAATTAATAAATAATTAAAATTTATTTTTTTTTTAATATTTTGAAATGAAAAATTACTAATTTTATTTTATATTAATTTTTTAAAATTCATACTCTATTTATTTTGTTAGAAGAAATGTAAACATCAACGACAAGTGGCCAGATGAAGAGAAATTGTTGCTATTGTAGTAGCAAAGGGAGATGCGATAGTGTTGGTCAAGGGATGAGAATGAAAAAAAGAGAGGAAGAGAGGAGTAAGGAAAAGGGCATATGTGAATTTAGGGGCGGATGTAGGGGGGCTGGCATGGGCTTCAGCCCGTGCCAGCCCCAACTAAACAGTAAAAATATATATACTACAGTAATATATATATATATAAATATACAAAAGCCCATGCACAACCCAGCCCCAGGCCTCCCTCTGCATCTGCCCTTGTATGTGATGTTTGTTGTCACAGTCACAAAGGGCGCCGCCACAATGGCAGGGATGGAGACTACAAAAGAAGAAGTCGGGTGTGCTCACTGTTACAATGGCAAAGGGTGGCAAGGAAGAAGAGACCAATGTGTGGCAAGTGGGTGGATGGGTGCAAACACTAGAAAAAAGAGAATTAAAGAAGAAAAAATTGTTATTGATAAGATTTGAATTATAGGTCAAATTAAAAAAATATATATATGTTTTTCCTAGTGAACATCTTTTAAGATATTTCCTAAAAGTCTAGCATAATTTTGAAAACAAATTTTTTTGACTTTGTAATAAATTACAAGGTTTGTTATTAAATTCACAGTTTTTTAATTTATAAATATATTTATTTTAACGTGCCTACAGTATAACAATCATTTCATCTTTGTTACTTTACTATTCTTTATCCAAGTAACGTAACGGAATCTTACTTTCTTTTGTATTATTGGCATGTCATAGCCTCCCGTACTAAAGAAAGCAAGGGTTCCATTCAAACATGGAATAAACTAGTCGTTCTTTTAAAGTGGGCAGGTAATTTTGCTGTGCCCCACCATTGAAACTTGGAAGCTAAAGCATTCTCTTTCATTTCAGTTGTTTGAAGCTGAGCCTTCAAAATGGTCAGTCAAAGTGGCAAAGAAAAGCTCATGGTTGCTCTTTTGTTTGTTTGATGATATTTCACAGAAGCAACATAATCACATGCAACCCACAAACAAAAGAAAGGTATCAGCAACAAGCACAGTATGCCACAGTGAAAAGAGATTGTGAAAGTCTGACATTGATTGATAAAATGGTTGTGTTAGCTTTGTTCCCCATATTGGGCCATGCTTTGAGCAACATGCTCCTTTGATCCCCACTTTTCCTTGACATTCCAATTCAGCCTTTTCACTCCACAAAGCTTTATCCTCAAACCAGCTAAACAATAGTAGCTTTACTCCACAAAGAGTTTGGGAGAATACCTCCGCGGATAGCATATACGGTGAGACATTTCTTCATATCTAAACCACCGAGAGGATCACTGCTTGTTGGACAGGTTTCTTGAGAGACAGAAGCACAAGTTCTAAGAGGCAAATGGCAGAAAGTGTAGTCAACTTTCTACTCAACAACCTAGTTGCACTTTTGCGGAGCGGAGCCTTGAACCGATTCAGCGATGCGAGGGGAGAAGTTCGGTGCATCACGGATGAATTGGATAGGATGAGGGCTTTTCTAGGGGATGCAGATACAGACAGAGAGAGCGATCAAGAAATTGATGTATGGGTTAAGCAAATGCGCGATGTTGTTTACGATATGGAAGATGTCCTCGACGAGTTCAAGCTTCATTCAGTGTACCCTCACAAGGAGGGGATCTATGGCTTTATCCTCAAAGCTTTTCATTGCATCCTGAACTTGAAGGCTAGCCACCAAATTGATAGAAAACTCAAAAACATCAAAGAAAGAGTCAAAAACATAAAGGAGCACAAGACATACCGTCGCAGACTTACACCGGAGGAGGGCTCGACCTCATCCACCCTTAATTCAAACAGCAGATCATGGCACGGTTGCCGAGCGGATGCTCTTCTTGTAGAGGAAGCCGTGTTAGTAGGAATAGACAAGCACAAGGGCCAGCTGAAAGAGTACCTTTTGAAGGGTGAGCCTGGACTCAGGGTAATCTCGGTGGTTGGAATGGGGGGGATAGGGAAAACCACCCTGGTAAGAAAGGTTTACGATGATGCAACAGTGAAAAAGCATTTCGAGATCCAAGTTTGGATCACAGTTACACAGTCATTCACGACTGAAGAGATCCTGAAAGGCATAATTCAACAACTGTTTGGACAAATCAAGCAAGGAATCCCCCAAGAAGTTAATACCATGAAAATAGAAGGCCTGAAAATGAAAATCAACGAATTCCTGAATCAAAAGAGGTATGTAATTGTTTTGGATGATATATGGGATATAGATGCATGGGAAGCTCTAACATATGCATTTCCTAACTCTCAATTTGGGAGCCGAGTGATGGTCACGACCCGAAATGTAGATGTAGATCGAACTGCCCGCACAAGATTTGATGCTCAGATATATAATCTGACACCCTTGACTGAGGATTTGTCCTGGAGTTTATTTTGCAGAAAGACATTCAAAGCAGACTCTAGTCCTCCAGACTTGGAGAAACTTTCTCGAAAAATCCTAGGAAGGTGTGAAGGCTTACCACTTGCAATTGTGGCAATTGGGGGCCTTATGTCAACTAAAGAGGGTAAGATAGATGAATGGGAGAAAGTTAACCGCAGCCTTGGTGCTCATATCGAAGGAAACAGAATGCTTGAGAGTATGAAGCAAATACTGTTGCTCAGTTATGATCATTTGCCAAGTTACTTGAAAGTGTGTTTCCTATACTTGAGCATTTTCCCTGAGAATTGTTTTATTAAACGTATGAAATTGATCAGATTATGGATGGCAGAAGGATTTGTTGAAAGAAGAGAAGGGCAAATGCCAGAAGAAATAGCAGAGGAGTACCTCAATGAGCTTAATGATAGAAGCCTAGTCCAAATAGCCAAAACAACTAGAAATGGAAGGGTTAGCGCATGCCGAGTCCATGACCTTCTGCGAGAAATTGCTCTTTCAAAGGCAAAAGAACTAAAGTTTGTAGCGATAGCCAATAAAAACAATGCACCATGGCCTGAAAAACTCCGGCGTTTGTCAATTCATGGAACGAGTAGAGAAGTGAAAGAAAGCAGGAAGGACTCCCAACTTCGTTCTCTGTTCATGTTCAGGGTAAGAGACCTGCCACCTAAATCACCCATCTCTAGATTGCTTGGCTGTAGTCTCAGGCTGCTCAAAGTATTAGATTTGCAGAGTGCACACCTGCAGATTTTTCCAGAAGAAATCTGTAAGTTATACCTTTTAAGGTATATAGGCTTGAGAGCAACAAGGGTGAAAGAAATTCCACGCTCTATTGGGGGGCTTCTGGACCTGGAGACATTGGATCTCAAGCATGCTGATGTGACGGAATTGCCTGTTGAAATCCGAAAGCTCAAAAAATTACGTCATCTTTTGGTGTATCGTTACAAGAAAGGAACATCTTCACCCTTTCACTCCACTTGTGGTTTCAAGGCACCATCGGGAATGGGGGACCTGCCATCTTTGCAAAAGCTCTGCTTTGTTGAAGCTGATCAAAGTAGTGATATATTGAATGAGGTAGGTAAGTTAACCCAACTCAGAAAGTTGGGCATTACCAAATTGAGGAGAGAAGATGAGGTGGCACTGTGCTCTTCCATCGAAAACCTAAAGAACCTTCGGTCATTAGACCTGAGTTCAATAGGGGAGCGTGAGATCCTTGACCTGAAGTCCATGTCTTCTCCTCCGATATATCTTCAGCGGATGTGGCTGCAAGGGAACATGGAGGAGCTACCGCCATGGATATCTTCGATGCGTAACCTCGTGAAACTGCGGCTGAGGTGGAGTAGGCTAAGATTGAATCCACTTGAGCCTCTTCAAGCTCTACCAAAACTAGTGGAGCTTCAACTTCGCGAGGCTTATGATGGTGGAGAGCTGCATTTCAAGGCTGGAGGGTTCAAAGCACTTAAGGTATTGCATCTACATGACTTGAAGCAGCTGAGGAGGGTGGTGACAGTGGAACAGGAGGCAATGCCACAGCTCGAAGATCTCAGGATTATCCACTGTGAATTGCTGGAGAATGTCCCAGTAGGCATTGAATTCCTCGACAATCTGAAGTCACTTGCTTTTGCAGACATGCAAAATGAACTGATTCAGAGGCTCCAAGGCAGACAAGATGATGATTACCTGAAAATCAAGGACATCTCAGAAGTTTATATTACCTTTCGGCATGGCGACCGCTGGAACCAAATTGTTTTGTCATGATAAAGTTTCTAAGTTACCTCTATGTTGACATTTTCCAACAAATCTAATAGTGCGTCGGATTTTTCTCCTAGGATTGGAACCAAAAGTTCTCTTTCATATCTGTCATTTTTGTATTATCAGATGCTGTTTTAGCTTGTAACTCTTCTCTAAACTGGTTGTTAGTGTTTATATATACATATATGATAAGGACTAAGGATTATTAGTATGATAGGATATTAGTTGATGTATTCTATTAATATTTTTAGTTTATCTTTCATTTAGAGTCTAGAGTTATATTTGATTTAGGTTTTCTCTTGTTATCTTTTAGTTAGTTTCATCTTTTATAGCTTGGAAATGATTTCTTAAGAATGTTCTAATTAGGATAGAATTTTGCCCATAAATAGGCATGAGGCATTCACAAAACGTCTTTGATTATCTGAGCTCTCTTTTCCCCTTCGTTCTTGCTTTTTCTTCTACTTTGCTTTCTTTTTCAATCTTTCCTAAAATTCTGGCAATCCCCTATCAAATTTGGTAGTAGAGCAAATTTGATGCAGGACAACCAACAAATTATAGAACAGAAAGATTGAAGAAACAAAGAACAATAAAGTCGCAAATGAATCGAGTTGTTCACAAGCGATTCGGTGTTCAGCTTGTTAAAACCTCGTTCGAGTTTGTTTATTAAGATAAACGAGTCGAATTTGAATTTAACTTTAAAACTTGATTTGTAAACGAATCGAGTTCAAACTAATTAGTTCGAATAGATGCTTGCGCTGGCTCGATTATAGGCTCCTGAGCAAGCTCGAGTAGATGCTCGGGAGTAGGCTCAATTATAGATTTGCGAGCTACATCATTTAGAGTCTTGAGAGCAGGTTCGATTATGTGCTCGTGAGCATCTCGTGAATATGTTAATTTATAAATATATTAATAAATTTATTTATAATTTTATAAAAATATTATTTGACATAAAATTATCAAACTTTAAATTATTATAATAATATTATTAATAGAATGTGTTGATAATAAGATATGTTGTGAGCTGAAGATTAATCAACTTATGTATGAACTTAATAGAGTAGTTATCATTTTAATTGAGTAAATAAATGTTTAGTTGAGTAACAACTAACAAGTGTTGTACTCGACTGATTTCTTCTTTTAATTAAGACCTAAACATTTAAAATATTAATCTATTATATACTTGTTTTACTTAAATATATGATAGAATAACATTATTTGAATAATCGAAGAGTTAATCAATTAAGTGGTACATAAATCGAGTAACTATAACATTTAATCAAGTAATAAATCCAAATCAAAATAACAAGTCTCTATATTTATATCATTAATCAATTAAGAATAAATATTAATCAAGTAAAATTATACTTTATTTGAGTATCAAAAAAGCTTACTCGAATAATTATGTATCTCACTCGAGTAATACTTAGAATTTACTCGACTAATGTTTTATTAAATTTTAAAATATTAATCGTTACAGACAACATTAAATGCACACTTCAAATATTTTATCTATAAACTAGCATGACACTGTAAAATTTATAATAATTTTATATAAAATTAATAATAGTTCATAGTTCTACCAAAAATTAATAATAATTATTATTAATAATAGTGATTAGAATTATTATTAACTTTAAATAAGACTATTATGGATTATGTAATATTACATCAATATATATAAATAATATTTTCATGAAAATATAGTAATTCTTTAAAAGATATGAAAATTTGTACATATTTTGAGTAATATGCAGAATAAAAACTTTTATATTTTATATATTATATGTTGCAAAACATGCCATATATTAATTTGTAGACAATACATATTTATTATATCTTATTTTTTAAGTCTAACAATTTATTGTTAATTGCTTTTATTATAATAAATGTATTATCAAAAAGATATATTTAATGTTTGTTAACCATATATATGTGTATCACAAAAATTAATTGATCAATCAAAGGGATTAAGTCAACCAAACTATATATTATAATTCACCATTTATATGCATGTTTCTCATTCAACTAAATTTTCCTCTTGAACACCTTAATATGTTATAATTATTGCCCTTGGTTATTGTTATCTTTTTTGAAAAAAAATATTATAAAATAGGAAATACTTAAAAAGAAAAATAGATAGGGGTGTACATGAAGAATAACTAAAACTATAAGGGTCTGAATGAAATAGATTGGGGTGTATGTGAAATTAGTATAGAATTTATATGATATAAATAGTGTTGTAACTTGTAAACCCTAATTCATTTCAATTTCATTTCATTTAAATTGCAATTATAGACTGCGGCTGCTGGAAAGAAACGAAAAGGAGATTAGAGACCCAATCACCTCCACCGTCGCCTCGCCTCTCACTGTCATTGTATACTTCCTCTTTGTCGTCTCTCACCGCCATTGTACACCTCTCTTTTAGCTGTCGTCACCTCATAGCCTTCTCTTTTAGTGGTGGCGAGCCCAAGCTCGAGCTTGGTTCGTCAATCGAATTGATGAGCCGAGCTTGAACTCGATTCATGTTAACCTAACTTGAGCTCAAGCCTAAATTGAGCTTACCAAAGAAAAGTTGAGAGAGAGAGAGAGAATAATCAGGATAGGAAATAATTATTATGCATTCAGTAATCAAAAGCATGTATTTTCTGAATAGATCATGCAAAATCCAATCCTAACTGAAACCCATGATGAAATCCTACTCAAACCATAAAAGATGAAACCTAACTAAAACCTAAACAATTATAACTCTAAGCAATCTAAACAAAAGATGAACTAAAACAAGATAAATAAAATAATCCTACCATTCTAATAATCTTTTTATCAGGGTCTTGAACATGACGAACCAATTATCTTCTATTGATGAGAATCAAAACAGAATTTGGGTAAGAAATAAGAGAAGAATGGAAGGAGATAAGAAGAACATATGGGAGCAAGAGAGAAAGTAGCTTGGGGAGGAGATAAAATGAGAAAGAAATATCTGAAATTGGATAGAAACTCTTGATACTTCTCATTAGGTTGTTAGTTGCTTATATATCAATCCTAAGGTAGTGTTTGGTCGGTGTCAAGGCAATTTATAAGGTACAACCCAAATAGTTATTTGAAAGTACAATCACCCACTACAACCATATAAAAAAATAAGAAAAATGAGGAGGAATCCCTTATAGAACATTAGGGTTCCTGACAATCACTTCTCCCCCCCCCCCCGGGGAATTTCTTATCCTTAAGAAATGGACAATAGCCTGACAAACTATGGGAATTGATTCAGAAACCCAAGTATGTATTCCCACTTATTATTATCTAAATGGAGGTGAGTCCATTACACCAGCACTTGTGTCAATAGGGCTCCATGATTGTAAATAACCCACATATCCAAAATAAGAGCCGGTTCCATTAGAGGTGAAGTATCACAATTAAAAGTAGGCAAGGAAAAACTAACCAACTGTGTTTCCACTGATTTCTTAAGCATTGAAACATGGAACACTGGGTGAATCTAAGTAGCTTGAGCTTATAAGCCACAATCCCAAACTTAGCCACGATCGTAAATGGAGATTAGAATTTACGACTGAGTTTGGAAATTTGTTTGTGAGAAAGAGCTCTTGGTAAGAGTGTTTTAGATAGACCATATCTCCCATTGCAAACTCTTATTCACTTCTTTTTCTGTCAGCCAACTACTTCATCTATTTTAAGCAATTGCTAATTCCTTGTGCAACACCTGTAGAATTTCTTGTTGTTGTTGTAAATAGGAGTCAACTGTAGCCATTGATGTAGGTTTTAGAATGACAGGTAGGAGAGGGGACTTATAACCGCATAGGGCCTCAAATGGGGACATCTTGGTGGAGCTGTGGTGACAAGAATTATACCACCACTGAGCCAATGAAAACCACTTATACCAACCTTTAGGTTGCACAAAACAAAGATAGTGCAGGTAAGTCTCCAAACACTGATTCACCCACTCTATTTGGCCATCAAACTCGAGATGGTATGCAGTAGACATATGCAGTATTACACCCAAAGCTCTAAATAGTTCCTACCACAATAAACTGTAGATAATTAATAATAATTGATAATTGTTAAATAATATTCAAATGTGATCAAGATGAGTCAATCTAATCAAGAATAAAATAAGATGAGATGAGTCTTATCCTAAAACAAAATTATCTCTAAGTGAGATAATTCCGAAATTAGAATTCTGAATGATCTTCATCTCCTAAACCTTATCAAATAAGGTTTTCTCCTCTATAAATAGAGGTTCTTGCATAAGATTTGGAACACGAAAAATCACAAAGCATCATAAATTGTGAGTGTTCTTATCAATTGAGTGGGTGTTGGGTTGTGGCTAGAGTGCACTTTTCGTACTATGATTATGCACCTGACCTAAAAGTCCTAGGAGGCTCATGGCACAACAAATTTCGAAGATCTGATTTTTTTGCTACTAACCAAGTACTTATCTTTGTGATATTTACAATTTATGCATAA
Organism: Diospyros kaki; assembly: GCA_036245055.1. Classification (NCBI taxonomy): domain Eukaryota; kingdom Viridiplantae; phylum Streptophyta; class Magnoliopsida; order Ericales; family Ebenaceae; genus Diospyros; species Diospyros kaki. The sequence goes on from BSEG01000007.1 coordinate 35,388,796, forward strand.
AATAGCTAACATAAACTCCTAAAAACCTTATCCCTGTATGAAATAATGGAGTGTGGAATTCCATGTAGTTTGACAACATTATCCAAAAATGTTCAAGCCACCTCTTGCATTGTAAATTGGTGTGAAAGGCTCAAAAAATAAGCAAATTGGTAAACTGATCTACCACCACAAGGATGCAGTCCCTGCCCTCAGACTTAGGTAATCCTTCAACAAAGTCTATGGATATACTTACCCAAGCCTGTTCTGAAAATGCTAATGGCTACAGCAATCCATGAGCTGCCACCATCTCATGTTTACAACGCTCGCACATGTCACATGTCATCACAAAATCTATCACAAACTTCTTCAAATTTGGACATTAAAATATATGTTTTACCTTAAGATAAGTATTCTAGATACCCGAGTGACCTCCCAAAGGGGACCCATGCAGGGACTGCAGGATTTTGGCTTTCAGTTGGTCACAATCCCTTATCACAATCCTTCCTTGAAATCGTATTAAGCCATTGGTTATTGTATACCCCAGTTTGCTGGATGGATCAATAACCAATTGCTCTAGCAGTTCCTTAGTCTAGGTAGCCTTCTCATAGCTAGTTGTAACCTCTTGTAACCAATTTGGAATGATAGTAGTGATAGCAGAAATTGTTCCATTTTCAAAGCATTGGGACAAGGCATTCGTGGCAAGGTTCTCTCTCACTTTTTTAAATTGGATGGTGTAGTTTAAACCCAACAGCCTGGTCATCCCTTCCTTTGGAGCTGAGTTTGTAATTTTCATTGCAACAAACACTTTAAACTCTCATGATTAGTCTGGATAACAAATTGATTCCCTTCAAGATGATACCTCCACTTGTCAACCGCTATGAGTGCAACCAGCAACTCCTTGCAACCAGCAACTCCTTGTCATAGACACTTAACCCCAGGTGTTTTGGAGCTAAGGCTTGACTTAGAAAGGTAATAGGACGTCCTTCCTACATCGAAACAACTCCTACTCCATAATTATTGGCGTCAATTTCTAACACAAATAATTTTCTAAAATTCAGTAGAGCCAATGTAGGGGCTTCACACATGGCCTGTTTGAGTTTAACAAAAGCATTCTCTGCATGTGCATTCCAACAGAAGTTATCCTTCTTCAATAAATTTGTTAAGGGCTTACTAATGACTCCATAGTGTTTGACAAACCACCGGTAATAACCAATGAACCCCAAAAATCCTTTCACAGCCTTAACAGAAGTGGGTTTAGGCCAATCAAGCATGGCGGCCACCTTCAGTGCTTACCCCAAGATTAGAAATTATGTTCCCTAAATACTCCACCAGAATTTGGGCAAAGGCACATTTCAATTTCTTAACACACAATTAACTAAGTCGGAGAACCTCAAATGCAATTCTTAAGTAGGCAATATGTTAAGCAAAAGTAGGGTTGTACACAAGGATGTCATCAAAGAATACTAGAATGAACTCTCGTAAATAAGGTTAAAAAATATGTTTCATGAGGGATTGAAAAGTGGCTGGGGCATTGCTTAGTCCAAATGGCATAACCTTGAATTCATAATGCCTATGATGGGTATGAAAAGCTATCTCTAGTATGTCTTTCGATTTCATCCGTATTTGATGATAACAGGCTCTAAGGTTAAGTCTAGAAAAAATAGAAGCATGCTTAAGCTCATCCAAAAGGTCTTTTACAATGGGAATAGGGAACTTGTCCTTGATAGTTATGGCATTCAATTGACGATAGTCGCGAAAATGCCAAGAACCATCTTTCTTTTTGACAAGTAGTACGGGAGAAGCAAACAAACTATGACTAGGTTGAACGACAGATTGTTGCAGCATATCTTTTACTAATCTTTCAATTTCAAACTTTTATCTTGGAGGGTATCTATATGATCGAACACTAATAGGTTTAATATTTGGTTTGAGGGGAATGGAATGGTCAAAAATTTTGCTAGGTGGTAGGGTAGTAGGTTCTACCAAGTTGCTTAAGGTTGGCTGCTAACAGTCACCCTCAACTTTATTGCACACCCCTACACTCATTATATTTTCTCTATAGCATGTATTGAGAATAGCTATGCCATCTACACCAGCTTATTCTTTAATAACTTATGTAGCTTCTTTCCAATTATCATTTTACATAGGCCCATATCGAGGTTGGACTCAAGAGCAGTTTCTTTCCACTCCTATCAAAGGTGACCTCTAGCTTATTAAAATTGAAGTTGATTGGACTGATGGTCTTTATCCAATCTACCCCTCAATACTATATCACATCCTCCTAGTTTCAACAACCTTGAGTCTGTCATAAATTGTCCCCCTACATATCCCATCGGAAATCAACACAAGCAAACTTACTATCACTTTCTCCCCATTAGCTAAAGTTACTAACAATGATTGCATGCTAGTGAGACAGCATCCTAGTTTATTGGTTATGCTTTCATCCAAGAAAGTATGTGCACTCCCACTATCAATTAACACCATCAGCTTGTGATTTTCAGTCTTTCATTCCACCTTAATGATTTTACTGTTAGTTAAGCCCTTCAAGGCATGCAAGGATATCTCACCATCACTAATTTCTTCTAATTCATTCTTTTCCATTAGAGTTTCCTCCACCTCCTCTATTTTCTCATCACCTTCTAGCATTAGCAAGTGTTTTTTGCATTGATGGCCTGACATATATTTTTCCCCACACTTGTAACATAGGCCATCTTTCCCCATGTTCCATTATTGCTGATTTACCAGCTGCAGGTTGATTCAACACAATCATTGGTTGAATTGTTATGTTTCTATAACAATGATTATTTCTTACAATCTCCTTATTAGCTCCCTGGTTAACTATCCCTGTTTGAGCTCTTTTTTTATTTGAATTCATGTGCTTCTCCAAGAATTTTTCTGTTTTTTCATTATTGCTTCCACTTATAGCTCTTGCAACCTAGCACTATTCGCAGCTTGTTTAACCGTCCTTGGTTGTAACATCTTGATTGTAGGCTGTAGTTCTTTGCTCAAGCCACTGATGAAGCTTTAGACGAAGTACGCCTTAGTTAAATATGGGTTGACGTTAAGCATTAAAGACTTCAATTCCTCAAACTTCACCTGATATTATTGGACAGAACCCTCCTGTTTTAGTTGGTTAAATTATTCTCATATATCCATCATGTTTCTATCTCTGAATCTACCACAAAAATCTTCGACAAAGTTTGGCCAATTGTAATTACCTTGCACCCGTATCCAACTTTGAAACCATGAGTCTGTTACATCATTGAAATATGTAAAGGATAGGGTGATCCTTTGCTACTTTGGTATACAATACAACGAAAATAGCTTCTCACAATGCCTTATCCATCTTGGATTCTACCATTTGAACATCAGAATATCCAACTTCGACATGGGGAAGTACGGAGGGTTTTGCGTGGGCAGTACTTCGTATCACCTTTCGATAGTCTTCTCATCCAAATTTTCTCCAACTGCAGCTAGTTCCACCTCCAATTCTACGGAACCAATTGTCCTATAGGAGCTGGTTCAAATCCTGGAAGAATTGGATCTGTCTATTCTCTAGGAGGAAAATTGGGAGAGATACTTGAGGTTGCCTCGCAAACATCATCATGAAGCCATCAAAGTTCTGTGACAAGCACTCCACCGTCACCTCAATCAATTCAACCCTCCGATCCATCCTTTTGATTTTCTAGTCCATCACGAGGATTGCTTTGTGATATTTGCTAGACCTAGCTTCCATCAAGTTCACACACGATTGAAGGTCGATAATTGTCGAGTTCACTTGCTGCAATTGTGACTCAAAATTTTTCATCCATGTACCATGTACCATGGCTAAACCTCTCGAACCAAGGAACTAGGAACTGCCCTGTATTGATGGCACTAAACCCGTTGTCACTTCAATCGATCACCCCAACAATCGCCTGACTCACTGCCAAGGAACAGTCGCTCTAATACCACTTTGTCAAGGTGTTGAACCTAATAGACTAATTGTCTTCTATTGATGAGAATCGGAACAAAATTTGGGTGAGAAATGAGAGAAGAATGGGAGGAGATAAGAAGAATAGGAGGGAGCAAGAGAAAAAGAAGGTCTGAGAGGGAGAGAAAGAGAAAGAGAGATCTGAAATTGGATAGAAATTATCGATATAGGCTGTTAGTTGCTTATATATCAGTCCTAAGGCAATGTTTGATTGGCGCCAAGCCATTTTACAAGGTACAACCCAAACAACTACCTATTTTATTCTTGACACTTTACTCCTCATGAAGATGGCTACACCATATTTTATTGTTGTAGGAAGTATTTCCCTCTTTCTAATAAAATAACTTTATCCTATACTAGCAAAAATTCCACCAATTTTGCCAACCACTTCATTACATTAGCAACAGTGTATAGCTTCCACCTGCACGATTCTCCTAGCACAAAAATGCAGAGCTTTCTCAGTTTTCCCCATTTTTTTTTTTTTTTTTCCTATCTTGGCTCGGTTTTCCCTGTCTTTTTCCAAACATATTATTAATCATATTTAATTTGGTACATGGTGGGAATGTCTAGTCAAGTGGAATATCAGAAACCTCTAAGAATTAATAAGGCAATTCTTGAAAAACAAGTGTTTTCCACTTACCTGGACAAGCATAAGCTGACTCGCATGGCTTTACATTTGAGTCCTTAACCACCAGATGGTGTCTCTCAGAATACAGGCAAAATAGTCCTGACGGCACAAAAATTCATCTTCAATGAACAAGCCTATATTGCCAACTGACACTTAAAGCGCACGAGATTCAATTACATTGGATTCTAAAGTTTTGAAATGGAAAAGAATATTAATGCATAGTAATAAGCACACAAACATATTATCACGATGCTTAAATGCTTGGCTTGACTACTAGATTAGGTTCCCAACCCCAAGCATCGAGAAAATCTGTTGAAATAATGAAGCATAAAACATCATAAACCAAGGAATTATCATTAAAGAATATTAGTCAACTACATAGCATCATATATTACATTTTCGGAGAGAATACACAAGCATATCCATTGCCTCTATCACATATAATTAGGTCCATATAACCAAGACATTGACCAAAAAGGAAACGTCATCTTTGGAAAAGCTTTACAGAAATTCATTTATTGCAGAATTAACAGCCCTGGATTAAGCTCCGGCCTGGAGGTGCCAAATCTAGCCTTCTACAGTATCATATCATTTAATGCTCTGATCTTTAAAACTCTTTTAACTTCTTGTCAAGGATAAACCAAAGCTTTTTATGAGGATGGCTCTACTCAGCTTCCAGCTTTAGAAAGCTGTTAATCCCAATCAGAATCAAGAAGAAAGATTGCTTCAGTAATGGTGTGGAGAATTCTATAATGTGCTATCTCCCAAAAATGCAAAAACCCTTTTCCTGAATACTTGAGCCAAGTCCACAACTTCAGATTCCCTCATCTGCCTAGTCATGCCGTCAGATTGCCACAACCACTTGCCTCTACAGGATAACCTGTTTGCAGCATCAACCGTCAAGTGGGCCACATCTCTGCTATTCGTTAACACTCGCAAAGTGGGATTGGAGTATTGAGGATTGGAAACAAGTCGATTCAAAAGGATAAGTGCCTCCCTAAGTAGCAATGTCCTGCAGGAAAACCAGCCCATTAAATAAGCGGGAGATCTAAAACAAAAGAAATTGAATCAGAATTGTATATGAAATATCCCAAAGAAATTTGCACTTAAAAGATATTTCAGCTTTGGATCATGAGCTGCAAGAACATGTGGAAATGAGAAAGTTGGGCTACATTAACTAGAAGAATATTAAACACAATAACGCAAGCAAATGGCTCATTCAAACTAAAATCACTCCACTTGTAAAGGTGAATGCCCACATCAAAAAAGCATTACATTGTGTTATCAATGATAAATTGTTAACCATCATTTCATCTAAAAACTTAAGTTGTTAGATATAGGGTTAATCTTATCTTTTATATTATCATTTTTACTCTCAACACATCCCCTCACGTGTGATCGGGCTTCACTGCCTAATTGGCCCAAACACGTGCAACAATGTAAATATTGGTTCAACAATGAGGTTTTAACTCTGGAATTTTGATTGCTTTGATACCATATTAAATTGTTAACTACCATTTCATCTAAAAGCTTAAGTTGTTAGATAGAGAATTAACTTTATCTTTTATATTATCATTTTTACTCTCAACAATCAATATCAACTTCAATCAATTTAATCATGTAAAAAAGAAACATGGGAAATATTTCAAAAGGGACAAACAAAAATGAAGTATCCTCTGTCACAAATCTATAATTGCCCTTTGCTGAAAGGAAGATCAATCAAATAAGAATCTTGATGCATCTTGATACATCCAACAAAGAAGCAACAATGGGAAATAGAAAAAGAATGATCAATTTAGAAAGAATCCTGATGCCTCTGTTCAAGAAATGTTCAAGAGGAAGCAACAATGAGTAAGAGAACTATCACAAGCACTCAAATTCAATACATGTTAAAAGCATCTTACCTTTTTTTAAAAATTTCAGGTGGCTGGGAAGAGCTCAATGTTTCTGCATCCATTTCTAATATCAACATTTGCAAAATTAGTGCAATAAAGTTGGTCCTTTTTGGAAGCCTGTGACCCAACAGAATTTCAAAACCAGGTTTCCCTGAAGACCCTAAGAAAGAAAGCAGAATAATTGCACTCCTTCGAAGTTCCAGGCCCTGAAAGCATGATGCAATCAATTACTTACATCCAGACTCAAGTAACTTAGGGCAACCAAAGGGCAGAAAAGAAGGCAAACAAAAAGCTGCGAAATCTTATCTACCTAGACTTGCACAGGATTGGAAAAACTGTTTCCAACAGCTGGCAGGTAATCAATCAGAAGACAGCAAAGAAGATTGGATGTGTTTAGAGAGCTTAATGTTAAAATAAAGCAAACACAAGAACAAATATCAAAGCACACAGACACACTTATGATTTCTAAAGAAACAAGGGACAACACAAGTGGGACATGGTAGCATATATTATTGGAAACATCAGTTAATTTTCTATTTTGAGAGATTTAAATGTCAACAGATATGAAACAAAAAAACCTAAATTTTCTTAGCAAGTTACAGGTGTACAAACAAGTTAATGTTCATTAGGAACTGCTAGGTTTCTAAATTAGAAGCCTAAAGGAGGGATTATCAAGTATAATTTCACAATTAAAACTAAAAATGCAAAAAGAAAAAAAATAATAAAAGAAAGAGTCTGGAAGAGAGAGAGAGAGAGAGAGAGAGAGAGAAAAGGAGTGGGAATATTAGAGGATATTTCAGGCCATCTGACCTTTTCTTAAATAACTCAATACAGCGCATGTCCAAATTCCTCCAAATTTCACCAAAGATGCGCCGTCTGTATGTGATGTAGGACAGATCTCAAGTTCTGCTAATACTTGGAGGCTTATTTAGGGTTAGAATGCTAGGGAAACTGCTGAAAAGGCTAGGGTTTTGATATGTAAGTGGCCGCAAGCAATTTAGAGGGAAAAAAGGCCGAAACAGTCACCAAAAACAAGAATCTGAAATTGAAAGATCGAAGAGAAAAAGAGAAACACTTTGGTACACCTATTAGTATATTGTTGTATTAGTATAAGGGCATTTGTGTAAATTCACGTATATACAAACTCATGTATTCTCTGACTTGTATATATTACATACTTTGTAGCATATAGTCAGATGGACTAACATATTTGCACAACCTTAGGGTCCTGTAGGCATCACACCTAGCATTAGAATTGCATCCAACAATTCAAAGAAAGCATCCATGCTTACAGAAACTGTCGTTAATTTGTTCCGTTCATTAATGAAAAAAAGAGATTAAAATAGTATTCATACTATAGTTAGGAAATCCTTTTCCTACTAGGAAACTAAACAAAAACTAAAACTATTAAGGAAAAGGCTAGGAAAAAACTATAAATAAAACTTGAATACATAATTAGAGTTACCAAAACAACCCTAGGAGACCATTGTAGAATGACTAAAAAAACCCTTGATGTATAGAACAAAATTAATAAAGGTTGTTGCCAACATCCAACATCAATATGTCCAAGCACACAAATACAGTGGATATCCAAAATATGTCCAGCTTACAAAGAAAGACAGAAACAATCCCCAATATGAATGAGTTGCATGATGGAGAAAAGATACCACATCAAACAAAAGACTGATTTGAATGCAATAGTTTTCAGCAGAATCAGCATCAGCTCACCTGTGCATCATTTCCGCCACAAGCTACACAATCTGCCAATCCATCAAGAACAAAACAGAACCCTTGAGAAGTGGAAGCATTTTTCACATCAGTACTTGAAGCCACAGCACCCTCCAACTCCTCTTTACAGCCCATGCAGAACATGGCCATTAGTTTTGGACCTGCAACTTCAAACTGTAAATAAAGAACTACAGGCAAACACTTCACCTCAACTGCAGAAGATAGATATCCCCCCTGGAGGTTTGGAGAGAAGGGGAAGCAAATGTGTCAAGAGCATTACTTCAGAAGCTACCACACAAAAGTAGAAGAGAAGTTGGCCTTCAATACACCAACTTGTTTTTCATCTCCACAAATTCTTATAGTAAATGTACCACACCAAGGCCCATAACAAGTAATTCATGAAGTTGGATGCCTGGGTAGAATAAGCAACTAATCTTATGAATCACAATATGTGAACGTGTGAAATTTCCATGAGATGAGAAGGAAGTCGAGACTCAAATGGTTTTGATGAGATATGATTGAATGTCCAAATAGACATCAAGTTAATCTTATGAATGATGGTAAATGAAACACACAAAATTCCATGAGGGGAGGAATCAATACAGACAAATAATTTTGAAGCAATATGTCATGTGAGATTTGACCTGAGAAACGAGCAGTCCACACAAAACCATACACATTGAAGCATATTAAAGAACCATGAAATTTTAGGAAGCTGCTAAGTAGAACAATTCTGGCACAAGCAATAGGACATCATCTAATTCGCTAAATTTGAAGATGAAAGAATGGGGAACTCACAATTTAGAAGCAGGTATAACAGATGGACAGCTTGCTTTTGCACCCTCAAACCAGATTCCTTCCTTAACAAATGTGAAATACTTTGAAACACTGGCACCTTTCCAAAGCTATCTCAGATAGAATTTTGATTCAAACATAAAACATAATTCTATTAGAACATAAAATATTCAACAAGATACGAGATTCCTCTCTCTCTCTCTCTCTCTCTCTCTCTCTCTCTCATAATTAAACAAACACAATAATGCAAATAATACTAGAAACTTACTTCTCCCGATCCAGGTAAGCATTACTTCTCGAGAGAATCATATTCATAATAGAAACAGCTTCTGCTCTTGCACAATCTTCAGTAATCCTCATGGTTATTTGATGCATCCATTCAAAGACTGAAAGCAAATCTAAAGAAGATTCTGGCACTGCAGATCCATCGTTCTTTTGTTTCTTGTTGCATGAATCATCTGCTTTAAACAAACTCATTCTAAATGTAAGAAGGTCTGAATGAGAAACTCTGCCACCATCTAAAGAAAACAGACGTCCACTTTCAGCATTTTCAGGTCCATAAGAATCTGGATAGTTTTTGCAGGAAGGACCTTCAACTATGATATTATCCCTGAGTACAGTAAACTGGAAAAATCAAATCAAAGTTCAGAAGCAAGTGAACTTAGACAACACTTCAGGAGTATTGCTCACAAGGAGATGGACCTTACAAAAGCAAAAGATAACATAATAACATGAAATGCAATTATTTGTCCAAGAATCCCAAACAAGAACATGAGGAAATCATTGTGAACTAAGAGAATAATTGATGGGTGGCATAATAAGACACATATTAAGATACTAAAGTTATAGATATTCACCACTTGAAAAAATAGTTGATGACTCCATAAACAACTCAACCTCCACTCATATATTACTTAAGAGGTGAAAAGCAAAAGCAAAAAGAAAAAGGTTCTTCAAGTGTGGATCAGGTTTGCCTTTATACTTCTTTGTTTATAAGAATAGACTTCATTCGCAAATCAAATAAAAAGATGCTGAGAGGGTGCCAGCTGCAATACAAACCAGAAAGCAATGAAATAAAGGCATTATCCTGCTGCATATGACCTCAAGACACCATGAAGTCAACGAAACCTATAAAGGAGTTACAAGAAGAGCACATACATTGTTGTCAAACCAAACAAAAGACAACTTTTCTTTTTACAATATGCACCAATGAGCTCTATACCACCAAGGCATCTCCAATTACTATGACTCCACAAATGCCATATCAAACATAGAAGCCACATGTTCTTCATCTTTCTACTCATACAGATTCTGACACCACTATAATACTAAAATAACTCTCAATATCAACTCCAGGCCTGTTCATTAAACTCTATCTACTGAAAGCATAAAGCTCCATTACACCATCAGGCTGCCAATCATTCTTCTTCGTCCACACTGGTTTTTCTCTGTTAAGAATTAGTTGGTGTTGTACATAAGTAGTTAGCTTAGGTGTTCTAGGTAATAGAACTTTTACCTAGCAGGTAAACATATATATATATATATACCTGAAACCTAACTGAATTAATACAATCTCTGAGTTTCTCTCTGTATTCTCTCTTCGTGGCCTGCATTTACACAACTCACCCTAAGTTAGTGTGTATTGCAGTTGAGAAAGCATATAGAGGGCAAAGATTTTCAAAAAGCCATTTTCAGTGATGACATTGTTATCGCCAAAGAAAAGGTTGCAAACATGTATACGGCCTTCTGATAGGTCTGCAACCTAACTACATTGTTCGAAAAGTAGCAAGTCTCTGACAAAGGTGCTCTTGAGTTCTTGCTTTCATGGAATCAGAGCCACAGAGAGTTGAATTGGAGTAGACCCTCTGGTTCGATCAGACATTCAGGAGAATTCAGGTTCATTTCTTGCATCAATTAGGCAGGAAACATCTTGTGATCTAGATTGTTCTTGATCGCATCATTCTTTTTACCTTGTGATCTGCATCCTGATCGGATCAGATCTAAGGCCTTTGTTGCTTCCTGCATTTGGTTCATTGGAAACTAGGGTTTGTGCATTCTGTTCATTGTTGTCTCTGTCTGGTTGCATCTAGCTACTTCTTTCTCCTGATTCATCATGTCCAGTTCTGAGGTTATCTGTTCCAATCCTTTGGTTGTTCCAAACCTGTCTGGTTCACAAGCCATCAGCACTGAGAAGTTGAATGGGAAGAATTACTTTTCCACGTCAGCTTCAGTGAAGATGTGGTTAAAGGTCAAGGAGTCAGTGATCATCTCAGTAAACAGCTAAGTGATATTCCTGAAAGTGATAAGACTCCTGTGGGAGAAGGTGGATGCATAATTTTTGTCACTGTTGTGGCAATCTATTGACTCTGACCTAGTGTCTCTCTTCCAACTCTATGAAAGTTGTGCAGACATCTGGTCACATGCTCAGAAACTATATACAAATGACATTGTGCATTTGCATACTGTTATCAGCACTTTGTTTAGTTTGAGGGAAGGGGATTTGAATATGGTTATATGTCTCAGTAAAATTCAGTCAGCTGTCACAATTTTAATAAAATGCTTCGTATTGTCACACACTAAGGTTGGGCTAGGGTTTAGCAATTGGAATTGAGAAGATTAAGAGAGCGAGAGAGCAGAATTGGGAGGGAGAACTCAGATGGAAGGAAAGGAAACAGCAAGGGAGAGCGAGAATGTTCGAGAGACAGAGAGAGGAAGGTAAGAGAGAGAGAGAGAGAGAGATAACTAGAAAATATTCAATTCATTTTTTAACATGAATTCCCATCCTCTAGCTGTGACTTATTTATAGCCTCACAGCCCATGCACCCATGTGCAATACAACCAGAAATCATAACTACCTATAGCTAAGGACAAATACCTATAACAGAAAGGAAAAGAAAATTACAATTACTGCCCTTGGAATGTGACACGTATTCACAGCAGATATTTTAAAACAGGGTGTTCAGCGAAATAGGTTGTTTATGGTGCTCACCGTTGGCTGGTTTAGGATCTGATTTGGAGGCTGTGAGAACACAGATTTTGAGTGGATCTCTGATTGCAAATATGGAGGATGTCTTTGCTAGGTTGCTGTGTAGCACACAAACTGTTAAAAGTTTGCACTAAGTCAAGACATCCAGCATTACACAGAAGCATAAAGCAACAAGAAGTTTGGTTATTCATGTTAGTTGAATATATAACGGTAACTACCTTTTTTAACAGTACTTACCGGTTTCCGTTTATTTTTTGTTTCTTGTAAAAGTCGCCCCTATCCTCTATAAATAGAGGGTTGTCTTGAGTTATTTTATTATGACATATCGGGCACAAAGTCAGAGAAAAGTCTAGAGGATTAGACTTTGTAATCTCCAAGGGATAGCTCGTGTAAAGAGCTATGAGAGAGTGTGTACCGATTGTATTCTTGATAGTGGAATTCTGTCACCTACCTTCTATCTAGACGTAGGATCATCAATCAATTGATGATCTGAACCAGGATAACTCTCGGCCTATTGTATCTTGTTTTCTTGTCTTTTATTCTGTTTGTGTTTGTGTCGTGAGTGTGAGATTGAGATTTGTAAGTAACGATCAATTGTGTAACAATTTGGTATCAGAGCTGGGTATCACAATCAAGAAATCAAGAATCACTCTAAAGGAGAAGTGACAGAAGTTGCGATCAAAGAAATGGCATCATCCTCGTCAGCCACAAGGTATGACATTGAAAAGTTTGACGGGCAAAATGATTTTGCTCTCTGGAAGATGAAAATGCGAGCCCTCCTTGGGAATCTTGGACTAGAGGAAGCTTTGGAAGGAGAAGTGAAGATGTCAAAAACCTTCACGGCGGATCAAAAGGAAGAAATTCTGAAGAAGGCCTACAACATGCTGATTCTAAGTTTGGGCGACAAGGTTTTAAGGGAAGTGTCAAAGATGAAGACTACCGCAGAGATATGGCTGAAATTGGAAAGCCTCTACATGACGAAGTCTTTGTCAAGCTGGCTTTATCTAAAGGCAAGATTCTTTACCTTTAAAATGCATGATGGACAAAAGTTACAAGATCATATTGATGATTTTAATTAGCTTTGTCTAGATTTAGAGAATATAGAGGTTAAGTACGAGGATGAGGGCAAAGCAATGGCTTTACTCCATTCTTTGCCAAGATCCTATGAAACTTTTGTTGATATTTTAAAACATGGTAGAGATACACTTTCACTGAATGATGTGATAAGAGCCCTTAACTCTTAAGGAATTGCAATACAAGGTAGAGCGAAAACATCCATCAAGAGATGCTCTCACAATAAAACTTAGGATAGATAAAAGAGAACCTAGGGTGAGAGGTAGATCAAGGTAAAAGTCCAAAAGTGGTAAGAAAGTGATAAAATATTATTATTGCCATGAGGAAGGACACATTAAGAGGAATTGTCCTAAAAGAAAAAAGGATTTTCAAGAAAGAAATAATTCTGATGGTAGAGATCTGTGAATTCGGGTATGATAGTTCAGATGCATTAGTGGTGTCGGAAAAGGTAGAAAATGAGGTGTGGATTATGGACTCAGGTTGTCACATGACACCAAATAAACACTGGTTCTTGAACTATCAAGAAATAAATGGAGGAAAAGTGCTGCTAGGGAATGATCACGAATGCAGGGTTCTTGGTGTTGGAGATATAAGGCTGAAGATGCACAATAATACTTATAGGACTCTACAATTTGTAAGGCATGTCCCAGAGAGAAATTTGATTTCTCTTGGAGAACTAGATAGGCATGGTTGCAGTTTTAAAGGTGAGGATGGAGTTCTAAAAGTCTCTAGAGGGTCTTTAATATGTATGAAAGCCACACTGCATAACGGAATATATATTCTGCAAGCCACTACTTTGAATGGAGAAGCAGCAGTGGCAGGAGGTAAGGCTCTTATACAGTCTAGATTATGGCATCTTAGGATGTCTCACATCAGTGAACAAGGTTTAAAAGAATTATCAAATCAAGGTATTCTAAAAAAGGATGAGGTGGCAGGACTTAACAAGTGTGAATCTTGCATTTATGGAAAAGCAACTAAGATCGAGTTTAGCAAGAAGGCAATACACTCTTCTAAGGCACCATTAGATTATATCCACAGACCACAGTGATCTTTGGGGACCTACCTGGACCCTATCTCATGGAGGATCAAGGTACTTTCTCTATTATTGATGATTATTCAAGAATGGTTTGGATATATGTTTTGAAGTCAAAGGATCATACATTTGAGGCTTTTAAAACATGGAAAACTATGATTGAAAATCAAAGCGGGAGAAGTATTAAGACCATTAGGACCGACAATGGTCTTGAATTCTATAATAGGGAGTTTTCAGAATTATGCAAAGATAGTGGGATAGTTAGACACTTAACTGCCCCTAGCAACCCAAGACAAAATGGCCTGGCAGAAATGATGAATAGAACACTACTTGAAAGAGTTACATGTATGTTATTTCATGCAAACCTATCTAAAGCATTTTGGGGGGAAGCCGTGACAACTGCAGCATACGTGATAAACAGATCACCATCTGCTGCTATTGGATTTAAAACTCCCTATGAAATGTGGACAGGGCATAAACCAAACCTAGAGCATTTAAGGGTATTTGGGTGCATTGCATATGCCTATATAAAATAAGGAAAACTGGAACCCAAAGCAAAGATGTGTATTTCATTGGCTATCCATCAGGAGTAAAGGGATATAAGCTTTGGAACCTAGAACTGGGTCATCAAAGGGCAATAGTAAGCTAGGATGTCACATTTGATGAGAATTCAACTGCTACGGGAATTAAGGATGACAACCAAGAGAAAACAGTATCTACATCTAAGTCAATAGATGTTGAGTGGTAGGAAAGAGTCTATGATAATGATCAGGAATTTGATCATCAAGAGGAAAATGAGGATGCATCGGATGATCGGGAATTTGACAAACAAGAAGAAAATGAGGATGCATTGGATACAAAAAATCAACCTGACTTGCAGAGATATAATGTTGCAAGGGATAGGCAAAGAAGACAAAGTAAACCACCAAAAAGATATGGATTCTCATATCTGGTATCATATGCACTAGCAAGTGAATTAGAGGTAACTGGGGATGAACCATTGACATATGAGGAAGCCGTGCATTCTAAGGATTCCAATATGTGGATTGAAGCCATGAAGTCTGAAATAGAGTCCTTAAGAAGAAATTAGACCCGGACTCTGATCAATAGGCCCCAAGGTCAAAGAATTGTGGGCTGTAAGTGGCTATACAAGATCAAAGAAGGGGTTGGAAGCAAGGCTAAACCTAGGTATAAGCCTAGGTTGGTGGCAAGAGGCTTCACACAAATCCCTAGAATTGATTTTAATGAGGTATTCTCACCAGTAGTAAGACATACCTCTATTAGGGTGCTACTTGCTATAACAGCAAAATTAAACTTAAGTTTGGAACAAATGGATGTAACAACAGCCTTTCTACATGGGGAATTAGATGAAAGAATCCTTATGAAGTAGCCAAAAGGCTTCGAATCTAGAGGAAATGTAGAGTAGATATGTTTATTAAAGAAATCCCTATATAGACTTAAGCAATCCCCACGTCAATGGTATAGAAAATTTGATACGTTTATGCTGAGTCAAGGATTAGCTAGAAGTTCATATTGCTGTGTTTATTTTAAACATGTGTCCAACAGCATCTCGATCTATCTCCTATTATATGTTGATGACATATTGACTGCTAGTCAGTCAGGAAAAGAAATACAGGAACTAAAGCTGAAACTAAAATCAACATTTGAGATGAAGGAGATAGGTGAGGCACGAAAGACATTAGGTATAGAAATTATCAAGAATAAACAGGAGGGAACTCTTTGCCTATCTCGAAAAACTTATCTAGAAAAGTTAATTAGAAAGTTTGGAATGGCAGAGGCAAAAGCAGTAAATGTGCCATTTGCACAGCATTTTAAATTGTCATCAGATCAGTCTCCTAAAGACAAGGAAGTGTGAAAGAAATTAATGATATACCCTACTCTAGTGCAGTAGGCAGCTTGATGTACAGTATGGTGTGTACACGGCTTGATCTAGCTCATGCTATGAATTAGGGGTGTTCAAAAAAACCGGCAAACCGTGGAAACCAACCGAATCAAACCGCACCGCACCACGTGGTTTTTTTAGGGGGGGGGGTCCAGCACGGTTTAAGAAATCCTCAAACCGTGCAGTATACAGTTTGAGGATTTCTCGGTTCGGTTTAAAACCGAACCACCCAAGTATAATGTAATAATAAAAACAGATTGTATAAACAATCTGTTTATATATAAACAGATTGTTTATATACAATCTCTTATTTATTTTGGTTCTTAGGCTAAATGGTTGATGAAACAATTTATGAAACCATGGAAACCGCACCACGAAAATGGGTGGATTAATATTTTTGATGTTTTGGGCAAACCGCGAAAATCGCACCGCATTTTGCGATGCGATTCGGTGCAGTTTTCACGAACTAAACCAGACCGCGCGGTCTAGTTTGACAGAAAAATCGCACAAGCGGTTTGGCGTACTGAAAATGTTAAAAACTGACCAAACCGAACCGTGCACACCCCTACTATGAATGTTGTCAGCAGATTTATGGCAAACCCAGGAAAGTCACACTGGAGTGCAATCAAATGGGTGTTCAGATATCTCAAAGGAACAATCGATACGATTTTGGTCTATGGTGGAGCTAAGACAAAAGAAGTACCAAGTATTCTTAGATATTCAGATGCTAACTATGTAGCAGATTTGGATAAAAGGAGATCCACAACAGGATATATATATTCAAGTTATGGAATTCAACAGTTAGTTGGAAAGCAAGTCTACAACATGTAGTAGCCTTATCAACAACTGAGGTAGAGTACATAGCAATTTCAAAGGCAGTAAAAGAAGTCTTAAGGTTAAAAGGATTGACAGGTAAATTAATTAGAACTACTGTAGAAACTACACTAATGTGTGACAACCAAAGTGCCATACATTTGTCAAAAAATCAAGCACATCATGATCATGAACGGACCAAACACATTGATGTGAGGCACCATTTCATTAGAGAAATCTTGTACAGAAATGAGATAAATCTAGTAAAGGTAGCAAGGGATGAAAACGCAGCCGACATGTTCACCAAGGCAATTTCCATAGCCAAGATGAAGCACTGCTTGGAGCTATTCCAGGTAGTCCTAAAATGACTAAGCTGATGAGCTTAGTGTGTTGGAAAAGGTGGGTCAGGATTCTTCTCAAGGTTGAAGTCTACACTTATGCAAATGGTGGAGAAATTGTTAAAGTTTGCAATAAGTCAAGACATCCAGCATTACATAGAAGCATAAAGCAACAAGAAGTTAACAGTAACTACATTTTTTAACAGTCCTTACCAGTTTCCATTTATTTTTTGTTTCCTGCAAAAGTCACCCCTATCCTTTATAAATAAAGGGCTGGCTTGATTTATTTCATTATGACATATCGTGCACAAAGTGAGAGAAAATCCTAGAGGATTAGACTTTGTAATCTCCGAGGGATAGCTCGTGTAAAGAGCTGTGAGAGAGTGTGTATCGATTGTATTCTTGATAGTGGAATTCTGTTACCTACCTTCAGTCTGGATGTAGAATCATCAAGCAATTGATGATCTGAACCAGGATAACTCTCTGCCTATTGTATCTTGTTTTCTTGTCTTTTATTCTGTTTGTGTCGTGAGTGTGAGATTGAGATTTGTAAGGGACAATCAATTGTGTAACACAAACTTTTTTGGATTCTTCTCTGTTGAATTGGGAGCACAGTAATGCACTCAATCTTGGCCAATTCCAGTCACACACACGCATGATTTGAATCCCAAAATACATAAACAGAAAATAAGAACATAAATAGAAATCAAATGACAATGAAAGAAATACACAAACCACAAGAAGACAGTCGTTTATCCTGCCTCAGATTATCAAATGATAACCCTACATCCAGCCTCTTGATCTCAAGAGCAATCCACTACGAACTTCGAAAAATCATTACAAGAATCCCTCACACGAATACAATCGCTTATGAGATTACAAAGACTATCTTGAACTCTAGGATTTCCTCTCAATCACAGCACTCGTTACAATAGAATGAATGATGCCCAAGCAACTGCCCTATGCCTTCTATTTATAGACATTTTGGGCGGACAATACAAGGAATATAAAAGATAACACAAAACCTATTATACCCCTCATACATATGCTACCGTTAGACACAACCTAACTTGACTAATTCTGCCACTTGAATATAATTGGACTCCACTGATTTCTTCTAGGATACACTTGATGCAAACACGTAACATTCTCCAACTGTTGAAGGTTCCATTTTGGACTCTCAAACTGTTTATTCTGATAATCAGATCAGAAATCAAACTGCCACGCAGCCTCATAAAGGTGGTGGTCATGGCAGGGGTGGTCGGCAACCTTTTTGCTCCCACTGTCATAAACCAGGTCACAACAAGGAGACTTGTTACTCCTTGCATGGTCACCCACCTAAGGCTAATGCAGTTGCTCTTGATAATCCAGCTGAACAGTCAGTAGATTCCATATCAGTGGCTGGACGGGAGGTTGTTTCAGGTCAGGGATCTGTTTCTCAGCTGCTTTCTGGAGAAGAATTAGCTGAATTCAGTCAGTTTCAAGCAATGAAGCATGCATCTTCCTCCATAGCTTCGGTTGATCAGTCAGTTCCTTCTTCAGCAGCTTGTTCGCTACTGTTTCACCTGGTATTTCTTCTATTTGTATTTCTCACTCACCAATTAATCCTTGGATTCTTGATTTCGCTGCCTCTGATACATATCTGGTAATAAATTCTTGTTCTCCCATTTTACTTCATCTAATGCACTGCCCTCTATTACTGTGGCTGATGATTCTCAGGCTATTCCCAAAGGCATAGGCCATGCTAATTTGTTATCTTCATTGGCTCTAACTTCTGTTTTACATGTTCCTAACTGCCCTTATAATCTGACAATTTGTTATCTTCATTGGCTCTAACTTCTGTTTTACATGTTCCTAACTGCCCTTATAATCTGATTTTGTCAGTCGCCTGACTAAATCACTTAATTGTCATGTTACTTTTTATTCTGCATCTGCCTTGATGCAGGATCGAGGTACTAGACAATTGGCATCGGACAAGAATCTAAGGGATTTCATCACCCTTCCTTACCATCAGATTGAAACACCCCGTGTTACAGCATATTTTTTGAGAATATTTTATTGAAGAGAAAATTCACATTTTTGTAATTATTTGTGAATTTTTTAGAAATGAACTTAATTAGGAATAATCAAATGTTTGAGGTGAAATAAGCTATGGGATGGCGGGTTAGCTAGTTAAGACTCGGGATATGTAAAGATTTTTATAACAAGGCTAAGGGTGTGTTCAAATCAAAAAACAATTGAACTAAATGTACACCACGAGTTCTGATGTGGTGATGGAACACTAAAAAGGTGTTACCGTTAGTGTCCCTAATGCTAGATTTAGATGGCATCTAGCAATTGTAATAATGGGACTAATAATGTAATTCTTGAATATATAATAAAATGTGTTTTCATATTTTAAGGTCATATCTTCATTCATAACTCTCCAATCATTATATATGAATGAGTCCCTAGATTTTCTATTAAAAGTTTTATTCTTAAGTGTTAAGAATATATGACTAAGAACCTTTGTATTAAGGATATCTTAATGATAATTCATAATCCTTAAACTTCTCAAAAGGGGACTATGATTAGTCAAGTACGGACTGTCACATAAGATACTATATTTGATTAGTATGAGATGTTAATGATAAAGGGTGGTGAGTTGCATGCCATAATCCGTGAGATGGATATAGTATACATGTGAGTAGATGCTAGTGGAACATCTACTAAATGTGACACACGTGATAGATCACATGGCTGAGAGAATCTATGATCTATCACAGGTTTCGATTGTGTTACTGCTCCTTAGACCGGAGGCAACACAGTTGTCTTATATGTCGGTGTCAGGGATTTGTCGTTGCTAAGAACTATCCGGTTACTGGGTGAGAAATGCACTGTGTGGTCCCTATGCAATGGCGTATGGAGACAGGTAATTGCTAATAAGATCCGTCGACCTCCGGCGTGAGGTGAACATCCTATGCAATCAGTGGTGGTTCTGATTGAAAAAACCCCTAGCCAAGGTACACTAGATTGGAAAATGTTCCAATGTCGAAAAAAGTTCCGATGTGCCAGCTCAATCTCACCACGCTAATTTTGGCATAGTCATTGAGTTAGTGAGTTTGATCGGTCCATGACTCTTACTCGATCGGGATGAAAATAGATGGAGGGATTATAGTACATGAGAATCAAAAGTCCAAATAGGTTATATTCTGAAGTAAGACTTCATTACTGGTAGGATCGCCTTGACATAATACTAGTTGTCACTCAGGGTCTTTCGGGGTACATCGAGGAGATGGAGAGATTCTCGTTGTAGACCAAAATGTTTGGTCGATGTCAAAGAGTTTGAAGTGTCATGATTGCTACTTAAGAGTAAACCTAGAAGATCACATGCATATTCGGGTGTGGTGGTTAACTAAGCGATTAAAGCTGAAATCGTCATTAAGAGTTAATGACGTCACCGTTAAGAGTTAACGGATTGGATTCAATGATCAAATTAATAAAGAGCAAATGTCAAGAGTTGACAGGCATGCACTAAGAGTTAACGGGGGCTCGATTTCATCATAGATGGTGAAAGGGTCATTAAGTGTTAATGGCGAGTCTAGATGCAATTTATGAAAACTTGGCCGATCAATTTTGTTGACCAGTCGAGCCAAACGGGTCGTAAATCGTCGATCGATTTGTCGTATCTGCAACGAAAAAAGAGGGCACGTGGCATGGGAGGACGAGAAGGGCAACGGCATGCATCCTTCTTGTCGCCCCTTGGTCTCCTCTTTCTTTCCTATGGTCGATTTGTCCGTTTATGCAAAGCAGCTAGGGTTTCCCTTTTTGGGCATGTATACATATGATATATGTAAATGGAGAACAAATGGGGTGTGTGGCTTGTGCGATTCTTTCTAGACCTTAGTCGTTATTCGCCCTCAAGAGAGTCTAAAAACCCTATCTCCAGAGCCCTAGCCCCTTCCTCCATTGCTCCTCTGTTCATATTGCTATTATAGTGAGATTGTTATTGGGTTGAAATTTCCATCTGTTTGAACCCATTTTCAGCCTAATCTCCCTCACTCTCTCTGGCTAGCACATAGGGTGAGTTGAGGGATTCATCCATCCACCGGAGCGTGGACTGACTAGGCCCCCCATGCTTTTGGGGGTTGGTTCGGTATAACCAAAGGTTTGTTCGGGAGCTGTTCGGGAGCAAGGTGTTGCAGTCCAGTAAGGATTCCAGCCTCTACATTGGCCTTCAAATTGTTGTGAGGTACATATACTAAACCTCCTATGGAATGGTTTAGGCTTGTATTGCATATGGACATTGGAAATAGGTCATGCAAGGTGATTTTGATGTTTATTTCCGCTGCTTTATTTGCGTTTTCGGAAAATATTTTTGAAAACCGGTTAAACCCTTGCATTGATACACCAATAGTTGGCGTTTCCCTTCAAAAGGTTGCGGGGTAAGCTTGTGATTTATCAAGGGTTGTTAAGCAAGGAAGAAGGATCAATTACTTGGTGGCCTTAAAGCATCCTGTGATCCTATGACAATTAAAAATCAAAAAGTAGATAATAATAGAATAAATAAATAAAAAAAAGTGAGAGCTTCATGCAATTGCTAGCAATTAGCATATGAAATTGGAGTGGTAGAGACAATGCGTGAGGCAGTTCTCATTTGGGTTGATATAAATTTAGAGTTTAGCTTCATTTGAGAAGCTTTGGACTTGCAAGCAGTTGAGCAAAGATAAAAGAGCACGAAATGACAAGAAGAACAGAGAGCAATAGAGACAGTAAAAGCAAACAAGGAAGAGAGGGAAAGAAAGAAATTGAAGAACAGAGAGTAGGAGTTGAAGGTGATGGTTA
The DNA here is from genome assembly GCA_036245055.1 of Diospyros kaki. Lineage (NCBI taxonomy): Eukaryota > Viridiplantae > Streptophyta > Magnoliopsida > Ericales > Ebenaceae > Diospyros > Diospyros kaki. The sequence continues at coordinate 35,410,765 of BSEG01000007.1, forward strand.
CAGAACAAGAAAAATAGAGAGAAATAGAAATAGAAATCAAGAGGGGTCTCAGCTAAAGGAGAGAAGACCAAGGCTAATCTTCATCAAGTTTCTTGTAAGGTAAGGGGTATGAGCAGCATTTTACTTGCATTGTTTTGTTTGACATGCAAGATTAAATTGCACATATTTTATATATGTTAAATGGTGATGCATGTGCTAGATGAAACTTTTTGTCAGAAGTATGTTAGCTTGTAATCTAGTCATTTGTTCCATTATACGTGTCTAAATGCTACTCATGTCATTCTGTAGCATGCATGTTTTTAGAACTGTATAGCTCACCTTGAAAATATTATTTTCCTTGTACAAATGTATATATATGTAGATGCAGCAGGTTCAAGGAAGTGCAAGGAAGGCTTGAGAAGCAAAAGGACCCAACTACGAGGAGGTAGAAGTAGAACTACTTGGGTTCAGTCATGTTTCTGCAACGTAATGATACATCAACTTGTATACAGTGCATATTGGTTTTACACAAGAAATTGATATATGTAAGTAATGGTTGGTATAGTGATTAGGTTTGATCTTGTTGCACAATTTCACCCTTAATTGTCTTTGAAGATAATTATGACCGAGTAGGTAAGGGTGAAACCAACTAGAAATTAATTTGCAATTAGTTAAGCAATATGGTGTAGAGGGGACCTTTAGCCGGGAGTGTGGGCAGATTAAAGATTTACAGCAAGCATTTGGTTTTTGTAAATTAATTTTCCCCAGTTTCTTTTTTTTTTTTTCCCCTAACTCCCCCGGGGAAGGGTGCTACAAGGTAAAAGTCTGTGTTGGATTTATCTAATTCCCCTTATGGCCTTAGGACACGTCGAATGTTTGTATTTCCAAATATTGTTCTTCAATCTCATAAGGCAATGGTGTTTTCGTGCAAAGAAAATTACGGATGGGCAATTACTCATTTTAAGGTCAGAAACATAATGTCCATGCATTAGTAATTAATCATTGTAAAATCAGAGCAGTAATAATGCAGAATTTCATAAAAAATAAGGATAGGTAAACCAATAATCTTTCAGATACAAGATTATTTCTAAGATCTTCCCAAGAAAAGTAATTTTCAGGCAAATAGCATTAAGAATGTGCAGAAATTGGTATTGGAATGCAAAGAACATTACTGACAATAAAGCAACTCTGTTAGGAATGTAATGTCCACAAATGACTAGATGCATGACCAATAGGATGTCAAGCATCTATATCATACATTTACCTATGGTGCAAGTATTACATGGGAGCTTCACAAATTCGGAAGAATTTGCATAAAATAGGTTAAATTTGAACCAAATCAAAAATCAAGCATTTACAAAATATACATTCTCTAAAACTGAGACTGCAAAAATTTGTAATGGCAATGAAAAGCATGCTAAATAAAGTTCATGTGAAAACATACCTTCTGTAACATTTCAGTTGCAGACTAAATGTCTGACTGAAAGCCATACGCAGCACGCGCAGAGATCTATAGACAATAACAGGCTGAGCAACATTGAATTAGTTTCTGAATTTACACCAAAATCATATGCAACATATGTGAAATCCCATACACTGTGAAACACTGTGCAAAAATAAGTTTTGAAGCAAATAAGAAGAAGAAAAATAATGGGAAACAAAACATATTCCCCACCTTTAAAAATGACCATAAAGTAAAGCCAGTATAAAATGTGCACGGTACCATAAAACCAAGAAGTCGAAATATGTGTCGATGACAGGCAACTTTTGAAGTTAGAACTTTCTAGAAGAACTTATAAAAGTAGCTACAGAATTTAAAAGCCTAGCTTGCAAGGCTCTATTTAACGATTTCAATTTTTTTAAAAGACCATAAGAGATTGTTTAGTTGTGGAAAACAATTTCCATTTTTCTATCCCCAATTTTCTAAAAAATCTCTAGTTTTCATTTTTCATAGAAAATTTGAAAAGCACGTTTAAATGTTAGAGATAAACTCATTTCCAATCTGGAAAATTCAAACATATGTTCAGAAAGGAGAGAGATATTTTTCTTTTGTGTAACTTATGTTAAGAGAAGAAGATGGTGATGATTTTGGGAAAATTTTGTACAAAACCATGCTTCCCAAATCTCCAAATTGGTAAGGAAAACTTTAAAAACTCACCTTAGGATTTTTCTAAGTTCAATTCAATTTTGTAAAATTGCATTTTCCAAATCTCCATTTTCTATTTGGAAATTTTTTGTATTTGAACAAGTCTTCCAGTTTTCCATTTTTTATAGGGAAACTTTCTGGAAACTGGGGTTGTTTCCACAACTAAACAGGCCCCTAAAGTTCTATGTTTTTGAAAATCTATTGTGGTTCATGTAGTCAACCCAACGTGGTGGTTAAGGCTTGTGATTGCTGTTGCAGTTTGGTCAAGTGAACCAGCAAAGGAGCTGCCACAGATCAAGAACATAAACATTAAATCTACAGACTTGATAGCAGAACAGGTTCTACCGCGTTCTTTATAACAAGGGAACAGTTTCTAGTTCCATAGAAGCAGGTAGGACTAGGAGTATAGGATATACACCACTTCACATGTTTGTTACTATTCAGCACATGCAGCTATGGATATTTGTGTATGCCATGTCCATGTATACTCATACATAACAAACTAACACTTCCTAGTTTTAATCTAAATTTAGCCCGTTTACTTAAAAAATACGTCAGTCATTCTAAGCTTTATTATGATGATAGTTCAAGTTAACATGCTCAGTACCCTTTCTAAAATGGCTGTGATAACAATCCTCATAAAAAAGTGGCTGCAAGGGCAATGTCTTATAAGAAGAAAGACCCATAATCTTATCCCCAAAAATCCATTTCGTGCATTTGCTTACCTTTTACAAACCAGCAGTTCCAGCTTCTCTATTTATCTATTATCCAATAACTTTTTCCTCATTGATTCGGAAGAGTGTTATAACTTCACAGTATATTGCAGCAAGTCTATTCAGAACCAAATTTAATGTAGCAAATCCATAAAAGTACACAGTTCTGTAACTCACATTTTCAAGACTGCAAAGATCAAGTAAAGCTTCAAACAAAGCATCCAAATTCATCATCCCTGTATCAATCTGCAATGAAATAAGAATCCATTAAGGATAGCAGGGAAGATCAAAGATTTATGCAAAAATTAACTATAAAGTGTTATGACTTTCACAAGCCTGATTTTGATAAAACAATATGTTGCTATATAATCAAACACAATTGCAAGAGGTAATTATTCAAATTAGTTTTTGTACATTTACACAAGCACTCTCAAATAACAAAGGCAGTTAATATCAGCCAAAAACCATAGGCCACTCATGAAAGAAACAAAACTCAACACAAACCAAGACTGAAACTTTCATAAAGACAAACACAGGAGTTGAAAAATACACGAATGACTATTTTGGGCTGGATCCATGGGAAAGAAGAGAAAGTATGGATATCAAGTAGATGATTGATGCTAGATTTATGCACTTGGAAGATGATCCAAATTCCTTATTACATGATAATCTGATTAACTAAATGGCATGTTATTGCAATGACAGACATTTAATAGAGGAGTGTTACACCCTTAGAGATGAGATAAGGCATGAAAGGGAAATCGAGAATATTAAGAGAACAACTGTCACAACCCTAGGGTTAGTTAGGGTTGTGATAGGAATTGGGAGAAGAAATCAGAATTATAGGAGGGGGAAAATCAGTAGAAGAAGAGAGAGATATTGAGAAAAAGGGGGAGAAGTTGAGAGAGATTGGAGAGAGTCTTAAGAGAGAAAATCAGATTTCATTCATTCAAATCAAGTATCCCCACTCTCTTACAGCAATGGCTTATTTATAGCCTCCATCCATCATCTGCCCATGTGCAATACAACTATAAACCTAACAATTACTATATCCTTATTACAATATTGCCCTTATACTACTATTAGGGACATGACAATTCCCCCCGCCTTGAAACATTTCTTGTCCCCAAGAAATGCCAAACCTCCACAGCTTTCCATATCCTTTTTCCTTCTCTTCCACAGCTTGGATGGAGAAGTTTTGAAAAAATTCTGTATGCATAACAGATTTGCAGTGGTTCTCATGTCCTTTAATTGTTCATCCTTTTTCGCAATAGTATCCTCAAACGCCTTAAAATGTGGCAATGTAGAAATGTCGAGTCTAGGAGTTGCTGCAACATTAATTTCCGTCATCTCCCCATCCATCATTGTAGTAGGAAAAAATCCCAATTGGCCATCTGTAGCAATAATGCACAAAGCCGCAGCAGCTTTGTTCTCCATGGTCAAGCTTTTGACTGCTGCATCTATCTTCCTTAGCTTTCCTCCTATTACAGCCATTTGCCAAGATTCCTCACAACTTTGAATCTCTCTTCCCTCCAACATAAAAAACTGGTTTGCACCTTTTGAATTCTAGTTTATATCTTTGGAAATGACAGCAACATGGTGACACCATTTAAGATCTGCAAAACTTTCTCCTGCTAGTGCTGTCTTCACCCTCTCATCAACTAAGGAATCCTCAGCATTATCCGAAACCATAGACAATGGCATAGTATCCTTAGGAGCTCCACCATCAGTTCCATTTCTGTTAGAATTCTGATTCGGAACACCATCCGATCCTTCCGTCCCTGCTTTAATCACAAGAGGTAACGGATTGGCTTTGGCTTCCTCGGTCAGTTCCTCAAATGCTGCCCCCGTTTCCTCTCTTAATCTTTCGGTAGTTGCATCTTGAGGTAGTAGTTCTACTTTTAACTTCTCAATCAATGCAGCAGAGTTCCCTTCAACATTACGGGTTGCCGACGTTGATTGAGCATGTGTGTTATTTAGAACTGGACCAATTTTAGATTCTAAAGATTTAGAGATGTTTATCTCCAATTCCAGAAATCTCTTGTTGCCTCCTCCTTCTATTGCTCTCTGATTGACTGCATCACTCATTTCTTGTTTTGGGCTTCCGTGATTGTCATCTAGTCCATCTTCACCAAGAATTTCTTTTCCAAAGGAATCAGAACCTGCTGTCCCAACCACCAGATTGTTACAACTTCCCTCTATGTAATGTTGTTCATCACCAAAACTACTCCCGACTTCGCAGTCATCCTTCTTGTCATTGCAGCCTAAATCCGAATATTTCTTCTTCTACCCAGAATCTAAAGCAGACAGTGACTTGGCCTTCCACAAGCTTGACTTCTCCTTAGGCGACTTCATTTTCAGAAACTCATGAGGAGAATAAGGATTACTCATAGGATATGGCAACTTCTCTATAATAATTGGATCAGAGTATTCCTTGGAAAGTAGACAAGCCGGTAATCTAACCTGGTTTTGTCTCGCACACATTATCATGTATTGGTCCATCATCCATCTTTTGAAGTCATCCCAAATTTCACGGGTGTGACTGAACTCCTCACGCAACATATCGGCAATAGTGTCTAGCTTCTTATCCACCACCGATTCTATAGGTCCAATATGTTTCGGCCTCTCCGTCATCGTTGCCGACACTTGCTGCCATTGAGATTCCATTTGCTTCATTCCCATGTCATTTGCCATTAGAATTCAGATCGCTGGTGGATAATTGATCGCCTCAAGGATTGATAGCTGAGAAACCACCTCCGCTGGAATCAGGGAAACTGAATTCGCCTGCAGCTCGCACCACCTGCAATTGATCGACTCAGTTGTTCTATCAATCCTACAGTTGCTTCCTGAAACTCCTACTGCAACTTGATCAACATCCTCTAAACTGCCATTACTATCTTCTTTCATCTGCAATTGACAGTCGATCAAGACTAACAACAGTTGCAATCTCAACGATTTCCCAATCCAAACAGATCGCTGGAAATCACTGCACCCGATCGCTGTGGATCAACTACCGTGCAAGATTTGCCTCACTGTGGATCAACGTCTAAACTTAACAGCTTCAGACGTCAAATCTGAGATTCAACCAGAGATCGCCTGGTTGCTTCTCGGTCTCGAATGCTGACAATTCACCGAAAGTCGGAATTGCCTGGCCCAATCACCTTCAAATTCCGAACTGAAATTACAGCCAATTAATCGATCGGAATTCTCCTATCGGAATCGCCTGGGTTGCTCGCTTCCTTGATCGGTTAAGCCGCGCACCTTCTTCAATCGGCTTTGTTACTCAGTTGGCGCCACTATAACATGTTAATTGACTCTAACGCAACCATCGCTTGCTGAATTTCGCCTTCTCACAGCCTACTACGATCACCTAGGGTTACAGAATCTCCTAAACTTGCTTCACCTTCCTTAATCGACTGAAAAAATGTTTGGAATCTCCGTCAAAACCACTGCAATTCCGAGCTGAGAGTTGCTTCTACCTTTCGATTGATCAATCGAATTTGTTGGAATGCTTGAATTCACAGGCTCCGTTGAATTCACCGGCTCATCGGAATTTGCTGCTCAACCAATTTCATCGAGAGTGTCGGACTTCCAATCAGAGTCGCCTGGCCTGCTCGTCTGCTAATTCTGATCAGCTGAAATTGCTCCAGGAGTTGTCGGAAGCACCGTCGGAACGGCTTGGCCAGATCGTTTTCACACGCCTTCACAATCTGGACCTTAATCCAGATCCTTAACCGAGATTTCCTCCAACGAAATCACTGAAGCTGATTTAACTAGCAAAAATTTCAACACATACTGCTAGAACAAAAACTTGAATGGACGACTCTCTTCAAATAGAATCAAATCACAGCCAAGGATTGGTGCTCTGATACCAATTGTCACAACCCTAGGGTTAGTTAGGGTTGTGATAGGAATTGGGAGAAGAAATCAGAATTATAGGAGGGGAAAATCAGTAGAAGAAGAGAGAGATATTGAGAAAAAGGGGGAGAAGTTGAGAGAGATTGGAGAGAGTCTTAAGAGAGAAAATCAGATTTCATTCATTCAAATCAAGTATCCCCACTCTCTTACAGCAATGGCTTATTTATAGCCTCCATCCATCATCTGCCCATGTGCAATACAACTATAAACCTAACAATTACTATATCCTTATTACAATATTGCCCTTATACTACTACTAGGGACATGACAACAACTTGGGGGAGAGATCAGTTGGAGAGAGAGAACAGCAAGAAGATAAGGGAGATGATCACCGAGAAAGAGGGAGAAATATTAGGGAGAAACAGAATATTCAATTCATTTTCATCATGCCTTCTTCCTGCAGCTGAGACAATATATATATATAGCCTCATTTTAGCTACCGGACAAAGCTCTCTAACCACCTAAGCTACAAGATAAAAGAGAAAAATATCCTAACAACATCTAGCTACAAAACAAACAACCCTAACAGAAATAGAAATTAAAAAACAGAAAACCAAAAATACCCTTGGAATGTGACAAATTTCCCCCCTTTGAAATGTTTCTTGTCTCCAAGAAACTTATTACCATTGAGCCATAGTTATTCATCCAATTCCAGCTTTCTCTATCAGTTTTACTCTTCTTTCTTTCCTTCTCCTCCTAGGCTTTTTCCTCCTTTGTTTTACGTTCCAATTCTCTTGCTCTTCCTCTACTAGGACCAGCATCAGAGGTAGTTCAATGGACTTTGCTTCCTATGTCGGTCCATTGAATAATTCCTCATTAACAGGTTGACAGTTGAACAATCTGTCAATAGGCACAACTTGCTTTATCTGCTCTTCTTCTGGTTTATTGACAGCTGAGTTCACTACAACAGACTTCTCCCTCGCAGGAGCCTCAATAACCTCTCCAGTAACTGTCTTTTCTTCTTTGTCATCCCGAATTATCTGCTCCAATTCAGGTCCTTCCTCATTTCCTTTAGGTTGTAGCCCATGCTTTTCATTGTAACTCTCATCTCCAATCTAAATTAAGGAAGCAGAATATACCTTAGAAAAACATTCGGCTGAAATACTAACCTGAAACTTCTGTGAAAACGAAATCAGTAAGTCATCCATCTTGTGTTTGAGGTTAACGAGTTAAGTGCGTGCTTCCTTGATTTCTTTTCTTATTGCAGTGCATTCTTCTGTGATTGCTTTTCTTGTTACGGCGCATTCTGCTCAATAGCAACTCGCCTCCACTTGGAGTTATCTGAAACCAATTACTAGGTTGTTCATCTTAGTTTCCAATCGTTTCATCTAATTTTCTTCTTCCATAACCAATGCTTGCCTCATTCGTGCACCTTCTGCCATATTCGATGTCGCCAAAACATTGGACTGATCACTGTGAAGAGCGTCTGAAGATCACTTGCAGACCGCCTGACTCATAGCTAAGGACCTCAGAATCTGCTGCTCTGAGTCGTCTCTCCAGAATGGTCGGAATCTCCTTCCGATCAAGGTGGACAGCTCTCGAAGGCCAACAGTTCGCTTCACTAGTATGGGTCGGAGCTTCCGATTAGGGTGGGAAGCTCTTGAACGCCACCGGTTTGCTTCATCAATTGGAGTCGGAACTTCCGATCAGAGTGGACAGCTATCAATGGCGCACAAGTAGCTGAAAAGCTGGCTCTAATACCAATTGTCATGCCGTTAGAGATGAGCTAGGGTATGAAAGGGAAATCAGGAATATTAAGAGAACAACTTGGGGAAGAGATCAGTTGGAGAGAGAACAGCAAGAATATAAGGGAGAAGATCACCAAGAGAGAGGGAGAAATATTAGGGAGAAACAGAATATTCAATTCATTCTCATCATGCCTTCTTCCTACAACTGAGGCAATATATATATAGCCTCTAGCTACCGAACAAAGTTCTCTAACCACCTAAGCTACAAGACAAAAAGGGAAAAGACAAAAGGGAAAAATATCCTAACAATCTCTAGCTACAAGACAAACAACCCTAACAGAAATAGAAATCAAAAAACAGAAAACCAAAAATACCCTTGGAATGTGACAAGGAGAAACTTGAATGAAGACTTCTATCTACCCACGTTACCCATCAAATAGTCTAGGAAATGTGGAAGCTGCAAATCATTTTCTTTGCACAAGTCTAGGTAGGAAAATTGATAAAAAGGCAAAATCTTGGAAGATTTACAGTGGTTCTTACAAGGAATACCTAGAGGAGAGAAGATCATTGTGTAAGATGGCTTAAATGGTCATGTGGGTAAAGTGAAAGGCATAAAAATGGGCATGGCAATTATGGCTTTTAAGAAAGAAATGGTGAACCCAATGCAGAAGGCTATTTTGGATTTTGGTAAGGATGGTCCTAGTTCTTGCTGAGCACAAATAAGAGGACAGAAGAGAAGATGATGCCATTTTGTTATGAGCAATAGGCACCTTTATTCTCAGTTGCTTAAGTGGCTAGTTAGTCTTGTTCTGTTTTAACAAACAGCAGTTATCTGCTCTATTTGTTACTATCAGCTGTCAGTAACAGTTAGTTGGTTAGAGATTCTGTTGAGTAGTATATAAACTCAACTAGTCTCATTATATCATTTGAGATCCTGGTTATAAATTTGAGGGTTCAGTTCTTTCTTCTCAATTATCTCTCAATTTTTCTTCCTTTGCCACAGCATATGATCTCATCATATAGACAACCACATCAATTGGGAATACAGCATGTATTGTTGTGTTGTTGCATATGATCTCATTATAACTGTTGAATTGTTGACCACATCTCAATGAAAAGCTTAAATCGGTAGATAGAGGATTCACTTTATCTTTTTTACTGTTATTTTTACTCTCAACAAGCCCCTTCACATGTGACCAGGCTTCCACTGCAGAACTGACCCAAACAAATGCAACTATTTAAATATAGGGTTAGCAGCATTGTTTTAAAAACCGGACTGGACCGGCCGGTCGGACCGGCAAAACCGGAACCGGTGGCCTATCCGGTCCGATTTGACATAAAAAACTAAATCTTCTTCAACCCGGTCAAAATCGGTCAAAATCCGGTCGAACCGGTGAACCGGGAACCAGATTGACCCCGATTTTTTCACCCTCACACTTATTTTTAAATTTTTAATTCTTAATTAATTTGTTAACAACATATATAACAATTATATATAAAATATTAGTTGTATATTAGTTAATAATAGCATTTCTCATAATAATATATAGAATATTAGTATTTCAAATATATATTAAAATATGTTAAAGCATTTGTTCTAGATTAGAGCTTGTAATATAAGTGGCATTTTATGTAATATGTTTGTTGTTTTGTTTCTAGAAGGATTTTGTTATTTTTCTAGGGCTGACCGAGGTTGTTGTAACTGCCATTTGGGCAGTTCGGTCAGGCTGAAGTCTCCTGCCTATTTGCTTATAAATAGGGGCTGTGAGGAAGACTTTGGGTAAGGCTTTTCTTTGTGAGTTAGCAATCTGTCTTGGGATAAGATTAAGCACATAGGAAGAGGGAATATCTTTCTTGTATCAACTCAATATAGTTTTCAGGTTTATGGGCTAGGTGTGAGTTGTGTTTTGAGTGCTTTGTAATCTTGTACAAACTTGCAAGATAGTGGAGGCGAAAGCCAAGCTGGATGTAGGCCTTTCTTAAGGCCGAACCAGGGTAAACTCTTGTGTGTTTTGTGTGTTCTTGATTGGTTCTTGATTTTGGTTTCTGGTTGCTGGTTCGTGTGAATCAAGGAGAGATTTAGTTTGAGAGTTTGTGTGATCCTTTACGGGTGAGATCTCGGTTAACAAAATATATATTTAATATATATATTATTTAATTATAAAATATATATATAACATCATCCGGTCGGACCACTCCGATCTAACCGGTCGGACCAACTGACCCATGACCCAATTAATAGGCCGGTTCGCTCTCCGGTTCGCTCTCCGGTCCGGTTTTTAAAACATTGGTTAGCAGTGACGTCTAAACTCAAAATCTTTGCCTACTCTAATACCATATTAGAATTGTTAACCACATCTCATCTTAAAGCTTAAGCTGGTAGATATAGAGCTAACCTAATCTTTTATATTATTATTTTTACTCTCAACAATAATGTCGTGTACCTGCTGTTAGTTTTGATTGTACCTTTTAATGGCATGTACATGGTTGTACTTAAAGAGGTTAGCCTACAGTTGTACTTGATTTGAATATTTGGCAGCCCTATTAGCACCAAACCAAACCACTGCTACCTGAATCAGCATATAAAATTGATCCAGCATAATTCAAGGCATTGAAGAGTATTATTGAGACAATTGTGATTTCTATCTCTCTCAATTTCCCTCTCTTTCTCTCGATTCTCCCTAATCTCTCTCTTTGTCTTTGTTCTTCCTGAATTCCTTTCCCATTTCTTCTGATCTATCTCCCTCAATTCCTTTCAATTATCTCTTAAAACCCTAGGTTAAACCCTAGGAGCATGACAAATAACTAATAACATGTCTAAGAAATAGGATGAAGAATTAATGTATAAAAATAGCTCATCAACAACCCAAGACTACTTTCTTATGAGACAAAAGGATAACTTATGTTGCACAGATTGTAACACAAGGACAATGCCTGATCACTCAACATAGGCTTATGATCCTTGATATCCATGTTAAAAAAGAGAGAGAGAGAGAGAGAAGGAAGAATGATAAAAAAAAAAAAAAGCCAAGAATCAAATAATGGGATTTAAAAGGTATAAACAAATTATTTTCAAAGAATAAGTGTGTGGTAGAAGAGATTGGTGTAAAGCAAGAGAGGCTAATGCAAGTTGAATTGAGATGGCCATAATTTTCATAACAAAACAAAAACTATTGTAGGAGAATTGAAAGTCTTGTGGTTGGAATGGAGAGGTGCAAGAAAAAATCAAAATCGAGAAATCTTGTTACAAGCATGTTGCAAAATCAAAATCTTATAATAAATTTGCATCACTGACTTGAAATAAGAGATGGAGAAAGATATAAAAAATAGAAAGAAAACCAAAGAATTTGAACCAAGTGAAGTGCATAAGAGATGAAACTCAAAAGTTGTCGGTAAATGATAGGGTGATCAAGGAGAAATAGAACTATTTGTTGAAGTTATTTAATGAATCTAGAAAAAACAAACATTATGTTGGGGCATCTTAGTAACTTCAAAGAAAATAGAAATTACATGTTCCATAGACATATTTATCCTAACGAAATAAAGAAAGTTATGAAAAAGATAAAAGATGGAAAAATAGTTCAACCAGATAATATACTTACAGAAAGTATACACTGAGGCGTCCAATGGAAAGATCCGGAGATGAGGAAAAAGATTTGAACATTGTATTTATGGACTTGAAAAAAGCCCATGACGGAGTCCCAAAAAACTCTTACAAAGAGTTCTAGATAAAAAAAGGTGTGGATTATTTATACACAAGTTATTAAGGATGTGTATCATTGAATAGAAACCCAAATTGGCAAATTGTAACAAGGATCTGCACTAAGCCGCCCTTTTGCTCCTGTGATGGATGAAGCCACGACGCAGAGCCAAGAATAGGTGCCTTGGAGTAAGTTATTTGCAAACAATATTATCTTAGTTAATGAAACCAAAAAAAAGGCATGAATATTAAACCTGAATTATGAAGAACACCTTAAAATTGAAGGGCCTGATTGAAATAACTTCTAGTTTTATGCTTTTCAGTTTTGATTTTTATTTTTTGTGGACAATTTCCATTTCCGTGTTAAAAAATGAAAACATAAATACTGCTTGATAATTATATTTCACTTTCAGTGTCATTTTTCATTTTTTATATTTTTTCTTATCCCTCCCTGCCACCAACAACCCCTCTAGCAAGTCCCGGTGCGATTCCTAAGCCTTTGAGGATGGTGGGCAACCCAACTTGTTGGAGGGGTCACTGAGAGTTCAGCAATTGAGGTCATCAGTGACAGGGAGAGTAGGAGAAGGAATAAAAATGAAAGCCAAACAGAAAATGCAAAAACACCTTTTCTTTTTTAGTTTTTATTTTTTCAAAAAATTTCAAAATTTTTGAAAACAAAACCAAGTAATTGAGCATAACTTTTTGCTTCCATTTTCATATTTTGAAAATGATAAAAATTTGAAATGGGTACCAAATGTGAGCCCTAAAGTTTTCAAGTTGAGTTAGTCAAAAACTGAATATATAGTGTTAAGTTCAATAAAAATAGAATGGTAAATGGTGTCATTGTGAGACTTAAAATTCAAGTTATTCTTAAAAGATTAGATTAATATCGTCGATCAATTGTTCAAGAAAAGAGAGATTATTAAGAATGGTACTCACTAGATTCAAGAAAGGGCAGTCAAAGTGAAGAAAAATGTGTCCAGCATTTTGTGCAATCGTAAAATTCCTTAAGCTAAAACTAAAGTTTTATTGAATGACTATAAGGCATCTTTGTTGTATAGCTTAGAATGTTGGTCAATAAAAGTATGTGTGTGAGACTGAGAGGGTGATATTAAGATGAATGTGCAACAAAACAAAAAAAGATGAAATTAGAAATGAAATTATACAAAAGTGATTAAGTGATACCCATTGAAGATAAAATATGCAAACACGATTTACATGATGTGAACATGTGAGAAAAAGACCAATAGAAGCACATGTGGGACAAGTGGATGAGATGGATGAAATTTATGACAAAAGATGAAGAGAAAGACAAAAGAAAAACTTGATAAGAAACCCTAAAACATAACTTAAAATAGTCTTACAAAAGATATGGTCATGGATAGAGATGATTGGGAAGCTAGAATTCATCTAGCCAACTTGACCTAGTCGGATTAAGGTTTGGGTTAATAGTTGCTGCAGACAAAGGATTAGTAATAATAGCTCTGTTTTAAGGACAGGTTATACTCAAATAGTGTAGGGAAACTTTTATTTTGGTAACACGTCTACAGACAACAAAAATGATGCCATAGCATCCAATAGGAAGAGATAAGGCTAGGTTTTCCAGTCAACCTAAACCCACAAAATAGCGGGAATACATCTACACAGTAAAAAAAAATTGGCATGGAAACTCCAAAGGGTTTCTAGTCAACCTAAACCAATATAAAACTAACCTATAAGATAAAATACCACTTAAGTTTAGCAAGTTCCAAAAGGGTCACACCATGTAAAACATCGCCAAATCAAGGAATGATTGGGGGGGAAATCCTTTCCCTGCATCAATGTGCACCTTTGATGCCATGAGACTTCTACTTTTCATTGTCAGTTGACAATCTCCTCAAGGCTATTGTTTCTCTAGATAAGCCTAATAGTATCCATTTCTATCATCCTTGACAAGATACTGATATTTAAACAATTTGCAAAAGACAGTAACATACTTCGACCAAAAAGGAAAAGAGCATACAGTCTGCAGCATATCTTATGCTAACTCTAATAGCATTCTTGATGGATTAGATACCTTAGTCAACATGGAATAGAGATGAGATACTTTTGTTGCTTCAGCAAACATAATAGGTGGATTGTTTTCCTGCAAACCCACTTCAGAAGATCTTCCGTCTGCTAGAGATTTCATTGTTGCTTCGGAAGATAAACCCAAATATCGAAAAAGAACATGAAAATCTGTTTCACAAGCCACCAACAATTTTGAAGCCAGATTTCTCAGTGACCCCCAGCCGCTGGATGAGTCCCAAATAGCCAGTAACCTGTTTCGACAATATTGAGGACTTTGGATACCAGTTTCCATGGATAAATGGGCAGATTCCCCAGATCTGTCTGTCTGAACTCCAATTGCTTTAGAAGTTGATGTAACTAACAGACAACAAGGATGTCAACAGAAAAGAAGAAAAGTACAGGAAAACTGGAAAGTCGGTAATCTCAGCTTTCTATCACTTATTTGAACCAAATGCCCACCTACATTATTCTGAGAGCCAGCCTGATAGTCTGAAGAGTTACCATTTTGAAATCCTCTAGAAATTCCAGGACTGTCAGGAGCACAAACTCCGTATTCCCTGTCATTACAGCCAGTGTCATGCAAAATTTTCACACATATGTTCTGAATAAATGTGACTTTTAGAAGTCGATTGACAATATGAACGTGTGCCACCAACCCCACCTTGATTAGGATAAGATGTAATTGATGCTGCTGCTGATGATTATGTTATGGATAAATGCAAAGATTTTAACCATCAGAACCAATTTAGTGTCTGGCAATGATAAGAACATTGCATTAGACAACATGATTTGTCAAAGGCTCAAGGCACACTGAGGCGCAAGAGTGCTCGGAGCCTAGGTGCAAGCCTTTTGGATGCAAGGCGCGCATTTAAAAAAATTGCATTTTATACTTAAAACTTATACATCATTATTTTCAATATATACCTATAAGGGGTAAATGCAAACTTATAAAATCATAAATAACAAATAACCAACAGTATTTAACTAAATAATGGGCTATTTTATTGTTCTCTCAGATTTCTTTAAATTTTTTCTAGTTATTAATGGTTAGATTCTACAAAGTGCATCAAAAAACTAAAAAAATTACATAGGAACAAAAGGTGGGTGCCTTTTGCCACAGGGTGAGGCAGACCTTAGCACCTAGGCACACACCTGATAGAGCAAGGCGCCCTCAGCTGAGCCTTGATCCTAGACACCCCTAGCCGTGCCTTGGGCGCATCTTTGACAACTGTATTAGAGAATAAGAATTTAATGGCATGTTCAGGTTTTAGGTTGCTAATGAGCCACCTAACTCAATTGATTCTGGATTTGACTTGAAATGTCTGATCTTGTATTACCAAAATGCAAGTCTTAGTTGATGTATCAACAACAGGCTGTATTATCTTAAGAATCCATGTTCAATCTGACACCAAACAAGGTGCTGAGTGTGGTGAGCTCTTAATCAACAACAAAACATCAAACCTTAATCCCACTAGGCTGGTCATCTGGTACATGGTTAAACATTATTTGGATGAAATGTAATTACAGTTTATAAGCTCTCCTTGCCCTAAGATGACATAAAAAGACAAGTATCTCGCTACATTAATGCAGTAAATAATAGTTACTTTCATAAGGAAATATGTTCAAGAAGCACAGAACTGAAAAAATAAAACTGATTTGTAGAGAAATGGTTGATATCAGTAATAACCTTAACTGGTAACCCCTTCAATATGGGGATGCAACAAAGATTATCTTGATAAATCAACCTTTAACTACATCACAATTTCCTCCAGACTTCTAATATCCCCACCCCACCCCACCCAACACCCCACCCCCTGCCCCCCGCGGCCCAAGACAGCACTCAAATGCAAAACAGATGGTTCTCTGAAGAATGGAAACCATATCTTTATCTCTACAAAGAGTATTGAAATTACATTATGTAGAAAAACAGATTAAAATTCTTTTCATATATTCGAATGAATGATACAGCCCCATTAATAGGGAACTAGAGTACAACATAGGAAAGATTACATATACTACCAATAAGGAAAGCTAAGCTATACAAGATACAAAAGAAAGGTCAAAGATACAAAGAATCAAGAATAGGAAAGTATCTAAATCTGGATGAATCCTTTCCAAAACACTGACGATTAGATCAGTGTTAAATCAAGAAAGATTAGACTAATTGATCATAGTCCAATGATCCCAATGATCTTGTGAATCAATCAACACTTCCCCTCAAGCTAGTGAATAAATATCTATCATTCCCAGATTGCCTATAACCTCTTCAAATCTCTTGATAGGCAGATCCTTTGTCAATAAATCAGCTAACTGATTTTCCGAAGAAACAAAAGGTATACAAATCACCCAGTCTCTAATTTTTCTTTTATAAATGTTGATCAATCTCAATATGGTTTATGCGATCATGTTGCACTGGATTATGTGCAATGTAGATAGCTGATTGGTTGTCACAAAACAGTTTGATTGGACCATGACTAGGAATCCGCAAATCATCCAAGACAATCTTTAAGCACAACAATTCACATAGACTAAGAGCCATAGCCCGAAATTCAACTTCTGCACTGGACTGAGCTATTATACTTTGTTTCTTACTTCTCCATGACACTAAATTTCCTCCTAAGAACACACAATAACCTATAGTAGACTCTCTATCCACAAGAGAACCCCCATAATCAGCATCTATGTATCTAGTAATTGCCAAATTTTCCCCTAATTTAAACAAAAGCCCTTTTCCAGGTGTTACCTTTAGATAGTACAAGATCCTTCTCATTGCTTGCATATGTTCTTCAGTTGGACTGTGCATAAATAGGCTCACCAAGCTGACAGCGAAAGCAATGTCAGGTCTTGTATGGGATAGATAGATTAAATAGCCCACCAAATTTTGGTACCTTCCTTTATCTACTGGTTGGCAATGAGATCTTCCCCCTAATTTGAGGTTTGGTTCCACTAGAGTACCAGCTACTCAGCCTCCTAGCAACTCGGTTTCTTTCAACAAATCCATGGTATACTTCCTTTGAGAGAGGAAGATGTCTTCCATAGAGTAGGCTACTTCTATGCCCAAGAAATACTTGAGCTTACCAAGATCTTTCAAAAGCTCTGGCCAAATTTTCCTTTAGGTCCTGTTGCTCCTTAACATCATTTCCAGTGACTAATATCATCCACATACACAAGTAAAGTTGTCAACTTACCCTTCTTAGAATGTTTAATAAAAAACGTATGATCTCCTCTACTTTGTTGAAATTCTATTTGTCTTATAGCCTTGGAAAACCTGTCAAACTAGGCTCTTGGAGGTTGCTTCAGCCCATAGAAAGCCTTTTTCAACCTACATACCTTGTCTGATAGGTCTCTAGTGAACCCTGGAGGCGGCCTCATAATAGCTCACTTTTCACATCAAATTGCATTAACTCTCAACCACAACAACTAACCAGAGATATAAGTATTCGAACAATGGTCATTTTTGCCACTAGTGCAAATGTCTCCAAATAATCAATTCCATAAGTTTGTGTGTAAAGGTTGAATATGTTGTTTGTTGTTGTATAAGTTTATGTGTATCCTTTAGCAACCAACCAAACCATATACCTTTCCAATGTACCATCTGTATTATACTTCACATTAAACACCCATCTGCAGCCTACAGGTTGAATCTCTTCTGGTCTAGGCACCATTTCTCATGTTTGATTCTTCTCCAAGGCTCTCATCTCTTCTTGCATGGCATATATCCAATTCTAGTCCTGTAATGCCTCATCGATTGTCTTAGGAATGGTTATGCATCAAGGAAAGACAAGAAACTCTTATGTTTGGACGAAAGACGATGATAGGAGATATAATTGGCATTGGGATGTTGTGTGCAGCTTCTAACTCCTTTTCTAATAGAAATAGGTAAATCCAAATCATTGTGAATAGCATTAGAATGAAAAGGAGACTGAGGTGGTTCAATACGCCTTGGAACAAATGTCGATCCCTGCTTAGCACACGAAATAGGTTGAACCCTTCTCCTGAAGACATATGGTGAACCCTTAAACCTAACAAAAGATGGCATCAATGGTTGATCTGAAAGAGGAGGACTTAGGTGAGGGAATGCACCAGGTGGTGATGATGACTCTTCTAAATCCCAAGACTCTGGTACAAGGTGTATAGGCAAGTTAGATAAGTCAGAACTAGGCTGTGAGTTAGGTGCAGATTCTGATGAAGTGTTTGGCAGTTGTCCAAGGTCCAAGTCCAAAATGGGAAGATTTCCATGATCCCCATGGTCACCAATAACTCTCCCCCTGGTGACCAGAAAAGGAAGGCCCAAAAAAGGATTGAGTTTCAAAAAAGGTTACATTCTTAGACACAAAATTTTTGAGTGAAATGATGATAACATTTATAGCCCTTTTGGGTAGGAGAGTAGCCAATAAAAATGCACCTAAGTTCTCTAAGATCAAATTTATCCTTGTGGTGTTTAGAAATGTGAACAAAAGCCACACACCCGAACACTTTGAGAGGAAGGGGAGCATGAAGGCCAATTTCAAGGAAGTGAGATGAAAGACACTGGAAGGGACTGAGATTTTTCAGCACTTTAGAAGGAACCTAGTTAATAAAATAGGTTGCAATTAACACTGCCTTGCTCAAAAAATATTTAGGAACATGATACTGATGTAGCAAGGCTCGAGTCACATTAAGTAAATACCTCATTTTTCTTTCGGTAACTCCATTCTGTTGTGGAGTATCAACACAAGAAGATTCATGGATGATACCATCTTGCTGAAATAACTTATGTAAATGTTGATTAAAATAATCTCTTGCATAATCAATTCTAAATCTTCTAATAGGAACCCCAAATTGAGTAAATCATCCTATGGAATAATGGTAGGATATTGCTGATGGTTGCCTTATCCTTTAATAGATACACCTAAGTCATCCGTGTGCAAACATCAACAAATGAGATGAACCATCTAGCCCCAGAACAATTGGGAACTCTAGATGGTCCCCAAACATCAGAATGCACCAAGGAAAAAGGCATGAAAGAAAGTTTATTACTAATAGAATAAGATACCCAATGATATTTAGACAACTCACACACATCACAATGAAAATCAATAATATCTATACCCTGAAACAGAGAAGAAAACATAGTCTTTAATAGGCTGAACGGGAGATGTCCTAATCGAAAGTGCTAACGCCAGGCATCGGTCTTGGCAGAGGTAGGTTGAGATGAACAAACCATAATAGGTTTATCCCCTATAGACGACTCATAGTCTCTCTGTAAGTAGTATAGCCCATTTTGTACCTTAGCAGCACCAATCATTTTCCCCGAGTCTAGGTCCTGAAACACACAAGTATGAGAAGAAAAAACCACGCAGCAATTAAGGTCTTTAGTAAGCTGATGAACTGAGATTAAGTTGGTGGAAAGGCTAGGCACATGAAGCACATATTGGACAGGAAGAGAAGAATTTAAAAACACACTTCCTTGTCCAGCTATAGGAACTGTATGACCATTAGCTATTGTTTTGGAACTAGCTACTGGTTTATAGGTTGCAAAAACATTTAAGTCATAGGTCATGTGATCAATAGCTCCAGAATCCAAGATCCACAACTCATTCTTAGAAGTGGGTGCGGCAATAGAGGACTCATAATTAAAGTACATACATGTTTGGGCTAGAAAGTATGATCCTCCTTGGATGGTCTATACGAAGGACTTCAGCTTCCTTATCTCTTCAACATTCAATTCTCCCAGATCAAGGGTGGCAATAGAATCAGCCTTTTCTGTTGGTTACTTTTGCTCTTTAGTTGCAAGGTGAACCTTTGCTTGATTTTTAGACTGCAGGTTTCTGAATCCTCCCATCTTGTTTAAAACAGTTTATCTTCCATGCAATTTAAAGCATGTCTCTCTAGTATGTTTCAGCTTCTTACAATATGAACACCATAAGCCTTCTTTATTCTGCTGCTTAGAGTGAAACATATCCCTTCCTTGTTGTGACTTAGTCCAAGATCCCTGCACCTTGTTGGACACCATAGCTGACCCTTCTGGGTTATGATTATTAAACATAGCTATCCTCCGATGTTCTTCACTACAAATTATAAAGAACACCTCATTTAAAGATGAGAATTTTTCTCTGCTAAGAATCTATACCCTTACTTGATCATACTCAGGATTAAGTCTAGCCAAGAACTCTACAATCCTATCTCTTTCAAGCAGGAAAGTAAGAATGACAGCATCTTCACTACACACCATTTTAATGCCCTGATAATGATCTAACTCAAGTCAATAATCATTCATTCTATTGTAGTAATCAATTACTGACAAGGACCCTTGCTTAGTGCTACAAATTTTTGTTTTAATCCCAAGGACAACCGATGCATCTTGCACCTTAGAATAAGTTTTCTTAACTATCTCCAAAATATCCTTCATTGTAGATAGAAACATATAATTTTTGCTTACCTCTAGTAGCATCGAACTCCAAAGCCATGACATTTACAGTGAATCCTCTAAATCCCAAGCAGCAAATGTTGGATCGAAAGGCTTGGGCGTTGGACAAGTAATGTGAGCGATTTTCCCATAACCATTCAGGAATGTTCACCAATTGAGACCACTGGAGGTAATTTTCGCCATTCATCCAGGCAATATGAGCGATGCATCCCCGGTAGCTCACTAGCAAGAGCACCACCATTTGGTTGCTCAAACAGTATAGCATCTCCCGCAGGGATGGGAGAAGTTGTTACAGAAATTTCTAACATGATATAGGATTACAGGAAAAAAATAGCAAGGGAAAAACACAACAACAAAAGTCAATTTTGGCAATGAAGGCTCACAGTAGATGAATCGAAAGAACAAGTTAAGGCTCTGATACCATGTAGAAAAACATATTAGAATTCTTTTCATATATTCGAATGAATGATACAGCCCCTATTAATAGGGAACTAGAGTACAACATAGGAAAGATGAAATATACTACTAATAAGGAAAGCTAAGCTATACAAGATACAAAAGAAAGGTCAAAGAATCAAGAATAGGAAAGTATCTAAATTTGATGAATCCTTTACAAAACACTGAAGATTAGATCAGTGTTAAATCAAGAAAGATTAGACTAATTGATCATAGTCCAATGATCACATTAAGATGGAAAATTATCCAATAACAAATTTTGGCTTTTAAAAGACGAGATTTATGAAGAAGAAGTATGAAAGACACCCCATGAAGCAACCTAGCAAATAAACCAAGTTCTTCTCTGCAAAAAAGAACAATACAACACACACTTTTATCCATGATAATAATAACAGCTAATAACCCTTTTATTCACACCTATAACATGCCTAGCCCACACCATATGTCATCCCATAACCTAATCAATCATTCACTCTGAATGAACATCTCTCCCCAATATCCCATATACATGACACATCATTTTGCCCACAATATTGTTAGTTGTGCCAAGATAATTCACTATGATGACTTTCCCGAAGTCCTACTTTGTTGCCAGCCTCCAGACCATTACCTGTGAGAACCATATTTAAGTAGGAAAGAGGCCATTACTTCCTTAACACCCATTTTCCAAAAGCCTAGGAACTTTCTCCTGCTTACCAACCAAAACTATAACTCGTCATATCTCCAAGCCCAAAGCAAATCCTTCAGGAATGTTTCAATTATTTGAGTGATTGAGCATAGAAATAGAAGAGCAAAATGTGATGCTATTAAAAAAGTGACTTACTTTGACAAGACTATCACTTTTTCCCATCTCTTTACAATAAGTACTCAACTAAGTAATCAAGTAATCCATGATATGTAAAATAGGGACTGTTACACCAAAAATCAAGGGATCAATCAGTTACAACCTTCTCTCCAACATTTATGCTTTATTAAATATTAAAAATCAAGTCAAGCACTACTAAGAGAACATCTGACTTGCAGAGAAAGGATAGATACACAATAGTCTACAAGGAACATTGCTGGCACAAAAACCAGAAGTACACAAGCAAACTCTTAGAGCATCCTAACAGCTATAAATTGTTAATCAATCCCCATGCTTAGATTCAAGCAAAACAAAGCTGAAATTTTCTATTATATGGAACAAAAGAAGCTCTACGTACAAGTTTTTGCTCTTTCTACACTGAACTTCTGCATCTTTTGCTTCAATCTGTGCATATACAGATTTAAGTTGCTCTTCTTTCTCGTCCCTATCCTTACGGAGTTGTAAGCAATTTTGCTCCTGAAAGTTTGGAAAAAATCATCACTTGAACGTATGAAGTGAAGACAACTGGACAATCATAACCATTAACATGTAGAAGTAGTTTTGGATAGACAAACTATGGGTTTTTGCAAATCAGGAAACCATAGAAAATAAGCAGTAAATATAACAAACCATGTAGAAATATGATTTTATTGGGGAGCCTCTCATGCAAAATTTAATGAGCGTAAACAGAAAGCCTTGATGCACTCCAGGACAGAACAAGTCATCATGTAATGATGATGACATGCAAGTTGCTAGCTGCAATTTTTAGTCAGAAAACAAGTATCATTTTGTCTTGTAAGATTTTGTCTATTACAATGGCATTAAGAGGGTGCTGCATGCAAGTTATATTGGCATACATAAGAAAACACATCACTCACGTGCATAACTCTTACTTGACAGTCATTTCAAAGTCCAAAAATGAGTTAAAATAAGTATCAAAAATGCCCAATAACCACTTATATGAAAGAGAAAAACTCCACTTCTCAATCAAGTGGTTCCTCCTTCATCCTAAAGTTGTTAATTGTGCACCCCAGACATCAAGTAGAGAGGCACTGAAAACATAGAATTTCAGTTCTAGATCAAGTACCATAGTAAAATAATCATCCAAACTTAGGGCACATAGATGATATTAATGCACGTCTCAAACTACCCTATGGCAAAATATTGCCCACAAACTTTATGCAAAAGAAAAAAAGGCCTGTAAGTTTCCAACATTATCTTACTTTTAATTTTAATATTAGGGATAAGTACATCTTACACTCTAGTAACAGATGAATAGCAAGGACTTCCCAAACCAAGTTCTTTCATTCTTTTTTTTTTATAAATTACATTGAATTCTTTCTTTGTCATGCCATGCACATAATCATCAATTGTTCTTCTATAGCAGTGGTAATCACATAATACCTACATCCCTCTCTAATTATCCAATGGCGCATCTTACCTGAACTAGTAGAGACCAAAATGATGGTGATCATGTGGCCAGGTTTCAATTATATGGGCAATGAACGAGTATATTTTAGTACTTCAAGTTACATCAACAAGCGAGTTTAAGTGAGGAACTCCACCGTACACTCCATTTACTATTCATTTAGTTTTTATGTCTAAGTGAGGAACTCCGTCATCCATCTCATCTTGCAGACATAAACTCAATATTGGGATATGTACTTCCTCTTAATTTCAAAATGACAATTTAATTACATCTCCTTACACAATTTGGATATTTATCTTAAATCTGATTCGTTCACAGTGATAACTGCATACCATCTAATACATCAACTACATTGTGTACTAATTATATGTCTTTGATCCACTCAAATCGCCTTTACTTGTAAGGAAGAATGCACAGGAATAACATCAAGGTCCCTCAAAGAAAAGCATTTATAAAGTAGGCGATGGTCCATGCACCGGAAAATAGTCAAATGGGATGGCAATGAGTCGCCCATTTATACATACTTATTTTAACAAATCTTCATATAAGTTTTATGCCCATGTCTCAATTTTTATACTTGTTTTAATTTTAAATGGGTAATTGGGACCCATTGAGCATTTATACACTTGTTTTAACAATTTTTTTAAAAAAAAAGCCTTAGGTCTATATATCAATTTTTATAGTTGTTTTAAATTTAAATGGATAATTGGGACAACCCATTGCCATTGGGGTATCCATTGCCATCCCCAGTGTCACACACCAAAACTAAGGGTGGAATGGAGACTCGAACTTTAGTATAACGATCCAAAAAAAAAAAACTTTAGTATGAGAGACATGGAAGTAGAGCGCGTCAACAAAAAGTCTACGGTCACATGTTCGTGCATCTTTGGATGAATCATGAATGTGTATATACATACCAGGCGAGTGAGATCCTTCGTAACACGACCTAGCTCTCTCTGCAACCACAGTTCATTATATCATTCCGATCAGATAGACTTTCAACTTAAATCATCCACTCAAAAGTCCAAACAGAAGAACAGAAATTGTTGAAAGCCATATAAATAACAAGAGAGAGCCGAAACCGTCAATCTCTCGATTTCTTCTTCCTTGGGATTACGAGATGGGGGAGCATGGGGGACAACACCGGAAGCCCGATGGAAGTCCTTCTGGACGGCGTCTCCGTTCCTCTGAGACAACTCCCGAGGAGGCGAAAAGCTGATGTCCTCCTGCGGCGGAGGCGGCTGGGTAGGGTTTGCAGATAAGGCGAATTGCTCGACTTGCAGGAGTTGGTCCAAGAAATCGTCGTCCCATTCTTCAAAACCCTCGCCGTCGCCCATCCCCGTTGAACACTTCTGATCAATCGTCTTTTACGAACTAACGATCTACCCTACCTGTTCTTGCTCTTTGTGATTTTGTCTCTTATTTTTCTGTCTAAAACAACCCCATGCAACTCTGCGACTGCTCTACCTTGTTCGTGGGATTATCGTTGTTGGGCGATCTTCCTTCGATCGTGTCCTTAGATAAAAAAAAATAAATTATAAACGAATATTTAGTTCTTATTTAGATTGAATACCGAACTTGTAACTTACTAATACTAATTTCAACATATCATTTACTCGCCACTTGATCTATATTCTAAAAACTGCTCTTAGTAGGCTCTTTGGGCTTGTAGTATCTACATTGTTAAATTAAATATTTTTACATATTTAATTAAACACAAAACATTTTTAAAGTCTAGTAAAAGGGCAATAATTATTTATATATTTTTAAAAATAAGGCCAATCTCGATTGATTTTATTAAAGATAATGCTACACGAACGTAAAGGCAAACAGAAAATTGGACAACTTCAATAAAATTACCATAATAACCCTTAATGTAAAAGACAAATCTACCATTGATCTGTTTCACTATAACCTTTCACTTTCATCTTTACCTGCCCATTTTCACTCTCTCTCTCTCTCTCAAACCACTCTATCTCTCCCGCACTCTCCTTCTCAAACCACTCTATCTCTCCCTCTCAAAACCACTATCTCTCAAACCCATTCTTATCTCTTCTACTGTCTCTTTCAAACCCATTCTTATCTCCCCTACTCTTTGTTTCAAATCCACCCCGCGAGTTGCAAGAACAGCCATTGCCCCTCATTCTTCAGGTCGCACTGCCTCGCCCCCACCACTGGCCACAGACCGCCATCACCCCCTCCCACACAACCTCTCAAACTGCCATCACCCCCTCGCCAACTGCTAGCACTGCCTTGCCCTTACCCATCGTCGTTTTTCCCTCCTCTCTTTCTCTTTTTCCTTTCCCTCCTTCTCTCTCTCATTCTTTCTTCACGTTTCTCGCCGCCGTTGCCACCAACGTAGCCGCCTGAGCCGATGTCCGTTGCTATCAACGCTACCGCCAACACCTCCATCTCCTTTCTCTCTCTGGGTCTCTGTTAAACCTATATAAATATATAATATTATTTGCATATTATTTATTTTCTTATCTATTTATATTACTTGAAATATGATATTATGATTTTGTTTAACTTTAAATATAATTTTTAATTTTTATAAAATATAATATTAAAATTTTGTATAAATTTACATGTATTAAAATTTTGCATAAATTTACATGTAATTTCAATTCAAGCAATATAAATAAATAATATAAATATATATAATTATTTTATGTATGTGTTGTATAAATGATAAGAGAAAAAATATAATTAAAATTATAAATTATTTAAACTTGTTATTCTAAATAAGTGGAAGCAGAGAATAATGGACAAAAAAAAAATAAATTTATTTGATGCAATTCATAAACACATTTGACTTTTTCCTTGTCTTGAGTGGGGGAAGGGGAGAATTTTCTAAAAAAATTCATGGTGTGGATTTAACAAGAGCCTTTTCTCATCTTTTATCTATTTTGTTACTTTTAAAAATTTTAGTTTATAAGATATTGAAACTTTTAAGAGTATAATTTAACTTGTTATTTTTAAAAATTTATTTTGTAATTTTATTTTATTTTTTAAGTTATAAAATACAAATTAAACTATAAACCACAATATTATTATATTTTTTTTAATAAAAAGATATATTCTTATATCCATCACAATATAATTATATTTTTTCTATTTATCATTCATAAAAAAAATATTTGAACTCAAAATATATTATATATTTTTATTCTTGTTTAGTATATATTTTTATTTA
This sequence comes from Diospyros kaki, assembly GCA_036245055.1. Taxonomy (NCBI): domain Eukaryota; kingdom Viridiplantae; phylum Streptophyta; class Magnoliopsida; order Ericales; family Ebenaceae; genus Diospyros; species Diospyros kaki. The sequence continues at coordinate 35,437,292 of BSEG01000007.1, forward strand.
AAAAATATGTATATTTAACCCTGTTATATTCAAACATATTTTTAGTAAATATATTATATATTTATGTGTTAGTGACCCACACAGAGAAGGGGGGAGATGGAGGTGTTGGCTGCAAATGGCAGAGGCAAACGTTGGCGACGGAGGCGATGAAGGCGTCGAATATGTCGGCCAAAATAAGCACAGAGAGAGAGAGAATGAGGCGAGAGAGGGGGAAGGAGAAAGAGAAAGGGGGGATGGAGGTGTCGGCCGCAGAACGGCAGAAGTAGAGACGGACGATGGCTGGATTTAACAAAATATGTCACAATTAAATCATCAGCAGTAGCAGCACATGAAAAAAACAACCAACCAAGTAAGTAGAAAAACTAATGCAAAAAAAAGAAAAATACATAAATATATATAAATGTATGTGGGGGCAGATAGCAACAGCGGGTGGTCGTCCGAGCAGTAATGAGGGGCTGGCGGTTGGGGGGAGGGGACGATTGCAATCTGTGGCCGATGGTGAGGGCGAGACAGTGTGACCGACAGAGGGGCGACCTGGTAGGGGCGAGGCAATGCGACTGGCAAAGGGAGGGGAGACGGCGAACAATGCTCGCGACGGGAGGAAGACGACGGACCGTGCTTGACTGGATAAGGGGGCGACGGCGATGCTCGTCGCGGTGGCAGGGCAAGGGTGGGGCGACGGCAAACACTACAACCAGCGGGGTGAGTTTGAGAGAAAAAGTGGGGGGGAGAGAGAGAGGGTGGTTTAGAGAGAAAGTAAGTAGGAGAGTGATAGTGGGTTTGAGAAATGGTGGTTTTGAGAGAGAGAGAGAGTGGTTTGAAAATGGGCGACAAAGATGAAAAATTAATGCCAAGTTTTCGCGATATTTTGGTGTTAAAATATCATGATAATTTGGAGTTGTCCAACTTTCTATCCAAGTTTCAGTTCGTGTAACATTATCCTTTTATTAATCATGTCACATTTTTTCTAGTCATAAAAAAAAACTGTTAAATCTTTTTTACAAATTTCCAAAATACAATACATGTTCTCTCCAATGTGATTATTAAAAATAAAAACATTATTTTTAAAACTATACTATTAAAAAATATATAATATTTGATTTTTTTTAAATTGCTCTTAAATATATAATATAATATATGGATTAATTTGTAAGAGAAAAATAAGTTATAAGTAATTAAAAAATAAAATTTTAAATAATTAATTAATTATATGTATGCTATCCATGTATTAGAGATAAAGAGTAGAGATGGTCGATTTAATAATGATCAAATTTTTGACCAATCACTCAACCATCATCATTAAGGGATAAGAGAAAAGAAAAGGTTAAAAGTGTAATATTAATATCAAGTAAGATATGTATTATTTTTAAAAACATAAGAATTATCAATACTATTTCACTGAATCTTGAGAAGTCACATGGAATTTATATAATTAAAAAATATTTTCTTATTTCCAGTATCTAAATAGAAAAAAAAAAGTAAAATATAAAAAATTAATTTTTATATTTGAGCCAAACTAATCTCTCTTTGTTCTGACAAACAACCACTCCCACACACACACCCACACCCAATATTAAAGTACCAACTTCTGTTACTTCTCCATTGATACTATATGCATCTAAAAACAACTTTAATTTGTGCTCCTAAAACACCAAAAAAATAAAATAAAAAAAAACAAATTTGTTTAAACACAAGTCAGTTAATTCAATCTGTCAAGAGGAGAAAGTTAATTGCAGAAGAAAGTCATCAATCTTCAAGCTCAGCCCATTTGTCATCAAGCATAGAAGAAGAATCAAAGGCTGGGCTGGGCCGGGCAAGAAGTTACAGCCATGGCCGAGGGCGTACCAACCCTCTGCTCCAGGCTTCACGTGGAGAGATAGATATTAAATGTTCAATTATTAGAATTAAGCTCAAAATCTTATGGAAATGACAGGTTCACATATTAATATTACTTTGCTCAGAATGGGGTTGGTTTGCAATAATTGTTCTTTAAGCAAATCCACGCACAATTAGTGCATACATTCAATTGGTCGTCTAGCAGAATCATGGCAACGGCGGACGCTGCACCACCAACCCCACCAAGCAAGCCTGTGCGAGTGAGCCTTTTGGCATGCCAGAGTCTGCGGTCTAATGATATTCATACGACTTGTAAGCAAAGCAAAGGGATAATTATAGTGTATTATAATTCCACCTTCAATATTATCAATAGATATAAATATATCTTGTCAGGATAGACCTAAAACTTAAATAAAAGTGATTGGGTTTATTTAATTTGACTATCATTCTTTCTAATAATTTGATATAAGTTTAATTTTTAAATATTTGATACGATTGATATCGACTTAAGTCTGAGTCAAGTCCTTGAGTTGAATACTTAATCAACACTTATAAACACTATAAAATATATCTTAACAGTAAAACGCTCCTTATTAATTGTGGGTTATTCGTATTTCTTAGGTCTCTATTTTTAGTTTATGGCAAAACAAGATTAATAAATCTCATTATATAGTTGTGTGCTATAGTTTTGGGGGTATGAAATTCTGATATGATTCTATAGCTTTTGAAATGGAGACTCTTTAAGCATTTTGATTGAGTTAGATTCATTTAATTTCACTTTGTTTTGACATTTCCATAGGTTATGACTATAAACAAAATCACGTTCATCAGTTGAATTAGTAACTAAAAATAACTTTTTGGAGATGGCTGTAAAAGAAAGAAAAAAAAAAAAACACTTCGTCAGTTGAGCGGGTGTCACGTGATTATTTTCTATTCATTCCTGGGATTAATAGTTGCCTGTAACGTGTGGAGACTTTTTTGTTTAGGGGTAAAGTAGTAGTGAATCATGGTAGATGGGGCCAAAATGTAAGTATTCCCAAAGCAAATGTACCCCTCAAGAGCCTCTATATATGTCCAAACCCCACCACAAAGGCCTAAAACACAAGTGTCTTAAAATGGCACGGGGAAGGGCCTTGTTTACCTCGCTTGCTCTTTTGCTCTTCCTCCTCGCCTCTTCCGCATTGCTGCTGCTGCATTCAGCTCCTGTTGCTGCTGGAGTCCCAGAACCAGAAGAGAAGCATGGCCAGGACCGGAACTGCGTGTGGCAGAGGAAGCCATGGATGAACCACGGAAGCCTTCGCGGGCCTCGGAAGCACCTCGTCAACCCAACCGCCGAGCATCCATTCCAAGTTCGCGAATTGCCCGTCTAATCATCTGACTGAATAATCGGATTCTACTGTCGGGTTTGTGTACCCATCGCCCTTCCACCTGCAGTAGTTGAACTTTGTCAGCATAAGTACTTGTGAATGTGTATATTGTTCAGGCTGAAACAAAATTTATACGAGAAGTTTTATGCTGTGTTATTTCCCTGAACAATCAAACCTCTGAAAGACAACAATCTGGATCACATCGAGTCACTGAATCCACGAAACCTGAAAGAGAACTCAATCAATGAAATCCTAGTGCCATAGAAAAATTAAATGAAAAACTCAATCTTGTTGCAGTGTCATCAGCTAATCGATAAATTCAAAAAGTTTCAATTGTCTGTTGATGTACATTCATATGGTGTCGCAATAGTACATTTGGAAACATGCATCTTCAAATTTCAAGTAACTGATTGAAACGGTAGAGGAACCGGAAAGAAAAGTCATATAAGTTTGTGATTTTTATACACAATTATGAGAGCCTATATCCCAGATGCGTTATATTCTTCAAGAAATTTCAAGATATCAGGTTCGGGTGCACTGCTAGATGGTAGAATCCCGCGGTTGGTATGGGGCCATGGTTTTGGCTGGGACGCATCAGATTCAGTGGGGGTTCTCTGCTGCATAACTGGCAAGTCGGGCCTTCTTCGTACACCTGCAGATGCTCGCTCCTTCCATATTCGTCCATCCTTACAAATAAGTATGTATCAGTATTTGACCTATAAGCGAAAGAAAAATGGCATAAACCTGCTGTAACTTTGGCTGTGAATGTATTAGTATCAGTATTTGGGAAAGTATTCCCTCAAAGAGTCCCAAAGAACATGGACTCGTGTGCCATGTAATATTACTAACAACCAAAATCATCTAAAAGCTTAAGCTGCCACAAGAGGGGTAATTTTATTTCTTATGTTATACTTGTTTACTCTTGACATGTTACAAGAACCACCATTTACCAATTCTTCTTATTGCAGCAATATATTTAGCAAATCTTTACTGCATTAGTAAGAAAGTTGATTACTATATCACAAATCCAGGCTAGCCACCTACGGTCGGAACTCTCTTGTCAAGCATTAGCACTGGATGCTGGGTATGACTAGCCAATCATTGATCTCTGTTAATTGAATGGAGCAATTACAAAAACTGTAAGTGATCATCTATTAATGCTACTTTAGAATGAAACAAAGGAATAGGTTTATTGGAGCATCCTTCCAAATTTATCCTTCTGGGTATTGGTTCATGAATCTCAGCTCCTGTAATCATCCAGGGTACCACGTGATACTTAAGGCCACAAGTTTTTTACTTAAGATGGGCATCCATGAGTAAAAGAACCATTGTATGAGATAAATAGCATTACTTAACTAACATAAACTTCCCTAAAATGGTTCCCTTGCTCCTTAAACAAATCCTACATATGATACCTTTATTGTTGACAATGCATACATAATTCAAATATATGAACATCAATGAGCATCCCATATTTACACATGTTTCATTTCCCTCTGGACCTGGAAACTTAGAATTCCATTATACAAAATTGTAAAGGATTTTCCCATTTCCTTGCCAGTGCATGAGAGAGAGACAGAGAGAGAGAAAGGAGTCTATTTTCTATCTTCAGTTGAATATATAAATTTATCTTCTGCAGTTCCTTCATCTCCTTGGTGATAGGTAATTGCCATATCTATTTATCCACTTCAAGTTTTAATGATGATTGAATGCATTTTGTCCTAAAAAAAAGAAAAAAATATTCCAAACATTACAGCAAATAGTGTTGGATTCTCCTTTCTTCCACCTCAACTACAAAATATAGCCTGATCAGATGCACAAGTTGAGCTTTTGCCAACTCCTTGCTAATAGATAACAAGCCAAAAACAAAAGGGCATCAACTGAACGTGCAGCTCTCTGCCTTGCCATGCTCAACAGAGAGTCATATTTGTATACAAGATTCTCTTTATTTTTTTGCAAAGAGGCTGATTCCATAACTCAGAAACAAGACCTTCCAATCAAAAAGACTGAACCTTACTGTTGCAACCAAGAAACAGATAACAAACCACACAAAAATCAATTCTTGTCTTTGGTTTCTATCATATCTTTCTCATTTTTCTAGGATTACTTTCCACATTTTATATACAACTAGGTTGAATGGTTGATTAAGGTTGGTCCAAAATAGATAATATTTGGGAATGTCAAGCCATAGACACTAAATAAGCAGAAGAATGTAAACTTTTTCTGATATCATAAAGCGAAAACATGCAGTCATACAGGGAAAACCTTATGCAGAAGTACTACAGCATATTTATACCCTAGTTAGAAACATAAACCTGCAAGTGTAACACCCCCTCCCACTTCCAAATGACTCCTCTATGCACAATTGCTAACTTCAACAGAATAAGATAGCTCCATTTTCTTTTGAAAGGGCTCCAGCCTGCCCCACCCCCCGGGGATTTTTTTATTTTTTTGGCTTGATAACATAAAATATACTGATTATGTGTTTATTATATAGAAAGGGAACTGCAGCTCCATGCATAAAGTCAAAAGCAAAGCCCAAAAACACAAAACATTAAATTCAAAAAGACAAGTGATGCATATACAGTCTGTCTGTCCCACATTATCTACATCACAAAATCCATGAAGATGGATATAAAATTCTAGTTACCCGAAACCATGTAGAAGCTTACATTCAAAATTGAAGGTTCAGGTAGTGGGCACTGAATTGGTCGATCATTGTCAAGAGGTTCAGCAGGGTGTTCAAGTGGCTTAAACTCTACTGCAACTTCAATCCCATGACCAGTGGCTGGTGCAGCACCTTCCTCTAAATTGGGGGGTACTACTTCCCTCTCTTCCTTCAGAAAATAAAGCAACTAAATAAGTTAAAGATTATAATAACTAATAAGAGACAAAAATTAATCATTAAGAATAAATCGTGCCCTTGTGAATCCATGCAAGCACCAAAACTTATCATACATAATCAAAGGTAGAAATTGAACCAAGGTTCGCAGGAAATTACGATAAGGAGACAAGCATTGTTCCAAGATCACTCTGTAGCAAAGGGTCAACAGGTCAAGAGTAAAATTTGGACTGAATTTAACATGCATATTAGTAAGGCAATAGACATAATTCCAAGAACATCCTTTGGCTTTGGCAAAGGGTTGATAGGTCATATCTCCACAATATGAACAAGAAGGGCTTATTCAACTGAGGATTTTCCTGTTGGGCTTACAAGCCATTGGCCCACTTATTAATTTAAAATTAATATGGGTCCAGCCCATGCTTATAATAGTTGGATGGCTAGCATTGCAATTTTAGTTGGGCCTCCAATTTTGATGATGAAGCAGCAACCCAAATGCAACAGAATTGAATATATATATACATAGGCGCTTGCACGGAACGGAGGTTTTTAAGGAGAAGCCGCCGCTGCTTGATTTTATTTGAGGAAGGAGAAGGCTGCAGCTGCTTGATTATTGGAAGAGGAAGGCTGCCGCTGCTTGATTATTGGAGGAAGAAGTTTGTGCCTTTCTACTTCAATTTCTGCTTCCTATCATTGATTGTTTGGTGAAGCATTTATTTCATTTTACTGTTATATTTTGGGTTCCATCTATCATTACATAGATGATGAAATCTGTGGTTGCCGAGAATTTATCTTGAAGGTGTTTTCTGGATTACCTCTTGATTTTGGGCAAAAATCTAAAGAAGAAAAGTATTGTATTCTATTATTTTGTGATAGTGGAATTGTTAGTTTGCCCTGTCAATTTTCCCTTCGCATTGGAGAGTTTTACGACATTAAATAATTCTTGGTGTTATTGCATTGGTACTTTATTTATTCCGGTGTTTTATTGCTTGTAGTGATTGTCTTGAATTCCTATTTTAATCACACGGTAAGAAGAGAATATATTTGTGTTGGCGTATCGAATATTTCCTAAAAGTGGTATCAGAGTGCAAGTTGAATTGTGTGGATTAAAATGGAGGATACAGTTGGTAGTGCTATGATTAGACTCACTAATCATAATTGGGTAATGTGGAAGCCTAGAATAGAGGATATCCTTTATTGTAAGGATTTGCATGATCCCATTGAGGGTGATCTGGGGTGATCCTATTGATCCTACTGAGGGTGATCTGGGGTGATCCTATTGAGGGTGATCAGATCATGCAAATCCTTACAATAAAGGATATCCTCCATTCTCATAATTGGCGGCTTCTCCTTAAAAACCTTCGTTCCGTCCAAGCGCCTATGTATATATATACTCAATTCTTTTGCTTTTGAATTGCTGCTTCATCATCAAAATTGGAGGCCCAACTAAAATTGCAATGCTAGCCATCCAACTATTATAAGCATGGGCTGGACCCATATTAATTTTAAATTAATAAGTGGGCCAATGGCTTATAAGCCCAACAATCTAATTGCAAGGCATTGGCTAAAGGTTCCTCTTCCTCCATCAGCCTCAATCAAGGATCATAGTTCAGTTAAAACCAGGAGATGAGCTGGTAGGACTCTAAGAATTGTAAGAATGCTTGATTCAATAAGCAAAAGTCCCGACCGATTACAGCCTAAGAAGAACGAAAACAGGGCAACTCAAGAGGCCCTGGATCTCTCCTACTTTCTGGAAAATTCTTCACACCCCCCCTCACCTCCGCCACCTCACTTTTATTCCACATTCTCTAACGGAATTGGAATCCGCACATGCAGGTTGTTACACAACCTGCAATTCCTACTCAACCCCTCATCTAACAGCTCATTTTCCTAATTCCAAAACTATCCCTGATTCCTTGGACGCCTTTGATATGTCCAGTGAATCGGTGGTCTATCATGAGCATTAGGATTCAATCTTAGAAGACAAAGGAATGAGCACGCATTTGCCTTTAGCAAAAGGAAAGTGATATTTATGTTGAGTACATGGGCCGATAGGTATAAACTTTCAATTTCACACTTACTTGCCTTTCGTAATTTCACCCTCCTTGACACAACACACAAGTCGTCATTGTTAAAATCATTATGCTTAACAATACATCCAACCATCAAACAACAACAACAACAACATATCCAGCATTTATCCCACTATGTGGGGTCGGCTACATGAATTCTAGACTTTCGTGTATTTCTGTCTTTTGTCATATTTTCATTGAGGTCCATACACTTCATATCAAAATTTAATGTCTCTCTCAAAGTCTTCTTAGGTCTGCCTCTACCTCTTTTTTTGATTAATTGTTCCATTTCATCAACTCTCCTCACAGGAGCGTCTCTTGGTCTCCTTCTCACATGACCAAACCATCTTAGTCTAGTCTCTCTCATCTTTTCCTCTATTGGCACTACTCCTATCTTATTACGAATAACTTCATTTCTAATTTTATCTTTTCTTGTATAGCCGCACATCCATCTTAACATCCTCATCTCCGCTACGCCCGTCTTTTGTTCATGTTGGTATTTGACTGCCCAACATTCTGACCCGTACAACAAAACTAATCTTATAGCTGTCCTATAGAATTTTCCTTTCAGTTTTAATGGGATTTTACCATCACATAGCACCCCCGATACATTTCTCCATTTGAGCCAACCTACCTTAATTCTATGTGTGACATCCTCGTGAATTTCTCCATCTTTTTGAATCACTGATCCCAAATATCGAAAATGGTCTTTTCTTTGTAAGATTTGGTCTTCCAATTTTATTATAACATCCTCCACTCTTGCCTTCTTACTAAATTTACATTCCATATATTTTGTTTTCTTTTTGCTTAATTTAAATCCCTTAGATTCTAAATTGTTTCTCCATAACTCAAGCTTAGTGTTCACTCTTTCTTTTGTTTCATCTACCAACACTATGTCGTCTGCAAATAGCATACACGATGGCACCTCTGTCTGAATATCTTTAGTGAGTTCATCCATTACTAAAGCAAATAAGTATGGACTTAGTGCAGAACCTTGATGCAATCCTATTGTAATTTTAAACGGTTCAGTATCCCCTCCGCATGTTCTAACCCTTGTCTCTGCACCATGATACATGTCTTTAAGGGCTTGTATATAGGCTATTCGGACTCCTTTCTTCTCTAAAACCCTCCATAATACTTCTCTAGTGACCCTATCATAGGGCTTTTCTAGATCTATAAACACCATATGTAGGTCCTTCTGATGATCCCGATACCTTTCTATTAGGCGCCTCAGTAAGTATATAGCTTCCATTGTTGACCTACTAGGCATGAAACCAAACTGATTTTCCGAGACCTCTGTTTCTTTTCTGAGCCTCTGCTCTATTACTCTCTCCCAGAGTTTCATGGTATGACTCATTAACTTAATTCCTCCATAATTTTCACAGTTTTGAACATCTCCTTTGTTCTTATATATAGGGACCAAAGTACTCTTCCTCCACTCATCTGGCATCTTTTTTTATTTAAGAATCGCGTTAAATATTTTCGTTAGCCAGGAGATGTCCTCTTCTCCCATGCATTTCCATGCTTCTATTGGTATATTATTCGGTCCCACCGCCTTATGATTTTTCATCTTTTTTAATGCTTGCCTTATTTCATTTGGACTTATGCGTCGATAAAATGTATAGCTCACGTTCCCTTCGGAGTTACTAAGATGTCCCAACCTAACTCTTGTGTTGCCATCATCATTGAATAATTTTGTGAAATACTCCTTCCATCTCTTCTTAATCGCTCCCTCATTCACTAATACATTTTGATTTTCATCTTTTATGCATTTCACTTGATTTAAATCCCTTGTTTTTCTCTCTCTTGCTTTAGCTAATTTATATATATCCCTTTCTCCATCTTTTGTATCAAGTCGTTTATATAGATTCTCGTATGCTTTTGACCTTACTTCACTAACAGCTTTTTTTGCTATCTTTTTTTATTCTTTATAATTTTTTTGATTTTCTTCATTGTTGCACTGATATACAGCCTTATAGCAATTTTTCTTATTTTTAATTTTCAATTGTACTTCTTCATTCCACCATCAAGACTCCTTAAGGTTAGGGGCTCTACCATTTGTCTCTCCAAGCGCTACCTTTGTTGTGTTTCTCAGGGCATTAGCCATTTCTCTCCACATTTGGTTTGTCTGTCCTTCTCCATTCCATTCTCTTCTACCCCTTAATTTTTCTTTGAAGATTAGTTGTTTCTCCCCTTTTAAATCCCACCACCTGATTCTTGGATTTTGTTTTATGTGATTTTTTCTCTTCCAATTTCTTACTTGGACGTCAAGTACTAAAAGTCTATGTTGAGTAGTCAAACACTCTCCCGATATCACCTTACAATCCCTACAACATACCCGGTCCTCTTGTCTCATGAGGAAGTAATCTATTTGGGTGCTTGATGTGACATTTTTATATGTGATTAAGTGTTCATCCCATTTTTTGAACCTAGTACTGGTTATGATGAGCCCATATGCCATTGCAAAATCTAGAATAGACTTACCCTCATTATTAATTTCCCCGAATCCATACCCTCCATGGACCTCTTTATAGCCGTTTTCGTATCTACTCACGTGACCATTTAAGTCACCTCTTATAATCATTTTCTCTCCTCTTGGTATCATTTGTATGAGTCCCTCTAAATTCTCCCAGAATTTTGCTTTTATCTCCTCACCTAACCCCGCTTGTGGTGCATATGTACTAAAGATATTCATAGTCATTCTTCCTAGAATAACCTTCACCATAATAATCCTATCCCCTATTCTCTTTACATCCACTACCTCATCTACTAAGCTTTTATCCATAATGATCCCCACTCCATTTTTTGCTCGATCATTTCCTGTGTACCATATTTTATATCCATTTTCTGACAAAGTTTTTGTTTTTTTCCCTACCCATCTCGTCTCTTGAAGGCACATAATATTAATCTTTCTCCTAATCATCACATCTACAACTTCCATAGCTTTGCCTGTTAATGTTCCTATGTTCCATGACCCAATCCTTAATCTATGATTTTGTTTTTGGCTTTGACTTTGAATTTGATTTTGTTTTTGGTTCTGGTTTTGATTTTGATTTAGTTTTTGGTTTTGGTTTTGATTTTGGACTAACTTCTTTACCCACATCCGTCCAAGCAAATGCGAGAACCCTTGCTCATTTGTCACTACATCCGGACGCCGATGCAGCGGCCCTAGCTCACTTGACACTACACGTGGGCAGTGTAGCACGTCGCTATGAAGGGTTATCCCACGCTCAAACATTTTTTCATAATTTGTCTAGAGTTCATGTTTTGGATCCAACTAAGTTTTACGTTGGTTGTCGGCTACCTAACACAACCCTCTTTCTTTATCCGGCCTTGGGACTGGCAGTGGATAACATCCCCAAGCGGAGTTACATCCAACCATCAAACCCGTTCAGAAAAGAATTATTCATTACAAGTCAAACAAAAAACTAAGAATTCAATTAGGGTAAATTGCACCAATGACAAGGGCGGAGGGAGGAGGCATGAGGTTGGTGTCCAGGTCAAGTCAATGACAAGGGTGGTGCCAATGACATCATAAATTTAGAGAGGGAGAGATGTGTGACGTCACAAAGGAAAACAGTGGTGGGCTCTCAGATATATGGCAGCTTTGGTTGTCACGCTCTATAGAATACACCAGATCTCCAAATGAAAATGAACAGGCACGCCAGAACTTCATTCCTATCATTCAATATGCAAAGTTTCCTTAGGTTTTCAAATAAAATGAACACACCAAATCTTCGGTTTTTGTACAGCTTCCTAATTAGGAAGCTAAATTCCTTGGTTTTCACAAAGCTTCATTAGGATTCAAGAAGCAAAATCCCTTGGCTCACATTCAGACACAAAGGTTTCTAGAAGCTTTATTTATTTCCCCAACATCTTCACATCACATCACGTCACACATACACATATAGTTTAATGGAAATGCTATCTGTAATTTAATACCTTGTTGTGGCGTATATTTGGCTTATATATTTGATCGTTTCGAGGTTAATTATTTCATACAACATTTTGAATGTGCCTTTTAATTTTTTAGATTGAAATTTAGTTTTTTGTATTTAATATTTGAAGTATGTTTAGAAAACTGGTTCGGTTCTTCAATAAATTGGCCCTTTTTTTGCCAACCGAATTTTTGGTAGAAACCAAACCAGTCTGGTAGCCGGTTCCTAGTTTCTTGGTTGAACCAGGTAGTCTCGTCCAATTTTCAGAGCAGTAATTTTAACACATTTTTCAGATTGCATGTGTTTGTTTGTGCCAATTTACCCAAATTTTTAAGTATATTATAGAATTGTGTGAAGAATTTTAATTTTATTTATTTTTAGATTATAGTTTTAATTATTATATATTTATTTATTTGATAAAAATACACCTTGATTCAACCCCGATCCAACTATTGATTCTTGAAGCTCTCCCCTTTTCTTTTCGATTCAATACCCCAGTTCAGTTTTCTAAACGTACATCAAATGTTAAATATAAAAATCATATTTCAATCTAAAAAAATGAAATATATATACATTCAAACTTCAAAGTGTTGTATGGAAATAATCTCAAACTAACCAAATACATAAGCCAACTATGCACAACAAAGAAGTACAAAAATATGTGTATGATGTGAAGGTGTTGGAGAAATAAATAATCAAATATATTAGACAATTATACCACAACAAAGCATAAAATATATATACATGTACATACATATATATTGTGTGTGCTGTGAAGGTGTTAGACAGCTGGAGAATAGACAAAGCTTCTAGAAACCTTCCTTTGTGGCCAAACATGGGCCAAGGGATTTAGTTCCCTAAAAAAACCTTTGCAAAACAGAAGCTTTGCTGTGAAGCTTGTGAATTTTACGAGAAGGATAAAGATTTGGTGTGTTCATATTCATTTGAAGATCCAACATCTTCTATAGAAGATGGTAGCCATAACCATTGGATATCTAAGAGTAAGAGCCCAACCTTGCTTTCTCCTTGTGACATAACAGTCTCTTCCCCCCCCCCCCTACTTTTGCGACGTCCTGGCCGCCACCCCATCGGTAAGCTCACCTCCTGGACACCAACCTCATGCCTTTCGCCTCCACCAACAAGTCCGAGGTTTTATAGCTGAAGATGAAGAGCAATTCTCCCCGTGAAATTGCCGATTCAGCCGCCCAGTTCTTCAACCGGTTGAACCGGCTGGTCTGGTACAGTTTTCAAAACAGTGCTCCCAATACCTAAGCAAAGACCAAACCAAACCCATCTTCTCTGGGACCAATGACGAAGGCCCAGTGTCTCAAAGAAGTCCTCAACCCCAACTAAAACCCAAGTCAAAACATGCCTTACCTGCACCTACAATCATCAAATTTAACCACCTGATAGGATACATCATCTATAGATGTTTACTAATATACGCGTGCGTGTGTATGGATATGTAAATTGTATAGATAATAATACTCAACGAAAATGCAATTATTCCATAGGCAAGCACAGGAGAGCACATACAGGTACAACCATAGACAGTAGACATCCAGATCAGCAAACACAGCAATCGACTGGAGAAAATAGAGCACAAAAATAAACAGCACATATCTGGAGACAGAGCGACCAACTGAAGAAACGCCGGAGAAAATTGAAATGGAAAACCTTACAAGTGCACTTTGGGATCTGCGATGGCCGTTCCTGTTGCCGGAAAATCGGGAGAAAATGCCCACCATTTTTGGGGCTTTCACATCTGACCTCCCGAACAACCCAATTCACCCCAAACGAAGAAGCTCTCAAAACAAAAGGAAGTACAAGAATCAGATTTGTGTTTCAGAAATGGTGAGGGTAGCTTGCGTAATGGGTTTTGTCTGGATTCTCTCTGGTCAGCAGAAGCCAGAAGCCAGTGAAGGCGAATGTCTGTATTGTAAACGTGTAAACGAATGCCGATGGGGGAGTCATTAAAGAAATGGTAGAAATTTTGAATGAAACCCAGCTGGTTAAGCCGAGCACATGGCCATGTGGACCGTGTGTTCTTGCAGCTTCGAGAGCGAGCGAGCGACAGAGAGAGAGAGATGCGCGGTCGCTTTGCCTGTTGGGGAGATTGCTATATTTCACGCTCTCTTCTGAGCGTGCAGGCCACCGAGAAATTATATTCGCACTCAGGTTTTTACCCTTTACAATCATAATTAAAATAAATTTAATAATTATTCTTCATACTCACCATTATTACTTGTTATAATCACCTATATTTTAAAATTACCTTCATATATCTCATACATCACGTCGTCCCCTTCTTTACAGTCACTCGTCGCCATCCCCTTCCCTACAGTATTTGTTACTTCTCTACAACCCCCACTCGTCGTCGTCACGTTCCATACAACTACGTCTCTCTGCTCTACACTTGGTGATAACACGGGTAATTTTTACATGTTTGAACTTAGAGGCTAGAAGGGGAGAGATTCAATGGGCAAACGTGGTGGCCACCTGGGTTCAGATCGGTCACCGCCATCGAATCGAAGGTAGCATAGCCTTTGAACTGGGTTCGGATACGGCCTGCACCTCCAAAACCTGAATTTCGGAGGCTTGGGCTGCTTTCGAAACCTGGGTTTCGGAAACGGCCCGCGCCTCCAAACCCTAGAGTTTGGAGGCGGCATGTGCCTCATAACTCTAGACTCCTCTTAACTCCAAGTTTCGAAGGCACTAGCCGCCTCCGAACTCTGGAGTTCAGAGGCTCTCAATTTCTATTTTATATATTATATAATATAATATATTACACATTTTAATTTGCACTGACCCTCCACTATTTTAATTTGTAGTTAAGTTAATATAATGCTATAATATGTATATAATACATATATATAATAATAATAATAATAATATTATTATTATTATTAAGATTGTTACCTCCGAACTCTGGAGTTCGGAGCCTCCGAACTCTAGAGTTCGGAGGCCCTTAAAATATATAATATAAGTTTTCATTTTTTTATATATTATATAATATAAGTTTTCGTTTTATATATTATATAATATAATATGTAAGTGCTGATTTATAAGTAATTAATAATTTTATAGTTAATATTTATATTTATTGATAAAAATTTATTAAATCTATATTGCGTGTCATGCTTATAATTGTTAGAGGGACAAATTTATCGCTTTGTAGTGGCAAGTAATTCAAATGAATAATGATTTTTTTTTAATCTGTGTATTTGCATTTTATTTTTCTTATTTCTTCTTTTTATACTTCCTACTTCATTTACAAGTAAGACGAATTATAGGTTTTTTTCTAATAATCGTAGATTCTAAACTCTTTATTACAATAACAATTTCATTTTTTTTCAATTTTCTTAGTCCATCCAATCAGTATTTATCTAGTATCAAAAAGCTAATAGAAGAAAACATTTAGATATATTTGTTCTCTAACTAAAATAATAATTTTAAAAAATTTATTAAAAATCTATCATACCTCATTAGTAGTGAATTGTTAAATAATCAAATGATTGGTGAATTGTAAAATCAATTTTTTTGAGATATAAGAAAAAAATGAATAAAATAAAATACCAATAAAAAATCTGAAAACTCAACTTCCTGAATCCCAGGGTTCGGGAAGCACGGTGTTTCCCGAATCCGGGGATTTGGGAATACATGCATTTCCTGAATTCTGAAATTCGGAAAATCCACTAATACTACAATATTTACTTACACACTAATTCAAAAAATCAGGGATTCTTTGGAGTTTCCAACTTCTCAAACCCGTAGAAACACACAATAAAACATACAAGATTTATATTTACTTGTGTGTGATGTCATTTTTTTGAGTAGTTGTTATCTTCTTCGTCAAACTCTCCCCAATTCGTTGTAAATATTTGAGTATAGTAATCCATGGCTAATTTCGACTCGCTGATATTCTAAGAGAAATGGACTGAGTAATAATGGGCGTGAAACAAGAGGAATGAGTGACCTTGAGGAGAAAATAGATTTTCAATTTTTTATGGTGGATATGAAATAATACGTAATTGCGACGGACAACGGATGAGAGAAAATTACAGAATTTGTCGGTAGAAGAAAGTACGATGTCAGGTGGTTGCTTAACGTAAATGGTTGAGTATTGAAGATGAAGGGTAAAATTGAATTTTTTCTTGAGGTTATTTTAGTTATATTGAAAAGTGGCTGCAAAGAGTAAAATCGTGGTTGCGAATAGAATTTTTCTTTATCAATTGGATTTGGAGGGAAATAAGCACTTGGGTGAATTACACTAACACCCTTGGCGATTATGAAACTGTGGCTCCCGATAAAGCAAAAAAACAAGGATAAAACATAGAAATAATTGTGAAATTAGTCGATTAGCTTAGGCTAAAAACACATTCATGCCCCCTTCAACTTTTCCATTTTAGTTGCTTATGTCTCTTAACTTGATGAAAAATTTATTGTGTTCCTCAAATTATAATAAAAGATTCAATATATTTTTAAAATTTTAATTTTAGATCTATCATGTGTCTCACTGTCCAATCAACACTACTTGGAAAATCATGCGTGATTGAAAAAGGTAAGAGATGAAATAGGTTTCTCATCTCTTTGTCTTCTCTATTTCTAGACTCATTGTCAACTTATTCATCATTATTGGCACCTCCATCTCTTTCATAACAGCCATCAGTTGTCGTCTCTAGCCTCATTCCTATCATTGCCATGAAAGTAACTGTTAAATATATACACACACATACACATCATATACACATACAGTGCATAATGAAACTTGATTAGGTTTCATCTCCAACTATTCCCGCAATATTTATTATAGAAATAAGAGAGGATTTGTCAATTGTCGAAGATAAAGAATCATATACAGTATATACATACACACACACAACGATTCTGTGTGTGTGTGTAGATTGGGTTTCATCTACAACTCTTCCCGCAATCTTCATTATAGAAATAACAGAGAGTTTGTTGACTTATCATTGACCCATTTATGGGTATGCAGTGGCCAATTGATTCAAATGAGGAGATGATGATGGGAGAAATCTACCATTAAATACGACAAGCTGAAGATGAAGGAAAAAGAAGAAGATTTCGATGGCAGAGAAGATGAAAATGGTAGCCAACGGTAAAGAAAGATGTGGCAATGTATGTATGTATTAATATAAAATTTTGATAAATAATTGTGTATAATTTATCAATATTTAATGATAAAAATATATATAGTATTAATATAAAATTTTGATAAATAATTATGTATAATTCATCAAAAATAAAATAAGTGTGTATAATTTATTAATATATATTATATTAATATAAAATTTTATCCAAACACGTGTTTATCATACATAGAATTTTGGAATTTGAATAGTGTAATAGGTAGACTTTTTGTAACTTGAGAAGTACAATAGATCCCCCCACATAAATGGTTAAATGGAGAGAGTTTAGGGACAAAAATATGTTTTTAGTCCCAAGAAGTGAATGAATTTTATATAATTTATTGTTAAATTTATTTTTATGTTTTTAAATGAAATAAATTATAAAGTTTAAGAATTGAATTTCATGAAATTTAACAACGCTAATGCTCCACTTGCAATGAACAAATTTAAAATTTTATAATTCATTTTTTATGCTTGTAATGACTCTTGCTCTTTATATATATTACAAAATATAAAAATTTATATTCAAAATACTTGTCTTACAATTTCAAGTATGGAAAAGTCTAGAGAGCCCGACGGGCTTACCAATCGGATTATCGAAATGGGGTAAAAAGACGAATTTATCCTCACGCCCTGCTCTCTCATTTCCCCTCCCATGAATTGCCTCGCCCCTACTCTCTTCTCTCCCTTCTCATGGCCGCCGCCTCATCACTGTCGTCGCCTCGCCTCGCCGACAGTCGATGTAGCGACTGTCGGCGAGGTAAGGTGACGACAGCAACGAGGCGGCGGCCATGGGAAGGGAGAGGAGAAAGTAAGGGCGAGGACAATAGTCCGCTTTGCAAATTTGTAAAATGAGCTGGGTAAATTCATCATTTTGCCCCATTCGGTGAGGAGCTCGGTAGGGTTGTCTGGCCTTGTAGAATGACTCTTCAAGTATAGACATTAGATTCGCAAGAGTTGGCTATTAAGGGTTTGAGTTATGAAAATAATTATTAATAAAAATAAAAATTACTATTTTTATTTAATAAAATTAAAACTTAATGCGTTACAAATTTAAAAACTACTTCACAAGTCATTCGCTGATGTCTCCCCGTCCCATCTATGAAATTTTAACCAATTTCATCACTCTTAAATGATAAATAATTTAGTGGGAAATACCAAATTAATTTATGTACTTTATCCTAAGGGCCAAATAAGCTCTCCAATTTTCAAATTTTAGACCACATTAGCTTTTAGAGCGATATTATTAAAATGTCATCAAAGAGCATTTATATAATGATAATAGAGTTAAAGTATATCCAAATCAAATCATGTCAACGTTTAGAATTAGTTGACCGTGATTCGTAAGCTTATAATGAGAAAATAAGACAAAATGTACAGAGGAAAAACAAAATAGATTGTACACAATAAGTTTTTACGTTGTTCGATCAAAATAATGCCTACTTCACGACTATTATCTGCATATTCTGGCAGAATCATAATATATTATTAAGGATCTGTTTTTTTTTTTTTTTATAATGATTTTCTGACTCTTATTTATAGTTAAGGGAGTTTACAATTGCATAAAGTCTAAAAGTGAAAGGATAACATCGGGGAGACAAGGTGTCATTGTCAATTCTATAAAATTAGGAGTGGGCTCCGTATTATCAGGGATCTGGTTTGACTCCGATAAAGTAGATGAGTCTCTGCCTCCATTTATTATGTAACATGGTTGTTATACGAGTTGAATGATTAGGCCAACGAGCTTAAAGCTTGCTTGATTCTGCGGTCTAAGCTCGGGTCTCAGAAACGTGTGGTCTTGTTCTGACGAGCTCGACTTTGAACTTATTGAGTTTCTGATGATTGGGCCGGCCTGCTGAGTTATGCCCAACAACAAATCATAATTGTCAAAATCGTACTCAAATTGAAATTTTTATTGTCGGTTTGATTTGGACGATGAGCGTCTTGACGCTAATTTTTAATAAATGTTATTTAAATACATTTAAATTAAATTACTTAGACTTAAAGTCTAGACATGAAACTTTTAAGTTAATGAGAATGGTTTTGAATATGTTTGAAACAAATCAATGAACAATACTTCAAATGTTTAATACGAATAGAATATGAATCTAAAGAAAATGCACTGGCATTATTGAATTTTGAAATCTAATAAAAACTATCAATTTATTTACTAAGTCTATTGACTGATTTTTAAAATATAAAAAATTACCAACTAATCCCTAAATTTAGTCGATCGATTTTAGTTCATTTTTTCTAAATCAATGTTTCAAAATTAAACAACTGACCATCAAACCTAAAAAAACAATTGATAGAATCATACATTACTTATTATTTTGAGGATATTTTTAAGATTATCAAAATTTGTATTCGCCATATTTCTTGAATTTATGGTGTTATATATATCAAAATTTATCTAAGATCGATCATATTGCGCATATGCTACTAAAATTTATTATGTTCAATTTGAGTAAGGTATGGCTATTTGATCGCAAATGACACTAAAAATGCAATTGTGAAGCATAATAGCGTGGGCTTTTGTTTTGGATTGTTGGGGTCATTTTCATTTATATTTCAAATTTATTTTGTCACGAGCTTAAAAGTACAACGAGTTATTTGATATTTTTGAAACAGAATATCTAATTGTACTTTGAATTAAAAAATACAAGAAAATTGTCATTTAAAAAGAAGAAAACAATTTAGTCTTCAAACCAAGTATGTGATCCATTTTAATACATGCCCTAATAATTTATATCTCAATGATAAGCTAATGATTTAACACCAAACACTAGGAGGTTAATTGGGCCTTCTCGTTACTGTCTTCTACTCCCATTGTGCCTATCGAGCAATTTGTATGAGCTTGGTTTATGGGCATTTGGGCCTACCCATTGATTGTAAATCATGTTTGCCAAGTATTTTAAAAATTAAAATTTTTGAAACTAATATTGACTTTCAAAACTAATTTTGACTTTTCTTATAGTTTACAAAGTATGCAAATTTACCATTTTACCCTTATACAAACCATCTTTTAATTTTGCTTTCCTTTCTACACCCTATTTCTCTCTCATTGTCTTTCCCCATTTTGTTTCTTTATTTGTATATTCATTTTTCTCGACAATTAGAATGACCTTCTTCAATAATAATGAAATCTCTCAATCTCTTATTTTCAATAACATAACAACTAGTATCACGACTAGTAATGGAATATAATCCCATTGTGTCAATGATCAATGGTTTTTTGTTTGAACCTAATTGTGATCATTGATGTAGTGTTAAAAGTGTTTTTGATTATTGATTATTATTTCGATCAAAGAGAAATCCTAAAATCGCCAAGCATGATTGAGGTTTCTCATGTGATACAAAAGAAAATAAAGAAATAATCAATTGTCAATTGTTGGCGGTGATAATGGTGATAGATGAGAGCAGGTGGTGTCATGATGGCAAACCAAACTTGACGAATGCAAGATGGTAGTAGCAAACGAGTGGCAACATTAACAACGTTGTAACAATTAGATAGATACCACAAGTCACCTTTATTCTCTCTCAATTATTAATGATTTCCTTTTTATCTTTTTTTCCCCATTTTCTCTCTCTCCATATTTGGTTGTTGCCAATGATGGTGGTGGTGGTAGACCATTGATGGTGACCAACACCATTAGCAATGTTTTATTTATTTGTTTCCTATATAATCATAAAGGTGTGATAGGCCATGGAAGAAAGAAAATTAGGTTTTTTGGCGACCTAAAAAATAGTACCTATTGTAACCATAAGAGAAAAATTGTTCAATGATTATAAAAATAAAAAAAGCCATAAAAGAGAGAAAATTAGGGATTTTTGAAATCTAAAAAATAGTACTTGTTGTAAGAGAAAAATTGTTCAATGATTATAAAAAATCAAGAGAAACACGCGTCATTTTTTAAAATACATAAGTGTTAGGGTGCAATTTAAGCAAATCTCAAAAATGTCTACCATATAATCTCTTAATTATTATGGTACAATTTTATCGCATTTACTAACATTTCAAACTAATTTTATTGTCCTAAAATGTTAAAAAATAAGCAGTTACAAAATACATAAACTTATATTTTACAAAATATAATACACTAAATTCCAAGTAACACACTAAAACATGTATATGCCAAATTACTCTTAAATATATTTATTTATAATTAAAAAAAGATATTATTATTGATTTATTGGACTCACGATCTAATATGCTATATAGACTTCAAATCTCAAGTCTTTAACTCATGGGGAGGCTGGACGCATACGTGCTTGTCAGTTGTCCCAAACACCCCGCCCCTTTGCTACAGCTATGCAACAAACAAAAAAAAGGCAAAAAATGAAGACACGCCGGACCATGACCAGCATGCAATGCGGGGCCCGCCTCCAGATGGTGCCAGATGGCAGATGCCATTCATTTAACGTAAGATAAAACCCAGACATTATTTATATCGGGCCTAGCTTAGCAAGCCCAGCCTATTATCAAGCCTATTCTATAAATTCATAAATATAACATAAAAGCCCAGCCCAGCAATAAAGCTCGTTCTGCTCTCTCTCTCTCTCTCTCTCTCTCTGGTTTTGCTCCATTTCTTTAAGCACAAGACAAGCACAAAGAAATCCCAAGAGAGGGGTTTATAAAATACATTCGTAGAGCCAAGCCAACCTCTCTCTCTCTCGCCTCTCTCACTCTCTCTCTCTCTGTTGTTTTTTCTCCGGGCAACTTTGGATTAATCGGTCGAGCGAGCCATGGCCGCTCTGCAGTACCTGGATTCGCTGCGCAATGTCCATCCGGAGCTGGCCGATTGGTACGACGCCCTCGCGGATTTGTACCAGAAGAAGCTGTGGCATCAACTTACTCTCAAGCTCGAACAGTTCGTCTCTCTCGCCGCTTTCCAGGTCACCTCGATTCACTTTCAATTTCTCATGAGTTGGGATTTTGGACATTTTAGGGTTTTTGTTTTTTGGCTGGTTGGCCGCGGCGACGTGTTTGGTTCTTTGACTGTGATTAGGGTTTGGAGGAACCTGTAGAGTTTTAGAAATTGGGATGTCTTTGGTCTAATGCATTGCCGGAGTTCCTAGCAACTCTTCGAGGGACAAGCAGTTTGAATTTGTGGTAATATCGGTTGTTATGTTGTACGCATGGGGAAACATTTGTCGACTTGCCCGTATTAATTTTGGCTGTAATAGGACCTAACCTTGTCCGTCAGAAGTCTGTTTTCGTAAAGGCTGAATAGACATATTGGAGGCTTGTTGAATTCCATCCCTAAACCCTGTTAGCTACTATATCCCAACTGAAATAATGTTGGAATGATCGTTAAGTGAACTACCGAGGGAAACATTGCTGAATTATTCATATATGAAGCTGTTGCATCCCTCTAAATGCACGGGAGGGGGAGTAAGTTGGAATTCTAAGTTGGAATTCGTGATGTTTGATTGTCGGGTACCTGATATATTTGATCCCTGCAATTGGTTATGACTATTATACGAAGAACAAGGGAGGAATTGCCTAATTGGAAAATATGAAAGGGTAAAATTGACAAGGAGAGTGTCTGCTTTCTTGAAATGATTTATTTTACCAATAGTTGAGCATGGATTGCCTGTTGGCAATGTGGCATGCATATTTTGGATAGAAGGGTGTGTTGTGTTTGATAACATGGAAAATACATGAAAAATGTCACATCAAAGAAATTAAATTCCATATTTGGTGTTTGACACACTACATTTTCTATAGAATTCAATTCCATGGTACAACTATTAAAGCATGTTTTTGCCTCTTTTCCATAGAAAATTCCATCTAGGGGGGAGATGGTTTTTGTTTTCTATGCAAGTTGGAAAATGCTTTCCTTTCCAACTAAATGCTATCAAACACACCCGAAGTTATTTGATGCATGTCAGATCCTAAGATTTGACAGTGACTGTTCAGGGAAGAACTTGAGAATTAGAGATAAATTTAGAGGGAGAATTAGACTAATGAGGGAGAACAACAAGAATTGGGGAAGAACAGAGGGTGTGTGTGTGTATGTGTGTGTGTGAGAGAGAGAGAGAGAGAAGATTCAATTCTCATTCACCATGCCTCCATCCTCTTACAAGTAGCCTTTTTATAGCCTTCGGCTGGCTATCGTAACTAAAAGCATATTCTAGAATAATAGCAACGATGTGTGCCTAACAACACCTGTGTGCATCTAACATAATTATAACAATATACTTACCGCTCAATTACATTAATGCCCTTAGGGTCGTGACAATTCCCTTCTCCTTGAAAGAGTTCTTGTCCCCAAGAACTCGCAGCTTCTGGCCCTGCTCTTCATCCAATCCCAGTCTTTGATATTTGATTTATCATTCTTTATTTCTTTCTCCTTCTAAGTCTCTTCCTCTTCATGTTTCTGTTCCTTCTCTTTTCTTTTTCCTTATGGAAGTTCCTCTCTTTAGTTTACTTAAATTGTTCCTTCTTTGCCAAAACCAGCATTAGGAATGATTTGATACCTACTTTAACCCAAGCCATGAACTCCTCAGCTGGAACCAAAGGCAATGGAACAATATCCTTAAGACCCTCTTCCTCAAAGCCATTCCTCCTAACAGAAGTTCCAGCGAAAGAATGCCTTTCCTCAACCTCCGGCTTTTTCCTTTGGTCCAAGTCCTCGTTGCATGCCTGTCTCTCATCAACGGCATGGAGGCTATCTTCATCGCCATCCTCATCTTCCAATGCTACTTTCTCAGCTTCCTGTAAATATAAAATGTGATCCTCACCGATATCTTTGTCCACTCTCTCTTCCTTGATGGAGTCTTTAGTTACAACTGGCTAGTCCAACTCTGATTTTTCTTTAGATTCTTTCTCTACTTGATTTGTGGCCTTAGAAGCTCTATCAATTTGTTGGCTGCTCTTAAGATAACTTTTAGGTGGCAACCTATGCTTTCTGTAAATAGCTTTTGGCACCAACTCTTGCAGCCTAGCCTTCTCAGCTGCTTGTTGTATTGTGGCAGGACAAATCATTTTCACTGTAGGCCACAACGCATCGTTAAGTCCACTAATGAAACTCGATACAAAATAAGATTCGGTCAAGATTGGATGGAAATTGAGCACAAGTGCTTTCAATTTCTCAAAATTGACCAGGTACTCCATAAGCAAGCCTTCTTGTTCCAGCTTGTTGAGGTCCTCTTTGTAACTCTCATCTCTGACCTGATCCTTCTTAGTAACCATTATAAAAAATTCATCAAACTTACTTGATAGACCTTTCAATTTGCTGTCAATTCTGTCCATAGTGCTACCAATTCTATCCAAAGTATTTGCAATTCCTATACCTATCTTCTCAGTTCAAATCCTTGCAAATTCTCCTTTGTAACAACTTCTTGGTTAGCTTCTAAGGATCTCCTCGGAAACCTGAATTCAGTCCAATGAACCTAATCCGCCTCCTTAGTGGCTTCAAGTTCAGCCAACCTAATTTAGACTCAAATAGAATTAGCCGAGATTTGGATCTGCTTAACCTTCAATCCTGGACCTCGATTAACTAGAGCAGAAGGAGTTGACAGCTAAGGAACCGCTTTGTTGTAGTCTCCTGAGGAATTAAGAAAGTCGATTCTGTTACGAATAAAGAAGCTTATCATCTAGAAGATAAGGAGTGGCTGTTAATGATAAGAAGATAAGGAAGCATGAAACCTAAGAAGATAAATCAAGTTTAAGTTTTCATATTTTGTATAAATCTGTAAATTATAGAAGATTATTGTTCCTACTTATTAGGTTGGTATCCATTCCTAGTTTTTAGGAGATTTATTAGCATACTTCTTGTATATATAGGGTTTCATACTTATGGAAGAAATATGAGAGATTTTCTATCCAACCTAAACTCTCTCAACATGGTATCAGAGCCTAGTCTTTAGGGAATTCTGTTTAGGCCTTCATTGCCGGTTTTTTCCCTGCTTAGTACCATTCTGGCCTGTTTTTCTTGTTCTGTTTCTTGAAGTGATCAAAGTCAGTTGTGACTTTCTTCTTCACTCGATATTCTCTCATCGTTTTTTTCCCTTCATCCGTTTGGTTCGTCACTCGACAAGTAAGTCCGAGTTTTTCCTAAGATGTCTATCGTCTCCAACACCAATCCTACATCAGAGGCGGTTGAAACAAGCAGCCTATCAGAAGCTCCATTCACTTGGTCTAGCAACTCAAGTAATGGAGGAGAACTACAAAATCTCTAGGCGGCCTACCGGTTGTCACGACCCTTGGGGTATTTTGGGGTTAAAGCTGTAATTGGTTACATTGTTGGTTAGGCATTGTTATTAGTTCTGTTATAGTGCACATGGTGTTGTTCCTAGACTTTACTTCTAGTTGAACAGCCTATAAATAGGCCATAATATGTAGTGAAATGTATGCTGAAAGAATGAATTGAATTCATATTTTCCCTCCCTATTTTCTCTCTATGATTCTTTCCTTTCTCTCTCTCTTTTCTCTGATTTCTGCACTATAGCTCTCTCCAATTTCTTCTCTGTTCCTCTCCCAAATTCATCCAATTTCCTTCCTAGACCTTAGCAAAACCCTAGGGTAGTGACATTTGGTATCAGAGCCAATCATTCCTCGGTTGTGATTATGGAGAATTAATAGCCGAATTCAGCAACATAAGGCCACGGAATTGATTGAGCGGTGATCAGGAAGTTCTTGGCAGTTAGCTAGGCAATTCAGGCTTTTGGTTGAATCTCGGAATTGATTCCGACGCATGAGAAGGGAAGAAGGCCGATCAATCCTTTGCTGTGATTTTCCAGCAATACAATCGAACTTTCAAGGAGCTTCAACGGATTAGATCGGCCAACATTTCCGATCCGATTCCGAAGGAACCAAGGGCCGATTGTAATCAAGCGAGCCAACAACTATTGGTCGATCTTGGAAGGCGAAGCAAGAGGAGGATGTCAGGCCGCGTGTTGATTGGTTAAATTGAAGCACGACAGAAGGTGTTCGGAATGGTGAATGGCGATCGATGAATCACTTCGAGTCTGGTGATGATTCGAAATTGAGCGTTGTTGTTCCAGTGATTCAGAAATTGAGGCAGACGTTGCTGTTCGGACGATACGGAAGTTGAAGGCGTACTGGAAGGACTCTTGACAACAAGGAACGTGACTGGAAGCAGACCAGGCGAGTCCTCCAATTAATTTTTTGATGGACTTGAAGGCGCGGAAAAGGTTTGGGCGAGCGCGGAACCCCAACTATTTCGATTGAGATTCCAGTGAGTAAGGGAGGCGGACAATTATAGATCAGTTGCAAGTGGCGAGGCTGAGCAAAGCAATTTCGGATCGGAACTGGAGACGAAGCAACTAGGTGAGTTCCGACAGTGATTTTGAGAGAATTTGAAGTCAAATCAGAGTGGCGCAGCAGATTGTGGGATCGGAAATGGATCTTAAAGGCGGAGTTCGGAGTTGATTCAGACTATGAATTCTGGTGAATTGTGTTCGAAACTCAGAAGGCGATTCCGACGGTGACTGTGAACATACGCGGTCATGTGCAGTTGATTGAGGCGAGTTTAGTACTGCTGAATTTGGAAGGTGAATTTAGAGCTATTGGTTGGAGATGGAAGTGAACAAGCAAGGTCGGGACAATCGTGCATCTGTAGCAATCGTGGCTAGTTGCAAGCAACTCCAGCAATCGACAATTGTTGTAGAACTGAGAACGAATTGAACTCAGGCCCATCCAGTTCCAGTGATTCTGACGGAGAATTGCCTCTTGGCTTGAAAATCTAGGAGGTATTGGTCGGTCAAGGAAGGCGTGCATGTGACCAAGGCTGCGATTAGCGATTACTAGCAGTAGTTCCGATCTAAGTTTGAAGGAGTTCTGGATCAGATTACTGGCAGCGATAGGAACAATGGACTTTGGCTATTACAGTTGCAATTCAAGAAGGTGTTCACCTTAATCGCAACACAGTAGTCGAGATCCAGAATGAAAGCACGTCTAGAGTAGCTAATCCAAGAGGCGTGTTCCTTTGATCAGTTATATACTCGGAATTGAAGATGCAGTGGAAGCAGGGTGGTTTAGGCAATACAGGCTTAAGCGGTCGGTGATTGGGTGGGCTGGAGCGATCTAGAAGTGGGAATAAAGGCCAGGCAGAACTGAACTTGGAGTGGATTAGGATTTGGGCAGAAAGGAGCGGCAAACGAGCAAGCCGTGCGATTCTAAATTGGAAAACGATCTGGCCGGACAAATCGGACTGTGATTCCGATTAATTAATAACGGATAGGCCCGTATTGGGGAGGTGCGGTCGGAAGTGGATCTTGAGTGAGGCGAGAAGTGTCGTCACGGCATGTGACTTTGGTGATGTTTCAAAGCAATTGGACTTAGGTCACTGTATGGACTGAGTTGTGACAGCAGGTGCGATTGGAAACGGTCTAGAGGAGAATTCCGCAAGCAGCGATTCTCAATTTACTTGATTTCAGTTGTGATTCTCAACTCAGATTTGGGAGTGGTGAGAAGTGAAACTGAGCAATTAGAGCCATTGCTATCACTGTCGGATTTGCAAAATTTAATTGGGAGCCTATTCACCAGCAAGAACTGAGGTTGCTGGACAGAAAGCAACCATTGCAAGGTTGAATTAGATGGAAGGGATTAAGGATTGCTGAATCTTAATTCAAGGAGGAGTTTCCGAAGGGATCCTTAGAGGCTGAATAAGAAGCTGTTATAGGGTGTAATTTCAAGGAATTGAGTTGAGGAGATGGCCGAAGGATTGATTGCTGCAACAAGGGAAATTAAGGACCTCCGTAGACAGCTGGACAATTTTTTTATCCTGCATTCACATAAATTTCAGATTGCTAATCGGACTTTGTCAACTTCAAGTCCAAGTGCCGATTTGCCCACTCTTGCTTCATTGACTATTCCGGTGTTTGACAGGGATAGGCCAAAATGGTGGATCCGACAATGTGAACGGGTGTTCTATCAACATCGAATAGCTGAAAAAGAAAAGGTAAAAATGTCTGCAGCTAATTTGAGTGGAATTTCAAAGGTTTGGTTCCAGAATTGGAGTTGGGGAAGGGTAGAATGGAGCTGGCCACAGTTTGTAAATGCCTTGTGTAACCGGTTTAGAGAAAGGACCAAACCCTATATGATCAATGGAGCTTCTAAGGCTGTTAATCTAGAGATGCAAGAAGCTGATGAGGAAGAAAAAGAAGCAGTAGAAGGGATCGAAGAATTGGGGAATGGCAGTCCAACAATGGGCAGCATCTCAAGTACCCTCACTGGTACTGAAAATGCAGCCGTTAAAATCCTCAATATAACACCATTGGAGGAGGTAACTATTGAGGATGAAGCTGAGATGTTTGCTAACAGTCCAGGAGCCAAAGATCTTGGAATGGAAATGCCCACAACAACCTTAGATTGTGGGGCTTTTAAATCTATTTCCCTTGAAAGAATAGGAATGGAAGGAGTGGCTGAATTACCTACTCTGAATCAGGTAACTCTAACTGATAAATCAGTCAATTGGAGAGAAATTTGTGCCTTAATCGAAGTGGAAAACCAATGGAGGGCAGTTCAAGAATGGTTAGAGGTTAAGGGAGGATGCTTGCATGATTTTATTACACTAAAACATTCCAGCAATATATTCCTGATTTGGAGCAATGGAGGAAGCAGAAGAATAAAGCAGAAGGAAGGGAAGGGATTCCTTGTTGAAGGGACCAAGACTCTTCTTGTTTTGCTTATATATGTTTCTATTGGTGTGGCAGCAAAACATAATGCTGTTGCTGCTGAGGAAAAAGAAAAAAGAAAGCAAAAGAGAAGGGAAAAACAATATAAGAAGAAGGAAAAGCGAAGAAGAAATCAGTGGGTGAAGAGGGGCATTGGATGAGGAACCCATGGCTTGGATGTAATAAGTTTCTTGGGGACAAGAAACCTTTCAAGGAGGGGAAATTGTCACGACCCTTGGGGTATTTTGGGGTTAAAGCTGTAATTGGTTACATTGTTGGTTAGGCATTGTTATTAGTTCTGTTATAGTGCACATGGTGTTGTTCCTAGACTTTACTTCTAGTTGAACAACCTATAAATAGGCCATAATATGTAGTAAAATGTATGCTGAAAGAATGGATTGAATTCATATTTTCCCTCCCTATTTTCTCTCTATGATTCTTTCCTTTCTCTCTCTCTTTTCTCTGATTTCTGCCCTATAGCTCTCTCCAATTTCTTCTCTGTTCCTCTCCCAAATTCATCCAATTTCCTTCCTAGACCTTAGCAAAACCCTAGGGTAGTGACACCGGTTGAATGGGAGAAACTACCTAGAGTGGTCCCAGCTTATTTGGACCTTTCTCAAAGGTAAAGGTAAGATAAGTCATCTCTTAGGGACCGACCCTAAAGAAGGAGATCCCATGTTTGTTGCATGGGATGAGGAGGACTCTCTAGTTATGTCTTGGCTTTAGAATTCGATGATGCCCAAGATAAGTGATACGGTGATGTTTTTAACAACCGCTAAGGATATTTGGGAGGCTGTCAACCTCACCTATTCTAAAGTGAAGGATGCAACACAGATATATGAAGACCGAACTAAGATTGCAGCAACCAAACAAGGGGTAAGATCTGTTACTGAGTACTCTAATGTGCTGCAAACTCTATGGCAAGAATTAGATCATTATCAATGTCTAAAGATGAAGTGTAGTGAAGATGCAACCTTACATAAAAGATTTGTGGAAAAGGAGAGAACCTATGACTTCTTGGCAGGTCTAAATATGGAGTTTGATGCAATCAGGGTTCAAATACTTGGCAAAGAGGATATACCTACCCTAAATGAGGTAATCTCTCTAATCCAGGCTGAAGAAGGGAGAAGAGGAGTAATGCTAGACACTGCTCCTATAGAAAAGTCAGCATTGATAGCATTGAGAGGTCCTAACCGGGGTCCTAAGGAGGAAAGGAAGGCTGTTGGAGATAAAACTTCCAGCGATAGAGATTCTCCAGACTCTCTATGGTGTACATTTTGTGAGAAACCAAGGCATACCATAGAGAGATGTTGGAAGTTACATGGAAAACCATCTAAAGGAGGACAGCTTGGGGTCCAAAAACAAGCCTCTATGGCCAGCAGTCAATAGTAGACAGAGCACAAGCAAGGGGAACAAAAGGAGCAGACAGATGGCTTGGATTTCAATCGAGTAGAAATTGAGAAGGTAAGAAACTTTCTAGACTCTCTTTAAAAGAAAGAAAAAGGTACATGTTCTCTTGCACTTACAGGTATGTCCTCTCATTCTCTTACCCCACATGCTTCGGAAATAACGCAATCTAATTCTTGGATTCTTGATTCCGGGGCAACAGATCACATGACCCCTTTATCCCATTGTTTCATTACCTATAGTCCTTGTTCAAGCTCTAAAAAGATAACCCTAGCAGATGGCTTCTTGACCACTGTTGCTGGCTAAGGAAATATTATCCTTAATAACCATCTAACTCTCAAAGATGTTCTCCGTGCCCCTAAACTCTTCACCAACCTCATCTCCATTCAAAAGCTTACCCTAAATAACAATTGCAGTGTTAATTTTTCTTCTACTTGCTGTGAAATTCAGGAACAGGGGTTGAAGAAGAGGATTAGGCTTGCTAAAGCTAGGGTTGGCCTATACTACTTTGATGGATCAAATGGGGAAGAAAACAAGGACAAGGTGAATCTTGTGTCTTGTTTGGTGCAATCTAATAAGGACTAGATCTGGTTACATCACCATCGTCTTGGTCATCCTTCAGTTTTTACTCTTAGAGTTATGTTTCCAGCTTTGTTTAGGAGTTGTGATATTCAAGACTGTCATTGTCCTATTTGTGAATTTGCTAAACATAAAAGGGTGTCTTATCCTTCATCCAATAAAAGAACCTCTAGTCCATTCTCTCTTCTCCATAGTAATGTTTGGGGCCCTACAACTGTTCCTAATCTTTCTGGGACACGGTGGTTCATAATATTTGTGGATGATTGCACTAGGGTAATGTGGTTGTTTCTTATGAAAAATAAATCTGAAGTAAGCACTATTTTTCCTAACTTCTATAACATGATTAGTACTCAATTTGGAGTGCCAATCAAGAGGCTAAGGACTGATAATGCCAAAGATTTTTTCAATTAACCCCTCGCACATTTTTTTCAACAAAAAGGAATTATTCATGAATCATCTTGTCCATATACACCCCAACAAAATGGGGTGACTGAAAGGAAAAATGGGCATCTATTGGCTGTGAGTAGGGCACTACTTTTCCACCATAATGTTCCAAAAAATTATTGGAGAGAGGCTGTCCTAACAGCCACTACCCTTATTAATAGACTGCCATCTCAAACACTTGAATCCTATAGCCCTCTTCAACATTTAAGTAATCATTTTCTTGATTTACATATATCTAGCTGCTGGAAACCAAAAATATTTGGGTGTGTATCATTTGTGCATGTTCACAACCCTAATAGAGGCAAATTAGATCCCTGCACTCTGAAATGCATTTTTATTGGATATTCCTCCAGCCAAAAGGGCTATAAGTGTTACCACCCTCCTTCCAAAAGATTCTTTGTCTCGGCTGATGTTACTTTTGTGGAAAATTCTCCTTATTTTGATCACTCTCATGACAGTAAAAATGCTGCCGAGGGAAATCCAGTCATGTCTCTACTTGATCTAGATCCTTCACCTCAAAATACGTCCTCACCAGATCTGATTACTACAGAAGATACACCAGACAAGGTTCTAGAGGAAACCTCACCAAGTACTCCTCCCCTACAGGTCTACTCAAGGCAGCAGAAGCTGGCTACTAGCTCAGTGCAGATCCAAGAATTTACTTTCTCACCTGCACCTGTTAATAGCACTGACACCAGCAACTCTCTTGTGACACTAGCAGGTAGTAATTCTATTACTTCTATTGACTCCACTGCATCTATAACTGAACATCATACACTCCAAATGCTCCTACCTTTTCCCCCAATGATCTGGAATGTCCTATAGCCCTCAGAAAAGGCACCAGGACCTGCACTCAGCCCTTACACCTGGTCCTATCCTACTCCAAACTGTCTACCCAACACAAAACCTTCCTAACCAGCCTACATACCATTCAAATTCCTTACCATTTTTCCGAAGCAATAAGGGATGAGAATTGGAGGACTGCCATGGAAGTTGAGATGGTAGCCCTTGAAAAAAAACAACACTTGGGAGCTAGTTCAATTACCCAAAGGAAAACAACCGGTAGGATGCAAGTGGGTGTATACAATCAAATACAAATCCGATGGGAACCTAAACCGGTATAAGGCAAGGCAAGGCTAGTAGCAAAGGGATACACCCAAGTATATGGCGTTGACTATCTAGACACCTTTGCCCCAGTTGCAAAGCTAAATATAGTGAGAGTTCTCCTATCTCTAGTTGCTAACCTAGGTTGGCCATTAATGTAATATGATGTAAAAAATGCCTTCTTGCATGGAGACTTAGAGGAGAAAGTTTACATGGACTTACCACCGGGCTATAGTACAGATACTCACGGGCAGGTAGTATCATATCATATCCAGCCGTTATCCCACTATGTGGGGTTGGCTACATGAATTCTAGACTTCTATGTGGGTTACATCCCAACAGATAGTTTGTCTAGAATTCATATTTGGATCCGACTAGGTTTTACGCTGGCTGTCGGCTACCTAACGCAACCCTCCTCCTTTATCCGGGCTTGGGACCGGCAGTGGATAATATCCCCTGGCGGATAATATCACGGGCAGGTAGTGTGCAAACTAAAAAAAGCATTGTATGGCCTTAAACAGTCTCTTAGGGCCTGGTTTGGCCGGTTTACCCATGCGATGCTTACCTTAGGATATAAACAAAGTCAAGGAGACCATACCCTCTTCATCCATCACTCGGCCACAGGGGGAGTAACAGTCCTATTAGTATATGTGGATGATATTGTTCTGTCCGGAAATGATGAAGAATGTATGACTAGATTAAAGGAATGCCTAATTAAAGAGTTTGAAATTAAATACTTGGGAAGGTTGAAATACTTCTTGGGCATAGAAGTTGCACACTCAAAAAAGGGCATCTTTATTTCTCAACAAAAGTATATTGTGGACTTGCTAACAGAAACCGGGCTGCTAGGTTGCAAGGCTGCTACTACTCCAATTGAATTTAACCACAAATTGGGGGAGGTTCCAAAAGATAAAGAAGTGAATAAAGAATCCTACCAAAGGCTAGTAGGGAAACTAATTTATCTAGCTCACACCCGGCCAGATATTGCATATGTAGTGGGGGTGGTCAGTCAATTCATGCATAGTCCGAAAGAAACTCACCTTAGAGCAATTTTTAGAATACTCCATTACTTGAAAGGGACGCCAAGGAAAGGCATTATGTTCAAAAGGGGACAGAGTATGATACTTGAAGCCTATACTGATGCAGATTATGCAGGGTCAGTGGTGGACAGGAGATCTACATCCGGTTATTGTACCTTTCTAGGGGGTAATCTTGTAACTTGGAGAAGTAAAAAACAAAATGTGGTGGCCTGGTCAAGTGCAGAGGCAGAGTTCGGATCCATGGCATTAGGGGTATGTGAGTTACTTTGGTTGAAAATCTTGTTAGATGATTTAAAGATCACCTTGGTGGAACCTATGAGACTATATTGTGATAACAAATCAGCAATCAGTATTGCTCACAATCCGGTACAACATGATAGAACCAAGCATATTGAGGTGGACCGACACTTCATTAAGGAAAAATTAGATAGTGGTCTAATATGTACTCCATATATATCATCTTGTGAACAACTTGCAAATATTCTCACTAAAGTGTTGCCTACAGTTGTGCATCAAAAGTTGACTAGCAAGCTTGGAATGGATGATATCCATTCTCAATCTTGAGGGGGAGTGTTACGGATAAAAAAACTTATCATCTAGAAGATAAGGAGTGGCGGTTAATGATAAGAAGATAAGGAAGCATGAAGCCTAAGAAGATAAATCAAGTTTAAGTTTTCATATTTTGTATAAATCTGTAAATTATAGAAGATTATTGTTCATACTTATTAGGTTGGTATCCATTCCTAGTTTTTAGGAGATTTATTAGCATACTTCTTGTATATATAGGGTTTCATGCTTATGGAAGAAATATGAGAGATTTTCTATCCAACCTAAACTCTCTCAACAGATTCTAATCCAACTTCCTGCAAGGGCGATTTTCGACGACATCTTAGTTCTAATCTATCTCACCGGAAATCGTTGAC
Organism: Diospyros kaki; assembly: GCA_036245055.1. Classification (NCBI taxonomy): domain Eukaryota; kingdom Viridiplantae; phylum Streptophyta; class Magnoliopsida; order Ericales; family Ebenaceae; genus Diospyros; species Diospyros kaki. The sequence goes on from BSEG01000007.1 coordinate 35,471,640, forward strand.
ATTGTTTCAATTAATAGCTGAGGAACAACCTCATGATATCGCTGCTATCAAATTCAACTACCAAGACCAGCCGCTCGGGAATCTCCTGAATTCTGCTTCAGAACTTGCTCCTATGAGTCACCTAGAACTGCAGACACCGCCTATGAATTAGCTCCATTGAATCATACTGAATTGCTGCTAAGTTGCGCTTGACTTACGACGACTCTGATATGAAACTGTTTTTAGCAGTAGCCGAGAATCACCAGCTCTGTAATGAATTGCCTCATCTTATTTGCGATTACTCTCTCCTCCGATCTACACTCGCTGTCGATCAGGATTGCCAATGGCCTTGACTTGACAAACCCTCAATCCAAACCGATCTTGCGATTCTTTACAATCGATCGCTATGGACTAGCTACCTTCCAGATTTGATCACGATCTCTGCTACCTCAGGATCACTTGGACTTGCCCCAGTCGGCACCTTCTTCTCACCCAATCACAATCCAATGGTCGGAGGACTACTAGCTCTGATACCAATTGTTAGATCCTAAGATTTGACAGGGACTGTTCAGGGAAGAACTTGAGAATTAGAGAGAAATTTGGAGGGAGAATTAGACTGACAAGGGAGAACAACAAGAATTGGGGAAGAACAGAATAGTAGAGGCAAAAGATTCAATTCTCATTCACCATGCCTCCATCCTCTTACAAGTAGCCTTTTTATAGCCTTGGGTTGGCTATCGTAACTAAAAGCACATTCTAGAATAACAACAACCATGTGTGTCTAACAGCACCTATCTACATCTAACAGAATTATAATAATATACTTGCAGCTCAATAACATTAATGCCCCTAGGGTCATGACAATGCAGTCATGAGAAATGAAAACAGTAGGACAAGATTCTTTAAGATGAAATTTTCTATTGCCTGATGCTCTGAGTACTGTGGACAATGATTAAGATGGGAAATGCACTACAGAGCCAATACTCTTATGGTTTTGATGGATGATACATTGATATTTATATATTTAATCCTGAATAGATAAGGAGGTCCAAATAATAGAGCAGCACTTTTTGCCAGATCCAAAAGTGAATCCATAAAACATTAGCTGTAGGCTTCTTTATCAATTAACTTCAGAGAAGGCCAGCCATTTGAACGGAGTGATTCTAATTTTACTATTTTTAAAATAAACTGTGCAAATGTGTGTAAAGCATGTCTTTTGTTCTGAAGCACTTCAGCATTATGTGGGCTCAATTATCAAATCATGCAAACCTAGAGAGAAATAGAACAAAAATAAAAAAAATTTGGACCATGAGGAAAGGTTTGGTCAGAGATCCCCATTATGTGGTGATGCCCCCCCCCCCCCCCCCCCAACCCCCCCCAAAAAAAAAAAAATTCAAGGCCCAGAGAATTCAATCCCTAATTTTTATGTTGTGTCACCCTTCTGATCATAGGTATTTCAGCCTTAATGTATTGTCTAGAAATAGTGTCAAAAGTTCAATATTGTGGGATTTTTAAGGTCTCACTGGTTAAGTCAGGGGAAAATCTGTCATGAGGGAAACTGTGAGATTGGGAGCACTGGCAATCCTCGATTGAAGTCCAACCACTCACTCAAAACACCCTTACACACACTGGTTTAATTCAATACAGAAATATAACAAGAATAGAATTGAAAAGATTAAAGAAAGAACATGCAAACCACACAAGAAACACCTGGCTTTTATCCTGGTTCAGACCGCATAAACGATCCTACATCCAGCCTCCAATCAGAAAGAGCAATCCACTAAGATCTTGATGAAAACAGTACAAGACTATCACTTGCACAATCCCTCTTCCCTCACTGATATACAAGAACCCTCACTATGAGATTACAAGGATACTCTCTCTCGCATTTCTCTCACAATACAGCTCTCACTCATAAATCAATGAGAATGATCAGAATACCAGGTGCCGGCAGACTACCCTAACCCTTTTATTTATAGACAAAAGAAGGGCATGAATTACGAAGGGGATATAACCGGGGCATTTCCCTAACTACCCCTCACTTAATATAACATACAGTTAGCCTATATTACCTAACTGCCACTGCCGCACATATAACCTCAAATAAACATGTCCGAGTCCCTCTAATCTTCCAGCCACTCAATACAAAACTGAATAACAGAAACAGTTACTTGGTAGGAGAAAGTGTTAAGAGTCTCCACCATAGGCACAGCGAGTTCATCTAAACACATCTTTTCATTAAAATATCTGCTTTGTTTTTATCAAGTAAGATATCATTAAAAAAAGAAGCCTGATGTTTACAAGTTTGTACATGGCATCTAAGAACTATACAAAACAAACGATAGTATATGGGAGTTCTCCTCAAATGAGAGATCTTCTTCTCATTCCTCTTTGTATGTCTTGGATAACACCATTCCTGTAAAAGGGTACAAAGCCCATGACAGACAATAGAATGTCCCATTGAACCTCAAAGGCAGCAAACAGAAGGCTCAAGCAATAGAGGATTAGGTGATCAACACATTCAGCATGTCAGGATTAGGAGCTCTTAGAAACTCAATTCAATACTTTAGTTTGCCAAATCTCTCGACATTCCTCACCTGAAATCAACCCACAACGGAAAATATAAATTGGAAATGAAAAACACAGAATTAAACAAAGAAAGAACAGAGAAGATACAACCAAACCAAATCAGTAGGCACAAGGTTTATCCTGGTTCGAACTGATCCAAAGACCAGTCCTACATCCAGCCGCAAATCTGAGAGCAAATTCCACTAGAAACCAGAGAAACAGATTACAAGAACCCTCTTCACTCTATCACACAAGTACACTGCCTTCAAACAAGAGATTACAAAGACTCTCCTACTCTCAAAGCCTTTTCTCCCCTCTCGGCAATCTCCCTTGTATTCAGAGACAGAATTTGAATGAATGATTGTTATGTCCGACTTCTAGCCCTCGCCTCCTATTTATAAACCATAGTGGCGTTAATTACAAGACCTATTATTTAGCCTACACAAAGACTAAAATGTCCTTTATAATATAACATCTAAGTTAACTAATCTAACTTAGAAAAATCCAGTTGTATTCATCCGCCTAAGGGCTCTACTGTCTTCTTTATCTTCTAGACAGATTACTTCATGCAAAAACCCAACCCAGCACTCTCCTTGCACATGAAGTCTACACAGTCCCCGCTATTCTTGATCTGTTTATTTTGCTTTGAGAATTGACCATATAGATGCAGTCACCACTAATCATTTTCGAAATGAGAACAGATCATATAGATACGCAAGGATTTATTTTTTCCCTCATTGCCCAACACACCCAAATTATCAGAAGATTTTCTTGGTGAGACCACTAGCAATCCAACAATGCTAGGAGAAAGAAAAGGATGATTTCCCAAGTTGAGTGGTTTTTGTTGCTTGACTTAATTGAGGAGGACAAACTTTTCTGAGGAAGAACTGGAAGGCTTTGGATGAAAGGGTGTCTCCTCTTTAGAACTTGACCCATTTGGAGTTAGCAAATGAACATTGGGCTCAGGAGACCTTGATGGGCCATCAGATTTTAAGAAAGGGACATTATGATAAAGGAGCCTTGGAACACTACTTGTGCTAGAGGATCTATAAAGACTAGGCCTAAACAATTGGGAACCCACAGATTTGGAAGATCGGAGGAAGCAATTGCCCACCTGCGGTCCAGTTTGAATATTGATCTAGTTGGATGATCTTTTGAAAGTTATATGTGGCTTCCTACCTTCTGTTCTAAATGTTTCCACTCATCCGTCCTCCCTATGAGACATCTCCTCGACCCCTTCTGCATACTTGCTCTTCAAGAACATGGGGATAGGGATGGCAATATGCTTGAAAAAATAGGGCCTGCATCGGAATTATTTTTGGTTGATATAATCATGTTAGGGGTAGGTTAAAGCGAGGATTAGGGTTTAGATAACTTCATCCTAAATCTTTCCTAGTTATGGAACAAAATACCTTAAAAAATATTTCTATACTGCAATAACAACATTGAACCCTATCTGTTGCCCAACTTTGGGAAGGATAATCCTTTGTGCAACCTGCACTCAAGATAGGAATGTGGAACAGTGGTGGTCAACCTAAGTGTCAACCCATGTAACTTCCAATTACCTTGTTATCCTACTGTTGTAGCTTGGTAGCTGTTGGAGCGTAGTCATTTAACTAACTGATGATAGTCAAGAGGTCCCTTGACACTATTCACTTGACATGATACAACAATCTAGATTACCATTACAGGAAGTATACAGCAAAATCAACTCATCCTCTGTGGTCTTTTACTGTTGAAGTCAAGGGTAACTCTTGCCATGATGTGATTTTGGGCATATAGAAAAATATAACTAAGGACTTCCCTCCACAAATTCACTCATATTCACTGAGAAAATAGATCAAACCCCTTCAGTGGACACCTCCATAATGGAAATCGCTTAGTAGCTTCCTTTTACCATGGTCTCTATGATATGTATCAAGAGCTGAGGGTTCATGTTGCTTGCCAATGTCTAAACTAAATAACAAGAAACCTATCTCCATTCCGCAATAGTCAGATGAGAAAATCTTACCAGTTCCCTTCACTTAACCAAGAAAACCACAAATCACAAGAGATGCCGTGAATGGCAGGATTAGTATTTTCCTCTCTGCTTGGAAGATGGACTTTCTTGCAGACTATAATGAGATTAGACCAGGTGACTTGATCTGGTGCCCTTACATATATGTGGTCAATAGGATGGTAGTGGCTTACCAGTTATGGGTTAACATGTCTTTGTTTCTAGTCGACAGAAAATCTCAAACTTGGTCATGTTTTATTTTTGGTTTAGACCAAATTATTTGAACTGATTCTGCTTTCTCTGGTTTGAAGCATGCAAAAAATTGTTCTCTTAGAGATTTCATGAAAGCTATTACTGAATTAGAAACACAAACACCATGTGAATTACATAGAGAAATCCCTATGTTGGACTGCTACTTTCAGACCTGATCCCATGATCCTTCTGCAAGATCTGGCAGGGGAACCTCAACTATTTATATTATTCAAGCTAATCAGGCCTATATTTTTTTAACGCTCTAGTATTAAATTAATCCACTTAGATTAGGCCCACTGCCCACACCTATTTAGCAGGGCCCACTCCAATGTGGCCCACCAATCATAATTTCCATTTATTGTATTGAGGATCTGTTCTTCAATTGAACTTCATTTATTGGTATTTGAGGTTCATTAATCACTTTAAGGCTTTCTTCGATGGTTGCTTAGGTTCATTTAGGTCAAATTAGGCCACCTTGATCTCAGTTAGTACTCATTTACTCTTAGTTTCCGCTTCAGATTGATGACAATTTTCCCAAAATTGTTGATAGTCTTGGCATAATGTCGACAGCTTAAGACTGTTTTTCATTGGTCTGATTGACTTGAATGGCACTAAAGTGTGCGACTTAAGGGGCATTTTAAGTTTCCAATCCTAATTGGGTATGCATAAACTATTACAGGAAGATCAATGTTAAAACCCTTGTATATGGCTTATATATAACCTCTTTTCTGGCTGGATCTTCTAGTCAAATCTCATTTTTCTTTTTGTGATTGTACTGTATGTGCTGGGTGGTAAAACTTCTACTTCTGCATGTGTGTCTGCTTGTTTTGGATTGCCAGCATGTTTAAACACATCTTGCTTGAGTTCATGGCTTTTTAAGTGCACTTACATCTTTTTCATGTCATTATTTCCAGACTGGGGATGCTCTCATACAGTTATATAATAATTTCATCACCGACTTTGAGACCAAGATCAATCTTCTGAAGCTTGCACATTTTGCTGTCATAGTTTCTAGGAAGTATTCAGAAAAAGAAGCTGCTGTTAGTTATCTAGAAGGTGTGATTGAAAAGCTTCATACTAGCAGAGAGATGCGCATTGAGGAACCAATCCTTTATATTAAGATGCAAATTGCTATCTTAAATCTTGAGAAAGGCAATCCGAAAGAGTGCAAGAAACTTCTAGAAGATGGGAAGAGTACACTGGACAGCATGACTGACATTGATCCATCTGTTTATGCCAGCTATTACTGGGTTTCATCTCAGTTCCATAAATCCCGTCAGGAATTTGCTGAATTTTACAAAAGTGCTCTTCTTTATCTGGCATACACATCAGTGGAGTCTCTATCAGAGTCATTTAAGTTGGTATGGAATTATGCATTCTCTTTAACTTTGTTAGAAAACATTCATGCTTTCACTATTTATAAGTTTATTCTATTTCTGGGAATGCAAAGAATGTAGAGGAGCAACAGATGCAACTAACGAGGATATTGCAGTGGGTAGCAGATGAGGGGAAGATATAGTTTGCAGTCTAGGACCATAAGATGGTTTTGGTGTTGCTGCTCTTACCTAAAATGTCACCCTTAGGGTTCAGCAGCATTTGGAAATCTGGAAGGGTGTTTGAAAACCATATTTTCCTTTTAAATCACTCCTGCATGCAAGGCTAATTTTGGCTTTGGATTTAATTGTATACTGATAATTTCTTGTGAGATTGCACGCATGATTTTATTAAGCTTCCTGTAGTTCCACGAGCAACTTATATACTCTAATACTAACTATTATTTTTAGGATTTGGCATTCGATTTATCCCTTGCTGCATTGCTCGGAGAAAACATATACAATTTTGGGGAACTGCTTGCGCATCCAATTGTAAGTTTATTTTCACCTCTTTTTATTTTTATCTATTTCCAGCCTGTTATTGTACTTCTATTTGTTTCATGATGGCTTAGCTACTCTAAATTGGGCATATTGTTTACTGTGTACACATGGAAGTAACTGATTTGGTTGAACTTCTATTTAACCTGCTACTGTCATGTAATTGTTCTAAAATGCGGTAGGCGCTACTCGAGCGCCAGACTTGGGCCTAGCGTCTAGGCGGGGCCTAGAAAAACTGCTGTTTGTTTTTTTGATATTATTTTTAGGTAAATCAAAGTTGAAAGTCAAATGAAATCTCTGGAAAGACAAGTGAAATATCCAACACCTAGGAGAATCGAATTGCAGGTTCAACATACACGTGCGAAGAAAAACTTGTTGATTCATAATGAACTTAGGATGATAGATGATGAAACTAACAAAGACATGCTTATATTGGGGTGTGTGTACAATGGCTTATATTGGGTCGTGACACATGCAGCAAAAGAGCTCTGCATGGTCGACGTCAACAGCGATCTCGTGGCCGCCGCCTATATACTCATATATTTGTTGATTGATGCTTTACGTTCGATTGGTGTTGACACTGACTCTTTGGTCACTGCTGTGCACTATTTCGGTCTCTTTCTTCATTCACCACTTTGTTAAAGTGTTGTCTCGAGTATAGTATAAGAAGATCAGTTATATCAGTGTATTTGAGGGCCAATGAAGTATTAAATAGAAGTTTATATCTCATGTTGTAATTAGTGATAGTTGGGGGGTTAAACTGTAAGTATTTAATAGTCTTCATTGGGATATCCACCCACCTTTATAAATAGAGGGCAAAGGGTGTGTGTGCAGTATATTTTTCTCATTCTATGGTTTGCAAGTGCTGATTGTTTCTGAGAGGAAGGCTAGGTGCTGTTAGCTTTGTAATCTTGGGGGAAAACAAATGGGGCGCTCGGGAATAGAAGGGAGAGAAGGGCCACTACTGTATTGATCGAATTCTTGTAAATAAAGATTGCTCTCGAAGGTGGTTCCAAGGCTGGATGTAGTGCCATTCACGTGGTATGAACCAGGATAAAATTCTGTTTTCTCATGTGGTCTGTGTGTTTCATTTCTTGTTCTGTTTTGATTAATTTCTGTTCTTTATTATATGTTTGTGTTGTGGTGTGTTGGCTGGTGAGTTGTGAGGGGTGTTTGATCGGTTTCTTGAAAGATTACAAGGCTGCCAGTGCTCCCAATTTATAACACACTCCTTTTTTGTTCTCCTTGTTCGGCGATCGAAGCTCTGCATATCGCTGCATGTAGCTGGATCTGCCGTCCCGAGCCTGAAACCTTGTTGGATCTGATGTGGATCTCATTGAAATCGGTTAGATCTAGTCCTCCTATCTCTGGAACAATCCTGAAACTTGTCGGATCTGGTGTCAATCTCGCTGAAAATTAAGTGACCCAGGTGGCTAGGGGCTGATTGGGCCCTGCGCGTCGGTGTCAATTTGCATGAATTCGGGGCCTCCAAGGGCCGCCTAACGCCTTGGCAGCCCCTAGCGGCCACCTTTTTGAACGGTTGGTCATGTGTGATCAAGTTGGAAAGCCAAAGGTTAGCAGGGTAAACAATAGCAAGCTTCAACTTAAAACCATATCACAGAAAAAAGGGGCATGGCGTATTCTCCAATTTATGGGCGTGTTGGCTAAATGCTATTTCAGCGTTCATATGATGTTGAGTCAAATTTGAAACTAAAATGAGTATGTTCATGTTGTTGTAAAGACATTTAGGCATTGCAGCATGAGATTTTCATTTTTTGCAACTAAAAACCTTGTCGTGTTTGGTTGTGGTCAAGTGAACATGATGATGGCCACTTTGCCCAGAGTTTGACTCCAGGTTCTTGTTTTTGTAAAATAATTTTTTTTGTAGCAAGTGTTGAATCCTTTTGTATTTTATAGCTATAATCCTTTTTGCAAAAAATAGGAATGCGTGATGCATATTTCGCTGTGTATATCTATATAGAGGTTCTTATACCAGGCATTGGCATTGGTGTGTAGATCTACATATTATTCATTCTGAAAATATATGCTTTTTGGTAAACAGACTGCTGTATATCTGAGAGCAAAACAAGATGAGAAATATTTCCTTGTTTCAAGTATTGATAATTTTTGTGACAGTACTTGGGTACTTGATAAACAGAGGTACTAGATCTTCCTTTGATATTTTACTTGAGGCCTGTTGCATCTTTTGTTTGATAACTCTGACCAAGTCCATAGCAACCTTGTGAGCTTCACAAATTTACCCTTTAATCGATACCAACTTATTGTTTATTGTGGATTCTTCAATTGATATAGATAAAAAGTCTTGTGGGAACAAAGGTTGAATGGCTCTTCTATATTCTTGAAGCATTCAACTCTGGAGATCTAATTCGTTATCAAGAATTATGCCAAGTGCATAGAGCTGCTCTGAGTGCTCAACCTGCATTAGTAGAGAATGAGAAAAAGCTACTAGAAAAGATTAACATTCTCTGTTTGATGGAAATCATCTTCAGGTATGTCAGAAGCCATATTGCTTAACATTATCAGCTTTATTACATTTACTATATTAAAAGTGAGAGGTCGTTTCTTACAGCCGACCATCAGAAGATAGAACAATTCCTCTAAGTATCATTGCACAGCGGACAAAACTTACTGTAGAGGATGTGGAGTACCTTCTCATGAAAAGTTTGTCGGTGAGTATGGGTCTTTCAAATTTTACTGAGAAATCTTTGAATCACCACTGGGAAACCAATATCCTGGTGAGAACACACAATATTGATCTGACCAGTTTCATTCAATTAAAAATAGGAGTATAAGCTTTTCTTTTTTATTTCATGCATTAAGTTTATTGGTTCATGTGTACAGGTTGTGCTCCCTTTTGGTGCCTTCTAGGATTTATGCAACTAAATGCTGATATGGAGGATATAAAAGAATAATTTTTCCCTAAATTGGGAAAACACAACGAGAATAAGAGTAGATGAATTGCTTGAGGATGGAAAATATTATGCCTTCCTTTTCATATTTCTACTTTTGTTCATATTTCTACTTTTGTAGTAGTAACATATATTATTAAGAGTGCAATCCTAGTATAACAATAATCTTTCATTGTCTTCGTAAATTAAGTAGTAGTAATGAAGCTAAAATTCCAAGAGCTTCTTTCCTTGGAGGATCTTTAAAGGGCTGCATGGTCAGTAGACTTGAAAATGAAGAGAAAAGGAAAGTGTGGCTAATAGCACCCTTTGTTTAGTGTTGTTTATCGCCCCTGGGGGGTGAGATAGAATAGGAGAACTTTCTAGAATATAGAGCTTGCCCCCACATTTATGTTACTTAACGAGTAATTATTTTATTGTTTTGCACAGTTAGGATGGTTATCCCAACCTAGATTTCTTTTATGATTTTGCAGAGATCATAGAGGTGTAACAATGCATAGAGTTTGTGTTTGTACATTGTGGGCTTTGTTCCTTTGCCTTGATAAAACAAAATATCAAGCCTTTATCCTATTATGTGGGGGTCAAATTCATGAATTCTAGATTTTCATTCATTTCTATCCATTGCTTTATCTTCTGTAAGGCCCATATGCTTAATATCAAAAGTGTCTCCCACTAAGTTTTTTGGTCTTCCTCTTATCTTTTTTACTGAGTACTTGTTCCAGTCAATTATCTCCCCTTGCAAGGGCTTCTATTGATCTTCTTTTCGCATGACCAAACCATCTTGATTGAGTCTCTTCCATTTTATCTTCAAATGGGATAAAGACTGGATATATTGTTGTTTGTTGTTGTTGTTTAGGAGCCACTCTAACCTTATCATGAATAATCTCATTTTTAATTTTATCCTTTGTAAGGGTATACATCCACTTTAACATCATCATCTCAATTACCGTTATATTTGCACATGTTGGTACTTTACTATCCAATATTAAGTTTCATATAACAATGTTGGTTTGATAGTTGTCTTATAAGATTTTTCTTTTAGTTTTGATGGAATCATACTATCACATAAAACGCTAGATGCATTTTTCCATTTTAACCACCTTGTCTTAATTTTATGTGTGACATCCTCATTAATCTCCTAATCTTTCTGGATGATGGATTCAAAATATCTACATTGGTCTTTTCTTGGTATGATTTGATCTTCCAATTTTACCATAACATGTTTCATTCTTTACATTTCATATATTTGGTTTTCACTACACTTAATTTAAAACCTTTAGATTCTAAAGTGTTCCTCTATATCTCGAGCTTAGTATTCATAGCTTATTTTGTCTCAGCCACCAACATGTCATTTTCAAATAGGATATACACCATGGCACCTTTGCCTAGACGTGTTTATTGACTTCATCCATTGCTAGGGAAATAGGTAAGGACGTAATGCATATCCTTGATGTAATCCCATTTAGTTGAAAAAATCTCGGTATCTCCTTTACATGTTCTCACACATCAATATGCACCTTGATACATGTCTTTAGTAAATTTTATATAATCAATTCGAACTCCTTTCTTCTCTAAAAGTTCAAACCCTCCGTAAGGCTTCTCTAGGAACCGTGTCATGAGCTTTTTCTAGATCTACAACACCATATGAAATCCTTTTTTCTATATACCTTTCCATTAGGCACCGTAACAAATATATAGCTTCTATTCTTGACCTACTAGGGCATGAAACCAAGTTGGTTTTTAGATACCTTGATTTCTTTTCTTAGCCTTTGCTCAATCTCCGTCTCCCAAAGTGTCATGGTGTGGCTCATTTACAATTTTCTCAAGTTTCGACATCTGCTTTATTCTTGTAAAGAAGCACTGAGGTGCTCTAACTCCACTTGTCAAGCATCCTTTTTGATGTAGGAATAACATTCAATAATATAAAAAAAAATGCCCTATGCTCATTTTCATATTTCTATGCTATTTGGTCCAATTGCTTTACTATTCTTCATCTTTTTCAATGCTTGCTTTATTTTATCTGGAAATATACGTCTATAGAGCCTGTAACCTCTATCTTATCTAGAGTTACTAAGACTCCCCATCATAACACTTGTTTCTCTACCTTCATTGAATAATTTCAAGAACAACTCTTTCCATCTCTCCTTTATCGCCCTTTCATTTACTACATTTTGGTTTTCATCTTTTATCTATTTCACATGGATTTAAATCTCTTTGTTTTTCTTTCTCTTGCTTTAGCTAGTGTGTGTGTGTGTGTATATATATAATATTATCTTTCTCCATCTTTTGTGTCAAGTTGTTGCTATAAATTTTCGTAAGCTTTTGAATTTGCTTTACTAATGACCTTTTTTTGCCAAACTATATTTCTTTAGGTTTTGTTCATTATGACATTTATAGAAAGTTTGTTAGCAAGCTCTCTTAGTTTTGATTTTAACTTGTACCTCTTCATTCCACCACCAAGACTCTTTGATTTTGGGCTTTTCCATTTTTGACTCTGAAAACCATTTTTGTTGTATACCAAATAGTATTTTCCATTTCACTCTACATTTGGTTAGCCTAAATATCTTGTACCACACTCTTTTTCCTTGGAAATGATTTTTTTTTTACACCTTTTAAATCCCACCATATATTATTGAACTCCATTCTATATCATTTTTCTCTTCCATCTTATGATATGGACATCGAGGACCCAAAGTTTATGTTGGGTAGTCAAACATTCTCCCAGCATAACCTTACTATTCTTATAATATAACCAAGCCTCTTGTCTCATAAGAAAGTAGTCTATTTGGGTGCCATTTTTATATGTTATCTAGTGTTCATAAAAAATGGCTTTACCCTTATTATTTGTTTCCCCAAATCCACAACCACCATGTACCTCTCTATACCTAATCCCTTCTCCACCCGCATGACCATAATGATCTTATCGCTCTAGGCATCTCTTGTACCAACTCCTCTTGTATCCCAACTTGCGGTGCATTTTTTGTACTAACTAATAATATTCATAGTTACTTCTCCTGGAACAACTTAAACTACAGTAATCCTATCTCTTATTCTCTTCACATCCACTACCTGATCCTTCAAAATCTTATCCATAATAATCCTCCATTGATTTGCCTCATAGTAATAGCTCCTTTCAAGAAAGAGATATCCATGAAGGTTATTCTGTCACTGGCTCTGTTGTTGATGAGGATCCCTGTATTTGGCCTCGAATCACTCTATACCTATCCATCTTAGGACTGGATGTAGGTAACTATTTCACTCCATTTTTTTTTTTTTTAATAATTGTCGTTCCATAAGTTGGGACTCCAGACAGTTTGGTCAACAGCACAGGCACGTGGATGTATCTTTATAGAAATAAACTAGAGAGCAATTGGTAAAAACCCTTTGACAGTCCAATAATTAGAATCTTCATGTTTAAAGACTTAAAGTGGTTGATATCAAATATTAAGATTCTCTCTCTTACCTGAAAAGATTGGTACTGTGGTTTATTTTACCATGTTTGCTTGACATGAATGCTTGCAGCCAATGCTTCTCTATGGGGACAAAAGATGGTAAAGATACTCTCTGACTGGCATATGTTCATATTCCTTGTAACATTGTGTGTTTACATCCAGTTCCAATACTTGATTCTATATATTTCTTTTTTCCTCCACTACTAGTTTACTAAGAAGTGTGAATTCTCCATCTCACCCCCCCTTTCTCTACTTCTTGTTGCATCTCTCTGAAGGCACATGATATTAACTTTTTTTTTTTTTTGGAAAAAAAGAGAATTTTATGGCGGTTCATCTTTTTGAAAAGTGGACGAGGCTGATGGGGAATTAATTTGTGCAGGTACATCTTATTGAGGGGATAATTGATCAAGTTGATGGAATAGTTCATGTGTCATGGGTGCAACCAAGAGTGTTGGGTATTTCACAAATCAAATCGTTGCGGGAGCGGCTGGACAATTGGGTGGACAAAGTACACACTGCTTTGTTATCCGTAGAGGCAGAAACACCCGATCTAGTTGCGTCGTAATCTTCTTCTATCTTTACTTATCTTTGTTTGTCTCTTGAATCTTGATTTCCTTCTGCTTTTTTTTTTTTTTTTTTTTGTCGCCCCTCTACTGTAACATTAGTTTCCACACCTGAGAACCAAACTTGTTTCTGCGGCAAAGAAGAGAAGAGAGAGATTGCAACTCATTTTATCATTATATTATTGGGCCATCTTTGCAAACCCTTTGTTTCTTTCGTGTCGCTATTTGTCATCTCGTGCATTATTATTCTTTTGAAAAGAGCAGCTCCTCGTGATTCATTGTTTATGCTTTATTATTGGAGAACGCAATGCGCCACGGAGTAGGATAGGGATCTCTTTCTGATCCTACTAGTACTACTATTTTCAGATTTCTCATTCATTCTGCTTATTGTTCCTATCCCCTGAGAACTCTCTCCGTTTTGGACAACAGTTTGGTTTAGTGTTTAGGGTCCTTTTTGTATCAAGTCTCATTATTACTTTTGGGACTTGAATTTGTAATTTTTTCTTTCTTTTATTTGGTGTTAGAGTGTTGAGGGGTGATTATCTGTGGAGTAATTCTTTTGCAATGGCTGGTTAGCCAATTGCCACTTACCGGGCTGATAATAGCAATGGCTAAAAATGGGCAACTCAAAACCATATTGACAATAATAGTTGTACAAACATTGGCGCAATTTTGCTATGTATACTTTGCTAATACCGTGGATTTCTTTGCCTGTAGATGTATATGATTTTAAAAGTATTTTATTTAAATTATCACATGTCAATTAAAATTTTGATTGTTTTTAAGCCAGCCATACAATACAAAATGTTCTTGTTGTGTAGAAAGTGGACCAAAGTCTAAAAGAAAAAGATTCAGTAGATTTCTTTGCCTGTATCAGATGTATATGATTTTAAAAGTATTTTATTTAAATTATCACATGTCAATTAAAAATTTGATTGTTTTTAAGCCAGCCATACAATGCAAAATGTTCTTGTTGTGTAGAAAGTGGACCAAAGTCTAAAAGAAAAAGATTCAAAAGCCTACGGGAAGAAGACATTCATGGAAACAAATCACATGTCCATGACCTCATTCTCTTAATGGCAAGTGCACAAGCCTGAATTTGGATGTTATCTCGGTCTATGATTTTCTAAGTTCACTATTTAACAGTAATTAAATAATATTAAATCCTTTTGATGCTAGTCAAACACTTTGACTCATTTCAAGAATCTCTCTATTTTTTCAAGGCGTTCTGATGGTCTTGAGTAAATATCTAACGACTCTGGATAATATAAAAGTCAATGAAGTCTATTCATATGTGAACCTAATACAATTGAATGATTACCGTGTAATGTAATATTTTCATCACCTAACATCTTGACTGAGCAAGAGTTATGGAGTGATAAATTCACAAATTCAATAACTATGTATTTGATTTCATCAGTATAACTAGATGACACATCGAGAAACTTCTTTCTTGATCATTCATATTTTGTCCTGACCAAGAACTTTTTTGTCACACTAATAGTATATTACATAGGTCGTTCACTTTAACTTAATGAGGGTGATGGATTTTATCCAAAAATATTTGCCTCTATGCATTAACAATACAAGACCACATAAGATGAACATCCCTACCTCGTAGTTGGATAGTTTAGCACATCAACAAATTTTGCACACTAGCACACAAAACAACTATGTCACTTCAAGTCCAAAGATTAATTACACAATTGCGACTAAATGATAATATCACTATTCTTTGTACCATGTGATCTATCATTGGTATCATGTTCAGTGCATTGTTCTCCAACAACTACTCACGAGTTTACTAGGAGCATCAAATGCTCTATTGTATGTGACTTACCAACCCTTTTCGTTAATATCTCATACTAATTGAGGTATGAAAATTATGTGGCAATCTGTAATTGATCAATCAAAGTCCTATCTAAAAAATCTAAGGACTATAAACATTTAAAAATCCTATTACTAGATAATCTCGTCATATATTTTTAACACCTTAAAATGAGATTTCAAACAAAATATCTAAGAACTCATTTATACAAAAATTAAAAAGTAATGAATGATGAAAATTTGTGTTTGTTAATAATGTACAAAGATACATCACATTATTTATGCCCCAATAAACATCATCTAAATGTAGCATTATGGAACATCATCACTAACATATGCGTCACTCTACCACTATTATTTGGGAGGGCCTCCAATATTCTTACCTCTAAATCTAGAAGATAGCTTAAAATATCAATTGAGAATTATGGCTCTCCCTCTACCTGTTAGTCTCCTATTCTTTATAAATGAAAGATGACTCCTCTATTAAAGGAAGACTCGCAACCAACTCAAATTATAACTTTATTTACCTTTTACATTTTACACGCTTATATGGAGATTAACTTAAACATCAAATGATTCTTCCTTGCAAGTCACTCACTTCTCATAGGTCACTTGCAGCTATTGATTGCCACACTCTTCCTCGTAAAGAAATTTATTGCTATCTTTAGACAACAATAGTTCTATATTATAGTACCAACGTACGTTTTGCTTTTTTGACATTAGATTAATCTTTCAATTTTAGTTTTGATTGTTAAAAATGTTGACAGTTTGTTCTCCATTCTCGACCAAACTTTATAGAAATCATTTTAATCATTTTAAACCATATAGTTAATTAAGATTAATTAATAGATATATATTTAAAGAAATATAATAAACATAATAATAAATATAAAGTAATACATCAAAATATATTAGTGTTGAGTAATCTATTAAGTCATTAAAATTTTGATTTGATGAAGAAATAGAAAAATTTCTGTTAGGTGATGATGACCAAAATAATGTATTAAAGTTAAAGAATGATAGTAAAAATAATTGAGTAAAATATATATATTAATTGAGTAAATCAAGTTTATAATTGAGTATTATTGTAATAATAATCGGGTAGTAAAATAATATTTCTAATTAGGTCAGAATGTTGATTCTTTTAATTGAGTAAAATGCTTCATGTAATTGAGTAATTATGTGATCAAATTTCTCTATTCAAATAAAAATCTAAGAGACTCTAGTAATGCTCTTGTTAGATGAGACTTGAATCAATTTGAATTGATGTATGATAGTTTGATTGAGTATATCTTGTATGTAATTAAACAGATATAAGCTATATAATAGTAGATAATCCATTATAAATTTTAGTACATGTGAGTAAAGATCGAATGTACTTGAGTAAATAAGTATTTGTATTCGAGTAAATAATATAAATTTATAATAATACAAAATTAATTGAGTATTTAATTTTTGTAATTAAGTAAATTTTTTTTTTTTGGTATTCGAGTTAATACTTGATTACATTTCCAAAAATTTGCAAGTCTTCAAATTATTTTTGCAATCGAATACCTGACATGTTAATCGAGTAATGATTCATGTGTACTTGAGTGATTTAACCTTTTAATCGAGTAAATACCTATTAAAAATATGTTAAGTTTATGGACCATTGAATTAATCGAGTACTAAAATTGTTAATCGGGTAAAGATCTTAGTGTACTCAAATAAATATAGTTTTTTAATTGAGTACATATTGAAATTTTCTATATCAAAAATTTAATCAACTGAAAGATAGTTTGTAATTGAATAAGTCATAAAAATAATCAATTACTAAATATTTGTACTCTAGTAAAGATTAAACTTAGTTGATTAAACATTACTTATTATTACAAAGTATTGAATGCGATTTGACTTTAATTTTCAGAACATTAAATGCTTCTCAGACAAAATGTACATGAATTTTGATGTTTCTAACAAAAGTTTGAGATATTATAGTGACAAAAAATAACAATTAAGACAAAAAATATTCTCTTACTTTGAAAGACAAGTCACAAATGCATTAAATGATAGAACACTATATAAAGGAACTAAAGTCTGAAGAAGAAATAGGAGTTGTTGAAATTTTGATATCTCAAGCATTCAAAAAGTCTTCAACAAGTGCTCTACCGTTAACATCCAAAAGAAAAAGGGAGAGAGAAATACCAAACTTATATCTTTCAATCTTTCTATCTCTTTGTAAAATCAAGAGAGTGTTTGTAAATCTTGTATAACCTATACTTTTTTTTTTCTCTCATTCACATTTTATTGTGATCTTGCAAAGGGTAAGTTTGATCATAGTAAAAAAACATTGGTTGTGCCTGATCTTATTTAAAAAGTTATTATTTGTAAAGGTTTGTAGTTGAGCCTTTTTAAAAGCTATCCAATTAAGTTAGTTGGAAAAAATTATTGATGAGGAGCCAAGATAGTAGAATAACTATAGCTGAACCACTATATATCTTGTGTGTTATATTCTTTTAATTTATTTTTACTTACTGTTTTAAGTTTTTTTTTAAAGGGTGAAAAAACTTAATTCACCCCCCCTAACAAAGTTTTACAAGTAGCATATCCTGTGCCAATAAGAAAAATGATAAACAGTAGGTACAAGATTAAGTGCTAATATTAATAATCCATGTCCGGGAACTGGTATGAGACTAACAGCTATGTGATGTGAAGAATCTAAAAAACCAGTAGTTTTTATATCTTTGTCATGTCTAATGTTTCTTACCAAGCTTCCTATCTTCTAGATACACCACAGGATGAAGAAAGAAAGAACACTAAAAGCTCAAACTGTAGGCCAGCCCCGGCCAAAATGCAGAAAATCTTTTTTTTTTCTTTTATATACCTAAACTGAATGTGGTCCTTCTATCCTGCAATTTTGATGCAACAATTGCTATTTCCCAGGTTATTCTATGCTTTCTAGTTTCCACCCCAGCATGCACTCTCAACTGTTGTTTTCTTGCCCATTAAGTGCTCAATCAAAACAAAGCGCAAATGTTAGAAAAATAAAGAGAACATAACAATTGCAACTTACTAGATAATACTGTCAGCACAAAAATTCGAGCTCAAAGAGAACAGGAGAGTGTCTTTCAATTCATTTCCAATGATTTATATAATAGATGGTTGAGTTTTAGTGTATTACGGTGCACAGTAGAAGTTCTTTTCTTTTTTACTGTAAAACCATAAAAAAGAAAAAAAGAGTGATTTTGCGCTTAACAAAAAAGTGCATACTTTTAGTGCTTAAGCTGTTCTTTTATCATTTTCGCTTCAGTTTTATATATATGTGTGTGTGTGTGTGTGATATATATATATATACACACACACACACATATATAAACCACAACAACTGCGCTTTGCACTTTATTTGCGCTTAAGCTCACTTGAGCGCTTTTAACAACACTGAATTGCAAAAGGGCTCATCATGCAGATAAGTTCCCCTCAGAAAATGTAACAAACTTTCTTTCCATCATGCAAGGAGTGAAGTAAGGTTGTTTCTTAATGTTTCCAATCCTATAATTCCCTTCAAACTCTTGTCTCTAGAAAATCTTGTCGTGTACTACATCCAGAAAGTAACAATCTGGACTGAATTAAAAGCCATGATGATGCAGGAGCAGTTTTTCTTCTTCTTTTTTTTTTTTTGTTATTAGTGTTCTCATTTTATTTTTATTTGTTTAATTAAGCCTAGTATTTAAGTTATTAGGTTTTAAATACTTTTCATTTATTAGTTTTAATTAGTAGTCACATGACTAAACTTTGTGATCAAGGATTAGTAACCTAGTATAAATAGTCTTTTAAGAGACTCCGTAAGCAGCTTTTTTTTCATTCTATTTCAACTCTTGAGGTTTTCTTAAACCCTAATTTTACACTGTCTTTGCCTAATTTTTGCACTTGTTTTGCAGATTCTTCCTCCTATGCCGCATCACATGAACTTCGTCAGGGTAGAACCAAATGATTAGGAGTGAACACGAAGTACCAGTAAGGGACATTGCAAGCTATAACGACAAGACAGACTGATAAATTTCAGTTTCAATGGTATCTTTTATTACGGCTATTTTTCTTCTATCTTATGGTTCTATCCTTTTTTCCCTTTAATCTAGTACTTTCTCCTCGTGCTATGAAGAGACTTCCCTCCTCTCAGACCTCTCCTTCCACATATTAAAGAACTAGATTTTTCACCACAAGAGCACTTCAAGAACATAGAGAACGAGATGACAGTAGGTAGAGTAACTACTAAAAATTTGCATTGAATCAATCCAACAAAACTCTTAATTCCCAAAAGAAGGATGCCTTGATGTTTAATACTAAGTAAATGGCCATCGTGTAGTCCAGTACAAATAGGGGGGGGGGGGAAGAAAAGTAAAAAATGCACAAGCAGCTTCTATGTATGTCCTACACTACAATCACTAGAACAAGGGGGGGGGGGGAGAAAAGTAAAAAATGCACAAGCAGCTTCTATGTATGCCCTACACTACAATCACTAGAACATAAATGAAGATAAAACCGTCAGTAGAGACCAAAAACCTCATAAGTAGAGGCTCAACAAGTTACCTAGCCAAAAAATCTCACCAGTAGAGGCTCAATCTTCAGCAGAGTGCAGACAATTCTGTTCTCCTTTAGCCACTGGCACTGCTACTAATGGAAGTTACATGATTTCTCCACACAGGACGAGACAGTTTCTTCGAGTAACTAGAATTCCATTCCCCGCCATCCTGAGCATAATAGTCCATTGGATAGTCCATATCAACCTCTTCATCATGTTTCAAATCTGCATTGCTACATCCACAACATGATTCATTCCTTGCACAATTCAAACCATCTTTACAGTTAGAATTGAAATCTTTCCTTGCTTGCTTTCTCTCCCACCAACCAGGTAAATCGCCAAGAGCAATCTCTGCCTCAAACGGAGTCAAAAGGGGCTTTGCAAAGGCGTCACCCCAATCAATAGACAACCTTGGACAAGCAATCTGAATCCAGGCATCCACAGAGTCCCCAAACAGTGAAATCCTCGCAGGAGATAACTCTGACATCAACACAACAGTCCAAGACAAACCCTTCTGCCTCATCTTCTTCTCCAACCTATCAAGAATCCTTGGATTCCCTTGCCTCCCCAAAGTCCCTAGCACAATTCCCCAATTATTTGCCTCCCTGGCCTTCTCAATCGCGTTCCGCCTTGATTCCTTCATGCCCCTATGATCATACTCCTCCAGAAACAAACGCCCCACATACGGATCATACCTAAAAGCCCTAATTCTGGGGTTCGCAATCATGAACGCCTCTAAATGGAACCTCCCATCCGCCACAAAGACAACTACAACTTCCTCATCCGTAAACCCGGATCTCGGAATCGTTGGCGCGGTGCAACCTAGAACTTCCCCGGCCGATAAGGGTTTCGATTGCGGCACCAAAACCCTAAACCCTAGTTTCTCAAGCTCAGGCTTTGCAGCCCGAATTGCGGCCGCGAACTGGATGGTACCGGCGAGAGCGATCTCTTTGGTGGAGAGAGAGTTCAGATTTAGCTTAACCGTATCAACGAGGCGGCGAACGTCGATCTTGATATCGACGAAAATGTAGAGGCAAGGAATGGCGGTGGTGTCCACGGGAACGAGGCAGCTGTGGCCGAAATGTATAAGGAGGTCTGCGGAGAGGGCGGCGGCGGAGAGGTCATCGACGCAGCAGGCGCCGTAGGTGACGTCGCCGAGGAGGAAGCATGCGTCGGCGCCGGCGAAGGCGGTGAGGATATCGGAGAGGACGAGGGAGTACATGAGGAGGCCCTCCGGGAACTGGAGGGCCACGCGCTTGGCTCCGGTGGAGAGAACGCGCCACACGCACTTGTGCACCTCGAAGTTGTAGTTCGGCGGTAGGAGGGCGATGGCATCGTTCAGGGCGGCGTTGGCCGTGATGGACTCCGGGATTTGGTTCTTTATGAAGCGCTTCGGCAGCGGCCGCCGCCGTTCTACGGCGACATCCTCCGATTCCTTCTTCTCCGCCTCCATGGTCTTCAACGAATGGTTACTCCGATCTGTTTTTCTTTTTGTGTTCTTAAAACCAATAAGGAATAAAAAACTGTTAAAAA
This sequence comes from Diospyros kaki, assembly GCA_036245055.1. NCBI lineage: Eukaryota > Viridiplantae > Streptophyta > Magnoliopsida > Ericales > Ebenaceae > Diospyros > Diospyros kaki. The sequence continues at coordinate 35,493,166 of BSEG01000007.1, forward strand.
AGAAAAGAAAATAAAATGTATTTTACTTTTAATTTACCATAAAGAATAATTCAGAATTAGAATATTTATGACGTCATCTGTAAGACAGACAATATCCTATCCAAAATCTACTTGTCCCATGATCTGACACACTTCCACTGGCTGGAATTTGCTTTCTAAATCTCATGGATGAGGTTCGAAATCTCCTCTTTCCAACTCCCCATTCACCATTTGCAGAGCAATCCATATCCGGAAAGATGATATGGATTCATTCAAACCATGTCACAGTAGCAGACTTAGAGGCTATCCGTTTCAAGATTCATTCTCCAGAAATGGCCACACCCATAAATTCCTGGTCCAGTATTTCTAGTTCCTCTCTCCCTTTTGTCCTCTTTTTATCAATTCCTTGCTTTTCCGTTACATCAGATTGATGGATTAGATGAAATGGTGATGGGTTTCGCATGCTGCCCACCTGTTTGTGAAAATGTTCACGTGGGTCTCTGCGTATTTGTGCTTCACCATTTTGGATTAGGATGTTGTTGAATAGGATACAGGATGATTAGTACATCATCAGTCCATAAAACCAATTTTTTGATGCCCCAGGAGGATTTATCGCAAAGCCCGGAAAGGAATTTTAGGTTGAGGGAGCAAGAATGTGTCTCCCTCTTAAAGAAATGCAAGAACTTGGAAGAATTCAAGCAAGTCCATGCCCAAATCCTCAAGCTGGGCATGTTCTGGAGTTCGTTCTGTTCAAGTAATCTTGTTGCTACTTGTGCTCTCTCTGATTGGGGCAGCATGGACTATGCATGCTCGATCTTTCGGCAAATTGAGGAACCAGGTTCATTTGCTTTCAACAATATGATCAAGGGAAATGTCAATGATAAGAACCTGGAAGAAGCTTTGCTGCTGTTTGTTGAGATGCTTGAGTGTGGGGTGGAAAGGGACAATTTCACATACCCAATTCTGCTCAAAGCATGTGCTAATTTGCCAGCCCTTGAAGAAGGGAAGCAAATTCATGGCCACACTTTTAAGCTAGGGTTTGAAACTGATTTGTTTGTGCAGAACAGCTTGATCAATATGTATGGGAAGTGTGGAGAAATAAGAAACTCTTGTGCTGTTTTTGAGAAGATGGAGCAAAGGAGTGTTGCTTCATGGAGTGCCCTTATTGCAGCTCATGCCAACTTGGGCATGTGGTGGGAATGCGTTGGGGTATTCAGAAAAATGAGCCATGAAGGATACTGCAGGGCTGAGGAGAGTATATTAGTCAGTGTTCTCTCCGCTTCTACCCATTTGGGTGCCCTAGATTTAGGAAGGTGCACTCATGGGTCCCTAATGAGGAACTTTGATGGACTCAATGTCATAGTGGAGACTTCCTTGATAGACATGTATGCAAAATGTGGATGTGTAGAAAAAGGGGCGTCTCTCTTCCAAAGAATGGCGAAGAAGAATCAAATGTCCTACAGTGTGATGATTTCAGGGCTGGCAATGCATGGACATGGTCTGGAAGCCTTGAAGTTGTTTGAGGAAATGCTAGAGATGGGGCTTGAACCTGATGATGTTATTCATGTGGGTGTTTTAAGTGCCTGTAGTCATGCTGGCCTTGTTGAGGAGGGCCTCCTATGTTTTCAGAGGATGAAAAACGAGTATTGTATAGAGCCTACAGTTCAACACTATGGGTGCATGGCTGATCTCATGGGCCGAGCAGGGATGCTTCACGAAGCATATGAGCTTATCAGGAGCACGCCAATGGAGCCAAATGATGTTCTATGGCGAAGTCTTCTGAGTGCTTGCAAGGTTCATCAAAACGTAGAAATGGGAGAGGTTGCAGCCCAGAATCTACTCAGGTTAAACTCAAATAACCCTAGTGATTATTTGGTGCTATCGAATTTGTATGCTCAAGCTCAAAGATGGCAGGATGTAGCAAAGATCAGAAAGGAAATGGCCTGCAAGGGCTTGATTCAAACGCCCGGTTTCAGCTTGGTGGAGGTGAGGAGGAAAGTGTACAAATTTGTGTCACAAGACATGTCTTATCCCCAGATCTATGAGATGCTACATCAGATGGAATGGCAGTTGAGATTTGAAGGGTATAGGCCTGATACATCACAAGTGCTGATGGATGTAGATGAAGAAGAGAAGAGGCAGAGATTGAGTGGCCATAGCCAGAAGCTGGCAATTGCCTTTGCACTGATGCATACACTTGAGGGTTCCCCTGTAAGAATTGTCAGAAACGTTCGAATGTGTAGCGATTGTCATACGTATACTAAATTCATTTCTATGATTTATGAACGAGAAATTACTGTCAGGGATCGGAACCGGTTCCACCGTTTTAAAGATGGAACTTGCTCTTGTAGGGATTACTGGTGAATGAATTACTGTAGTCATGCTTGGCAACAACATTACCTAGATGATGGCGTACACATATATATATGGTCATTGGTCAGAAGGTTCTTCAAACTGCAATCTGTAACTTAAATCCTTTTGCAGGCAGTGAGCGAGTACTCTTTTTGGAGTGCAATTTTGTGCACCCCCTTTTAACAGGCATAACATGACTCTTATTAATTTTGTGGAGCCCTTGTCAATTTTAAATAGTTGAGCTCATAACATGACTCTCATTAATTTTGTGGAGCCCTCGTCAATTTTAAATAGCTGAGCTCATTTTCTCTCCTTTCTCTCCCCTTCCCTTTTCTTCTCTAGTGAGCCTCTTGCTGTTGCCATTGCTAGGTTAGAGCACAGGCGAGAGAAGATACAACGGCAAAAGGCAATAGAGGATGCAATGGCAAGAGGAGAGGCGGCGAGAGAAAAGGGACAAGAGTAAGGGAAGGAGAGAGAAGAAAGAAAAAAACATGGTAAATTTTTGAAAATAAAGACTCTAAAATAACTTTTTTACTCTCAAAATTGACGAGTCACAATACCCACGTTTAAAAGAGAATGCACAAAATTGCACTCCTCTTTTTGAATTCCATGGGATGAGAGAGAAAGAGAGTTTCAACAGACAATTTCAAAATGACCAAAATAAACATTGAAAGAAAGAATCACTTCGCAAGAGTAAGAGTCACTACCATTCCAACCCTGTGATTCTCTCTCAGAATGAATGAACGAACGAACGAACGAATTTAGTGTAAACTCTCTTGCTTTTATGCATGCATACATTTTGCTGACAATTTAAATGGTAAAACTCCCTATGAAAAACTATTTATAAATCTAAAAATCTTAAAAGATTCGCCAAGAGCACATTATTCATCAGTAGCAAATCCTTAATCCTTAACCAGTCCTGTGCTAGCCTCCCTCCTCCATCAGCCAGAGTGCATTCATTCTTATTTCCTAATCTTATCATCATCCAGTTCGGCTACAACGCGTACGTCTTGATACTCACTTGGCAGCAAAATAAGCAGTTCCCAAAAATATTGATAATGTATGGATGTTCCATGACCGAATAACCGGTTGCCAGATTGGGGGTCGGGTAGCCTAAATAATCAGCAGAAGAAAACCCTAGATTACCATTCTTATCCAATTGAGCAATAATCGTTTACTGCAGCATTATTCATAATATGATACCAAAATAAGTCGGTACAGACCTCAACTTGCATTAATATTACATACATCAAGGGTAATTCAATAATCTAACAAACAAGTCAAGGGAAACTATAGGTATCAGCTTCTGCAAGTCTGGTAATCCATAAGGAGCACTTGAAACTTCTACAAGTCCAACCCATTCCGATCCATTGTTGAAGGATCTGAACACTGAACCCCCCACAGGAAGAAGCAGACTGGAAGGCGTCCATCTGAAGCGGGTTGGTGATCTCCAGTGGAAAACTAATTCAGGTTTTCCAGTTACAAGCGAGATGACTACAAGTACTTAACCATGCCACGACCCTCCACGCTTAGTTTTGTAGCTTGAAGCTGTTTCTTTTTTGGTGCTTTCAACTGCTGCAACTTCTTTTGCATCTGCAATTAAACAAGGCATATCTAATGTCACACACCACATACACAGCACACAAAGGTCTATTGTGCTCTACACAGTTACGGTCCACCTTCCAAGGTACTTGCCTTGGGTAAGGTTGAAAATCCATTTCAACTGTCGTACATGTAAATGAAATGCTCAGAATATTCAGTGGACTTAATGAAAAAGTATGAGAACATCAATTAGGAACTTGGGCTTTCTAACTTCCCGTACTAAGTCACCACTACAGTATGCCATTCAAGATTGCATTACAGCTAAAAATTAGTAGCACAAATACAAGAATACATGACCTGAGGAAGATAGCTCCCATGTCAACAGGTAAAGTTGGTTTATGTAATCATAAGCAGTGATCAAGTTTGATACGAGTATCCAATATATATATATATATATATCACCTTAACCGTTACTTCAAATAAAAATAAGTGACTTACCAAAAAAAAAAGTGGGAAGTGTCACTGAATGTCCAAATGGCATCCAAAATGTGCATAATACAAGTACAGTACCCATAAAGCTGTTCCTAGGCTTCCTACTCACCCACACTTTCTAAGAAGCATTTCACCTAGTAACACTCATGCACCTGATATTTATTGTGTGTGTGAGAGTAAAAAAACAACCAGCTGCATTAATAGCATTATAGCAGTGTAAATTAAAATCCATCTCACTCCAATTAACTTGACAGTTAGATATCAATACTTGTCCATTTATATTTTAATGTAAACTATCTGAGACTGGGAAACCAACCTTCAGGCGTCGCTGATCTTGCACAACCTGTTTGGCACGAGCCCTGATTTCATCTGGGTCAATCTTAGATTGGGGGCGAACCAAAAAATCCAGTGGCATTGCTTCAGGCCTTGTAGTGTGTTGCCTGGAAGATGACTGACCAGATTTCCGTCCCCTGTACATCCCTCATAAAATATAAGTATTTGAATTTATACATTCAAAACATAGTGCAAAGCCTGAGTAAAAAATCAAACTGTCTGACAAGTAAGCAACAGGTATAAATCTGTTCTGATATCATACTGTGAAAATTCAGCCAAATCGAGTTCATCATCTCTGGATTCCATTCCTGAAGCTTTATTCAGTGGCCTAAATAGAAATAGACAAATCATCCCTCATATAAGACTAGACATAAACAAAATCAAACAATCAAGATGGGCAAGTCATAAAATTGCATGGAAATGTAAAGAGATTACCTTTTCACTGATGGCCTGCGAAATGGCACCCTCTCATCATCAAAGTTTCTCATCTCCTCAAACCTTGTGCTTTTGTTAAATATTGGTCGACTCTGCATTTTATTCCAAATTTCAGATGATATGAAAATCTTAATATGAATTAACAGAATCAGTGTCCTGCATATAGGCATCCAAAGTAACCTAAAAAGTGAAAGGGGCGGATCAAACAGTATTCAGGGGAAAAGTAGAACAGAGAATCTTGGATAGCACATATTTCAAGACTCAACAGTCTTCTACATGAAATAGACCTACTACAACCAAATATCATATGAAGATACCTCATTACAAAAGAGAATGAATGAGGAATAACTTCAGACTTTCAAAATCAATTTTGCTCAAGATCATGAGGAATAAATATCAGATGATCGTTGAACAGGGAAGAAACTTATCCACCACAAGCCACTGTAATGACCCATGTTTCACCATTTGAAGAGCATATAAAAATAATATTCTAGCATGAAAATACCATAAAATTCCTCAAGTAGATAGGGGAATCATGAGAGTGACTAATACAAACACACATGTCAAAAGCCCCAAAGTTAAATCACATTACCCATGTATCAACCAAATCTTTTGCAAGTTTTCTGTTTGCAGTGGTCTCCTCGTCCGACTTCGACAGAAACATAATAACCTGGGTATAGCAAAAGAGCAGTACATTATTGATCTGTTCCTTGTGCTTCCAAGGAGAACATTTAGTGATGTATGACATAGCCTAATAGGATTAATCCCAACCTTCCCAATACCACTCTTCTTCAGCTGTTCTCTTCTGTCATACTGCTCTAAATCAATTGGAAACTGCATAACATGCACACACAATCAATGCCCTCGTGATTTCCATATAGAAACAATAATCATTACAAGAATTTAAACAAAGAAAAGGAGGAAGGAGTTTATTTATACTTCAGTTAAGATCTTCAGTATTGCCTCGCGGATATTTATGTTAGGTAAACTTCCATCTGGAAGGGGTTCCAACCATGTTTTGAGAAGAGTTAACACTCCATGATCTAAGAATTCCTTTTGGAGCTGTTTCCTGTACCAATCAACAGTTATAAGATACTAACAACAACAGTATATCACAACTTAATCTCACTAGGCGAAGTCTGCTACATAAATTCTAGCTCACCAATCATTTCTATCCAAGACCATACCTTCTAAACAGTTGAAAGATACCAACCACGAAAAAAAAAAAAAATGAGTGAGATATGAAATCAGTCATGTCAATAAGGACAAGTAGCCTACTTGGAGAGAACCTCAATAAGAAGAGGAAGCTTTCTTAATTTATTTATAGCAGGTTTTGACTGTCTATTCAGTTCTGCATCTTCTTCAGCCACAACTTCAAGCTCTGCCATAACATTTTCAACTAGCAATGCTATCTCTGCAGCACTTTTTTCACCTTTCTTCTTTTTCTTTCCCATCTTGAAGAGTTGATTGATTTCCTCATCATCTTCACGCTCTTCTGCCTAGAAAAAATAAAAAATCATAAAATAAATATAGTAAGCCTACCAAAATTATAACTTTTTTCCATAATAAACCTGAAGATGAATGAGATCTTAACCTGAGGAGCATCACCGGGAGAGCGTGGTTCATTATCACTTCCATATCTGTCTGCAGGATCAACACCACTATCATCTATGAAGTTATCATCATCCACGGTCCTCGGGCCCTCATGATCATCCTATTCAATTTAAATAGCAGACATGGATTTTCAATCATTGCAATTCAAAAAGATTGCAGAGCTCAGTACCGAATTTCAGAAACAGAGAAAATAAGCAGTTATGTAATCCTCAATGGCACAATAAAGTGATAATACTCCAAATATCACCATCTAAGAAGCACAAAAATCTCATTAACAGTAGCATTTCCATTTCGGACACATTTCAAAAATGGAAACTCTAGAAATTTTTTGGAAACTTTAAAGTTTCCTCTTAATTTAAAAAATATTAACTTTAGGAAACTTCCAAAAAACATTAGTGGGTCCTTTCATAATTTTCAAATGGATGAATAAGCATTGGAGGTTATGTTTTTTGTTGATGATGTTGATCATGCGATTAAAGGAATGTCTTTATTTTTGTTTTTCTAAAGTTATTAATTATTTTTGTTTTTCTAACGTTATTAACTTATAACAGATGATGGTGTTTTTTATTATAGTTTGAATGGATATTATTTAGAAATATTATGGTTAATGATATTCTTAATGTTAAAGCTAATTCATGCCATAATTGACGAAATGGTCCCTTTTTGTTGAGTGAAAAATAACCTCCTTTTATGGTAATATTAAGATAATTAGATTGTTATAAATTTATACATGAAGTGTTTCCTGAACGTTTTAGGTCCTGTTGTTTTAAAAGAACGTGTTAGTTAGACTAAAGTTTACATTCATTGCATGCCGGATTTCATTTCCTGTTCCATGTCTCTGCAACCTAGATCACTTTCCCAAAAAAAAATTATGGGACCACAATTTATATAAACACAGAACCAAACACATGAGAAGGAACGGCAGCAACATGAACTAACAGTATGACCAAATTCTTGGCACTGCATATGCAATAAATCATGCAAATATAATAAAATATAACATGTATTCTAGCTCAAACAGATCCTACTTGTGAATAACAACCTCAGCGAAATACATCATTCAGGAACAAAATCTAGCCGATTGAATATTTAGTAAACCTAAATAATGTGCAATCTGCCAGAAGAGAACAACAATACCAAACAAACAAAAAACAGAGAGTTTGACACTGGCAGAACGGGCTCAGTCAAAATAGATAAACAGAGAACTTCGGCTCAATTGCCAGGGAAAAAATAAATAATCAAACACGGAACTAGTAAGGGGAAGAGTACCTCAGAATCACCGCCAGCAATCGTAACCCACATCTCCCTAACGTCCGGGTCACGATTGTGATCCCCAGACCTCCCCGCCGACAACCCCGGCTTCTTCAACTTCAATTTCGACCCGCCCTTGTCACTCCTCTCGGACTTAAGCTTCTTCTCCTTCTTCCAACCACTCCCGCTTCCATCTTCCCACACCTTCTTCCTCTTATCGCCCCCAAACGGCGCCGGGTCACCGTAGTCCGACGCACCATCCTCGTCGCTGACTCCAAAATCAGGAATCCCCTCGTCAGCGGCGACGCTCTTCTTGATTAAGCGTTTCCGAGGCTTCAATTTTGCGTCGGACTCGTTGTAGACTGGAGTCGGCGACCGCTCTTGCCGCCGCCAACCGTCGTCCTCTTCGTCGTCAAAATTGTCGTCCAGAAGAATATGATTACCCGCCTGTGGCTCCTCGTCAGACTGAAAATCGCCGTCGAATTCTATCAAGGGCTCACCATCTTCGTCGTGGTACCTGGAGAATATCCCCGTAATGATCGAATATCAGAAACCCTAACCCTAGATTTCAAGAGAGAGAAAGATAGCGAGAGAAAGGTAGCGAGAGAGAGAGAGAGAGATTGAACTTACGGATCATTATCGTAACCCATTGAAGCTTCCGATCGTTTGCAACTGAAGCAGCGAGAGAACTGAATCAACGAAGAATTCCCACCTTCTCAGCTTATCTTGTCGTCGAAAGACTGAGAAACTGAAATAGCGGGGGATCGAGGAATTAGGAATATATAAACAAATTTATGATAAATATATCTGCCACATTTTAATTCTATTAAATCGATTCCTAATTTATGCAAGCGAACACATTGTTTATCATTAATATATAATAATGTCTCCGTATTTATTAACTAAAATATATATAAAATAGAAAAAATATTTTAAAATTTTATCATTTATAGTGTGTTTATTAAACTTATCTGATAATTCTTAAAAAAAGTCATATAACTTCTTATCTGATATTTTTCATATATACTTATTTTTCATTCTTCTAGATAAATATATATTCTATCCACATATGTCTTTTAATATATTTTAAAAATTTAACAAATAATTTGATAAAATTTTTAAAGTATTTCTTAATCTTACCTTGATAATTTCATATTTTAATTTAGAAAATATTATAACATTATCTTGATAAAACTTATTTTACTCATTTTAACAAATATTACCTTAACGATAAACTTAATGTCAAAAATGCACTTTTCTACCACATCTTCGATGGTATATCTTGTGATATCTTACATAACGATTGTCTTAACCTAAGATATATTCAAAATGGAAAATGCTACTTGTATATAATGGTTTATCAAAAATATTAAATTATTTTTTATTTTTATTTTCACACTTTTTGACTCCCAAATCCCCAAATTGAAACTTCCACTTCCATGAAACCCTTCGGCCTCACTCGTCGGCCCAAAAAATCGACCAGCGATGCTCACGTTGCCGTCGCCCTTACTTGGACCTTTTCACAACCCTAAGTATGTTCCATCCATCTTTCTTCCTTCTATATAATCTCCTATTTAGTCTTGGATTGTTAAATTAAAAATACTAGGAAATGCCTTTTCTAAGGCCTCTAGCTGCATTATGTGGACCTAAGGAGCAAGGGTTTTTGTTTTTGGTTGGGGACCTGCATGTTAAAGTAATGAAATCAAACTTGTAAGTAGAAATCGAATGGATCAAGTGCAATTACTATAAAGTTTCTTATAAAATCTTATTTTTTAGAGTTTATGTCACGTGATTTTAGTCTTTTTCTTTTTCCGCATTCTGCAGAGGACATGGGAATTGACTTAGGGTAGCTATTCCTAGAAGATGCGTGATTTTGTACGTACTTAACCAATTAGTGACCCTCTCAAGCTTCAACTAAGTTTAACTACTTTCAGGAAAAGCCTACATTTCTGAGTTCTGAACTTGTTTTCATTGATTTTTTAAGACTATTGACAGCCTATTAAATTATTCTATTGACATTTTCCTTTTCAAATTAGTGTTTTTTCCCCTTTTAGTAGTGTCCTAAAATTCGTACTTTGGTGTGGCAGTTGGATTGAGATCTAAGGTACTATAGCGATTAATTTCTTTAAAAAAAAATTCCTTTGAAATTTCTTTAAAATTTGTACTTTAGTGTTTTTTTCCTTTGCAATTGATGTACTATAGCGATTAATTTCTTTAAAAAAAAATTTGCTTGAATTTGAGGTTTCAAAAGTGCTTAATTTAGATGATTAAAATTGCTTATATGGAAAAGTCTTAATCATTTAAAGTGACATTTCTTACTGAAGTAGATAACTCTAACTTAAGACTGATTGTTTTGATTTTACATATTCCAACAATATTACACTCCTTATTAAAATATTGTTTACCTATGATTGTGAACATTGCATAATCTTACAATGATAATAAAGAATAGAGGAATCTATCATTATTGTAGATGTTTTGATTACAACTTATTGGGATGTCCCACAAAGCAACATTGCACTTTATGTGAATGGGGGCTTGTGCAATGGATGGAAATAGAGAAGAATACGATGAATAAAGAACAGATGTATAGAAATTGAACAAGATATGATTCAAATTTTTTACTCGTATTTTTTAAGAGGAAAGATGTAGAAATATCTCTCAATCTAAAGATTAACATGGGAAAAGGAAACACATGTTCTTGAGCTTGTTAAAACCTTAATCTATTGATTACAATAGGAAAACTCTTCATTAAATTAATTAATTTTGTTCTTTGTATGTACATTTCCATTTTTCTTCAATCAAAATCATGAAACTTTGTCACTAAATAAGAAACTTACAAATACTCAATCCCATACGACCAATGTTGAACAAATTAATCACCCACAAATAGTCCATGCACAAGAGCGACCAACAACAATTTTTAACATGTCTTTGCGGTATTTGCACAAGAACAAATAGTCCATTCACAGGAACATTTTTTATTAGCAGAACCAAAAATTAAAAATAGTTAAAAATTAACATCTATAGTGCAATTCATGCATACGAAAACACCCTTTCTTATCTTAATAGGCATGTTCTAATGGAAGCATAAACAAGAACATGACCAAACAATATATGGACGTAGATATGATCTACAAATCATTTTAGAGTCATTTCTATTTAAATGATGAACTTATAGCTGATACAAGATCAGTTACTATTGCCATTAATCTTTTCCTTACGTATCATTTGCATGAATAAAGGTTTTACACAAGCAAGTTGAATATTATTAAAATAAATTTGAACCCAATAAGTCTAATAAACATTTTTTTATAGTCAAATTCTAAATGAAAATAAGCCAAATTGCTGAGTAAACAACTTTCAAAATCAAAACTATAATAATGAAATCTCTAAGGTGACTGAAATCTTAGATCTTCCACTTCGCACTTGGTGTAACGATCAGATTTGTAAAACTCACGCTTTCGGCCCTTCTTGTAAGTATTGATTAAAATACTGTATTGCATTACTTGCATACAAAAAAAAAAAAAATTAATGGACAACTCCTTATAATATTGAAACAACAACATATTTCTGAAACTAGTGTAGAAATACCTATAGCATTGAATACAATATTGGGAAATAAAGTAGGCCTTGAGGGGATAATGATAGCTATTGAACATACTATACATGTTAATGCATGTAAGGTGCTTCAAGTGGTTGGAAAGTGCTTATTGTATACCCTTAAGATTGCCCCTACAATTAAAACAAAAAAATTCCAACAAAAATGTGCATTTTCATAGGCCTCTAATTTCATAACTCTAGATTAATGGATTTGGTTGCAATCTAATGTTTAGGTAAAAATGTTGATTGAAAATGTACCAGTGATTGATCTGTCTAAGATATAGGATACTGGGTTGAATGTGAGGCTTGTAAAAATTGAAGTCTGATTTTGTATATCTCTTGAATGATGATACTATGAGCTAGAAAAGTTTTAAGTAAGCAATTACAGAGGATTCAACTACTACAGTTGAATATGTTGCGATATGTGATGCTACTAAGAAAGCTATTTGGATTCAGAAGTTTCTTTTAGAGGTTGACATGGTTCAGACTATTCTGTCACCAATACCTTTGTATTGTGACAACAATAGAGTTATTGCGTGGGCGAAGGAACCCACGTCTTATCATAAGTCCAAACACATTGAGGGTCAATTTCATTTGATTTAAGAGATTACAGCACGTGGGGACGTGCAACTGTAGAGAATAGATTCAACGAATAATATAATTGACCCACTCACCAAGGTTATGACTTAGTCAAAGCTGTATCGACATTTTGAGAAAATGAGTATCTGAATACTTCTAATAGTGTAGCATTAGATGTGCATGTGAAGTAGAGTAACATTAATAATGTAAGTGCGAGATTGTTAGTGTTTTGTGCCCTGATACTAGATTTAGATGACACCTAGTAAGTTTGTTTGTAATGCATTAATTGTATTTTTATATAAATTAATAAAAAACAAGATTTTCTTTATTCATATTTTCTCCAATCAATTATATAAATGAGTCTTTAGATCTTCTGTGTAAGAATCTTATTATCAAGATGTTGAGATTGTGTGATAGGATTATTTGGTAACAGAATATCTTAAATCATTCCTACTCCTTAGATTATTTGGATGGGAATTTCGATTAATCGAGTATGAACTAGCACAAGGGTTACTACCTTGTTCGGTATGGAGATATCGATGGGAGGATAGTGTATCACACGCCATATGATATGGGATGTCGTTAGTAGACTTGTGAGTGGTCATTGGGGAGCGATCAGCCAAATGTGACGTCGATAACTGACCACATGACATGGTGAATAATAGTCAAGTCATCAAGTTGCGATAGTATGTTGATCTTTAGATTTGAACTAATATGGTTGTTTTGCGTATTGGTGTGCGAGATTTGATAATGAGCCGAACTATCTAATCAAGAAATGTGAATGCTCATCTATGTGGTTTCATATTACTGATATATGAAGACAGATGTTGAGAATATGATCTATTTCCCTTGTTGGTATTTGATGGGCAAAGCGTCTTATGTAATATACTATTGATATAATGGGACAGTTCCTAGGCAAAGCAGATTGAAAGTCAGGAAATGTGTTTCCTAAGGTGTCATCTGGTCACATTAATGAGGTTTGATACGTAGTTGCTAAGTTTGTGAGTTTGTCATTTTATCGCTCTCGCTCAATTGGGATGTTAGGTGATGGAATGATTATAATACACGGTAATAATAAGTTCACTTGAAGTAAGACTTCATTGCACCTATACTGTTTTGAACTGTTGCTAAACGTTATTCAAGAACTCTTGAAATGTCACCAGGATTTGGATATGTTCTGGTGATGGGTTAAAGGGTTAATTGATACCGAAAAAGGGTTTCGGTGTTATCTAATTGTTAGCGAGTAGTAAACCTAGAAAGTCACACACCATATAGTGCTGCATTTGGTATCGACATCATGTGCCTAATATGTCTCTGGAAATGATTGGACAAAAGTTAACCCTTGACCCCTCTTGCCAATAGTGCATAATATATATTGTAATAATGCATAATGTATAGCGCATAGTATGAAATCAATTATTGATTGCATAGTAAGAGATCACAAATTGCAAATATTGTAAAGTATTTAGTGCATAGTAAAATCAATTATTGGGTGCATAGTAATAAGAGATGACGGACATGAGAAAGAATGAAATTGGGAGAAGAAGAAAACGGGGGGAATGGAAGGAAAAATTAATAAATAAGGAGGCAGGACCTCTGCCCCCTTATCTTTCTCGTTCTCTCTCTCTCACACACACATTTTTGCTTTCTTTTTTTCTTCATTATTCTTCTGAAAAATCATAGAAATTATACACGTAATTGTTACGCGTATAATTTGTGGACACGGGCATCGGTGACACACAAATTTTTTGTGTCTAACACGGGAAAAAGTGACCAAAATGATACCTTACTGCATACTAGGTGTCGACAGACTAGGACCACCATAACGTGAAGTGGACCCGATCTTAGTACAAAAATAATTTTTGTAACCCAACCTTATATCGAACAACATATATGCATTTATTTATATATTCAATTGTTGAATATACGTGTTGCTTAAATATCCAAACTATATATGACGTGTATATTATATATCTGTTGTGTCAAATATAAGCAAGTTGGTTGGTTTGCATACCTTGGATTTCTTATAACTCTTATCCATTAGACTTTTTTTCTGCAGTTTTTTCGAAGCTCATTTAGTTCTCCAATATTTCGAATCCAACATGTTCCACTTCCTATGGGTTATGTTGTTTGAGAATTAGGGGCCACTTGTGCACTTGATTGGGAATGGAGATTACTTCCACTGCCATGTATGGAATTCGAGATGAAAAGCTAACCTATTTGAAATTTGATCCACTCCCTAATCCCATAAACTTGGTCTTTATTATCGATCGCCAAGTCTGTTACCTTAGCAAAGACAACACACATTTTGTCAAATCTTACTTAAGTAAGAGTGTTGATCCAACTATCGTAATTAACTACAACTCTTATGTGTCATTTACTCATATCTCTCATCCACCTTCTGGGATATGCCTCTCAAGAAGTGCAGTAACATCATTATGAAGCAAAACTAATATCGCATACCTGCACATTATTCCCCTGAACTCGAATAAGTGACGACTATAAACAAATTTAGAAGTCTTTCTTTGAAATAAAACTATAAATATTTTTTTCCTCACTCTCTCGTTGAGCATTATATCTTTTCATATATCACAATTTGTCACTAACAACCCACATCAAAAGATATAACTTCACAGTACGTCTTTCCAATAAATTCCTCTTGAAAATCCCTAAATTTTGATGTTATGTACACTTATTGAAATTGCTTTTCAACTTGGTACTTAGTAGCAAATGAGACTATTTGCGAAAATGACTTGAAATCTGCTTTGAACTTATTTTCAACTTTACTCCTGAGTGTCCACTCATATTGTTTAACAAATTGCTTGAGGGAAGTTTTGGAATGAACATACCCATTAAAAAATGCATTCATACTCTCACTACGTTGAGTTGTTGACATTTCTACTTAGAAAATAGTTTTCAAAAAGCATGAAACCCAACGATTTTTCTTTTCAAATAGTCCAAACAACATGTTGTTCCCATGCAAATCAAACTTATCGACCATTGCAATCTAACCATGCTCAAATTCTTCTTGATGTTGTGAGTTATACACTAGACCGTGTATTGCCAAAAGAATCAACCTCCTACACGGATAGCTCCCAAACTTTTCAAACAACTTTCTTTATTATATGCCATAAACACTATCTATGCTTTATATCGAGAAATACAATCTCAATTGTTGCTTACATGGCCATATCCTGATCGATAATTATTCCATTGGAAGGCTGATCATGCATACATTAAAGCCATGTTCTAAAAAGCTAAACAAAGGTCTCTGTATCCTTATTCGACAACAGAACACAATCGAGCACAATCGAGAAAGGTTGACTGTCTATGGTGATTCACTCCAACAAAATGGGCGAAAGACATGTTGTACTTATTAGTTAAGTATGTTGTATCAAATGCTATAACATCTTCTAACTCTTTGTATGCCTGTTTGTACCTGTTATCGGCCTAAAATATATTTTTTAACCGACATTCCTCATCCAAATACATACTAAAGTATAAACTGAGACAACTTGTTTGCATTTTTGAAAAGTAGGCTTGTATTGCCTTAGTATCTCCTTCCCCAAGTTGTAGTTACCTCACTTTTTCATCATAGTTTCAACAATCATTTTTGATTCATGTCAACTGATCGTATCCATTAACTTCAACAACAACCAAGTTAAAACTTTTATGTAAGGGAATCCCAACTAAATCATTTACTTTAGGCCTTCGTTTAACTTGTGCATTAACTTCACAATTGCATCGATAAAAGCCTGGATTTGGATGTGTTGGGTTTCTTGGATCCAAACGCAGCGGAAAATTAAAAATTATTTGGATCAACCAAACTCTTTGGTTAATCTTGAAACCCAAAATAAACGGATCTAGTTTGCAAATATATAATCACTTCAAGAATTTAAACATGTAACGAAAATCAAACCTTTTGATTGTCCGACGAAGAATGGATGAATCTTTGTGCCACGAGGTGTTACCCACCCTCTATAAGTGATCCACACCAAAGAGATGCTTCAAGCGATGTCTATGAGCTTACTCCTTCAATCTCTTTGCATCAAGTATGCAATATCTAATCTAACACTTAGAGATATGGTTGATTTTTCTCAAAAACCAAGTTTCTCTCTCTAGGAAACCAAAGGGGTTATGAGACAAAAATGGAGAGCCATAATAAAACCCTAGTCAAACTAGGTATTTATAGTTGGTCCAACATGTTATAAAACATGTTGGGCCAAGGCCCAACCCAAAACCTAGTCCAACTAGGTTTTAAAGAAAAACCAAACATGTTATAAACATGTTGGACCAAGGCCCAAACCCAATTGTGGATTTCTTACCTTGTTTTACTTTTTGCTCATTTTGTAGACATCTCATGGACTTTTCCGGAAGTGCTAGCTCGCCCCAAAAATCCATGAATTCTCATGGGCCCCAAAAACATTTTTCGGTCCCACTAAAATTTTCATGAAACTTCTCTTTGTTTGTGTGTGACCTTATAGGTTCACTATGAAAATGGCAAAAGGCAATTTATAGAATCTTACTTCTAATAAAACTCTTTGATTATGATCCTTAATTTATTTCATCACATGAGTAAAATTATTATCTTGCCCTTAGACCAAGATTGACGTCTAGCAACGTATCATGGCCACCATATCATAATGAAATGCAAATGGCATTTTTTAATGAACCTTTCCGTGATAAGTGTCAGTACTATTCAATCCCTCTATCATAATGCCCCGGTATAGTCTAGAAGTATGGTAAAATGTCAAACTTCTAATAACCAACACTATGTGTACGAATGTCAAGTCCACAACTCATATAGTTGAATTAATAACTCTTATTAATTCTCAACTATCTGCGTTGGCCAACGACTCCTCGAGTTGTGACTTCATCATTCACATAGGGCATATACCTTTTAAATCTTACTAAGGTCGATAGATTCCATCTTGCGTACTCACCTACCTTCGTATGATTCAGATCATATTCAATAACCACCCTATTAGGGACCCATCTTACTGGACCCCGTACAGTGGCATCAAAACATGACACTCCTCATACAAGATAACTGTGGTACCTCAGGAAAAGAGATTACTAGCACCTGTTGCCACATAGAACTCCCAATTGACATTTAGTAAGAATTACCATTTGGGTGTTCTCAAGTTAGGTCTTTCAGTGAACTCATTCACTAATGAGCACCTACACACTTGCATTAGTGTCACCACACAAGTAGTCAATGAGATCAACTACCCTCATCATGAGCATGCATAGTGTGTACTGGTCTTGACGGTACTATAGATGTAACGCCCCATTTTTCAGGCGCGTTATTTCTTTGGACAATCCCGGGACGATAATTTTTTTTTCTTTCCAACTCATACTAAATCGCGTCATTCCTCGCATCATCCCAGAATTTCCCTGCATTATATTTTATCTCTAAAGAGAAAATCGTCATAATAATAACATCAAACGCGGAAGCTAGAATCGAACCTGACATCTTACTTTAACATTGAATCATAAATCAATTCTTTACATCACCGTTTCCCAAACTTAATCCTCAATACAAGACTTAAAACATAATATACGTCCCAATTAACATTAACTCGTATCATGCATTCTTACTAACATGAACCCTAAATGGGTTATACATCGTCATCATCAACCATAAGGTTACATCATCATTCTTCATACGCCAATCATCATCATATCTTACATCATGGATTTTCAAAGCGTTCAGATTTCAAAGTAGAAGGACTTAAACACATGGGCTACATTACATCATTCATCTCATCGTTCATTCATCATGCACTTTGCTAAGTGTCATTTCATGCCTCATTCATCTTCGTACCTGTTACAATCTCAATCTAGAAAGTTTGAATGTTCCAGGGGCAAAGCCCGATTAGATGATGAACCATCTAAGTAAGCGGTACAAAAATCATTTTCGTGCATGAATGCAATATGCAAAATGTCATCATCGTTTTTGACTTGAGTCAACCGCACCCAACTGCTGCTCCCCATTTTTACAGTCCCTTTCCTGGACCGATGTGTATGGGTGCACACTTGGTAGATCAGCGGTGCCAGTTCATAATCCCAAACCCTTTATGCAATGCATGATCAATAATATCATCGTGAATGTATGCATATTTCAACATCAATACATGTAAATGCAATCTACATGACATAATCACATCAAGACATGACAACATGATAAATTGTTTTCATCAAATAAGGTTTTGGGTTGAACCCCTTTCATAACAAACATTTTCATAAACCTAAATTCATTTTGGTAAGTACCACTTACCTCATACGCATCTCATAACGTCTCGATCCTCGTGTCAAGTCTCTAACGTACTCAATTCGAATCCTCAACATACCCTGACCATCATATTCGTTTAATAACATCAATATTTCATTTATCATAATCTTCTCATAAATTTCCTCTATTTCTTCCTATTTTTCTCAATAATTTCTTAAACATTTTCTCTACTAACTTATTCCTGAATAAATAATTCCTCAATAATCCAAACTAGGCATTAGTCACTTATTTCCTCGAATATTTCTCGATCATGATTCATAAAATAGTATTCCTAGTCTACTAGAATTTTCTAGTAAATTTCTACTTACCTTAACTTAGCCTCTTAGGCTGTCTCAGTATGCGTGTCCTGACCTCGAAATGTGTGACCGACCTCGATTATCGTGCAAGTCCTCAATTTTCACTCACTACCTTGATTCTTGCACATTATCTCGCTTTCCGAGCATTTACCTCAATTTTTGTACGGCATCTTAATTTTTACGCGTCGCCTCGATTTTCATGCACCACCTCGAAACGCGTGCCCGAACCATTTTTTCTTACCAAGATCTCCGGAATAATAATACACCTTCATTTCCCATTTTTCGAGATTTTTCGGGATTCTTTCTATATTTATTTTCCTTCTTTTTCTTTTCCTTTTTCTTCTTTTCTTTTCTTTTCTATTTTTTCTTTTCTTCCTCCTTACTGTTCATCTTCTTCTCGCTCACCCGACCCCTGCAACTCCTTCTTCTTCTTCCTTTTCTTCTTTCTTCTTTATTTTCTTTTTCTTTGTTTTCTCTCTTCTTCTTCTTCTTCTTCTTCTTCTTCTTCTTCTTCTTCTTCTTCTTCTTCTTCTTCTTCTTCACGGACAGCCTGCACATGCGCATGGCCAGCTCTCGGCCGCTGCTCGCTTCACGTCAGCCATGGCCGCCCGCGAGCCACCCTTGCGCGTTGCAGCTCCGCCGCTGATTGCTGGTCGCGTCACCATCGCACACTGATCCCCTCGCCTCTGAGCTTGCTGCTTCGCTCGTCATTGCCCACGACCTACACGCAGCTGCTCTGCTCGAGCAGCCTGCTACCATGGCCGCATCTGGTCACAAGCCGCCGCTGGCCATCCCGGTTTCCCCACGATCGGCTCGGCCTCCTCGCTCTCTCAGCTTCTCTCCTTATCCCTCGATGTTGCTCTTTCTCTCTCCCTCATCCTCACTGCCTCACGGCTTTCGGCCATGGCCGATTAGGCCATGCTGCCACTCTTCCTTCTCGCACACTATATATAGGAAAGAGATAGCTTGGGCGCCACTCATCCTCCTCGACAAGCCCCTCAAACCCTCTACATTTCACAGCCCAAAGCCCTCTAATGAAGAACCCATTTCATTGAGCTTTTGAAAGCTCCCCACGCCCAGACGCGCATGCATGCATACATATCTATATAATATATATATATATATATATATAATGTGTATTAACACGTTTAATCCCTCCACATCTCATTAATTACACTTGAGGATTCTAATAATAGCACTTAGGAAATTCTTAAATTGCATATACACGCCCTAACGTCCAATTAATTCGCATCATGATGCTTTAAAACCAAAATTAATGACTTCGGGTTTACTCGACAAAATTAATTTCGCCCCTGGGTCCTCACCGGACCCTTAATTCATCCTGAAATCGCCTAAGGGTTGATTGTCACGCAAAATCAGAGCCTCCCTAGGGTTCCGTTGAATTCACGGACGTCTCATGCAATAGTTCGGTATTTTAGCCTGATCCAAAGCTGTATTTAAGCTGTACCGAAAATCGTCTCAATTTCAATTTCTTTTACATCCATAAATCCTGTCTCGAAACGCTCATCGAGACCATGCTATTTTCTTTAGCTAATTAGACTCCGGGGCATTCCCTCCAGTCGATTCGACGATTTATTTTGCTATCAAGCTTATTTTTCGGTATTTAAATCTTACTTAAATGACGTGGCAACCTTACGCCGAAACGGGGTTTTACAATAGAGGCCCCACTCTATAGTCCTATGACCAGGAATAGTTAAAAAATGAAACATCAGTCATTCGATCTCATTAGTATGATCTCATCATAACTTGATTGACATTGCTACACTCTTTGGGACTCATCTAAATAGTAAAATATAAAGATGAACGTATTGCCACGTATTATAAGAGAAATACAGATATTAATCAAAACATGTCCAAGATTAATTATAAATACAACCAACTCACAACACTTATGATTGGCTCCCAGGTTACAACTCTATCAATCTCCCACTTAACCTAAAGCCAATCACCCTTAAACAAGATACCCATCTTCTCAAGATGCTTCTCGAAAGGTTTATGTGAAAGAGCTTTGGTAAATGGATCTGCTATGTTATCTTCACTGGAAACCCTGTCAATTTTTACATCTCCTCTTTCTATAATCTCTCTAATGATGTGGAAGCGCCTTAGAATGTGTTTGGTTCGCTGATGAGACCTTGGCTCCTTGGCTTGAGCTATTGCCCCATTGTTGTCACAATACACAAGCACTGGATCAACAATGGATGGAACCACTCCTAGTTCCATGAGGAACTTTTTCATCCAAACTGCTTCCTTGGCCGCTTCCGATGCTGCAATGTACTCAGCTTCACAAGTAGAGTCTGCAGTGATTTCCTGTTTGGAACTCTTCCAACTCACTGCACCACCATTCAGCAAAAACACAAATCCAGAATTGGATTTGCTATCATCTACATCAGATTGAAAACTAGAGTCTGTGAAGCCCTCAAGTTTCAATTCACCTCTTCCATAAACAAGGAACATATCCTTAGTTCTTCTCAAGTACTTAAGGATATTTTTAACTGCTTTCCAGTGTTCCTCACCTGGGTCCACCTGATATCGGCTCGTGACACTCAGAGCATGTGCTACATCAGGCCTCGTACATAGCATAGCGTACATTATAGATCCTATAGCTGATGCATAAGGTATTCTACTCATACGCTCTCTCTCTCTTCAGAAGTATTTGGGGAATGCTTCTTAGAGAGATGAATTCCTTGGCTCATCGGTATGAGTCATCTCTTGGAATTCTCCATGCTAAACCTCTTTAGCACCTTTTCTATGTACGTTGATTGGGTTAGACCTAGCATCCTATTGGATCTATCTCTATAGATCTTTATCCCCAATATGTAGGATGCCTCACCCAAATCTTTCATGGAGAAGTGTTTAGACAACCATACCTTGATTGATTGTAACATCCCTATGTCATTACCAATCAAAAGTATGTCATCGACATATAAAATAAAAAAGACAATCTTGCTCCCACTAACCTTCTTGTATACACAAGGCTCGTCCGGATTTTTGATGAAGTCAAACGTTTTGACCGCCTCATCAAACTGGATGTTCCAACTACGAGAGGCTTGTTTTAATCCATAAATGGATCTATTAAGCTTGCACACCTGATTTGGAAAATTCTTAGATATGAAACCCTCAGGTTGTGTCATATACACATCCTCAGTCAGATTTCCATTAAGGAAAGTTGTTTTCACATCCATTTGCCAAATTTCATAATCATAGTGTGCAGCTATAGCCAATAAGATCCTAATGGACTTAAGCATGGCAACTGGAGAAAAAGTTTCGTCATAATCAACACCTTGTTTCTGACGATATCCTTTTGCTACCAATCTAGCTTTATAAGTCTCAACTTTTCCATCAACTCCAGTCTTTCTCTTAAAGACCCATTTGCATCCAATAGGCTTTATGCCTTCTGGTGGATGCACCAAGTTCCAAACTTGGTTGGAGTACATGGAATCCATTTCAGATCTCATGGCTTCAAGCCATTTCTTAGAGTCGATACAAGCTATCGCCTCTTCATAAGTCTGAGGATCCTCATCCTCTATAACTAGAATATCTTGGCCATTCTGATTGATATATCCTATATACCTTTCAGGTGGTCTTGAAGTTCTTATAGACTTACGTAGTGGAACCGTTTCAGAAGGTTCTTGATTAGGTTCATTAGTATCCATTTGTGGTTCTAGAATTTCTTCAAGATCTATTCTACTATCCATACTTTTTCCTTCGAGTAACTCATACTCAAGAAAAATAGCATTCTTGGAGACAAACACTTTTTGTTCCTCTGGATTGTAGAAATAATATCCTCGAGATTCTCTTGGATATCCCACAAAATAGCACTTGGAGCTCCTAGCTTCAAGTTTATCAGGATTCAGTCTCTTAACATATGCAGGACATCCCCATGCCTTGATATGATTTAGAACCACTTTCTTACCAGTCCACATCTCATGTGGAGTACTAGAGACTGATTTACTTGGAACCTTATTCAGTAAATAAGCTGCTGTTTCTAAGGCATATCCCCAAAAAGATAAAGGAAGGTTTGCAAGCTCCATCATGGACCGCACCATGTCTAACAAAGTACGATTTCTCCTTTCAGCTACTCCATTTAATTGTGGGGTAGCAGGAGGTGTCCATTGAGATCTAATCCTATGTTCTTTGAGATATTCAAGAAACTTATGGTTTAAGTATTCACCTCCTCGATCTGATCGAAGAACTTTAATACTCTTACCAGTTTGTTTCTCTACCTCTGCTTTATACTCCTTGAAAAACTCATAAGCTTCAGATTTGTATTTCATTAAATACACATATCCAAATCTAGAGTAATCATCAGTAAATGTAATAAAATACGAATATCCTCCTCTAGCATGTATGGACATTGGGCCACATACATCAGTATGTATTAGGTCCAACAAGTCCAATGCCTTTTCCCCTTGTCCTACAAGTGGAACCTTGGTCATCTTACCTTTGATACAAGACTCACAAGTACCATAAGATTCATAATCAAATGGTCCTAAGTAGCCTTTAACGACTAACTTGTTAAGTCTCTTCTCACTTATGTGACCAAGACGACAATGCCAAAGATATCCCATATTCGATTCATCCATTTTCCTTTTGGTGGGTTCAATGTGATATACATCATTATGCATATCAAGAATGTAAAGACCATTTTCTAGTGTGCCATGCCCAAATAACTCTTTATTTAAGAAAATAGAACAACCATTGTCCTCAAATAATAGTTTAAAACCATCATTAGTCAATCTAGAAATTGAAATGATGTTTTTGACTATTTCAGGCACATAATAGGAATTGGTCAAGACTAAAGTCTTATTGTTCGCTAAAGAGAGTGTGGCATCACCTACTTGCAATACAACAACTCTTGCTCCATTTCCAACAAGCAGGTCCACCTCTCCATGCAATAATGAACGTTTATTTGTCACCATCCGCAAATCATTACAAATATGAGCTGCGGATCCGGTATCTAATATCCATAAAGAACTATTCTTTTGTGACAAATTTAGTTCAAACATTAACACACCTTTAGAAATATCGACATGTTTCTTCTTCTGGATCTCATCCAGATAAAACTTGCAATTCCTCTTCCGATGTCCAGCTTTATTACAATAGAAACAAAATCCTTTTATTTTATTATTGTCATATGATGTAAACATGATTATAGAATTAATCTGGAGAAATAAAATTGATTGAAGATAATTAGCAAAAGGACTTTGATTAATTAATACAATAAGAAATGGTCTTTATTCTTAAGGTCTCCCACTATTTTTCTAGAATTCCAGCCCTCACATGGACATCTAGGGAAATCCAACTATTTGGCTTCCTAGTGAGCATTACAATCCATACTAACATGTATGACATAATCTCGGGTGTGCCCTGCGACAATGCATACTTTAGTAGGTAGGTAACTCTTACCAATTGCATCTCATGCAACTTGTAATTTTATTTAGCCTTCATGCAATACATGGCCTCAGGTGTGCCTTGCAGACATGTATCCATGATTAAGGGATCCTACAATTTCATGACATGTATGGGTTCATCACATGTACCTCAGGTGTGCCTTGCGGACACATGACTCTCCTACCATATCTCATCTCATGTTATAATGGGTGATTAGGGGTTAATATTTCCTAAATCTTAATGAATTATATCCCTATTTCGACTTTATAATTATGCTTAAAATAAATAATTATTCGTATTACATATTATTTCAGGATGAAGCAAGGAAGTTGACTTCTACAATTAATTTGGGGCATAATCGAAGACATTGGATTACCCGGTATTATTGATAAAAATCATGGGCCAACTATGGAGTCTAGAGGATGTTTCAAGTGCACTTGGCCCAACAATCAAATGAAATCCAACATAAGAAAGGCCCAAGCCCAAGCTCAAGCCCAACACAAAGAAGGCCCAAGCCCAAAAATATGAAAAGCCCAAGTCTCACAAATGGATGACATCATCGCTTACATCATGGTTGAGATGACATCATCGCTTCCATCATGGGTTGGAATGACATCATTGCTTATATCATCAATTAGACATTTTTTATTATTAAATTATATGATTAAGTGGTTTCCATTACATCTTTTAGCCTATAAATAGAGCACTTAGGTGCACTTGTAAGGGAGGATTATTCTTGAATAAAATTTTAGTTGTTTCAATTGCTTTTGTTCTCTCTTATTCTCTCTCTTATTCTCTCTCGCAATCTTACTTCTTTTCTTTCTTCTTTTAAATTCTTATGTCATTTATTATTACTTCATTATCCACCGCCTAAATGGCCGGTTAGTTTATGCCTTTAATTCTTGCAATTTTAATTCTTGTCTTTTAATTATTCACCGCCTAAATGGACGGTTAGTTTATGCCTTTAATTCTTGCAATTTTAATTCTTGTTTTTTAATTATTCACCGCCTAAATGGACGGTTAGTTTATGCCTTTAAATCTTGTCATTTAAATTTTGTTATTTAAATTACGCCATTTAAATTCTTGTTGATTAACTTTTAAATGAAAATGAGTAGCTAAACCTAATCTTGGGTTAAGGCAAGGACGGTGTCCAACGCCAATGATTCCCAAAGGAAGCTGCGCTTTAAATGAGTAACATTAATTTAAATTTCAATATGAGTGAATTCTAATTATTGGAAAATCACTAGGTTTGGATTGGAGCGTAAGCCTAACTTAGAGCTTTCATGTCACGCATGAGAGTTACTAGAATTGGAAATGCTATTATACCCAAACCCGGATGATTAATTTAGTTGTTTTGTATATTAATTGTAATTGGATTTATGGTAGTTGCTTAAATTAGAATCCCACATATCATGTATGGGGATTGCTTAAACTAGAACTATCATCATCTCTAATTGCATTTAGTAATAAACCCTCATATCTGAAATTAAATTAATGTTACTAAACCTTGTTTGCTAAAACTTGGGAATCAATGGGTTGGCACTGAAATTGTCTTAACTCAAGTGCTGTCCAATTTCATATTCTCACAGTCAGTAGTTATTTTAACTTTTGTTTTGCTTTATTTCCTAGAATCTGTTATTTGAAAAATCCATAAAAAAAATCATGTTTCCAATTCATCCAAATGTGTGCGTGTGTTTGTGACATTCTTTTGCTTTTGCCATAAAATAAATCTCTCAGTGGACGACCTGGACTCATCCAGAAAATATAAATTTAAATTTGGACTACAACTGCACTCGTACACTGACGAGTATAAACCTCTCACCTAAATAAAAAAAATATATATATAATTTTTATTGTGTTTTGTTTTGTGTTTTAATTGCAGGGTGAGAGTGCAGCCAATGGGTTTCACTGGTTTTCTTTCTAAGCAAGCCTCGGGTGTGCCCTATAACTTGCAAAGTTAGAATTACCAATCCACCCATAAATTAGTAGGAAGACTATGTGAATCATTCTTAATGTTTCACATTTGCACCTTAATTTTATGTGTAGGTCTTTTGTTAGCTCAATTTTATTTTAGGTCTCACTTTTCACATGCAACGTTTTAACATACATCAACTATGTAAATAAACATTACATAAAATAATCGATATGGTCATGGACTCAATCACGCATTCTATGCGCAATTCCAACCATTGGAATCGTGCAGTGCATTTGTGGGTGCAATAAAAAGGAAATGCCTATAACTATTACAAGCATAACCCTTTGACATAGGGTCTTCATTTCATTGATTATTTTTCCATTGACGACTTCTCTCCAAATAATGCCTCGCTTGGTATGAATCCATTGCTTTTACAATTCACTATAAACTAATTTACAATGAAAATAAAAGCAATTATTATTTTACAACCGTCACATAAAAAACGACATTCCTCGGCACGCAGGCCGTCAAATAAAAATAATCCATACATCCACATCACATACATCATCCATGTAGTGCCCTAAGTCCATGACCAAATCGAAAAACATTCATCCATAACATGCTAATAACAATTAAAAACATATTTTTTAAATATTTACATGATTATTGGACATGGTATAACAATTTATACCTAAATGTTTTTGAAAAGAAATTTTTTTTTATATTTATGATTTTTATTATTTAAATAAAATAATAAAATAAAAAAAAACAATTGGGCTGAGAGCTGGTGGGCTAGGAACAGTGCGCAGGCCCAGCCCGCGCGGCTGGGAGAAGGCGCGGGCCCAGCCCGTGCCGCGTGCGGCCAAGTGCCGCACGCACCAGTCGCGCGCGGGCCCCAGCCCGCGCGGCTGGCCGACAGGCGCGGGCCCAGCCCGCGCCGAGTGCAGCTGGGTGCCGCACTCAGCGGCAGTGCGCGCACTGAGCCGCGCGCGGACGCCCAGCGTCCGCGCGCGCGCCCTTGGGCGTGCATGTGCGCGCGCGCGCCCAGTGTTTTGTGCGCCCAGTTTTTGCCCAGCTCGAATTTTTACCATTTTGGAACATTTCCTTGGCATTTCCAGCAAACCCAGCAGTTTCAAATTTGATTTCTAACACTGCCTAGCAGTGTCAAATCAAATCTACAACACTGCTATTATTTTGCTCGGTTTGGATCTCATCCAATAAATCATTTTAATTTTCAAAAACATAAATTGATGTCCAACAATCACATAAATAAATCATAAATTTTTGAAAAATTATATAGATGCAAACCAAGGCTCTGATACCACTGTTGGGTTTCTTGGATCCAAACGCAGCGAAAAATTAAAAATTATTTGGATCAACCAAACTCTTTGGTTAATCTTGAAACCCAAAATAAACGGATCTAGTTTGCAAATATATAATCACTTCAAGAATATAAACATGTAACGAAAATCAAACCTTTTGATTGTCCGATGAAGAATGGATGAATCTTTGTGCCACGAGGTGTTACCCACCCTCTATAAGTGATCCACACCAAAGAGATGCTTCAAGCGATGTCTATGAGCTTACTCCTTCAATCTCTTTGCATCAAGTATGCAAGATCTAATCTAACACTTAGAGATATGGTTGGTTTTTCTCAAAAATCAAGTTTCTCTCTCTAGGAAACCAAAGGGGTTATGAGACAAAAATGGAGAGCCATAATAAAACCCTAGTCAAACTAGGTATTTATAGTTAGTCCAACATGTTATAAAACATGTTGGGCCAAGGCCCAACCCAAAACCTAGTCCAACTAGGTTTTAAAGAAAAACCAAACATGTTATAAACATGTTGGACCAAGGCCCAAACCCAATTGTGGATTTCTTACCTTGTTTTACTTTTTGCTCATTTTGTAGACATCTCATGGACTTTTCCGCGAGTGCTAGCTCGCCCCAAAAATCCATGAATTCTCATGGGCCCCAAAAACATTTTTCGGTCCCACTAAAATTTTCATGAAACTTCTCTTTGTTTGTGTGTGACCTTATAGGTTCACTATGAAAATGGCAAAAGGCAATTTATAGAATCTTACTTCTAATAAAACTATTTGATTATGATCCTTAATTTATTTCATCACATGAGTAAAATTATTATCTTGCCCTTAGACCAAGATTGACGTCTAGCAACGTATCATGGCCACCATATCATAATGAAATGCAAATGGCATTTTTTAATGAACCTTTCTGTGACAAGTGTCAGTACTATTCAATCCCTCTATCATAATGCCCCGGTATAGTCTAGAAGTATGGTAAAATGTCAAACTTCTAATAACCAACACTATGTGTACGAATGTCAAGTCCACAACTCATATAGTTGAATTAATAACTCTTATTAATTCTCAACTATCTGCGTTGACCAACGACTCCTCGAGTTGTGACTTCATCATTCACATAGGGCATATACCTTTTAAATCTTACTAAGGTCGATAGATTCCATCTTGCGTACTCACCTACCTTCGTATGATTCGGATCATATTCAATAACCACCCTATTAGGGACCCATCTTACTGGACCCCGTACAGTGGCATCAAAACATGACACTCCTCATACAAGATAACTGTGGTACCTCAGGAAAAGAGATTACTAGCACCTGTTACCACATAGAACTTCCAATTGACATTTAGTAAGAATTACAATTTGGGTGTTCTCAAGTTAGGTCTTTCAGTGAACTCATTCACTAATGAGCACCTACACACTTGCATTAGTGTCACCACACAAGTAGTTAATGAGATCAACTACCCTCATCACGAGCATGCATAGTGTGTACTGGTCTTGACGGTACTATAGAGGCCCCACTCTATAGTCCTATGACCAGGAATAGTTAAAGAATGAAACATCAGTCATTCGATCTCATTAGTATGATCTCATCATAACTCGATTGACATTGCTACACTCTTTGGGACTCATCTAAATAGTAAAATATAAAGATGAACGTATTGCCACGTATTATAAGAGAAATACAGATATTAATCAAAACATGTCCAAGATTAATTATAAATACAGCCAACTCACAACACTTATGATTGGCTCCCAGGTTACAACTCTATCAGGATGAACTTGTTTTATGATTGTGCTTGAGATATATTTTTTTAACACGCCAAACACCATTGACATCTGAACAAGCAGTTATTCTAGATTTACAGCTTGTTTGGATTGTTGGTTAGGGCTTCAAGAAAGTGCTTGCATTACCAACTCTATTCCCCCATCCCTGATTACATTCAAATGCCACATATCTCACAACGCCATTATCACCCTTCTTAAAAAAAAAAATTCTTATTGGAAAGTCTATGCTATAAACATAACTTTTGTAACAATCAAACAATTCTTTGACGTCCTTAAACTTTATCCCCAACCCACGAGACAATCTGATTGTTTTCTATTAAGATTTCATCATTACACATATCACGATTTTCTATGACTAGCCATTCATTGGGAACTTTGAAACATTCGTCTTCAGAATTATGAAATACGTTCCTTGGATAAGATGATAAAAAAATTAAAAATAATTCTGTGAACTGTTGAACAAAGTAGTAGAAATCAAAATCTTGCAAAGCACACAAAACTGCTAGATATTGCAAATCTAATAGCTTGATCCAAGTTGAATTTTTAATTTTCATCCATTTATTCTTGTTATTGTATCTTAAATTTTTGTTTATGTTCTTATTTTTATGTAGTACATCTATGTGTTAATCTGATAAACATTTATATGAAACTAATCTGTTATGAAAAAGAAAGAACATGGGATGTAAAAAAACTAACATTATTACCTCTATCTGCTATGGTTATCGAGATATTGTGTATTATAAGTGATTGTGTTGCTATCAACAACGTTACAAGTAGTCAAACCCAATAGAGTATAGGATCAGCAGCTAAACTTCTGTGACAAAAACAACGCATTAGGTTTTTATTTCACAATATGAAATTAATTATATTACATGAATTCTAGCTTTTTAAGTACTAAATTTACACACCCAAATAACAAAATTTGATTAGAATTATAGGGAAACCCTACCTATCTTTTCTCTTCTCAAGGGAACGGGTGAGTGAGGCTTTCCTTACAATTGGAAAATCTGTATCAAAAAATGGACAAAATTATGAGATCGCTCAAATTCACGTGCAAGGCTGTAGTTTAATCAAAATATATAGTGGTTGATGGTGGTGGGTGCAGTGGCTGGCGGGTAAGGGGGACGGTAGGTGCGATTGGAGGGTTTTTGTGGTCGGCAAATAGGGGCAACTGGGTGGGGGTGA
Source organism: Diospyros kaki (assembly GCA_036245055.1). Lineage (NCBI taxonomy): Eukaryota > Viridiplantae > Streptophyta > Magnoliopsida > Ericales > Ebenaceae > Diospyros > Diospyros kaki. The sequence goes on from BSEG01000007.1 coordinate 35,523,562, forward strand.
TAGTGCTGCGAGTGGCGATGTCGGGTTTCTCTCTCAAGACGAGTAGGGCGCGACTGCAGTGTGAATGGTTGTGGGTGCGATTAGCAATGGTAGGAGCAATAGTGGCAGGTTTCTGTGGCCGACGAGGATAGAGAATGGTGGGTTGATTGCAGATTGTTGATTGAAGCAAAGAAGAAGGGGAATGGTGGGTCAATCGCGACGCGCATGTTGTTGGTTTGAGTAAGAGAACGAGGAAAGGTCGGTTGATCGCATGTCACCGGTCGAAAAAGGGGAAAGGTGGGTCGGTCGCAACTTGTAGGTCATTGATTGAAACAAAGAGGAAATGTTAGGATCGGTCGAGACATCAATGGTTGATGGGAGACTCAGTTCTTTCATTTGGCTCAAAGAGGAACAGCAGCAAAGATGATGGCCGAATGCAAAGAGAGAGATAGAATGAATTATTTTATTCCCCTTTTCTGTTTTTCTTTTTGCTCACTTCGTGTGTAACTATTGGAATCGAGCAAGATGATGATAGTCAATGAGAGACTCGATTTTTCTGGTTGGGTTAATGAGAAACCATAAATAAGGGTAAAGATGACAACTAAAGACGAAGGGAAAGGTAAAATAAAGAATCAGGTCAATCGATTTTTCTTATGTTTTTTCTTTTTTAAATTTTTCTTATTTTCAGCTCACTTTGTATGTAACTCATGTGTTGTTCTAAATCAAATTAGATTGTCAATAGATATAAATTATAGATATAATTTATAATTTATACTTAATTATAAATTATAATTGTAAAGTTTATTAGGGAAAAATATAAGTTCGGCCTAAAAATATTAATTAAATATTTAAAATATCACTTTTATATTAGTGTATTATAAATTTATATTAATTATACATGTAATATAATAATTTATTAATTAAGGAGCGTCATTTCTAAATATTTAAGTAAAATTTTTAAAAATACATTTAGACACAATTATGAAAGAGAAATACCTGACAAATTAATGTTTTAATCATTTGAATATTTTGGATAAATTATTAACGTAGTTCACTTTCACCCGTATGTTTATAATAAATTATTAAATAAATCAAACAAAACAAATTTAATCATGTAATTTAAATAATTAATCACCCACACCTTAAGACTTTGGCTATTAGTCGTGGAGCATACATTATAAATTAAATTAATTAGATTTATTCATAATATTAAGATTTTTAAACTTATCATAATATCTTAATAAAAGTCCCAAACAGATAAGGATTAAATTATAAATTAAAATCACAATAAGATTGAAATTTTCAATTATCATAATCTCCGAATCCAACTTACTATAAGGATTGTTTAGAGTTAATTATATTAATAATTATTAAATTTTGTATTCTATTATTATTTAATCATTAAACTTTAAAATGTTATCCATTAGTCATTGATATTTCAAATCTATTACTATTTAGTCACTAAAATTTAAAATATTACCTGTTAGTCACAAATATTTCAAAACTATTTCTCATCAGTCACTTGTAAATTTAAAGTTTAGTAACTAACGAGTGATGGATGAAAAATGACTTTGAAATATTAATGACTAATAAGTAATATTTTAAATTTTAGTAATTAAATAATAATATTTTTAAAAAATTAATAACTAACCAGTAATATTTTAAAATTTAATGATTAAATAATAATAAAATATAAAATTAAATAATTATTGATGTAATTAATCTAATTATTTGATAACGTCTTTTCTATCAAATAAACTTCCTCTTGGTGGACCCAAATTGAGCTTGAGGTGTCCGCCTCCGCCAGGCCCGACCCGAAGCTTAACATACTAATTATGTAGACGGGAGCTCAACGCCTAAGCGCATCTAAACCGTTGAATGCATCTATGGATCCAACCATCCATCAATCATCAACAGTTGAAAAGCACAAGAAAGGAGATTGGACCGGGCAGCAGATTGCGGGTTGCTTCTCGGTGCTCTTTGCAAATCCCTCCGGACAGTGACACATCGCGTTGAACGATCTCTCAAAAGCTCGATCAAAACCCTAACTCTCGCTCTCTCAGATAATCTCTCTGTTCCCCTCTCGCAAATTTCACATTTTTGGGTTTTGATCCGTCTCTCTTCGGTTTTTGCCCTAGAATCTGTTGCCAGGTTCGTTTTCGTTTGTTTAACCGCTCGCTGTTGTCTCAATGCTGTGTTGGTAGCTGCACGGGCAGTGAGTGGGCTCACTGGCTCCGGCTTCTATTCTGCAGCGACGAATTCTTGTCCGTTTTGGCGGTAATTGAGCTCATCAAGTTCGAATTCTCATGTTCATTGTTTGGATTTCCTTGTATTCGTGTAGGGCTTTGGATGTCCAGTTTATTTTTTCCTCTATTTGTTTAATTTTACCCTTTTGATTGACGTCAGAGTAGGATTTAATCTTTTTCTGCTTTTCGCCGTGTTTGGAATTTGGATTGGAGGAGAGAAAAAAGGAGGAAAGGAAAAGATAGGAAAAGCAAACGAAGGGATTGAATTTAGATTTATTAAGCTTTTTGGCTAGGCTAGAAAATTAGGAGAACGTGAGGAAATACTTGCCAGAAAAAGATGAAGTTTTCTCTTTTTAGGCCAGTACAAACATGGGAAAAATGTAGTGCGGTTATGTTTCATTTAGTATTTAAAAGATACTGTTGGAACGTATGTGCATGAAATTGATTGAAATGCATTGTTGCAAATTGCTTACTTATTGCAGGATGGTTTGAGGGCTTTTTGGGTTCTGGCACAGTGGAATAATGGGCAGCAGTGAGATGGATAAGCCTGCTAAGAAGACAAAGGAGTCAAAGTCGCCTGCTGCACAGGTATATCAGCCTTGCTTTGTTGATTATTATTAATTACATATTAGGTGTTGGAATATAGTGCAAATCTGGTTGTTCTTCGCATATTTTCCAGGAACAGGCTTCTTCTACACCTACTGGTGCAGCTACTCCAGATTGGTCTGGTTTTCAGGTTACATCAAACCCATACAGTTTGGTCTTTCTGGCCCAGTTAATGACTTTGGCATCAGCAGTTATTTGGTATAAATTGTGTTTGTAATAGGCATATTCACCTATGGCTCCACATGGGTTCTTGGCTTCCAGCCCACAAGCTCATCCCTACATGTGGGGAGTTCAGGTAATATATGTTTCTATATTACCTTGTTTATATGTTCTGTTGAGTTGTATATTGTTGTGTGTGTATATCTCTCCTAGGGTTAGCCTTAGGCTTATGTCATGACCCATGTAGTGTTTGTATATATATAGGTTGTAATCTATTAGCTCTAATATACGGAAAATATCTATCTTGATTCACATGGTATCAGAGGCATACAAACCCTAGTTGTCTCCTCCACCTCCTTTGCCAGATCTTCTTCTTCTTGGCCGTTCGGCGTGTGTCTCCTCCACCTCCAGCAGCAACTGCTTCCTCCCTAGTTGTAACCGAAGTTGTCACCACCATCAATAGTTGCGCGGCCTTCTCTTCTAGCAAATCGCATTTGCCATTGCTGAGTCTCCTCCTTGGTCGCTGCTTCTGCTCCTGTCGTCGTCGCTGTATCACCCAGATCCGGCCATAGTCGCTGCCATCATCGACCGTCGTGCCTTCACTGTTGACTGCCACATCAGCTTCTTCATTGAGTGCAATCGGCCTGCTTTGATTTGATCAGCCTCGCCATCGCCTTTTGCCATCGGTCAGATCTGAAGTCACGATCGTTGGTCTTCTGCGACCTTAGATCTAGCTGCGCCTCCTCCATATTTGATGCCCTGCAGCCATCTGTCGCTGCTGCCTTCAAATCTACCACTGTCGCAGTCGTCCGTCTTTGTTTTCACTATCGTTGTTGCCTGTCGATCTTGTTGTTGTCGCTTGTTGACGCCATCATTTAGATTCGGCCGTTGACCTTCAGATCTGCCCGGATCTGGCCGCCGCTATCTGCTGCCGATTGCTGACTTTCAAATCTGCCCGTCACAAACCTTTAGATATATCTAGATCTGGCCGTCGGCCTTCAGATCTAAACAGGTCCAGTCGCCGCCAACCTTTAGATATATCCAGATTCGACGCGTGTGTCTCGCCCTGTCATGACCCTATGAGTAATAAAAGGGTATTATTGTAATAGGGTAGAATAGTTTGTTAAGGATATTTTACCAAGTGGTTAGAAGCACATGGGAGCATGTGCTAGGCTGTTAGAAGGCAAATATGCCTATATAAGCTTGTGTAATAGGTTTGTTTTCTTATCCAAGAAATTAATGAATTGAATCTGTTTTCTCCTCTTCCGAATTCTCTCCCCTTTCTTGATCTTCATCTCCCTATTTTTTCTGTTCTATAATCTCCCTAACACTTCTTCTAATCTCTCCCTCATTCTTCCCATTTCCTCCTTAATTCCCTTCCGTCCTTGGCTTAACTGAATCGGATTCTTCCGATTCCCAAACTGATCCTAGGTTAAGCCCTAGGATCATGACAAATGGTATCAGAGCGGTCGTTCTTCGGCTGTGGTTTGTGCAATTTTGGTAGTCGATTCTCGACCGAATTGATTGAGCAGAGGAGCTGGTCATTTCTGGAAGCTAATCGTGGAGCGGAGAATTTCGAAAGTGAAGCAAGCCAGCGATTAACGAAAGCTGGAGTTGGAGTTGCGAGCTGGTTTAAAAGTTGCGCATCTCGTCCAGTGAATTCAAATAGCAGTGTCGGGAGTGAGTTAGGTTGCTGGTCCATAGCGATCGGTTGCAGTGAGTGCCACTGGAAGGAGGAGTCGGCGGGGAGGCGATCGTGAATCCACAGCGATCGCAAGCAGAGCCGATCTCGACCATCCAAGCAAACTTAAGGAGTGACTTCGGAACCGGTGATTCTTGGCTAGTCGGTTAGGATTGTAGTGAGTAAGGAGTCCGTCGAAGGTGGTGCCGTGGACAGCCAGACGGTTGCGATTGTCCAAGGCGAGTGTGAGTCTGACGGAGGCGGAGCGGACAGCCCAGCGAATTGCAACCAGACCGGAAGACCAGTGCGACCAAACCGATAAGTTTCCTACAGGTGCGGCTATGTGCTACGGTTTTGTTTGCCTTCCGACTCGTGTTGGGGAAGCGACTGAAGGGGGGTTCGCTGCCGCTATCCATTGCAATTGTTGATTGTGGCGCATGCGATTCTCTTGGGCTGGGAGCCTTGGACGGTGATTGGGTTGAGAAGAGCCGCCTTTAATTTCTGTGGGGGTTCAACTGTTTGATTTGGATTGAGGAGACGAAAGTGGCAGAATAGGTTTGGGTGTTACAGCAAGCCTTCCACCTTGATCTGAAGGAGATTCCGACCACTCTGCAGAGCCAATTCAGAGCAGAACTGGATTCGAGGCCAGACGATTGCGAAGGCGCAGCAGGCCGGTGTTTCCAACGGTGATTCCAGCAAATATTGGGTATTATTGCAGCAAGCGAGACAGAATATTCGGTAGCCCTATGACTCTAGAAGGCGATCAAGTTGCTGTAATTGTGCGGCTTCTTCCGCTGCTACAATAAACCTGACCTTGAAGCAGAACAGTGGCTGCAATTTGCCACTTATTGGATCAATTGCTGAGGCGATTGTTGTGAAGTGGAAGAGCAGGTTGATTGCAGCTATTTTCTGAGGTTGGGCAGTGTTGGGTGAGCAAGCCGAAGCAGATTTGGTGGAATTGGAAGCCAATTCATAAACTACTGCAGCCATCAACTTCTCAATTTTGGAGAATTCTGTTAGTTGCAGCACAATCGAGCAAGGGAGGCAAGCAACCCAGACAATTACAGCAGTGAATTCCAGCGATCTGGGGAATTCCGACAAGTGGAAGGAATACACTTGACTCCCTGCAATTTCTTAATGGTTGAGATGGGATTTTGGAAGTGCAATTGAGTGGTTGGATAAGGCGAGTCCGACGTCAATTCTAATTTAGAGGAGAACAGCTTACGTAAGGGGGGGTTCATCATGTATAGAACTCCTGCCACTTGGACTTCAAAGTATGTTGGTGAAAATTCGGCCATGGGTGGCAGTGCATATATGAGACCATTGAAGCCTCAATTTCTGCAGATGAATACTTCATTTTCAGCTGGAATGGAGCATCAATGGCAGCCAAAGAAGGCTGCCTTTTCAGTTGGCATCAACAAGGAACATAAGAAGGGGATCAGCCAATTGGACAAAGGAACCAGCAGTGGGTTTGATGAAGAGTGCAAGGAATTCGTTCGAATGTTTCGTGAGAAGTTGCAAGAGTTTGCAATGATACTATCTAGAGAGTATCATTATAGTTTTCCCGCCGAATACTTTGATGACTATCATGGAAGTTTTAACAAGGAAGAATTCCTTGAAATGGAGGAGCCGAAGGAGAAGTCAAGATTATGGATGAGCGATTCATTGCTTACCTCCAATATGGAGTGGAAGAAGGGTACCGGTTTCAGCAAAACTACCAAGGAGGAATGCAACATCAGTGATGAAATTGGTGGTGAATGGCATTATTCAAAAGGAATCTATGATGAACAGATTGATAAGGAAGCAAAGGCAAAGGGACAATCTGAAATTGTTGAAAAAGAGGTCCAAATAGAGGGGAATTGCAGCCAACAAAAGGGAAAAGAAGTTCTCAATGGTGATGTTTTTGGGATTCTGCAACAAAAGCAGTCCAACTTTAAGGAAGAAGGGGAAGAGGAAGAAGAGAGTGAGAAAAAGGAATTGGAGGATGACACTCAATCAATTGACAGCCTCTCAAGCACTCTTACTAGTGCTGAAACGCTTGGCCAGGTGTCAATTAATGAGCAATCGTTGGCTGGAAGTGAAGTTGCAGCATCTCCTAATGTTAATACTCTCAAACAGCCTTGGTATGAGTATTCAAGGGAAGAATACAAACCTCCATTGCTGCATTTTGAGGCTGCTGTTGATATTTCTTCAGCAAAACATGGTTGTGGGTTGAATGGGGATATAGTAACAGGAACAATGGCTGAAGATCTGCCCTTCTTACTTCTTTTGGATGGTTATGAAGTTTTCCCCATTGAAATTTTGGGCCAATTCATACTTGGAATTGATCTTGAAAGCCTAAGAATGAAGAAGAAGAGACCTAAAAGTAGAAAGAAAGAAAGGAGGATTATCCGCATTGAGAAGGTTGGAGTTGGATGAAGAGCAATGGCTACTTGCGGCAAGTTCTTGGGGACAAGAACTCTCTTAAGGAGGGGGGAATTGTCATGACCCTATGAGTAATAAAAGGGTATTATTGTAATAGGGTAGAATAGTTTGTTAAGGATATTTTACCAAGTGGTTAGAAGCACATGGGAGCATGTGCTAGGCTGTTAGAAGGCAAATATGCCTATATAAGCTTGTGTAATAGGTTTGTTTTCTTATCCAAGAAATTAATGAATTGAATCTGTTTTCTCCTCTTCCGAATTCTCTCCCCTTTCTTGATCTTCATCTCCCTATTTTTTCTGTTCTATAATCTCCCTAACACTTCTTCTAATCTCTCCCTCATTCTTCCCATTTCCTCCTTAATTCCCTTCCGTCCTTGGCTTAACTGAATCGGATTCTTCCGATTCCCAAACTGATCCTAGGTTAAGCCCTAGGATCATGACACGCCCGTCGCTGCCGCTGCTACTGCCATTTCAGATCTTCTTAGCCTAGATTTGCTACAATCGTCGTCCACCTTCGTCAGTGCTCTGAGTGAGTCTCTGCCGCTCTGTTTTCTATGTTGTTTCAAATCATTCAGCCTTCCTTTTTGGCTTATTTTGACCCCTTTTTGCCTCATATTTTTGCTCTTGTAGGCCTTTGATCTAACATGACAGGTACCAGTAAATCCGCCTCCTTCTCTAGTATCCTGTCTCCCTCTCCAGCCATCGCTACTAAGAAGTTAATGGGTAGTTCCAATTATTTCTCTTGGTCTAAGGCCATTGAACTATGGTGTATGGGTTAAGGTTTGAATGATCATTTGACTACCAAGGCTGAGGATGTGACCACAGACCAAACTGAGTGGAAGAAAGCTGATGCTCTATTGTGCAGTCTCCTGTGGCAATCGATCGATTTCTCTCTTCACCTAATTTATACCAACTATACCACCTGTTGTGAGTCGTGGAGTCAGAATAAGGCTTTCTCTATACAAATGACATCCAACACCTATATTCGATAGTGTCTTATCTGATTAATTTAAGACAACAGGGTTTGACTCTTCCTGATTTCCTTGGTCGGATGGCTTCTATTAAGGCTGAATATAATTCACTTTTACCTGCTGGTAAGACTGTTGCAGAGGATTTTGCTCAGAGAGATAAGTTCTTCATGGTTTGTACCTTTGCTGCTATTGGTCTTGAGGTTGCTCTTGTTCATGACCAGATTCTTGTTAGTCCTAATGTCCCTACGATGGATGAAGTATATTCCTGTCTTCTTCGGGTTTCCTCTGTTCCTATCGTGACTACCTCGTCCACAGGTGATAATTCAGTCATGGATTCGTGAATTTAGAGTCGTGGAGGACAAGGAGGAGATCGTGGTGGTAATTGAGGCAAACGCCCCAAGTGTAACTACTATCAAAAGTGGGGGCATACTAAGGAACATTGTTATAAGCTACATGTTCGCCCTCCTTGTGCTAATTTGCTTCTGTTGATGGATCTCAATCTGAATCTTCTGATGGACATCCATCAAACTCTTTACTTCTCACTAGAGTTGACTATGATGAGTATCTAAGGTATAAGACATCCTAGCTATCGCCCATTTCGGTGACTCCACTGCCTGTCTCGCTCGGTCATCCTCTTTAGGATTGTGGGTCCTGGACTTAGGTGCTTCTAACCATATATCTAGTAATCCTCATCTATTCTCTCATTTTATTAGTTTTGTTTCTTTACCTTCTTTAACTTTGGCCAATGGTTCCAAGCAATTGCTAAAGCTATTGGCACTGCCAAATCCTTACCTTCTCTACCTTTAGATTCTGTCTTTTATCTTCCTCATTGTCCTTTTAATCTTGTATCTATTAGTAAACTTGCACATGCCTTAAATTGTTCTATCACCTTCGATGACAATTCTGTTACTATCCAGGATCGCAATATGGGACAGATGCTTGGCTTCGGTTGTGAGTTATAGGGTCTCTATCACCTCAACCTTCCTAAATCTCCTGTTGCTTGCTCAGTGAGTGAGTCTCCTACTCTTCTCCACAATCGTTTGGGGCATCCTAGTTTGGCTAAGTTTCAGAAGATGGTTCTAGTCTGTCTACGTTGTCGTCTTTCCATTGTGAGTCTTGTCAGGTTGGGAAACAGTCTAGAACTTCTTTTCCAAAGCGTGTCAATAATCGGGTTGTGTCTCAATTTGCTTTAATTTATATTGATGTCTGGGGTCTTAGTCATATCGTGTCTGTTTTAGGTTTTCAATATTTTGTCACGTTCATCGACGATTATTCTCGATGCACGTGGTTTTATTTAATGAAAAACCGTTTTGAATTATTTTCAATTTTTGAATTTTTTTGTGTTGAAGTCAAAACGTAATTTCATACATCTGTTCAAGTATTGCGCAATGACAATGCCCCTGAATATTTTTTTGCCCCCCTTTACTACATTTATGTCATCTCAGGGGATTTTACATCGGTCGTTTTGTGCCTATACACCACGACAGAATGAGGTTGTTTGTCATGACCCTATAAGTAATAGAGGGGCAAAATTGTAATAGAGATATAAATAGTTGTTAAAGGGTATTTTGCAATTTGTTAGAATTTCAGTTGTTATGCACATGGGTGCATGGTTGAGGCTAAACGGATTGCACATGGGTGCAGGAGCAGTGGGCTATAAATAAGCCATTGTTGTAGGAAGAAAGCATGCTTGAATTAATAATGAATTTCTCATTTTTCTCTCTAGAATTCTCTTCCATTCTCCCTCTCATTCCCTTCTGCAATTCTCCATCATTTCCCTCTAATTTCTTCCCCCATTTCTGTCCATTTCCCTCTTGAATCATTCTATTTCAGTTCTATTCAATCGGATCCTTTCGATTGCCAATTTCAGCCCTGTTATGAACCCTAGGTTCATGACATTATTGAACGTAAAAATAGACATTTGATTGAAATTGCTTGCACCCTTCTTTTACACCATCATGTTGTTCCCCTTTGTTTTTGGGCTGATGCTGTCCTTACTGCTTGCTATCTCATTAACATGATGCCTTTCTTTGTTCTGCAGCACAACATTCCTCACTCTCTCTTGTTTCCTGATCAACCATTATATGTTCTTCGCCCTCGTGTCTTCGATTACACGTGCTTTGTCCATAATATGTCTCATAGTCGAGATAAATTGTTTGCTCGGTCCATCAAATTCCTTTTTCTTGATTACTCCCGATTTCAAAAGGGTTATAAGTGTTACTCTCTTGACACCCGATGCTATTTTCTTTCTACTGATGTTTTATTTTTTGAATCATTCCCTTTCTACTCTTCACCCCTTTCTGAGTGTCATCCCATATCTGAGGCCATCCCTATTCCATCTAGTCCTCCTGTTCCTGTTATCCGTGTTCCCTCTTCTATCCCATTACATGTTTATCATTGGCGTTCTTCCTCTCAGTCTCATGATGGAATTGATGATGTCACTACGCCTACTCCAGCTTCTCCTATTGCCCCAGTGACTCTTGATGGCTCACATCCTACTTCGACATCTCCACCTGCTGCGGTCCTACTTTTTGAGGATTAGTTTCCCATTGCTATTCGAAAAGGTACCCGTCCTACTCGCAATCCTCATCCCATTTATAATTTTTTTAGTTATCACCGCATGTCCCCTCTCAGTGCTTTTCTTTCTTCCCTATCCTCTATTTCTGTTCCCAAGATTGTTAGCGAGGCACTGTCTAATCCGGGGTAGTGACAAGCAATGTTTGACGAGATTACTGCTTTGCATTCCAATGGTACCTGAGATTTGGTTCCCTTACCCTAGGAAAATCTCTTGTTGGATGTCGATGGATCTATACTGTCAAGGTTGGTCCTGACGGACAGATTGGTCAGCTTGAGGCCCGTTTGGTTGCTAAGGGGTACACCTAGGTTTATGGTCTTGACTATGGTGATACCTTTTCCCCTGTGGCTAAAATGTCTTCTGTGCGTTTGTTTCTCTCTATCGTCGCTATGCGCCACTGGCCGTTGTATTAGCTGGACATTAAAAATGCATTCTTACATGGTGAGATTCAAGAAGAGATTTATATGGAGCAACCCCTTGGGTTTGTTGCTCAATGAGAGTCTAGTTTGGTTTGTAAACTCCGTCGCTCACTATAAGGTTTCAAACAGTCCCTGCGAGCCTGATTTGCCCGCTTTCGTGCGGTTATTTAGGTAGTTGGTATGACTCATAGTGAGTTTGATCATTCGATTTTTTACACACATCACAGGGGAAGTGTATATACTTGATAGTCTATGTGGATGATGTTGTCATTACAGGTGATGATCAGGATGGTATTGCTCAACTGAAGAAACTTCTTTTTCATCATTTTCAAACTAAGGACTTAGGGTTACTTAAGTACTTCCTTGGCATCGAAGTTGCTCGGTCCAATTTTGGTATAATTATCTCTCAAGGAAAGTATGTGTTAGACATTCTGGAAGAAATTGAGATTCTTGATTGTAAACCTATAGATTCTCCTATGGGTCCTAATGTAAAGCTTTTACCAGGATAGGGGGAGCCTCTTGTAGATCTTGAGAGATACTGTAAGCTGGTGGAAAAACTTAATTATTTTACTATCAGTCGGTCTGACAGACATTTCTTTCTCAATCAATGTTGTCAGTCAGTTTTTACAATCTCCTTGTGATAGCCACTGGGATGCAGTTGTTTGAATTCTTAGGTATATCAAAGGAGCTCTAGATAAAGGACTATTATATAAGGACATGGGTCATACTCAGGTAGTTAGATATTCTGACGCTGATTGGGCAGGTTCTCCATCTGATAAACGATCTACTTCAGGATACTATGTTTTGGTTGGAGGGAACTTGGTATCTTGGAAAAGTAAAAAATAAGATGTTGCAAGGTCAAGTGCAGAAGCTGAATATCGTGCTATGGCCTTGGCAACATATGAATTTATCTGGTTAAAATAATTACTTCAAGAACTCAAGTTTGGAGAGATATCGCTGAGTTACATATTGTCTCCAATCCAGTTTTTCATGAAAGAACCAGACATATTGAGATAGATTGTCACTTCATTTGAGAGAATATTTTATCTGGCTGTATTACCATAGATTTTGTCAATTCAAATGATTAGTTAGCAGATGTTTTTACTAAATCCTTCAAGGGTCCTCGAATTGGGTATATTTGTAACAATCTTGGTGCATATGATATATATGCTCCATCTTGAGGGGAAGTGTTGAGTTGTATATTGTTGTGTGTAAATCTCTCCTAGGGTTAGCCTTAGGCTTATGTCATGACCCATGTAGTGTTTGTGTATATATAGATTGTAGTCTATTAGCTCTAATATACAGAAAATATCTATCTTGATTCACATGTTCCAGCAGGTTACAATATGTTCTCGTCTTGTGGTAAAAAATGCTTATGCTGAAGTAGGGGCTTTTTTGAATTTGTATTGAGTATCTAAAATTTTCTTTCCTCTCTCTCTCTCTCTCTCTCTATATATATATATATATCTACATGCATGGTTTTTACCTTTTGTTGTTTTAGGTTCATGATGGTTAAGAAATGGTCCATGTTAATGGGAATTTCTCCATTGCTTCTAGTTTCTAGTGGATTATTTTATTTTACTTGTGCCTATTGGATTTCTACTTTGTAGTTTGATTTTTATACTTGCAGCCCATTATGCCTCCTTATGGTACTACACCGCACCCATATGTTGCAATGTATCCACATGGTGGTATATATGCTCATCCATCAATTCCTCCGGTATTGCTGTCTGATCTTCTCTCATTCATGCTTGTCAAATGAACCTTCATTTACTGATAGTATTGACTCACATGCCATGTTTCAAACTTGAACAGGGATCTTATCCTTTCAGTCCTTTTGCTATGCCTTCCCCAAATGGCATTGTTGAGGCTTCTGTGAGTTACTGACATTAATTAGTTTTTGTTAATTAAATATATTGGTTTAGCATGGCTTGACATGTAAATTCATATAGGGAAATATGCCAGGCGGGATGGAAACTGAAGGAAAGTTATCTGAGGGGAAGGAAAAACTACCCATCAAGCGATCTAAGGGAAGTTTGGGCAGTTTAAATATGATTACAGGCAAAACTAATGAACCTGGTAAAACCTCCAGAGCATCTGCCAATGGAGCCTGTTCCAAAAGGTCAGATGTATGTTTCTGTTAACTTGCTGAGGGAGGATTTTTGATGGGGAAGAGGAAGCATGTTTTGATGGGGGACAACAAGAAAAATTGCAGAAAATTGAAAAAGAAGAGAACAACATTAGTGAGAAGAAATCAGGGGAAGAAGCAGAAAAGGATGAAGAGGGAAAGGGAGATTCGAGAGAGAAAATTCAGCAAAGGGAAGAAATCACAATTATATTCCAAACCAACCTACCTCTCTGCTTGTATCACCAATGCCCATTTATAGGCTAAAGTTTAACTGGAAAGAGAAATGAAAATTTCCAAACAAATCTCACTAAAAGTAAAAACTAAAATCGAAGCAACTCTTACTAAAAAGAAATGCTGAAATCTAAACTTTTACTAAAAATAAAAACTAAAATCTAAATTCCAAAATTTAAACAAAACCTAAAATCCTAATTTCAGAAATTGAAATTAAAATTTTATACTTCAAATTTATCGTCAAATTTCTTACTATTAGCAAGTAGTAAATAGTAGTTTAATCAACATTAACAACAATAATGACAACATATCAAGCTTTAATCTTACTATGTAAGATTCATTACATGAATTCTAGCTCACCAGTCTTTTTTATCTATGATGAATGACCTTATGTTGTATAACCTCTTTATAATTTATATCATATCTAAGAGTCATCTGCCAAGTTTGTCATGGTCTTCCTCTACCTCTTTTCCTAAGTACTTTGTTCCATTCCTTAAATTCTAGTCACAAGTGTTTGACGCGTTTTATCTTCAATAGGAGACAGTTCGATCTTATTATGGATAACCTCATCTATAATTTTGAGTTTTCTTTTATGGCTGTACAGCCATCTTAACATTTTTGTCTCTGTTACACTCATATTTTTCACAAGTTGGTGATTTACTGCCCACCATTATGTGCTAGTAACTTAATCAGCAAAAAGATAGAAATGGTGCATCAATTTTCTGGGCAGGTACACAATGCTACCCCATCTACACAATCATAAATATTCTTTTGTGCAGCCTACAAAATCTATATGAACATCTACACACAGTTATCCTCTGTGCAAACCCCAGAGAAGACTGACTCCCGAGTCAATGTCTTCAATCCATCTTTTGTCCCCCAAATGCACCAAATCAAGGATTAAAGACCTAGTAGCTAAGATTCCTTTCTTCTAGAGTGTCTTTCCAGTGACGAGGAAATTAATCTGTTACTTTGAGTTGGCATCATCCATGGCAGCATAAACAATTCTTTTTTTTTTTTTTTGGGGGGGGGGGTTTGTGTTGGTGGATGGGGGTACTAAAATTTGCTTATCAAGAGCCTAGATCATGTAGAGTTGTTTGAGAGTCGTTGAGAACTGTCAACATTTTTTGTCCACTTATTATATTTGACAGATCCATTTATTCAGTTTCTGTTATTTGGGGTTTGAGATGCGGAACGTATGTGGTGTGCTAGTGATTGAGGCTGGGTCCTTTTTACTGTCACTCAATTGATGCTTACATAGCTGTTGTTGCATATGCAGCGCAGAGAGTGGGAGTGAAGGTTCAAGTGAAGGAAGTGATGCAAATTCTCAAAATGTAGGTGTTACATCTCATTTATTTTGAAAAACTCTTTTTTTTTTTTCCATTTGATGAGGCTCTCTCTCTCTCTGCCCCCAGTGTGAGTGTGAACACATGCAGGCATGTGTTTGTGGGGATACAAGTAATACACATGCATGCACAAAATAATTAATTCCAGTGATATTGCATGCACAATTATCTTGTATAAACTTAAATGGTCCCACAAAATATGCACATTGACAATATAATTCAGGAGAAAGTAGGACATGGTGCAAGCATAAAATGGAAATGCTATTTGGACACTTAAGTTTGACACTTGCGGTGACATTTTGCATTGATGTCTTGTACATTTGCATTAATATGACACACAGTACAAGGCATCAATGCAGAGTTTCACCACAAGTATCAAACTTGAGTGTCCAAATAGCATTTCCAAACATAAAATAGGACAGGACCATGTATTTTAGCTAGTCAGTTCTATATGCCTCTGCTTCCCCATATATTTTTATTTTGAAGTTGTGCTTTTTGGGTGTTTTTTTGTTTAATTGTAAAATCTAATATTATTTGCAAGACTGAACTCAACAAAATTTGTTTATATGATCAGTACAAAAACAAACCCTTAGTCTGACCAGTGCATGTCCATGCAGCCTTCTACATGCTTGTTCTATTTTTCTCAGTTGATGTTTGGTGTGTTCTTTTGATATAACCATTATGGTGGAAGAAAATCGCCTGTCAAAAACATCTGAAAAGGTTGCTTTTGAAAGATTTTCATTTACCAACATTCTAGTCATACTAATTCATAGCTAGCTATAATGGAGTTCTATTTTTAATAAATTATTGTACTAAATTTCATGAGAACCTTGCCTTCTTTTGTAATTTCAAATTCATGTCCATTGTGTCTTTTGATCCTGGACAGGACTCACAAGGACAAGATTCTTTCGAAGGTTCGGTTGTAAGAATGTTCCTTCTAAATATAGTTACTGATTTTTCATTTTCCATAATTTTAATGAGAAAATCATTACAATCTCTTTGTTACATCTGAAGGATCTCGGAGTGGTGGGGCTATGCATGGTTCTCAGAATGGAGGACCAAGTACATCTGCAACAATGGTGAGTCAAACACCGGCTATTGTGCCAATGTCAGCAGCTGGTGCTCCTGGTCCTACCACTAACTTAAATATTGGTATGGACTACTGGGGTGCTGCAACTTCTTCTGCCCTTCCTGCACTCCGCGGCAAGGCAACTCCTAGTCCAGTTGCAGGGGGAATGGTCGGTACTGGATCACGGGAGAGCATGCAATCGCAGCTTTGGTTACAGGTTTTTCCCAGTTTCTTTTCTTCTCTTTTATTTGTGATTTTAAATCTTCATCTAGTTCACTTTTTTGGTCATATGGTTTACTGTTTGCCTTACTCTTATGAAATCGGGAAGGAGACTGAAGAACTTCAGTATAAGGTCCTTAAACCACGTAAAAGCTTATAGTCGCAGGACTCAGTTATCAAATTTATGAGAATGTGCTATGTTTTTGTGGGCCATTGTATTTTGTTCTGGTTATGGAATTTGGCATTGGGGTCAGTTTTGTTTGGCACCATTAGCACTGGTTTCGTCATGTGGGAAATGTAATGATTGACTAGTGAGCTACTGAGGTCGAATATTTTCTTGCAAGATGCATCATGTTTAATGATGGTTGATACTTTGATGTCTGCCTATCATCCTAGAAGGAACTAAGATCTGTCTCGCTCTCTGTCTAGATTTGTATATATTTTCACAGAAAATTTTGATTTTTCAAGGACCTAGAATTGGATAGATTAAGCATGATTCTTCTCTCAGGATATGGATTATTTAAGTACTCGTTGCCTTTACCATTATTACTATATTCATCTTGTTCCACACCTCCTGTTCTCAAGTGCAGGATGAAAGAGAGCTCAAAAGACAGAGAAGAAAACAGTCTAACAGAGAATCTGCTCGTCGATCTAGGTTGCGTAAGCAGGTAATTGTGCATCCCCAGTTTGTATGGGACTTGTTTGCTACTTTCATCATGTCCAACCATGATTCTATCGTTTTTCATGTATGCTCCCGAGTCAGGCAGAATGTGATGAGCTGGGTCAACGGGCTGAAGCTTTGAAAGATGAAAATGCCAGTCTTAGGTCAGAATTGAGTCGTTTCCGGAGTGAGTATGACCAGCTTCTTGCGCAGAATGCATCTCTGAAGGTGATGTCTATATTTATTCTATTTATGGTCCCTTTTCCTTCCTTCAGGATTGCATCATTTGTTGAAAAAAATACAGAAACCAAATGAATGTTTATTTTTCCTTAAGCTTTGTTTTTGTATGACATATCAACTCTTTATTCTATTATGAGGGCCTTATCCTACTGTTTGATCCGGCAAGGTTTATGCTAGCCATCAATTACTTAATGCAACCTTTTTCCTTTATCCCCGAGTTTAGACTGGCTGTGGATGGAAAGCTATAGGCGGAGTTCATATGTTTTCTCTTAGTAAAAAAAAGAAAAGAAAAGAAAATCATGGTGAAATGCTAATGCCGCTGTGGCCAAGGGTAAGCTGCTCTATAATATCCTTTCCCATATGATTCATAAAATCTGATTTTCCCTGCAGGCGAGACTCGGGCAGGAAGATCCCAGATCCGGTAGGAATGGTGATGACATTGACAAGCAAACTGGGGAAACAGAGGCGCGTATCCGGAGTGGCGGCGATCAATAAATGAAAGGCCCAGCTCTAGCTTGCTGCTGCAGGAGTTATATTTCTAGGATCATTCTAACCCACCCATTAGTAGTAACCAAGTGTTGTTAACTTACTAATAGTAAATGTTGCTCAAATTCATTAAACTGAGAAGAGTCCGAGAAATATGGTTGCACTCTTGTTCTCTTTTTAAGAGAGTGCAACTCCGGTTATTTATGGTCATAATGTGTATTGAATAGTAGGGGGGGTGTTCATGTGAGAGAGGCCTAATAAACTTGAAAATGCTGCTGCTGCCTCTGCTGCTGCTGTACCTTGTTGAATTCTGAGATCTGATGTGTAAATCCAGTGTATGTATGGATCATTGTGACTCCCACAGTTATGCATGCGCCTTAAGAGTGGCTCCTGTTTAAAACCATTTTGTTTATTACCCTAAACCCAGCTTAAGCTTAAGATTTGATCTGCGATTGCGATTGTTGTCTGGTTCGATTGATTTCTCTGTTTTTCTTTTTGAAAGTAAAGGCTGTTTAGTGTTTGTACATTTAGTGAGTTTACATAAGGATTTAAAATTCATTCAGATAAATAAAATATAAGAAGTTAAAAGCGCTCCAACTGATTTTTCAAAATTTAATTTATTTTTAAAAAATTAATTTATATTAGTTGACTGTTTTGGTGTAATTTCCTCCGTCTTTAGTCGGAGCCATAAACGGCTCGAAACCGTCACCAAACGGGAAAAAAATCTTCCCCCACCGACTCTGCGCTGTCTTGAAATACTGTAATCTCTCTGTCTCTCGCTCTCTCTCTCACTTAGAGGCTTCAAAACCCTAACGGCACGAGGGATTTTGAGAGGCGAGACATGCCGATTTCAGGGGTAATAGCGGACGTACTGGTGGCTCTCCCGTCCGCCGGAGGCTTCAAGTCGCCGGAATTCAGGCATCTGCACGCATTCTCCGACTCGAAGTTCCTTCCTTCTTCTGAATTAATCAGAGTAAGCTTTCAGTACCTTATATAACAATGCATGCTTACATGTTTGCTGAGGAATCGTGAGAGCGTAGAAGAAAGTCGAAAGGTAGAATCTCATTCCATATGGGGCCTGCAGATTCAAACACAGAACAGTTTCACTGACCTTGATTGAAATAAAGTAATTTTTTGGTTAAGGCGATTTATAATCGACGGGGAAGATTGGAACTCGTCTAACCTGTTTGACGATCCAAAATATTTCAAGTTCTCAAAATTTTCCTCCTAGGGCTTACCTCTATGTTAGTCAGTTTAGCTAACTAATGAACAATTGAGACAACAACAAAGCCAGTGGTATAGGAAGAACTCACAAGGGCAAGTGTTGTAACCTGAAACCAGTCAATCTTGTTCATTTTATGGTTTATGATTTGATCATGACGAGTCTTTATTGAATTACATTTTTTAAGTTGGGGATTGGGGGATTGCTTTTGAAAAAACTTGGAAAAGGAATGTAAAATGGTTTATAGTGATAAATTTGAGCTAAAAGTAAACACGTTTTGTATATAAGCAGTGATGTTATGCATGTGTCCTTTGCATTCTCGAGATACATTCCATGACAGGGGGGGCTCTATATTCTTAATCTTTGAGATTTTGTTCACAATGTTTCCTAGTATTACGACCAAGACAGGTACGGCCATTTCTTGCTCTAGCATAACAAGCATTGGCAGTGTCCCTCTGCACATGAATTTTCTTTCTTTCCTTCCCTTCCCTCAAGTTTCTGAGCATCCAAATGCATGCTTATAGTATTTTAATCTGCAACTATGCCTTCTGGTTCTGTGTTTATGAGTACTTAAATGTTGTGTCATACTTGTCTACCGATGAAACATATTGGTGGTTGTAGGGTGACCCACCATATTCATGATGCAGATTTTGTAATTATTCTGTGAATTATTGACTTAACAGTTTCCATTGAATCGATCAAGCTCCTTTATTTTTTTCTTTGATGCACTTTGCATATTTTTCTTTGATAGTGTTGGAAAATTCCTGTGATATACTAATTTATTTACTTTATACTGATCCATAAAGGATTGATGCTTGAAAAAAATGTTATATAAACTTATATTTCTGCTGTTAGAACTCTACAACTCTTCACATTTGATATCCATTATGCTTTAATTTTCTGCTGTGCTGATAAATGCGAGAATAAAAAGCCTAAAAAATTTAAGCCAGTTCAACATTGCAAGCATGGAAAAAGAGATTCATTGCCTTATGCCAGAGTTTGTTAAAGATGGAAGAGTAAATTTGTTAATTTCTGCTCCAGTTTTTTGATAGCCAAGCCTTGTGCTGAAGAAAGTTTCAGAAGAAGTTCTCAAGCTAGATTGCGTTCTTCAGGACAATTATATAATTTTGATGTACAAAATCAAAATCAAAATCATGGGGCCATCCTGCTGAGAATCATACACTCCTTTGCTGTATGTCCTATGTGTACTCGTTGCTTCTCTTAGCTTTAAAAATGAGAGAGAGGTTCAACGTTTAATACAACTAATTTAGATGCTACATAACTGTGTTCTTACCATGCTTTTTATTTGCAGGGCTGTCCTTTACATTCCATTCCTAAGCTAGGAATCGGATCAGATAAGTCTCCACCAAGAGGCTTAATAGTGAGAGCAGCAGGTAGTTCTGGTGGTGATTTGGCACCAGTTGCTCCTGTTCAATTTGACTCTCCAGTAGGCCAGCTGTTGGCACAAATATTGCAAACCCACCCGCATCTGCTCCCTGCAGCCATTGACCAGCAGCTTGAGAACCTTCAAGCTGAAAGAGATGCCCAGGGAGAAGAAACTCAACCTTCAGCACAGGATCTCCTCTACAAGTAAGTTGTTTAATCTCTTTGCCACATCCACATGTACGTAGTTTCTGTCTGATTGTTGATTGCTTTTCTTCTAATAAATGGAGGAAATGTTTCCTCCGAGAAAACAAAACATCATTCCACCTAAAACATATTAAAGCTCATTTTCCTTATCCATTATCAGGAACATCAAATAACTCTTATTTTTAGGAGTATTTCAAGTGTTGTTTAATTTTTGTTTGTTTGTTAAAAGAAAAGAATTGAGAACAAGAGAGAGAATTATAATTATTTAAAAAATCCAAGAAGAGAAAGGAAAATGTGAGACAGAGAGATGAAGAGATAAAAGACTGGGTTTCAGTCACTTATTTTCTCTTTGTTGTTATAGTTACACCTTCTATTGTTTTTATCTTATCATAGTGAAGCCCTTTCTCCAGTTATTTCATATGAGCTTGAATATGTACTGAAGGCTATTCTTAATCATGTTAGAATATTTAAACTAACCCTGTTTTAACTTTGACATTTGGTTACTATAGATATTGTTACTTTTCTGGCTTTTACGTTTTTGTAACATTAACATTCTTTTTTTGTAACTTTTTTGGTTATGTTGAATATACTTCTGAGCTTAGTATTTGTCACACTCATAGAGTTTACCTAGGGTTGAGAATAGAATTTGGAGGGAATGGACATGAGAGAATAGAAGGGGAGGGAGAAATCAGGAGGAGGGAGGATTTTAGAAGAATGGAGGGAGAATTTAGAAGAAATAAGAGAGAGAATCATAATTCAAATTTCATTCATAAGCTGTCATTCTCTCCTTTTTTAGCCTATTTATAGGCTATTACATCCTTTCAGTTAGTAACTAACTGTAGGTACAATACTACAATAGCATGAGGTACAACAAAGAAAAATACATGCAATAGAACAATTACTCCTATGCTCTTGGGGTCGTGACCCCCTCTCTCTCCCCACCTCAAGAGGTTTCTTGTCTCCAAGAAACTTATTACAACTGTTCCTTCTACGTCACCCAATTTCCGCTGGTTCTTTTCTCCGTTTTCGTTCTCTACTCCTTCCATATTCAGTAACTGTCTTTGACATTGGTGGCTGAGACTGAATTTATCTCCATATTTATAACATAATCCTGACTTCCTTCTTTGCTCCATAGTAGATGATTTAGCTGCATTTTGGATGAACCTTAGAATTCACATTTACTTGATTTCCTTCCAATTGTTGATAGAACGAAGGCTGAATTTCCATTGAGATTGTGTACTTATTGAAAATTGCTTCCAATGCAAGCTCCTATAGCTTTGCCTTCTCAGCAGCATGCTTAACAGTAGCAGGCTGCATCATTTTTACAATTGGCCTTAGTTCATCCTTAAGACCGCTAGTGAAGCTGGAAACAAAGTAGTGCTCTTTTGTTAAAGCAGGCTGGGAATTCAACATTAGAGACCTTAGTTCTTCAAACCGGATCTGATACTCTGTCACAGATCCATCTTGCTGAAGTTTGTTAAATTCTTTAACCACGTCGGTCATTGTCTTCTCTCCAAACCGGTCACATAGATCCTTCACGAATTCAGTCCAATTGGCCTCATGTCTCCTCATCTCATTCCAGCCTTGATACCACGAATCAGCAGTATCGTTTAGATAGGCTGCTGCAAGGTTAATCCTCTGTCCTTCTGGTATATTGTAATGCTGAAAAAATCTCTCGCATTTGTGGATCCACCATCTCAGTTTTGATTCTTCAAAAACCAGTATCTCCAACCTTGGCATGGGAGTATGATGGGAGGTTTGAGAAGAACCTCTTACCTGGACTGCTGGCTCTTCAATTGGTAATTCCTCAACTGAAGCTCGAGGAGGAATCTCATCACCATGCAAGATTGGTTCAGAAGTAGATCTCCGCGGGAACTCCAACCTGGAAACTCAATGAAGAAGTCCATCACCGGCAGGATTGGATCAGAAACAGACCTCGACAGAAAATCTGCTGATAAATGAAATTGAGGCAGTAATGTCGACAGCATTTTGAACATGCTGTCTATTCTCTGGCCATATTGACCCATAGTCTCCCGGTGCCTCTCCAATTTCCTCTGCATGCTCTCTTGAGATGCAGTGAGATCCTCTCGCACGTTCTCTCTTATGGCTGAGATGTCCTACCTGCTGCGGATCATGGCCTCTTGAGTATGTATCATCCCCAGTTCCAATGCCTTCATCCTCAACTCAAGCTGTTTCATCCTTGTGCCTTCAGCCATTTCACTTCCTTCAGAGAATCGTTTCTGATCTGCTTCCAAATTCTAATCAAACCTGGATCTAATTTTCAGTGAGCCTAATCTGCCTTTTGCAATTGATTCCAGGAATTGCTTAGATCTAACCTCAAAATTCATTGCCAATCTACTTCCAAGGATCACCTGAGATCAGCAATTGTCAGTTCCTCTTCAATCTGCTCTACTGCAACTTCCTGAGAGTTCGATTGGATCTGTTGCAGCAAATAGAAGTGGCCTGGATTGCCTGGATCGTTGGAATCACCACTAGAAGTCGTCAGTTCTGTTGCAATCTGAGAATTCGCTGAGAACCGACAGAAATTAATAGTGAGCAGGAGAAGTTGAAGGCCAAGGACTGCTTGACTGCTTCCTATGACTCAATCAGTCCTGGATCGATACTCGATCAGTTCTTTTGTGTCTTCCTGAGCATCGCCTACTCTGCTTCGCCTTCAAATCTGAATTGCCTCTGAAACTGCTTCTACTGCCTGCTGATAATTTCAATTTTCTCTGTTGCTTGGAATTGCACCAAAAACTGTTGGAAATTAATCCGCAGAGAAGCGTTGGAAATCAGCTGAAAATGAATTTGCCCGAATTCTTAGAGCAAGAATTGCCAGAATCACAGCCGAGGATTGGTTGGCTCTAGTACCAAATGTCACACTCTTGGAGTTTACTGAGGGTTGAGAATGGAATTTGGAGGGAACGGATGTGAGAGATTAGAAAGGGAGGGTGAAATCAGGAGGAGGAGGGAGGATTTCAGAAGAATGGAAGGAGAATTTAGAAGAAGCAAGAGAGAGAAACAGAATTCAATTTTCATTCATAAGCTGCTGTCACGTACCTAGCTGCTGGGCCTTATTTTTGTAGCTATGTCTTTAATATTTTGGTAGCTATGTTTTTAATTTTTGGAGGGAATTAGCTTGCTGGAGGCATGTTCCAGCAATGCGAAGTTGTTTTACAAGTGGCTAGGCAAGTTGCTGATTCTAGAAGGGATTTGGCAACCGTTTTGGCGCCAATCCCCAACTGAGCAGTATAAATACGCTGACTCAGTTCATTTGAAGGCATGAATTGATAATTGAATCAGCCATTTTTCCCTCTCAATTCTCTCGTTCTCTGATTTCTTCCTCCCCAATTCTCTAATTCTACTTCTCCCTCCCTAAATTCCCGCAAGTTTCTCTCTTAACAACAACAACAACAACATATCCAGCCGTTATCCCACTATGTGGGGTTGGCTATATGAATTCTAGATTTCTATGTGGGTTACATCCCAACAGATAGTTTGTCTAGAATTCATATTTGGATCCGACTAGGTTTTACGCTGGCTGTCGGCTACCTAACGCAACCCTCCTCCTTTATCCGGGTTTGGGACCGGCAGTGGATAATATCCCCTGGCGGAGTAATGATGAAATGAAGTTTGAACACCATCTTCACATGGAAAAATTTCATGAGATGGTGGTGAATGAAGATAATTGAGATGATGAAATTTCATGAGATGATGAAATTTCCCGCAAGTTTCTCTCTTAATCGGAGAGAATTCTTCTTGTCAGATCTCGAATCTCACAGCTGCCATTCTCTCGTCCTTTAGCCTATTTATAGGCTATATAACATTCTTTCAGTTAGTAACTAATTGTAGGTACAATACTACAACAGCCTAAGGTACAACAAAGAAAAATACATGCAATAGAACAATTACTCCTATGCCCTTGGGGTCATGATAGTATTTTACCTTTATTTAATTAAGGTGATAAACAGGTTGTCAAACATGTGCAACTATTTAATCTTGGACTTTTATAAATATTTTTTAATTGTTTCCATGCATCTCCATAATTTTTATAAAGTTTTCATGTCTTCTTTCGTGTTTGTGATATTTTTTATTCCTAGCCCTTTGAACAAAGTTTTGATCTTTGATTGTTGAAAAAGTTTTGAAACGAGGGCAAGCATTGGTAGCCATGATAAGATTGCTCACTTGTAACTGAAAATAACCTCCTTGCAAAGCAAGAGTAAGCTATGTACCAAATGGCTCTCCCCCCATTTCGGTTTGTTTTTACTGTGTTAGTTATTGTAAAAAGGTAAATGTGGAACCAGTGCACAAGATTGTGGGTTCCGGGGAATGTCACCTGTATGCAGCCTTACCCTTGCTTTAGGGAAAGGCTTTTCTTGACTTGATTTGTTGTGATAGGTTTAGATTGTGTTAGGATCCTTGATATGTGTTTGGGCTTCGCTTGGTGTGTGTGCATGTTCTTTTGAGTGATACGTATAATTCTTTTATCTAAGAATATGTGAACATTTGTAGTATAAGGGTGTCATATGTAGAACTAAATCTCGGTCGCAAGTCTCTTCTTAACTGCCTGATTGGTTAGCACTCCCTCACTGAATGATTCATTTGCTACCAGTATCAAAATGATTGGCATAACTAAGAATCATGTTTTAATTGGCAAAGAAAAAAAAACTAAGAACCATGTTGTCAGGAGAATAGCTGAAGTGAAAAAGAAGGACAGACAGAAGACCTTGGAAGAGATAATGTACTGTTTGGTTGTACAGAAATTCGTGAACAAAGGAATATCACTGATCCCAAAAATTTCAGCAACCTCAGACCCCACAGGCAGGGTAGATTTTTGGCCTAATCAAGAACAGAAACTAGCGTCTGTGCATTCGGCTGAAGTATTTGAGATGATACAGAGTCATTTATCTCTTGTTCTTGGGGATCGGGTTGTGGGGCCTCTAGATACGATAATTCAGATCAGCAAAATTAAGCTTGGAAAGTTGTATGCTGCTTCTATAATATATGGTTATTTCCTGAAACGCGTTGATCAGAGGTTTCAACTCGAGAGATCAATGAACACCCTTCCAAAGGGTTTCTATGAAGAGGGTGCAAAGGTCCAAGATAACCAGCTTTGGGATGTAGATTCCTTGATCAGTATCCCACCTGAGTCCGATGGGGATGAAGGCAGCCAGTCTGATTCCAGTGACGGCAAGTCGCATGGATTAAGATCCTACGTGGTGTATTTAGATGCGGAGACACTTCAGGGATACGCTACCATGAGATCGAAGGAAGCTATTTCTTTGATTGAGAGACAGACACAGGCACTTTTTGGAAGGCCCGATGTCAGGATTTCGGAGGATGGTACGCTCGATGCATCCAACGATGAAGATGTTTCGCTTTCATTTTCTGGATTGGCAATGCTCGTACTGGAGGCAACTGCATTTGGGTCTTTTCTATGGGATGCTGAAGGTTATACTGAATCCAAATACCACTTCCTCAAGAGCTAGACGTCTTCGAGGTGTATGCTTGTTCTTCAGAATTGATGTTCTTCCAGCTTTAGGAACTGTATTACTTGAATCCAACCTGCTAATCCAGCATATTGTTGAATGTAAATATCTCTTTGAGTTCTTAGCATTAATCACGGTCCATTTGGATTTACCAGATCCAGATCCAGATCCTAATGAGCCTGGACTTCTACTCATAAGGGCCATTTGGTTTTACCTTTGGGATCGACATGTCTTCGTTGGGCTTGCCCGCCCGCACCCAGGCAGGCTCATTTTGGCCCGCTTTTATTAATTTTTAAGAATTTAATATAAT
This sequence comes from Diospyros kaki, assembly GCA_036245055.1. Lineage (NCBI taxonomy): Eukaryota > Viridiplantae > Streptophyta > Magnoliopsida > Ericales > Ebenaceae > Diospyros > Diospyros kaki. Next base: position 35,549,612 of record BSEG01000007.1, read on the forward strand.
GCCATTTTTTTTAAAAAAAAATTAGCCTTAAGCCCCTGCAAGCCTGCTTTCTTCTTCTTCTTCTAATTCTTGGGATGAAAATGGGTCTCAATTATTTATTTTTGATTAAAATAAGTATAAACCTTTAATTTTTAATTTTATTGTTATATTATTTTGTTTTTGTGCTGTTTGACTAATATGAAAGAAGAGTGTTTGCATGAGAGCAAGCAAAAGTCATGATTGATATTATTTTTTGTACCGTGGAGAATAAAGGGGAATTTCGCCTCTTCAGCTATGGACAACAGCCTGAAATTGCATGGACAATAGAGAATTATTATTTTTTAAATAAATTAAAATTATGCTTACGGAAACAATTTTGACAAAAAGTGATTCTTGCCATGCCATGCCAGCCTAACCACAAATTTCAGAGGAATAGCGAGCGGATGGATACTTGATTTCTTTCCTCTTGTTATGAGATTGAGTTTGAAACATTGAATGTCTACTATTATTATGTTTTGACTTTCAGTTTTGTCAAAGCGGTTGGAAGAGATCGTTTTCTGGTTGTGTTGCTTGCTGTTGCTAGTCCTAGAGAGACTAGTGGGAATGGGAAGTGGGGCCCCAAAAAAACATAAAAAGATCAATCCGGCAAAGGGTAGAATCTGCGGATTCACAACAAAGAGTCGTGTTTGTATTTTTCATGGGAAATGGGATTCATTTCTAAGAAATTAAGAAATCTGATACAATATACAAAAGGGATGATGGAGGTGCCACCCAAGTGGTTGCTCGTGGGGGTCGCCTATTCAGTTTTCAACTTCCTAGTTTGATACCTTCTTTTGATTGGTTAGCGTTCGTCTATCATACGATTCACAAATTCTAAAGGTCCATAGGGTTTTCTTTTCTTTTCTTTTTTAAATATTCTATATGCAAATTTCCATCAAATTAAAAGACTATACCACACTATACAAAGAATTTATTTGTCATGTGAAGGAGGTTACTATAAGAATCAAGGAATAACTGTGATGTGTGTTATCTTCTTCTCAAGGCTCTTTGCCCATCTCTCTCTTACAAGCAACCTGCTGCAGAAAAAACAGCAATCTCTGAACTAGAAACTGAGAGATTTAGGTGAAGAAGTAGAAGAAGAAGCCAAAATTACTCAGGGGAACTGGAAGGACCCACCAATCTCTGAACTCCCCGATGGAGGATTGATGGCCACCCACAGAAGGGAGATGGTGATAGCCAGAAGGCCTGACCACACGAACACGATTGTGGGCGTCCGGCCACGCCTTCCCATCAGCCCTTTCGCGAATGGGTACAGATGAGCCAGCACCCAGAAGCTGAAGAACACCCCTCCGAGCAGCCGGCTCCATTGTGGAATGGTGCTGTATATGGTTCGGCTGACCCCTACCGCGATCGCGATCAAGTTGACCATCATGATTGTGATTGGCGGGATCATCAGGGACGTCCATTTGATGATGTACAGGTCGGCATACTCGTCATCCGCATCGTCACCACCCGACTTGGATGTCAGAGTGAAGGAAATCTCGATGCCAGCAATTACCTTCAGTAGGCCTTGGAGCACGGCTGCAAGGTGAGCACTTGTGCCTCCGATTAACCAGAACTGCTCGTTTCGCCACCATTCTTCGAGGGCAATGCCAGACCACTTGATCTCGAGCACGGCGAGCATGCAGAGCGTCAAGGTGATGAGCAGAAGGTAGGTCAGGAAGGCGACATTGAGGGACTGGACGATGAACTGGCCGGAGAAGAGGGAAAGAGCTGGTAGGAAGCAATAGACTATGAGAAAAATAGAGGTGAATGGGTAGATGCCAACATTGAGGTAAGCGATTCTCTGCAGCAACTTCATCTTAGGGCTCGCCAGGAGAGCATTGTTGCGCGAGAAAAATATCTCGACAGAGCCAGTCGCCCACCGGAGGACCTGGTGAAGACGATCAGTCAGGTTGATTGGAGCGGTCCCTCGGAAAGCATCCCTCTTGGTGACGCAGTAAACCGATCTCCATCCCCGGTTGTGCATCCTATAACCTGTGACCACATCCTCAGTCACGGATCCATAAATCCAGCCAACCCGAGTCCCCCATTCGGTTTTATCTTCATACCAACATGAGATGACACTAATTGCTTCAGCCACCGTGGATGCGTCGAGGAGATCTCGAGGAATAGTAAGAGCTCCCGGAGGTCGTCCGTTCCTCACGGCAGGGTGATCAGCCAGGGGCCGGCCTTGGAATTCGGCCACTGGAATTGAGTCCACCAAAAATGAGGAGTTACCGAACTTCTTGGGGAAGGAGGAGAGGTTCATTTCCTCTTCATCAGAATCTCCCATTTGAAGTGCCCTATTCTCCTCGGGAGCAGAAGCAACAGTAGAAGATTTCTTACGACGAGCAAAGCAACAGCTGCAGCAGCCAGCAGAGTGATGGTCTTTTGATCGAGGAGGGTCAAAACCATATAAAGCAATCCTGCGAAAGAGGCATCCTGTTCCAACATAGACTGGACCCTGAAGCCCGTCAAGGGCTCGCATGTTAACGTCAAAGAAGACCGTGTTATGATTGGCATAGCGATCCGATGGGTCGATTCCTTCGAACCTCTGAGGAAACTGGACGTAGCAAATACGATCACCACCACGGTCCATCATAAAACACATACCTTCCCTTAGTGCTTGGGAGTTGTAGACGTAGTGATCGCAGTCAAGGTTCAGAATGAAGGGTCCATTGGACATGATGGCTGAGGCTCGAACCAAAGCATTCATGGCACCAGCCTTCTTGTTGTGATCATACCCAGGACGCTTTTCACGAGAAACGTAAACCAACAGGGGAAGCCGAATGTCAACTTCCGTCAGATCAATAGGATTAGAATCAACAGCTGCCCCATGTAACGGCTCATCACTTGGGGGTTTCAACATCACCTATAATTACAATGCAATTAGGATTAGGATTAATTTTAAACAAATTCAAACTGGTCAAGAATAATTGTCAAATGAAAAATTACCTGAATAATTCCTGCATGATCACCCCTAGTGTGCTCAGCAGAAGGAACCATCCAAGTACCAGGCCAATGGGTTCCATCAGCCATCCAGGTAGCCTTGGGGATCTTTATATTTTCCACCAGTTCATCGCCGGCATTCTCTCGCTGAAGTTTCATAGCCTTGATTTCTTCTCGAGCATTAAAGGCATCAGAGCGCCGCCGGATTGAATCAGGAAGGCCGTTAATCCGAACCTTGAACTCATCATACTCGCGCTTCACCCGTCTACGATCCTTGACAAAGTCCTGTCGCACCTTATTCTTATAAGGATCTCTCTTCAGATTGAAGTAAGTTTCCGGGTTCCTTGGCTCGATATCATGTTTCCGGCAAAATGGGACCCATAAGTTTGCAAAACTTGCAGCTTCTGCCATGGCCTCAAATGTTAGAAGCGCACCGCCATCATCAGAAACATAACAAGAAAGCTTTTCAACGGGATAAACAGCAGCCAGAATGGATAGAATGGTGTTGGCAGTGACAAGGGGCGGTTCTTTCTCTGGGTCTGCAGTAGAAACGAAGACATCTATTCCTGGAAGATCAGATTTTCCGGTAGGGTTGAGGGGACCGGGTGTCTCAAACTTGTCTTTCAAAACATTAAGATCCGTGGCGCGATTCACAGGGCAGAACTTTGGCAGCTGATCAAGTAACCAGGAGAATGCAAACCAAACCTCGCAAACAACCGACATAAACCACAGCCAAGGTGCATCATCATTTTGGTGTCGGAGCCTCCACGCAAGAAATAATGACAGAGCAGCAATCCGGACAAAGATTAGGAGTCTGTACACATAATGCAGCAAAATAAACATCTAGGATGAAATTAGATGGGCTTGTAATTAATGTTCAGACTTGAGACATACATAGCAAACTTAACGATGAACTTGTATGGTAGAGCTGGTTCATCGTGTGAAACATCAATTAATGCGAGTTTGTAATTGTACCATAGAAACTTCAAAGTGTAACCCATAATGCAAAGTGGAAAAAAGAAGTAAAAAATAAAAGAAAATAAGAATAGATTCCGCCGCCCTTTTGAAGTGGGATGGGGGAGGAAGTTAAAAATCAAGAGTCCAATCCAACTAACTTATTAAGAGACATGTTAGCATACATATCAGCGTTTACCTTTGTGTTGCAGTAAACCAATCATTTTACCTGTTTAACAGACCTTCCAATAATGAAATGTATAAGATGTGCTAGAATCATAATGCTAGATGATCATTATGTATAAGATGTGCTAGAATCATACCATAAAATGATAAATTAAGAAATAAATGCAGTCTGATTGGAATGAGTGGATGACAATCAACAGAGATGGATAGCCAAGAAATATGAGGGCTCGTGATTATACCGATATGGGCTCAAAACTGCGGCAGGTATCTTCAGTTTACGAGTGAGGGGCCTCCAGGGCTTACTAAGAAGTTGTGAAGGTTCCCCAACCCCATCAGTTTTCTCATTCCCTAATCCCCCCTCCTCGGGCCAAATAGCATTGCCATATCCATAAGTTCCCTTGGTCTCGAACAGCCATCGGTTATGATCAAACTCCCCCGTCTGACTCTTTGTCAGCAGCCCTGATTTTGCCGATTTCATCAATGACAACCTCCTCTCCATTTTCGACATCCCCACATTTGATGGCAGTGGCAGTGGCCGGCTGTTATCCACAGCCTTCTGATCCAAATCTGTGGCCTTGTATGGCTCTTTACATCCCGGACACATCCCATCTCCACTTTTCACAGCATCAACATAACAATCTCTGCATATCTTAAAATCACATTCACATGGTAGGATGTCTTCTCCCCGCTCATCGCTCATCACTTTTGCATCGCAACCAGATATTGCACACGAAGACCCTTTTGCACCAGCCATCTGAGGATGGCTTGTTTCAGACTCGATTACCTTATCCATCAAATGAGCGCGAGTAACACTGTTAAATCCGCCAGTAAACAACGAATTTGATACGTACTGCTCCTCAACTCTCTGAGAGACCGATGAATCCATCGGTTGGTTATCCGGTGTTGGTGGTATTTGCACAGTGTAGTTCATGAACTCCCCACTGCCAATCTCACTATCCAGATCATTCGACTCCCTCGAGTAGTTGACATATCGGCCTGATGAAGTCCTCCTCGCGAACGTCACCGTCATAGGAACTGCCTTTCCCTGCTGTGATTCCGAAGCTTTGGATGATCTCGAAGCCATACTATATAAATTTCTAGTCGAAGACGATCTATATCCCGTTCCTGAAATTAAGAATAGGAAAATAGAAGCTCAGATGTGCATTGGCAAGGATTAGCTACAGAATTCTCAGATAAGAGTTCAAACTCATTCGAGCTAATTATGTCTCTTAGAACCATAATGAATACTCCTTCAAATGTGAATGAGCGTTAAGGAAAAATGAGAATTCTAATGTTAGACCGAGACAAAATTATGACAACCCCCCCCCCCTCTCTCTCTCTTTCCCTAAACCTGTCCTTCGGCCAAAACTAGGAAGAATGTCTCTGAACCAAAAACCCAAGATTTTTTCCCATCAGTACGACAGAACAAGTTCAGAAGAGAAAACTCACAGAAAGTACCAACAATCTGGAAATGAAAAAACAAATGGACTTTTGATCATCAAACATGATTTTCAGAACCCATCTTTGGCCAAACGCGGAACAGAGTCAGAAACCCAGGAAAAAATGTTGTTGAACAGATGTGAGACCCCTCTTCCTGTACATATATATACACACGGTAGGACAAGTACGTACTCGTCACTCGTTTTCCAATTCCTAGTAGACTGGTAGTAGTAAATTAAATAATAGAAAAAAGAATGGATCGGCTTCCAGGAGAGTGCAAGAAACATTCAACCCAGAAAAGTAAATAAACCGACAGCTGTCGATAGCTTTCAAGGCCATGAAACTTGTGATATGCTTTGAACCATTGCTACCAATCCATGTATTATGGACGCAATGACAGTGACCTAATTTGTCTGTGTTTTTGGGCTATTCAGAACTAGAAAACAGTGACCGAGTGGGAACTTCAAAAACTCAGCTGAATGGGCTCAAAGACAAACCACTCCCAAACGAAACCCACAAAAGCCATACGAAATCCCACATTCTCAAGGGGCCGCCGGCCGTTCTGGGTAGTAAAAAATAAGGGAGATATTAACTTGACTTACCTTCCAAAACAGAGACTTGGTGCGGAGAGAATGGTGTTCAGAGCTTGAATAGCATTGGTGTGCCTACAGTGTGGATCTGTGTATTTGGAATCTCTGGATATGCCAAAATTTTCCGGCAAAGATGGAGAGCGTTAAGGCGCCAGCGGCGGGCGGTGGTGTTCTTGGGGAGATTGCCGGCGAGGGAAGAGGAAAAGGAAGAAAGGAAAGGAACGGAAGTAAACGGGTGGGGGAAAAAAAGAATGAATATATACACACACACAAACACGCACCACAAAAGAATGAACGGGTAAAATAGAAATAAATGTTTATTATAGGAATATATTCATTTAATGAAAAAGTAACCCAAGAGAGATTAATGACAATAAATAAAAAATAATTTATTATTTTGTTATCTTAGAATTGATGTGAGTAAAAATAAAGTATCATCACATCACGTGACATCATATAAAAAATAAGAAAAAGAGTACTCGGGGTCGTACAAAAATGATCATTTCAAAATGGAGAAGAAAAAATTATTAACTAAATTTAATTTAAATAATATTAAAGGGTGTAATATAATTTGTTCAAATTTTAATTTCTCTTCATCTAATTCCAATTTTCAATTCCTATTCCTTTCCTTTGCCATTTGGTGGGACTCACACTCACCAAAGATAGACCATTATCAAAACAAGGGCATTTTTATTTATTTGCTCATTTCATTCCCATCTCTTCTTTTTAAACAACAAAATATTAACACAATATCAAAGAATAAAGAGGCTGAAACAGAAACACAAAAATAATAATAATAATAATAATAATAATACTCAAGAGGCAGCCTCAGCCCGACAAACGTGACCGACCACATTGCAGTTTCGTGACAGCCGCCAAAATCGGCGGGGCGGAGGGGGAAATGTGTGTCGCCGCCGGTGGGGGGAAATACGAAGGGACCGCGTGCCACGTGGCAGGCGAAACACGGGATTCTTCTGAGTAGTCAATGGTAACATCGTTGTATCCGCGGCCGCGCGCTCACGCACGCACGCACATGGATGTTCTTCTTCGTGCACGCATGTTTTTGTTTCTCAGTGGGCCCCCCCCCACAGAAAAGGAGGACCGCGTGGGCTCCACCTGCGCCAGCCAGCCGTGATTGCAGCCGATTATTACTACCAAATAATCATAGGAGCCCAAATAGGAAAGCCTTTTCAATGACCAATGCATCCCCCCTAAATCATCACGATTGGATGTGTGTGTGAATTAGGGCGAGGCGGGTGGGTGGGGCCATTAGTTGGGCTATAATTCTAACTTCTTCAATTTAGATTCACATTAACTTAGATTCAAATTCCAAGTTATCCCCAAGTAATATAAAGTCTTCATCTTTTTATTTTGAGTCAAATTTATTTACTTACTTTGTTCAAGGGATTATATTTTTGTTTTGTTGGGTTTGGGTTTAGGTGTGTGGGAAAGGTGGAGAGTTGAAGGAGCTTGCTTGCTTGCCTTGTCCAACTTGTGCATTGCAGTAGCCCTAATTTGAGGGGAAGATGTCTTCATCTGAGTTTGGTGGGAAACCTAACTGGCACTAATGGCAGCCCATCCAACTTCCCTCTTTCAAAGTCAAATCTCATTGGGGAGAGGCCAGCGCAGAAATAAATATAGAGCTCAAACATGATATGACCAACTTAAACTGTGGGTTTGGCTCATTGCCAATTTCTTGGTGCTTTGTTGAATAGTATCAAAGTTATCTAGTTTAAGTGTTATTATATATACCACTTTTTGTTTTGTGTAAAAATTAAGATTTAAGAATGAATAAATTAAGGATGTTATTTTTAATAATTTATTAAAATTATTCTTATAACGTCTCAAATGACTCTTAAGTGTATAATAAGTAACTAAATCTCAATTTAACTTTATAAAATCTAATCTCATAAATGAGACTTGTTTTGTTAAAGACAATTCTTAAGAGATAGTCTATTTATCTAGAAAATTAAATGTTTAGTGTCATTTTCATGTTGGAATGATTCTAAATTATCTAATTGTGTGACGGCATAAATACATCCATATATTTTAGCAAAAAAGTCTTGTGATACCCTAAATTTGCAAAACGTCCCATTAGACATTTATATTTCAAAAAAATAAAACTATTAAATTATTTTTAATTTATATTAAATTAAATATATTCCTATAATTTACCAAAAAAAATCTTGTGACATCTTGAATTTTTTTAAAAAAATTTTAATAAGTAAAACTATTAAACACTTTTTAAACAAGTTCGAATGTCACATGATGTTTTTAATAAAATACAAAAGTGAATTTAATTTAATATAAATTAAAAATATTTAATAATTTCTTTTTTTTTAAAGTAAATGTGTCTAATAAAATGCTTTAAAAGTTTGAAATGCCAATTTTTTTTTTTTATTAAAGTACATAGGTGCATTTTTACCTTCACCCTATCTAATTTTAACAAATCAAAGTTGTTCTTGTAAATTTAAACATTTTTTTGGACAAGGTAACTTTCCTATTGATCACTTGGTGAGATTGGATGATTACATTCAATGTGGAATTATTATTTTAGAGGCCTTCCAAACAAATGTTGTTAGTCCACATTACAATCTACCAAAAGAAAGAAAAAGAAAATGTAAAATATTTAGTTTCAAATATAACAAAATAGTAAAATTAAAAAACAATATATATATATATATATATATGAAAATGAAAGACTACCAATGGCAAATAACAATAATTCATGTGAAAAGGAGTTGTCAAAGCTTATGTAATATGAAAAGGAAAATAAAGGAGACCAAAACCACAACGTTCCCACCAACTTTCCTGCCTTCTGTTTGATAATTGACGTAGCATTCCAGGCTGGGGCCGCGTTCTTCTTTGTCTACTTCTCCATCACATTGCAAACGACAATAATGAATTGTTTTTTTCTTATAGCAACCGGAATTAATCATCTAGCTAACTGACTAAATTATAATTTAATGAATAGATCATGGATTTGGGGTCAAGACTGACAACCTTACCTCACATCAGACCGGGCTAATCAATGAGCCTGACAGAAATGGACCATATCCAGCCACTGAACGGATCTTTGAATGGATTTTGCCCTTAGTTTGGCCAAGGCTGCAGGGCAATAAACCATAAACTGAAAGCTGCATCTATTTCAATTTATAATTGCGAAGCAACTAACTACGTACTTCCCCATGTTTCCCCTACTACTACTACTGCTGCTACTACTACTAATGCATAAGTTTTGAGCGAATTGAGCAAGTTTAGCAATCTATACACAGACGAGCAACTTTGATCTTAGGTCGCTAACAATCCCTATGTATACCACCACCACCTAGCTATCTTCAACTAACACCAGCATAAACAGCCCGGCATCGGGCATTTGCATTTACAGTCCAGGCATCTATATTTCCATTTTGGGCATTTTGGCAAGCAGCAACACTTTGTGCAGCTCAGTTTTGGGCATTCTGGGCATTTTGGCAAGCAGCAACACTTAGTGCAGCTCAGTTTTGGGCATTCTGGGCATTTTGGCAAGCAGCAACACTTGGTGCAGCTCAGAATTGAGCATTCTGGGCATTTTGGCAAGCAGCAACACTTGGTGCAGCTCAGTTTTGGGCATTCTGGGCATTTTGGCAAGCAGCAACACTTTGTGCAGCTCAGTTTTGAGCATTCTGGGCATTTTGGCAAGCAGCAACACTTGGTGCAGCTTGGTTTTGAGCATTTTGGCCGGCAAGAGCAGCTCGGTTTCAAGCATTTTGGCTGCTGGCAGCAACACATTGTGCCCCTCGGTTTGAAACATTCTGGGCATTTTGGCCAGCAACACTTTGTGCATCTTGGTTTTGAACATTCTGGGCATTTTGACCGGCAGCAACACCTTGTGCAGCTCGGTTTCAAGCATTCTGGGCATTTGGGCTGACAGAATTTAATACCACAGCAGCAGCTGGTGGTGACACTTTCGTTGCCGGCGTGAGAACCCTTGTGCAGACCAAGGCTCTGCCTGATTTTCCGGAGGCGGATTTCTGTTGTTATATTCTCCATTTCTTGCATGAATCTGCAAAGATGTTGGATATAATCTGGGTACAGTTCCAGGTTGCAGTGCCCACCTCCTTTAATCCATAGAGGCTCGTACGGTTCCCTGGCCATTTTCCACAGTCCATTGCCGTGTAACACATTTACAACGTCATCATCTGTACCCTGCAAATAATTTACCAAAATCCACAGCATTATTATCAAGAGGCAACTCGTTCCTTGTATTTCTACCTCTACTATTCTCATTCTGAAGAATACTAATACCATTATCAGTTTATCTAGTGTTTCAAAATAGACTAAGAGCAGGTCATGTCGATGAAAAAATTGATCTGGAGTGGGAAGAGTAATGTACCGTTGTTCCTTTCATGATTATCCCTCAAGCAAAATGAACAAAAGAAGTAATGTGTAGCTACAGATAACACAGCCCACTACATGTCCAGCCCCTAAACCAGAATAAAGCACTCTAGCTATCTCCACGTGGGGCATAAAGTCGGCCAAGTGCCAGTGTCAAAGCCTTCTCACTAATTGTTCAGTATCATAAATCAGCCTGATGAGGAAATTCCCACCGCACTCATATTCCTTTCATCGAGCCTCTTCTCAAGACGGATTGACTTGGTAAAGTGGTGCATATTGATTTCACCTGTGCCGGAGCACTGTTAGTGTTTCGAAATCCATCTCTTCCTGAACTCTTCAAAACCAGCCTATTCAATACTTCACCTTGAAATATCTCCTCACAACGTCCTTGAGATCAGCCACAGCAATGTACCTCAGCTGACAATGGAATTGCCTCCATAGCAATATACCTCCACTGCTCTACACCGAATGCCTGGGGTTGGCTCAGGAGAAATGTAGCCCAAAGGTCTACATTTCTAGTACGTAGGACTCACAAGGACATGGACTGAAATCTAGGACTTAGGTAGCATTAAGGCACTTCGTTCCTGTCTGCCTCATTAGCAATAAGGGACTAATACGTTAACCTATGCACCAGTTATGTTGCTCCTGTAACCACCTCTTACCCCACATGGGAGGGAGGAACCATGGTGCCATAGGCCATGAACTTGCCAAAAAGGACATAACAAACCAAACTAGAAATGCACTTGATTTCTATTTACCTCATTTAGGCCAATCAAATAGGTCTACCTGCCATTATCTTGACCACTTTGGCCAATCTCAAGAGTCAAGTGCTAACCACAAACCCCTTCACCTATGTGACAAGGCATCACTTTCCTTGTGGAGATTATTATGCTCTTCTGCATGGGAAGGACCTCCAAAAGATCATCCCCGTTTTTCCAAACTCAACCTTTGACAATTGTGTTGGCCCTTTCCTTCCCTCTCTGAGAGGTTCTGGGAATCATCATACTTCCTGTATCAGCTCAACCTTACTCTACAACACTGATCCTCTAGTTGACACTCCACACCATCAATAAGCCATCAAGCAAAAATATTCGAGGTAGCAACCATGTATGGAGCCATCAATTTCATTCAAAAACAAAAATGCAGAGCAAATTATTGGAGATTAGAGATAAAAATTCCTTAAAAACATCAAGGAAAACTTACATGTATCACTAGGACAGGGCACTTCACCTTCTGGATTTTGTTAACATTCTGCAATATCCAAAAACAATCAACAGCTTGAAATGGCAGCACCAAAATAACCAAATAAGAAAAAGGCATGGCATGCTTACAAACACTCACTTGACCACAGCAACATTGTGGAAAATACTATTTGCATCCAATTATATAAAACAAATAGTACAAAGTCTAATTTACAACCCAAGCAAATTTCTTCAGGGGGAACATGCACAATCTCCTGTGTTTGTAATGCAGGCTGTAGTAGGGGGACCAAGAAAAATTTTGAAAGACAGGGATTTTAAAAATTTGGCTTAAGATTCAAGGCAGATCCAAAAGCTAGCGTATTTTGAAATCATGTTATGACTTTTTTAGGCACTCCAGCATATTAAATTCAGTCTGAATTAGTTTAATGATATTTTGCTTTCAGGGGATAGTATACAGTAACTTGGTTTATACGTTGGCTAGTTGATTTAGTGGTGTGAGCCACTTAGTTTGGTTAATGTTTAGTGGGTTGAGAGGCTCTAACTCTAAAGAAGGTCCAAATTATTTCATATTTTCTGCAGCCTATGCAATGCATATTTCACAGCTGTCGTTTCTTTAACACCAAATTATAGCTGAATGTTTTAAACAAAAGCCTGAAAAATTAACACAAATAACTATGAAAAAGAAAAATGAAAATTATGGAAAACTGCACTCCAGATTTTAATTCCAGAAGAAGTTTCTACAACAAAGAGTGGAAGTATGTTATTTGTGTTGAGAAAAAAATAATAGTATAAAAAATGAAGTTAACCCTCCATCTAATAGCTTAAGGTTTTAAATTAGATAGTAGTTAACAATTTAATATGGTATTAGATAGAAAAAGGTCTTGAATTCAGACCACACCGCCAACCCAATATTTAAATTGTGCATGAGGTTGAACCAGTTATCAGTAAAGCCTAGTCAAATGTGAGGGGGCGTCTTAAGAGTAAAATAATAGTATTAAAGATAAAGTTAACCCTCTATCTAATAACTTAACCTTTTGGATCAAATGGTGGTTAACAATTCAACAATTTGAATGTTCGAAAGAAGAAATAGCTCAAATCCCTCTCGATCTTTTACTCTCTTTTAATGCATCCTAGTCCATTATGTTTTAAATTCATTCAATTCTCCCCACCATCTATGTCTTTCCCTGATGCTCTCTAAATCAATATAAAGAAACACAAAAATATCTACTTCCAAATCTTATCCACAAAACTAGGTATACAAACAAAAACTCAAAGACCATGTTGGGAACTAGATTTGTGGAAGGAAAAGAAAAAAAAATGTTCTTAAATGCTTGTACATAAATAATATCATCGTGTACAAAAAAGTAAACCGGGGATGCCTGGCCCTTGCAAAGTGAGGAAAAAACTGCTTAAAAATATGATCCTCACTAAGTGGAAACCTCGTATGCTAGGTATGCCCTTTTCCTTTTTGTCCAAAAGACCTTGTTTCAAACATACTAATTAATCACAAACAAACGAAAAATTTTATGGAAAATAGTACTTACCCAAAAAAGTTTCCGAATAAAATAATACTTTCTGGTGAAACAAATAGAGACTAGAGTTTTTGCAATTAAACTCCTGCCTGCTGGTTTATGCTTTTAAACTCTGGATATAATCCTCCACTCAACACATAGAAATCATTAACCAATAGAATCTTAAAGTTGACATAGTCTCTCCTACAATAGCCTGCTCGTTTTTCCCAACAGTTCACACTACTTTAGATGGAAATCTTGATCAATTTATCCAAGACTGCAGTTTCGAAGCAGAACCAAGTATCAAAAGCTGAACCACCCTACTTCTAACAATCACAAATTAATTTCATTTACCAATTGGATCAACAAAGAACATAGCATCCGATACTGAAGGACAAATTTCAGAAATCAGCTGAAAAGACAAAGTTCCTTATCATCACTTCTTGTTTATTATGATCTCATACCAGTGATCATCCCATTTTTGCAAATCAAGCTACCCCTTTACACCATATAATTTTTTAAGTTGTCAAATATTGATGCATTGTCTTGCCCTTCACCATCCTAGATTATGCGGTTCAATCATGATGACATGATACAAATTAGCAAGAGTTGCACTGTAAATTAGAAACAAATTCAGTGGGGTGTCATACTCAAGTGTCCCGGTATATTAGTCCTGCACAAGGCGGGGATACTCTGCTTTAGAGAGAGAGAGAAGTAATATGATATTGATGGTAGATATCCAAACAAATTAGGCATTTGGCATATTGTTCCTCAAACAAACAGGTACTAGATATGACATAAATAACCAGCACCAACCAAGATCTGCCTCTCACCTTATAAATGTCAAAGCAAAATGTGACCTTCACATGACAGACCACACGAAGGCCAGAAAGAATGGCACTATGCAGAACAACGCCTCTCAACCTTGGCAATTTCGCTGCTAAGTGCAGTGTTGGTCCACTTCCAACTGACTGTCCATAGAGAATTAAGTCTTCCTGGCTAATCCCGTATTCAGTCTGAAGACATTCATATACTGCCTCTATGTCAGAATATGTATTGGATTCACTTGGCTGCATTCAACAAAGGAAAAGGTAAATCAAACAACCAATAGAACCCAAATATGAATATTGGGAACATTTTAAGCAAATAATATTCAAATCTGGAAGTCTTCTTAGAGGGTTACCAAGAAAAAGGAAATTCCACCAATTTTTATGGCACAAAGCAAATTCTCAACCTGAAAATCTACCTAATATGATGATGCAAAACAAATAGGCATGGCATTAAAAGAGCTGTCTCTCTACAGGCCATCTAGAACATTCTGCAGAAGTTATCAGAAGTTACAAGGAAAAATACTCCGAAGGTCACATTAATAGGTGAATGGATGACATATTTAAACCTTAAACAAACACCACATAATATATAAATGCTCCATGCATTAATGCAATAAAACCTATGTGTGACATAACAACTTCCCCGAGCCCTTTTAAGGCTTAACTAGAATTGCATAAATCAGTTCTACAATTGCAAACAAGTAACTCAATTATAAACTACTTTTGCTATTACACTAGCTTCCCAAATCACTTTTGAAGCACTGTTAGTATTCCCTACATCCAAATTTGCCATTGTTATAAATATTAAGTTCAATTAGGATACCTTCTCGTTCAAACTGTTCTTCTGCAGCGAACTACAAACAAATAGAAGCTAAAGAGTTGGAGCGAAAGTTTCTGTTATACTCTCTTTCAAGAAATATAATTGCTTGGCATGATATTCTAATGAGTTACAGCCTACCTTGCCAGTAGAACCTCCATAGCCAGAATAGTCATATCTGCAGAAGCAAATTGACATGGAAAGGAATAAAGCAGTAACCAATAAAGGAATTGATAGGGGAGATTTATTACCAAACAGGGAAAAAAATTATTACCATAGTAATTTCTACGACAATACCACTTCAGCAGAAAATTCATGAAAAATAAAACAACATACCAAGCATTTATTCCACCACGTGGGGTTGGTTAGATGAATTATAAGTTAAATAACTCTCCAATCATTTTTATCAAAAGCATTATCTTATTAAGTAAAACATGACTAAACCATCTTAATCTAGTCTAATGCATCTTATGTTCAATAATAGTCATTCCAAGCTTATTATGAATAACTTCATTTTTAATAAAATTAAAGAAAAATGAAAGTAGCAATCTCCAAATTTTGAACTAAGAAGTGCATTAAGTGAAGGGACAGAAAAGAACCGCTGGAAAGGAAAGGTCGAGCGGAACAAGTGAAAAGGGCAGAAAAGAACATACAAATAAAACCAGTTCACAAAAGCACAGGTTCAAGAAAGGAATAAAGAAGAAGATGAAGCATTCCAAGATCAGATGATATTCAGAAACACTGGGTCTGAAACGACAACAGAAAAGAAAATCTGCCCAAGCAGTGGCGATGCAAAAACAAGAGCACAACTCACGATGGGCCCAAAAGGCACAGTTCCCAAAATAGAGAAAAAACTCTCTGCCTAAGAAAACAAGATAACAAAAACTCACTTTAAATACATGAATAAGTGGAGATTGGAGAAAGACTACTGTCCAGATTCCAGAACAAGAGTAAGCTTTACCATCTCCAACCTTTTTTTACTTTCTGTATTGTTGTACGTGGAAGGCATTTCCACTAAATAAATTGAAATGAATAATATTAAAAGAAAATAAACATATTCACAGGTCTGTGCCCAGCATAGAAGTCTTAAAAATAGTAGAACTGTGAAGAAAGTCGACCTCCAAGCTGAAACCATGACACCATGTAAAGACCCAATAAAATCACAAACGAGTACCCTTTTCAGAAGGGAGAAAACTTAATAAAGCTTCTTCATATGACTTCAACCCCTTTACAAGGAAGAAAGATACAGATAGAGAGACCCAGAACTCAAAAGGCCACAACACTAAGGACATTTAGCATATTTAAACCTAGGGCTTTCCCAAAAATCAATGAACTAAATAGAAATAGTAGTTCAAAAAGAAGGCGAGGAGAGAGCACGGAAAAAGTATTACCCAATGAGATTGGTTCTGAGATTAGCCTTGAGCTGAAGGAAGAGATCAAAGAGTTGCCCAAGATCAGTGGCATTGCCGTGAGAGTAGAGCACAGTGAGGCGAGCCAAGGGGTTTCGGAGATAGAAAGCGACGATCTTGTTGCCTCGCTTGGTGTCAAGCAACAGCACGTCCAGTGTGCCCTCATCGGCGATCGGCACCGGGATGGACGAGGCGGTAAAGACGGCGGAGAGCTTGCCGTCGTCGGACGTCTTAAGGGTGTAAGTCGCCGGAGACGGCGGGAAGAAGGTGAATTTGGACGCAAGCTGAGATAAGACACAGCCCATGAGGATTGTTCAGCGCCGCCGCCGCCACCGCCGCAAACAGGTTGTGAGACTGACAGAACCCAATTCATGAATGCATGCGTATTAGCCTACAGAGAAGAGAGAACAAATCAGTACAGAGACGACAGACTGTTTCCTGTGGGCTTACTTTGTTTTGAGGCGTTCTGTGGAAGGTGTTGTTGAGAGAGAGAGAGAGAAAGAGAGAGACGAGAGCTGGCTGGCAAATGGGAGAAACTTCTACAGTCCCAAATGGGGAGAGAGAGATTTGATTGTGGAAGAGTTGTTTGGATGGGAAGTAAGGAACTTTAATTTACAATCCCAAATGTGGAGAGTGGAGAGGAAGAGAGAGTTCCAAGGAAGAGAGAGAGAGAGAGAGAGAGAGAGTGGTGTTTGGAAAGAGTCTGAACTGAATTGTTTGTGTCGTCAGTTTGTGAAGGCAGACAGAGGAGAGTCAATGTGTCACTCTCTCTTCTCTCTTTCCTCCACCCACCCACTCACTAACCCTCCTTCCTACCAATGCTACTGCCAATACCATTCATTCCTACTTTGTGTTTAATATTTATTTTGAGATTGAGGTTGACTTTAGGGGACAACCCGAGTCAATTAAACACGCCCCCAAACTAAAAGTAAGTAAAACCCTAAAAGTGTCCAAACACATCCCAATTGCTTGAAGATGTAAATAATAATCAAATTGAAGATTAAGATTAAGCTTTAGATTACAACATCTGTCCACACTCCACACTTATATAAATACAAAGCTTGGAATTTTTTATTACATTGGTGCATTATTATCAGCAAATCAAATAATTCTTATATATTAGAAAAAAACAACAAAAACAAAGGGCCACGTCAGGCTGAGCTTATCCGGAAAAGAGTACGGCTGGGCCCACGGGCATATCAGGACTTGCTTCCAAGCAGTGACTCAAGTGGGGCCACGAAAATGGGGGGGGGGGGGGGTTTCTTCCATCAGTAGGGGTCCAGGGGAGAGGCACGTGGGGGCGCAAGCCTCGCACTGTCACATCACTGCCTCTGATTTGATGGCTTTCATCATTTATGTGTTTACTGACCTTTGCAACTCAGGCAAGATCTGTCAGACTCTACTGTACCCGGCGGATGCATCAGATTTGGACCGTCGGACGGCCGCCAGCACTTGACGTGTCTGCAGATTGGTGACCGGGCATTGCTTGCTCCTCTGTTTCCGTTAAGTTTGAAGGGGACAAAAATAATAAGGGACTGTTATCTTTATTATTTTTAATTTTTTTAAATTTTTTAAAATATTAAAAATACGTTTTTTTATTATTTTAAAAAATAATGAAAAAAATTATAAAAAAATATAAAATAATATTTTATTATTTTAAATATTTTCAGTAAAAACACACTCAAAACACTCAAAACACACCGGTAGCCCCCATCCTCACCCCCACCCCTCACCCAATCCTGCATCTCTCTTTCCTCTCTCTCTTTCTCAAGTCTCATCCAAACACTACAAGGTCCACAACTAGCCCCCCCGCCATCTTCTTCATCATTGCCCTCTACCCTTTCAAACTCATATTTCTTCTTATCCATCGTAGCACCTATCATCGCCATAGCCGTCACTGCACGTCGTTTGCCTACACCTGCCCCCCCGTCATCTTCTTCACCACTGTCCCCCTTCATTCCAAACTCCTTTTCCTTGTTGGCCATCGCAGCGTCTGCCACCGCCATCACTGTCGCCTACTCCATCCATCACTGGGCATCGCACATTGTTCGCCTACGTCGTTATCTCTTCCAGATCCACCGAATCTTGTCATTATTTCTTCCATATCCACCATTCACGCCTACCACGTCCAAATTCGCCATCGTCGGTCTTCTTTTCCTTCTCCCTTTTTGCCATTTCTTGCTTTTTTCTTCTGTCATTTCTTCCATCTGCCACCGCTTCTCTCCACGCCCAAATGGTTTTTCCTTTAATTTTTTTTCGGTTATATTTTTAAAATTTTAGATAAATTAATATTTTACTATTTTATGATGTATAATTTT
This sequence comes from Diospyros kaki, assembly GCA_036245055.1. NCBI lineage: Eukaryota > Viridiplantae > Streptophyta > Magnoliopsida > Ericales > Ebenaceae > Diospyros > Diospyros kaki. The sequence continues at coordinate 35,568,216 of BSEG01000007.1, forward strand.
TTTTAATATTTATGTTATAGATAATTTAAATCTCAAAATTAATGTGAAATTTTAATTTGTAAGTAAAAATAAATTTATCATGAAATTAATAGTTGAGTTAAATCAAAAATAATTTTAGAAAATATTTTATAATTTTAATGTATTATATATGGTTAGATTATTAGTTATCTCTTGTATTATATTTTAAATTTTTTGAATTAAATTTATAAATTATTAATAAGTATTTATATTTTTAAATTAAATTTATTAAATAAAATATTATAAAATAAATTTTATCAAAATTTCAAAATAAACGCATTTTCTAGTTTTTTGTTTTAAGAAATAATTTTTCAAAATGATAAAAAGAACACGTTTTCAAAAATCTCAAAACACACTTAAAACACAAAAATCAAAATAAATTCAAAATTCAAAACTTAAATACAAAGAGAACACCATCTAAAATATTCTCGCTCACATGGCATATTTGTAAAATGTGCTATCGTCTGCTATTATTTCTTCTCTTTTTTCATGGCTGTCAATGTAATTGCCACCACACCACTGCCTTTATCAATGCAATAGTAAGCATTTGCAAAATGCTCACAATTGGCAAGGCAGGATGGTGAGGTGATGACAATGAGACAACAATACGAAAGTAGCAATAAGGCGATGATTGCGTTGATAACTATGAAAAAGAAGAGGAAATAGTAGCATGCAGTAACACATTTTGTAAATTTGTAATGTGGACAAGAACATTTCTTTTTTACCCCCTTTGGTAAGTCTTCTTGTGCATCTCTCGAGTAAAGTAAATTAATTCAAGTACATTTATTTGAAGTTTATCCTAAAAAAGAAAACACATTTATTTTGAAATCATAGCAATCAAATACATTTTTAATTAACAAAATAAGAACTTTATACCAGCTTTCTTTTTAAATTAATTTTTTCAACTTTTTAGAAATAGCATGTTATCTTTATTTAACAAGAAAATCTTATTTTATTATTAAAATATAATATAACACATCAATATATTATGTAAGGTAAATTAATTGTGCATCTCACCATAGTTGAACATTTTGTCTAGACAGTTTACATAATTTGTTTTTAATCAAATTAATCTTTATAATTTACTTAAAGTACCAAAACACCTCTTCTATTAGCAATAGTGTTATTTATTGAATAAATTGTAATTAAATAAAAAACTAATGTAAATCTCTCTATATTAGTGTTATTTTGGTTTCTTGATTAAAGTCAAACGTATTGATTTTTATGAGTGGCATCGAATGTTTGATTGAATGTGTGGCTTTCTAGTTTCGTGAATTATCAACTATATATAGCTTATCATTCTTGGTAGCTCATCATCTAATTTTTAAAGCTGCCCCCTTTCCTTTGCATATCAAAATTCTTATGTCGTGTAGAGCAAGTATCCAACGAGAGTTCTGCCAGATCTAGCTATTCGTGCTTGCAGTTCAATCGGAGTTGATCGTTATATAAGACGGTCGCCGGAGTTTGACTGGTGCAGGGAGATTTCTATCTTCAAGACAACATTTTTGGCGTGCCTCGATCACTGCTGTCCTCCTATTTTCAACTGTTTGTTCCAATTGCTGTGGTTGCTCGAGACATCCTCCTCCACGGATTCTTAGTTTGCTATTCTATTTATTTCGAATTGTTGTTCTATCTATGTTCAACGCGTGTGTATATCTATGTACAAGAGTTGCTCCGTTTATCGCTGCTGTACATAGATATACACACGCGTTGGTGTTGTGTGAGTCAGATTATTGCTGTTGTTTGTGTTCATCAGTTTATTGTTGTAATACATAATAAACACATATTGCGATTGTTTTCAACAGTGTGAGGGCCCCACCAGCTCCTCCCATGGGGCTCACGCCCCTTCTCTCAAATTGCCAGTCCGACGGGGGCAACATATCTGAAAGAAGAAGGATGGATGACAGTTATGGCCCCTTCTCTCATGGGAAAAGCTTTGTTAGTCACGTTGTGTGAACAAAGACCCATTGTGTTTCGCTACTGACCGGAAACCCAAAGCCACAGCCAACTAGTCCTCCCCTACCTATTTTTGTGGGCCACTAAAAGACACAACTCGCTCAGCTCGTCACTGCCTACCTAGACAAAACCATCTGCTTGTCGGTCGACTATTGCCCAACCAGAGAAGTCCCCCTTTTGGTGTGTTTGTTGCCAATGCCTTGTGCCTATTTTTCATAGCCAAAATCCATCTCCAACAACATTATGCCTAGAGCTCCCCCTACCTTCTTGCCCCTCGCCACTACCATTTTCTTCTTCTCCCTTGGTGTTTGGAGAAGACGATCTAATATATATTAATTCTTTTCCAACTCAACCTTAAACCGCCACCACAAATCCTTTTTGCTCATTGCTCGTCCATCCTTGTCCTGCTTTAATCACTACCATTCTTTTCTTTCTCTGTGCCATAGCTACATCCTAACAACGGTTTCCAATGTAACTTTATTTTTCTTTTTTTTTTTTAATGATGATGGCCAAATCCCATATGGATTCTAATCATCAGTTTCAGCAATGGCTGGATCCCATCTGGTTCTTTATTTTTAGTTTTTTCTTCTTAATTAGAGAGATTATTAAGTTTTTTTCACTAATTATAGTTTAATTAACAGTATTAGTAATAAAAAAGGATATTTTGAGGATTTAAACAATGTAGGAGAACTGATTTAGCTAAAAACAAATTATAGATGTATTATTTGGGTAAAAGATCCAAACCACACAAGGGGTACAATTAATTTCCCCTAATATAATAATAAGTTAGACAATAGAACATCAAAAACTATCTATCTCGTCATATATAATATCTAAAAATTAATAAAAACACTCAATAATAAACAAAGAGGGTAAATAAGAATTTATTGTTAAGTATTGCTACCTCATTATTCAACTCATTAGTTATTAATTTGGTATACTATATTTTAATGTTAACATTTTAAAAAGGGCAAACAATGATCCATAATTCATTTCAAATGTATATAGAATGGCACTATTAAAAAATTAAAAAATTAATCTAAAATTAAAAAATATATTTTTTAGTTTTGTGGGGGGGGGGGGTAAAAGCGTATTTGTTGAGCTGGACACTTTGTCCATGCGGGTAAAAAGGCCTGAAAATCAGGGCGATCAAATAGTAGTCATGATTTTATGTGACATATCAATTATATCAATCCTCTTTAAATTATATGAAAGCATCATTGTGGCTGCGGCCTACACTTAGGCCAAATGCCACATTCATAACTTTAATTGAGAATTATTTTACCTTTACAATTGTCTTTGTTTGTTTTAATGTAAATATTTGATCAAAATTCATTTTTATCTTTAAAAAACATATAAATACTTACTTTTTTGTTCTTTTATAAATTAAATATGTATGCATATCAATAATACCAGAACACATGCATGGAAACAACAAAATGAAGATGATTGGCAAAGCAATGATTAATTAGAGCCAGAAAAGATTTGCACACAGGCTGCAAAGGCAAATTAATAAGCCACCATTACTGACTATTTAGACTTAAAAAAAAACTTTAATGCTTGCTTTTTTCACACTACATTTATTGGCATCTAGCGAAAAGAGTCAAAAGGCTACTAAAAAGACATGGCAAAAAGAAGAGTTATTTCCCAGCAAACACTTCATCTGCTCATTGAACCAACAAATAGTAATTATTACTTTGATAACTTTTTTTTTGGGTAAATCTTTGAACATTGTCATCTTATATGATTTTGCATTTTCATGTAGGAATATTTTCAAAGCAAGTGGAAATATTTTATCTCACAATTAAAGGATGTATTCACCAACCGGACCACCTTAAGATTAGATAATCACTGACAATATTGTTCAACAAGTGTTACTAAAATAAAGGGCAAATTACCCTTCCCCTTCTCCACTCTTTTCTTGACGCGGCCCAAAAAAGTAGATTACTAAAAGAGAATTCTATTCTTATTTTGTTATTAAATTTAAGCTCAACTTCTAATTTTATAACTAGAGTTATTCAACTTTTAATTTCATTTCACTTATGGACCATCTATCATTTAAGCCTGTTATGTCTACTGTAATTTGATAAGGTGAAAAGCTTATGTAAAAAACCTAAATTGATCTGACTGCCACATCACTTTCCCTCTCTTTTAAGAGTGTCCGAATCCTATTTGATGGGTCTTTGTTGCAAAACACCCCACCCTCGATATAGAGTCAGAAAGAGGTGTGACAACCATATCAGTTTAGATTTTTCAACATCACATCAAATAAAAACAATCATTTAACAGCATACAAAGTAGTTCTACAATTCAAATGGAATTTCAAAATTGAATACCAGAATTGATCAAATTAACAGTTGACTCCAACTCCAAATTAAAAAAATGGGGTAAAAGTTGCACTTTTATTTTTGATAATTTATACTTAAAAAAATTAATGTAATAGTGTATCTTTATAATATTAAATTACTTTTATAATTTATTACAACAACAACATCATCACATAAGACTTTTATCCCATGTAAGATGAACTTCTTCAATATAACTCGTCAGTTATTTTTATTTAGAAATTTATCTTTTATAAAATCTTTATCACACATATAATACCTAAGTTCCTCTAATCAAGTTTTTTTTCCTATATTTTTTATTATATTATTCTCATCAAATTTTTATATTAGGCTAGGGAGATGTAAGCAACTCTTCTTAATTAACACACAATCACTGTACTTACCTGCAGCCATTGCAGTTTCCGATCCCCCTCTGTTAATATTCCTTTCCTGGGGTCTGCAGCCAAGGAAGAACAATCCACTGATCCAGCAAGGAAGAGGGTAACATTGGTATTTAAAATAGTTCAAGAATTAAAAGAAATGAGATTCAGGAACTGTACAACTCAAATTGTAAACCTTCTAACAGCTTTGACAAGTAAAATGACTGAATAATTTGAGCATATCTTGTAATCTCCACCTTATGAAGTTGGGCAGTCCAACTTGGCCGCGAATTTGCCTTTCCAAATAACTATTTCCAAGGGCACAAGGGGATACGGGAAGAAAAATCACTTGACCACTTTGTAACATTTTATTTCCTTGGTTTTGTTTCTAATTATCATTTGCTATTAATGTCGCCCATCATAATCAGAATCTCTCTTTGAAATGTATAAAGCTCAAACCATTGAAATTGCCTCGAAAACAAAATCTGATACATGGAACAAGTGCAATGTACAATTGAATTGCTCACCAACTATTGGATCAATTCTTTACAGGAGGTAAGAAGAGACTATACATTGTACACGTCATACAGAAATTTTAGTTTCTGATGGTTATCTCCACAAAATGTGAACTGGTAACAGCCAGATCAACGATAGCATTCATTAGAAGATGTAACTTTCGCTTTAGCAATGAAAAGTACAGCTTCGGCAACAATTTTGAGATTGAAAAGTGAGCAACTTGACAAATAAGCAAGCAACTTACCCTGCAAAATAGGACAAAGCTTTTATATCTTTCTCCTCCTCGTAGTTTCTAATTTCTGTCAAGATACTTATGTTTGTTTTTTAAGCTTAGTAAAGTAGAAATAAATGAATCAGTATCTAATGTAAAAGAACGCACGGTAGCATGAATGCAATGAAAGCTGGACAAAGCCCAAAAGGAGCATATTTGAAGAATGTTGAGGACATTTTATTACTGATCCCAATTATCAGAAAGAACTCTAAAGGTGAGGGAAAAAAGTAAACTACCTGACTATAAAGGAACAGGTTACAATATATATGCAATTGACTAATTCCATGGTTGCGACAATGAGATGGTAGGAACTGATGCCTTCAAACCTTCTTTGCAGTGTATGGCACGTTTGATCACTTTGTACTGCTCCATGACAGAATCATACAGTGCATGTGCATATGCCATCTTAGCCTGCAACAAAGGGTGGTTAGTTCTAAACCAACTATAACTGTCACTGCATAACATGGAGTCAAATTGTCTGACATGACCCACCACTGATGACATAATTTTGATAAACCAACTATAACTGTTACATGCACAACATCGTGTGTGCGCGCGCGTGAATGTTAGAGAGAGAGAGAGAGAGAGAGAGAGATTGCTATTCAACTTTGTTGTCATTCTCTTAGGTAAGGGAGACCAGAAAAGGGGGTGCCCCTTTAGGAGTCCACAGGCAGGTCTGGTATCCCAAATCCTTCGGTATTTTTGGGTAGTGATCTTATCTCCAACTAATCAACACATACTATTTTGTTGATTTACCACTGGATAGGTTGCTTGGCTGGAGACCTAACATGATATTTAAGCTCTGTTGCGAGTACATATAAATCGAGTCTCATAATCTTTGTTTTTCACCATTATGTTTGTCGTCTTAGCACCCTGGTTTTGTATTTACTGGTCACTAAATTAAGTCTACTCGTTTTTGCCTATCCAAATGCAAGCCATAAGAATTTACACAGCTCATGTAAGTCATTGGATCCATTTTCGAGATTTTCAAGCTCTTGAGCTAATTGGTGATCAACATGGTTCTCAAATTCTGAGCATCTGTTACTTTAGATCTTCAACACAAACTCCAATATTTGAAAAATGACTTAAAAGACTGAATTTCATTGGAAAAGGTCCATGGTTGTATTTCAGTTCTTCAGTTCAGGCCATAACACATAAACTGACTTACAAGCCTTCATTACCACTTGAGCAGGCTTTTTTTTTGCTGAATACTTGAGCAGGCTTTTCAATACAATGTAAAAGACCTATACATAAAAGGAGGGGGCAGTAGGCTATTTTCTGATTTCTTACTTGAATCAGAAAGAATTCCACCAAAATAGGACCAAAAAAATCACAAAAAGAAAATACAAAATACCTGACACTAGATCCAATTCTATTGGGTTCTTTCTTCTTACCATGTGGGCAACCTAGGTTCCAATGACTGCAACCTTTTATGCTAACACCCATGATCAATCTGTAGGGTAGCTACTTGGTCATGTTACTCTTGACACCAAAGTTCTGTTCTATAGACAATGCAAGTGTGAGAATCTGAGATGTAGTCTAAAGAGTGTCACTAGTACAAAAAGTGCCCCCCAGAAAACCTATACATACAAGTGCGTGCTTGTAGATATATATACAATTTGTTGTTTAATAATTTTAAAGACTTGTATATGCAATTTTACTGTCAGAGATAACATTCTGGAAATTTTTCAAAAACTAACACAAGTATGCAAAGTGCAGGGTGAAATACACAATGCTGCTCACCTGAAGGTAGTGGCTGCAGGTTCTCATTGGGTAAAAAAAAAAAACTACAGTGCTGTTAGAAGCTACTTCCATTCACAGGTTTGACACATGGGGGATGCCATTAGTCTCTTTCAGTTTATGCTTCATATAAGCCTGCTTGATGATAAGGGGCTTTTTGCAATAAAACCGTTTGTGTACACAAAGCAACAGCAGTCTTTAGGTATGCAGAGCACAGAATGTGGTAACATAGGCCACCAAAGTGTTCTGGTCTTTGAGATACACGGCAAGGACCATGCATCAGAAGATCATTCATTGAAAAAAAAAAAAATCTAAAATATGTATGTTGGCTACACAGAATTTGCAGTCGGCTGAAAACAAACTCCCTATAGTTCTGCTCTAAATTAACTGAGTCATGAATTAGAGTACCATCTATCATTGTAGGATGGTGGATTTAGTAGAATTAGAATACCAAGTCAATACCAATATGCAGTCTTTATCCAATCCAACCCATTTTCCCCCATACCCCTGGCTGTTTCTTTCCAGTATCCTACATTGAAGGATCAAAACCTGGTAATAGCCTTTCTAGCTGCATTTGGGATGCATCCATTTTAGGTTCAAACCTCAATTGAACTACAGAAACTCCAATAACTTTATTTTAACAAGCAAAAACTGTTCCATCAGATGCCTAACTCCATCTCTACGCCATCTGTTCTAGCTGAGGAACGTGAGCACTACAGCCAAATCAACAGTTATGGCATCTACGAAGCCACTGCAATAGTGAAGAAAGGTCAAAAGGAACAGCATATTTCCTAATTGATAAGATGGCAAATAAGATGATTGAGACCACATTGTCTTTGTCAATCCGTGGGACTGCAAACATAAAATGTTCTAAAAATATAAAATATGTGGTTAATCTCCAGGTGCATTACATCACGACTAAGGTTAACAGGTAGGGAACTGTTGGTGCAGAACTGGTACGTCTATGTTAGAACAGCTAAAGTAAAACAATTTCCAAACTACTATTCTGGTAGTTTTTCTTCAAGAAAAGAAAATGATAATAATCCAGTATATCCAAGTGTATTATATAGGACTCACCTCTTCAGCATCTCCACAAACAGCAGCAATTTCATTGAAACTGATTTCGGGTGCCACTGATAATCCAATGCCATGAAAGGAAATCACTCTTCTTTCTCCAACTTCTTTCTCAACCTTGTGGCATTTATTTTTTTATAGGGTAGAAGATGAGGTCATAAGATAAAAGCCCATAAGAAGTTTTAAAAAGAAAAAGATAAGAGCTCCTGAAGAAAAAAGAAAGTACTTGTGATGGTGGAGGCATAATATTGTAGCACAACATCGCTAAGGGATAAATATGACCAGGTACACCAGCACGTTCTGTAAGCCTTCTCATATTGTCCACTGAAGAAGCATCAAAGGGTGCCTGAACCTCTTATTATCAGAATGAACATTAGCGTCATAATGGACATGAAAGTAGCATGTTCCGAAGTATTTGAATGTGTAACTACAATCCTGCAGGGTACATGTAGCACTTTAACCTAAAGCTGCAAATTTGCACACATTGATATTGGTTTCCATGTGCATGTAAAAGAGCGAGAACCACCATACCTAATCCTTAACATCCCACATCTAGTCATGATCTCATGCAGACACCTATTCAAGTGACAAAATCAACTACTATGAAAAATAAATCTTCAAGACAAGAAGAGAAATAATGCAAACAAAACATGTACTTATTCTGTTTTATTTTATTATTATTACCCTTACTATCATTATGTCTTACAACATAAGCTTATGCTAATAAAAACTTATTTTAGTAACATCACCCATCAACAGGAAAATATAATAGCAAAGATTTAATTATGGATTGTTTGATTTTCTTATTTGTATAAGCTTTCTTTCACAAAACTAGTAAGGGTGAGTGTCTAATTTTTACCGGATACCATTCTTTTGTGATAGGATCTGGGCGGTCCCTTCCACCACTTGGTGCGATCCATATTATCTTTGATCCACCCCTGATGTTATGTAAGCCAAGTCATAAACACATCAATACAGGGTCAAGCATGTTGAAAAAACCATAAAACTAATAAACATACCAGAGATGCAGCAAGTAAAAATCAGCAGCTACCAGAAAGAGAGAAAAGGAAAAGATAAACCTCTATCAATATGCATGAAAGTGATAATAAATTCTTTTCCTTCAAAATAAGCATCTCTTTCCTAATTGGGAAGGCAAATAAACAAAAAGATTTGTATATAGTATTTATAAACGAGGAAAAAGGCTATGGCAGAATCCTCAAAGAAGTCTTGTGGAAGGGGTTGAGGAAGAAACAACTGAGGAGTTTGGATTAATTATATATAGGTATAGATGTCAAATGGGCCAGAGCACGCCGTGAAGGCTGGCCAGGACCACCAAGCCTTTATGCAGCAAGTATAGATTGATTATATAAAGTTTGCTTGGTTTTTTTAATTTTTTATTATTTTGTAGTATGTTGCATATATTATGCATTGCATGTGTATCATCAAGCAAAAAAGTGTACTAGGATTTGTGAAGGAGATATTGAGGCTTTCTCGATCATAACTTGTTGAAGATTGTCGGAGATTTCTTAGGATTTATTCCTAAATATCTCATTTCCTAAATATGTTGTAGATATCCTTTCCTGGTTTAGGAAATAGGAGATTTCCTGTTTTTCTTTCTTTCTTTTTTGTCTTTCTTTCCGTTTTGTATATTGTCTTTCTTTTTTGTCTTTTTTTTTTTCATGTGTGCATCTTGTCTAGGTAGCGTTTGTTAAAATAAGATAAGATTATATCAAGATAAGGTTATAACACTTTCCGGATCAAGATATGGAATGGTCAAGATAAGATTAAGAAGCATTCCAAGATTTTTATAGTATATATTGCAAAGCATATACTCAGTTCAATATAGAAGTATAATTCCTTTCTTCATAATTGGATTACATTAAGGATCTACATTGAGCCCTAATCTCTTTGCTTTAGTAATGGATGAACTTAAAAAGCAAATCCAAGAAGTAACTTGGTTATGAACTTACAGAGGATAAGACCATGGAAAAAGATGGTTGGAAAAAGAAAATTTATGTAGCCCCATCCGCACTTCATGGATTAAAGCTTGTGATTATTGTGTTGCCATTGTTCCTAATTGGATGTAAAGTATTACTAAAGAGAAAAAGCTTTGTACATTTTTCACTAGTCAATATTTTTTTGTCATGATATAAAAAGGTTTTATTTACTTAAAACAATATGCTAAATGGTGGTCTCATTTAATTACATCATGCACTTCACAACAGAGGGATGGTACATAAATCTTTCATTTGATACTGCAATTGCACATATTAGGAGTGTTGGACTGGAATAGAAATAACCTGCATATGTCATTTAACTATATAACAGGGAATGACAAAAGGATATATGACAGCACCTCAAAAGCAATGCCATGTCCTTTAAACTTCTTGTATTAGCTCTTTTTTTCATTTCAGCAAGCTCAGGAACATCATGCATGTGCTTTTTTGAATACACGCACAAGAGATTCCTGGAGTACAGGGATGCATAACATAAGGATAATACATATAAAGGCATTAGGCACACAATAGTATCTTACTTACTTCCACTAAATATTAAAAAATATTTTTGAGCACCTTCCCATGCTGAAGGGCTTGCAAAGAGGATCAGTAATAACTCTATCTCCAGCCACATATGTCTGCATTCATTCCAGAATATTACTGTTTCTAGAAAAATTGCACATATGTTAACTAGTAAGCTGTATAAGAGAAGATTACTATGTTCTCCGCAATATAAGGATGTGTTGCTTCAAGCAACAATGAAATGGCAGCCGGATCTGCTTCAGTTTGATGGTTGGACATAAAGACAATGTTGTGCCCCTGCATTTTACAGTAAAGAAGTGCTGGTTACATCCTAGCAAGGACAAAGAGGAAAAAAAGATCAAGAACAAACCAAAAAAAGATGTAAGAAGCTGACAGTTTGTTAAAAACAAGCATCTTTAATTCTTCCATAGCTCCTCCAAAAATTTTTAATCACAAAGGTATATATGTAATTTTTGGCCTCAAAAAACAGAAAAGAAGAGGAGGTTGTTACTAGCCCTTTGTCAGAAGTTCCACTTACCTTGCGGTTTGACAGGGCACGGGTTCTTAATTGTTAATTAAATGGAACTGTTAGCTAATACGCCAGCAACTAATCGTACACCTTACAAACATCTCCAGTTTTCTTACTGTCTAATCCAAACAATATGATGAACTGACATTAAGGCAGCTCACTCCCAACCACGTTCTGCCAGCTATCACATTTCACAAAGGACTTGACCGAAAAGAGTGACCATTGAATGATTTTGGTGACCATGTCATCTAGATTTTTGAAGTTAATAAGATTTAAGGACTGACCAAATTTTTAAGTTACACACTGAACTTGAAATGAGGGCAACCTTTGCAACAACCATAAGGTGCTCTTTTGTGATTAGAAAGGACATGGGTTCTAGTTGTAGAGACAATCTCTTTGGAAAAAAACAAATGGAATGCTGTGTACAAATATGACCATCTCCAATCCCTTGAAAAGCCGGGAGCCCCATACATTGAAAACACCCTCTTCATTGAATCTGAGATGGAATCACCAATCTTCAAAGATATAGATGCATGTCATAATTTCCTGATAGCTTCAAAAGGCCAACAAAATTATAATTCTTGTACACTTCAATCATGAATGACAATTCACATGCACTCATTCAGAACTTTTCATTTATTGGTACTGTCTTTAGAGTTCATTCAAAACGCCACCAAATACAGGGACTGCCAAAATACTACAGCATAACAAAGCAAGGTAAAACAGTCACATACATTGCCAAAAATTCCGAACTAGATAATGCATTAGAATTTCATCTTAGAGGTGTAAAAAAGGCCTTTCCTGCTTCTATTAATCATTTTTTTGCACTGCTAATAAAGCAGGTTAGGCACTTGATTTTGGGTGCAAATATGTCTTGCAATAAGAATTTGTTGGAAACAAATGGCAATACCAGTAAAAGTTGAATAGTGGCTACCCAGAGAGAAGCCAAAATTAGAAACACAACCATCTATATATTCTTTAGTTGTATTTTCTTTTTATTGGAGAGGGATGCATTATTTGGTTACAAGAAAATATTCCAGTCTAAAGGCACTGGAGAAAATGTCATGGGTATTGAATCAGTGATAATATTCTTCACTACAAGTAGGTAGTAGTGATTTGTTCAAACTAATAGCACCCGAACACAAGATTATTTGAAACCAGTTCTGGTGTTGAAGACCATACCCTTACTTTCCTTGGGCAGATTGGAGACTCTACCGCATTACTTAGTCACCATTGAAAAATAGTATACAGAATTGAGAGAGATTGAAGAGAGGAAAAGAGAAATTGGAGGGAAAAGAACAATGCAATTTTTTTAAGCTAGGGTTACAAGCTACCTAAGCTAGGTACAACACAACAACATATCCAGCCGTTATCCCACTATGTGGGGTTGGCTACATGAATTCTAGACTTCTATGTGAGTTACATCCCAACAGATAGTTTGTCTAGAATTCATATTTGGATCCGACTAGGTTTTACGCTGGCTGTCGGCTACCTAACGCAACCCTCCTCCTTTATCCGGGCTTGGGACCGGCAGTGGATAATATCCCCTGGCGGAGTAATGATGGAATGAAGTTTGAACACCATCTTCACATGGAGAAATTTCATGAGATGGTGGTGAATGAAGATAATTGATATAGTTGTGTTCCATAACTTAGTTGATATGGTGAAACCAACAAGTACAATATGGAAACACAACCCACCTAAGCTAGGTACAAGGTACAACAAAAATATAAAGCACACTTCCCAATACGATTGGGCTAATATGAATTCTCAACACTCCCCCGTAAGTTGGCACATACATATCATATGTGCCTAGTTTGGAACAAATGTACTCAATCCTTGGACCTCGAAGAGCTTTAGTAAACAGGCTAGCCAGCTGATCCATAGTCTCAACAAATGCTGTAAAAATCTCACCAAAAACCAGTTTTTCTCACACAAAGTGAGCCTATTTCAGTATGCTTGGTCCTTTTAGGAAAAATAGGATTAGAGGCAACATGAAGAGCAGCTTGATTGTCACACATAAGGTGCATAGACTTGAATCACCAAACTTCAGCTCCTTAAGAAGTTGTTTTAGCTAGATCAACTCACTTGTAGCAAATGCCATGGCGCTATACTCATCTTTAGCACTAGACCTAACAACAACATGCAACTTTTTACTCTTCCAATGATCCCGATTGCCTCCAATCAAAACACAATAGCCAAAAGTGGACTGTATATCAAATGGACAACCTGCCCAATTAGTATCTACATAACACGTATATGACCTTTATCCTCAAATAATAAACCTTTACCAGGCAAACTCTTAATATATCATAAAATCCGCACCAAAGCATGCCAATGAGCATCACAAGGAGAATTCAAAAACTGGCTAACCACACTAACAGCGAAATGCAATATCTGTTTGAGTCATTGTCACATATTCAGCTTCCCAACCAGTCTCCGATAACGCCCTAGATCATGAGTAGACTCCTCCCCTATCCAAGAACAAGCTTAGAATTAGTATCCATAAGTGTATCGATGGGCCGAGAAACCAACATGCCTGTCTCCTACAAAATATCAACAACATACTTCCTTTGAGAGATACAAATCCCATGCCCAGATCTAGCAATCTCAATACCCAAGAAATACCTCTGTGGACCCAAATCTTTAGATTAAAAATGAGAATGCAAATGAGCTTTCAACAGATAAATCCCCTGCTCATCATCACCAATAATGACAATATCATTTACATAGACAACCAAGTAGATAACACCACCAGGAACATGGCGATGGAAAACAAAAATGGTCAGCTTCACTCCTAGTCAATCCAAAAAGATTGAAGCTAAAGCAACTAAACCAACACCTAGTTGATTACTTCAAACTATACAAGGATTTCTCGGGGTGACAAACTAGGTGAAACTCGCCTTAAGCAACAAACCCAGGTGGGTGCTCCATAGAAACCTCCTCAAGAAGATCACGATGGAGATAAACATTTTTTATGTCAAGCAAATGAAGAGGCCAATGTCTAGTGGAAGTCATGGAAAGAAGAAAAAAACCAAGGTAATCTTAGCCGCAGGGGAAAAGGTATCTCCATAATCAAGACCAAGGATTTGTATAGAATCCTTGGCAACCAAACGTGTTTTCGATCTATAAGTAGAGCCATTAAGACAAACTTTAATAATAAAAACCCAGCGGCAACTAAGGACTTCCTGGGGAGGAAAGGGGACCAAATCCTGAGTCTATTAGCAAGCAAAGCACACATCTCCTCATCCATAGCATGATGCCAACCAGGGTAAGCACAAGCCTCTACAATTGTTTTAGGACTATAAATGGATGAAAGAGTATAAACAAAGGTAGAATGGATAGAAGATAAAAGATGATAGCTCAAGAAAGTGTAAGTATGATGAGGATAACAATAAGAACAAGTACCTCTGCATAGGGAAGGCTAAACCGAATTGAAAACTAAATAAATAATGGCACCTGTAGGAAGGCAAATATCTGAAGGAATTATAGCATTTGGAGGAACATGAGGTGAAGAAAACACACCATTTGGAGGAATATAAGCAAGGATAAGAAGGTTGGGAACAACACTGATATGTCAAGAGAGGACGAGAAGGAATAGAGAAAGTAATAGGAGAAAAGAAAGTACGAACCGAAAAAGAAAAATAAGGAACAAGACGAACCTCATCAAGAGATGAGAAAGAAGAAAGGGAACAAAAAGTAAAAAAAGGACTAACTCAGAGAAAGTACCATTAGAAGAAAGAAAATAATGATTGTGTTAGAGAATCAATCAAGCGAGATTCATCCCAATCAATCTCCTATGAATGTAGGTTGCTCCATATAAATCTGCATCACTATTTTTCATAGTGATGCAGATTGGGTTGGTTTAATTCAAGACCAAAGATCAACTTCTGAATACTGTTAAGATGTGTGGGGAAATATCATTACGTGGCATACTAAAAAATAGTCTATGGTTTCTTCAAGTAGTGTAGAGGGTGAGTTTAAAGCCATGGCTCATGGGTTCTGTGAAGGGATATGGTTGAGAAGATTACAACTTGATCTCAAAATCAATGTTGAGAAACTAGTAAAGGTACTATGTGATAACCAATCTACTATTAGTATTGCAAAAAAATCTGGTGCAACAAGACTGAACAAAACATGTAGAAATTGATCGGCACTTCATCAAAGAGAAGTTGGAAGAAGGGGTATTCCTACTCATATATACGCCTACAAACAGCCAAATTGCAAACATTCTCACTAAAGCATTGCCAAAAAAAACATTCGAAGATTTGAGTTGCAAGCTTGGTCTAAACAATTTATTCAGACCAACTTGAGGGGAAGTGTGGAGATTACGGGTGGCTGATTAATTGGTCCTGTCAGTTGTCTAAATTAGTGTGTTCCCCTATTTGCTAAGTTTCCTTATACTATAAATTCTGTAAAGTCAATCCTTTTTTTTTTTCTTTTTTCTTTTTTTGGAGTAGAGAATAAATCTTTCTGTGGGTTACCTAATTAGTATACATGTATCTTCTCAGTTTAGGTTTCCTAATTAGCTGTAGGTTTCCTAAGTCAAGATTGTACTCTATATATATATATATATATACCGATCAAAATGATAAAGAAATTAAGTTCTTCTTCTCAAATATTTCTGCAGATCACAACTTCAGGAATTCCAGAGCAGATTGCAGCAAAGCAGCAAATCTAGCAGGTCGGACCAGATTCCCAGCAGATCATGGAAAAGCAGCAGATCCAGCAGGTTGGACCAGATTTCCAGAGATCCAGAGAAGATAAGATCCAGCAGATCAGACCAGAAATCCAGAGGTCAGATCGCTCAGATCACAGCTCTTGATCTAGATGGAATATAAAATCCTTAAACCATGAGGATACAATCAATCCTAGACAAGTTTGATGATTGAATTACATCAAATCGGCTCCAATTGTCCAGATTTACCCCTTAATGGCTCTGACAGTGAAAAATGGTATACAGACTTGAGAGAAGAAGAAGAGGAAGAAAAGAGAAATTGGAGGGAAATGTACAATTCAATTCTATTAAGCTAGGGTTACAAGTATTTATACCGAAACACTGTAACTACTATGTACAAGCTACCTACACTAGGTACAAGGTAGAACTAATATATACAGCACACCTAATACAACAAGCTAATATGAATTCTCAACAATAATGAAGCAAAATATATTGAATCCTCAAATATTCAAACATATCATTGTGAATCTTGTCAAGTTTTCAAACCTCCTAAAATCTAGTAAAGATTATGAAATTCCAAAATTCCTAGAAGTGCTTGTTTTATTTTTGCTTTTCCTTACATATGTGTAATACAGGACAACAATATGTAAATAACAAATCAAAGTGGCATTAGCTATATGAATTCTAGCTCACCAATCATTTCTATTTACAGTGTTATTTCTATAAAGCCCTTATAATTCATATCAAACCTAAGAGTCTCCCATCAAATTTTTATTGCCCATCCTCTGCTTCTTATGCTAGAGACTTGTTCTATTCTATCCATTATCCTCACAAGAGCCTCTATTGGTCTTCTTCTCATCTGACTAAACCATTTTAATAAGTCTCACATACCTTATCTTTAATAGGAGTTACTCCAACCTTATTATGAATAATCTCAATTTTAAATTGACCTTTTCTTATGTGGCCACACATCCATCATAACATGCTCATCTCTATTACTCTAATATTTTGAATAAGTTGGTGTTTTACCTAACATTTTGTGCCATACAACAAAGTTGGCCTTATTTGTCTTGCAAAATTTTTCTTTAAGTTTTAACAAAATCTTACCATCACGTAAAACATAGACATAACCATCATATAGGTAACATCATCATTAATCTCCCATCTTTTTGGATGACTGATCCAAGATATTTGAACTAATATTTTCTTTGAATGACTTAATCTTCAAGTTTTACCATACATTTTTCATATTTATATTTTCACTAAACTAACATTCAATATAGTCAGTTTTCAAGCTACTTTAACTTAAAAACACTAGATGCAGAACTGCTCCTCTATATGTTGAGCTTATTATATCATATACAAATATCATATAACAAGGCAGTTGTCTGGATTTGTTAAGTGAGTTAATTCATTGCTGTTGAGTTTGCCTCGAGTTTGAGCGATTGGAGATCAATGAAGTATTGGTGATTTATCAGCTAGACGTTAGAACAATTAGGTTTCAAATTCAAAGTGTAATTTACTTAGTTTTTGGGGTCCAATTGTAATATCCCAATGTCGGTTAATTTCATTGGGGTGTCTGCCTTTTCTATAAATAAGAGAGCAGGGGGCAGTCGAGAGAATCAAGGGGAGTTCTCAATTTTCATCTGTGATCGAGTGGTGTGTCATTCTTGAGAAAAGAGAGGCTAAGTGATAAGGATTTAGTTCTTGTGTATTCTTGAGAGAATGAGGGTTTTGTACTCAGGTATATAGATGAAGGAGAGAACTTGATGTACTAATCAAATTTCTGACTGAATAAAGATTGTTTTATGGGTGTTGGACTGCTGGATGTAGGTTTGCCTAAGGCCATTCTGAACCAGAATAAATCTCAATCTCTTTGTGGTTTGATCTTTTTCGTTTATTGTTCTTGTATATTCTTGTATTATAACCGATTACTCTTATTGTATTTCTAATTCCGTGAGCATGTAAGGATTTGTGTGGAATATCCTTCTCGTTGTTCCTGGTTTGTAAGTCCTAACAACAGCAATTACTTAGGCAAAGAGATAAAAGCTTAACACAAATCCTTGATGTAATCCAATATTAATTGAAAAAGCCCTACTATCTCTTTCAAATATGCTAATATGTGTTTCTTCTCCTTGATATGTCTTTAATAACTAGTGTATATTAAGTTTGGAATCCTTTCTTCTCTAAGACGTTCCATAAGATTCTTCTAGGAAATTTGTGATAAGTTTTTTCTAAATCTATAAACACCATATGTAAATCCTTTTGTTTATCTCTATATCAATCAAGCACCTCAACAAGTATATAGCTTGCATTGTTGACCTACGGTGCAAGAAACCAAAGTGGTTTTCAGAAACTTTGGTTTCTCTTCTTAATCTTTGCTCAATCTCTCTCCAAAAGTTCATGGTGTGGTTTGTCAGTTTGATTGCTCTATAATTTTCACAACTTTAAACATTTGCTTTATTGTTATAAATAGGCAATAAAGTGTTATTCCTTCATTTACATGACATCCTTTTCGATATAAGGATCACATTAAATAATTCCGTTAACCAAAAATTTCCCTCTACTACCATGCATTTCTATGCTTCTATCAGGATATTATCTGGTCCAACTGCTTTATTATTTTTCATATTTTTCAATGCTTGTTATATTTGGTTTGGACATACATGTCTATAGACCATGCAATTCCTATACTCTTTAGAGCTAGAAAGGATCACATTAAATAATTTTGTTAACCAAAAAATGCCAATATTCTCATAATTCTATTGATATATTATCTGGTCCAACTCCATTATTTCTCATCTTTTCCAATTTGCTTTATCCCCCCTCCCTCATTTACTTGTATATTTTTGTTTTCATCTTTTAGGCATTTCACTTAGCTCAAATCCCTCGTTTTTATTTTTCTTGCATAAGTTAGTCTGTACATATATACACCTCCCCCATTCCCTATCTTTTGTGTCAAGTCATTGGTACAATTTCAAAAGCTTTTAACTTTGCTTCACTAACTGCCTTGTTTGCTTCTTTTTTGGCCAAAATAAAACTCTTCAGTTTTTTTTTTTTTTTTTATCATGACATTTATATAAAGCTTTATAACAAGCTCTCTTAAGTTCATTATTTGTTTTGTTGTATCTTTTCATTCCAGCACCAAGACTCTTTTTTATTTTTGATTTTCCCCTTTGACTCTCCTAAAACTACTTTTGTCATATTTCAGGTGGTAGTAGCCATTTCAACCTATATTTGGTTAGCATCTCCTTCTGCAGTCCAATCTCTTTGCCACACTTTTTCCTTGAAAATAGCTTGTTTTGATCTTTTAAATGTCTACATTTAATATTTTTATATCCTATTTTTCAAATTTTGCTTCTGAATTTTACAAGGGGAACCATGAAACATAGCACACTATAAGTAATCCCAGGTCTGTCACAAAAACACATCAATGAAAAATATATGTGCTTTTTGTTGTTTCTTTTTTTTTTTTTTCTCTCTCTCTTTTCTTTTTTGGTTCCATTCTTATCTGTTCCAGTTATAGTTTTTTACACGCAAACTGACACATGCTATCATATATCATATGTTTTCTTGTTGGGGTACTATTAGAAACAATAACAGAATGTGTTAAAAGAGTTCATTTCAGTACCACAGAAGCCACAGTTTAGTCAGTCACACTGTTCATCTCTAAGGGAGATGGGGGCCATTGAGGTGCAACCAATTACAGATACAAAAGCCAACAGAAATATGCATCAATAAACACACAACAGAAGAAGTAATACTAGGTGCCAAATAATACAGACTATGGGCCACTCAAAACAACAGAAAGCATCTCTCAGCAGCTAGAAAGCTTAGAGAGAGTGAAACAAGGAGGTTTTCATGATTTAAGGAGACCTCTACTAGGAACCAAGACGGAAAAAAAGGAATATATGGTGATAAAGAAGTTAATAATTATTATTTAAAAATCTAATCATAATAACAACTATTGATGAATGAATATAACAATACAAAATGAGAAAAAAAAAAAGCATATCATAGAGAGAGATATAGAGTCTTACTGCATGTTGGAGAGGAATAAGTTCATTGGCAGTTATTGAAGTGCAAGGGAACTTAAATTCCAAAGTAGCTGAAGAATGGCATATAAGTTCAAGACTGGTTACTCTTGGACTTGGTTGAAGAAACTTATTTATACTCCCAGATTAATTCAGTTTTATCAGAAAAATGAAAGAAATATACCAAGACTGTATTAAATGTTAGGTAGAAATCATATGCATAGAAGCAAAGATTTTCAATGCCATATCACATGCCATTGCTAGTCACAAGAATATGTCAGGACCCTACAGTAGTTAGATAGTTAGGATGGATGGTTGTAACAGTAGACAGTAGGGTTAACAGTTAGATTGTTGTAATAGTAGGCTGTTAAATGGCAGTTAGGTGGTTTAGAGGAGCTGTTAATATTGTTAAGAGGAATAACTACTAGGTGTTAGGATGTAAACTGTCAAGGATTGGCGGGAAGAAGGGCCTATATAAAAGGCTTCCCCTATTCAGTAAAGGGGGATCGATGAATTAAATAAAATCAGTCTATTCACTCACTCTCATCTCTCTTCGTCCAAACCCTTCCCTTCTCTTCTCAAATTCTCCCTCTTTCGTTCTATTTTCTCCTCCAATTCTGTTCTTTCTTCTTCAAATTCCTATTCAAACCCTAAGAGGTTGTGACAATTGGTATCAGAGCAGTCAATTCTTGACTGTGATTTTAATTCGATTATCGATGAAATTAATCGAGCAGTGACTCAGCAGATTCAGTTTCATTTTCCGATGTTGTTAAGATCCGACGCGGAGCCACGTTCCTTGGCTTTGATTCCTGGAAGTTATCCAACGATCTCGACAGCAAGATAGGCCGATGAAGTACTGACGACTAAAAGGTTGGTTAGTGAAGGGCCGACCAAAAATTCCTGTTCAACTTTGGAAAACGACTTGGCCAGACATTCCGACGGTGCTTCTGACGACTCTTATGAGCGATCTTGAAGCGACCAAAATCAGCCCAAATTCCGCAGGACTCCAGTTAGAAGTGTGGCGGGCGATTCTTACCGTAGCGAGAAAACGAGGTAGATCCAGAGAACTCCAGCCGAATTCCACTAATCCGAAGGCTGGATAATCTTCATTGGGTCTGCACTGTTAGGCGAGCAAGACCAGACGTAAAGCGAGGAAGATCCAAAAAATCCGACGATCAAATTCCTTTGACCCAAGAACTGGGCGATCGCAATTGGGCCCAACACGGTGAGACAAGCAAGCCTAGCAATGTTTTTGGCATCAAACGAGGTCCACGAACGGATCTTGGAGTCGAACCGAGGGGCGCAGACGACTCGATGCTGTTAGGTGACCAAGACCAACGGTGATCTTGGAATCGAACCGAAAGGGCAAGTCGACCCAGTACTGTTCCAGAAAATTGAAGGGTGACCGTAGGCACTGGGTGTGTGAATTGTAGAAAGGGTGCCCAGAAGCTTGAATCTTGGCTTACGACAAATTAATCCAAACAAGAAACAATGGCTGATGGCACGAGACTGAAGCAGATGGAGCTGCAGATTCAGCAAGTCAATGAGGCAGTATCAGACGTTCAAGGCAAGATCGCGATCGTCGACGACGTGATCGAGTGGAAGATAGAACAGGCAATTGAGCGAAAGATGGATCAAGCAATCGGCCTCATGCGCAAGGAGATGACGAGCCAGATCAGAGAGATTCGAGATCAAATGCAGAATTTCATGATATGGTTAGCTAAACAAAATCAGATTCAGAACTTCACTATCACATCACAAAGTTCAACTCAGGGAGATAAAACTGTTGTCACAGAAATGGATTTTGGAATGTCTAAGGAAGGAAACAGTAATAAGAAGGACGTTGTTAATGAAGCATTATAGCCTCAGGAGTCCCTAAAAATGAAACAACCTAAGGAGAAGTCAAGATTGTGGGAAATTGATTCTCTACTTACTTTAGATTTTGAGTAGAAGAAGTGTTCTGATTTTGGCTATATTGACAAGAAGGATGACTGCAATATCAAACATGATATTGGCGGTGAAAAGCATTATTCAGAAGGAAACTATAATGATAAGTTTGTATGGACAGCAGGTACAAAGGAACAATCTTATCCCTTTGAAAAACAAGTTCATGAAACAGCCAACATTGAAGGGGTGGTGATGTGGAAATTTTGTGTGAACAGGGGTTGGTTGGTTTCAACTGTTAACTACAACAACCAGAGAGTGGTTGCTTCTGGTTTTGTTCCAACCGATGAATACCTGAGAGCTATTGACAATTGGTTAGGCTTACAAAAGTTTTTCAAGCTGTAAGATTGGAAGGTTGTAGTGTCCCAATCTGTTACCACAGTCCCACAATCAGCCAGGCTTCTTTCGCTTTCTTGAGGACAAGAAAGTTCTGAACCAGGGGGTAATTGTCAGGACCCTACAATTATTGTTAACAACCTACTGTTTGCCTACTGTTACAACAATCTAACTGTTAACCCTACAGTCTACTGTTACAACCGCCCATCCTAACTATCTAAAGGGCTTCCCCTATTTAGTAAAGGGGGATCGATGAATTGAATGAAATCAGTCTATTATCTCACTCTCATCTCTCTTCGTCCAAACCCAACCCTTCTCTTCTCAAATTCTCCCTCTTCCATTCTGTTTTCTCCCTCCAATTATGTTCTTTCTTCTTTAAATTCCTATTCAAACCCTAGGAAACCCTAGGGTTGTGACAGAATAATGTTGTCAATAAGCCATATCCAAGAAAGAAAATAATAGAAATCAAAAGTGAAGGAATGTAATATCAATTTAGGAAGAATATAGAAGTGTCATTAAATGGGATCATCATACTTGGGTTGTTGATTCATGCAAACTAACCAACAAAAGAAATTCCCGTAACCAATATGTGATGCTTAAGTACAATAAAGGAGAATGAAACTTCAATTCAGTACATACTATTGGTTGTTAAAGTACAGCATATACCATTTACTCAAATAACTAAGACTTCCATACAAGAATACAAACCAATTGTAACAATACAATAACAGGCATATATATTATAAAAGACTATATTAGGCACCTGCTGAAGCTTCTTTTCCATTTCATAGAAAAGGGAGAAGTTGCCAACATATGAATTCCTGAACAGAAAGAGATAATAAGAGGAAAGGACAGTAGTAAATAACTGAAACTGAAGTTGCACTAAGTTTTTTTCATTATGAGTATATTCTCACAAATCTAGAACAGTTATTACTGAGGTTTGAGAACAATTTTCCATAACAATAAATACTTGTCAATAAGAGAAAATGATTAGAGTCAAGTTGTAATTTTTAATTTGAAAAACTTCAATCACTAAATATTTAAGTCATCAGTCCAGCCTTGAGATCTGATCATTTCGATAGGAGGAACAGTTTGAAGACTATAACAATAGTTTGACATTGGACTAATCTGAAGTAAACAAAGTTGTTTAAATTGTCCAAAGATTAAAGAATGCAGAACACAGATTTGGAGATTGATTGTGAGCTTCAATTGGACTTGCAGGCTGTAGCACTTACTAAAGAACATAATGCTCGTGCACACTTTCTTGCAGGATTTAGCACCTATTAAAGAGCATAATGTCCATACGTGCTTTCTTGTAAGATTGAAGTCATGTTAGGCTACAAGGCTGGTGGTGCTCTTTGATGCTTGCAGGATGGAACCAACCAGTCTTGATGAGAAAATAGCTGGCCAGTTATTAACTATTGTTGCATGTTTCTCATATTCTTCTAATGTGCCAAAATAAATAAAGTGGAACAAAATCCAAATTAGATGTAATGATACAAGATAGGATGCCTCAGATTCCTGAGGTGTAAACTTTCTACATACAAAGACCAAAATAGTGGTCTTTAAAATGGATAAGATGGGAAAAATACCTGGTGGGAAAAAAATTAGCCCTTGGTGATAGAAGTTTTTAATTGGATAGCAAGAACCATGATTAAAGTATTACCTTCAAGGAAGGAAGTGTTTTGATTGGGTAGTAAGCACAAATTTTATGTCCAATTCCTACATCATTCTACGCTTAGTTATTCTGGAAATACTACTATTCAAGGACAATTCTGGTTATTGTTCTAATAGAACAGCTTATATAGCATCAATCCATTCTATTTACTTAGTTAATTGATAGGAAGTAGGAACAAATAACAAAATTACAGATAGCCCTCTCATAAATGAATATGCATTTTATTAACCCCTCAATTAAAAGCGGGGTATGTTAACAATACAATTGGGCCTTTGCCTGAATACCCCCCTCAACTTTAAAATTGGCCTAATCGCTCCCGAAACTTTCCAAATTTAGCCATGACAGCCCCTAAAGGCCAAAGTTCATAGGGTGTCCTGGTCAATTTTGAAAAGTTTAGGGACTAATTGGGCAAATTTTAAAGTTTAGGGGGTACCTGGTCAATTTAACCCCTGCAACTTTTTTGGGGTGTTTGGTGGTGGTGGGGGGTGGGTGGGGGGGGGGGGGGGGGAGGAGCAGCAGCACCAGAATATCAAGCACAAAGATGGGGATATTTAAACAAGCAGATCCCATTTGTGTGTACACCCCTTTACCCTCAAAACAGAGCATAAGGAATAATAAGTGAAGTACTTCCCATACATGAGGCCATAAGAATTAGCATACTAAAGTAAGAACTAGTATAAATATAACCATGAAATAAAATGTTCCCATTTCCTAAGAGAAGGAAACAAAATACTATTATAATAATAAAATTCTAACATTCCCATCAAAACATGATGGTCAACTACAGAACAGATTATGATACAGCACAATACACCAAAAACTAAGTCGTTTCAAAATGAATATATAAAATTCTTCATAAATTTTTTATAATCTTTTTAGAATAAAATAAAGAATTGAATTTGCCACATTATTAGGTAACACAAGCAGTCATATAGTAACACTATTCTTAGTAATTGATTTGTAAACTTTTCGACCTTTCTTGTGAGTATCTTACACACTTTTAGAGTTAACTAGGCATGTTTAACAAGATAGATCTATTTAAAAATACTCTGCAGTGTTGGTTCATATAACATTATTCTTTCCATTTTATATTTCATGAAAAATGAGATTTAATTACTATAAGCAATTAGCTTTTTATTCATTTAGACAGATTTTAATTCCTGCTTCCAAACAAACATTTTGTATGTTCAAATCCTTTTTGTGACTTTAGAAAGGATCCAAAATATTTAAAATTTTCCATCTCCCTCATAAAATAGCATGACCAAATAAAGTTTTAACCCAAGAATATAAGATAAATTGGTGCATCTTCTGTTTCCATGCTAATCAAAAATAGAAAAAACAAAACCAAGTTTTGACCTTTTAACACAAAATGAATGAATATTTGTATTCCATTTGTTTCACTTTGATCCCTCTAGGAGGAATGGATTATAAGTGAAATGCCAATACCTTATTGATGGGAATTTTGAGATGGTATTAAAAGAGGTCAGACCAAATTAATAAGCATGTTCACACTGTGCCACAGTCATGGTGCTCCCTTGTGCATTTTCTATATACATTGCTCTTGAGAAAGAGAGAGAGAGAGAGAGAGGGGGGGGGGGGATCCAAGGTGTGTGGGTTGTGTTCAGGCCTAAATGAAAAAACAAGAGGTTTGGCAAGGAAGCATATGAAAAGGTAGGTGAAAATAGAAGAGTTGTATCCAAAGAGGAGGTTAACTATATATAGGTTCTGTTTCTTATCAGCCATATCATGATAAGAACAAATGTAGATTTGATTGAAGGTTGGATTTTGATGGGCTCTTCTTACCCTCATAAGATAGGCTCGGGACAACTCTAATGATTCCGAACATTTTACATGTATAATTTTGGTGTCTATAATTAGAGGCAGAGTAGAGTTAAATGGATAGTAAATTTAGTTCCTTCAAGTTTTTGCTTCTCTTAACCAAAAGATTAGGAAAACTCCTTTATTACAAAAAACCTGGGCTTCAAGGAAATTAAGGAGACAGGTTCCCAAACTATCACCATTGATTGAAGAAAGGTGATTTCACCAGCATTATTAACAGCATATGAATTCAACAAAGCCCAGATAGGAAACAAATAAGCTCTTGATGTAGTAACTTTGCTCCATCTTTCCCCCTGCCCTCTATATCTTTTATTCTAATTTTTTTCTTCCCATCAACCTCCCGTACAATTGAACAGTTGAACTATTTAAATTTGCTCTTTCCTAACTACTATACGTTTTGAAGCACACAGAAGGAAGTACAATATCTAAAGAAGTGTGTTTTTGTCTCTTTCCCAGGTGGAACTGTGGAGGCTCTTTCAGATTTTTATCCCCGTATCAAGTATATATGTATAATTAAAGGAAAAGGTTGCATGAATTATGTGCCTTTGTGTGAAGATTACCCCGTATAAAAGTAAACAGTACCAGAGAGCAAGCTATTAAATAAAGCATATATACTAAAAACAGTCAATCAATTGCCCACAAGGAAAATTTGACACTCTAAGTTTCCCTTGCCAACAAAAATTCATCCACTTAACTAAATACACCCTCTCATCTCAACATTTCCATCTAGTTCCTATGAGCTCTACTGAGTGCATGTCCATTCAATTAATGTCAAAGTAGTCAGTAAACCAAACAAAGGTTACAAAAAGAAGTTATTTACTCACTTGAAATCAATCAAAGGATGGATATAATTCTGACCAAACATGTAATAATCAAAAGGTTCTCGTATGGCCCTGTGATATGATGAAAAGACAAACGGTTCCTGAAAATTACAGTTATTTTTATTAAAGAGGCACATGAACATAAAAGCTGACAATTTCTAAGCATGATGAGAAACTAACAAAGAATAACTTGGAAGCATAGGTGAGTTGATGAACTGCATAGTGCGTATCCATCAGATGCTGGAAACAAGTTTAATAAAGTATACATGTCCACATACCTCCACATCCTTGAAAATACGGTCAAGTGCAAGACTCATGTTTGACAATACAACCTTTTCTGCATTAGCATTTCCACTTTGAAAAACCTGAAACATTACAGCAGCAAAAGCAATTCCAGAATGACAAAAGCCTAAAATGTAGCATACAACATTGGAAGAGTAAATCAGACACCAAAAAACTGATTGATCATTAAAAAAAAACATTTGATTACTTGTATGAATAACCTTTTCATAAGACCTCAAGTTATTTATCCTCTGGAAATGGAAGTAATGAAATAGAAAGGAACTCCAGTATCCAGAAGGGGGTAAAGAACCAACAGGCAGCAAGACAGAATTCATGAGGTATTGTACATTATAGCAGTAAATTTTAGCCCAGCAGACAATTCACCAGCCTAACCAATAGTTTTCCTCCCTTCAACTGAATACATTGTACATATTAAAGGTTTTGCAGATTCTCACGGGGTTTCCATAGCTAATTTTGGAATTCTTCTCCGTCTGGAACATATAGGGTTCCTCCATTCAGACAAACAATCAAGATTGAGATTAAAATTCAGTTGAGGCCTTCTTTAGGCTATTTCAATAATATAGAACTCAGGAAAGTGTTCAGATTATTTGGTATGAGGGGAAGCCTTTCTCCCCCTGGGAAGGGGTGTCTAGTGGTCTAAGGCAAAGAGACACAATTACAATGCAGAACGCTATTATGCATACAAGGGAGAAAGAGAGCATGAACAAGGGAGAAAGAGAGCATGAACAAGGGAGAAAGAGAGCATGAACCATCTTTTCCCAATTACAGCAGAGATTTAGGGCATGATTTTTTATGTGTTTGGGTTGGAATGGTTAATTCCAATGTGAGGAACCGTTTCCCTCATGGCAACTTGGATGCCATAGAGGTCCTAACACCAAAATCATGTAAAGCAAAACCATTATGCTTGATGTGGTGTTTGTGAGGTCACATAAGCACTACGCTTCTGAATGTGTTGAATTTAGAGTGCACAGCTTGAAAAGAATGTCATTAGCCTCCGTTTTTATGGCTAAGGGATGGTTGCTCCCTTTTTCTCGTAATTCTCTTCCAGAGCTCTGAAGGATTTCTATATTGCAACAGACTTAGTAGCCTTTTCAAGTTTTGCTTCTTCTGTATTTTGACTATTGCCTCAGTTTCACCCCCTTTCTACGTTCTTTGATACATCATCATCCCAGAAGATTGTCATGCAGGGATACTCCTCAAATATGTTGTGATATTGTAGCTAAATAGAAAATGCATATGCAATTTGTTGAGGGTGTAAGATGGGAAAGCTAGAATTTTCAAAAAGGTTTTTTGAGGTTCTTTATGGGGCTCGGGTAAAAAGGGACATTGTGAAATCGGGAGCACTGGAATTTCGCAATCTTGCCAATTAACAACCACAAACACACACTGATTCAGCCCACAACATAAAATATAACAAGAACAGAATTAAAATAGGGAAAGAACATGCAAACCACACGATAAACACAATCAGTTTATCCTGGTTCAGACTACCAATAGTGATCCTACATCCAGCCTCTTGTCCCAAGAGCAAAATCCACTAGAATCTTGAAGAAATCAATACAAGATAACCCACTTTCACGAGTACAATACAAACGAGATTACAAAGTTCTATCTCTCTAGCCTTTCCTCTCAGTTTTCACAGTACTCATACATATGAAATGAATGATAACTAGCAATTGCCCCCATGCCTCTTATTTATAGACAAATAGGGAGGATAATACAAGGAAAAACTAAGACTTACACAATGTCTAAAATACCTTTATATGACCGTTACTGTTAGACTCAATCCTAACTAACACTGCCGCTTGAAAAAAAAAACAACTTGACTGCACTGACTTCTTCTAGGCAATACTCGATGCAAAACCATAACAATTCTCCACCATTTTGCATGAATGATGCCTAAAATCGATTCCTTCAACATGCTCTCCTCAGGACCTTCATAAAAAACTGATCATTTACACACAAGAACCTGCAAAAGCCTTAAACAATGATGCAATTCAGATATAGGGACTGCCTTAGTGAACATTTCAGCTGCATTTTCTTCACCTGCAACCTTAATCAAATCTATTTCCTTCTTCTCAAGTACTTCTCTGATAAAATGGTACCTTACACCAATATGTTTTCGTTCTCTCATGGTGGGTTTGATTCTTGCCTAAGTATATAGCACTTTGGCTATCACACTTTAGTACAACCATTTTTCCCTAACAATTCACTCACTATACCTTTTAACCATAGGGTCTATTTTATTTTTTCAGTGACAGCTATATACTCGGCCTCGGAGGTTGAAAGAGCCACCACAAATTGTAAATTAGTTTTCCAGCTAATGGTTGAGTTCCATAGCTTGAAAACATACCATATAGATAACCTTCTTTCGTCTAAATTTGTTGCATAATCAACATCAGTGAATCCTAAAATGTTAGGCTCTTCTTTTACACTTGATGCATCATAAACTAAAGCCATATTGATTGTTCCTTTAAGGTATCTAAAAATCCACTTAACAACAGCCCAATGATCCTTTCCCGGATTAGCCATAAATCTACTTGTAACACTCATGGCATGAGCTAAATCCAGCTTAGTGCAAACCATACAATACATAAGGCTTCCTACAGCAATTGAATACAGGATCTTATCCATTTCTTTAATGCTCTCTTCCTCACTTGAGGAATGCATATGAGATAACTTGAAATGCTGAGCAAAACGAACATTCACTTCCTTTGCATAAAGCATATGAAATTTCCTAATTAACTTCTCAAGATAGGACTTTAGAGATAGCTGGAACAATCTTTGTTGTCTATTCTTTAATATTTCTGTTCCTAAAATCTTCATAGCCTCTCCTAACTCCTTCATTTCAAAGGCTGATTTCAATTTCAGCTTTAAACCTTTAATTTCCTCATCTAATTGACTTGCAACAGCATGTCATCAACATAAAAGAGGAGATAAATTGAGAACTTAGCAGAAATATGTTTTACATAAACACAGTAATCAAAATCACTTCTCTTGAACCCTTGACTAATCATGAATGTGTCAAATTTTCTATACCACTACCTAGGGGACTATTTAAGCCCAGATAAAGACTTTTTCAACAAGCATACCTACTCCCTTTTGCCCCTAACTTCAAAGCCTTTAGGCTACTCCATTAGAATGTCCTCTTCTAATTCACCATGAAGGAATGCAGTGGTCACATCCATTTGTTTTAGGCTTAGGTTTAAAATGCCAGCCACGTATTCCACAGAAAAGAAGAAAGAAATTGGTAAGAAAGCTTTCAACACATTAATCCTAAGTTTAGGGGATAAAGTGCTAGGAGAAGTCTGTAAGATGAAGACTGCAGCAGAATTATGGCTTAAATTAGAGAGTTTATATATGACTAAATCCTTGTCAAGTAGGATGTATTTGAAGGCTAAGTTCTTTACATTTAAAACAAATGAAGGGTAGAAGTTACAAGATCACATAGATAAATTCAATAAATTGTGTCTAGATCTTGAAAATATAGAAGTGAAATATGATGATAAGGATAAAACCCAAGTATTACTTCATTCTTTACCAAAATCTTACGAGACATTTGTGGATATACTAAAACATGGCAGGGATA
This sequence comes from Diospyros kaki, assembly GCA_036245055.1. Classification (NCBI taxonomy): domain Eukaryota; kingdom Viridiplantae; phylum Streptophyta; class Magnoliopsida; order Ericales; family Ebenaceae; genus Diospyros; species Diospyros kaki. Next base: position 35,598,768 of record BSEG01000007.1, read on the forward strand.
CACTAACACTTGATGATGTAATAGGAGCTCTAAACTCCAAAGAATTACAAAAAAAGGTGGAGGGAAAGAACACCGCTGGAGGTGTTCTTTCGGTTAAAATAAGGTCTGATAGGAGAGACCCTAGAGACAGAAACAGATCTAGGTCAAGATCTAGGAATGGCAGAAAGGTAATCAAATGTTATCATTGCCATGAGGAATGACATATTATGAAGATTTGTCCTAACAGAAAGAAGAATTTCAAGAAAAAGGTAACCTGAAATTTCCACATCTCTTTGTGAATTTGATTATGATAGTGCAGATGCCTTAGTAGTTTTGGTAAGGCAGAAAAAGAGGATTGGATTTTGAATTCAAGTTGTTCCTTTCATATGACATCACATAGGCATTGGTTTCTAAACATTAAGGACATCTGTGGTGGTAACGTATTGTTAGGAAATAACCAAGAATATAGAATTATATGAATGGAGATATAAAAGTTAAATTGCATGATGGAACCATTAGGACTATATGTGAGATTTGTACCTGATTTAGAAAAAAAAAAAAACCTAACTTCCCTTGGTGAATTGGATAAGAATGGCTACTCCTGTAAAGGAAATGGTGGAGTCCTTAAAGTAACAAGAGGGTCACTAATATGCATGAAAACAGTCCTTCAAAATGGAATTTGTGTGTTGCAAGCCTCCACATTATATGGTGAAGCTGCAATAAGAGAAAATAAGGTCTATGAACAGACTAAACTTTGACATTTTAGGATGGCACATATTAGTGAACAAGGACTTAAAGAATTGTCCAAGCAAGGAATTTTAGGCACAGGGAAGGTCATGTCACATTCCTAGGGTTAGCTAGCATTGTGATAGGAATTAGGGGAGAAATCAGAATTGAAGGGGGAAATCAGTAGAAAAAGGGAGAGGAAATAGAGAAGAAACGTGAGGGAGATTGGGAGAGAATTCTAGAGAGAAATGAGAATATTCATTTTTCATTCAAGTATGACCCTCCTATCTGTTTACAGCAGCCTTATATAGGCATATCAGACTCCTAACAGCATCTCAACTCACCCATGTGCTCCTAACCAATCGCTAAAATATCTCCTAATAATTATCATAAGCCTATTACTATATTACCCCTTTAATGTTCTTTGGGTCATGACAATTTCTCCCTCCTTGAGAGAGTTCTTGTCCCCAAGAACTTGCAGCAGTAGCAATTGCTTCATCCAACCACCATCTCTATCTGATTTTCCTTTCTTTCTTTCTTTCTTTCTTTCTCCTTCTAGGCCTCTTTTTCTTCCTCGTTTTTAAGTGTCCAAAATCAATCATCCGCGTAATTTAGCCTAGAACTTCAATGGGAGCAACCTGATAGAGTTCAAATCCAATACACCCACCTTCTACGATAGTTGTCCAATCAAGATTGGTCTCCACTTTAAGAACATAATCAGCCATTGGTTCATCCCACCATGCAGTAGACAACAACTCGAATTTTCCAGTAGGAGTAAAAAACAACACAGCAATGGGAGTTTTGTTTCCTTTGGCAAAATCTTCGACTTCTTCAACTATCTCCCTTAGTCTTCTTGCCAAAACCCACACTGGGAGTTGTCTGATACCTATTTTAACCCCAGTCAAGGATGACTCAGCCTTCTTCGGATCCAAAGACAAAGGAGCAATATACTTAGGGCCTTCTTTAACTACATGTGGTCCGTCACAATCTTGATCCAGCCTAGGATAAATGTTGCAGGTATTCCCACTCTTAGCTTTCAGTAGATCCAGAATCGAAGGAAGGATTTCAGGACCAATATCTGTATAGATTGATGGTCCTTCAATCAAATTTTCATGATCCAATGCTATTCCATTTCCCACAAACTTCTGATATGGAACACCACCAAACCCTTCTGCCAATGCACTAGCCACTCGAGGTAACGAGTTGGCTTTGGCTTCCTCTATCACTTCATCAATTGCTTCCCTATTATTTCCTTGCAACCTTTCAATAGGTGCATCTTGGGGTATTATTTCTTCTTCTAACTTCTCAATCACTGTAGCTGAATCCCTCTTCAATTCTAGAAATTCCTTGGTGTCTCATGTCATTCTTGTCAACTGATTGAATGCCTCAAGCATCTCTTATTTTGGACTTCCGAGATTATCATCTGGATCATCCTTATCAACAACCTCATTTCCACAGGAATCAGAGTGTTCCTTTAATTTTCTTTTTGTCCAAACACCCTAGACCAAGCCCTCAGAATTTATGTTATTGCTGCCAGCACTATCCTGACAACCACCTTCCTTGTTAATTTTGTCGAAACTAGTATCCTTCTTCCACTCCACGTTGGAGGTAAGCAATGAATCCCCTTCTTGCCATCTTGACTTCTCCTTCGACTGGTCCATTTTGAGAAATTCCTCTTTGCTAAAACTTCCGCGATATCCTTTAAGAATTTAGCGGAAAAGCTGTAATGATATTTCTTAGTAAGTATCATTGCAAACTCCCGCAACTTTTCGTGTAATATACATTCGAATTCCTTGCACTCTGCATGTATCCCACTGTTGGGTTTTTTGTTAATTCGACTAGACTCATTATTCAACCTTTCCCTTACTTGATTCCTCTGGGTGAAATGTTCGTGACTCCTGTTGTTGCCGACTGAATATCCAACCTTCTCCTGCTGCCATTGAGGCTCTAATTGCCTCATGGGTGCACTGCCTCCCTTGGCTTCACGAGCAGGGCACCCTACTGAAAATGCAGCATCCCTCTACTGCACTTGAGACTCCATTGGTCTCATACGTGCACCACTCCTCCTGGACAAAATCTCATGGGCTGGAAAAGCAATAGGCCAAGAAACCGCAGCTCATTCCATCCTAAATCCCACACTTCCCTTATGTGATTACATCACCACAATCACCTCTGAAATTGTCCCAGTAACTAGCAAATTGCAGTCACCTCTGAAATTAGTGGTTGAGGGTCACTTGGTAAAACTTTCAGTTTCGTTGAATTCACCAATCTCTGGAATAATCAATTCATCGAAGTTGCATTTAGATTCCAAATAGAGATCACAGCCAATAATTGATTGGATTGTACCCTGGAACCACCTGGACTACTCGCTGTCAATTTCTGATCAACCTTTTTTCCTTCCGACTTAAATCTAAAACGGAAACAGTCAACTGCTCGATCACTTCGGCAAGGTTCACCACACTTTTGTTGCTCTGTCACACTTCCACAGCTCAATGCACGAAGATCACCAGCTCTAGATTGCCTTCAAATTTGACGGATAGTTCTCTGAATTCTGCCCTAGGATAGTCAGACCCACAAGTTGAACGAGATGTGATCGTCAAGCCCTGCACTGCCTTCAATCGGCTTTGTTACTGTCCTTCAAAGTCGCCTCAATCAGTTCCGAGGAACACCTCGCTTGGTGACGATCTATCCTTGATTCCTTAGGAATCATATCGGAATTGTTGGCCGATACGTTCTGTTGAAGCTCCTCGACAGTTCGCTCGTATCGCTGGAATTTCACAACTGAGGATTGATTGGTTCTGTTCACCAAATCGCTGGAATTTGCCTAGCTTTGCTTCAGCGTACGAACAAGTCAAATCAGATTGACTGAAATGATCTCCTTGTTTGATCGACACTAATCTGGCTCATCGAAAATCACTCGAGGCTCCGCTTCGATCACGCCTTCCTTCTCACTATCTACTCATGATCAAAGTGAATTCAATATTACCAGTGGAGTCCCCACCCAATCACAGAACACTGGATGGAATTCACCTAAATTCTTGAATCAAGGGAACTTGTCGGAGTCCTTGTATTCACTAGAATCACCCGAAGTCTTTGCTCTATTGATTCTGCCAAGAGTCGTCAAAATCAACTGCTACCAATTGCAGGAATTACAGCCAAGGAACGTTGGCTCTAATACCATTTGTCACATTCCTATGGTTAGTTAGGATTGTGATAGGAATTAGGGGAGAAATCAGAAATGAAGGAAGGGGGAAATCAGTAGAAAGAGGGAGAGGAATTAGAGAAGAAATGTGAGGGAGATTGGGAGAGAATTCTAAAGAGAAATGAGAATATTCATTTTTCATTCAAGCATGACCCTCCCATCTATTTACAGCAGCCTTATATAGGCATATCAGACTCCTAACAGCATCCCAACTCACCCATGTGCTCCTAACCAATTGCTAAAATATCTCCTAACAACTATCATAAATCTATTACTATATTACCCCTTTAATGCTTCTTGGGTCATGACAGGTCAAAGAGTTAGATAAATGTGAATCATGTATACTTGGCAAAACAAAGTAAAATTCTCTAAGAAAGCTATTCATTCCTCTAAGGCCGCTTTAGAATACATTCATTCAAATTTATGGGGCCTTGCACAAACCTTACCCCATGGAGGTGCTAGGTATTTTCTATCCATTATTGATTATTTCTCTAGGATGGTTTGGGTTAATGTTTTAAAATCAAAAGACGACACATTTGAAGCTTTTAAAACTTAGAAAACCATGGTAGAAAATCAAAAAGGAAGAAAAATCAAGATCATTAGGACAGATAATGGTCTAGAGTTTTGTAATAAAGAACTTACCCAGATTTGTAATGAAAATGGTATCCTAAGACACCTCACATCCCCAGGTAATCCTAAACATAATGGTTTAGTTGAAAGAATGAATAGAACCCTGCTTGAGAGAGTTAGATGTATGTTGTTTCATGTTGGATTACCAAAAGCTTTTTTAGGGGAAGGTGTAGCTACTGCAACTTATGTGATAAATAGGTCCCCATCAGCTATCATAGGCTTTAAAACCTCCTATGAGATGTGGTCTGGTCATAAGCCGTGCCCAGACCATTTGAAGGTGTTTGGATGTTTAGCTTATGCCCATGTGAAACAAGGAAAATTAGAACCAAGCGCAAAGAGGTGCTTATTTGTTGGGTATCCTACTGGGGTAAAGGGATATAAGTTGTGGAATTCGGAATCAGGTATGCCTAGAACAATGGTGAGTAGGGATGTCACCTTTGATGAGGGATCTATTATTACAGACATTGAGGTAAATGATCAAAAGGATTTGGATGGTAAATCTAAGGTAGTAGATGTTGAAATGCAAGATGAAAACCATGATAAAGAGTTAGGTAGTCCTTATGATCAGGAAACTGACCAACAAGAGGAAAATTAGGGTACCTAGAGTTCTGATAATCAGCCTGACCTTCAAAGATACAATGTTGCTAGGGATAGGCAAAGGAGAACATGCAAACTGCATGTTAGGCATGGGTTCTCTGATCTCGTGTCATATGCACTGTCAAGTGTAATGGAGATTTCAGGAGATGAGCCTCTTACTTATGAAGAAGCTATTCACTCCAAGGATTCCCAGAAATGGCAAGCGACAATAAAATCTGAAATGGAGTCTCTTAGGAAGAATGAAACATGGACCTTGGTAGAAAGACCCTTAGGTCAAAGGGTTGTAGGCTGTAAATGGTTGTTTAAAATTAAGGAAGGGGCTAGAAATGATTAGAAACCTAGGTATAAAGCTAAGATAGTAGCAAGAGGGTTTACACAAGTACCCGGAATAGACTTTAATAACGTTTTCTCACCTGTGGTGAGACATACTTCTATTAGAGTCTTACTTGCTATAACAGCTCACTTAAACCTAAGCCTAGAACAAATGGATGTAACCACTGCCTTCTTGCATGGTGAATTAGAAGAGAATATTCTAATGGAACAGCCTAAAGGTTTCGAATCTAGAGGTAAAAGGGAGTGAGTATGCTTGCTGAGAAAGTCCCTCTATGGATTAAAACAATCCCCTAGGCAGTGGTATAAGAAATTTGACACATTCATGATAAACCAAGGATTTAAGAGAAGTTCATATGATTGTTGTGTGTATTTTAGGCATGTTTCTAGTAAGATCTCTATATTCCTACTGCTTTATTGATGCGATCACCAATCAAGAGTCGGCTCAAGGCCAACCCAACCAAACCGGAACAATATCACCAAAATAGTAGTGCCATAATGTTATTTTAATACTTCTTAGGTTTTAGATTTCTACTTGATTTAGGATTTTATTTCATGTTGGATTAGAATTTATTTCTATTAGGATTTTAGTTGGATTTTGTTTTCCAAATATTAGATGGATTTGGATTAGCCAAATACTATAAATATGCCTAGCATCTAGAGTTTGTAATCAAGTTTTAATCAATCAAATTTCAGCAACCTATTTGGATTTCTTAGCAAAACAGTCTTGTTTTTGCGTCTTCTTAAAAGCCAAGCTTCGGCCATTGAAATTTGTTCTTTCAAGGGTTTATTTTGGTGTGTTTCTTTTTACATACGCGCTACACGCTGCATTAGGTGGTATCAGAGCGGTTAATCAACCAATCAGATGGCCAATCTTGAAGGTAATGGTAGCAACCAACCTCGTGACGGTGATCAGGGGTTGTCCGCAGTTTGGAGAGCAATCGAAGAACAGCGGGAAGTAACTCGTACTATCCAGCAGCGATTCGAGCAACTTAGCAACCAATTGGGCACCTTACTATGAGTTGATGATGACAGGAACCTGAATAATGGGGTGAATCAAGCCGGAGCAAGAAGACCACCCATTAATCATGTCCTTGTTAATCCTAGAATACCAGTGATTGAAGATAGCGATGAAGAGGATGATTTTGGTCGAGCAATAGCTAACCCTGGTGGTAGAGGGGTTAGGAGGAATGCGCATCAGCACAACCACTGGGGCAACGATAAGTATAAACTAAAAGTTGATATTCCTACCTTTAGTGAAGATCTTGATATTGAGGGGTTCTTGGATTGGATCACTGAGGTTGACCGTTTTTTCGAATACATAGAGATCCCAGATGAACGACAAGTAAAGTTAGTGGCTTACAGGTTGAAGGGCGGTGCATCTGTTTGGTGGGAGAGATTAAGAGAAACGAGATTGAGGGAAGGCCGACAGTCAGTTCAGACATGGAGACGAATGAAGCAACTGTTAAGAGGTAGGTTTTTACCCCCTGACTATGAACAATATATGTTTGAAGCTTATCAAAGATGTGCACAGGGAATGAAGAGTGTGAATGAATATACCTCTGAGTTTCTGCGATTGGCGGAGAGAAACCAATTGTCAGAAAGTGACAATCAACAAGCAGCTCGTTACTTAAATGGATTGAAGCCTACTATTCGTGATAAAATTGGGGTTCAGATGGTTCTAAGCATGCAAGAAGCAAGGAATTTAGCTTTAAAGGCTGAGTTAATGTTGAGTGAGAGAGCTCGTAATGACAATTATCGTCGGTATAGTGGGAATGAAAATAAACAAACAACTTTTGATAAAGGCAAGTTGGTTCAGGGAGCGCAACCCTCCAATCCACCCCATACAGTCAACCCTAATAAGGCTACAATGGGGGGAAACATTCGAGGTACTACTTCTAATCTTCCAAAATCCCCTAATCCTTATGCAAAGCCTATTCTTTTAAAATGTTTCAAGTGCAATGAGGTTGGGCATCGATCTAGTGATTGCCCAAGGAGAAAAACAGCTAACATTGTAGAAAGGGAAGAGGAAGATGTTGCTGAAGAGGAAGTATATTGCGAGACTGATGGGGAGGATGACGAAGAAGATTATGGACATGGGGAATATACCTGTGTAGTGAGGAAGTTCATGCTATCTCAAAAGAATGAAGATACTACTCAACGGCATAAGCTTTTTCGCACGAGGTGTACGGTGAAAGGAAAAATCTTTGAGTTGATTATTGATAGTGGAAGTCAAGAAAACATCATAGGAAGAGACGTGGTGGCAAAGATGTAGTTAACTCCTGAAAAACATCCAAGCCCCTACATGATTGGATGGATCAAAGAAGTTAGTAGCATACATGTGGATGAACGCCGCAGGGTGCCTTTCTCTATTGGTAAGTACTCCGACGAAGTCTATTGTGATATTGTTGATATGGATGCTTGCCATATTTTATTTGGGAGGCCTTGGCAATTTGATGTGGATGCTAAGCACTCGGGTAGGAAGAACACATATCAGCTTGAGAAAGAAGGTGTGTGTTATACTTTGTTACCCATAGTGGAAAAGAATAAAACCAAAGCTTCTAAAGTGAAGGGGCGAAATTTTCTTACCATTACACATAAACACACTGAGTTTGTGAGGGAATGTAAGGATACTCGAGAGGTTCACTTATTGGTTATCAAGGGAGCGAGTGTAAGTAAGCCACTGAAGGTGAATCAAATTCCAGTGGAGGTGCAGGGATTGTTGGAGGAATTTCATGATGTAGTTCCTGAGGAATTACCTAATGAGCTACCTCCTATGAGAGATATTCAACACCTCATTGACTTGGTTTCTAGCGCTAGCTTGCCTAACCTACCACACTACAGGATGAGTCCTAGGGAAAATGAGATTTTGCGTGAGCAGGTAGAGGAATTGTTGAGAAAATGGCACATTCAGACTAGCATGAGTCCATGTGCAATGCTAGCATTATTGACACCAAAGAAAGATGGGAGTTGGAGGATGTGTGTTGACAGTAGAGCCATCAACAAAATTACTATTGGGTACAAATTTCCAATTCCTAGGCTCGACGACATGCTTGATCAACTTGATGGGGATGTGATTTTTACCAAAATTGATCTTAGAAGTGGTTATCATCAAATCAGAATTCGACCTGGAGATGAGTGGAAGACAGCTTTCAAGACGAGAGATGGGTTGTTTGAGTGGTTAGTCATGCCCTTTGGACTAACCAATGCACCAAGCACTTTCATGAGACTAATGAATCAAGGATTACACACTTTCATCGGTAAATTCGTTGTGGTGTATTTTGATGATATTTTGATACAGTAAGTCTATTAATGAGTATAAGGGGCATATTCGAGATGTGTTGAGTGTGTTGAGGGAAAACAAACTTTACGCTAATTTGAAGAAGTGTACTTTTATGAGTGAGAGCTTGTTGTTCTTGGGCTTTGTTATAAGCAAAGAGGGCGTAAAGGTAGATGAGGAAAAAGTGCGAGCTATTAGAGAGTGGCCAACCCCTAAAAATGTCAGTGAAGTGCGAAGTTTCCATGGGTTAGCAACTTTCTATAGACGGTTTATCAAACACTTTAGTAGTATTGTGACTCCAATTACTGAGTGTTTAAAGAAAGGAAAGTTCCATTGGGGTGAAGAACAAGAGCAAAGCTTCACCTTGATAAAAGAGAAATTATGTACCGCTCATGTCTTAGCTTTGCCAAGCTTTAACAAATTGTTTGAGGTTGAGTGTGATACGAGTGGAGTGGGTATAGGAGCTGTGTTGTCCCAAGAGAAGAGACCAATTGTATTTTTCAGTGAGAAGTTGTGTGAAGCCAGAAGAAAGTGGTCTACTTATGATAAGGAGTTTTATGCAATGGTGAGGGCTCTTAAGACATGGAAACATTACTTGATTGCCAAAGAATTTGTTCTTTACACAGATCACCAAGCTCTTAAGTACTTGAGTAGCCAAAGGCAATTGAGGAGTGATATGCATGCTAGATGGTCTGCTTTTATTGATAAATTTTCATATAAAATTGTGCATAAGTCGGGACAGCATAATCGAGTGGCAGACGCTTTGAGTAGGCGTGTGGATTTGATCAAGACCCTTAGTGTTGAGATTGTTGGGTTTGAGTGCTTGAAAGAATTATATGCGACAGACGAGGACTTCAAACATGTGTGGGAACAATGCATGTCTCAGCAACCGTTAAGAGATTTCTATGTGGATGATGGGTTTCTCATGAAGGGAAATCAATTGCGCATCCCTTGCACATCTCTTCGTGAGAAAATTATTCTGGATTTGCATGGTGGTGGCTTAGCAGGGCATCTTGACAGAGACAAGACCATTGAAGCTGTTATGGGACGGTATTATTGGCCAAAAGCAAGGAGAGATGTTTCTATTATTGTGGCGAGGTGCTATATATGTCAAACAACTAAGGGGCACCCTTCTAACGCCGGTCTCTACATGTCATTGCCTGTTCCCAATGCTATTTGGGAAGATTTGTCTATGGACTTCGTGTTGGGTCTACCGCGAACCCAACGAGGTATGGATTCTGTTTTTGTAGTGGTTGACAGGTTTTCCAAGATGGCGCACTTTCTCCCATGCAAGAAGACTGCAGATGCAGTAGCTACAGCCAAACTGTTTTTCAAGGAGATTGTTAGACTACATGGAGTCCCTAAAACTATTATTTCGGATCGTGATACAAGGTTTTTGAGTCACTTCTGGGTTACCTTGTGGAGAATGTTCGATTCATCTTTGAATTTCAGCAGCACAGCACATCCCCAGACTGATGGACAGACAGAGGCGGTGAATCGTACCTTAGGAAATCTGATTCGTAGTGTTTGCAAAGACAAGCCAAGACAATGGGACCTAGTCATAACTCAAGCGGAATTTGCCTACAACAACGAAGTGCATTGCTCAACAGGAAGATCACCATTCTCTATCGTATAGATGAAAGTTCCTAATCATGCATTGGATTTGATAGAATTGCCAAAGGTACCAGGTTTCAGTGTTGTAGCTAGTGACTTAGCCGAACACATTCAAGCAGTTCAAGAAGATGTCAAGCAAAAGTTGCACGAGGCGAATAAGAAGTACAAGGCAGCAGCTGACAAGCATAGGAAGCACAAGGTATTTGCAGTTGGAGATGAAGTCATGATATTCTTGAAGAAGGAACGAATTCCTGCAGGACAACAGAACAAGCTCAAGCCAAAGAAGTATGGCCCTTACAAGATTACAAAAAAGATCAATGATAATGCTTATGTTGTGGATTTGCCAAATCATATGGGTATTTCCAAAACATTCAATGTTGCTGATCTTTCTTTGTATTTGCCGGACGTTGAGTTGTCATACCCAAATCATAATTCGAGGACGAATTCTTCTCAAGTGGAGGTGAATGATGCGGCCACCAATCAAGAGTCAGCCCAAGGCCGACCCAACCAAACCGGAACAATATCACCAAAATAGTAGTGCCATAATGTTATTTTAATACTTCTTAGGTTTTAGAATTCTACTTGATTTAGGATTCAATTTCATGTTTCTACTTGATTTAGGATTCTACTTCATGTTGGATTAGGATTTATTTTTATTAGGATTTTAGTTGGATTTTGTTTTCCAAATATTAGATGGATTTGGATTAGCCAAATACTATAAATATGCCTAGCATCTAGAGTTTGTAATCAAGTTTTAATCAATCAAATTTCAGCAACCTATTTGGGTTTCTTAGCAAAACAATCTTGTTTTTGCGTCTTCTTGAAAGCCAACCTTCGGCCATTGAAGTTTGTTCTTTCAAGGGTTTATTTTGGTGTGTTTTTTTTTCACACACGCGCTACACGCTGTGTCATCTATGTTGATGATATGCTGATTGCAAGTCAATCAAATCAAGAAATACAGAAATTAAAGCTGAAGTCAACCTTTGAAATGAAGGAGTTAGGAGAGGCAAAGAAGATCTTTGGCATAGAAATTTCTAGAAATAGATAGCAAAGAAAACTCTTGTTATCTCAAAAATCCTATCTTGAGAAGATTATTAGAAAATTTCATATGGTAGATGCAAAGGATGTGAATGTTCCTTTTGCTCAGCATTTTAAGTTATCCCATGAGCAATCTCCATCTGAAGAAGAGAGCATTAAGGAAATGAGCAAAATACCCTATTCAAGTGCAATGGGTAGCCTTATGTATAGTATGGTATGTACAAGACCAGATTTAGCCCATGCTATGAGTATAACTAGCAGGTTTATGGCTCATCTGGGAAAGACTCATTGGAATGCAGTGAAGTGGATCTTTAGATACCTAAAAGGGACCACTAATATGTCTTTGTTTTATAGTGGAGCTAATTTAGAAGAAGAGCCAAGCATCCTAGGATCTACAGATGTTGGTTATGCAACAGATTTAGACAAGAGAATGTCATCCACAGAGTATGTTTTCAAGCTATGGAATTCAACCATTAGCTGGAAAACAAATTTGCAATCTGTAGTGGGTCTTTCAACCACAAAGCAGAGTATATAGCTGTTACAGAAACTATTAAAGAAGCCCTATAGTCGAAAGGTTTGGCTAGTGAATTGCTTGGGAAAGATGTAAAAGCAACCCTCATCTATGATAGCCAAAATGCTATATACTTAGCTAAAAATCAAGTCCACCATGAAAGAACCAAGCACATAGATGTTAAGTATCATTTTATCAAAGAAATTCTTGAAAAGAAAGAAATTAGTCTGATTAAAGTTGCAGGGGAAGATAATGCAGCTGATATGTTTACCAAAGCAGTTCTTATATCCAAATTGCATCATTGTTTAAGGTTCCTACAAGTATCTCTATGTGAATGAACAACGTATGAATGCAGGTCCTAAGGAGAGCAGATCATTTTAATCAAGCTTGGGCAGTACTAATGCAAATGGTGGAGATTTGTTATCCATTTGCATCGAGTAAGCCCAAAAGAATCAGTGAAGTTCAGTCAAAGCCTCAAGTGATAGTTAGTTGGTTAGGTTTTTTTTTCTAACGGTAACTAACGATGGGTTTTAATCGGTAATGTCCATATATTGTCTTGTAATGTCCGCCCTATGGTTTATAAATAGGGGGCAGAGGTAGTCATTTACATCATGGAATGAACGAAGTGCAATTGTGAGAGGAAAGTCTAGTAGTGATAGCCTTTGTAATCTCAGTGGAATTTGTACTTGTGAGAGACTGATCTGTTGTACTATTTTGTTCAAGATTGGAAAGAAGATTGCTCTCAAGATTTAAGGTTGGATGTAGGATCATCAATCATTTGATGATCTAAACCAGGATAAAATCTGGTGTCTTGTGTGGTTTGATTTATGTTCTTTTATTTCAATTTTGTGTTGTTCTTTTATTCTATATCAATCATTCGCGCATGTGTGCGTGTGTTCTATTAAGGCCAACTTGAGTGCATTCCAATGCTCCCAAGACAACAGAAGGTTAAAGGACTGTTCAGTTGTGGAAAACACTCCCAGTTCTCCGAAAAATTAGAAAACTTGTTCAAACACAAAAATGGTCTAAACAAAAAATGGAAATTAGGAAGACATGGTTCTCCAAAATTGAAAAGTTGGAAATCTTCTAAAATAAAATTTCCATATTTTCCTTACTAATCTGAAGATTTGGAAAACATGGTTCTCCACAAAATTTCTCTCAAATCATCTCCATCTCCTTCTCTAATGCAAGTTACACAAAAGAAAAACATCCCTCTTTTTCAAACATATGTTCCAATTTTGTACATTATAAGTTACTTTTCTGTACTTCTACCATTTGAACACATTTTTAAAATTTTTATGGAAAATAAAAACTCTTAACATTTTATTAAAAAAAAAAAAAAAAATTGGAGATAGAAAACAGGAGAACATTTTCCACAACTAAACAGCCCCTAGTTTCTTCAGTAAACTTCACTTGGGTGTTTCAATATTCACAGGCACAAAGTTATGGCACTTTTTGGTGTCCAAATGAGTTTAATGATAACCAAAATAGTATGTCTTATACCACTATATGTCACAAAGATAATAGTTGCAACAAATTTTAATAATGCAAAGAGAATACCAAATTCGTGAAAACACTATATATTTTCCATTTTCAGGCAATAGAGACATTGAAGCTGAGCAGTCACCTGCGAATGTGAAAAAACTAGAGAAAAGGCAATGATCCAAATTGTATAAAACAAAATCATGAACTCAAGGAAATAAATTTACAGCATTTCTATAATTCTGATATAGTTCTTCCATTCCTTGAGCAATAGTTGAAGACAGCCTTCCAGCTGCTGTTTCCTTTCTGATTGCAAAGAGCAAATCTGTATATAATCAATGCTAATCAAGTATAAGACAGCAGCAATTCTTCCAGATTTACTTCAAAATCAAAATAATTAGGAATCAAATATAATTAGTATTGTGTAAGATGTGACGACATCAATTTTGTCTGCATGGCTGAGGCCTTCAAAGAGAAAATAACATTACATTGAGTGAGCTCATGATCCAACTATCATCAAACCAACAACCACACGAGAAACTAAAATTTAAGGGCCCATTTGGTTGGGCTTCCATCTTTGTTTTTCAGTTTTCATTTTCAAATTTTAGAAATAAAAACAAAAAATTGCAATTGATTTTACTTTTTTGGTTTTCAATTAAAAACTTTTGGAAAAAATGCAAAACACCTTTTTGATATTTCCGCGATTTCCAATTTGTTTTCAATCTCTTCTCCTCCCCTCCCCACCAATCTCTCCCCCTCTTCCCAGTTCCCACAACTAGCAATATTCACCATCATTGGGAGTCACCAAACTCTGATACTCTTGGCAACTCCCAGACCAACTACGGGTTGCCAGGCAGCTCCAAAATCAGCTTTGGAAGTTGCCAACAGCTCTCAAACCAGTCTAGGAGTCATGTTGACTACCACAGCTGGTCTGATCGTCAGAAGAGTTTAGGGTTTAGGAGTTGTCAAGCTGGTCTGATGACTCGCACAAATGGCAAAGAGGATGAGGAAGAAGAATAAAGGAGGAAAAAAATAAAACCAAAAGCAATAGTAGAAGCAAAACAAAAATACATGTGGACTTCTCAAATAAGAAACCCCAGCAATTGCTTGTTTCTACACCAGGATGTCTCAATCCCTTCAAATGTGTAACAGTCCTTCACCGCAAGCACACCAAAACAGACAGAGAAATAGAGTATCTTCCTTTCTCTTCCTCTTAATAACCCTTCCCCCAGCCTGCTCCTACTTTTTTTTTTCCAGTGAGCTCCTCCCAACTACAAAAACTATGCCACTGATTTGGGGAATCCAAGAAAATTAAAAAGTAATCAAAATGAAAACTGCAACCTCTCTTACAAAAAAAAATAAGGAAAAAAAAAACAAAAAGTTGCACCCTCTTTTCTCCTGTGATGACTATCACTAGGCACAAAACTAGATTATTCAGTACTAGATCTTGGGCTCAAACTGCTTTTTCAAGTAGCACTAGTGGCAGGAGATTCTACTGCACAGTAAAGGTTAGAGGTGATTTGTTTACTCCAGCAAAATCCCACCCTCATCCACATTCCCAACGTAGCTTTTCCCACTATTAGAATCAGATAGACCCAATTCTCCCTGTCAAATAATCCCTGAGAATACAGTGACCATGCCAACCCTAGCCTTTTCAACAATTTTCCCTAGCATTCTAATCCTAAATAAGCCTCTGTCAGATTACAAATCTGAAAGTAGGATTCTCGAGGAATCGAGAATGGGAATTAAGAGAGAATGGAGGAGATATTTGAGAGGAAAGAGAGATTAGAACAGAGAGAGCCTTTAGAGAGAATGGGAGGGAAACTCATTTCCAATTTCATTCAACATAATCTGTTCTAGCGCTGGATCAATTATTTATACTGAGGGCCAAAAAGGGTTTGGCCTGAGCCAATGTGCGCTTACAACTTGTCCTAGCATGCCGAAACATTCTACTAGCTATACTTAAACTGGAATTCAATTTCTTAATAGCCTAATTACACATTTATTTATATCACTTGCTAGCTACCATAACAATCCCCACCCCTTAAAACATTTCTTGTCCACAAGAAATGTATAGTAGGCTTGTTTCATTAGGAAATTGGTGGAGGAACTCCAGCAAGTATTCCCATGTGTTATTATCAGAGTGAAGAGAGGACCATTGGACGAGTACTTGAATAAGAGGCACTCCATTACGGTGGATTACCCTTTTGTCAACAATAGTTGTAGGTTCAGCATTTTCTGGTACTTCTCCCACCATAGGAGGCAAGGTAGTGGTCGATCTCTATATTCCCACAGCCTTCTTGAGGAGGGAGACATGGAAAACGAAGTGTATCTTAGCATCTTCAGGCAGTTGTAGTCGATAGGCCACAGCACCAATTTTCCCCAAAATGGGAAAGGGTCCATAGTACTTGGGGCTTAGTTTGGATATGGGTTGCTTGGTCAAGGTCTTGAGGTACTGTTGGTTAAGCTTCAAATATACCTCTTCACCTACTGCAAAATCCTATTCACTCCTCTTTCTCGATCCACCAGTTCCTTCATTCTGTTCTTGGCTTTGGCCAATTTGATTTTCACTATCCTCATTACATCATGCCTTTGTTGTAAGTAAGCCTCCATTGTTGCTACTGCCGTGTGTCCTCCCAAGGCTAGTAGTAAGTCTAGTTTATAGCCATAAAGGGCCTCGAAGGGCTTCATCTTGATAGAGATGTGGTAGCTTGAGTCGTTCCACCATTGTGCTACGGCTAGCCATTTGTTCCATCCCCTAGGCTGTAAGAAGCACAAACATCTTAAGTATCCTTCCAAGCACTGATTAACTTGCTCTGTCTACCCATCTATTTCAGGATGGTAGGCAGTAGACATTAGTAGTTTAGTGTCCAATACCCTCCTGAGTTCTTTCCAAAAGAGACTGGTGGATACCTTGTCTCAGTCCAATACAATGGACTATGGAATGTCATGCAACTTTACTACATTCTCCGAGTAAACCCTAGCCACTTCTTGTGCGGTAAACAGGTGTGACAACCCTATGAAGTGAGTAAATTTAATGAACCAGTCTACTACCACAAAAATACAATCTTTCCCTTCTGATTTCGGCAACCCTTCTATGAAATCCGTTATTACGTTGGTCCAAGCGTGATCTGGAATTTCTAGAGGCTATAGGAGACCGAGGTGGGCTACCGTTTCATGCTTGCACCTTCTACATACATCACATTTCAAGATGTAATCCCATATATATTTCCTTAAATTGGCCAAAATAATACCTGTTTGACCTTATGGTAGGTATTTTGAATGCCCAAGTGCCCTCCTACTGTTGATCCATGTAATGCATGCACTATTTTAGCCTTCAACTCCTCAAAATCATCGATAACCAACCAACCTTTGTATCTTATTACTCCATCATTCAAAGTGTACTCAGGTTTGTTGTCTTCTTTAACACTCAGCTATTCTAGCAGTCCTTTAACCCAATCCCCTTTGTTGTAGCTATCTGTGACCTCTTGAAGCCAGTTCGATATCACTGTGGAAATTGCTGCGTGCATCCCCCTTCATGGCAGTGAGACAGGGCGTCTACTACCAGGTTCTCCTTCCCCTTCGTAAAACAAATTACATAATCCAACCCCATGAGTTTGGCCATTCCTTTCTTTTGTAGCTGGGTGTGTAATCTCTACTGCAGCAAGAATTTTAAACTTTCATGATCTATCTTAATCACAAACCGTCCTCCTTCTAAGTAATGGTGCCACTTCTCCACTGCCATTAGTACTGACATCAACTCTTTTTTCATAAATGCTAAGGCCTTGGTGTCTAGGTGCTAGGGCTTGACTAAGAAAGGCCAAAGGTCTGCCTTCTTGTGATAGTACTGCACCTATTCCTGCATTGCTGGCGTCCGTCTCCAGGGTGAATGGCTTACTAAAGTTCGATAAGCCAAGCATAGGAACCTTACTCAATGCTTCTTTTAACTACTCAAAACCATGTTCTGCTTTGGGGTTCCATTTAAAGCCTTCCTTCTTCAACAACTCTGTTAAAGGCTTGCTGATTGTTCCATAATTCTTCACAAACTTTCGATAGTATTCAGTAAGCCCTAGGAATCCCCTCAAAACCTTGATGTTCGCGAGTTTAGGCCATGTTACAATTGCCTCTATCTTCTTGGGATCAGTCCCCACTCCAGCCCTTGATATGATGTGACCAAGGTACTCCACTTGTGTTTCTGCAAATGCACACTTTGATTGCTTGATACATAACTGATTGAATCATAGGATCTCAAATGTAGCCCTAAGGTGGTTTAGGTGTTGATCGAATGAAGGGCTATAGATATGATATCATCAAAGAAGACCAACACGAATTTTCTGAGATAAGGTTCGAAAATTTGGTTCATAAGGGCTTGGAATGTAGCAGGGGCATTTGTGAGGCCAAACAGCATGACTTTAAATTCAAAATGGCCATGGTGTCTCTGGAATGCAATCTTGGGAATGTCGTTGGGGTCCATCCTAATTTGATGGTACCCTGAACGAAAGTCCAACTTGGTAAATACGGTTGCATGTTTGAGTCCATCTAGTAGATCTTCAATAATTGGGATTGAAATTTTGTCCTTAACGGTGATGGCATTGAGCTGTCTATAATCAACATAGAAGCACCAAATGCCATCTTTTTTCTTAACCAATAGGACAGGGGAAGCAAAAGGATCGTGGTTGGGGTGGATAATGGAATGGTTTAGCATATCTCTTACCATTTTTTCGATTTCAGATTTAAGTTTGGGTGGGTACCGGTAAGACCTAATGTTAACTAGTCCAACATTAGGTAACAGGGGTATGGTATGGTCTAGTGGTCTCTTGGGAGGTAAGGTTTTAGGTTCTATAGAGGTCCTTGTATTCAATCAGTAAAGAATCGAGGAGGGTCAATTCATGTACCTGCCATGTTTGATTGGAGTATCCCTTGCCCAATTCTTCTTCCTGTTGTCTAGTGGCTTGAATTGAAAATAATTGAGCCACTTGTGCCATCTTCTTCTTGAATAATTGTTGTAGTTTCTTTCCCCTCATCAGTTTGCAAGTCCCCACTTCCACGTTTCCTTGTAGCACCACCCTTCTGCCCTCCTTTTCAAGTGTAACTTCCATATTGTTGAAATTGAAACTGATAGGGCTTACCTCATGCATCCAATCTACTCCCAACATGATGTGACATCCTCCCAATTTAAGCAATCTCAGATCAACCCGGAATTTATCCCCTTACATCTCCCAGCAAAATCCTAAGCAAGCTGATTTACTGATTACCTTGTCCCCGTTGGCTACAATTACTGAGAGTGGTGGGGTACTAGCCGTTGGGTATTTCATCTTCCTAACAGTCATCTCATCAATGAAACTGTGGGTGCTCCCACTATCTATCAAAACTATGAGGTAGTTGTCTTGTACCTTCCCCTCTACCTTATTAATCTAGCTATTGGATACCCCTTTGATAGAATGCAAGGATATGGCTCCACCGTCTTCTTCCTCCTCCTCTTCCCCTGCAGCTTCTCCTTTTCCATCTCCTTCCTCATCTCCTCCTTCCAATAGTAGTAGTTGCTTCCTACATTGGTGCCCTGGCGTGTATTTCTCCCCACACTTGAAACATAGTCCCGTGACTCTCCTTTGCTCTATCAATCTATCCTTGTTTTGCATATTCTGAGAGATTGGGGTTGAGGTTGGATACCTGTTGTTGGTACCAAATTTGACCAATTCTCTTCCCGTAGATCGGTTCCTATACGATATAGCTCCGACCGATACTCCTTTACTCTGAATCTTCTGTTTTTTCAATAGTGCCTTAAACGTCATCTCCTGCAAAGCAGCCCCCTCTGTTGCTTCTTGTACCGTCTTAGGTCGAAGGACTTATACTGCTGATCTCAACTCATCATTTAATCCTCCTATGAAACTAGATACGAAGTACTTCTCATTCAGGTAAGGATTCTTGTTGAGCATCCTAAATTTGAGCTCCTCAAATTTTGCCTGAAATTCTAGCACCATTCCTTCTTGTCTTAGGCGGTTGTATTATTGTTTGCTCGAGTTATTTTGTGCTAGAATTCTGGAAGAAATTAGAGAAGAAAATAATGGTGATCGATGGCAGTTAGGTTGCAAGTTTTAAATGTAACTAACTGTAATTCATAGGGGTAGTTTAGACTTTATGTAAGTCAGTTATTTCCTTGGGAAGTTTTGCCTCTCCAGTTTATAAATAGAAGGGTGCGGAGGCAAGTTTAGATCATCAGTCAGTCATTCATTTCATTCTTTTGTGATCGAGTACAGTGAGAAGCAAAAGAGAGATGTGATAGAATAGTTCTTGGTGTCTTCATTAGAGAATTGTATTCGAGAGATAAGAGGAGATTAGTGAGGGAATTTTTGTACTGATTTCATACATGCTTAGTGGATTGTTCGCTTCTTGGATTGCTAGATGTAGTGCCACGTCTATGGCATGAACCAAGGTAAATCTGGTGTACTACTTTCTAGTTTGCGCTTCTATTCCTTTCAATTCTGTCATTTAATTTCCTTGCTCTGATACCATTGGATCAAACTCATTTTTGAATATATGCACCATCGCGATTAGGGGAATCCAATGATCGGTTCCAATAATTGGAATTACCAACCGGCTAGGTGACCGACGACAACAGTAAGGTCAAAAATTAGTTCGGTTTGTTCTGTTATTTTTTGGTTTGTTCGGTTTATTTGGTCGGTCCGATTTTTATGAATTTTGTTTAGTTTTTTCAGTTTTCGGTTTTTGGGTTTGTTCAGTCAGTTCAGTTCAATTTTGTACAACAGTTCAATTTTTTCTGTTATTGAATTTCAGTTGATTCAGTAACCGAACCAACCATTTGCACACCTCTAGCCTCTAGCAAGGGAATGATGAGGTAAAGTTCCATTATTATCTTCATAGGAAGAGTTTCATGAAATGAAGGTGAATGAAAGAAGCAAAAGAAGGGCCCAATGACCCAAATTCAATGGGCAAAAAAGGACGAAGCAAGAGCTTGGCCCTAGAGACACATACACATGTGCACGCTAAAATCTCAATTTGAAATGGGTCAAGTCGAGCCAACCCTAATTGGAGAAAAAACATAAGAAACCAAAACTCAACAACTAGTATCAAACCAAATTGGTATGCTCAACGGATGAAGACCGTACACTTGTCAAACCAAGTGGACCTTAAGTAAGGTTCAAGGGGGAAATACTTGAATAATAGTGAAAAAGAAACAAAAAATTGCATAATAGGTCATTTAAAACAATCCGGTAGGCTTCTCACAGGAGGGCCTTCATAATATTGTTTAACATCTTGATAACAATGATAGCAATAGCTTATAACTAAATAAAATGCCATGCTTTTTCCCTTTTGTATGAAACATAAGAGTATTTTGTAACTGTATGAACAATCCGGTAGGCACATCATTGAAGACACACTGCAATCAAGAAATGAATATTCTAAAACTTTTTTTTTTTTTTTTTTTTTTGGGGGGGGGGGGTAGGTTATTCTAAAACTAATTCTTACATTAATTTTTATCATAATCCAGAAGGATTAATTGTTCCTTACGGTCAAATACAGTGTGCCAAGCAAAATGAATAAATAATTAACAGTAACAAATTCTAGGGACAATATTTAAGGATTAAGGATCTCAAATTCCCAGGCATCAAAACAAATAAATGACAAGCCTTCATGAAAATGGACACCATCAATGAAAATGCATGGTCCACCAACATATTATGCGAGTCTAAATGACCTTATCTTCAAATAGACTCCCATTATCCCAACAGATGAATCAGCAAGCAGGATTGTGGAGATTCAACTCAGTTAACGCTTAAAATTAACCTAATTACGTGATGTGGAATAAAAGGATCCATGTCTAACGCCATTATTCACCAACAGCACATTGACATTCACAACAAATCTATCCCAAGAAAAGGGAACCCAGGCAGAAACCATCAATACAGTGTAGTAGTAATTCAACTAAGAATAAAGAGCACCTAAACTACGGGTCAAGGCATCAGTGAAACTTTAGAATCCAAAAAACGGCGCAATGAATAAATATAGTTGTATTAACGTATGGCGACGAAGCCATCTATTGCACATTTTACTGGCCAGTAAATTCATAATCGTGTAGAAACCGATGCATAGAGTCAGACTACGAGACCTAACCTTGCTCGGTCCGGCAATTGAGAAACGAACGGGAGGAGCCGAGCTCGGCCGCAGTCTTCCTGGAACTCGAACCTAAGGCGACGACGGAGGGCGTCCCCGCGACTCCTCGCCACCTCGAATCGGTGCAGAGCACCGCGCATGGGCACCTCCGAGAACTCGATCGGGCAGGCATAGAGCACGGAATCAAAGCGAGGCTGGGAGACGAAATCGATGACGAAGAAACCCTATCTCTGGTGAAGATGTATCCCTGCGGCGAAGCAGAGGGGATCAACATTGTTGGGCGGGGAGGGGGAGGGGGCGAAGTGGATTGGTTGATTTGAAGTTTCTGAAACCTACGAGATTTAACGTAACACGTGTCCGGAATCTCAGTGGTATTTTATGCTATGATTACTATGAATTTGGCAGGTCGCGGGAGCTATTATTTTTTTGGGGAGGCGTTTGGATCCAGGGAAACCAAAAGTGAGCCCGCCCGGCCCGTGTTTACCGTGGTGAACTAACCAGGGCCGGTCGGCGGTCGTGAGTGAAGGCACTACGTAAATTTATAAATAAAAATTTTAATAAAGATTAGATTTTAGATCTGATATTAATAATTTATATGATTAAATTTAAAATTTAAATAAAAACTTTTAAAGATCCAATAACTAAAACATCAATTTTTTATAAAATTTGTGAAATTGATATTTATTGTTTAAAAATATTAAAATATAAAAAAATTCAAACATGCTGTGGAGTGACTTAAAGTCTTAAACGAGTAACCTAAAAAACTTTTATTTTGCAATCTACCATTCTACCAACTAACCTCAAATATAATTTATATAAATTATATATTTTAACACATTTATTATATATTTAAAATTTAAACTTAATTTTTAAGGGTTTGCAATGATTGGGAGACCTATGCAACTCCTTAGTAACCTATCATCAGAGCCAACCATGGAATTAACCCCTCATTAGTTTGGAGGCTAAAAAAGTCATTTGGGGAGGGAGAGATTTAAACTCACCCCGTTTCTCTCTCTCATCTCTCCCTTTTCCCATGCTCTAGTCGTCTTTCTCTTGCTATCAATCCCTTCACCATCGTCTTCTCGCTACCACTACATTCTCTTTTTTTGCGACAATTGATGAGGTGATGAGAGAATTGTTAAAGAAGAAAAAAAATAAGAGAAAAAATAAAAAAGCGAGCTGATGGCTTCACAAAATTAACTAAGGCTAACTACACCTCCATTAAAGTGAGTATACAAAATCACACTCATTCCCTATCCCCCAACAAAAAATGAAAGGGGAAGGAATATTTAAAAGGGGTTAATAACTAAAAAATATATTATTTATTGTATTTTTAAGTTTAGACTCTTAATTTATTAAATGAGTACTATTATTAAATAAATCATTAATTTATAATATATTCTTTCCAATTAAATGACGTGAATTCAAAAACAAATAATTTAAAATATCATATTACTTTTCTTCAAATCTCTCAATACAAATATATATAACATTTAAAATTATTAATTTTTTAATATAAAGCAAATCAAAATGAGAAAAAATAATTTTTATTATTATTTTTCACAGGTGTTCCCAATACAACACCCAAAATATATAGCTACTTTCTTTGGCTTCATCCTCACTATCCTTTCTTTCTTTGATGACTATTTAACTGACCTCTTTTGTTTAAATTTTTAAAGTTTAAAACATGAATTATAAATATTATTTATTTATTTTAAAACCGAGGTCCACCGTTGACTCTTCCCAGGTCTTATAAAATTATTATTAAAAATAATCTCAAACGAAGTTTGTTCCTGTTACTTTCAAGAAAGATAAATACCAATAAAGTTTACTATAAGACACAAAAAGAAAAAGAAATTGCAAAGTAAGAGGGAGCTTGTGATACTGACAATAGTCTAGGCGCACAACTTTCTTGACAATTTTGTTAATCATTTTAATTTATTGTAATATTTTAATATCAAAATATCATGATAAATTATTTAATAAAACACTCAAAATAAGATATTCTTTCTTATACTCTCTCTCTCCATAGTGTCTCTCTTTCTACTGCGTCTCCATCTCTCTCTTTATCTTTTTCTCTATTGCATCTCTTCCACCTCCGATCGTTCGGTGCTCATTCTCACCATCATTGGACCTCCACCAGTAACGGCGTTGACATGCGTCTACTCCATCTCCGACTGTTCGACATTCATTTTTATCGTCTCTAGTCCTCTACCAGCAACAGTCGTTGCCTACGTCTCCAGTGAGCTTGAAGATGAAGGAGTTGCCAATGAGCTCGAAGACGAAGGAAATTGATCGTCGGTGCTCAATGCTCGATGTCTTATTCTCTCTCTAGGTTTTCTATTCTCGCCTACCATTTATCTCATTTTACTTAGGGATGTGCACGGTGCGGTTTGTCAGATTTTTTGCCAAGAAAATGCGTCAAATCACATATGCGATTTACACCTATAATCAGATCGAGCGGTCTGATTTGGTGCGAAAAAACTGCACTGAACCACACCTCATAATGCAATTCAGTGCGGTTTCTACAGTTTGCTAAAACCTGGTGTTTGGTGCGATTTTTGGTTCCAAAATGATAACAAAAAAAGATCTAAAATGGGACTGCTAGTCTGTTATAAAAAAAAGATCTAAAATGATAACAGTAAGCCACAGACAACTATGACACATAAACATGCATGAAACACTGTTTGATGAGGGGGAAACACTGTTTGGAGTTGGTATCGTAGGACTAAGATCTACTGGTCCAACGACTATAACCAAACAAAACCACAAACAACGTCAATTCAATATACCTCGCCGTCTCTCGTCAGGTGGTGTGGCGGGAGATGGGTCAGGATTGGTTCATGGGAGAGTAACTTTGTGCGGCAGGTGAGTGGGTGAGAGACCGGTGTGGTGCTGTGGGAATGGGTGCGCGCGCAACAGCTTGAGAGTCGAATGAGAGACAGAGCAGGGTAGAGGGAGAAATCAAAAATGCAATTTAGGGATTTAGGGTTTTGGCCTTCCCCCTACCTGCTCATTTATATATTTTATTTTTATTTTTTATTTATTTTAATTACTAATATGGTCGACAACTCGGTTTGGAACCGATCTGCCAACACCCCAAACCACATAAATTGCTATTTGGGTATTTTTCAAACCGCATTGAACCATGTCCCTAGAAAAACTGTGCGGTTCGACACAGTCTAATTTGGCACGAGCAGTTTCTATGGTCCACCAATTTTTTTGAACACCCCTAATTTTGCCATCCACCTCTATTGACACCTCCATCACCTTCTCTCTCTCTGGTTTTTTTGGAAACGACGATGGCGACTGAAATTGTGGAGAGGGACGACGAACGACAAAGAAAAGTGGCAGAAGATCCAAAAAGAGGGGAGATGGAGACATCAACAATCACTAGAACAGCGAAGGTAGACAGTGATAGAGGTTGGAATAGAGGCGAATGGTGATTAAAAGCGTTGATGACAACAACTTCAATGGCGATGGAGGCGATTACATCTGTGACGAACGACGATGGTTGTGTCAATGGTAAAAAACGATGACAACTGCAATGATGGAGGTCTGGTTATGCAATGTGTGATAGAGGTTCAATCAACCGCAAATGAGCGAAAGAGAGACTACATCGAGAAAAAAGAAGGCTTGGATATTTGAGTACGTGAGAGAAAGAGATAATGAGACAGAGAAAAAAAAAGTATTAAAAACTTTTCGATGGAGAGAAACAGAATGAGAAAGAAGGCTTGACAATGATAAATCTGTAATTAAGACTTGGGGTAGATGTATAATTTTGACATGAGTTGTCTTCTCAAGAGAGTTGTTGTTCTAGCATTATCCTTAAGTGTATTAACGTCCATACGCTTAAGGTTATTGGAGCATATCCATTTATAGTCCATACACCCATTAATTTTTGAAAAAAAAAAAATCTTTTTCAATCCATTTAAATTTTTATTGCAAAAACATACACGAGGACCACTAGTTTTTGTAGTGCTTTCTCTGTTACTTATCCAAACAAAAACAAACACACTGCTCTCTTTTTCTTATATTTGTTTCAACAAGAGAGGAAATAATTATATAAAGTCATTAAATACGAAGGCTGTCTAAGGATGGATAAGTTTCTCCAAAGAGACTAAAATAAAAGCGCTATTGAAAAAGGCTTAGAGATGAAAGGGATAGCTTTCCTTATCCTTGTGTTTTTAACTCAATTAGGGCGGTCAGCTTTGCTTTTGAACCTCTTGGTGATTGGCAAAATGGTAGAACCTAAATGCTTAGAAGGGCCGACCTCTGGCCTAGATTTGGCGAAGTTAGTATTCCCTACTCTATCCAAGGAAGTTCTTGATCCCCAAATGGAGCACCAAATTACGGAGGATAAAGTCTACAATTTGGGTTTAAAAGGATAGTCCCCAATATGGCCCAAAGGTGATTGGTTTAAAAATAATGTATAATAAATGCATGTTGCATGAAAATATAATACACTTAATCGCACTTTAAGCAATGTTCTCAAGATGCGAATTGGTATTTTTTTTCTTTTTTAATAATATTATTATTTCTTTAATTGTGACTTTGATATGGAAATAAAATTATTTACTAATTTAACATCAGATGGTATTCGACTAAGACCTGACCAACCCTTGACAAATTTCTAAATGGTCTACTCATTGGTTGAATCAATTGGCATTTCTTTTGACAAAGGCGGCGGCCTAGTTCAACTAAGGGGTGTACCATATGTGCCAAATACCAAGTGTTGGACTCGCTTAACAAATTAGTCTTGATCAACTTGGATCTTTATGTAATTTTAAATTGATACTTAACTCATCCCAATATAAAAATTATAATCAAATTAAAAAATAATATCATTTTTAAAATATAAACTTTAAAGATATGTAGACTCGAAAATGCTAATGGAAATTGTTAGCAACATAACATAATCCCGTGTAAAACCAAAAAAATAATACTTTTATAGTAGGTAAGAACAATTCCTTTTAACACTAGGTGAGAATTCATTAGTAGTATTTGTTAACAAATATATAGACAAAAAAAGTGAGATATGAAAAGTATTTTGAACAAAAGTATTTTTTATTATATTTGTTAAATTTATCTGAAAATAAGTCATGTAACTTCTTATTTTAGACATTTTATATAAATTTATCTATTTTTCTTTTTTGAATAAGTTATTTTAAATCTTACAGATAAATTATCTTGATGCAGTTTTATCTTACTCATTTTAACAAACGTTACTTAAGTGGATAAATACACTAATAAAAAAATCGCTACAATTTAGATAGTTTTAATTACAAGAAAAACAAATAAGTTATAGATAAAGATTCCTTTCAATCAATGCCCAAACTTCAATAATGCACTTTATTTGCTCTAAAATAATTCAATATTCTTGTAATTATTTCCAAATTTATGTGTGTTTTTGTGGCACCATAAATCTTTTTATTTCTAACTAGGGACGGATCTAACAATTTAGGGTGGGATGGGCTCGACTAGATTGGGGGTGGGCTGAATTGGATTTGGGCTGAACTTTTACCTTAAAAATTTAATTTTTATTGTGAGTTACCCTGCACTTCAACCCAAGGCAAATCACGTTTAACTCCTCCTATATTTCTAACACTCAATTTAGAACCTAATTGTTATAAATAATTGAGAGTGGGGAACAACATCTATGAGTTCTTCAGGAAATATGACATATTTTTTATTAATAAAATATTAGTAACTTGCAAATATATAGCTAAAAGGGAAGAATAACAATATAAATGATACACTTACAAATCTCATGAAGGCTAAAAAAAATGATAAAATGCAAAAATTCCACATGTAATAGTCAATATATCAGAATAAGAAATTACTTATAGCAAACTATTTATTTATCCAACTCAATTTAGAAAATATATTTTTTGTTTGACTTGATTTACAATGAAACAACTTGAGAGATCTCGACATTTACTAGAGATATCAGTCACGGACAAACAATACATATTTTATTTTGTGTGTTTTTGAAGAACATGAAAACTTGGAGGATATGCAAGATATTGTTTTTATTTATAAGTTTGAATTCTTTGGTTTAGACTTTTGAATAAGGCATTGTTGATGTTCAAACCTTGTTTCTACGCTTAGGTAGATTTCATGCAGGTATATAAATAAGCAATAATGCATTTTGAAAATATTTAAATGTTTAAGGAGAAACCTTCGGAAGCCCAAATAAAGTTTGTAATAGGAAAAGGGTTTTTGGAAAGGTTTAAACATTTTTAAGAATAACTTTCAAGCATCTAGATAAAATCTAAAATTTGTTTGAATGTTTTGTTCAAGTTCAGACTTTTGAAACTTTTATTCATATTTCTAAACATTTTCTTCAAACTTCAAAATGTGAAGGCAAACAAACAAACAATGTTTATTGTTCATATTTATATGTTTGACCTTAACTCTTATATTGTTTCTATGATATTAGATTTTTTTTGTAATCTTTATATCCTAAATGTATATATACGACTTTTTTCTTTTTTGTTCTATACTAAATATTTCAAAAATGATTTTGTTAACTTCAAAATATTTTAATTATGTGTCCCCATTTGACTCTTACATTTACATACACGAAGTTAGTCCAATTGGAATCACGTATTATGGACTGTATTTCATTTTTGTGTAAATTACACCAACAACCCTTTGAGATTTTGCACTAAATCACCTATTTAGTTTAAGAAGTTAGAACAACCTTATCTGTTATTATATATAAAGGTAAAATGACTATTTTACTCATATGATAAATTTCACATACCTCATAGGAGGTTTGATAAAAATACATCAAGTACCTTTATGTTTTCAAATGCAACACTAACATACATTGTTTTTCATTATCCCATGTGAATTTTCCTTAACATTTGAAAACTAAAGTTAATTTTTTCTAAATGCCAAAAATATGCTCATATTTATATCTCCTTATCTCTATTCCACTCTCATCTCTACCTTATCAATTAATCTTTTTTATCTTATCTCATTTGTTAGCATAGTCAACGAATAATGTTATCAATGGCCATGGTTATCGTTTTTCCTTTTTATTTCTTTTTTGGACACATAATAATAGTTGACAAACAAACCCATCGATAATGCGCTTGCAGAGTCCCTATCATTGTTAACGAGGTATTAATGATGTCAATGAAAATAAGATGATTAATGAAGAGGAATAATTGTGACAATAATAGGTAACTCTTTATCTCTATGTAGGTTTGTGTTATAATGGTAAACCCAAATTGAACCATATATGGATTTGACATTCTTGGAAGTATCAAACTACATCTAGATTGATTTGAGCTTATGTTTGAAAACACATACCAAATATAAGTTTGTTATTCTCATAAGTGTTGGTTTGGATAATGATGAGCTTATATTGATATTGTATTATTGTGTTATAGACTTGGAAGAATTATACCACATTTTTTGTTTGATCTAGGATCATCGATTTTGAAAACATCAATTTAGGTAACAATACGCCCAAATTGAAATAGATATGGATTTATCATTATACTTAAATCAATTATTTAAAGAATAATAAACCAACATCTAGTTCCACATGGGTTTGTTATTCTTATGACCATTAAATCCTAGTCTAATTCCATTGAGCTTTGTGTTCTAGATCGAACTACATATAGGCATATCATTCCTAAAATCAAGCCCTCATGTTCGTTCATTTTTTAAATCAAAGATAAATAATAAAATGTTCATTTAGTTGAGTGTACATTTTTAATATAGAATTTTGGTTTTTTTCATTGTTCATATTTTAATTGGTTTTATTAGTTTTTTTTTTATCATCTCTCACTTTAATCTCTCATTGGTGGTTACTAATATCGACAAAAAATGAGATATGCTAAAGGAAAACGGTAAACATAGCGAGGGGTAAAATGATATCTTTACCTTTCTTGACATTAAAAGTAATGGTGCCATTTTTTAAAATATTGAAGTAGTTAGTGCATTTTTATTAAATCTTAAGGGGCGTTCCATAAAATTTACCCTAATTTTTATCTCTTCTATTTGCCCTTTCTCCATCCTTTATCAACCATTTTGCTATTTTATTAATTTTTTTAAATGTCAGAAAGTCAAACTAGTAAGCGTAATTTAAACAAAATTAACATGATACATATTAATTTAAACTCTATAATTACTTAATACCAAAATTAATCTATACCTCACAACCAAATAATTTTATAAAAATATGTTAATTTATATCATGTTAGCTCCATTTTAAGCCCTTGGTTTTTTCATTGTTCGTATTTTAAGGAAAAGACTTTTGAAAATCTTTAGGTCTAGGTTTAAAACTTGTTTTATGTAGTTTATTTGTATATTTTTTCTTCAAAATATTGTTGGATTTGATTGCTTTATAATTTATTGTTCTTCAATGTCTGGTACTTGTTTGAATTTGTTGTAATCAAAATTTAACTTTATTCATATTTGGAGTACATTTCTTATTTTACCAACGGTTAATGAACTTTTAATTTCATTTCAATTATGAGATTGTCCTTTAACTTAGTGTAACATCTCTTAGACTGAAAATAATTAATAAATTATTGAATCGATGGTAGAAATATCTTGAGACTTGGATGTCCAGATAATAGGGCATAAGATTGGTGAGCGTCTCAAGGTGGGACTAATGATGCTGGAAACAGTCAAATTGAAAATAAATTATAAAATAATTTGTGTATAAGTTCGAATTGATATTGATACCGAATGGTTGTTGGGGATATTCGTGAAGTTGAGGGGACACTAGGGGTGGTTTGATTTTACCAGTAAGGCAACCCTGAAGTATTTTTGGGTAGAATAAAGATCTCGTGTAGGCGCACGAACAAACTCGACCTTTATCGAGTAAATCTTGAATTATTAATCTTAGAATTTTGATATTTTAATCTAAATAAAATTAATATTAAGTTGCAATTGTAAAGTAAAAAAGTTGAAGTGAGATTTTGAATATAATTTATAAATTATAATTTTAATTATATAATAAATTATAAGTGTAAATGTATATAAGTTGTGGGCGTAAAATCAGTGGGTGCACATTTAATCATAGTGCAAGTACATGAATAGAAAAGTAGAAAAATATTTAAATATTATATATGTGTATGTGTGCTTGGTGAGCAAATGACATAAAACAATGGACTACACATGAATGTCATGATTAGGAAGAAAATTAAGGGGACTTAAATCTATGGTAAATTTAAGAAAACTATGGGTTGAATCTTAGTGGCCAAGGCAAATTTTCCTATAAATAGAGGTAGGTGGCTGTGAAATTGAGATCAAAATGAAGTAAAAGAGAATTTTGGAAGAAGTTGAACTTGAGGAGAAGGAATTTTGGAATTAAGTGGGAAGGCAAGAGGACGCAAGGCAGAGAAGAGGTGTAAGGAATTTATCAGCTTGAGGTAAATAATGTAACACCCCAAATTTTTCAGACGTGTTATAACTTAGGATTTTGAAAATATAAAAATTTTTCATATCACAATAGTTGTCATACATCACACAATATCTCAAAAACCCTAATTTTCGCTTTCTCAGCTCAACAAACCCAATAATCAAATAGCTAAGACAAGTGTTAAAATTTTAAATGCGAAAGGTAGATCGAACCTGATATGGTTCACAACCATAATACTTTATTTATCATAAAATTGTTCAAGATGTTTACAAAGATATTACAAGGACATCATTGCTAGCAAGTGATAA
Source organism: Diospyros kaki (assembly GCA_036245055.1). Classification (NCBI taxonomy): domain Eukaryota; kingdom Viridiplantae; phylum Streptophyta; class Magnoliopsida; order Ericales; family Ebenaceae; genus Diospyros; species Diospyros kaki. Next base: position 35,629,986 of record BSEG01000007.1, read on the forward strand.
CTGAACATCTTAAACATATCCAAAATTACATAGGTATGATAAACATGTTACATATAGTAAATTAAACTTATTCTTCAGCTACCTCATTTCCCTTCGAGCCGCTTGTTGAACCTGGAACGTTTGAATATTCTAGGGACATAGTCTAATTAGAAGATGAATCTTCTAGTGAGAAACTCCAAAACCAGTTTATATCAATGCATGAACAAGTATAAAATGTATGAGGAAAATAATGAGAACTATTCTGAAGTGTCTCGTGAACATGTCAGTCTCCTCCAACGAGAGCTTTCTCAATGGCGCACGCATAACGCCTTTCGAGGGGTCTCTAACCATGTCACCTTGGCCCGACCTCATAGAACTCATGTAAGCACCACATCCGTTGTGCCTTAGACTCACAGTCTTCCCCATGAGAGCTTTCTCGATAGAGCATGCATAGCGCCTCTCAGGGGATATCCGACTTTTACCCTCGGCCAACAACAAATAAATGCAATAGTATGGCCACACCAATTTTATAAATGCAACAGTTAAAAAGACAACAACATATATTTTTCAGAAAAATACATTTCATATGTGCAACATGATTTCACGTAAAAGAACAACAAGAGTTTACGTACAAGAACTTTACAAAACACGTCTCATGCAATAGAAATCTCTCATAAGAGAATAAAAATAGGATTTAGAGTATAAGAGTCTCACCTTGTTAGTTTATCTCTTTGACGGTATAATTTCACAGTAAACGGCCTAGGTTTATGCAGAAAACATGTGTTTTGGTAAACCTAACCTTAAATATTTTTACATAGGATTGAGGGGCATTAAAGTAAGGGCATAACTGAAAAATTTCATCGAAAAAAGACCCTGCACGCACCCTCACGCGCCCCAAGAAGGCTGGCCACGCGCCCTCATGCGCAACTATTATCCGACGCATGTATCTCACGCTCTACACAGTAATCTCATACTACTTTGCCTCGGGTTGGTATTTCGGCCATAACTTCCTCATTTTAACTCCGATTTGACTCCCATTTGAACCTACGTGACCTTCTCTTCCCCCTCTACAGGATTATAAAAAAAATAGATTTACCTCATTTTTTTCTGACTGATTTTAGCGAATTCCAGCGAAGGATCGTAACTCCGACGAGGCTCATTCTCTGCCGCTTTCTTCCCGCCTCCTTGCCTAACTTCTTTCTCTCTCTCTCTCTAGAGTAAGCCCATCCTCTTAGAGTGCCTCGAATGATTTGAGAACAACTCATGGTACCTTTTTATAGATTTTTCCAACCAATCACATTATGCCACTTGTCACAATCTTAGCCATGGACTCCAAATACTCAAAGCCATAATTGAGTGGCTTTTGAAATCTATAGCTAGAATGAATTCAACTTTTGAAATCCAAGTTAAAATCCCAAACTTATCTCAAATAACATTTTAACCCTTATTTCAAGTCCTAAACTTTAATATTTTACTACATAAGCTCTTAATTTTATCCTTATTTCGTTTGGATAATTCTCTAATTACAATTGCACTCTCAAGCATCAAATTTATCGAGATACTTAAAATCTCAAAATTAATAATTCAAAATTATTCAATATATACGATTTTTTGAAACCTCTTACCATCATTCGGTTATTTTAGGCTACAACTTAGCTTAACAGAAAAACTGTCTCTGATTTAATTTCTTTCAGTGCAATACGTCTCACCTCGGGACGCTCGTTAAAATTATACCTTTGTCCTTAGGTATCTAAGCTTTAGGGCACTCCCTGTGATTGATTTGATCACTCGTTGCCATTTTAAACATATTTTTTGGTATTTTAAACTCACTTAAAATACGTGGTAACCTTACAAAAATATGGGGCATTACAAATAATCTGTTTAAATTAGTTAATTAGAGATTAGTTAAGCTGTAAGTTAATTAATTTGGTAGTTGATGTTCAGATTAACTAATTTAAGAAATTAGTCGATTAAAGAATTGGCTAATTCAGTAGACTCGGTAGTCAAATTAATTATGGGTTGCTAAATTAGTACCTAACCTTACTCTGCTAAATATTTTTGTTAAGGGATTTTGGCTACATTGACGGTTCGCCTAACAAATTATCAGACGACACGTATTTCGATGTAAGGGTTTAATATGCTCTGTGTGTAAATTACTTTTGTCATAACTTGCATAAGATGTTGAGGGAGTGCCTAGGCATGAGGCTGTGGATTTTTGACCGTGGGAGTCTCGAGATAGGGTATAGGAAAAAACCACTAAGGGCCACATATAGCCTGAGATAGGTGCAGTGGACGGGATTGCATGCATGTTACATTTCATATTTATCTATGATGTCATGTTTAATAATTTACTGCATTGCATATTACCTTTACGGAGTCCTGAGACTCACCTCTTTTATTCTCACTAACCACACAGATAGTTCGGGGTCCAGTAAGGGGAAGGTGGTGTATGCCGAAGATCAGTTGAATGATGAGAATGACAACCCATGATGGGAATGCAGCCTAGTAACTCGTGTCTGTCATGTAATTATTTTGTGGTTATATTGAACGTTGTTTGTATTTCCCAGTTGGACTTGTTACTTTTAATGAGTAATTTGTGTAAGTAAGTTGTGATATATCTTAATTGCAGTTTATTAATTTGCTTGTAAGGCACAGGTCTAATTCGAGATTCGAGTGTCCTTTTGTTATAAATGAGTCTTAGACCTTGAATTCTTGATAATCGGAGGCAGTGAGGCCTGGATCTCACTCAAGGTGCCCACTTTATTTTTTTTATTCCCCTATTATTAGGGCATAGCCGACCTTCGAAGTGGGACCTACTAACATAACATTGGGTTATGGTGACTCTCGATAGTGGGGAAGAGGCGTCACATTTAGTGTTACTATTAACTCATGACCTGGGAGGCTAATGTGAAATTTTGTAGAATAAAATAGAATTTTCATGTCACACTTGTTGTCTCTTATTCTTTTTCATTCTTTGTATTTCACTCATAGAATGTTAGGATTATAAACTTGGAAAATCATATTCAAAAACAATATGAGGCTTTGGCCATCATGTTTCAAACTTAGGTGACACGGAGACGAAAAATGTCATCGATATGAAACTTAAATAGAAAAATTAATATTTTCTAAAATAATAAGTGTACACAGTTATAAAATATAAAATAATTTGAAAACATTAAAATGACACATCTGAGTCGTTTCTGTGGTAGACTGTTTCCAACCTAAACCCCTCCCATTTAGTGTTACATATACGTAATGGTAAGTAAGAGATGTGGAATAAGAAGATGACAAATATTTTTTTGATAAACTTTACAAAAGTGAACACAACGATTAAGTAGGTCTCAATCATGTTAGATTTGAACAACTATTTTGATTAATCGCTTTATTTAATATTAAATCAAACGTCATCGTTATGGGGGTGGCTTGACTTTTTCTCTGGACATAAATCACGGCTTATTTTTCTATATTTGTAATTCAAATAAACTTGAAAGAAAAACACAAAATAGGAGGTAAAGCCATTTATTACAGAGTTAGAGGTTAAAACAATAATAACAGGAAGATATTTTAGAGATGTGATGACGTGGACTCCTCTTATTTTTTTTTATTTTGCAGTGAGAATAATTAATTGCGAGTGGCTGATTTAAGCAGTTTTCCTTCGTGCCAATCAGATTTGGTGTTATCTTCTTGCTAATGATTACTATGTACTGGTTGATTTGAAGTTTCTGAAACCTACGAGATTTAGCGTAACCCTGTCAGAAAGCTGGGCAGTATTTCATGCTATGATTACTATGAATTTGGCAGGCCGCGGGAGCTATTATTTTTGGGGAGGTGTTTGGAACCAGGGAAAGCAAACGTGAGGCTCTGTTTGGAAACACCCCCGCCGCAAAAAGAAAAAAGTGATGTAAATCACATTAAAAGTCACAAAATTTTAATTTTCTTCTTAATTTAGTCATTAAATTTTTATTTCTTATAAAGTGATAATAAAATTTTAAAATATTTTATAATATGATCACTAATATAATTTTTAAATAATTTTTCGTTAAAATTGCTGACGTGACAATGGTCACATCATCGTCACGTCAACGCCATATTATCGCCACGTCAGTAATTTCGACTAAAACTATAAAAAAATCACTTTAGCGACCACATTGCAAAACATTTTAAAGTTTTATGATCACTTTGTAAGGAATTAAAATTTAGTGACCAAATTGAAAATGACGCTAAAATTTTGTGATCTTTAGTGTGATTTATCTGGAAAAAAGTAAAAGGGAAAGGAATATTTAAAATGGGTTAATAACACAAAAAGAAATATTTATTGTATTTTTAAGTTTAGACTTTTAATTTATTAAATGTGTACTATTATTAATTTATTATTAAATAAATCATTAATTTATTGAATTCAAGAACAAATAATTAAAAAATATTTTAAAATCACATATTACTTTTCTTCAAATCTCTCATCTACTAAATATGATGACTAACACAAATATATATAACATTTAAAATTATTAATTTTTTAATAAAAAGAAAATCAAATTGAGAAAAAAATATTTATTGTTATTATTTTTCACAGGTCTTCCCAATACAGCACCCAAAATATGTGGCTACTTTCTTTGGCTTCATCCTCACTTTCCTTTCTTTCTTTGATGACTATTTAACTGACCTATTTTGTTTAATTTTTTAAAGTTTAAAACATGGATTATAAATATTATTTATTTATTTTAAAACTTAGGTCCATTATTATTAAAAGTAATCTCAAGCTAAGTTTATTCACATTACTTTTAAGATAAATAAATGCCAACAAAATTTGTTAGGAGTTACCTACAATTTAGAGAACTTTGAAGATTCCCTTCAATCAATACTAAAACTTTAATAAATGAAGATTCCCTCAATCCTCAAACTTTAATAATGCACTTCCATTGCCCTGAATAATTCAACAATCTTGTAAGTATTTTCAAATTTAAGTGATTACCAGAATATAGATCAGACAAATAATATGTCAAGTTTACATTAATAAGTTGTAAGTTTTATATTTATCTTACGCAATAAGGTAAAGCTTTACATTTGCGATTTACTTTCTTTATCGAAATCGAGAGCACAAACGGCAAAAATTGTGCAAAGACGATCATCCCAAATATTTCAAAATTTAATGAAACCTTAATAATTTACAAATATATAACTGAAAAGTGAAGATAATTATATGAAGGATATACTTTCAAGTTTGATGAAAGCTAAAAAAATGATAAATGCTCAAATTTTACGTTTAATCAGCAAGATATCAAAATAAAAATATACTTATAGCAAAATGTTTGCTTATCTAACTCAACTTAGAAAACTATCTATTTTGTTTGACTTGATTTACAATGAAACAACTTGAGGAATTTTAACATTTACCAGAGATATTAGTCATTAACAAACAATACATTTTTTTCTCTTTTGTGCTTTTGAAGAACAAGAAAACTTGGAGAATATGCAAAGTATTGTTTTTATTTATAAGTTTGAATTCTTTGGCTTAGACTTTTGAATAAGGCATCGTTGAGATTCAAACCTTATTTAGATTTCATTAAGATATCTAAATAAGCAATAATGCATTTTTAAAGTATTCAAATGTCTAAGGATAAACCTTCGGAAGCCCAAATAAAAGTTTGTAATGTGAAAAGGGTTTATGGAAAGCTTCAAATATTTTAATGATAACTTTCACAAGTCTAAATAATTGCTAAAATTTGTCTGAATGTTTTGTTCAAGTTCAGACTTTTGAAACTTTTATTTATACTTCTAAACATTTTCTTCAAACTTTTAAATGTGTGAAGGCAAACAAACAATATTTATTGTTCATATTTAAATGTTTGACCTTAACTCTGATAGTATCTACGTGATATTAGATTTTTCTTGTAATCTTTATATCTTAGATGTAGATATATGTATGTGTGACTTTTTTCTTATTTGTTCAGTACTTAATATTTCAAAAATGATTTTGTTATCATCAAAATATTTTAATTATGTGCCCAATCCGACGCTTACATTTACATACACAAAGTTGGTCAAACTAGAACCGCGTATTATGATTTATTTTATTTTTTGTGTAAATTACACTAACAACTCTTATAAGGTTTTGCATAATTACTAAATCGCCTATTTAGTTTAAGAAGTTATAACAACTTTCTCTACTGTTAAATATTAAGCTAAAATTATAATTTTAATCATATGATAAATTTCACATACCTCATATGAGGTTTGATAAAAATATATAAAGTACTTTTATGTTTTCAGAAGCAATACAAACATTCATTATTTTTCATTACCCTATATAAATTTTTCTTATCATTTGAAATTTATAGTGAATTTTGTTCTAAAAGCCCAAACTATGCTCATATTTATATCTCGTTATCTCTCTTTCAATCTCATATTTGCCTTATTAATTAGTCTTTCTTATCTTATTTCATTTATTAGCAATAATTAACCAGCGATGTTATCAGTGACCATGATTATCGTTTTTCTTCTTCATTTATTTATTTGACACATAATAATAGTTGACAAACAAGCCCATTGATAATGGGCTTGCAAAGGCCCTGTCATCGCTAATGAGATATGAATGATATCAATGAAAATAAGGTGAATAGAGAAATAATAGGTATATATATCTCTCTCTCTTTCTATGTGTGGGTTGTGTTCAATAATAATGAATTTAGGTCGAATCATATATGGATTTGTCGTTCTTGAAAGCATCAAACGAGATATAATTTGTTTTGGGCTTATGCTTGAGGGCACATACCATATATAAGTTTGTCATTCTCATAAGTGTTGGTTTGGATAATGATGAGGTTAATTATATATGTATATATATATATTGATTTTGTGTTATTTGTGTTCAATACTTTGAAGCATTAAACCTTATATTTTGTTTGATTTAGGATCATTGTTCTTGAAAACGTCAATCTAGGTAATGATACGCTCAAATTGAAACATATATGGATTTGTCATTTTACCTAAATCAATGCTTTAAAGAATAATGAATCCACATTTGGTTTGATATGGGTTTGTTATTCTCGTAATCATTAAACTTAAATTTAATTCAACTTAGATCCATGTCTTAGGTCGAATTAGATACGGGTTTACTGCTCTTAAAATCAAGCCCTCATGTTCATTCATTTTGTAAATCAAATATAAAGAATGAAATGTTCATCCAATCGAGTGTACACTGTTAGCTTTGAATTTTGATTTTTTCCTTGTTCATATTTTAATTGGGTTTGTTCATTGTTTATCTTCAAATTAGGTTTGTTAGTTTTTTTATTTTGTCATTTCTCGCTATAATCTCTCATTGGTTGTTGCATGACTAGTATCAACAAAAAATGAGAGATGGTCGGAAAGGGTAAATATAATTAGGGATAAAATGATATCTTTACCCTTTTTAACATTAAAAGTAATGATGCCATTTTTTTAATATATTGAAGTAGTTAGTCATTTTTTATTAAATCTCAAGATATGAAGTATAAAATTTACCCTAATTTTGATCTCTTCCATTTACCCTTTACCCTTTCTCTCTCATTTCTCAACCATTATACTATTTTAGTAAAATTTTTAAAAAAGGCCAAATAGTCAAATTAGTAAGTGTAATTTGATCTCCAAGCAAAATTGGCTTGATACATATTTATTTAAACTCTATAATTACTTGATACTAAAATCACTACACCTCATAACCAAATAATTTTAAAAAATTATGTTAATTTATATCATGTTACTTCTTTGAGTAGAATTTATAATATGACGACCTTTTTTAGCAGAATTTGATAGAAAATCAAAAGAAAATTAAATTTTAACAAAAATCAAAATATAGTAATTATGGTAATAAAAATTAAAATAGTAACTAATTTATTATAAGATATAAAATTTAAATACTAACAATGTAATTTATCTACTCCAAAACACAATGTATAAGAAGCTTTGTTTTATTGATAAGCAAAAGACTTACCAAAATCTTTAGATCTAGGTTTGAAACTTGTTTCATGTAGGTTATTTGTATATTTTTTCTCTAAAATATTGTTAGATTTGATTACTTTTTAATTTATTTACTTTATATGTATTTTGGTCGACATCTTATTATCAATAAATTATTAAACTTTTAATTTTATTTTAATTATGGGATTGTCGTTAACTTGGTTAGGTGTTACTGTTAATTCATGACGTGAACGATTAATATGAAATTTTTGAGAATGAAATGAAATTTTCATGTCACACTTTTTATCTCTCCCTCTATATCTCATACATTATAAAGTTTGGGTTATAAATTTGAAAAATCATATTTAAAGAAAAATATATAATTTTGACTATCAAAATTTTAACCTAAATTCTTCCAATTCGGTATTGTATATAGGTAGTGACAAGTGAGAGACGTGAAAGGAACAGAACGTGAGTACTTTTATAATTGAAAATAAAATGGAAATTAGGTGGCCTAATTGATAAAACTAAAAGTTAAATCCAAATGTGAAAAAAATTTAAAATTAAATATTTTTTGATAATTCACAAAAAAGAAAACAACACAATGTACAAAATCAGTGGTCCTCGGTGTCAGCTTTAAAGTCACGCGTCAAACGTGTGTGCTGAGATGCCCCGCTTCTAATGAGTCGGTTCCCGGGCGCCTCCCTTATTTACAGGGGCTTCCGGCTCACAAATTATCCCTAATTTAATTTAAGAGCCATTGACTAAATCACCCCTTTCATTTCCCAAAATGCCCAGGTTCACAGAACAATAAACAACGTAACTGTAGCATCACAGGGGCAAAATCGTCAGACCACGTTATTAGTTGCCTCGATGAACATTTATTGTTGAGAACGATAAAATAAGAAGACAAAGGACGGAGGGGTCCCATAATCGACCGACTTAGGGTTTGATTTGAACGAGTGCACAGAGGTGGAAGGAAGAAGACGAAGGAGGAAACTCGTCCATAGCCTATCCTATCTGTCTCTCCCTCTCTCTGCGATCGAGGTACGGTCGATCGATTTATACATCTGATTTCTCCTTCTCTCTCTGTATGTTACGCGTGCTTTCTTCCTGAGTTTCCTTTCCCGTCTTTTGCCGAATCTGAAAGTCAGCGCACCATGGATCTCTGGTGTTATATGTGTGTTTCTGAAAATATTCCGCTATCTATTGGAGTTATGAACATGATCGCGGGCAATTCGTTGGTAATTTTTAGTTATGCCGTTTTTTTTTGTTATGTAATGTGAACTTAAATCCTGTATCTGCTCTTTTTGGTTTGACTGAAATAGATGTTATAGATTTGTCCGTGGTTTATTGTTAGGTTTTATTTTGTGAGTGACTTCGATGCCAGAGACGGTAAAATGAAGAAATTTATGTTCTTTTAGGTCGTTTAAACCTTAGTTGCCTGCGAACTTCTTGTCTAATTAAGCGAAGTGCACTTGGAACTGTTGTCTAACGAGCAACTGGATGCAGTGAATGTGGGTTTCTCTCTTGCATTCGGTTTGAACTTCTTAAAAGTATGTTGCGGTGATACGGGTCGGGAAGGCTTTCTAATGCACGACAGGCAAATGGGAGGAAATAACACAACGGTGAGATACAAAGGCAAGATCAGAAAGTAGAGGACGTCTGAAAGTGAAAGTAGTTGGAAGTGTAATTTAGTTCTACAACAGCGTTGTTAAAGTAAGCAGAGAAGTTCTTTCAGTTGTTATTGTTAATAGAATCAATCAAACACAGCCCTTTGCAGGGGGGAATTGCTCTTTGACTGTCTATTAGGTTCCAGTTCAGATCCATTCTTAATGTGGTTTCTGTTCAGCTCAATCTGGAGGTGCAAAAAAAGCTACAGCTCATAATTAAAATTACAGAAAGACTATATTAATTTCTAAGAGAAGGATCAATTGTGCTTCTGTAGCTATACCCACACAAATATGTATTGATAAATATCTCGGTAGCAATTGCTTTTTAAGTTATAATTTCGTAGCCTAGTAAAAAAATAAAGAAATTGTTATCCCTAGGACTATGCGGAATTATTCTTAGATGATATAAGCCTCTCACACACTCACAAACCCTCTCAGATTTGACAACAAACATACAACAGAAAAATATCAACAGAAATAAACCAAGAATTGAAATAAGAAAACAGAAAACAAACCACACAAACGCCAAGATTTATCCTGGTTCAGTTTCCTTTGAGGAAACCTACATCCAGCCTTCAAAGAGCCCTCCAAGAACAGTCTTATTAGGGAGAAGAACGATCAGTACAACAGTAGAATTCCTCCTCCTATCTATCCCGAGTACACCCCAACAGCTTCCCAAGATTACAAAGCTTTAACAGTAGGAAACACTCAGCTTTTCTCTCAGAACAGTGCACTCGTTACATAGAAACAGAAGAATAGCAATCTGACTTAACTGGCTACCCCTTGCCCTATTTATAGAATGATAGGGCGGACATGTCTATGACAAGTATTGGATAATTACAGTTTCATCCCACAACTATTACTAATTACACATGGGATACAACTATCTATCTAAGCCTCCAATAGCCGATTATATCACTGCATGCCTTCACTGATCTTCTAGATATACCCGAGACAACATTTCAACATAAATTATAGACTTTTTTTTTTTTTTTTTTTCAGATAGGTGTTGCTTTTTTCAGATGAGTGCCTTGTATGGCTTTAGGCAATACAGTATTTTCACTATTTTGAGACCCTTGATGGGACATTTTCCTGTGATTAGTATTCCATTCTTGTAATCCTACATCATTGAGCTTTCCATCATACTTTTTAGTTTTTTTGTCTTTTCATACCTTCTATCTTGCAATTCGCATTCTTTCCTATTTCCTTGTTTATGCGATTCGCAATAGCTGGTACATCAATCAAGGGAAATGTTACATGTGTTTGATGGCCCCATCGTGTGTTTCTCTCACTGCCTCAACCATTGTGTATGTAGTGACCTTATTTTGTGTTTTTTCTCACACACTCAACCTTCTTGGAGGTAGGCTACGTATTTTGTTTACCTATTTGGGCATGCTTCTTTTCCAGCCCCGGTAGAGACTAAAGTTGTTGAGGAAAACCAGCATTAGAGCCTTCTTGACTTGGAAACAACCTCAGCATCCCAATTTTAGTAACCCAATCAGTTCTTGAAGCCCCTTCACATCTATTTTTGATTTGTCTATTCAGATTTCTGGTGAAGCTCCTCACTATAAGAACTAGAGAGGAAGGTGGAATTGTCACCCTTTGTTGGTAGCTCATCCCCAACTTTGTGCAAACCTGCAAGGAGATGATAAAAGACCCTTTGCCATTGAGACCTTGTCACGACTCCAAGAATCCCTAAGGATAAATTAGTAACATGAATTACATGTATTTTTCTTTTAGTTGTACTCTTATGCTATAGCTGTTAGTACCTTCATTTGTAAAGCCGATAAATAGGCTAAGGTAGCTAGAGAATGGCATGTTTGAATGATAATTGAATTTAGTCATTTCCCTCTTATCAATTCTCTCTCAATTTCGCTCTGATCTTTCTTCCAATTCCTCTGATTTCTCTCTAATCTCCCCCAACTCTTTGTTCTATCTGCAACTCTCCCCTCATTTCTGTCTATTATCTCCCTCTTTCTGTCCAATTCTCTCTCCAATCCTTCTGTTTGTGGTTCTAATTCCCTCGTATTCTTCTAACTTCCAATTCAAACCCTAGGTTCATGACAGACCTGTAGCTGAAGAACGCCTTGGAAGAGAGAGATTGCAGATATTGCTGCAAAAAATGACATCTGGAGCAATCTATGAAGACCAGATTGCTTGCCGCTGTTCACCATAGTTGAATCAACATTGAAGTGCGATAGTGTCAAAGTTGAAGACGACATGTTTGAGTCCTTCCACTTGTAAATTTGAGAATCCTTAGAATGTCAAAAGAGTATTGTTTGGGTGATTTGTCAAGCATCTTTTGGTTGGTTGGGAGATTGTTTTCCAATTTTTTGACTATAGCCATCCTAGAGTATGTGGAATATGGTTGTGTACTTAGTAAAAGAGATGAAAAAAAAGTTTGGAAAGCAATTGTTAAAAAATGGAGTATATCCTCATCAACTCTCGAAGCCTTGGTGGACTCTTGACTACTCTCAAACTGGGAAGAGATGATGGAGGACATTGGGCAGCCTGTAAAGACACACTAGATGCTGTAAAACTAGTTCATATGGTCAAGCATTAATTTGGAATGTTTTGGTTGACGAAGGGTCCTTGTCGGAGCTTTAAGCAGCCTAGTTTTATGTTTTATGCATTATGATATTTTTGCCATTCTACATCTATTTCCCTAAAGTCTTCTTTTTTTTGGATAGGTTTTCCTAAAGTCTTTTGGTAACTCTAATTATGTGTGTGGGTTTTATTTATGGTGTTTTTGTTAGTAGTAATTTCAATTTTTGTTTAGTTTTCCTACTAGGGACAGGATTTTTCTAACCCTAGTAGGAACGATATTACTAGAGCTCTATAAATACATTGTAACCTCTTTTCTGATTAGTGAATGGAATAACCACCTACAATTTTCTCTAAAGAAATATGCTGTCTTTAAATTGTATGATACAATTATAACCTAAGAAGCATGGGCATACCGGTGAAGGTGTTGTACTAGTGTCACCGGTGTGTCAACCAACAGGCACGGCCACACGGCACGCCCCACACTTATTTATTATTTATGAAATGGGTACATGATGGGACATGTGCAGGATATGCGTGTCTCCTTGGCAGACACTTCATATACACATATAGAATTAGGAAACCAACCTTGAAGACAAGATGAATGGGAGGGACAAGGGTTGAAGACGAGATGATTAGGCTGTGTTCTAGGAGTGACTAATGATGACTGGACTGAACTCTGCGTTTTACTAACCTGTGAATTGGATTGTGGGCACGATGACTGATGGTGACATTGGTGAGTGGTGACCATGACTGAATCTTGTGAGGAAGATTACAATGAAGTGGCTGGGGTCAAGATGAGTAGTGTGCGATTGAGTTTTTTTTGTGACATCAATGTTGTGATGTAGCTGCATGTCTGTTGGAGTTTTTGAGGACAACTCAGGTCTTAACATTTTGAATCCCTATGAGTTGTGATGATGACTCTCTGATTCTTCTTGAATCTCGATGTGTATATTACAATATTTTGTAAGGCTTGAGTGGTTTCTTCTGGGTACTTGATACATATTATATACTTAATCGTGTTGGACTGCTGAGTTGAATTTTCTTAGTGCAGAATATCCTATTCTAATATTATAGGTTACATTGTTATTTTTTTTAGAATTTTGCATTATGGATTTTAAATACACGAATTTTTTATAGATGCATATGTATGAGTTTGGAATATATTTTTATATTTTATCATGTCATTAGATATATAAAAGTTCAGTTCATTAATTAATGTATCCCAACTGTGTCGTGTCTTACTTTTTTGAAAAATGCCATGTCCCGTATCCTGTGTTTGTGCTTCATAGATCATAACCCTAGGTGCAATGCCTAAAAGATATTCTCTCTCTTTCCTAATCTTTCAATTTCAGATTCTTAATTTCATAACCCTACTTCCAGATATATTTTCCATCTTTTCAGATATATTTTACCTCTAAAGTACCTACCAATTTTCCCTAGATTTCTAACCCTATCATTCTGGTGAGTTTTGAAGGCTGAGAAGCAACTGTATTGCTGCAGGAATGCTCTTAACCATTATGGTGCTTTTGTGCAAATGAAGCCGCATGGAGGATGGTGGTCAACCAATTGGAAATGTATTCATTTATATGTCTGAAATATATAAATGCAATCCTATGGCTGATAGAGTAAATAAATATATAATAAATGATATATGTAATCATAGATGAGTGCTATTAGTGCACTATTTTTTTTTTTTTTTTTTGGGGGGGGGGGGTTTACATGAATTTTGTGGTGATGTAAATGTGTGTGAAGAGTTGGTATTATAATTGTTGGATGAGATTAGGTGTTCAAGTTTAAAAAAGAAAGATAAGGTGGTTGGATAAGATAAAGATTTAAAAAGGAAGCCTAGAAGATATGATAAAGCTCCAAGATTCAAGGGAGAGATTCAAGCTTGAAACTAGAAGATAAAGGGCAACATGTTTTGAATATTAGTTACTGCTATCTAAATTTGAATTTGCGCCTATTTTCTAGGAGATGAGTAGATATTTTGCCTTGTATAAATAGCTCCCGTTGGATTCAACAAATTCTCAAGTACGCTTTCAAGAATTTAGCTTATTTCATGGTATCAGAACCAAATCCTGGTCACCTAGATCTTAAGGTCTAGTTTGTTTACAAAATCATGACTGAAACTCTACCAAACCCAACCATAACCGAAGCCTCAACCACGAGTTCTCCTAATCCTCATTCTCCACCAAATTTTTCTACAAATCCTATTGATAACTATCCTCTAGATTACTCAACATAAGTTAAATGGGAGTAATTTTAGAGAATGGTTTCAATCAGTATTGTTTATAATCAAAGAGAAAGGAAAAGCTGGATACTTGATAGGAGCAATTCCTACTCCACCAACCATAGTAGCCAATTATGGTACCTGGGAAGCAGAAAACTCTTAACTATTATGGCATGGCTGATCAACTCGATGGAGCCAAGGATTGAGAGAACCTATCTCTTGTACAAGACGACGAAGGAGATTTGGGATGCATTCCAAGAAATGTACTCAAATTTGGAGAATATCTCTCAATGTTTTGAGATCAACTCAGTCATTTGTACAACCAAACAAGATAATCTGAATGTTACATAATACTATAATGTTTTGGTTGAGTTATGGCATGAGATGGATTTATTCTACACTGTCAATTGGGAGTGTGACGGATTGCCCCGTTTGACATCCTAGGGTTCCTGGTGACACGCACAAGTCCCCCAAGGCCATCCTTTCCCATATGTGGTAGGCAAGCTTGGCACACGCCAACACACACAATACTTTGGGTAGGATAGAGACAATACTTGCAAAACATATAGCCATCAGTGCACATTTCGGTATTATGGGCCACACATGCATCATATGCTATCCTGCTAGTTCACATGAGTAGGGGGATTCTTTGAGTTTGTGACAAGCTCCCCCCCAATCCATTAACGCCCTCGTAGCAGAATCGTGAGTCTCGCTTCTCGCGCCTTCCACAAAAAGAGCAACAAATTCTTCACACAAATTGCAACGCCATCCCCTCAATGGATGGGTTCCCCCACACATGCTTGTGACTACTAGCCCCCTGCTAGCCCTTGCACAAACCCACTGGTGACTACTAGCGCCTCTCGCTAGTCCTCGCATCGGTGCTTGTAGTGAAGAGCACACATGCTGCTTCCCATTGGGCCAATCCACGCATACCCAGGGTCACATCAAAGCTCTTTTGCACATCCATTTTAGTGCTCCATGAACCCAACAGCCACATGGCAGGTCCAATCTCTGCAAGTTGGCCTTTCGCATCCGTCACCCCCAAAGCGTCTCTTTTCCAACATGCTTACCAACGTGGTTGGTAAAATGCCTCTTGGCGACGGTCCCAACGATCACATCCAATGGAACGTGCGCCAAAGATCTCTCGCATTTTATGATGCAACATCCTAGCAGAGCTCTGCTTTGATACCAGATTGTTGATATTAGGACTATCGAACCAGCACCAAACCGAATAGAACTCCCACTTGAATCCTTACACACACACAGAATTAGAAACCAATCAAGTAATCAGACAAAAACATAATGGAAAAGAATATATACAAAAAAATAAATCAAACCAGCAAGAGACGAGATTTATCCTAGTTCGGAATGCCCTTTGGCAAACTTACATCCAACAGTCCAACACCCACACATAGCAATCTTTATTCAGATTAAACCAATCGGTACATTAGGCTTTTAACCCTCATCTATATCCTCGAGTACACACAACTCATTTTCTCAAAAATACACAAGACTAAATACTAATCACTCGGCCTTTCTTTCTTAAGAATGAAACCAACACTCGATCATAGATGAAATAAAAACTCTCTCTCTTGAATTGCCTCTTGACTGCCTCCCATGCCCTCTTATTTATAGAAATGGCACACACCCCAATATAACTAACTATTATTGGGATATTTACAATTAGGCCCCTGAAATACTAAGTGTATTGCCCTTGGTATTTTAAACCTAATTGATCTAATCTTCCAGTCGATGCATTTCCAATATTTATTGATCTTCTATTAGACATACTCGAGGCAAACACAACATGGAGTGTTCAGTTGATAGCAAAAAATACAATAAAATGTTATAAAAAGATAGTGTTTTTGATTTTCTCCATGGTCTTAACTCTAATTCGGACGAAGTTCATGGAAGATTATTAGGTACTAAACCCTTACCTACACTTAGAGAAGTGTTTGTTGAGGCAAGGAGAGAGGAAATCAGGCGTAAGGTGATGCTTTCCCAACAGACAAACTCTATTTTAAGTCATCAAAACTCTGCTCTTGCTACTGTCAAATAGGTGGATACTTTGTCAAGAAATCAGGGGAAGGACAAGTAGTGGTGTGACAACTGTAACAAACCCTACCATACGTGGGAAACATGCTGGAAGATTCATGGCAAACCAGTAAACTGGAATCCATGAAACAAGAGGGAAACAACCAGATCAGCTTATGCTGCCGAAGTCTCTACTGAATTTGGAAATAACTCGAATCTAAATCTATCAGCAGAGCAGGTTTAAACCTTGTACAGGTTGCTAAATCAAGGTATAAACCCCTCAAGTCCTCCTACTCCTCAGCCAATAGCTTCAATAGTCCTACAAGGTATTCCTCATTGCTCACTAGTCTTACGAAAGCTCCCTAAACATGTTTGGATAGTGGATATTGGTGCATCAGATCATATGTCAAGTTTTGCTAACTCTATGATGGATTATACACCTTGCAACACAACTATTGATATTTCTATGGCTAATGGCACAATCTCTCTTGCCTTGAGGTTTGAAATAGCGTATTTATCAAAACTAAAGTTAGATTTGTTCTACATGTACTGGGATTGCAGGGAAATTTACTATCAATTAGTAAATTCACAAGAGATTTGAGTTGTAGTGTAACTTTTTTTCCCATGCTACTTTATATTTTTTAGGTTTAGGCTTCAGGGATGATGATTAGTAGTGCTAAGGCTAGAGATGACCTTTACTATATGACAGAAGATGTTCCAAATTCTTCAACCAGTAAAGCTGTCCTTACTGTAACAACTAATGCTGTCCTTACTGTAACAACTAATGCCAATGTTCTGTTGTTGTATAAACGCCTAGGACATCCTAGTTTCCTATATCTAAAATCCTTCTATCTTCACCTTTTCATTAATAAAGAGCAATCTTTTAAATGTGAACAATGTACTCTTGCAAAACAACCTCGTTCTCATTATTCTATATAGCCCTATAAACCATCTAAACCTTTTCACTCGATCCATAGTGATACATGGGGTCCTTCTAAACTTCCCAATATCATTATTCTATATAGCCCTATAAACCATCTAAACCTTTTCACTCGATCCATAGTGATACATGGGGTCCTTCTAAACTTCCCAATATCTTGGGTTCTCGATAGTTCATACATTTCATTGATGATCATACTAGAGTTTGGTGGGTCTATCTTATGAGAGAAAAATTAGAGGCCACTAACACTTTCAAAAGGTTTCACAAACTCATTTTGAATGTGTTTCAAACTCCTATTCATGTTCTTCAAACTGATAATGGCCAAAAATACTTTTCTCATGATTTCATTGACTATCTCTTTGAACATGGCATATTTCATCAAAGCTCATGTCTATACACTTCTCAACAAAATGGAATGGTTGAGAGAAAAAAATAGACACCTGCTTGAGGTGGCCCGAGCTATGATGTTTACTACCTATGTTCCTCATTCCTATTGAGGGGAAACTGTTCTGACAACTGCTTATCTAATCAACCAACTTCCCTCTAAAGCCCTGCTATTTAGAACTCCTCTTAACACCCTTTGTGATCTGTGTCCAAATGTTCATCTGCTCACTTCTCTTTCTCCCAATGTTTTTGGTTGCATTGTGTATGTTCACAACACCAATCCCTCTTAGACCAAATTTGAACCAAAGGCACTTAAGTGTATCTTTGTTGGGTATTCTCTTTCCCAAAAAGGATAAAGTGTTATTGCCCCTCTTGCAAATTTTTTGTGTCCTCTAATGTCACATTCTATGAGGATCACTCATTTTATCCTCCTACATCTACTCTAGAGGAAACTGACAGTACAAAGTGGCATTGAGATCCTCTCATCTCTCTTCCTTTGCTGGGCTCTACACTGCCAGTATGTTCTCAAGGGAGAGCATTATCAGCATCACCTTCTGACAATGTACTAGTAACTCCTACCTTGCCTGATACCTCTTTGCACCACCCTCTTGATTCACACCCTGATCCACACCCTCCTGATACCTCTATGCCTGATATCCCGACTCATAAACCAGTTCCCGCCACTCATCTTTCGACTCCAGCTATTGACAGTCCTCTTCTAGTTTATTCTAGACAGCCTAAAGGTCATTAGGACCCTTAGCACAATCAACCATCAATTCCAGAGGCTGGTCCATTTGAGGACAACACTACTACAAGGATGGATGACTTGGATTGGACTGTTCCTATAGCACTACGAAAAGGGGTAAGGTCATGTGTCAAGTACCCTATTTCTAATCATCTGACCTATACAAAATTGTTTCCTCAGTTTAGGGCTTTTGTTGCAAGTATTGACATCATTGAAATTCCCAAAACTATTCGATGTATTATGAAGGATCCTAAGTGGAAGGCTGCTGTTTTGGAAGAAATGAAAGCATTGGTTGGAAATAATACATGGGATATAGTATAATTGCCCTCAAATAAGAAGGTAGTCGGGTGTAAGTGGGTATTTATAGTAAAATATTATACAGATGGGAGTGTTGAAAGATATAAGGCTCGATTGGTGGCCCAAGGGTTCATATAAACTTATGGGATCGACTATGAAGAGACATTTGCTCTTGTGGTTAAGCTGAATTCTATCAGGGTATTACTCTCTATTGCTATTACTTTAGAGTGGCCTTTATTTCAATCTGATATTAAAAATGCCTTTCTTAACGGAGATTTGGATGAGGAGATATATATGCGGGTTCCTCCTGGTTTTGAGCATGAAGTTGACAGTGGAAATTGGAAAGGTTTATAAACTAAAAATGTCTCTATATGGGTTAAAGCAATTACCAAGAGCTTGGTTCAAGAAGTTTGGCATCACCCTAAATTGGTTATGGTATAAATAGGGGTAGGCAGACCATACTTTGTTCATAAAACACACATCAAATGGAAGGAAGACTATATCAATTGTCTATGTGGATGATATTATAGTGACAGGAGATGACATGCAAGAAATAGTGAACTTGAAGATGCAATTGAGAGCTGAATTTGATGTTAAGGACCTAAGAACAATGAGGTATTTCTTAGGAATGGAGGTGTCTCAGAGTAAAGAAGGTATATTCATCTCATAGAGAAAATATACATTGGATTTATTGAAAGAAACATGAATGTTAGGGTGTAGACCTACTGGAACACTCCAGAAAAGAATTGGAAATTAGGAGAAATCAATGATGGTGGTTGAAAAAATTAATTTACTTGTCCCTTACAAGGCTGAACATAGCCTATGCAATGAGAGTGATAAGTCAATATATGCATTCTCCCACTCAAATATATATGAATGTTGTGTTTCATGTTCTAAGGTATCTAAAAGGGATAATTAGAAAAGGATTACTATTTCAGAAAACCAAGGAGAGGGAAATTGAGGGCTTTTTTGTTGATGCAGATTGGGAAGGGTTTATTGAAGATGGCCGGTCAACCTTAGGTTTTGTACCAAAGTATGGGAAAATGTGGTTACATGGAGAAGTAAGAAGCAGTCGGTTGTTGCCCGCAACAGTGTTAGAGGCAAAATTCCGAGCTATAGCTCAAAGAATTTGTGAAGTGATTTGGTTAGAAAGGCTGATGGAAGACCTACATATTCCTTTGTCACATCAAACAAAGGTGTACATTGATAGTAAATCAACAATTAGTATTGTTAAAAATCCAATTCAGCATGATCGCATGAAGCATGTGAGAATAGACCGAAGCTTTATAAAGAGGGAAATTGAGGAAGGAGGAATTAACCTATCCTATATTCCTACAAGTAGTCAAGTGGCTGATGTGTTTACAAAAGCCATGGCAAGACCAAGTTTCGAATTGCTAATTGGCAATGACTAGTATTTATTTTTCAGCTTGAGGGAGAGTGTTGGACGAGATTAGGTGTTCAAGTTTAAAAAGAAAAGATAAGGTGTTTGGATAAGATAAAGATTTAAAAAGGAAGTCTAGAAAATAGGATTAAACTCCAAGATTCAAGGGAGAAATTCAAACTTGAAACCAGAAGATAAAGGGTAACATGTTTTGAATATTAGTTACTGTTATCTAAATTTGAATTTGCTCCTATTTTCTAGGAGATAAGAGTAGATATTTTGCCTTGTATAAATAACTTCCTTCGGATTCAATAAATTCTAAAGTAAGCTTTCAAGAATTTAGCTTATTTCAATAACCTGCCCATATTTTCCCTTTGAAGGTACATGAGTGGATTCTCTTCCATTTTGATTATGACTTCCTCGATAAAGTGACCATGTCATTAAACTGCTACTATGATTTATTTATGAGATTTTAGGGTGGGGTGGACCAAGCAGACATATGGAATCTTATAGGCAAACAAGATTTAGCATTCTTTTTTTTTATTATCATTTTTTGATCTAATCTGTTGTTTGATCAATAATATAAAAATTAAAACTAAATTTATAGTCCAGCTGAGCTAGGCTACAAATGTCTATCCCTAGTACAACATGAAAAATGGTTGGTTCTAAATGTTGACCAGGGAGGCTTTTTGTGCCTTGATTCAAAAGCTGGTCCTAGAAAATTTGCATACGCTTCCTGTGTATGCCTATCTTTTACATTCATGTGCTTTTAAGCATTTTGTTTTTGTCATTTTTTTTTGGGGTTGGTGGGGTTTGGTTATACTTCTTACTGGTTAGTATTTTATTTCTTCAATTTGGGAGGATGGTTTATTGTTCTTCTGTATGTTTAACATAAAGTGTTGATAGTCCCATAGTCTTCATAATTTCATAATTCTTATTATGGGGTGATGTTTAGCTTTTCTGATGTGTTATTGGCTTACAGTTGCGTTACCTTACTAATATATATTTTTGCCTTGATCATCATTGTGCATCAATGATAATCTTAAGTCTCCAATGTGATAGTGAGAATATTTCTTCAATCCTTGGTTCAAGTGTGTTCTGGCAAGAAGCAATTAGAAGTATTTATTGCATGGCATTCTCTGCATATAATGTTGCTAATTTTCTCTTCCTTTAGGATTTTATGTTCTATGTGCGTGCATATAGATCCATGTATATAATTTTTTTAAATTTATCATGATGTCATACCTGTTTTTGTTTTTTATTTTATGAGTTATGGATGGCCACTATTCAGGCTCATTGATATGGGTGCATTTTAAAGTATAGGGTATACGGTTATAGTGGGTTGCATAATGAATATATTTCTTTAATGTATTACAGCTTTGGGAGAAATATTTCTAAAGCCAGGGCTTTTAGAAATTTGTCCATCTATAAGATGACAAGGAAAGAAACTCATTTTTTTCGAAATCCAGTAAAAGGCTGTAAAACTCTTCATACCAAAGGTTTTTGATATTCTGGCACCTGTTGTGCCACAATATCGTGTAGTTATATTTGTTTGATGGGAGCGCCTCTAGAATTTCTTATGCTACGACAACACTTTTTGGTCCTCTTCCCCATTTACAACCACCACCATAATGCTTTCTTGCATTTTATTATGTACTTTATTTCTTTTCCTTTGTTGATAGAGTCTTTGTTTTGAACTATATAATGTGTTGCATGATATCTTAATCTCATCGAAGTTGTATTTGTTGTCTGAGTGAGGATTTGACCAATTTGAATTCATTTTTATTTGATGTCTGATGTGCACTAGCGGGTTGGTCTGCAATTCAAGTAGCTTTTAAATTTGTGTGCTTATGTTTTGATGGAGTGCTTTTATTGCAGAGGATTTTACCAATTATCATCAATGGCACGGTTTTTCTGAGACATTGCCAAGAGTAAGTCGTATGTAATTGTTATCTTTGAACTTCTGGCTTTAAATTCTGTGGATAGGGATTGATCCTGTGAGTAGAAATGGAAACCAAATACGCAAAGGTATTGGATAGTCGCCGAAGAGTTGTCGTTGACTTGAAGAGAAAGCGGGCGGCCAGGTGTGAAGCACATTTCTCTGGCACAGCCTGCAGTGAACTGTCACAGAAGACCACCTTTAATTCTTCCATCCATAAGCTTCGGAAGAGGAGAAAGTTGGATGATTCTAAAGGCAAGAGTAGATGTTGTGCTTCTTGGTTCAAAAAATCTTTGCTTCAATGTTACTCAAATTATGCTAAAAGTGGTATCCCTCAACGTCTGATGTTTTATCAAAGTGGCGAATGGATTGATTTTCCTCAGGATCTTGTTGGTTTGATTCAGAGAGACTTTCAGTTGAAGAAGGCCGCCACTGAGGTGCAGTATAATGGTCATCCATTAGTTCTTGATTTTTTGCATATGATGAGTTTGGACTTAAAGACAGGTTTACAGGAGCCTATTGCCTGGATTGATGAGGCCGGTAAATGCTTCTTCCCAGAAATCTTTTCTAATGGTGATGAGCTTCATCATGAGAACTGCTACCATGGCAATGAGAAAGATCAGGGGCATCTGTTTATAGGGCCTGGTGGGTGCCAGGATATTAAGCTGCAGATTGAGATTGAAGTGAATGGATCGGATAAGTTTAAGGAGTACAGTGGAGAGTCAGATACAGTTGTTAAGCAAATTGAAGTGGATGTGAAACCTGCCAATAACCATTGTGATGTAGGAGTTGAGGATAGTAGTGTCAAAGTGGCTGATGCAAAAGTTGGTTTTGCTGCTGAGGGAAACCAACAAGCGGAGAAAAATCTGCTGACCACTATGGATGCTGTATTTGGATATATGGATACTGATGCTGTGAGGAAAATATTTTACTTGGGTATGGGATCATCTGCTAGTGTAGACATTGTCAATCTATATCCTGTCTTGGGTTCTTTGATGGAAGCTCGATTAGAGTTGTTCCACAAGCAGATTGAGGTAACGAAAAAATACCGTGGAGATGCAAACGTTCGATATGCTTGGCTTCCTTCATCCAAAGAACTTATGTCTGGTATGATGATGTATGGGCTTGCGCATTGTGGAACATCCAAAATAAAATCCACTTATGGCATTGGTCTTCATCTTTTACCTGCAAGCTGCACTGCTACCAGGTCTGAGGTTTATTCATGTATTTGGTCTCTATAGATCAGTGTTATTAAAGGCGCGCCTTGATGCCAGGCGCAAGCTTGGCGCCTAGCAACAAATCAGGCGGGCGAGATTTGCCCAGGCGCACTTGGGCGCACCCAAGCCCTCAGGCGTAGCCTTGGGCTTAGGCGTGCCAAGGCTGCGCCTGGTTTATTTTAGTTTAATTTTAGTATTAGTTTTCAGATTTTAAGAAAATATTAAATTGAAATTGATTTCTTGCTATATTTTAATCAAATCTAATCCTAATTCTAATTATACTTAAATAAATCAGCTGCCATTCTTGGTTCCAGCCTTCCCTTTTCTCGGTTCCAGCATGTATACATTACAACATATTTACATTTCTTTAGTTTAAGTAAATGTCCACTTTTCTTTAATTTATATTTTACCTTCTATTTACTTTAATACATAAATGTAAATAAGAAAGTACCCCCATTTGGATTCAATAAAAATATCTAAAAAATTAAAATCCATAAAAATAAGAAAATAGAATTTTGGTTTTAGTACAAACTTGAAATTTAGCGATTTTACCACTCCCAAAATACATACTTACTATTTCTTGAAAAATTCATTAAAAATCATTTTAACAACAATGAATATTAGCTATCAAAATATCGGGAGATAGTTTTTTAAAATGAAAACATTTTCTTATTTGTCTCCTTATAATGCTCTAATCTTCTAAACTTAGAAAAATAACATTTTTCAAAATGAAAGCATTTTCTTGATTGTGGACTTGTAGTGTTTATTGATTGTGGGCTTGTAGTGTTTATGTATTTATTTAGAACTTTGCATGATGATTGATACTTGTTTGAGTTTGAGTATTATCTCTTTGTTTTTCTTAAGATGGTCTTTAGAGTGGTATTGTTGTTGACATGTTGTGAATCTTGCAGGAATCAAAAATTTAAAATGTCATCAAACACTAGTGATCCTAATCCTGATAGTAGCTCTGCTGATAGAAGAAAAGATCTAGCATAGAAATATCATAGTTAACATATGTTGAATTTTATATTTTTTCTATAACATGCTTGTTAAAATATTATTAGAAGTTATGACCTATTTTATATCTTTTTCTTCAAGTAGGACATGTTTTTATTTTATTTTATTTTTATTGACTTACGCCTAGTTCCACTAGGGTCGCGCCTCACCTTGCGCCTCAGGCTCCAAGACCCTTGTGCGCCTTAGCGCGTCTTGGGCCTTTAATAACACAGCTATAGATATAATATACTGCAATTGATGTGACTCTTGTCTCCCCTTCAACTAATAGAACATCAACCTATTAGAGGACTGAAGAGACTGCACTGTGTGTTCTCTGTCTTGCTATTGGCGTTCATTATGATGAATAATAGAACTGGTGTGGCTGGTGCATCTTTGTTTGTGGTAAATGGTCGTTGAATTTTGGGTTGTTGAATAAATCTTTTTATTATGTTTAGCATAACACATGCTTCAGTTGTTCACAGCAGAAGTGGCAATGATGCCACATCTACACAAAAAACATCTTTTTAATCATTTTTCACATGAATGAGCATAGCATGGCTATGGCTTTATCGTTGTTGCAGTATGGAGAATCTTGGGTTATTCATTAAAGTTTTTGTTGTTTGAAAATTAAGTAATGAATGGATAAGATCAACCATTCTGTTTGTTGAGGCAGGGATCTTTTGGTTACTAGCAATGATATGTATAATTGACAAATCTTGTATTTACTTTTGGAAGTTTTGTTTTCTTTTTTTCCCTTTTCCATTGATTGGCTTTTTTTTCTCCTTTCCATTTATTTTGGGGAGGAGTGGGTATTGGGAATATGGAGCAGAAGCCCTGGGGCAGGGGTGAAAGACCAAACTCATGATCTGAGTCATTCACATTCCCCTGATTGGGATGGAGTTGCCATTGGGCTAACGGGTCACTTAGCTGTTCATTTGTTTCCTCTTAAACCAGTGGTCTTTCTTCTTGCTTGTTTTTATTTTTTGGTTGCAATTCAATAGTTATATCCAAATCTATCGGGTTAAATGGGATCTGATATAGATTTAACTCCGTTTCTTCCTGCTTTGTTTTTTTTTTTTTTCCCTCCTACAGTGCAAGTTATTGTGATGTTGACGAAAATGGGGTTCGACACATGGTGTTTTGTCGCGTAATAATGGGAAATATGGAGCTTGTTCATGCAGGATCTAAGCAATTCCATCCTAGCTGTGAGGACTTTGATAGTGGAGTGGATGATCACCTAAATCCAGGAAATTATATAATCTGGGATATGAATAGGAATACTCATGTCTACCCTGAATATGCTGTTAGTTTCAAAGTCTTATCTGATGCTAAAGGTGATTTTACCTCTTTTAAGTTCTTACCTTGTTTGAGAGCCACTGTTTTTTCTTTTTCTTTCTGATATTGCATGGGGCCTAATATATATATGACCATGATACTTTTCTACATTGATGTGTTGCTGACAAATTTGGATGGCTTGGGACGAGTCAGTAAATTGATTTCTGTTTCCAATCTCCTATAACAGCCTAAAAGTTTGACAGCTGCTTGGTGAAAGCAGTATTTCATCAATCCATGCTTACTCTTTAAGTCTTATGTGCTAGTGGACTTGAACTGCATTCAAGATATGTGGGCTTTCTTTCCAGAGGGTGTATTATTTTTTATGTGGCCCTAGTATTTATTTTCTGAAACTTTTCAGCAGATAGCCTAGTACTTATATTTTCCTGCAGGGTTCTTGGTTGGAAATGAGAGCAAGCTTGATATTTCGGGTGTAACTACTTGTTCTCCAGAAACATTTGTTGCCTTAGAGTCATATCCAGCTCAATTGGTAAGTTTTGTTTTAATCTTCTTGTTCTACCTTTAGTTTTTCTTTACCTGTTTGTACTTATTCTTTTTATCATCTTGAAAGCTCGGAAATTAATTGAGGACTATGAGTGAAGCTTGGGTTTAATTGCTAATGTTATAATCTGGTTGACTACATGCGCTGTTATTAACTTTGTGTGAATATTTATTTAATTGTTGCAGCCATGGTAGAGCTCAGATCTTTATCATGGACATCGCTGGAACTCATTGGCTGTTTTAGTAGCTTGTTTGAACAGTTTGAGGAGTCTAGTTTGAGTACTACAAGCAAACATATTAAGGAAAAAATCCTTTTTGTTATGCTACTAGTACTTGCTATTCTTTCAAGCTTTGCTGAGGAAGGTTTACAGGCCATAAAATAATGGACACTTTTGAACAAATTGACTGATTTATGGGTCTATATATTTTAGACTCCAGGTAAGTGATACATTTATGTCATGCTTCTGTGTAGACAATGGAACTGGATGAATACAGTAGGATTTATGGCTATAAAAACTGCTAGTGTCAGATATGGCACTTGTTCAAGAGAATCTAATATGGTGAGCAAGCAGTCCTTGTAATTCTATAGATGGTTGGTGATAAGCTTGTTCTTGTTTGGATGCCTACAGGCTTCAGTTAGAGAGCCTAAGATCCAATGTTAATGTGTTTTGGGCCTAGGGAACAATAACAATTTTAGCAAGTGTCATCTTGTGTTGGACCAGCATTGTGTGGAGTCTGGACACTCGTCTGGATGCTTCTTAATTTTTGTTGTTTAACTTGGGCTTTTTAACATTTGGGGGGAAATGAGGGTGTTGAGGAATAATATAATATATCTCTAAAATGTAAAGAGAAGGTATATATGCAAAGAGCATACTAAGTACCTTAATTACAATAATATCCCTTACTGTATACTTAAAACACTTCAACACTCCCTCTCAAGTTGAAGCATATGTATTTAGCATGCCTAGATTAGTACAAATGTCTCTCACATGAGGACTGACCTCTTAAGTGTCTTAATGAGGAAATCAACCAATTGATCATTGGAGTCCAAAGACAACATCCTCGAAAAGCACCTTTCTTTAATAAAATGGCCATCAATCTCAATGTGCTTGGTTCTCTTGTGGAATACAAGATTTGAAGCAATGTGCATAGCCTTTTGATTGTCACACTCTACATGTACTAGCAAGATAAAAGGGAAATACTGTAATTAGAATATACTAGAGGAGGAGAGTAGTATATTAGAAAGTATGCAGTAAAGGGATGTACTTAGTTTGTTGCTGCATTGAGCAGCTTGTACATTCCTAGCACATGTAACCGGTTACTTGCACATGGGGGAGGGGGTTAGAATTAGCTATAAATAAGAGTTGATTACACCCCACGATAGATATGAAAATTCTCTGGAAATTTTGATTGTTTTCTCCCTCTTTCTCTCTCTGTTCCATCTTCTTTTCTCCCTAAACCTCTCTGATTTCTCCCTATTTCTTTCTCGATCCTTCTATTGATTGAGAATTCTTAGTTAGATCCTTCGAGAGTTGACAACACTTAAACTACATAGACTTGATGTTAATGATTTCTAACTTCTCAAGTAATTGTTTTAGCCATAATAACTCACAAGTTGTTAGGGCCATGGTTGCATTTAGCTTCTGCATTGGATCTAGCAATAACATTTTATTTCTTTCTCATCCAAGAGTAAATTGCCACCAACAAATACACAATATCCAGATGGGAATCATCTGTCTGTAGGTGATCTTGCCCAATTAGCATCTGTATATCCCACAATCTAGCTATGTCCATGATCTCAATACATCACACCTTGACTAGGGGCATTTTAATATATCAAAGAATATGAATCACTATATCACAAAGACAATCATAAGGTGAATCTAGAAATTGATTTACTATATACACAACATATGAAATATCAAGATGAGTCACTAAGGTAATTAAACTTGCCAACTAATCAATGATAGCACAAAGGGTCATAAATTGGCTCCCCCTTGCCCCGAAAACAACTTGATATTTGGGTCCTCCCATAGGCTTACATCTAAGTATGCCTGTCTTCTCAAGCATATCCAAGGAGTATTTCCTCTGAGAAATATAGATTCCCTGGTTTAACCAAGCCACTGCCAAGAAAATATTTTAGGAAACCCAAATCCTTGGTTTGAAATTGTCATTGAAGCTGAGCCTTGAACTTTATAATACCAACATCATCATTCTCTATAATAACTATATCATCAACATATACCATCAAGAGAATATGGCAATCGGATTGAGTGGGGTAAAAGACAAAATGATCAGCCCCACTTTGAGTTAACCTAAATTCTAGGATAGCTGAATTATTGAATCTATCAAACCAAGCTTGAGGAGATTGCTTTAAGCCATATAAGGATTTTTGTAGGTGGCACATTAGGCTAGACTCCCCCTGAGCAGCAAACCTAGGAGATTGCTCCCTATACACCTGCTCCTCTAAATCACTATGATAGAAAACATTCTTGATATTGAGCTTTATGGAGAGGCCAATGAAACATAGCAATAAGTGATAAAAAGAGACGAACATAGGAGATCTTAGCAACAGGAGAAAAGGTGTCCCTATAATCAAGACCAAAAATTTGAGTGTACCCTTTGGCTACAAGGTGAGCCTTGGGGCAATCAATGTGGCCATGAGGGGGAAACTTGATAGTAAAACTAACATCATCCAACAATAAACTTGCCCTTTGGAAAAGGTACCACGTTCCAAGTTCCATTAGAATGTAAAGTGGACATTTCTTCAACCATAGTATCTTGTTAGCTTGAATGGGAGAGGCCTTCTATAATAGTCTTACGAAGAGAGTCAAAAGACAAGTAATAGATAAAAGTAGAGTACCTAGGAGATAAGTGTGATAACTAGCAAATTTGGAAAGTGGATGTTTAGTAGTGCAATGATGAGTACTTTTATGAAGAACAATAGGCAAGTCAAGATTAGGAACAAAGGGAGACGGATTGGTGGTGGAAAGGCCAATTGGCATGAGGAATGAGTCCAGTGAGGGATTTATAGGTTTGTTAACGATTGCGATTGTTGGTGGGTTCACATGTTGAGGATGCTGTTGATAAGGCTGAAGATTAGGGCAATCAAAGCGAGATGAAGATGAGGGTGGAGAAGAAGAGGGAAGATCAAGAAAGGGGACAAGCTAGGGTAGGTTAGGTGACACCGATTGAGTAATGTAGAAGATTGAGGAAAATAAGGAGAGTCGTCAAAACAAGTAACATGAGCAAAAACAAAGTAGTTGGCCAACTTAGGGGAGTAGCATCAATACCCCTTTTGAAGATTTGATTAACCAAGGAAAACATATTTGAGAGAATGAGTTGCTAGCTTATCATGACTAGGGGTGAGTTGATGAACTAAACAAGTGCACCCAATGATGCACCCAATGATATGACGAGAGAGGGCATACAAGTCAACTTGAGGAACAAGAATGGAATGAGGAACTTGATCATTAAGGACAAAGAAGGGCATTCAGTTAATCAAGTAGCATGCTGTTAAGACAATATTATCCCAATATTGGAGAGGAATGTGCATGTGGTCTCAATTAAATGATTGGGTCTTTCATTCTGTAACCCTTGTTTTGAACCGACCTGACTTGGACCTCATACATTCGAATGAATAATTGAAAAAGGAGATTTGACATGCTTATTGACTTGGGAAAGAATTATGACTGTGTTGACAAGACTCGCTAAAGCAAAAAGACTAGACAAACAGGGAACCTTTTTCTTGAGACGAGTGCCCTAGTCGACAATGAATGTGTAGTGGTGAAGTGGTAGTTATGTAAGCCACTGATGAAGTATTTTAAGACAAATAGTAAGGTCCTTGAGACTTATACACTTGTGCAAATCATTTGTTCAGTCTTTCGATCTTGAACAAAAATGTATCACTGATAATAGTGGTAAATTTCCCAAGGCGTGATGACAGTGGTAAAGACCCTAAAGTAGGAAGGGGTTTTGCATTTCCAATACCTTGGACCAAGGCTTGAGAACCATTAGCCAGGGCAAGTAAAGATCCCAAGGTGTGATGATGTGAGAAGAGTGAACGATCACCAAACATATGATTGATAGCACTATAGTCAAAGTTCTGTGGACCATGAGAAGATGAGGACTCTGTAAAGCAAGCAGTGGGATTACGAATGTGAGCAAGGGATGTGATAGGTGAAGTGGCTTGTTATGATGCTCGTCCACTTGTGTTACCCCCCACAAGTAGGAGGGGGAACTTGCCTTGGTAGTGGCAAGAGCAGAGTGGCCTCCAGGTAAAGAGGGGGCTATCATCAACAATAATTGAAGAGACTTGAAGTAATATGGAAAATATCTCTGTCAAAGGTGAAAGGGAGGCACCACCTATAATTTGTGTTTTAATCGGCTCAAGTTTTGGCTGAATCCCATGGAGACAAAGAATGGGGAGCATCTTATCCTGTTGCCCTTGTTACTTATTCACATCAACATCAAACGGCATTAGTTCATTAAAATCAGTAATCGAAGCCTGAAGTTACCAAGATAAGTGGTTATGTTGAAATCATTTTGTTGAAGACGAAATAGAGCATCAATCACATCATATACATGTGTAATGTCACTTGTATACAGCTCACAGGCCCGAGTTCATAGGACATTATACTCATGAAGAGGTTGAAAAATAGGCATTGAAGTGGGCTCAATGGTCTGCCATATCGGACTATGTAACTGCGCATCCACCTTTCATTAAAGAGATTGATTATTCTCAGGAATGGTTGAGATGGTATGTGTTAAATGATCTTCAAGTTCATGCCCAAGAAACTGGATTTCCACTGCTGCAAACCATGCAGAATAATTTTTCCCATTCAATTTTCCTGTGGATTAGCATATATGAGAATTGGGGAATGGTAATAGTTGATGTTAATGTGATAGTTATGGATGAAGACCGTGGAGTTGACAAAGACATGATGATGATTACAAACCCGAATCCGATAATCAGTGAGAGAGCCGGAGATCAAGTCTTAAAATTGCCTAGAAAGTAAGGGATTGCAAACTTGCAACCAGATCTGAAGTTGAGAAGCAGATCTGCAGACCACTGGAAGGCATGGCGAGTAGCGCCCATAAGGAGATCGGTGCCTGTAAAGTTGACAGCGTCGGAGCAGTGAAGCAGATCTTGCAGGCGCGAAGCACTAGGAGTTGCAGCAGTGCCAAAGATTGGGGCCCATGAAGATGATGGCAGTTGGTGAGTAGCACTGGTGAGGTCGATGGTGGCAGTGTTAGTGAGTGGCAGTGCAGCACAGCAGATCTGCGCTCATAGGAGTTTTGGCAACGAGCAGCAGCATTGGAGATTGGCGCCAGTGAAGGCGACAATGGTCACCGAGCAATGCCGGTGAGGTCAATGGTTTGCATTACTAGTTAGGATTAGGGTTTGGCTCTGATACCATGTAGATGAATAATAATATTTATATATCTCTAAAATGTATAGACGAGGTATATATACAAGAGTATTCTAAGTACCCTAATTACAAGAATGCCCTATTGTATACTTAATACACTTCAACAGAGGGAAATTGTCTAGAGTTGTGTCTGAAGTTTAAACAAACAAGTTGAAAAACAATTAAATCATAAGAGTAATGTGTTACATATTGTCAGAGTTGGATCTGACAAAAGGGGAATTCTCCTCTGTGTTGGGGAGAATTAGTAAGAGTTGAGGGAAAAAGAGGGAGAGAATATAGAGTAATGAGAGAGAGAGAGAGAGAGAGAGGCGGGAGAAAATGACCAAAAGTATTCCAGGATGTTCTAATGGAGTGGGATCAGTTAGTCTTTATACTGATCCTGGCTCGGGAAAGGCGCCAAATGGCTGCCCAAAATTCAAACATTAGATATTTGGGTTTCAAAATAATTAATCAAATAAATACTACTAAGATTGAAAATAAAAAATTAAAATACATCATACAGACTTATATTTGATATTATGAACTTCTACCAATTAATAATATATTATTAAGATATTTATAGTTATAACAAATTTTTCATACATTAATTTCTTGTGTTGATACTTATTGCTTTATAATTATTTGCTTACAAAACAATACTAAGTACTAGATATATGTTTTTCGTATTTCTTGAATTATTTGCAAAAATAGCCTTGGGAGTATTAGAGCCAAAAGATAGAACAGTCATCTCACTCTCATAGCTCAACTGCCTGGCTCTTCCTCTTCCTGGCTTCCTGTTTCCTCGTGTCCATCTTTGTCAGTCATTCTGCAGATCTGCCTCCTCATCCTCCTTTTTTGAGCTTGTTATAACCCAGATCTGGGTTAAATTTCAATAAGATTTCAACAAAACCTATGCTTGGGTTCGAAATCCAGGCAAAACCAGAGCTGAGTATTCAATGAGACCCAGCGTTTCATTAAAATCGGGGTTTGAAGTTTGGAACCCACATCTGGGTTTCCTTTTTCTTCTTCAACCCCAGACCTGGGTTCTGCTTTACTTTCCTTTTTGTTTTTTGACCCAAAATTGTGTTTAGTGGTTCATTGGCAAATTTTTTTGACCTGGTTAAATCAAGCCAAGTCATCGGTTCTTGTTTGAACCCATTTGGTTCACCAGTTCTTTGGTGGATTTTTGTTGGCCATTTTATATGGACTACCTGAATTAGCTGACAACCAATTGACTAGTAATCTGATACCTGCTGTGACTATCCCAATTTGAGAACACTGCATTGTACAAATGATCCCTTAAGGGGCACAGAGTATGTGAAAGATTGAGTAGGAAAGCGGTACTACTACTAGAAATTAAGAAGCAAAATGGAAGATCATCCAAAAACCATACAACAGAGGACAGGCAAAAAGGTGTTCCGTTGTCAGCCAAGCATATAAAGTTGAAATTATGTATTCTTAAGCCAGTAAACTGAACTCTTGAAGTCTTCCTTGTCTTGTATAACATGAAATCCGGTTCTCATTGCTAATTTGGTTTATTGTCATCACCGAGCTTGTTAAGCTGTATCTATTCAAAGTGTAAAAAGTCTTGAGCATTTTTAGCTTGCCAAAACTCCATGCTTGAAGTGTAATGTTCTTATATTTCATTAGTGGATAGTAGGTTGTTAGACTTGAGTAGTGGAGACTCAATAGGTGTACTCTGGAGAACATATTCTCAGATCTGGTGTATAGTTTGTACTTTATTGGGCCCTACTTAGGGGAGGTCTGCCCCAACTGGGCACTGGTTCCCTTGCACAGCTCAATGACTTAAATAACTATGCTCCACTGTTCTTGACTTTCATATGGTTTGTTAATGATAAGTTGTATCTGGAGCTTTCTGGATTGATGCTGTTACTGTACAAATGTATATCCTCTTCAATCTTTAACATTTCTTTTGCTACTAGGTAAATAACGGCCATCAGGTTCCACCAGTTGTGATACATCAAGAGAAGGCTGCTAATATGGGCTCGAGCACCACTAGGATCCCCAAGTCTCCTTGGATGCCTTTCTCTATGTTGTTTGCTGCCATCTCAAACAAAGTCCCTCCTAAAGATATGAAACAAGTTGAAACTAATTATGAGTTGTTCAGGGTATGTCCTGTGACATTTATGGTAGCTTCTCCCCTTTTTCTGGGTTGGATTTTCATTTTGTTTTCCTTTTTCTGTTGGTTTCTGGCAGAGGAAGGAGATCAGCCGGAATGATTTTGTTCGAAAGTTGAGGCTGATAGTTGGAGATGCTTTATTGAGGTCCACAATAACAAATCTTCAGTCTAAGGTAGGCCCTTTACTTTTTTGAGAATGAAGTTTACTTGGTGGTGTGGGTTATATGGGTTAATAAGCTGTTGCTTCCTTTTTCTTTTGACAGAACTTGGTTGGATTATCACTTGTAAATTCTTATGTACAAACATGAGATCTTTGGTTATTCATATCAGATTTTGTGCATTGTCGTTCAAAGAACAATATAATGGCATACCACATGATTAAATAGAAAAAGCTTGTCAAGTTCATTATATTCTATTAAGCAGTAACGATACCCAGAAATACTTTTGACATTTAGACTTCTTATATTTGCTTATTATTCCCAATTGTTTCTGGAATCCTTATTGGTGTCATCCATCTATACTTTTGTTTTTATCAAAATTTGTTTAAAAGCTATACATATGGACTAGAACTTGCTTGCATTCACTAACTTTCACATTTCAGCATTCATTCTGTGACTGTAATTTGTGTTTAATCTATATCTGACTGCCTGTTCAAAAATGCTATTGAGTTGGGGTACTCCAAAAACATTGGTGACACCCCTAACCTTCCTGAAATAAAAAAGAAAAAAGGAAAAGAAAAAAGCTGCGGAGGAAATAGAAAAATAGCAGAAGGAAGAAAGAGATAATATAGAAAGTGCACAATTGTGGGCTTTGATAGCATCATCTGCAGTTGATTTGTGGTGATGACATAGGCAATGGGCTTTGCATCTTAAAAAATATTGCCCTTCTGAAGACTTTCTACCTGAGTTGGATTTGTGGCTTGGATTCTGTTAGAAGGATGCAGCCTTGTAGTATTATACATAGTGTTATGTTTCTCCTAGTTGCACCGAGTGAGTGAGTTTGTTTTGCATAAGCTGTATTTACACATAATTGTGAATAGAGAATTCAAATCTTCTTTTTCCCTCCCTATCATTCTCATTCTCTCTCTCTCTCTTTCTTCACTGATTCTAATGAAGACAATTGAAGTATGTAACCTGGGCACAATCCCGGTCATTTTTGCTGTGTACTTCTCACCAGCTGCTCATAACCAGAGTCAGCAATTGCCTCCTCACGACCTGCCTTTTGGGAGGTTGATTCTGATTATTGATGCCTGTTGATGCCGATGGGTCAATATATTATTGTAGAAAAATCTTGAAGATCAACGGGGGTGTTTTTTAAGAATTTAACGCCTCAAAAAAAATTCAGTCAATTGCCATGTGGTCTTTCGATCCCATGAGAGGCAGTACAACAAATTTTCTGTTGGAGAGGGCATTCCAATGATCATGTCTGATGGTTCTAGTGGTTGTGGGGTCCTTGGAATTTGACAAGGTTGGTGATTCCGTCATTCATGCCCTAGTGGGTGGTAGTGTCGTTTTGCATGGGATGGTTGGAGTTTGGAGAGGTCTTTTTGGCACCGTCTCCATTTTTTGGCTACTTCTGCATTGTATAAATGTTAGGTAGACCTTATAACTATATATATATATATATATTTCTGATTAGTAGTTTAACTCTCAGTGAAGCAAAGGTCTGACTCTTCAGAATTCTGCAGTCAGTATAGTTTCGAATAAGTTCCAGGCATTTGGTCAAGGGTCCATGATATCATTATTAGTTTTGCTAATTTGGAATATGTATGTGTGTATACTGAGGTTAAATTGGATCTATCTTTCTATTTGTTTTTGTTCTTCCCGTTTTCCTTTTTTCCCCATCTTTTTTTTATCTATTGTTACTGTTTTCTTATTTTATATAACTTCTTGCTGTTTTCTTATTTTCTGTAACTTGTTGCTAGAAAATGTTGTTGTCTAAATACTGTCTAATTCTAGTGATAGTAATTGTGTGATGGTCCTCAACCAACAACCCCCCCCGCCCTCCCCCCTCCCCCCTCCCCGTGTGCGCGGCGGCCAGCGGGAAAAAAAGCAACAGCACAATTAGTTAATTGCTTTTGGTGTATTATTCTGATCAGGGAAAGGAAAAAGTTCTATTTGGAAACGATGCCAATCAGGATGGCACTGAAAAGGTTGAATCTACTCTTGATCAGGTAAAGGCTAATTAATCCATGCCATGATTTATATATTAATCTGCACTTGTGCTGTTGAACTCAGGAGTTTCAAATCAATGCAATATTAGAACCAGAACCTATCAAATTTGACCTCTGTACAAATATATCAACTTTTGTTCAGTATATTGTTATTTTATTTTTTATATATTGTAACAAATAAAAACTAAATATGTTCATGGTAGCATGTCAATTCGATCAAACTCTGTTTTCCAGTTTGATCTGAACATAATCAAAAGTCAGAATGGAGGAAAACTTGGATTGGTTCTCTGAGTTGGTTGATCCATTCCCATTTGCTGTTGTATGTTAACTTATAGATCCCGAGTGTTTTCATTGATTTTAGCCCATGAATTGATGTTGAGATATTGTGGTGGTTGATTGTTGAAACGGGGGGGCCTGTGGCCCCGTGGAGCTAGGAAATCTTTTGGTCCTGAACAAAATTGATACGGATTGTCTTTATGTTATCTTTTGGTTCTCTTAGCTGATGGAGTGGGGAAATCCCTTCCGTCCTTAAATGCAATTTGTGGATCTGCTTGCAGGTAAACTCCAACTTCAAAAATGAACCGGATGCACCTGAAGAGCAACTTTAAAGCTCACCTGGAATCTAAACTACTTTTGAAGCATGAACTTTTTAGGCCGATACCGGACCGGACCTTACCTTTTTCTAGTACGAGAGATCATATCATGCTTGTGGTAGAAATGCGTCGACATGAAGATGTAAAATTCTAGTTGACCCGGTTTTAAGGCTTTAGGTGTGAAGTAATATGGACTCTGTTTGGTTGGAAGTTTCATCTTCCATTTTAATATTTGAACAACAGATGATGAAGTTGTACCGACTTGAAACCTCGCATATTGTAGATATATTTGTCTCTATATGATATATGTGTTCTTCCAAATGGACTTCTTCCTGAGCAGGTACTTAGTCAGGGACACTACTTCAGCGCTGAACCCTTTCAGTCGGTTGGAACGGCTAGACCTGTTTTTGTTCGGAAGCAAACTATCTTAAATTCTTCCCATTAATTTTATCATCTATGCACCTATACGGTACAGGAACTTTAACAGGAACCTTCACACTGAGCGAGCGGTTTTTTTTTTTTTTGCTTTTGGTTTTTCTGGGTTGCTTTATTTAGCTATATAAGTACTCCAATAAGAAAAAAGGGTAGGGAAGGCTTGTTAGGAAATAAACCTTTTAATATAACTACACGCACGCTCGCGTATGCTGCTGGTAGCATGGATTAGATGGAATGGGGGGTCGACTGACCCAATGTCTGTAAATCCATAATGTCCCATTAAACGGAGCAGTTCGCTGGGTGAGTTGCAGAAGACAGTTCCATTCGAATTGACAAAAATGTCACTTCGTCATAGCAAGAATTCTGGTTAGGGAGTGGGAGTGGGTGGTCCTGACTTTCGGCCAATCTTTCAAACTTGGAACCTGTTCTAAACCTACCCTAGCAATGGGCCATGCTTAATAGATTGGCGCTTGTCCAGTGGTTCTTTTTTAGCATCCAAAGCCATTGGATATTGCTGTCAATAATGGTGGACTGGTGGAGGACATGTATTCTGTGGTATTGCTGCGTGTCTTTTGTGAGACCAATGATTTATGTATAGTTTGGTAACAACATTTTGGTTAGATGGGTGTGATGTATTTATTGATGATTTAAATTCACAAGTACCAGAGTAGGAAGTAATTTTATGGAAGTAGTAGTAGTATGTAGGACAGTACGTAGTAGTAGTATGTAGGACAAGGAAAGAAATAGAGAGCACAAGAAGACATGGAAATGGGAAGAGAAGAAAAGGTAAGCCCGCTTGAATGCCGGGCAGAAGAAGGGCAGGGCAGCTGGGGGTAGCAGAGGCGAGGGACAGTATGGTCGCAATCAGAGAGCCTCCGATCTGCATGCCCCTCTGCTCAGACAGAGGGGAGAGAATGAGAGGAAAAAATATATATATATATATATAAAATAAGAGAGATGAGAGGAGAGGGTGACAGTACAGATAGAGAGAGAGAGATAGATAGAGAGAGAGAGAGGAAAAGGCTGCAAAAATGAATGAAAAACAGTGGGCAGAAGTGGGGGCAGCGAGGCGTCAATCATAAAGCAATAGATTGCAAAATCATTTTTGCTTTTGTCTCTTTTCCCCTTCTCTCTCTCTCTCTCTCTCTCTCTCTCTCCAAGCTGCCTTGTAAAATACGTATCACTGCACAGTCTACTGCTCGTACATTGCATGCATATGGATGGATGTACATACTTGGTCTTGTGTCTCTTTTGGCCTTTAGCACCCCATCTGCCTGCCCTTAGCCTTAAAAACATGTTTTCTTGGAAATTCCTTCCTACTTTAACAATTTTTTTCTATAAAATATAGCTAAGGTTAAATTATTCAAAAATAAAAAAAAAACTTACTTTCACTGTATTTTTAAATTTCAATACGGCCATCCATCTTTCTATTTGGAATTAATTATAAATTGCAGTCCAATAATTATATTAATATTTGGTGTTGATTTATAGAGAGATCGATGTCCAACCCTAATTCCATACAATTAATGTTGGTGGTATTGTCTTTCAACGACAGTGATAAATAAATAACAATGTTAGAGATGATGTTTTTGAAGGGGATGGATACCAAGGTAACTTTATGAGTGTAGGTGACCGATTTCAAGAATAAAAAGAAAGAAAGAAAGAAAGAAAGATGCCCAAAGGGAGGTGTGTAACGACAATCCACAATATAGATTATAAATGACTATTAAAAAAAGAAAAATTTAAAAACTTTCTAGAATTAAAAACACCCAAAAACTTCAATGTTTTTATAATATATTTTGTCATACATTTTATTATATATATATATATATATTCTCAAGCCATAAAGTGTTGTACCAAAGCAAACATTCGTTCTATCTCTTCCCCCTTCCTTGCCTTTGGGGGTGGGGTTGGTGGTTTGTGTTCTGAAAAGCAAAGGGGCGGGCAGGCGGGGGATGAAATATACAAATGGGGGGGGCTCCGACGGGAATCTCGCCTTGCTGTGCTTTCCGAGGAGGAGAGATACGGTTGTAAGGTCTCTTTTGTTAGTTTCCTTTAAGCTCCTTTGCTTTTGTTTCTGTCTCTCTTGCATTGCATCGCATCTGCATTTGCATTCCTCTCCATTCCATTCCATCCATCCATCCATCCATCCATGTCTTGTCACTTTATTTTAGTATTATTTATTTATTAATTAATTGCTTTATGGCTATTTACTCTTTACTTACTGTTGGATTCTCCATAACAGTTCTGGGCTTTCCTCTCCAACCCACCATTAATTATGTTTTAATTAAAAAAAAAATATTCATACAACTTTCACTCCATAATTAATTATAAAATCATCAAGAATCAAGATGTCATTAATTACTTTATATATTTTTATCAAAATGAACGAATACACACACGCACATATATATATATATGTATATATTATAGGACAGAGGGTATGACTGTGAATTGTGTGTGCGAAATGGGGCATTGAAAGTTGACCCTACAAATAGAAAAACTGGTGGAAAGCCTTCTTTAAAGACAGTGAGGGTGGGCCTCTCTTTATCAACTTTCTCATGCAACGTTCCTCGAGCTACTCATCAAATTAATTAATTTCCTCACTCAACCCTTCTACACAACACACCCTCTCTCTCTCTCTCTCTCTCTCTCCTCTGCTTTGGAAATTAATATATATATTTATGAGAATAAGTTTGGGTTGGTTATGGGTTGGATGTTGTTTGAGGAATTTAATGAGTGTACAGATTTAGTGAGATGATAATTGACACGTTCATTTATAATTGATTAAATAAATATTAAAAATTTATTAAAGCCGGATGGGGTGAACCTAATCCCAAAGCTTCTTTCTTTCTTCTCTTTGGGTTCGGTTGGCATAGATAAATCTGACGGCTCACAGTCACTTCTTGCGTCCCCATGCAGGCCACATGATGTCGACACGTGTGTTGGATATCTTGGACCAAGAATGTGAAGTGAATGATAATGTAATCATGATAAAATAATTCGACATTCTTTGCTTCCGAATGCTGCAGCAGCAGCAGAAGCAGCAGCGCTGCATCCACGGCTGACCCTCATCTGCTGCCTCTGCACCGCCACCACCACCACCACCACACCACAGTACTCTCTCTCCCTCCCTCTCTCTGCATTGGACTTTGGCCCATTGTGATGGTGGTGGTGGTGGGGTTAGTAGCTGAAAGGTATTTTAGGTTTTGGTTCAGTCTCTGTCACCACTGTCTCTGTTTGTCAATCACCCATCTCTCTCGCCATATATATATATGTATATTACATGTGTATATATGAGTCCCTCCGTTGTTTTCCACCATATTTCAAGGGAATGATATCTTTACAGCATTAATGCTACTACAATAATATATGATCCATCGATATACTGAAAAAACTATACATATGATCGACTTGTTATATTCTAATTTGGTATTGTGGTTTTTCCACTTTTACATAAAATTATAAATAAAAATAATTGATAGATTTTGTCTTTTTACAGTTAGTGTCGCAATTTTTCTTTGAATATTATAATAATACTGTACAAATAGAATATATAAAATCACGTTACACAAGTAATTTATATTTTTTAACTGTGTGAGGAGACTGTTGTAATTTTTCAAAATCGGAGGAACATGGGTCCTTTGAATTTCATCTAATTAACCACCCTTAAGGGTACGTGTAAATGTATCATCAATTGTAATAACTAGGAGTTACTTGGCATCTACCTAACATAATATGCCTGTTTTGGGGGAGGAGAGGAGAGGAGGTTATGTGGTTGATTGATATAAAGGACAAGAGTATAGAACTGTAATAAATAACATTTAGGTGAAGAACATTTATACCATACTTTAAGAGCTGAGGTCAAAAGTAGAAAAGGCTGGGAGTAGTTGGAACAGGATAACAACAGAGTTTACTTTTAGGCTGGACCTAGTGCTTTACTTGATTGACATCTGCTTTTGACCCCCAACCCAGCAACCAACCAGACCCAGACTACATTTTTAATCAGATTAGTACATATATAATAATACATAATAGTTTCTTCACAAAATCCAAATCCTGTGACTAGCCGAATACATAATAGTTTCTTCACAAAATCCAAATCCTGTGACCAGCCGACAGGCCAAATGAACTAAATTAAAGTGATTGCAACATTAATTTTTAATCATTTTAGCAAATGACAAAGCATGTTGTTTTGAATAATTGTAGTTTTTGTAATTGTGTGGGTTATCTTTCTTCTAGCATAATTATTGTTGTTATTGTTAGTGTCTCTAACGTTGGCATTCTCAGCCCACTTGACAAGCCAAAATTTTTGGTGGGGGAGAAGTTGCTCCAATGCAACTCGCCATTGAGGGGTCTGCTTGCCATCTAAATAGTAAACCTTTCTCCTCTTTCCAAATTAATATAGCAATTGCCATCCCTCGCCATCTTTTCACGGACACACTAGTTGATTGCCATTGATTGTCGGACACAATGAATAGGGAGAGCCCCATGGGTAGAGAAGATGACTAGAGGTGGAGAAGAAGGAGACAAATAGACATAGAGAGTGTGAGGAGACAACCTTTTTAAGTGACGATGCGACAGAGATAAACAGATGGCAAAGATGACCAAATTGGTGAAAGAGCAAATGAACAGACATAGCAAAAGAGGTCAAGCGACAAAATGGCAAAGACGAACAGGTAGTGAAGGAGATCATGCGATGAACGATAATATTTATTATTAATTAGAAAATAAATATTAAATTTTTATAGTTGTAGAAGTTATAAGTGAGATTAAAAAAATTAAAATTGAAGTTTATTAATAAATAAATAAAATAAAAATCAAATAGAGAGTAGAATAAAGAATGTGGTTAGAGTAAACACAATTTTTGACGTAAAAAAGAATAGGAATAGAATTGTTTATAATATAATATAGAGTAAAATAGAGAGTGTGGTTGAAGATAGTTTACTAAGATAGCGTTTGTTAAAATGAGTAAGATAAGATTGTATCAAAATAATATTAGAATACTTTTCGAATCAAAATATGGAATGATTAAGATAAAATCGAGAAATATTTTAAGATTTTTATCAGAATTTTTTTTTTAAAATTTTTTTGGAATATATTATAGGACACATGGGTTATTTTTTCTTATCTGTAAAATCTAAGACAAATTTATCTGCACAATCAAAGATAAAAAAGTCAT
Organism: Diospyros kaki; assembly: GCA_036245055.1. NCBI lineage: Eukaryota > Viridiplantae > Streptophyta > Magnoliopsida > Ericales > Ebenaceae > Diospyros > Diospyros kaki. The sequence continues at coordinate 35,672,050 of BSEG01000007.1, forward strand.
GTGATTTCTTTTTTAAGAGTTGTCAGATAAATTTAACAAATACTATAAAAAAATACTTTTATTTAAAATACTTTTCATATATTATTTTTTTTAATTTATATATTATTTAACAAACACAATCTAATTAAATCACATGATTGTTTTATGTTTTACACATTTTGGTTGCGCTAATCAACATCACAACACAATAATTGAAGGCAAGTCTTGTCCTAATTATTGTGCAAAGTATTATTATTAAAATAAGTAATAATCAAATCCTTTGACTTCTTTTGTACGCAATTTCTATAATTTATCGTATTTTTCCTGGATGATCTATAATTTTGCATCAGCATGATCTTTTAATTCATCTTTTTATGTTGGGAATAAGATGATTTATAATATTATAGAAAAATAAAATTACCTTCATTTCTTCAAACTATATATATAAATCAAATTATATAAGAACAATTAATGCTTAATAACAACTTCATTATAGAAAATTTCAGCAATTAATGCTTAATAAAAACCTTAGAAACTCTTATTAATTAAAGGCTTAATTACAATAATACAGTTTATAGTATTTTAATAAACAGCTAAATAAAATAGTTAGTTCCTAAATTTTATCTTTTGTAACAAATAATCCTTTGTACTTCAATTTGTCTTATAATAAATATTAAAATTTTAATCTTATTACCATTTAGTCTCTTTTTAAAATTTTTGTTGGCTTCTATTAAAAATTATTACTTTACAAATATATAAAATAAAATAAAAAATAAAAAAAATAAAAAAAGTTATGCGACACTATATGGTTATGCTACACGAGAGGCCATAAGAATGGATTTTTGATTCGAATTTACTCGGGCCGATTGGATTGCCCGATTTAATTAGTTGCCCATAGGTTATAGAGGAAGGGGTCGGTCATATTTACCAAAGACTTATATATCGAGTTTTTTCGATTTCAACGTTAAAATATATATATATATATATTTATAGTAAAATTTTGTACATATATATTATATATAATACAAAATTACATATATAAAATTTATAGTAAAATTTTAGTAGTTGAATCGAAGCATCTGTCTACTGATGCAGAATTTTTTTCAAGAAATTGAAGTAAAAACGATTTAAAAGAAAATTCAACAATTTTTTTTTTTAAAATAAACTTGGCAATAGGTTTTTTGGGTATGTAAGAGAGGACTAACGAACGATAGCCACTAACAATTTCTTCTTTTATGACTTTTATTTTTAGTAATAAATTAAATTGTAACAAAATTAAAAATTTAATAATTAGTATATGACAAATTAAAGTATGAAGAGTAATTTGTTCCAAGGCAGAAAAGTTGAAGCACATATTTACTATTTAATAAACTATAGTAGATGTATCAAGAAATTGAATTTTCTTTCTTTTCTTTTCCCATATTTTAAGAAATTGAATTTTCTTTCTTTTCTTTTCCCATATTTTAAGAAATTGAATTTTCAAGTACTTGTGAAAATGACACTTTATTAGAATAATTGTGCAAACATCTCACTCCCCCAAGGTGATATGACAACTCCATATTGTTGCTCTTTAGTGGCGGTGTCTGATGAAGTCCTTTCATCAGCAGGCATGGACTTTAATAAAAATATTAATGGAAATTAAAAGACAACTTAGATCCACAAGTACTTTGAAAACCCAAAAAATAACTTTAATTGTAATTGCACTTTCACCCTTCATACTGTTCCTTCTCACGAGTGCATGACATGCTAATGCTCTATATATATTCCTAATCACAATCAGGTAAAATGTCACTAATTAAAGTTAGTTGACTGGCTTTAGAACATATATATAACAATTAAGATAATTAAACAATGAAATACGCATTTAATATATTTACACATTTAATAAATTGAATATTAGCTATATAAAGTTTAAAACCAATTTGATCAACGAAGCCTTCACTTAAGTGACAAAAACAGAAACCCCATAATCAAGAGGGTTTATTTAGGGTTCAAACTCCATAAACTCATCATTTCAAATGGGGATTGTCAAATCCCATCAGTATAATCAATCTCTTATTGGCGTGTGACAAAGTTCACATTAAACTAGAAGTGTTAGACGCTGAGTTTTGAGACTCAGTATATATGATATTTAATATTAATGTTTAAACAATCACTGATAATTATCTTAATATTAATAACAATAAATATCACATGAAAATAGGTTTCTCATGTAAACAAAGTAATTCGCAAAGAGAAGCAGGGTCTGGGGTTGGTAACGATGAAAGCAATAATTGCTGAACAGCTAATTACCATGCAGATTGGAAGGAGCTGCCTCACAGGCACAGATAAATATGTGTGTGTGTGTGGAATTTGAGATGCCCAGTGAGCGTTTGTATGAATATGATAACAGTAAATGAAGAAATGAGGTCCCCACTATGCTTTCTTTCAGCTCTTTAGTCTTTGGATATATTCATTCTGTCCATTATTATTATTATTATTGTATATTACATATTCACTAATTAACGTTTGGTCCCAAACTCACCAACATATACATGCATGCTAAAGCCTCTTCTGCCCATCCAGTTTGAATTTTCTTTGGAACGAGTGTCATCAATCTGGGCATCATTCATGCATTTAATTAATAATTAATCATTAATTCATTTTTTGATGAAATTAATAATATATATGTATGTATATAATTTGAAGATGAGGTGATGAGAGAATTAAAATTCACTTTGCCCTCAGCCTGAGATTCCCTTGAAGGGAAAATTAACCAGAGGAATTTGGTCATCCCAGGCCATGGTTTTACCAAACAAGAAGCCAACTAAAAGGCTAGAACAAGAAGTGGAAGAGTCAATTTAGAGGTTCCCCATCTTCTATTCTTGCATGCTAAAACCAGCAAAAGTCACTGTACACACACACACACAAGTGTTCCAGGAGATGCATGATTAATTTCTCTTGTCAAATATCAAGTTCAGGAAAGGCTTCTCAAACATGTGAATGGTCACTGTACTGCTGTGCTGAATGAAATGTGAAATGGTTCTGTGGAAGCAAAAGTGTGTCATCATTGCACAATTCCAGCTTCTTCTTCTGCCCCCTTTCCTTTCCTTTAGGCAATCTTGAAAAGGATACCAATATTTTCCACAATGCCTTATGTTTTGTATTCTGGGCCAGGTTTTTGAGCCCCCAAAAAGAATCCTGAAATCGTGAAAGAGTATTATCATTTTCATCAACAACTAATTAAAATAATCCATTTCTCTAGAGAGACCTAATACAGTAGATAAATGTTGATGGGGCTCTCATTACCTAGATATGGTACTCGTGGGTGTCACTATTCCTACCATTTTAGGGTTGTACCCTTAAGCATGTGGTTTCTTACTTTGGACCTTCGTGATTCATTTCCTCCAGCCAAAAAAAAAAAAAAAAAACTATAATTTTTTGTTATAATTACAAAAATACTAATATAACATTATTTTAGATATAATTTTGTTTTATTTAATTACAATATAGTATTATTCTATTACTGTTTTCTCAATTATATGATGAGTAGTACTGTGGCATCATTAATATAACTTTTAAAAGATTTTTATATGAATGATCTGTTGTTCTCTAATTTTAGTCATCTTAGGCCAAATCACCCATTATTTTGGCCTAAATTTTCAAAATTGTTACTATCACATCCTTATCTTTAGTAATTCATCAATTGAAGTGTCAAGTGAAAATTGGTAGTATCTCCCACTTTGTGCTGCAATATGAGCTTTTGGTTTGATGACATTAATTGATGATGGACATTGAGATGGAGATAGAGAAGCTAAATGATAAGATCACTGTCCCATTAATGCCAACTGGGTAGATGTACATGAATTTTCCCTACTGCCCACTCTTGACATTCTTTACTTCAAAATGTGCCAAGACATCATATTTTGTACTCATGAGAGGAAACATCTGAGACCAGCTGGCTACAAAACAAAGTTTTGGCAGATACCAACCCCCCACCAAAAAATAAAAAGAAAGAAAAAGGAGAGAGAACAAAAAAAGAAAGAAGAAGAAAGTTTTCTACATGAAAAGGAGAGATGATCTATATGTCAATTATGTCCAAAGATAACTTTATTTATAGTAATGAGAAATTTATTGCTATCACATGTTAGATAATTGGTCAATCAAATATGATAGGAATAAGACTTAAGACTCCCTCTACAATAAAACTCAATTTCATTATGGTTATATAAAAGACCTAGTCTACTTAGAGTCGTTGCTTGTACGATAATTAATAATTTGTTAGATAATGTAGCTAGATTATTGGGTGTGCCTCCAGCCAAATGAACAAATCCTCAAAGTATGTGCGATCAATTATTTAGTGTAGTTGAGTTTGGAAACGGTTTCAAGTTCTGTTTGTGAAGAACTTTTGCATGAGAGAGTTTGTGGTTTTACTATAAAAAACTACTAGTTACCTGATTTTCCCATTGTGGTGCCATCGTGAAAGTATGGCAAAACCATGTTAAATATTTATTATTAGTATTTTTTTAATTTTTGTGTAATTATATGTGCACAATTTAATTCTAACAAATGGTATCAGACTCTGGTTGGCAATGACACTGATTTCTAGCAGATCGAGGCGGTGAGACAATTGTTGCCATGTAGCTTAATTAGCTGTTGTTGCCTGAAGTTGTGGCTATGAGGAAGTCGATGTTGAAGGAACGACATCTAAAGCCTTCTTGGTATAGGAGCTTTGTGCCACGTGTCGTTGATTTAAGAATGACAGAAGGTGTTGCCATGTACTAGAAAACGCTTCTGCAGTACTCGTCGTTGCGAGGAAGATGCCGCAATGAATGTCGTTGTTGGAGGAGGTAGTGACTGAAGTGAGGACGCAAGCCATTGCTGAAAAAGATGCAGCAGCTAGATGAAGGGACCCAACAGTTGGAGATTGATTGAATTTGTTTCAGGTATATGGCCCATTAGTTTGTGATAGAGACTGGGAATCATAGGGAACGTACTTTGCGTAAGAGAGGATTGTAAGATTAACTCTTCAAATTTAGATCTGATAATTGAGTTTGATTGTGAATAGTGAGTAAGAATCTGCTCAGGAGATCTACTATCCAGTTAGAGTTCTTGGCTGTAAATAAATGCTGATAGATTAGTTTTTGGTGATGTAGTCAAATTATCGTGGTTGTGTTTAGAGTGTAACGGTATGCCTATAAGTAGATATATTAAATCTCAAGAATGTGCGACTTATTATCTAAAGTAATTGGAAATGAAATGATATCTAGATTAATCTGTGCATAAATTATGCTCACAAACAGTTGGTAGTTTTACTATGCAAACCTACTAAACAATAGATTATCCTTTTATGATGGGATCATGAATGTCAATATTAAAACAAAATTAACTTAAATTTTTTTGGATCAATTTTATCCCTTAAATTTCTGTACGTGAGTATGCATGATTTAATCCAAACATCACATTTAAAAACATTAATAGTTGGTTATTTTATCCCATTTGTGTTTCCAATTTCCTAAAATTATTTTCTTCTGAATTTACTCCAAAAAATTTAGCTGTATCCTTATTTGATATGGTGGGCTATATTTATTAAATCATTTCCAAAGTACAAATATCATCTCTAATACACACACACGCACACACCTTTTCTTGTTCACATTATTCTCTAAGCAATAATATTATATGTAATGTAGAATTTTTATACCCCTTTTGATCTTAATCATCCCATTGATATCCCAATAAATGCTGCTACCAGCCAATATCCTTGTAGTCTATTCAGTCAACAATGCTGCAATTAGCATTTCAGACATGCCAGAGGAGTTGAAGAATACACACACACACACATGTAGAGAAGAAGAAGCTGCTCATTTATTTCTTGTGATTAATTCAATTTGGGTTTATGTGCAATAACACTTACAGCAAAGCTACCCAGCAAAAGAGGAGCTCCCTGCATCTACACCCAAAACAGAGCAAAAGCCAATGGGGAAGAAAAAACCAGGAGTGGATTGCCTTAGCAGAGACAATACTAAGGACATCCATTTTGGGGGTTCTTAAGAGTACCCAAGGGTACCGTTACGTTGGGATGAGATGTAGTATAACACGAAAAGAGTGCAGTGTAATGCAAATGGGAGTGCAGCACAACGCGAAGAGAGCACGGTACAATGTGAAGAAAACAGCCTCGAAGAGTGCGAAGGCTTGGCGAATAGCGTCCACTATCTACTACAAAGAGGACCAGCTCCAAGGGCATCAACTGGATAAATGCAATGACAAAATCAGCCCCATATCGACCCATAATGAACTACGTTCCATCACAAAATCCATTGCCAAAACCAAAATTCGTCACTAATAGACTGTTTTCTTGTAGTATAGATTGTCATTGGTTAAGGTCGGTAGATTATGGTGAGGGAGGAAAGGCAATGAAAAATGTTTGCATCTGAAGGCATGGAAGGAAGGAGCTGTATAAACCTCTTGACTTGGGGTTGAGATCATATTTGTGCATTTAAATAAGACTTTGTTGGCTAAATACCTGAAGTGAATTGGGTGGAAAATTCTAACTGATATGGAAGGTGATCTAGTCCTTTGTGGATTAATATCATGGAGGATAAATACTTCAAAGAGGAACAATCAGAAGCAAGGATTTTGCCCCAAGTTATTCCAAGGAAATAAATAGATTTTGACTGGTAGCTAGAGTATGGAAAATAGAGAAAGTAGCTCCTTGTTCAAAGATAAGTAGAAATTATTTGTCAAATTCCAATCCCCAGCCACTCCATACCAGATAGGTGGGCATGGGTCCATGACAATTTCAAGAGTTTTTCAACTAAATCTGCTTAGTCTCTGCAGCAACAGAGGTTAGGATCTTCCTCTTGTCTCCAGTAGCTCCTCCATGTGGAGGATGAAAGGCTTAAAATGGTGCTTCGGAGAGCTGCACTTGAGCATGCATCCTGATCCGTGTATGCTACATGGCCCCCCTATGGTCGTTGAAGGCGGTGGCTGGACTACTACTATGCCGATTCCCCCTTTTTTTAGTAGTCTTGTTTGGGTGTTGATTCGCTCGGGGGTTATTCTTTTGTTTATCTTTCTTACTGGTCTAGGTTGAGATTAGTAGTTACTTTTAGTATTGCTGCCGCCTTAGTGGACATATATGGTTTGGAAACTGATCAAAAACCTTCAAGAACTGGTACTCCAGAGAACAGGGGATGGAAATTATTGATACACTTCGACAAATCTTCTAATCTTAATTAATTTTCCATTACCATCCGAGGAAATACTATTTTTACAGTCTGTTAAAATTGAAAATAATAGCTTATAGAGCTACAAGAGCACCAGCTAGGGAAGGCTGGAACAGATAATTATGCTCTCTTTTCTCTTTTCCTGATATTGTCTTTTTCCCTTTGTAACATATCTCCTTTCTTTCTTTTCCTGCTCTCTGTGTTCATTTTTCAGTTCTTTCTCAGTTGATGTTATCTTTTCTTCACTTTCCTCTGCTGGGAAAGTGTAGAGCATGTGACAATGCTTAGGATGAATGAGAAACTCCAACTCCTTTGGTAAAAATATGTATCTTTTGTAAAATGTAAAAAGTGTTCCATTACAATTACCAAGGATCCTCTCATCCCTTTTAACATATAGTTCACTCTCTCTCTCTCTCTCTAAAACTAGGTGGAGAACATGCAAAATCAATTAGATTGCATATTTACGTAGGAATATAATATGCTGATATGAATCTCATACAGCTTTGCAAAACATGCTTTTTCCCAGCCTTCTACTTTTGTTGCTTTGTCTTTCTTGTCTTCTTGTCGTTCTTTAGCTCTCTTTTTCCTCTTCTTTTTTCTGCTTTCTCTTCTTTTCCTTCCCCCCTCTCTCTCTCTCACTCTCATTTCACCAGTGGGTGCCTGATTCTCTTTATATACCAGCAGCAACCCTCTTCAGAGATATAATGATTTCAAAATGAGTAGTGGTAACCCACGAAGATATATGTACACATATATTTTGGTCATCATCAGTTTGGTGTGCCCAAAGTGAATTCCAGATTGGGCTTCTTGGGGCTTGTTTCTGAAAGGTTTGAAGAACTACCCTCTGATATTCTTTCATAGCTTGACATCTTTGGATCCATTTCCTTCTGCCAAAACAAAAGATGAACAAAAGCCATCCGTTAATAACTGCATGTGTTGAATGCTGGATACAAAGGACGATTGACTCCTTAACAAGCTAAGAGAATATTTATCAAAGACTTATAGGGTACATAATATATCCAAGGAAAATGATAGAACATGATACATGGATCACACAACCACACAGGACCTTTTGTAGGAAGACAATTATGTCATAGTGCCAACATCATTAATTCTAATTATGAGTCGGTTTATTGCAAAGTAATTAGTTCTGTCTCATAAGCTTAATCAAAGGTTTTTCATGCATAATAAACTATCCTAAACTACACTGATTATATTTGTTCATTAAATTATGTGTTCAGCTGTTTGCTGTGATACATATACCACCTTCATGAATAAAAACCGCACTTGATTAGTGAAGTGGGTTGAGTACGAGGAATAATTAAAGGGTATTGTTGATAGAACCTTATAATGCACTATAAAGTGCATTGACTTAAGGCTGTTCAAAAGCTTAAAATGACTGATTGATTCAGATCAGAATTGGCTTTTTTTTGTTGACAAAAATGGTACACCCAAACTCAGCGCGCGCACACAAAAGAAGCAAAAGAAATAGATCGCTCGAATTCTACCCAATTTTGTTGCACCCCCATTTGTTCTCTCTATCCACTTCACAGGGCACACTGGAAAAACAAATGTTCATTGCATCTCTAACTTTAAGATAATGCTACATTCACAATTTTTATGAAGAATTCTAGCACAAAATGATCATGTGGCTTATTAATATTCGAAGGAAAAAACCGGCCAAACAAAATATCAATGCCAGTTCAAAAAGTCCTGTTTATATGAATCACTTTCCTAGAATTAAGAGAGAAGGTTATTTCTGGGGCTTGGAGTAATTTTAATTAAGATATTTACCTCAACAAATGGTTTATTTCCTCCACAATCCCTCGGTTTGCCATGCAACCAAGCTTCCCTGCTACAAACAAATTTAAACCAGTGCAATATTGAGAACAGATATTTCCATTCAGTGAAAGCTATGCCTGCAGACCGAGGAAAAGCAACAATGGAGAAGAGAAAGCTATCTTTTACTGTCTTGTTCATATTTCCTCGCTTTACATTATAATGTGCTGATTGAAATAAAGTTAGAATCGATCCCATGTGAGGGCCATAACTCATAACACAAAAAAGAGCAGTGAATTAAGGAAAGTTTCAAAGGGTATATATCTTTGGCACTAATATTTCTACAAATGGGTCCATCTTTTAGCTTAGCTTTGACACTAAGTTTCTGGGATGGGACCCCTCCTATGAGCCCACAAAATCCAGAGGAAAGAGATATCTCAATTTTTTAGGTTGATAATCAAATGGACTCCAGGTGATTCAAAGTTTCTTTTTTCACCGCCTCCTTTTCAGAACCATTAGAAAGAGATCGCTACTCTCTATATATAAGATCGAATTTGTGTTATGCTAGTTGTGTATACACATTAGAAAAGCATTATTTTCAATGTTATTTCTTATTATAATCTCTTGCATGTGTATATATGTTCATAGAATCAGTCGTAATATAATTACACGACAAAAGAGATCTATTACATATATACGCTACATTCTGCCTTCATTGAACTGATAATCCTTTGTAAAGAAAGTCAATATATGCTATATGCTATAGTGCTGCATAAAAATAAGTTTTACATAAAGTATATTAGAATGATGTATTTTTTTCATTGGCTTTTTCTGTGCAGAAGGTCCGGAAGATGAAATTTTGCCATGCTGAAATGTTGCATTTATTCCTCCTTTCAAAGTGAGGTATATATGCTGTAAGGCAAGAGACAAAGTGAAAAGTTTTTGTAGCAATAGAACAATGGAAAGTATTGATGAAACCTATTTCTTTAAATGTATATGCTAACTTCTTTCATATTATTTATATTCAGAAGCCAACTAATTAATTCACAGCTTATCATAAAGTTTTAGTTTCTACTGTGTGCATCTCTAATAATTCTACCATTATAAAGAAACTAAAATTTGAATATTTCCTTGACAATATGAAGAATCAAAGAGAAAAAACCCAGTAGAAACACTCTGACAAAGAAAGATACATGAAGTACATTAATCAAGCATCGCAAGCCCATTTCCTCGTGGGGTTAATTAACCAAAATATATTAACATAAAATTGCACCAAGTTTGCTTAGAATGACAGCTTGCGAGGTTCCAAAACCTATTCTTTTTTCCTACTGTTCTGGAAACCAACCAAATCAAAGATGGAGGAACTGATATTGAAGCATTTTTCAGTTAATTAAGAAGTTAATCTATAACAAAATGATATATATATATATATATATATATTTGTGTGTCTGTATTGTAGTTTCACCTTGAAGAGTTGCTCCAAAGGCCATGATAATCCTTTTCTTGATGCAGACTTGGTCTTCCCTGTTGAACTGAGAGTTCAGGCTTTCTGGGTTTTCGAATCTCAAACATCAGATCGTCAGAAGTATCTCCTGAAGATCCATTCTCATACGCTTCTGATTGTCCTATGTACGTATAATTAAATACGTACCCACCGTCAATATATTGTATCGATAAGTTGTACATAATATTGGAATTTGTAAACTGTAAAATCTACCTCTAGTAACAATTGGAACATATAAAAGTAAACAAATATATGGGGACCAACCTGATGAAGCTACCGCTCGATCGGTGGACTTCACTGTCCGATACATCTGCAAAATTATTGCATACAAGTACTTTATATTAGGGTAATGCACTAAGCTTTCCATAGAAGTTTCCAAAGTATTATTTACGGGAGAAATAGAAAAAAATAAGAGATCAAATATACACTTCTCTGCACTAATTAGAGGAAACTTTTCCCAATTTTTTTAATACAAAAAGTTTATCAAATTTTCCTTTTTATTTATACTATTGCTAGCTAGCTCGTTTCATTATTGCACACGCAGATAGCGTGCGAGATAAATTAACCGTGGTTAGGAATGTGTGGTTGTAAACCTAACCCGAGATACAGATATCATTGAGAAATGATGGTGTTTCTGTACTAGTTATTTGCTGTTTCCCTCTGGAAAAGAAGAAAACTTGTTGCTATTATAAAAAACTATGGACTCAATATTTAAAGTTGTCTCGGGCTCTCAGCTTGGCCATTACTACTGTGCTTTGAATTCTTTGGCGTTTGTCTTACTTGATTCTCTCTCTCCTTCCTTGAATTTTTTTCTTTTACACGGATGGTTCATTCTTCCAAGCAAAAAGCTGCATAATAGCTTGCAGAACCATCAGATCTAGTAGAAAAAGAAGCGCTAAGGATTTGTGAGACCTCTCTGCAGGGAAACATTGGAATTTGAAATTGTATTGTATTAACACCTTCCTATAATGCAGGCTGTAGAAATGCAGCAAGGCAACGATTTTGAACTCAATCATCGAGGGAAGGCGCTAACATAATTCAAGGGTTTCTCTTAATTTGTACGGTGTACTGAATATATGAAGAAAAACAAAAACCCATCTGAGAGAGTATGAAGAAATTAATGGAAGGTAAATGAATTTACCTGTAAATGGGATTTAACATGCGCCAAGGTGAGATCTTTCACATCCATGAGCTCAAGAACCGACTTTGGTGTTGCTCCTAAATCCCCCAAAAATTAGAAAAAAAACGATAAATCAAGAACTGGGTAAGCAATTTTGTCAGTGCAACGAACTCTGTGAATTTCTTGATTGATTGAGTTATGAAAGGATGAAGAGAGAAGATGAATATCATACTCTCGTGACCACCCAAGAGCTCAACAGCGTGAACGAACCGAGCGTGAAGAGTAGTAGTCCACCGCATCCGAGGAGCTCTCATGCTTCGTTTGGCCGGAAACCTTGACGGGAACCTCGAACGTACAAGCCCTTGAGGCTGAAAGCCGCCATGACCGGCGGTGCTGGCGGTGGTAGAAGAAGATAGAGAGGTGTCAAGAGGCTGATGATGAGAGAATGGGAAAGGAGGAGGATTTTGGTAAACTGGAATTCCTCTTATGGGTCTCAAGAAACCAATCTCTGAACTTAGCCCTTGTTGCTGTTGTTGTTGTTGGTGGTGGTTTTGTGGTGGCTGGAGGAGGTGGTTTTGCAGCTGCTGATGGCGGTGGTTTTGGTGAAAGGAGTGGAGGAGACTGGTGGGTGCGGTGGAGCCATTTTGGAGGAGGTGGAAATGGTTGGAGCTGGGCTGATCAGAAGGCCTTGGATTGGAGAGGGAGAGCTCAAAGCAAGTAGTAGCGTCTGGTTTGGCCATGGCTCTTTTCCAAAAACCCAACTCCATGTCTTCTTCTGCACTTCTTCTCCAACTTGTTGTGGGTTTGCTGTTTGGTGGGCTGATTTGGAGAGATAGGTCTGGCTGTGCCGGAAATAGCTCCATTTCTCTTCCACCAAACAAGCCCTCTAAAACCCTTTATCTCCTTTGTCTTCTCCTTGTTCCCTTATCGTTTTAGGTTTCTTCGTGTTCCTAGACAATCTAGAGCTCGATAGGCAGGCTTTGCCAAGGGCTTGCTCTGGACTTGAATGATCAGGCGAGAGAATTCTGGGTTTTTCTTCTCTGATGGGGGGATTTGATGATCAAATGAAAGGAGTAGTTGCAGAGATGTATGAATGAAGGAGGATGGGGGGGAGGGAGAGGGAGAGGGAGAGGGAGAGGGAGAGAGAAGAAAGAACAAGGTATGAAGTGAATGGTTGTTTCTTTTGTGTGAAGTATATATGAGAAAATGACACTTGAGAGAGAGAGAGAGAGAGAGGGAGTTTTTTCCTTTTTGTGGACGTGGGAAAGGGCAAGAAAGCTGGGGAAAAGAAAATGACGAGAGAAAAGAGAAAAAAAACGAAAGTAAATAAGCTCTGATTCCTCTCTCTCTCTCTCTATTTTCCCTTTGATTTAAGAATTTGTTTGGAGAACAGGAAAAGCATTTCCAGAGTAGTGAGCTTTTAACGTGTGGGTTTGTCTCTCAACTACTCAGACTTACCTTTCTAACCAATACTGAAACCTTTAATTGGTTGATGTTTCCTTTCTCTAACCCTAAATTCAAACAAAATTCTAAATCATGCATTTCCATTCATCATTATATATAAGAGCATGATGATGACTATACACAAGTTCCCACATCTAGGGTTTTGTTAACTCTCCACTCATTGTGGTAATCATGAAAATGATGAATGCCCTAATTATAGCAATTGGAATAATTTGTTTTTAAGGCTACTGCTACAGTATATATATTCAAATCTGGTTTGTCCTCATTTTTCTCGCCATTTTCTCTTCATGGCACCGTGAGAATTTCAAATCAATATCTTTGTTTGAACGGTAAAGGGTTTTTGCCCTACTGACCCTATAAGAAGTGAAAAGTCAAAATTGCTTTTGCCACGTATCATAGGGCAACATTGTCTTTCAGTTCTCTCTAATGTCCTTCTCGGCAAGGGAGCCCCAATCAGAAGTCCCCTCTCTCTCTCTCTCTCTCTCTCTGTCTCTCTCTCTCTCTCTATATATATATTATATTATATATTATGAAAGTACTTCTTTTAATATTTCAGTATTTGGTTTATATTTTTTTACACTTCTTTTTAATAAATAATAATATTATTAATTTTAGTTTTTTAAATCTAACCTTTTTACAAACCCTCAATCTATTTTCTTGCCTTTTTTTACATGTGTTATCATTTTTTCATTATTTTATTTTTCATTTAAAAAATGCATATTTTCCCAATAACTTTTGTTCTGCATGCAATAGGAAAATTAAGCCTATTCAAGGGAAAACTTTCAAACTCTATCTTTTACTTTTAATCTCTTCTTATATTTGCTCTTTTATATATTCTTATGAAATTTGTCACTTTGCTTGTACATGAATTAATCCTAGTAGTATATATATATATATATATATATATATATATTTGCAAGCAAATCTTAGTCTTTTGCTTTATTCATTTTCTATTCCCATGAGGGAATATTGAGCCTTAAAGTGATATCGATCCATCTCAATTGGGAATATCCAAAACAAAGTTAAATCACAAGTTCACAATATAATTATCAAAAAGTTTTGGGAAATACATTTTGTACCCTTCAGCCAAAAAAAAAAAAATTCCACAACATTAAGCAGTTGTTGTGGATGTAAGAATAATTATTCGATAGAGATAGAGGGGTTTTTTTTTTTTTTTTGAGTTAACATCAAGGAGAAGAACAAAATACCTGCAAGAACACACCTTTAGAGCCAAAATAGAAGCACAAGGAGTACTGTAGAAAACAAAAAGAAACAAGAAGAAAAAAGTACATTAGTAGGTTAATAAGGGCAAGAACTGTCAAATAGCAATTGCTTACAACCTGATCTGATTTGGGGTAGACAAAAACATGCAAGTACCAGATGTCAAGCAATGAGACTAAATAAATTATAGCTTTGGAAACCTTGAGAAGGGGGTAAAGATGACCCAAAGTTTCAGCCAACAAAATTAGAGGATGGATCAAGCTAACCTACCCAATAAAGCAAAACCGTAACTGGAAGAATCAAAACAAACCTGAGAGTTGAAACAAAAATATACAAGGAAGCAAGACCAAAACAGTACTAGAGAACTACTTCCAATCAACAAAATTAACCTAGAGGGGTGAGGGATCATATATATTCTCGAGGACCTTTTCCCAATGCCATATAATACCTAAACTTATCAATTATTGTGAATACGGATGATAATGATGTATAGATCAACGAGTTAAACAATTGTAAGTCAATGTTGTAATTTTCGAAAGCTTGTAGTAAGACTAGGACTTAAGGGTGCAACTGAATATACCCTTAATTTTTTCATTCACATTCTGTACTTTCTTTAACACTATCGAAATACTCCCATTTAAGTTTAATGATTTGGACACTACAATTTTGATTCACATATCTAATGCTAATATATATTTTGCTCAAAGCCTTTATCCTCGACCTTCTTTTGCTCAAAGCCCTTTTACTTTTAATTAACCTAGATTGTTTGTTTCTATAGCCCTGCATTGATGCCCCTCTCCGTCTAAACCCTTTCCTTGCCCTTTTACAACTGATATTGGCCTTCTAATGCTTCAATGTCACTAGTGATTTGAGGCTTTCTACCCTGTCTCTACAACTTGGAGGTTGTCTTGATCTCAAGGCATCAATAGAAGATCTCTACTCCCAAATTTTTCACATGCATGGAACTTTCACTCTCGATTTGTCCATGGGATTCGAGGGAGAAAATGCATATTTTCTCTTCTTTGTATCAACAATTAGAGTTCAAATTCGAGCCTAACTTCCATTTGGACCTTGTGTTGTTAATGGAATTGTTGAAGATGGGTTATATTGTTCTTGTTTTTGTTTATTATGCTCCCATGACAAGCGGTTAAGCTTCTATGTACTTTTAGTTTTAGGTTTTTCTGTTCTCCTTTAATTTATGTTTCCTTGGATCTGTTGCTGTACATGTGTTTGGGGCTCTTTTGTGTTATTTGTTGGTTATGCAACCATTCTCTTTAGCTTTTTTTTTTAGTTAGTTCTCGAGAAAGCATGTTAAGTGGTTTCCTTTAGTATGTGGACTACAATTTTTCTGGGTCATTTCGCCTTTCGTTGACCTCCTCAAGCTATTTGGTAGCCCCTTTGTTTCTTGACTCAAGGTCTCCACTGTTACATGGCATACTCGAGTCCTTTGGATTTTAGCCTTAGATGGTGCCACAACTTGCAATGCTTGGTGTTACGAAATTGGATTGAATGCAAATTACGATCAAACCATTAATCATACACACGGACACGTAATTTTACATGAAAAACTTAAATTGAGAAAAACTACGAGTAGAAAGAACAAAATA
Source organism: Diospyros kaki (assembly GCA_036245055.1). Lineage (NCBI taxonomy): Eukaryota > Viridiplantae > Streptophyta > Magnoliopsida > Ericales > Ebenaceae > Diospyros > Diospyros kaki. The sequence continues at coordinate 35,687,932 of BSEG01000007.1, forward strand.
TCACTAAACAAATATTGTTAATACAAAAGTGATATTTCTATCTATACATATCTCTTTTACTTTTAAAAAAAAATCACTAATTTGATTTTGATACTATAAAAGTGATATTGCTGCAACTAATTACAGAGTATTAAACACTTATTTATAGACCTACAATTATTTATGGATGTACACAGGAAATTCTATCCTAATTAGAAGATGATTCATGAAGATATTTCTTCAAATTAGATATATCCTAATTAAAATTGAATTTAACAACATCATAACTATAGTCAAATTCAAAGTCATAATCATGGCCAAATTAGGAGATCCAATCTTAGTCAAATTTGAATTCCGGGCCACAATTATAATAAGCTTTATCTTGACACAAAATTCAAATATAAAATTATTTAAAATTCTTTATTCTAACAAAATCACGGAGAATTAATCCCCTGATAAATACCAACCAAAACAACACAACGAGGAATACCATCTAAATCCACACAAAATTTATTGTAGTGGACATCTTCAGTCGTATTCAAAGCATAAACAAGAAGATTAGCCTTAATGTATCTTTATTGACCTTAATGACTCCATATTCACCAATATAAATTTACGTTGATAACTCTACCTTTATTTAAATCCATCTATCTAAAATTGAATGCATCTTAACCTATCATAGTGAAAATATGATATTTTGATCCAACAAAAGAATATCGTACTTCAAAGAAGCCATTAAATAACCTCAAATAATTTAAATAAGATACCAAATTAATACCAAATTTTGATATGTTTGGTGGATCTAGCCTAATGGGTCAACTCTGGGTTGACCAAATCTGAAGCAGGTTTGGATGTGTAAATTGAGTCGGGTCGGATCCGAACCAGATTTGGGTTTGAAGCTTGGAGCTTTTTTAATGGCAGAAGTTTGCAGGGATAACAAAAATCAACGATGACAATGGAAGATGAACGACCGATGATGGCGGTTGACCCAAGAACAATTGATGGGATCACAATACTCCAATTGTGATGGTGGCCTCATGATGGCTCATGATGAAGAAACAAAGGCGGCACTGATGTCGCTCGCAGAGAAGAAGTCGTTGATCGACGACAATGGTGAAGGAGAAACGTCTGGTAATAAAAGGTGGCAGGAATAGATCTAATCGATTGATGGTCAACCGATGAAGAAGATGATTAAAAAAAAGATGTTAATGGTCGAACAAAGGTGTGGCATTAACAGCAATGGTGAGCACTGCCAAATAAAGGCTGTTGACGTCTGTAATGATGATAGAAGAAACAAGGGCTTTGACGGAAATAGTAAAGGCAGTCGGTTGATGATAACGATGGCTAAACGTCTGCGATGGTTGGTGGCGGTAACTTGGCAACTTGTGTTCTGGTTGAAAGATGATGAAGATGTACTGATCCAATGACTAAAATTTGTTAAACGTTGATGGTTTACTTTGATACTAATTTGTTACAAAATTGGATCAAATACAAACCATCAATTACACACATGAACACATAATTTTTTACATGGAAAGCCTAAATTAGGAAAAATCACGGGTACAAAGAATAAAATATCACTAAGAAAATATTGTTAATACGAAAATGATATCGCTACACCTAAAATATCACTGATATGATATTGGTACTGCAAAAGTGATACTGCTACAACTAGTAACAGAATATTGGACACCTATTTATAGACTTAAAGTCATCTATGGATGTACAGATGAAATTCTATAATGATCAGAAGATGATTCATAAGGATATTCATCCAGATGAGATAAATCCCAATGAAAATTGAATTTAATAATGTTCTAATCACAGTCAAATTCAAAGTCATAATCACAGTTAAATTAGGAATTTCAAACTCAGTTAAATTTGAATTCTGGCTCACAATTATAACACTTGTAGGTTGATCACATGTTTTTTTTTGGATGCTTGCTTAGTTGTTGTTTGCATGGCTCTGTTAGTGTTGTGTGTCCTAATATATACTAGATTTGGATAACATCTAGCAGGCTTGTTTTATGCATTCATTGTATCTCTGTATAAATATATAAAAGACAAGGTTTTCTTCATTTATATTTTCTCTAATCAATTATATGAATGGGTCTCTAGATTTTCTGTTTGAAAATCTTATTCTCAAGATATTAACACTGTGTGACAGGATTATCTGGTACCAGAACTTCTTAAATTATTCATGGTCTCTAGATTATTTGGATGATGACTCCGATTAATCTATAGTATGGACTAGCACAAGGGTTACTATCTTGTTCAGTATGGGGATACTGATGGAAGGATGGTGTGTCACGTGTCATATGACATGAGATGCCGCTAGTAAACCTGTGGGTGGTCATTGGGGAACGATAAGCCAAATGTGATGCTGATGATTGACCACATGGCATGGTGGATAATGGTCGAGTCATTGGTTACGATAGTGTGTTGATTCTTGGATTTGAATTGACATGGTTGTTTTCTATATTAGTGTACGAGATTTGCTAATGAGCCGAACCTTTCAATTAGGAGGTGAGAACATTCATCTGTGTAGTTCTACATTGCTGGTATATGGAGACGTGTTGGGAATAAGATCTTTCATCCTCGTTAGTATTTAATGGGGTGAACATCCTATATGATATACTATTGATATGATAGGACAGTCCTTGACCAAGGCAGATTGAAAGTCAAGAAAGGTGTTTCCTTAGGTGTTATCTAATCACATTAATGAGGTCTAACATATAGTTACTGAGTTTCTAAGTTTCTCCCTCTATGGCTCTCGCTCAGTTAAAATGTTAGGTGATAGAATGATTATAGTACACGGTAATCGTTAATTGTAATAAGTTTACTTGAAATAAGACTTCAATGCCACTTATACTATCCTGAACAGCTTTTAGGTGCTATTCAATAACCTCTCAGAATGTTGTCAAGATTTGGAGAAGTCTGATGATGAGTTGAGGGGTTAATCGATACTAAAATGATTTTGGTGTTATCTGATTGTTAGCAAGTAGTGAATCTAGAAAGTCATACACTATATAGTGTTATATTTGGTATCAAGATCGTGTATCCAAAATGTCTCTAAAAATAGTTGTTCAAAATTTAACCTTGGCCCCAAAAAAAAAAAGTGCATAATGCATAGTGCATAGTAAAATTAATTATTGATTGCACAGTAAGAAGCGACAGATTTCAATTTCAATTGAAATTAGGAGGAAGAAAAAGAAAGAGGGGATTGTTTAATAGCAGAGGCAGGGCCTCTGCATTATCTCTTTCTTTCTCTCGACGCTACAACTTCTTCTTCTTTCTTTTTTATTATAGAAATTATGCTTATGAAGGTCACATGTATAATTTTGAGACGCGGGCATTAATGATACGTGAAATCTCTGTGTCTAGCACAAAAAGAGGTGATCAGAATGGTACCATTCGACATATTAAGTGTGGACCGACTAAAACCACCACATTTTGAGGTGGATTTAGTCTTAGTACAAAAATTATTTTTATACTCCATCCTTATATCGGGGTAGCATGTATGTATTTATTTATATTTAATTGTTGAATATGCGTGTTTTTTAAATACCCAATATAGTGTATGGAGTGCATGTTATATTTCGCTGTGTGTATTTATACACAATAAAAATTTTATTTTTACCTATATTGTCGTACATTCAATTCCTTTCATGGTGTAGCTTGCCCAATCTCTGAACTTTTTGTTGGTCTTTGGTATTAATGTCTTTATTAGTAAAAAAGAAAAATATATACTAATTGTATACTATCTCAAGACTAATAAGAATTTTTCAAGCAAAAAGAAAAGAAGATTGAAAAGAATTTTTCATATTGAGAGTAGTGAGCAACATGTTCTTTGAGTTAAATTGCCTCCTCTAATAATACACAACACATATCTCTTTCAGTGGTCATCCAAAGTCAGTTTCACATTGTCAACTTTGTAATCGATCATTTCCCCCACCTTATTTTGTGACAGATTCATGGTGATTTGATCTTTCTTTTCTTTTTTCCTTGGTCTCTCATTTTCTTCTGCCATCGACTTTTATCATTTTCCTGATGCTTTAACACATTTTTGGTTTGAGTGTGGCTACCTTGGGTATTACACATCCATGGATCTTAGATTATGTTAGTGTTGTGTGCCTTATGTTAGAATTGGATGACATCTAGTGGAGTTGTTTGTAATGCATTAATTGTATTTCTGTATAAATCTATAAAAGTCAAGGTTTTCTTCATTCATATTTTATGTAATCAATTATATGAATGAGTCCTTAGATCTTCTATGCGAGAATTTTATTCTCAAGATGTTGAGACTGTATGATAGGATTCTCTTAATTCTATTCCTAATCCTCATATTCTTTGGATGAGAACTCTGATTAATTGAGTATGGATTAACATAGGGTTACTATCTCGTTCGGTATGGGGATACCGATGGAAGGATAGTGTGTCATGCACCATATGACATTAGATCTTAATAGTAGACTTATGGATGGTCGTTGGGAACGATTAGTCAAATGTGACACTGACCACATGGACTGGTGGATAATGGTTATGTCATCAGGTTGCGATAGTATGTTGATCATTAGATTTGAACCGACACGGTTATTTTGTGTATTGGTGTCTGGGATTTGCTAATGAGCCGAACCATTCAATTGGGATGTGAAAATGTTCATCTGTGTGGTTCCGTATTGCTGGTATATGGAGACATGTGTTAGGAATAAGATCTATTACTCTTGTTGGTATTTGATAGGGTAAATGTCCTATGTGATCTATTATTAATATGACATGATAGTCTCTAATCAGGGCAAATTGAAAGTCATGAAATGTGTTTCTTTAGATATCATTTGATCACATTAATGAAGTTTGACATATAATTAATGAGTTTGTGAGTTTGTCAGTCCATGACACTTGCTCAGTTGGGACGTTAGGTGATAGAAAGATTATAACACATGGTAATCGTCAATTGTAATAGGTTTACTTAAAGTGAGACTTCACTACCACCTATACTGTCTTAATCTACTGCTAGGCGCTATTCAGGAACTCTCGGAAAGTCGTCGGGATTTGAAAAAGTTCCGATAATGGGTGGAGGGGTTGATCGATATCGAAAAAGCTTTCGGTGTTATCTGATTATTAGCGAGTAGTGAACCTAGAAAGTCACACATAATATAATGTTGCATTTAGTATCGACATCATGTACCTAAAACGTCCCTGAAAATGGTTGGTCAAAAGTTGACTGTTGGCCCTTCTTGTCAATAGTGCATAGTAATAATACATAGTACATAGTGCATAGTGCATAGTGTATAGAGTAAATCAATTATTAATTGTACAGTAAGAGGCGGCGGATTGTAAATAGTGCACAGTGCATAGTAAAATCAATTATTGATTACATAGTAACCAAGAGCAGCAGACGTGAGAAAGAATATAATTGGGAGAAAAAGAAAAAGGGAAGAGAGAAGAAAAAATAAATAAATAAAGGGGTAAGACCTTTGCCATTTTCTCTTTTCTCTTTCTTTCTCTCCTTCATGCATTTCTATTTTCTCTTCTTCTTTCTTTTTCATCTGAAAAATCATAGAAATTATACTTGTAATTTTTATGTATATAATTTTGTGACACGGGCACCGGTAATATGAACACTACAAGAAAATCATAATTTAGTGACGGAATTTGTGACGGGGGCCCATCCGTCACTAATTTGTGACAGGTTTAGTGACGAAAATCCGTCACAAAAAACATGGCACAAAATTTAGTGACGGGACTGCAATGCCCGTCACTAATTAGTGACGGGCGTGCCTTGCTCGTCACTGATCAGCGACGAGACTGGCACGCCCATCACTAGTTTAAATTTAAAACCCCCCTCCCGAACAACCATTCTCCCCCTTCCCCTATTTGGTTTTCACTCATTCTCGCCTTCTTCCTCCTATTCTGACGCCATTTCTCTATTCTCTCCTTGGTTCTCTTGATTTTTCTGCAGCTACTGTCTCCCACCAGTATTGTTACTGCTCCGGTGCAATTGCCGCCACTCTTTCAGTCAATGAAATAATTAATTTGTGTTGTTTAGTTTTAGTTATTTTGTGCTGTTTAGTTTTAGTTATTTTGTGTTAGTTTAGTTTAATAATTATTTTGTGTTAGTTTAGTTGTAGTTATGTTTTTTTAGTTTACTTATAGTTATTTTGTATTAGTTTAGTTTAATGGTTATTTGTGTTTTTTTTATTTTTAATTGAAAAAAATTACTTTTAATTAAAATATAATAGTGTAATTTTAAATAAAATACATAGGAAATGTTGATGTAATACTATAATTTTTAATAGTTTACTTTTAAATGTAATACAGTTTACTTTTATTGTTATAAATAAAATATACACATTAAAAAATACAAAAATTTCTATTTGACATAAAACATTAAAAATAATAAATAAATTTTCAATTCAAATATTTAAAACTAACATATGAAATAAATTAGATAATTATTTTTATTCAAATATGCAGGTAATTAAATACTAAAAATTAAAATAGTATTTAAGAAGAATATTATTTTGTTTTTATAAAATATTAAGATTTTTATCTAAAATAAAATAATAAAAAGAATAAATAAAATTTCAATTTAAATATTTAGAATTAATATCATAAATTAGATAAATATTTATTTTATTTTATTTTAAAATTAATTTTAATATTTTATTTTTTATTTTTTTATTATTTAAAACGATCTGTGACGGAAAAGATGTCTTGTTACAGATCTGCGACGGGTGACCCGTCACAAATCTGCGACAGGAAAGCTTGACCGTCACAGATCTGTGAAAGAATTGCTCAACCCCATCACTAAAATTCAGTGACGCCTTTTTTTGTGATTGATTTTTACCCCATCACTAAACTCGTCACTAAAAATTTAGTGACGGATTTTCTGTTTTTAGTGACGGATTTTTCCGTCACTAAAATCGATTTTTCTTATAGTGGAAGATTTTCTGTGTCTAGCACGGAAAGAGATGATTAGAGCAGTACCTTACTTCATACTAGATGTGGATCAACTAGGACCACCACACCTTGAAGTGGATTCAATCTCAATATAGAAACTATTTTTGTACTTGTCGACGTTTTAAATTGGTCGACCGTGATTCATTAACCCGCAGTGATGTTGTAGATCCGAAAATGCGAGTATGAGATGTCTGGTTCGATTTTCTGAGCCGTCGGTTTGTCCCTGCAAAGTACTCCGTAGCTCAAGTCAATGAACGAGTAAGTTAGGGTGCCGATAATTAGTAAGTTGGTTTTTTATGAAAAAAAGACTTTACTTGCTCTCAAAAGAGCTGGCTGATATATAGGAACAGGTGTCCCCCTGTATGTGCAGTACGTCTGCTTTAGGAGATGGGACATAATATTTTGTTCTGGCGAAGGATGTCTATCTAGCAGAAAGGTGTCGATAGAACCTTCATTAATTTGGATGAGATCCGTTATTAATGACGAGGGGACCTGTCATTAATGAGAATGAGATCTAAAGTGAACGCGCAGAAACCTAGGCGCGGCTGCAATGATGTTGTTATAAAGGGCCTGGATGGGACTGTTATGGGCTAGTTGGATGGGCTAAGAGATTGGGGTCAGGCTGGGCCTGAACAACCCAGCTCGCTTATTTTTCCTGAAATGTAACCTTCTCATTGCACGACTTGATCAGCCAAACAGGCGAATCCTCGAGACCAGTCGGGAGCTCGTTCGGACTGAAGTTCGTAACTCGCTTAGATATACTAGCAAATTAAGGGACATTCTGAGAACTCGCTTCTTTCGGTGATATGAGCTTGGGCTTTGGTTATGTATGAGCTCGCTTAAATTAGTTGAGTTCGGCGTCTGTTGGGCTTTACATAATAGAGCCGGACTGCTGGGCTAGGCCCAGCCCCCAAGTGGTAGAGCGGGAAATACCCGTAATAGTACTCCATTCTTATATCGGACAACATATATGAGATTTATTTATTTATTCAATTGTTGAATATGTGTGTTGATTAAATACCCAAACTCTGTAGCGTGTATATTATATTTTGTTGTATGTATTTGATATACGATAAAAATTTTATTATTGCCCGTACCGCCGTTCTAGTGATTCCCTTCACATTGAACATGCATCCTTGGGATCTAGTGATTTAATTTTTGAATTTTAGCTCACGATTTTGAGATTTGTGAGAATTAGATAACTTCAAGCTCCATCTCTGCCATGGGTTTCTCTTATTTATTTATTTATTTTTTATATTGTTGGTACAATTGCATATTGTAAACTTGATGGTTCTTAGTGTGGTTGAATGTTATAATTGTGAATTGAAATTTTAATTTGTCTATGATTGAGACTCTTAATTTGACATTGATTATGACTTCGAATTTGACTATGATTAGGATGTTGTCAAATTTGATTTTGACTGGGATCTCATATGAATGAATATTCTCATGAATCATCTTCTGATCAGGATATGATTTTCTGTATACATTCATAGATGATTTTAGATTTATAATATGAGCTCAATGCTCTAAAATTAGTTGCAATAATATCATCTTAGTGATATTTTGGTGTGTCAATATCATTTTTATACTAGATATATTTGTTTAGTGATATTTTGTTCTTTCTGTCAGTGTTTTTCATAATTTAGATTTTTCATGTAAAATTTTGTGTTCGTGTGTATGTTTAATGGTTTATTCGTGGTTTGTTTTCGATCCAATTTCATTAAAAATTGGTATCAAAGTCATTGAATCAAACAATCAACGTTTGACGGATCTTAGCCGTTTGGATCTGCAACTTCCACACCATATTTTGGCTAAGGTTCTTAGTAGTTGCCACCTCCATCGCTGTTGTTGTCCATCGATCGCCTCTGGTTCTTGCTCGACTGATCAACCGCCACCTCTCCATTAACCACCTTTGGTTCTTGTTTAACTGACTAACTGTTATTGCTTTTGGTCTTCTTTTTAGGTTAGCCATCTCTCATCTTTCACTATTGTTGCTTTAGTCCATCGTGCTAGCCATCAGAAGCCTTACCATCATTGGACGTTGTCTCCTATATTTGTGACCGCCAATCAATCCTACCTTTGTGAGCCATTAAGGAAGGTTTAAGCTTCCAAGGACGCCCAAATCTTTGTCCCAAATCTAGTCTGCACTACAAAAAAAATGGATTTTAGCTATAGTTATTTTTGTCATTTTATGGTGATTTTCAAAACCATTGCAGAGTTGTCATGAAATATTTAGTGACAATTTTTAGGAACTATTGGATTAACCGTTGCGAACATTTAGTAGTGGTTTTAAAATCGTCGCTAAAATCCACTAAAATCATTGAACTTTAGAACTGTTGTTGTTTCTGGCGCACACGCGCATGGCTTTTGGCAGCACGCCCACAAGGGCGAGCCATGCCGCTTGCTTGGTCGCTGGTGGCTACTTGCCTCGCTGCCCTGCGCACCATGCGGCAATGTTAGAATTTTATTCCAATTGTTGTCTTCCCCAATTTCGATCCCACGACTTCCTATAAGCGCGTGTGCGCACGAAGCAAGCCGATCTTCAAAGCCTTATTGTTATATAGCCGTATATATTAATTATATATTAATCCAACCACTATTTTCTAGAATTATATTTTATATTTTTTAATATAAATTAAAAAAATTAATTGATTAAAATAAAAATATATATTTTTTAAAAGAATCATGAAATAAATTAAAAATAAATTAATTGAATTAAATAAAATAAATTAATTGATTAAAAATAAAAAAGGGAGTTAACATATTTTTTTAAAATTTCTTTTTATAATGATCAAAATTTTATATATTTTTAATATGAATATTAGATTATTTTCTTTTTATATGCAGAACTACCGCAAATGTTAATTTATTTTTATTTTTTAATTATTAAATTATTTTCTAAATTTTGAGACAATTTTTCAAAAATCATCAGAAATTTTAATTTAATTTAATTTTTTAATTATAAAATTATTTTCTAAATTTTGCGATAGTTTTTGAAAAATTGTCTTAAAATTTAATTTTTTTAATGATTAAATTAATAAATTTTGTGGTTCTTAACCTTTGCAAATGTTAATTTAATTTTCTTTTAAATTATTAAATTATTTTCTAAATTTGACTACAATTTTTCAAAATTTGTTGTAAAATTTAAAACTTTTAAATTTTATAACAATTTTTTAAAATTGCCGCAAAATATTAAATAAATCACCCCAAAATAGAATTTTTTTTGTGGTGTGACCTGACTTGATCTGCCAAACTTGATTTGTTTAGCTAGATTTGACGCAGCAGATCAGATTTGGCCCATCAAATATGTCTAGCCTAGATTCATCCATATTTGCTGCCTGGATCCTGTATTCTAGTTTGTTTTTTATTGAGATTTTATTTAACGATCGTTTAACATTATTATGGGATATTTGATCTTTGTATTGGCTACTTTGAAGTACAATATTATCTTTTGTTGGACCGAAATATTTGATTTTTATCATGACAAGTTAAGATGTGCACAATTTTGGATGGATGGATTTAAATGAAAGTGGAGTCATCAAGAAAAATTGACATTGGTGAACGCATGTAGTCTCGAAGTAATGATATGTTGAGTATGATTCATTGTCTATGCTTTAAGTGCGATTGAAAATATCTTCTATAATAAATTTTGTGTGGATTTTGGTAGTATTTCTCGTTATGCATTTTGGATTGGTATTTATCAAGAGATTAAATTCTTTGTGACTTTGTTGAAAGGAAAAATTATGAATAATTTTATATTTGAATTTCATGTCTAGGTGGAGCCTGTTATAATTGGGATCCAGAATTCAATTTTGTCTGTGATTGAAACCCCTAATTTGATCGTGATTATGATTTCGAATTTGATTATGATTAGGATGTCAAATTCGATTTTGACTAAGATTTATCTATATAAAGAAATATCCTCATGAATCATTTTCTCGTCAGGATATAATTTCCTGTGTACATTCATAGATGATTTTAGGTTTATAAATAAGTGCTCAATTAGTTGCAGCAATATTATCTTAGTAATATTTTGGTGTGGCAATCTCATTTCTGTACTAACAATATTTGCTTAGTGATATTTTGTTCTTTCCACTTGTGATTTTTCTCAATTTAGTTTTTTACGTAAAATTATGCATGTGTTCGTGTGTGTGTTTAATAATTTGATTGTAGTTTGTATTCGATCCAATTTCGTAACACTGATGATATTAACGAGCCTTCAATCGCTTGAATTAATTTGTTTCGCTCTCACCCCAAACAAATTTTGTTGCCTCTCATTTTGTGGTGAATCCCAAGATTAATTTTTCCCTTTGCTATGTGTTTTCTTTATGTTTTTTCTGTATAATTAGCCTTCATTTGTTAGGTTAATTTAGTTTTCTACACAGGTTTTTTCAACCCTCAAGCATTAGATGGTTTGGTTGTGTTTGTGAGTTGTCTCTTAATTAATTGCTCTTTCTTTTTATGTTTAGTGTTTTAGTTTTGAGTATGGTTTATCTATTTTGACTGTTCTTGTAAGATGATATCTTATTTTCTCTTGATTACTTATAGGCTCTTGGAAGTCTCCCTGGCGCATTAATTTTCCCATTTGAGGGTAGCTTTGTTCTGTTCTTGGTCTTCTATGTAATCATCCATCAAACAGATAAGAATAATAATAGTAAGTGTAAAAAAAAATAAAAAAATAAATTTGTTTTCTCGCCTTCCAAAACAAATTTGCTTTCATGAAGGAATTACATAAGAATTAATGAAAGTTAGAGCGTGCACAAGTGTGTGTGTGTGTGTGTTGCTTAGAGAATTGATCAAAAACTAAAAGGGAAAATAAAAATCTAAACTCACTTTTAGAAAAGAAAAAATAGAATCAATTGCGTGGGAAGCATATATATTATATATAGAAAAGATATATATAAAGGTTGCAGTATGGCTTTAGGCATCGGTAACCGTTGCTTGCCTTTGCCTTTACTACTTTGCTTTAATTTGTTGCCCAATTTCTTCATCTCTATCCCACCTATATCTATCTCTCTCTCTCTCTCTCTCTCTCTCTCTCTCTCTCTCTAAATTTTCTGATAATATCTATCTATGGGTTTCGGGGTCCCCTCCTTTCCATCCCCTTCCCTTCTTCCCACATCTTTCCATTTTAACAGTACTCAGCTCACTCTCAAATACTCAACCAAACACCTTAATTTGTTATATGGAAATGAAAGCTCAATAGGCTTTCTATTTGGATTGACCTGCCAACCCATTTGTAATTTTGTATTATTAATGTTGTTGTTGTTGTTTGGTTTAGGCTTCTCATCTTGGAAGTGCTTTGGGTGACTCTTCTTAAGGAAGAATAGCAAATGGTTTGTCATGTTTTACGGACTGCGAGTCCGATTCTTTTGAGTCATTCCAACACCCTTTTTCCCGAGATTCTCAAGATGAATTTCTTAGCCCCCTCGTTCGTGGCTGGTTGGCTTCTTCTATTATAGCCTCCCCCGATCCTCCCATGCCTTACTTTTAGGTCTAGTCTTCTTCTTCTGTTCTATTCGTTCTCTGCGGGAGCTTTTTAGTTTCCAATTGCTGGTTTTATAAGGGCTGGCTGGCTACCCATTATACCCTTAATTTCTTTTAAATCTCTGTTAGCCTTTGGCCATGAATTCAATGTCAGCAACAAAAAGAAAAGAAATTATATCACAATTATATTTTTGTAATTATATATGTTAAATATTATTTTTTTAATGTAAAGATTCTATTTATATATATAAATATATATACCCATAACATATATAGGCATATATATGCATACAAGACATGGTGTAAATTAAAGAGCCATGTTTGCTGGGATTGTCCATAGCCGATGAGTAGAACGCCCCTAACCCTAGCTACCTTTGAAAAACCAAAATAACAGCTAGGCATGGCAATGGATTAAGGGACATAACATAACAAATCATACCCAGAAGATTCAGCCTACACATTAATTAAAGAACATACAGTAATTAAATTTCTGGCCAAACCTAGCTCTTGAACACATTTTATTCTAGACAGCCAGGTGGACCTTTTTATCTGTATTTATATTTATAGTATAATATACACATATATAAATTTTATATAATTTTCATTGCGTTGATATTTATAAATTGAAAATGAAAAAGGTCCATCAAACAGTTATTCGTAATAATAAATATGATACTATTACATTATGTACGTTTTTAATATAAAATTTTTATATAAATATCATTCTTTGTCACCTATATACAGGAAGCTTCCGTTCGTTTATGCATCAATAATTTTTTTTTTTTAAGATTTTTCAATAGTTCAACCAAAGGGAATGTATTACTAAACCAATTTTAGAAATTGTTTTGGGTAACAAAAAATACAGTTTCTCTAGTTCTTCCTTATTTCACGAAAATAAAACTTCATATCAAATAAAAAATGTTTTCAAATTTGCACAGTTTTCGATCTTGATAACATCCAAAACGGGGAAAACAAAAATAAACAAAACCCTAACGAATCATTACCTAAGAATTAATTTTATTGAGAACACAAATATAAACAGAGTGATCCATGCAATTAAACTATATGATTTTGGGACTTCCTAGGGTTCTCGACAGCATTGGAAGCCATGTAAGGCACTTACATTATCTTTTAATTTTTTTTTAATCTTTATATGTTTGATTATATACTAATACAAAATTTATGTTGCAGAGATCGATGCAGAACAAGATAGAAGATTGAGATTTTGGTGTCTATGTTCTAATGGGTATTATTATAACCAAGTGATATGGTAGATGTCAACCAATCCTCGGTAGTGGGGATTAGGGTTTTGAAAATCCACTTGTTTTGTGGGATTTCTTTAGACATGAAATTTGGGAATTAGGGATTTGAAATCTGCTAGGGTTTTGAGAGTTTCTAGACATGAAATGTGGGTTGGAAGCATCTAAATTGGTTATTGATGAAAATTAATTAATAGAGTAGGGGTGAGCCTCCCTAGACAATGGCTATTATAATGAGCTAGAGAGGTCCAACAGGAATCTTAACGTTAACAATCCAACTTATTTAAGCTACGCTAGCTCTTGATTTCATACTAAGAATGGTTTTATTTAATAAGTTGTCTTTACCTGTTGAGCAGTGATCAGGGGGGTGCTCGACCAAACCCCTTGTGGTGTGGCCTCCATTGATCAGGATTCAGGGAGTTGCCTGACCAAGAACTTGTCCAAAGAGTTTTCCAACAGTTTAAATTTTTGGGAACTGCGCTTTCCAAATCTCCATTTAAACAATTTTTCTAATTTCTCTTTATCTTTTATGAACAAATTTTTAGAAATTTTGAGTTATTTTTCACATTATAATATTCTTCACTGGATATTTTTCTTCTGGGTCTTCTTATAATAATTGGATCATTTAATTTTAAAATAATTTAGTGATTAACTGCCCGGAAAGTATATAATTTTCTTGAATCAAGTAAATTTATTTATTTTTCAGAATTCTAAGGAAACATGTCAGTGTCAAGTTATCAATTGACTTGACACTGGAAAGAAAAAAACTGGGGTAGTAAGATAATTTTAGGCACAGAATGAGAATGTGTGACTAGTAATACACTTGTACGTGACAGATGAGATGGGGCCTTATGACTTATGTGGCCTTAATTAATTATATATGCAGAAAAATAAAAAGAATAGTCATACCGACATGAGGTATCACCATCTTCGTGGCATTGTTTGCCCTTTGATAAATTAATGCACATGGGTCAACATGTTCGTTCATTTGCTATAGCCAGCCCGCCAGCCAGCCTGCTTCTCAACCACATATACTGTCACTGAATTCATCTCAATAATACCTAAGATATATTTCATGCTTACCCGCAACAAATCCGACAGTGATTAAACGTAAGGATTTGACGAAGAATTTGAGAGGCAGAGTTGGGGACAATGTCTAAATCTGAGTGTGCATGTGGTGCTCTTAATTTCTAGGGAAAGAAGTGGGATTTTCATTGCTCCGAAAACCATAATTTCTATGAAAAAACAAAATTAATTACCACTCAAGTTGCATTTTAGTATGCATGGTGAGTTCCAAATCTTCTCTCTCTCTCTCTCTCTCTCTCTCTCTCTCTCTCTCTCTCTTTTCTTTTCAAAATGGTGCTTATTATAGTAAGAAATAAAAGAATATATAATATAATACGAAAGGGTACACTGAAATTCAATGATATCATTTTTCCCTATGAAATATGATGATATGAGATCATATTTTTTCATGAATGAAGACATTCAATTCACAAACAGTTGGGTCCACATGTATGTACATCTATGTATATTTGAATGTAATATATATATATATATATATCTGTACATGCATATAGAACTATTTTCTGTCAGACGTTTGACTGTAATAAAGGAATTGATTTGCTATATCTGTGTGAGTGACTTTTGAGAAGAGGATGCAAACACTCCTTTCGAAGGTCTTGTAGTTTACCTAACAGAAAGCTATTCTTTGTTTCTCCTCCTTTGCATCTATAGCCATCTTCATCTTATACCAGAAAACGATTTTCTTACAAAAATAAAGTACATTAATAATGTGATATTTTATAATTATAAATCAAGACTCTGTGTATTATTAATTTATGAATAATAATTTTGAATAAATTGCATTTCACACCTTTCATTTGAGTAAAGTGACATATTTCCTTTGACTTTACAATTTTAACTACATTTTCCTTACTGATGTTATTTCACATATAATATAAATTTTAACATAACAAATTTACGTAGAAGATATGACAAAAGACAGAAACACATAAAAGTTTAGAATTCATGTAGCCGACTCCAAATAATAGGATAAAAGCTAGATATGTTATTATTGTAACTAACCAGAATTTGGTTGTCTGTTGCCGTTCTCTCTTATTTTTATTTAACAATGGTTTAACCATTATTAAACTGAAAAGAAAAAGAAAAAAATAGATCCACATATTGTCGATCTAATTAGTTTGCCAAACATATGAGGGAGAAAAAAATGTATCAAATCAATAATTTTAACAACAATAGAGGGGAAATATAACTATACAATTATAAAGTAGATATATTTGTTATTTTTAGAATGACACGATATTTTTGTCTTTGGTCTAAACTCAATAATATTAAGTGTAATTTACCCAGTTATCAGTGTCCTTAATTAATTATTGATCGCATTTGATTGATAAGTTCATCTGATGCATGTTAATTGGTTGCTAAGCAATAATAAAAATATAGTATAAAAATAACTTTTTTGTGGCATTAATTGGGATTGGGAGCTATATATCTAGAAAATATGGTTATATAAGGGAAAGTTTTCATTTTGAAGAAGTAATAAGCTTTAAAAATAAGCACAGCTTAATATTGCTTCCCAGTCTCACTTATGGAACTGTGTTTTATAATTTGAGAAATTCAGGAAATTGCTAAAATTAATTGTAGGTAATATTGGAAAATCAATTCCTTTCTGATTGTCCTCCATTTCCATTAATTAGACTCATCTAAACAAGCTGAACTTTCAGATGTGGAATACAAGTTTTGGCCAAATTTCACCAAAACTTTGCTTCAACTGTCAAAGATATGAAATACAAGTTATTGGGATGGCTGTTACTTTTCCACCCTCCAAACTCCAAATCTATAAATAAAAATTGTGCACAGTACACACACACACTCAAAGAGACACAGCATGAGCATAATTTTGCTAATTATACGTTGATAAATGTGCTATTTTCTATTTTTTATACATGCATGTAAAATAAGACAGATTTATAGTTCATCAACTTAATACAAATGGATAAACGATAATAAGGCTGACTCAGTCAATTGACTTAATCCGCAACAATATCAATATCTAATATGAATTAACTAAATACTCAATGATGTTATCAATTTATTGTCACATCATTTAAAATGTGGTGGCTGTCATATCATTATTAATGATATGGGAAAAATATTTATCAGTAAGTGACATCCCATGGCACCTGTAAATTCAGGTATTTGTTTATTAGGATAAGTAATATATATATTTTGTGGCTAAGTTCCCAGGTATAGTTTCAAATTGTTGAATAAGTAGGCATCTACAGATTCCTATATGTTAGACACAGAAAAGATAAGGCATTAATATCTTTGATAAGATGCTACAAGGTTGAACTAAGCTTAGCCAATATATACGAATACCATAATCAATAATTGAGAAAAGGAATCTCATAGGCGATAAAAGAACTTCAGTTGCTGATCATGCATATATCTTTGACTAAATTAATTAATCTGGGAAGAAGGCTTTCTTCTTCCTTGAAACTTCTTGGTTTCTTGAAATTGTGTTATGTTTTCGTCTTTCTAAACCATCTTTATAACATAATATATACTAATTGAGCAAACAATTGTGTTACAATTTAAGATGAAGATGCTATAGATTACATCTATACGGTTGAGTTAGTTGTGGGTTGATTGGTTTAGATTTTTTAAGACCACAAACCAATCTAATCATAGCTATGTCTATAATACATATATTTTATATATAGAAAAAATCCAATTTTAACTTGAAACTTAACTAACCCAATTCACTCAATCAATGCTAATCGGGCTGGGTCTTGGATTTGAAGACGAGCCACACAAATATAGACATAATATAGACATTTTTGAGAGATTAAAACCATGACAATTTTTAACTTTAATGTAGAACAGAAAAAACATTGATTTGTTGCAATAAAAATGCTACCAAAAAGAGAAAGTAATGGGAATAATGAGAAAAACCAAGAAATAGCCATTCTCAATTCTCCTAGCTTGTTATTAGCAAACTGAAAACATCCTTGTGAAGGGCCTGGAGTTATATTTGTTGTGACTAGGATAATTATAACAAAGGTTTGGTTAAACTTTAATTATACAAACTACCAGATAATTGAAACGAAACATCAATTGATTCCATCATCAAGTTTATTACTTTTGGATTCGAACTTGAACCTAAATGAACTTAGTTCAATCACTTTAGTTGAAAATTCATTCTCAGATCTACCTACTTGATAGACACCTTTTAAATACATGTGCTCACTAACTTATATATACGTATTTATATGTTTTTCAACTGCTAGTTTTTCTTAAAGGGAAAAAAGACACCAGAAAATAATTACTAACATGCGGAAGATAACTATTGAATGAATCATTGAGGTGATAATTATTTGTGACACTACTGAGTGAAACACTAGATGGGTGCTCAATGAAGAGACATCAAAGAAATAAACACAAAATGAATCAACCAATAATTATGCTAAGTTTTTTGTTCCAAGTAACTCTTTACTTTGGAGCGTGGAGAAGCTTCTCTCTAGAACTTTAGGGAACCTTTCACCACGCTTCCTACCTTTGATCTTGCATCGATTTTCTTCTTCTCTTCGCCCTCAACCCACCTCGCGGTTCCCATCAACCTTCTCCTTTTTCATCGCCTTCTCCTTTCTCAAAGAGTTCAATCCGTGTCATTGGGTTTCTCTCAATCAACCACCCCAATAGCTAGTTCGTCCACCGCCACTATTGGGTTATCTACTTGCCTCTCACCTATCTACAGTGCGACTAACCCCTATCGTTCTCTCCCTGGGGCCGGAGACATTGTCCCATGATTTTGAGTTCCAGATGGGATGGTTGTTGATTTGGATATGGGACCTTCGGAAGTAAATCCAAGAGTTTGTCTCCCATTTTCGATTCTGATTACAATGGCCGTTCTCTGTCTGACGTTGGACTCCTGGAATTTTGCTCGGAGTAAAGCGATCGATGAAGGTGAAAGCGAAGATGAAGACGGGCTTTCATTGGCCCTCAGACTTTGATCTTTTGGTCTTGTACATTCTTGGCTGGGCTATACTACTTACCGTTGTTGTTTGGTGTTTCCTCTCTGTTGTTGTTATTATGTAGTTATTGTATCTTGTGTTTAGTTTGTGTAATCTTTTGTTAAGAACCCTTGTCTTTTGGTATGACCACATCTCTTTCTGTTTATTTAGAGAGTTTGGATTTGGAAAGCTTGGTGCTCCTCTTGTTGTGCCAGTGGCGACCGTTTTTGGGTCATCTTCTTCCTCTATTTTGTTGGGACTTTTAAACTAATTCAATTAACATCTTTAGCAAAAAGAAAAGAAAAGAAGAGAAAACTCTTTCTTTGTAGCAGCTAGTATATGAACAGGTGTGTATAGAACCTAATTTGGTTGGAATTTAGAATTCCGCAAGAAGAAGAAGAAGAAGAAGAAGAAGATGATGATGATGATGATGAAGATGAAGATGAAGATGATGGATGACTCCTCAGAAAATTCCCATATCATATTACTTTAGGATAAATTCTCAAAGTATAAAAACTAGAGTACCGCTTTAATCAATATATTCCTCATCTATAACCTGGACGAACAGCTTAAGAAATTAATTTGCAAAGTGGGTGGTTTCCTGTCTGCATGCACAAATATTCTTAAGAAACTTGACCACACCTGAAAAAGCAAAGATTTTCCCAATCACACCTAGCTTAACATGGCCTAAAAAAGTAGTAATTGCTTCTTTTTCTGTCTTTGTTTTAGGTATAGGAAGGATCCTCTTCTAAGATTAGTCCAAAAGAAATTTACAAAAAGTTAGAAACATAGTGAATCTTTTCAAAGACTTTGAGCCAGCAAGGGAAAAGCAGCTCTCTTGCAACTGACCTACAAATCTCCTCAGACAAGTGATTGAAAGAAAATATGCAGATTTTGACAGGAGCCCATCCATCATCCTTTTTCTTTCAGCTATATATATATATATACATATATTATTATATTGGAAATTTTTATACAGATATTAAGAATATCATCAAATCAGTAATTATAATAAAATAAAACACAATATTCTAATTATGTCTTCTTTCTTTCTTGTTCCCACAATTCTATTCTCTTCAATTAAAGGTGGAAATGACACCAGTAGGGAGTAGCCCCCACAAACCTTATGAATAAAGTCCAATCAGGTTGAATTATGGTGCTCCTATATGTCATTAGGTGAGTTATCAACAACCCCCTCTAATTGGAGCACTTTTAGATTATGTTATTCCAATGCCTTATTTAGATGTACCATTAAGAAATGCGGGCCCTACAAGTGCATGGGCTTAGCTGAGCCCGTGCCCCTTGAAATTGGGCCTGAAGGAAAACGTAAAATTGCAGCCCAACCATCATAAATATATATGACTCCTAAATGTTCCATAATTGGGTTTTAAAATGCAACCCATAATTTGGAGTGGTGTTCCCATATTTGAGCAACTATTCTTTTACCAAAATCATTGCCTATAAGCAACTCAGATGCTTCATAGGCCTTTTTAATTTTGGTTTTGGATAAACAAGGACGTGCCTTTGTATTTTGAAATGGAGATACGAGGACCCTTTTCCTTTCTTAGATATGTTTTAAAGAATTTTGTTATAGATTCGATCCATGTTGAATATCTCTTGATTAATTTCTCACATTATTAAAAGTTAAATATTTAATTCAATAATTTCCAAATAAAGGTTAAAATTAAAAAAAATAATTAAAATATTCTTATATCAAATTTCACTCAACAAAAGAGACGGAGATTGTTTTGAGTAATTAGGGATATATTCAAAACCCTAATCTTGTTGCGAGGATGGCTCATCTTGTGCCACCAGCTCAGACCTCCATTATTAGCACAACCAACACTGCCATCTCCTCCTCAAATAACAGCTTTAATTTTATAGACTGTCACACAAAAGCTTGTTGATCGTGGTAACGCTGGAGTGTTCGAGCTTTTTAGTTGGGCTAGTGCTATATAACCAAAACCTGTAGCCTGACAGTTAGTAAACAACCTTGTCCTGACGAGCTTTCAAAGTTCAAATCAGGCACCCCATTAACTTCACTACTGATGGAGTAGTCATTTTCAATTAGTGCTCCCATGGGATGTATGATGAATCCTAGTGGAAGTAGAGAAATGCAATACTAGTCTTGGCTCTTCATGGATAGTTGGAGAGAGTTAAACAGAGTTTTGAGTCTAGAGAACACAAAGAGAAAAAGAAAGCAATAAAGAACAGAAAGGGAAAGAAAGAAGAGTCATCACCATCGTGGAGAAAGATGAGAGAGTCGACAATTTTGAGAAGGATGGGGAGGGAAAGAGAAACAAAGATAGAGGGAAGCATGCATGAGGATTTTTTTGAGAGGGTGGGAAGTGGGTCGAGTTATTTAAAATCATAGGAGCTCCTTGTCATTTTAAAGAATATAATGATACTTTCCACCTTTTTGCCAAATCTTAGAGATATCAAGTGTAATTTAATTTTAAAATGCAGATAGAACTTGGTGTTTATTGACATTAAACTTGTTTTGTGTTGATAGCTTTTAAAAAATACGCACATGTCAAGGAAATTTAACGCTTGTAAAACGACTAATATAAGAAAATGATTGAAGATGTGCTAGAACAGAAAAGGTTGTTGCACCAATCCTAAAGGAGGATCCCATTTGCTTCAAGCATAATGGATAGACCCTTGTCAAAGAAATTTAAAATGTCTAAGCTATCTCCGTACTCAGGCAAGGGCGGCCCATATAAACATTTAGAGCTACAAGTCCCTGATACTACTTCATGGATGAAAGGAGGCAATCATGTGTTGGGCTTTTCTTTTGACGCATTAAGTTATTATAGGTATGAAAACAAAAATTGAAAAGATATAAAAAATAAATTAGTTCATAATATTTCAATATGTTTATCTTACAATTATTGTTGCAAAGATTTATCATTTGCGTTGTTTCTAAAATACAACAATAAATTTATTTAATTGGAAATGTCGTCAAACCGTCTGAACCTATAAGAAAGAAAATAGTTAAAGGGCGCAGGGAAGTTCCTGTGCAAACATTTCGATATTTAAGTCAGACACTGAAAATGATAAAAGCTATTTTAAAATTAGTATTCAAGATATATCTTTTTTAGAATGAGTGTCTACTTATTTATAGAGGAGTATGGAGTAATTCTAATTAATCCAGAATTAATATTTTCTCACAGATAACGTCTATCTTGACCTTTTCTATCAAAGTTAGGATTATAATTTTTATAGATAACGTCTATCTAGATCTTTCCTAATAAAGAT
The DNA here is from genome assembly GCA_036245055.1 of Diospyros kaki. Classification (NCBI taxonomy): domain Eukaryota; kingdom Viridiplantae; phylum Streptophyta; class Magnoliopsida; order Ericales; family Ebenaceae; genus Diospyros; species Diospyros kaki. Next base: position 35,709,917 of record BSEG01000007.1, read on the forward strand.
AGGATTATGATTTTTATAAATAATGTCTATATTGATATATTTTGGAACTCATTAAGATTAGGATTTTTACAGATAACATATTTTTTGATGTTTTGGAATTCGTTAGGATTAAGATTCTTATGGATGATATTTATCTCAATATTCAAAAAAAATTTCATAAAATCTTCGGAGAAATTTTCGAATATTAGAGTTATCTAGTTTGCATGTTGCATGGGACCCCCCAACTCGTACGGAAAAATTTAGACCTTTTAGGTCAAAAAATTATTTTGGACATTTTGATATATATATATATATATATATATATTTTGGTCTTTTAATAGACTTTTGTCCATGACACAGTAATTTGAAAGTGTTGTAAAATAATTAATTTAATTTCAATGATATCATTTCATCCTTTCAGTGTATGGGACCAAGAAACATTGCTATTTTTTTTTTCTATGGTCATTGTTGCAATAGATAAAGTTATTATAAATAAGCTATAAATTTTAGTTTCAATATAAATATAATTAGAAGACTATCAATATAAATATTTTAAAGGGTTCAAAGGTATCTAGATTCGAATCAAACCTCAATGCAGAGGTCGACTTTTTAATCGAACTACACTTTTTCAAACGTGTTATAATATGAGGAATTTGGAAAAATTTTCAGTAATTATAATGTGTTCTAGTATGTCACAAAAACCCATAAATTTAGTCCAACAACCCATACTTTCTCAATGACGCATTTTTTCCTTCAAATTAAAACAAACATTGAAATTTGATAAAATAAAATATCATAGTACTAAACTTTTCCCACCTTTTTCCTTTTTCATATCTAAAGCTTGGATTGTCTAATACACTCGAATATGTCAATGTAAGTTATGAATATATATATGAGCGTTAGAACAACTTATCCGCAAATATAAAAGACAATATAACATGCTTCTATACTACTAATTATCACCATGTAACATATCAGGATTTGACCATTACACTGTGTGATTTAACCTGACGCTAAATGATAGTCACGAACATGGACTTAGAATCAAAACTGATTTTAAACGACAAGATCTTTCTCCCTCCACTTCTTAGACTAATAGTCATTTAATGGCACAAGTATACAACACATAGGACCAAAAAAAAAAAAAAACCCTAACCCAAAATTATTATATTTAAAATAGTATAAAGGAAATCTAACTATGAATAAAATATTTATCTAATAACCCTCTCATTATGGGTTAATTAGATAATGACCTACACACTGCCTTAATACCACACCTAAGTCTAAAAAATTGGTACCCATATCTCAATAACAATTAGTTAGACCATTATCAATAACGAGAATATCGTGCACGTCTTTTCAAAAATAATCAACCATATTATCAATCTATTTTTAACAAAATAAAGTCATTAGCAATTAATAGTAACCCACACAAAATATTTCCAACATGACAAGGCTCTGTGATATTTCTCGTGATGATTCTAACAGTGTTATTGGCTCAATCTGAAAGGGCTGCCCATGTCTAACCACAAGACCTGCTCATTTTCACAAAGAAAGTTTTTGTCATCCTCTCTGATTCATCAGTTTTTGCCTTTGCTTCGGTTATTCGCAGCCCTGTAAATATGACCATCATGTTAATTTTGAGAGATAAAAATGTAACACCTATAAGGCAGTATATTAGGGAGGTCTTCAGTATATTATTTAGTTTCATATATTCAATAATTACCTTTAAGTAACATTTTTGGATAAGGATAAGTGATGTTAGGTACGATAAAAAGAATAAAAAATAAGTACCTCCAAGATTGGATGCATTAGCAACCACAAGGCTTGCAAGCCTCTCAGATTGTCTCTGCAAGACAGCTTGCCAATGTTGAGCTCTAACTACCCTTCCACTGTTGAAGGAAAGGTGAAAAAACGTATAGATTGCTTATTGTATTGACATGTCACCCTAGAGCATCCATTAGGCAAGTCTTTGATGATGCAACCAGAGGGTCTTCTCTTGTATTTGAGAGAGGAAGGCTGGCAACTTTCATTCAAGCTTTCAAATTGAAAATAAACAATGACCCAAGTCCCCTCCTCCATGTTTGGTTGGCACTAACAGAGAAATAGAGCCTCTCTTGTGGGCACTAGGGGAGATGAAGATTGTAGCTTTGCGTACAGTTGGAGACACGTATAAAAACAGAAAAAAAAATATTTATTATTAATAGTCTACAAATTTAAGGGAAAAAATGAGTTATTATTAAATTAGTATTTCTTATGCAATTAACATTGGTTTTGTGATTTTTACTAAAATAGTATTCGATGGTTTTTGAGACAAACCGTAAAAGACTCGTCAATTCTAAAAAACATAAGTTTTTGTAAAGTAAACCAAATTTGCCAAATCTTTTGCTAAAGCGTTTGTATAGAGAATCGAGAAGGACACGTTAGTTGGACTGGTGAGACTTTCTTAGCTTAGGTTGGGACAACATCTTACACTATTTTGGTAAAATCTTATTAAATCCAATACTAGTTGCCTAAAAATATAAAATAATAATGTTAATTTAATCAAAAAATTCAAAAAAAAAAAAATCCCATGAACTTTTCATATATGTTGAATACTCACAAGGGAGCCACTTGCATGCCCTAAAAAGCCTGAAGTGACCACCTAAACAGATGTTGCTCTAGAGACAATGGAAGGGAAGAGCTTCAGAACCCACTTCTTGTGAAATAGGAAATAATGACTTTTTGTAGAAATTTCTTATATACAAATTCAATATAGAATGATGTTCTCTCTAATGTCTATAGATTAAATAGGAAATAAAAATACCATTTTGGTGACCTTTTTTGCATAGTTATTACTAATTAATAAGGATTTTTGAGTAATTACGGATATATTCAAAAACCCTAATCTTGTTGCAAGGATGGCTTATCGTCTATCACTGGATCAATAGAAAAGCCTACATTGCCAACATTATCAATGCAAAAAGTAGCACATCTTGTTAATGTTGGAGTGCTCGAGCCTTTTAGTTAGGTTGGCACTAACCAGAACTTGTAGCCCAACAGTTAGTAAACAACCTTTTCCTGGCAAACTTTCAAAGTTCGAATCAGGCACACCACTGACTTCACAAGTGATGCAGTAGTCATTGTCGATTACTAGTGTTCCCATGGGATGTATGATGAATCCTAGTGGAACTAGAGGAATGCAAAGACTGGTCTTGGTTATTCATGGTTAGCTAAAGAGAGTTAACGTTGAGAGTGGAAAACACCATTACCCTATCGGTATCACTAATTTGAACCACCTCTTGCAAAGAAGTCCCATTTGAAAGAACATCTAGCAGCCACATGTCACGAACACAAATATAATGCTCATTAATGGATTTGAAAAAGAAAATGAGACAAAAGAAGAATGAGTTCAGAAGAGGATGATTATGTACCTATAGAGCCCTACAATGTTCATCTCTGAGTAGATCGAAAATGAGAAAATGGTGAAGTTGGAAGCCAAGAAGTGGATGTAGCCGCAAGAATCAAACAGATGGGCTGGCAAGGCTCCATGATACTTCCCGTGGTGATTTTAATAGTGTCATCGGCATAATTCGAAAGGGTGGTCCATGACTAACCACAGGAATTGCTCATGTTCACTACAAAATTTTAATGGTATTGTAAAATTGATGCAAATTAAAAGTTTAAATATGAAATTAATAAATTTTAAAATTTGTTATTAAATTGATATACTGATTAAAGTTGGATAACTTTTTTTAAAAAAACCCTTTATTGGTTAACATTTCAAGATATTATTTCTATTTTAATTCATACATAAGTTTTTAAGTACGTAAGAATTAAGGATGACAATAGATACCTTTATTAGGGTACCAACCAAGCCCTTCTCCCATGGGCAAATTTGGGTACTAAAAAATACTCATTACTTGAAACAAGTTCAAAAAAGGCTTTTGAAAAGAATCATGTTATTTGTATATTAAAAGCGACATCTTGAGTTATACACGTACATAAATGACTAAAATACCCCTCGTATCTCACCACTTCACATTGTCTCATCACCTTGGGTGAGAGATATTTTTATCATTTTAACTATATTGTTTAGTTTAAAGAGAACAAATAACATTACTTCCAATACACAAATTAAGTGGTTGGATCACGATAAATAGAGATTCGCATCAATAGGTCATGAGTTCGATTCTTTTCCTGTGTAATGAGAAAAAATCTCCACTTGTGATTTATCTCCTCTACCAAAATTAAGAACACAAGCGACGAGAAACAACGCAAGAATGGTAATCCCAAGAATACAAATAACATTTCACCTTTAGTTATTCAGTTAAAGTAGACCAATTCTTAAACTACATAGCTACATATTTGAGTCTAAATAAATATTCAATAGTGCATTTAGCCGAAAAAGGTTCAATATTCACCCCTTGAATTTTTTTTTTCTCTTTGGCTCAACACTCTTATACTTTATAAATTGTTCCTTTTCACATTGTGACTAAATGTACTTTACCAATTGTTTTCATTTGACCCTATGACTAAGGGTATGTTTGATTATAAGTATGGAATTAATATAAAAAGAAAATATTTTTTAGGCAATTGAATTATTTAGAATTAAATTTCAAGAAAAATATCAATTGAAGGTATTTAATTGGCTTAATTTCTTACCTAAAAATTGTAATATTTTTTCAACTTTTGGTATTTGAATGCCATTATTTTTCATAGAAATAATCACATATACACATGCAGATAATTAATAACCAAATATAAAAATCAATAATCAATTATAAAATAATCAGATATACTCATATTTAAAAATAAATCAAATATACATACACAAAATATTCAAAAAAATAAATCAAATATACATACACAAAATATTCAAAAAATAAATCAAATATACATGCACCCAGATACACCTAGCAAGAGAATGAAGGAGTCATCGTCACCCTCCACCGCTGCCATTGCCACCATCACTGGCCGCCGCTACAGAGCTTTCCTTGTCGCCATCGCCGTTCACCTCTTGGTTGCTGCTTCTCGCTTGCCTTCTCGTTCGATCGCCCTCTTTCTCTCTCGCTCAAACCGCCATTCGAGCTTCCCCCCATCCTCGCTACCGCTAGCTGCACTTCTCCTCTTCCTTGCAATCGCTAGCCACTATTCTTCTCATCTGCCAGATTGAGGCGTCAAATGATTTGTAAAGACTTGGGTGATTTTCCATTTGCCTGAAAAATCTATTCTAGCTCCCCCATAAGAAAATCTTTTCTAACAAAAGTGGGAAATGGGCATCACGTGACTCAAAGTGGAAAAATAATTTACCTAAAAAATTTGGCCAATCAAACACCTCAAAAATTAAAATTTGGGTGGAAAGTAGCCATTTTCCATGAAAAATATATGCAATCAAACACACCCTAATAGTTTGTTAGTCATAGGGTCAAAACAAACTAATTTGTGAAGTACAAGAATATATTTGAGTAAAAAAAAATTAAAGGTCAAATTTAGCTTTTTATCCAGTCATTTAATCTTAGTTATAGATATCTTAATTTAGATGTTGTAATTTTTTTTATTTTTCTTATTGTTTTAATCTGGTTACATGTTTACATATGATTGTGAACAAGTTTAGGGTGGATTTGAGGCCAATTTAAGGTGGTGTAGATAACTACTTTAGAAATGAGTTCTCACGAAAATCCCCAAATGTTATAAGGAATAAGGTGGAAATTGATTTTTTTCCCTTGATTTTGATTGAATTTGTGTTTAAAAATAAATTTAAGAGTTTAAATTTGAGATGAGAGATAAACATCTTGCTCTATTTGTTAGTATTAGTACCCTAATATTAGATTTAGATGACATCTAATATATATCTCACGGACTGATGATGTATTCTTGCAAATTTGTAAATTGTCATATATTTATTCATAACTCTCATTTTTATATCTAAATGAGTCATTACATATCCTGATAAAGATCTTATTCTTAAATTATTAAGAATATGTGACAAAAATTTTTAGTACGAGATTTCTTAAAGTGATTCTCAATCTTTAAGATTTCTCAAAAGGGAAATATAATTAAATAATTACGGACTAGCACATAGGCTAAGATACTAATGATAATGAATGGTGATGAGTCACATGTCATATTGTATGAGATGAAGATAGTAGACATGTGGGTATGTGTTAGTTGAACATTTACTAAATGTGACGTCTGTAACAAATCACATAGTTAGGAAGATTAATGATATGGTATTGATTTTTGATTGTGTAACTGGTCCTCATAATAGAGGCAACATGGTTGTCTTGTGTACTAGTGTTGGAGATTTGTCATTGAGTGGAACCATCCGGAGTGAGAGGTGGAAATGTTTATTATGTGGTCTCTGTGTAGTAGTGTATGGAGGCAAGTGATTGCTGATGGGACTCATTGACCTCCAGTGTAAGGTGAACATCTTATGCTATCGTAGCTGGTTTGTGATTGTCTAAATCCCTAACCAATGTAAGCATGATTGGTAAGGAGTTTTCGATGTCGAAATGAGTTTCAACGTGTCATCTCGACAACACCATACCAGATCTTGGCATAGATACCAAATCTTGTGAGTTTGACCAGTCCATAACTTTTACTCGGTTGGAATGTTAATCAATGAAAAAATTATAGTACACAGTAATCAAAAGCCTAAATAGGTTTATAGGAAGTATTGATTTTATTACCATTAGGATCATCCTAAATCTTTGATAGAGGACATTCAGGATCTTTCAATGTGCTTTGGGGAGATAGAGAAATCTTCATAGTAGATTAACATGTTTGGTTAGCATAAAAAAAGTTTTATGTGTCCTAATTAGTATTGAGAATGAGCATTGGATTAGTGTGCATCGTTATTTATGTGTTCTTTGTCATTAAGGACTTAACGATGATGAATGTTGTTAAGTGTTAATAAAGAGATCAACGAATTGTTAAGAGTGGGATGCCATTAAGAGTTAATGGGTACTATTAAAAGTTAACGGATATGTTGTTAAGAGTTAACGAAAGGTCTTGGTTCCATTAAGAGTTAATGAAAAGATTATTGAGAGTTAATAGCGGACCTTAACGCAATAAACTAAAAGTTGGAATCGAAGACATAAAACAATCGATCAACTCTTTTGAACGGTCGATCGATTGCTTGTAATGGTTGACAGTTTTGTGAGCGGGTTTTTACCCGTCCACTTTCATCTTTTGTCGCTTTTAGCAATAGAGCATTAATGCTTTATTGCCACTTAAATGATGTGTTTTGCAAATGCATTAAATGAAAGAGAGGGACGGGAGATTAAAGAGAATAGAAGAAGTCGTTTGTATGTGTGAGGAGCAATTATTTGACTTCATCTTATTCTTTTTTCTTTTTCTTCTTCTTCATTCTCTCTTCTGTTTCCTGTTGGCCCTTTGGTCGTGAGACCATTCTTGTCATCTGTTAAAGCATACCAACAACCTTACATCACCTCCATTGAGATAGACTAGCACATATCCAACGAAAGGTTTTAGTATGACTTTGGCATGAACCGACTTGGTCCCATACATTTGTGAAGGTTGATTGGTCATCTGAGCAAGGAGCATTTAGGAGCTATTCAAGACAATTCTCGAAAGGCCGAAAACTTCTAATTCAAAGACACATCAACAATCGATTCCTTGTTCTTCACCCATTTCAGGTATATGATGACTAACTCCTTATGCATAGTTGTTTATTTATATGCATATAGTTGTTACATACCAAGTCTTGCATATATGTTTTGGTTTGCTCCCGTTGTTTATATGTTTTGTTTTTGATAGTTGAAGTTTATTTTTAATTTTTTAAGTAAATTTTAAATAAAATAAATCTTAGTGCAATAATAAAATTATTTGGTAAATTAGTTATTTTTTATAGATCATAAATTCAAATTTTGTTAATATAAATTATTTTTATTTTTTAAAATAAGATATATAAATAAATATTTTATTAATACTAAAATATAATATTTATTTACTTATGTAATAATAGGATGGACACTCCCAATTACGTTCCATTGGCTCCATTTCTCATTGGATAAATCTCTCCAAAGCAAGCTGCAACGGCGGACTTAAGAAGGGAAAGATACTTGCGAACAAGTCTTTTCCGAAAATAAAGATGTGGTGGCGAAGCCCCGATGCCGGCGTCGCTAAGGCCACAATTTCATCATGCAGCAACGAGACCAGTTTGTGTCGCTAAAAACAACACCAATAAATTTGAAAGCCGCGACTCTTTGAACAAAGCCTGAAGATCACTTGTACCAGATGGCTCTCCTCCTCACTTCTCCTCCGTCTCTCCTCTCCAAAAACCCTAAAACCACCACCTCCACCGCCGTCAAAACACACTCCTTCTCCGTATCCCTCCTCCCCAAACGCGCCGCCGTAGCAAATAATCGATTCTCCACCGCCATTCGGCTGTACTCCGCCTACTCCCCGGACCCTCGCCGCGGCAACCCTCGGTCCACCTCCGACGACGAGGAGATCGATGAAGGCTCTGACGAAGGTGAAGGTGCCCCAAAATCGGGGATTGTTGACGAGTGGGGCGAGAGGGCGGAGCCCGACCCGGAGCCGCCGACGCAGCTGCCGGAAGCCGACCCGGCCGGGGATGAGGATGAGTGGGGCGGAGTTGGTGTCTCGGATGATGACTATGTTCTTTCTGGGAATGGTAGTGCTGGGGTGAATACAGGGGTTGATGATAAGCTGATGGAGCTGAAGAGGTGCTTGGTGGATTCGGTTTACGGGACGGATTTGGGGTTTCGGGCTTCGCCAGAGGTTAGGGGGGAGGTGTCGGAGCTGGTTAATCAGTTGGAGGCGGCGAATCCAACGCCGGCACCGACCGAGGCGACGGAGGTTCTTGACGGGAACTGGGTTTTGGTGTAAGTTTATCTTAAACCTTTTTGTTCTGACTTTCGGTAACATGACTGTGTGTGTGCGTGTGAGAAATGAATGGATTAATTTACGTATTGATGGATAATGTTGCCCGGTAATGGAGAAGTTGTGTTGAGTGCAATCCAATATGAAACGGTCTCTCTGCTAAAAACTAAGGAAAAAGTTGCTTATAAAAATGATCGTCCCCCACCTTGCGATGCGGGTAGCGTTGCATGGGACGCAATTGAGTTTCCCCCGTTGCTTTAGATGAACCATTACTTCTTGAGACATATGCCTGCAAGGAGCATTTGATGAAAAGTGGTCTTGAATGGTAGTAAATTGTAGTGAATTGAATTTTGTTCAGTTAGTTGAGGAGGTTTTGTTCGCTGCTAATTGAGAATGAATAGGCCACCAGAAGAGCATTAGGAATTTAGGAAATGGGACGGATGTGATGGAGGGGAGATGCATGAAAGCAACAATATTCTGATGCCGCTATTGCTTTTCTTGCTGTATTAGAAAATAAGACTTTATCAATAATGGATTTTTGTAACATCAACCACCGTTGAAGGCTTTCTTCCTCTTAGTCTGTCATGGAGACTTTTGTTTTTGACAACCTCTAACTTTTGGACTTCTATTCTACACCTTTTTACTTAAAATTTAACTTTCTAACCTCTTTAAGTTTGTTTCTTTTTTAATTTTCCATTTTTCAATCTCTTATCCTTATTTGTAATAATGAGCTCTTCAAAGCTTAGGTGACCATAATGTTATATATTTAAGCTTTTGCATTCGCTTTACTACATTCATTTCATAATCCTAGTCATTCTAGGAACTCTAAAGATATAAACTTGCATTGTTAATTATTAGCAGTTAATTGAAAATCCTCTTCATTGTTTTAGGCTCTATGTATTATGGAAAATTTCAAACTTCTATATATAGCATTCACTAATTTGTAAATTAGTTTTAGGCTCCTTATATATTTTTGAAAATTTCCAATTACTCTTTTTTAACGGTCAAGTTTCTTCTTTGTGACTCACAGTTCAAGTTGTGAAACCAATTTCTTTGCATAGTAAGGGCAAGACTGCTTGTCGTGCACTGGGACACCCCCTTTTTTAACTCTTTAATGCTCCTTAATGTGTGATTTTCATTTTCTTTCTTAATGAAGATGTTTGGCAAACATTCTTTCTTGAACTAGGAACTTGCAAATTTTCAGAATGCAACAATCCATAAAGCATGGACACTTCTAAGTGGCTGTTGTATCCGTGTTGCCGTTGCCGACATGTTAAGACACTCTGACATGCCGTCACACCTCCAATACATGTCAGACACGTCTGCGTGGAGTGTCCAACACTTTTTTAGAACTTTTTAAAAGGATAAGGGAGGGGACACACATGTCCGATAAAGGGACACTTCAAAGACTTAAAAATAATGGTTTTCTTTTTTACTCTTCTGTTTTAAGACTTGGCAATTGCATGGCTTTTGTTTTTTCACATTTTTTATTGCATGACTATACAATTTTCATACACTTAACGCTTCTATTCTCTAGTTCTTCAAGCATCAACTGGATTGTCAGTTAATTAGATTAGAGTTATTCATTTGGAATTTCTGCCTATGTATTTGGAATGCATATTTATGAGTATGGAATATAGTTTTGGTACTTTATTATGCCATTATTATTAATTAACATATCTTGACCATGTCATATCCTACTTTTTTGAAAAATTTCATGTAACTAGGTCCCATGTCCATGTCCGTGCTTCATAGACAACAGTTCTCTTTGCTATCAGTGTACATGTTCTTGGCTTAATATTGTCTACTTGAACATGTCTCTTGATTTCTTTGTATTATAAGCTTGCTTCTACTGTTGATAGTCTGTCAATTTTGAAGTTTCATATACTTTGAACTTTTAGTCTATTTGATTGTATTGGTCAAAGAAGTGTTCCATGCTTATCAATCCTTTTTCAGTTGTAATTTCTTGTGCTTTGAGGTAATCTCTAGTCTTTGCATAAATCTAGTTAAAAATTGAGATCATTTAAGTAAAAGAAGTGGAGATTTGCCAGTATTGGCCAATAAACTGGGTTTCATGTGGCTTTGCTAATTGCTAATCTGGGTCTTGTTTAGTCTTGACTTCAAACCAAAGAAGCAGTTTGCCGTGGGATCATTTATCAAGAGTGCACTTTTGAGTATTGTTGCCTATGCATTGTCTCTCTTCACGATTCCTAGCTTGGTGGCTAAGAGGATCAAGAGTCTTAGCAGGTTCATATATACGTTTATGTGATAAATTAAAGTACCATTTAAAGGCAAGGTGAGAGGTGTTTTTGCCTTTTGAGAAGATGCATGTCTTTTCTGGCTATACACTACTTGATCTGCGCCCCAGGGGGGGATCCTCCCTGGAACTTAGAATAGGAAGGAATAGCTTGGGGGAGGGTGATTGCTTAAAATATAGGTGTCTAAGTGACTGGAATTTGACTAGTACAGGAGTCTGTTTGATGTTGAAGTTGTGGAAAGGTATATTTTGAGGGTGAGGGATTATTTCAGTCAGCTTTTCTCCTTTTGTGTGCCGGATGTAGGAGGCCAAGATTTTGTTTGAATTGTTGGTGTGGGACACACCTTTCATGCTGGTGCTTCTAGATTTGTTTATCATTGCCAGTGATCAAGAAGGTTCAGTTGCTAGTCTTTTATTCTCTATTTAATGTAGATCTTTAGGAATTCTACATATAAAATGAGTTCTCAGCATTTCATAGTTGAATCTATATAAACACTCTTTTGATTATTTTATGGTTTGGTACTGGTTGTGGAAGGGCTCTCTGTTTCATTGTTAGAAGATACTGGATTCTTTGCATGTTCACTCCTTTTATCATTCCATGGGGTTCAAGTGATACCCCTTTCCTTGGAGAGGTGTTTGGAGGACTAAAGTTCCTCTTAAAGTGGCATTCCTTTTTTCTGACAGTATTGGGGGCAAAATTTGAGGAAAAGAGAGCACAGTATACTGTACCAGTGCTTCACAAGAAATCAAGTGTAAAGTAATTTAATCATCTTGCCTCCTTGCAAAATATAAACGAAGATTTGGAGTGTATTCTGCTTTTTGTCTGGGACTGCTTCGGTAACTCTAATGTCAATTGGCTAGTTACAATTGATGCTTTGCAAAAGTCATGGATTTGTGGAAGCTATTGTTGGTGTGCACACACCTTTCATGGATACCTTTCCAGATTCATTTGTCATTGCCAATGATGAAGAAGCTTCATTCTTTTTTCATTTTTGGCCTTAATGTAGATATTCTGAACCCCTCATTTGAAAGCAACTTTCAGGATTGGGTAGTTGATTCTATATAAACACTTTTCTGATTGTTGTATAGTTTCATTGGTACTGGTAGTGTGAGGACTTTATGACTTGGTTGTAGAAGCTAATGGATCTTTTCATGTTCACTCCTTTTATCATTCCATGGGGTTCAGGTGATGCCCCATTCCTTGGAAAGGTGTTTCAAGAACTAAAGTTCCTCCTAAAGTGGCATTCTTCCAGAAGAGATTGCACATTCTTCTGTACTGGTGCTTCGTGTGAAACAAACTGCAAATCTTACCATCTTGCCTCTATGCAAAATGTCAAGGGAGATTTGAAGTGTAGAATACTTTATGTTTGGGACTACTTTAACTCTGATGTCAACCTTGGTGCTTTATTGGCTAGTTAGAATTGATGCCGTTTAGAGGGTCCATGACAAGGATGTGAATTTGTGGAATGTAGCTCCAATTGTGTGATATGACACACATGGAGGAACTGAAATCGTAGCCTCATAGGGCCTTTTGATATTGGAGTGTTCTTTTCATTCAGTCAAAGGAAGCATGCTTGTTCCTCCTTTGTTTGAATGTCAGATCTCTCAGTTGTTCAGAATTATATATGCCTTTCACATATACAAGCTTTTTTGAGATTTCTACAGGCTCGCCCACTAAGTTATCAGTTTCTAGTGTGTACTTTTGATTATTTAAATGCAAAAATATCCACGTCATTTAAATCCATACTAGTACATTGATTGTTCTGGACTCAATTCATTATTGTTGTTAACCTAGGAACTTTGGAAGGTATAAACTCACCTGTGTTTTTGCCAATACTTAATGGCACACTCCATTATAGCTCTGGACTCTATATTTTAGAAAATTTTAAATTGTTTTCTCCCAAAAATTCAAATTATTTTCTCCAATATGATCTTCTTGATAAGTTCTTCAAGTAATGTAACTGCTACTGTGCAACAATTCGTGGCATGATAAAACTGAAGGAGTGTGGCAGTCGTAGGATTCCCTGTTCAATATTGGTTGTATTTTATATTCCAATTTTTCACCCTGTTTTGCTTTTTACTGCTTTATTAAATCCCATTTAACTGAGGACCAAAACTAAAAAGGATAACAACTATTTTTACAATTCGTAATATTTTCTCCTAATGATGGATGCTTATGGTATGTCTTTATGGATAATTGAGTGGTGGAGCATGATTAGGCTGAAATAATGACATTGGAAGTGTGTAGAGGCCTTGGAGGATGAATAGTTGAGCTAGTAGTCAACTAGAGGAAGCAGGACCAATGGTCAAGTGGTAGTCAACTATAAGATCAGAGTGCCTTGGATATCACTGATTGAGAGGATAGTCATCTAAGGATTGAGTAGACAGGAGAAAAGATGGGAACGGGATGCATTAATATTGCCTGGAAATGGCATATGCCATTGTCAGTTATATACATATGCATGTGTATATATAACATTATGTCTGCAACAAACACATATGATATGTTTTTGTTTTGGGGGAAATACGTTGTCGTCCATGTACATGCATTCTTATCAAATTTGTGGGTGTGAATTTATAACTGGGAACCTCAATTATTTTCAATAGATTTTGGATTCTTCTCTATAGCCTTGCATATACTCAATTTTCAATCCTCTAACCTTCTTAGCAATGCTTTTACTTGTAAAATAATGGTGCTCACTATCTGTTTTTTAGTTTAGTAACTTCAGTTGACCCTTAATTTTACTTTCTATTCAACAGGTACACGGCATTTTCTGAGCTTTTGCCTCTTTTGGCAGCAGGCACCACTCCTTTTTTGAAGGTTGAAAGGATTTGCCAAGCAATTAACACTGGCAGCTTGACTATAGAGAACTCCACAAAGTTGTCCAACCCTTTTGCTACTATCTCGTTCAGTGCCTCTGCCAGCTTTGAAGTCCGAACTCCTTCAAGGATACAGGTGTGGCAAGCATGAGTGATTGAATCTGAACTTTTATCTTAACAGACAGCTCTCTTGGTGTCCCAAACAGAAAGGAGCAAAGAAACAGAAAAATGCAAATTTATTGCAGCATGATAATCAATTAGATTGTAGTTGGGGACCTTAAGACATCCTTTCAGACTGATGTGCATTTGATCAATGATACTAGTTTGGAAGAACCATAACATATGTATCTGATGAACAAAAATCGCATATCATATGTGCATTACTTCTAATTGTTTCAATTTATTGAGGTATTATTACATCCCCACCTATCAATGGGGAATGATCTCCAGAGCTATTTTTACTCTTTGACATTCACACTTGGGTTATAGTTGGGTACTTACTGAAAATATGGAGACTATACCATCATGCTCATTAATAAGTTCAAGTTATGACAAATTTACAGGTTCAATTTAAGGAAGGGACCTTCCGGCCGCCAGAGGTGAAGTCAAACATCAATCTCCCAGACAATGTAGACATTTTTGGGCAGAAAATCAATTTATCTCCTGTTCAGCAATCTCTTAACCCCCTGCAAGAGGCTGTGGCAAGCATAGCACGTGCAATTTCGGGTCAACCTCCACTTAAGATACCCATTCCCGGTGAGCGAACACAATCCTGGCTTCTTATCACATACCTTGACAAGGATCTCCGGATATCAAGAGGTGATGGGGGCCTATTTGTGCTTGTCAAAGAAGGGAGTTCTCTTCTAGATTACTAACAAGGTAAAATTTTATATGGATCGTGATTTTCAAAGGGCACGGCTATTATCACCTATGTTTACGGTTGTGATTTGTCTATGGTTTTGTACATGATTAAAGAATTAGTGGATCCCCCCACCACCACCACCCTCCTCTTCCAACAACAAGAAATAGAGAATCAAGTTGCAGAACTTCATTCTTAATGTTCTCAGTGGTGATTAGGCTGGTTGGAAAGGAGTGAAAGCATATTAGTATGAAAGAGCTTGTCTTATGTACAAACAGTTACATTCAAATGTTTTCTTTATGGTAGCCGACATACTTTTGATTTTGTGAGATGTACATTTTTCTCTTTGATTACAATTTAAGTATGCCGAACCCAGAATTTTTGCTGATTCAAGTTGTGAAGAATGTGAGATGCAGCTACGCAGTGATGCATTTGATGTTTTCATTGAGAATCACTGCCTGTGCTAATTGCTGACAATCGCACTGTGAAGGAACTACGTTATGCTTGCTAAAACTAATGCAAGGTAGTTCGGTCCTTTTGCTCTATTAATTCGGCCCGAAGACGACTCTTAGTCTTCTATATCCTTTTCCTTATATTCCATTCCCTCTCTAGTTTGAGGTTATAAAACGCAGGACTCAACAGTAGCCTTGTGTACTTAATTACCTGGCTTTTAGTTGTGTAGAATGAACTTTGCTCAAGATTGAAGCTTATATGAAGTTGTGATGATTCTACAACTTAATTAACAACTGTTAAACGTGGAACAGAAAGCTTCTTGCAGTGGATGCTGGGATAGGTAGTAGTTTGACTTGGGATTTGTAAAGGCTTTTTCCCTTTTCCGGGACATTGTTACTTAGACCGACCTAATATCATGCTAAACCTTTCAATCTTTTCTCATTCCGCGTGTTAGGGATTGAAAGAGCATTGGTCTTGTTTGGGATATAGATAAATAATAATAGAATGTAGAAAACTTGATAATAATGGAGCCGTTTGAGAAAGAATGAATAGAAAACTTGCTCGTTTTTTGGCATTCTGACTGCTAATCTTTTCATTAAAATGGTATAATGGTTATTTATTCGTTAACATGATCTCATTCCATCTATTCCCATTGCTCTTGTAAACAAGTAAAAACATTTTTGATCACTTTCCATTTCCTACTCTTTCCAACAAAGAGAAACTATTTCACATTTCATTTCATTCCATTCCATTACTATCCCAAACAAAGCCTAAACATATTTCTCAGTTTTTGACACACAGAAGATTGGGTTTGGCTTTAACATGTCAAACCTGCAATCAGAATGAACCTATGCAACCACAGTGAAATCCAAACAGCTTATTTCATCTAAAAACTATAAGAAGTCCAGTCGAAAAGGGCTATACTACATCAAAATCAATTCAAAAACTGCAGCAGAACCAGTATCATGCTTTCTTCTTCTTAGACTTGAGCATCACGAGCCCGATAAAGACAGACAAGAAGCAGAGTAGCGCCACGCCGACAAATGCAGGAATGAGAAGGGCATATTCTTGTGGAAGAAAGTATTTGTGAATAAAGTGATCGCTGTTCACAAATGGCTGAAATTGCATACAGAAAGATGTAAATATCAAAGTTTATTCAAGTTTGCAACATTTTTTAACTTCATGGACTGTAAACTGACCAGAATGACGACCCAAAAGGTGTAATAAGTGAATATGGATAGGCTGATAAAGGACAACAAGAACCCAACAGCCCTGTCTGCTATTTCCATTATGATAATTTAAGGGTTTTGTTGCCTGCAACAAAATTCAGAGAATTAGGAAAACAGTTCTCGAGGGTTTTGCTGCCAATATCATAGACGATATCAATCCTGCTGCCTGTAAAATAAAAGCATGCAGAAATATCATATTTTCCCAAACTTCTTCACATACTGGTCGCCAATCCCAACATGTGAGAGAGAGACTTCAGAAGAAGCATCAGGAGATGGCTCTACATCTAGCCATAAGAAATCTTAAATACTGTCATCATGCTGCTTAATAGAGAAAACAAATTTTAAATAGCTACGAGAATTCAGGACACAAGTCAATTACCTTTAAACTAGACCTGTACAACAACAAGAGGACCCAGAAAACAGAAATGCAAAGTCAAAACTTAGACAATGGAATCTCCTTACTTAATGATCTACTATTCCAATTCTACTCCCCAGAATTAGAAAATACCTCTGTAAGCATGCTTAACATACACAATATGTAAAACCCTTAACCTGAATAAGGTAATATATGAACATTTTGTAATGCAAGCCCATTTGTTGTGTTACCTTGATGAGAATTGTGCCACCTCATGAGAACCCTATTCTTGTCAATTACTAATGCCATTAAGGTTATTAAAGTGAGCTCAAATTATGAGGACGTGGGGCGGGAGAATTAAGGAAGTTAATTCATTAAACGAATACTTGGCCAATACAAGAAAATTGAACCTAGTTTAGGTCCAAATTCAAAAGGCTAAGCCATGAACTTATACCTAACGTTGAGGGCTTCATTTAAAAGTGTTTTCTAAGTCAACATTAGGGGGTGGAGAATAAGATTAAGAGGGGAGAAACCACACAAAAAGTCTATTTTCTATTTTACTTTGAACATTATATTCTCAATTCCTACAGCCCTAAAAAGTCTATTATAATCAAATACTTAATTTGAGAATTCTTTGTATACTTTGAATCCATTCATCTGGCCTCTTCAATTTCCTACCGGACCTGATATTGTTCTTGTGATAAGGTTGCTCAGAATCTGTGGATGGCAAATGTTTACACTGAAATTTTTCTGTAGTTTTAGAAAACAAACAGCTCACTTATTTTCACATTCCTTAAAACACAGGAATCTACTTAGTTCAGATTCTTAAATTAAATGAAAAAATCAAGATGATTATACAAAACGAGTTAATTATTCAGGTACCTGGAAAAATAGATCCGTGAGGATTCTGAGGTTTTCAGAGTCCAATAAGCAATTTTGTTAAGGGTCACCGCGTGTGGTGCTTCTTCAAATTGCTTGACACGTTAAGTGGTAGTCTCCTGCGGCTTCATTCACCATCCAAAAGAAAAAAAAATATATCAAAAGAATGAAAAGCAGGTAAACAAAAATTTAATATGTTTTTGAAAAAAAGATGATATAACTTTTATTTGTTTACCATTACTGATGCACAGCTAGGAGCCAAAAGAGATCAGAATGCCCAGGAGGAAAGTGAGAACAAAAAGAAGGTAAATGCTAATTCATAGAGGAGATGAGCCAGAGAAAAGAGGGTCCCAAAAGGCGTTTGAAATATGAAGACAGCAGAATGCAGAGATCTTAGCTGATATTGACGGATGTTGATGGTGTTTGAGCAGAGCAACTTGAAAGAGGACCTAGTGATTGAGTCAATTGAAACTCAATTACAAGACTAGCAAAGCTGAATTTGAAAGAGAATCTAGCGATTGATGCTGTACCTAGTAGTTACAGGTAGTTGTGTAGTTAGCTGGAGCTACTAGGGTTGATTTTTCAGTTGCTTAGAAGTTGGCATTCGCGCCAATTATGCGAATTGTATATTTATTTATTGAATCATTCAATAAGATCATTCTTAATTCTTCTTCCTCCCAATCTCTGTACGGTCCTTTCTCATCTCGAACGCCATTTTCTCTACTTGTCAGTGGTCATAGCTGATCGCTGGCTATAGCAATGATTTAGCTTGTATCAATTACCTTTTTTAAAAATTCATCGATTTCATACGTGAGGGCAGAAGTAGAACACATAATTATTAAAGATAAAAAAATGAAAAATGTTCCCGGGCTCATGTCCAGGAAAATAGCAGATTTTAAGACTAAAAAATTAAAAGAAAAAAAGCGCTCAGCCCAGACGTGGGAAGGACCAAATGTAAGGATGAATCAATCAACAACAATAACCATAAGCCTTAATCTCACTAGTTGAGAAATTTTAAGATTAAAAGTAAAACTAAGAACATTTAATCAGCCAGATCCGGAAGTAGCAGATCTTAAAGATAACAAAAACGAAGGGAAAAACTTTTCATTACCTTGATGATTCCCCTTGGATTCTCCAACGCTAATGCAGGAGAGTGAGCCGAGGACGTTGGCGATGACGACGGCGATGGTTACGGAGGATCGCGCGGCCGCCGGAGAGAGAGCCGAACAGAATGTCGCAACCGGACTTCAATTACTGGCAACGAGATAATTCTACGCCTTGGTAATCTTGTAAATAACTAAAAAGTTGAGGTTCTTTCTGTATCCGATAGAGAATAGGCTGTCATCCTAGCTAGACCAACCGAGGTAAAGAAAGAGTTAACAGTGAGTTATGTATTAAATTAATTTAAAAATATAAATATAAGGGCGTGATTAAATGTAAAGATATAATTAAAATAATACAAAATTTAAATTAAAATATAAAAATTAAATTTATTTAAAAATATAATTAAAATAATAAAAAATTTAAATAATTATATAAAAGATATATGATAAAAACTTGGATCATGCCACTGGTATCTTTTAAAGGCCTACACTTTCGATTTATAATACATCATAAATTATAAAAATATTTCTCGTGTCGCTTTACCTTATTATCTTAGATAAAAGATATTTTAAAATTTTTAAAGTACAGGTCAAATGATTAGATTATGATAAATTAAGATTCGTACTATCAGGTTATGAATTCGATTCTTTGTTCTGTATAGTGATAAAAAAATTTTATTTATGATTTATTTTTTTATCAAAATTAATCATAATGAAGATTGTGCCAGAACTATAATTTTAATAAAAATATTTTAAATTTTTTAATTATATTATATAGTTTAACATGTAAGAGATGACGAAAGAATAGCATTTTTCTACAAACTTTATCAATAAAGCAGGAAGATCCCGAGGTCTATCCCGGACTTGACTGGTGCGTACGACTGGCGCCTCGGTGGGGCAGAGAGAGTTACCCATGCGTACTCTTAAAAATTGCCCATTTTCATCCATCCGTGTCCACTGAAACACGAAGAAATGTCGCAGCTGCCTGAGGACGTCACTGTCGACATACTCTGCCGGTTGCCGGTGAAGGACCTAGTACGGTTCAAGGCCGTGTCGCCGGGTTGGCGTGCCCTAATCGAGAGCTCAGAATTCGCCAAGTTGCATCTCAATCGCTCCATCCAAACCCGCGCCAATCTCGGCCTCATCCTCAGGGATGAGCACCTCCACGCCGTGGACTTCGATTCGCTGGACGGCACGGTACAGGCCGTAGAGCTCCACTACCATCCTTTGCGGTGCCAGGACTACAGCACCAAGGTTTGGGGCTCTTGTAATGGGATAATTTGTTTATCGAATTCGTTCGATAGCGTAGTTCTCTGGAACCCTTCCACTCGGAAATATCGGAAATTGCCTGACTCTTCGGTTGAGCTCGAGGAGAAATGGAGGTATTATGAGAATAGGATTTATGGGTTTGGGTATGACAGCGTTAGTGATGACTATAAAGTGGTGAGAATTGTTATGCTCGAAGGGATGCATGATGATGAATCTTTTCACTATGAGGCTAAGGCTTATAGTTTGAAGGCGAATTCATGGCATAGAGTTGAGAAGTTCCCTCATTACCCCCATTTGAAAAGAACAGGCGGTGTGCTAGTTAAAGGTGCGTTGCACTGGGTTGTAAATGAAGAACCTCGGATTCCTCGGATTTCTAGGGCTGGCTTGATTGTTGCTTTTGATCTAGCGTGCGAGAAATATAGATTGGTGCCACAGCCCCAGTATTCGGATCTGAACTTTTTTATGAATGTGGAGAGATTGGGCGAATGCCTCTCAGTTGTTTGCTATTATTACTATTGTGAAAATGTTCATGTATGGGTGATGAACGGTTATGGAGTAAAAGAGTCTTGGACTAAGTTGATCTCGGTGAATCAACAAAGTGTAATTAGGAATATGCAGTTTGTGAGGCCTGTTGGTTATTCAAAGAATGGAGAAGAAGTACTCTTGCAAACGGAGGGAACTAGCCTTCTTTGGTATGATCTTAAAAGGAACCGGGGCAGGCGTGTTAAGATCCGTGGCTTACAAGAGCTCATGCAAGTAGAGATGTGTGTGGGAACCCTTGTCTCACTTGATGATGGTGGTGAAGGCAATGGGAAGAAGCAACAAGAACAAGAAGATAGGAATATGTATGTTAATATTTGTATTAACTGGCTGTTTTTAGCTGTAGATATTCTCCTCTTATTGCTTTACTTTTTCTAGTTTTCCCTTGCGCATTAAATACATAGTTTTGATCATTCTAGTTCCACTAAGAGAGCGGGGTGGGAGTCATTGCATCTATGTAGCGAGAGCCAAAAGGAAAAGAATAAGTAGGTGTACCACATCTAGAAAAGATAAATCTTATATAAAAACATAAGTGAACTGATGAAAATGATGCAACCCTTTTTGAGTCCATATATCCCAGACTCTATATAATCAAAGGCATGCCGGGTTCTCTTCTCCAGAATCCAGATGCATCCATTGAGCACAAAGGTCCCACTATTTTTGCCTTTGTAACCCTTTTAAAGCAACTATATTCTCAACTCTCATAGAAATGGATTATCAAGCACAACACTGCCGAACAAACTCTAAAATTAGAAAGCAGATAATTCCGTGAGTCTGTGGCCTTGTAGGAATTTACAAAATGTGATGATTACTCAACTCTCCACTTTCCTGAAGATGCACCAATTGTATTACCTCCCATCTTTCCAAGTTGTCTAAAGTCAGGATGGAATTTAAAGCTTCATTCTATACAAAATTGTACTTCCTTTTCCTTTTTCCTGTGAAAGCTACCCCTTGAATCTAAAGATGATCAGGGGATTCAAATGAGAACAAGAACTTTTAACTTTGTAGGTTGTGTCCTGCTCGCCCATGGACCAATCTTACCATAAAGAAACAATCTGGTATAAATCAGGTAAACTGGGGCCTGTAGACAATGTTTTTACAAATGATCTTCAAATAAATTTCAGTCCAATGCAATTTTACCAGCTTTGATTTGGGAAAAAGACAGATAAGGAACATCTTGATGGTAGACAATGCCGTGATTAAATTTTTCTATCACCTCAAGGGATGAGATCCCAGTTTGCCTGACTTTGAACATGTACATGTGTATGCGTTGCATGGAGTGTGGGTTATTTAAATAAATAGGCATTTGACTTCTTTGGGCAGTCCAGAATTCTCATCCTGAATTGATTAAGAGGTGAAAATTTCATTATTCCCTCTCCTAATTGACTTTCATGACACTTCATACCTTATGTAGAATTCTGTTTCTCAGGGGCAATTTCCTGTCAAAGGGGTTCAAGCTGGTGTTATAACCTACGGGAAGAAGAAACAAAAGAGGCATATGGTGAAGAGGTAAGATTATAATTATAAATGGTTCTTTCATCTAATTTTAGTATCACTAGGTCTTAACGGGTCATAGTACCTCTTTTAAGATTATCGTACATATAAAGTTTATGCTTAATATTGAAGGAAGTTGATGATATTATTGAATATTAATATCGTGTAATATTTTTGGTGGTTAGGGATGGCAATGGGTTGGGTATGGGGCTAGTTTGCCTCAATGCTACCCTATACTCATCCTGTTTAAGCTAAGTAAGTTTGATGTGTGGTATTGGTGGAGTATTTTGACATCAAGAGAAAATTAGTAAGATTCTAAGAAATCTGATCTCATTTGGACCAAAACGTGTTTTGTGACACCCTGAAGAATTTTAAACCGTAAATACAGATGATTAAGTTAAGTAATGGGGTTATAACCCAAGAGAATGGTCAAGGGGCAAAATAGTAAAATGACTCAAAGGTAAAATGGTCATTTTACACCCTAATGTGATAGTGAACTAGGACACTTATTGTGACACAAACGGATTTGAAGCGTAATAAATAAAGTGTTGAGTTTGAACAACTCATTAATTTGGGCTGGAGATACTGGGAAAAATTGGAATTCTGTGAAACTGGTGTGGGCTTTTAGACTGTCCGGCTGACTTGGTTTATGTACTGAGATTAATTGGTCTAAAAGTAAATTTTAAAGCCCAAATAGGAAAATCAGCTAACACATGAAGTTATTTAGAATAGCCCACAGGTAACATACATTCACATATGTGCAAGAGAATTGGGCAGCAAATTGTTCTAAAAGAACCTAGCTGGCAGCACCTGATGAAAAGGGAAGGAGTGTGCCAAGGAACTTGCTTCTAGGGGCTGGTATAAACTTGGCTATGAATGGTATGAACTTGGCTATTGAAAGCTGGTGGTCATGCTGTTGGCAGGTGGTAAAGAAAGGATTTGGGAAATTAATCTAAACAACAACAACAACATATCTAGCCTTTATCCCACTATGTGGGATCGGCTACATGAATTCTAGACTTCTAGGTATTTCTGTCTTTTGTCATATTTTCATTTAGGGCCATACACTTCATATCAAACTTTAATGTCTCTTCCAAACTCTTATTGGGTCTGCCTCTAGCTCTTTTTTTGATTAATTGTTCCATTTCATCAACTCTCTTCATAGGAGTGTCTCTTGGTCTTCTTCTCACATGACCAAACCATCTTAATCTAGTCTTTATCATATTTTCCTTGATTGGCACTACTCTTATCTTATTACGAATAACCTCATTTCTAATTTTATCTTTTCTTGTATGACCGCACATCCATCTTAGCATTCTCATCTCCACTATGCTCGTCTTTTGCTCATGCTGGTATTTGGGAAATTAATCTGCTGGAACAAAATATTTTCAAAGAAATTATTGTCCCGGAGTTCCCATTAAATGGCTGGAAAGAACTGAGAGGGGGCTTGATGGCCTTTTTTCTTTCTTTTACAGTTGGAGCAAAGGCTACTGGTTGCAAATCTTTTCTTCATGCATTGACTATTCCTTCTTGGCTTGCTTCTACCCTGAAGACTTTTCCTGCATCTAGGATGTGTTTGTGGAAGTTTATCTGGATTCTTGTGTGCCTAAGGTTAATGGGTAGGCCATATTCTAGTGTGGGTGGGAATATCTGGATTTTTGTTTTTGTTTTTAGTCCTTCATCTCCTACTTGGTTGGAACATGCCAACACTTTGCAACTTGTTAATGAAGCATTGTGGAGCATGAAACATTGTTGGATATTTGAACATGACAAATACTCACTTGATGAAACCCTTTTGGGACACACTTTTCTCTTTAATTTTGAAGCTGGATAAGGTTTTGATTATAATTCTAGAGGTGCACATTTGCTTGTGGGATGTGAATATTTTTAAGAAAAAGATCAAGTGATTTCACAGGATTGTAGGATATCCAGACTCCAGAAGCCAGTAAGCTTTTGATTCAGGTTCAAATATGTATTGGTAGAGGCAACATGAGGACTAGCTCCCTGCCTGAGATGGCCATACTGACCTTCTCATGCAGTCCCAGTTGTCTAACATGGCTTGAATACTGGTACACACTACCCCCCTCATTCTTGGTTACTGATTTTGATGCTCGATGACAGGCTATGGAAGTTTGGCTGCACGCCAGCATTGGCCTTGTTTATTCTCCAAAGGTTATGATTTCTAATGGAGTTGGCCCCAGATTGATTTCACACATGGATGAAGGCTCAGCCTTTCCTCCTGGGCCCAGTTATGCTCAGCTCAAGTCACAGGCTGGCTGTCCACCACTTTTGACCCATTCTCAGTTATCCATAGTTCAGCATCTATTTCTGAAAGATTAGCCCACCTTGTGATCCTGTGCTGCTGATTGTGATGGAATTGCTCTTAGGAACTCCCCTTCTGCACCAGGTTTTTTCTTTGTTCTGAAGCCTTCTGAGCTTGGTCAAAAGGGTGTTGCACGTGGGGACAGTTTTCTCTCCTTTGGGGATCAAGGGCCCAGTCTTGCCATTGAAGGAGTCCACTGATAGAGCGAACTTCTCAGAAGATTCCTTCAAGCAACTATACTTTTTTCTCAATCCCTCTCTTGGTAAACAGTATGGCATTTGGAGCTCTTTGAAAAAGGATGGCAGGTTAGATCTTAAGAGCGATAGAGAGCTTAAAAAGCTCGCTTGTGATATCAATTATGAGTAGGAAGGGGAAGGTCAAAGGACCTGATTGAGGGCAAAAATGTTAAGCTTCTTCATTTACGGTGTACATGTTTTCTCTTGGAATAGTTAGGGAGAAATAGTTAGGGATTTAAACAACGCATAAAGAATTGCCAGTTAGTTTGTCTTATTTTGTTTCCTATAAACTGAGTTTGATTCTATTTTTTTGGCTATCATTAGGGGCATTTTAGATAGTTTTTGGGTTGATTATGTGTCCTTGGACACTTCCGGTGCAGCGGGTGATTTTCAATTCTTTGGGTTCGAGAATTTTGAATAAATTAGGAGTCCGGGATGTTCCTTGTTCTATTTCTTGTAAATTTAGTAATAATGGTGAATGATGATTATTTTTGGTGGATTTTGCCAGTGGTTACTGCCATCATCGTGAATGGAATAGAAGGATTTTACAGAGGGACTCAACCACTGTTACATCTTCTTCGGAGTCTCCCTGGTGTTTAAGGGAGACTTAATGTTGAAAGATATGGTTGTGTGAACATATAGTCCTGCCATTAGAAAAGGGGGAGGGGTTGTTCGTTTATTTTGTTTAGATCAGATTCTGGCTCCTCAATGTGGTCTTTATAAAACCTGTACTTGTTTCTTGCAACTTTCATCTACTAATCTTGTCTGGCCCGGTAAACTATTCTGGCTACTTAATGTTAAATCTGGTTGGTGGTTCATTTCTTGCACACAATATCAATTGCGAAGCAGGCAAACTGGCATGATACTGTGTGTTCATTTCTTGCACACAATATCAATTGTGAAGCAGGCAAATTGGCATGGGCAAACATTACTTGTATCTGAGTTCGGGAAATGGTCAATATAAAACATCCATCACCTGGAGTGAGGGCACTCATTGAGAAGAATGCACAATTCATTTGCCGTGACTGCGGACTTCTTGCGATCTGCTTGGTATTGTTGCACTCACTGGTAAGTTAAACTGGGAAAAAAGTAGACTTGGATTTAAATCATCATCATTTCCTCAAGTCTAAAATTTTTTTATGAGAACTCTGAAGCTTTTTCATTTTTCTTTTTTCCTTGGAAGCTCTTGAATTTTGGTTTCATTTTTTTTGCTAAGCTTTGAATTTTGGTTTGAAATCACCTTCCTTTATCCCTAAACTCTTTTAAGAAATGGTTGCATGAAATGAGAATCTCAGGGCCTGTTCAGTAGTTGAAAACAGTTTCTGTTTTCCAAACTCCAATTTTTTATTGAATAATTGAATCTCCATCAATTTTTTAATTTTTCAACTTTTACTATGAATTAGAAAACATCATTTTTTATGTTTTCTAATTTTTCTTAAAATGAATGCTAGGCTTTTTGAAACATAAAATGTTAGGACATTTTTAGTTTTAAAATTGAAGTTAAAAACTAGAAAATGTCTTCTAAGACTGAACAGGGCCTTAAATTTTCTATTCTTTTCTTTTCTTTTCTTTCCTTTTCCCGCTTTTCTAGGACATGGAATAGATGTCAAAAGCAATACTGCACAGATACTAATTCTCTGAGTTTAACAGCAGTGCCTCCCCCTCGTACCTGTTCAAGATGATATCCTGGATTGGATGCAAGTTTGGACGTGTTACCCCAACTAGTCCTGTACTGGCTGAGCTACCCCAATTTTGAATGTCCTCCTGTCACATTCATGGGGTTTACTGACACCATAATCATCAATAAATGCATGGAATGTTATTTTCCATGCATTAGAGATCTAGATACAGTTACTGCATGTGGTGCAACTTTTTCTCATGGTTTTACATGTAACACCAGCTCTGCTAAGATCCTAGCTGTATCTTTTAGAAGTCGGACTTGTTTCTAGTTGTACTTCTAGTCCTAGATCTATGAGCTAACCTAGTTGGTGTTTATTGCAAGTAACTGAAGCATGGATGAGTTTTGGCATGGAAGCTTGCTTGTTCAATTGAAGATGGAAGCAGCTTCTCTAGCTACAAAGGGCCGCAACTTTGTGTGGTCTGAAGCTCTTGCTTTCCAAGTAGTGTCACTTGTACGATGTTTTGGGTTCAGGTCGAATTGCTCAAGTTATGTAGGACCATGCTTGAACCTGTTTGAGGTTAAGCATGTAACACCCAAAACCATTGTTAGTGACTGTTAAACATAATTCTAGAGGCAAAAATTTAAGTTATAATCATTTAGGGACCCAAATGTCACTTTTTTCATAGTTTGGGGATCAAAATGAAAAGTTTAGATAGTTCAGATTTTAGGTCTACCATGACACATGAATTTTTAGAATATTTTTGGAGATTCTTTAATTTTATAAATACAAATAAATTGATTTCTCTAGATATAATATGATATGATTTAAATCTTTTTAATTGATAAGATATAAATAAATTAATTTGATATGATTTAAATCTTTCTAATTGATAAGATATAAATAAATTGATTTTTTTAGATATCATATAATTTAAATATTTTTAATTGATAAAAGATAAGATAAATTTTTTTTATTTTATGGGTATGAATAAATTAATTTCTCTAGATATGATGATATGATATAATTTAAATCTTCTTAATTGATAAGAGGTAAGCTAAGTTTTGAATTTATTTTATAAAAAAAATATATTTGATCTGATTTAAATCATTCTAATTGATAAGAGATAATGTAAGATTTGAATTTATCTTATGAAAAAAATAATATTTGATTGGGATCTTTATCAAATAGGATTCTTGACTATAAATATGGTTTTTCCCTTTACAATTCTTCATTTCCCCTTCCTTAGTTGGTTGACTTTTTTTTCTTTCTTTTTTTTTTTTTTATTCTTACTAGAAGTAAAGACGTGTGAAGCTTTTGATTAGGAGAAAAGAGTTAAAAGATCTTTATTTTATTCCAATCAATTTGAAAGTAAGTGCATTATGAACTATTTTCATGTTTAAATAAATTTATGATATCAAGTTTTGTGGTCTCTCATGTCATGATTATAGGCAAGTTTTGAGATCAGAGTTTAGTAGCTACGTGAGGCGATTTTTACCCTCATAAGTTAGTAGAATCTATTTTGTCTCCTCATGTTATAAGTTCAAATTATCTCATGTTTAAATATGATTAAAAGTTCATTTGTACTTGTTGAAATTTATCTCATTCCATATGTTTCTCCCTCCTTTCTTAGGTGGCTATGAATAAGGAGGTTGGAGTAGGGACGTGGCGTGGTGGCATGTTTAAAAGAATTTCAAGAATTTAATTTCAATTTTTTTTTTTAGGATGTCTATTAGATAAGACAATCAAAATTTCTTTTTTTTTTTTTCTTTGTTTATGTTGAAATAAAATTTTTTAATGTTAAAGCATGTTTTGAAATTTTAAGAGCCTATTTGGCTTACCTTTTTTATTGGAGTTTTTAAGGTAGTTAACTTTTAGTATAAAAGCTATGTAACCTTTAAGTCAATAATGTGTTTGAATAAATGTAATTTTAAGCTATCAGTTAATAGTGATGTGTTTGATTTGTAAAAGTTGATAAGCTGTTAAAACTTGACAAAAAAATTAAAATAGACATGATGATAAATAATATATATAAAATTTATAAAAATATTATTTTTTATGAAAAAAATATAAATTAATTTTTAATTGATAAAATACTTATAATTACAAATTGATAAATTATACATAATTATTAAAAAAATATATTAATATAATACTTTATGTTTATAAATTTAGACTTATTTCATAAAAATATTAAATATATATGTTGATGCATTATATAAAAAAAATTATTTTTATATTTTATTAATACATTTAAAACATTAATATTTAAATAAATTATTTATAAATTGTTTATTTGTTTAGTTATAAATTTGATATATATTGAAAAATTATAAAATTAGATAAGATTATTTAATTAATAATTAAATAAAATTAATAATTACAAAATTTAAATTTAGATAAGACATAATATTTGAATTAAAATTCAAATTTTTCATACATATACAAAAAAAGTGTTAGTAGAACAAAATTAAAAAATTACATACAATTATTATGATTGTTCAATAGCTAAAGTTATAGCATCTTGCAATCCAAATAGAATGCGGCTTGTGGCGACAACAACGGCAGAACTGGAGAAGAAAAAGGCGACAGGTGATGACGAGACCCAAACAGAAGGCGGCTTGTGGTGACAGATATAGAAGCAAATCCAACGATGGCGTGACCCACCAACATCAGGCGGCTTGCAGCGGCCTAACTGGACACGGCAACGACGGTTATGGAGGAGGGGTGACAGCAGTAATGGAGAAAGGTTGACGGCACTGGATGGCTTGTGACGACGGATCTAGAAGCAAATCCGGCGATGTCAGGACACAACAATCATTATTTTTGTTCTTCTTCAAAAGATTTAGGAAAAAGGGGTACAGACAGTACAACATTTGAAATCTGTGCTGGTTGGTGGCGCTAGCTAGCAAGCAAGGGGATATGCAGTAAAGAGTTTTGTGGTGCTTCTTTCTTTGACCTCCTCTGCATGTAGAATCTATCTGATGAGAGATGATGGTCCAGCCACACAGCCGGGACTGAGGGAGAATCTTTTAGCCGTAGCTGGAGACTTGAGAGTGGAAACGAGTATCCGTGGGACAGTTCAGTTGTTGACAGACATGATGAAGCAAACTATAGAAAGGCGATCTTCTTCTCCAAGCAAGCTGAGTGGCTGAGACTGAGAGGCGCAGTCCTCCTCCTTCCTCTGTTCAATTTTCTTTTGCCTTTTTCTTTTTCTTTTTCTTTTGCCTTAATATAATAGGCGTGTTTTGTAATTTGTAGAAAATCAAAACAATTCTCAGAGATAAAAAAAAGACTTGCATAAATACAGAAGCCCCATTTTATTTCTTTCATTGTTAGTGGAAGGAGCTCAAAGGAAATGTCTCAACATATTTTGTGTTCTTTCTTATGTTTGTTTGATTGTTCTAAAACTCATTTGGATGAAGGTTCTAAAGGTGGTGAGTATTGTCTCGGCTTTCCATTAAAGGGCAAGGATTCTAAAGGTGGTCTTCTTCTTCAACTCAATTTTCAGCTACCAACTTCAAGTTGTGATCTTTGTAAGAAATGAGTATTTTGTCAAATTGGTCTCAGTGCGTTTTAAAAATAATTATATAAGACACTATATTTCAATCTCAATTTGCAATTATAATAGATTATTTTGATTAAAAATAGAATTGATATTGTTAATAAAATTAAAAAGTCATTAAAGGACAATTAAAAAATATACATAACACAACACTTAATATAGACTTAAATTTAAAAATATAGTGATTTATTCAACACTTGTTAATTAGTACCATGTGTGAAAATAGAGTAATTTATTTGACCCTTCTCAAAATAAAGCAGTCAAATTAGCCATTAAACCAAAATATACTAACTTTTTTGACTCTTCAAGAGAGAAAAAGGAAACCAAAAAACTGGACAGACAATTAGAATGCAGCCGCAACCTATATTACATCTTGAAACGTTGGTGTTTCCAGCAGAGATGGTCAACAAAAAATATACAAAAAACCTACCCAGTAGTAAAACGAAAGACCAAAGACCAAAAAGCCTGGAGAAGGCGGTAATGCGATGAGAACAGAACAGCAAGAAATCAACACAAAAGCGTGTTCTTAAAAGCCAGGAAAACGCCAGTAAGAATTCACAGGATCATCGTTCCGGCTGGGTACCCCATTTTTGTCCCATGAAAAAAACACTAGAAGGTTTCTTCAACTAGTTTGGCAGCATCATCCACTGCATAATATCCTTTCTGATCACTCCCTCAGCAGCACCGTTCCTGTTGTTGCTCGATGATCTAAAAGCTTCCAAGCTGGAGAAGCTCAGGCGCCTGTACTGTGTGTTAGTTCCGGCAGGATCAGCTGGTCTCATCATCATTGCAATGGTGGGAAAAGATTTAGGCCATATGCCTCTCGATGAGCTAAACAGCTGCCTATCAGCTTCTCTATTATTCCCAACTGGACCGCTGTATCTTTGGAAGCCCCCAGGAATTTTCTGACCAGATGATTTGGTGAACTGCTTTGTCATGTTTGCGTTTGCATTACCAGATGAAGAGGTGGGTGGGCCACGGATCTGGGCTGATGGTTTCATCCTGTCGAGGCATCGGAGGATCCTGTTGCCCAGACTCCGACCAACTTCAATATCTCTTTCCTGTACGTTCTTGTGAACCTTAAGTGCCACATCAAATACAGCCCGCGTTCGCCTGTGTTGAAAACAAGAAAAAATATATAAATCTACGATGCTTTGAAAAGGATTGTGCAGTGACAGCTAAAAAGATAGATCGCTTTAGCAGCTGTACAACAGAAGTATGAAGCAGTTGAACATAGATTCAACTGCAGTAATATTGCACGGGAAAACTCGGAGGTTGAAATATTTTGAATATATTAACCCGTGTGCGAGAATGCTGTTATAACAAACAAACAAAACAAGTATAATAAAGAACAGAGAATGCCTATTATGCCTTGGAGGTTCTGATGCACATGCTAAATAACAACTTCATGAGCATTAGTTCCATGTGAAACAAAATTATTTATAACAATATAGATCTGCGATTAAGAGGTTTGTTAACCAAACCAACTCAAGCCTGGTTCAACATGTTAACCAAACCAACTCAAGCCTGCTTCAACTACCTAATCTAAGTTTTTCTCAAAATAAATAAAAATAAAAAATCTAAGTAAAACTCATGACCCTTGAAAATTGCAACAATGACACCAGTACATCACCGAGTCCTATGATATACGAGGGAACTGAGAAATGCCCAATGAAAAGGTTGCTGGCAAACCCATCAATAATGTGGCCAAAAAACAAAAATTCTTAAGAGAATTTGTTTTCTTGGTGTCCCTCATGGATGGACAAACTTGATTTTTAAGTATGATTAACATCAAAAGCTGCTAAAAGATCAGTACAGTCTACACGTATGGAGGCACTTAGACCAATATCATAAGCTTGTATTTTTGTCAAACATCCCAACATACAGTAAATCAGCATGTGTTAAATGAGCATTCCAAGAGAAACCCGCATTACATAATTTGTTGATGCACAACTCATGTATCTTCATTCTTCAACAAAGCCACACCTTATATTGTCTAAGGTTGCATTTAGATTCATGGACATCTTTAAAACTGTTAAATGTATACAAAGGAACAGTTTGTATATTTCTCAAGAGTACAACATAAGCATATATATACATACATTTACTTAAAGATAAATACACTAATACCCCCCTTACTTATCTTATTTAACACTCTCCCTCAAGCTGGAGCATATATATTGAGCATGTCCAGCTTGGTACAAATATAATTCACACGAGACCCTCTAAACGACTTGGTGAGTAAATCAGTCAGTTGATCATTGGAACCCACATATGTTGTAACTACATCCCCAAAGAGCACATTTTCTCTAACAAAATGACAATCAATTTCAATATGTTTGGTTCTCTCATGAAACACAGGGTTAGAAGCAATATGCATTGCAACCTGGTTGTCACAAACCAATTGCATAGGCTTAACCTGCGTAACTCCTAACTCCTCAATTAATTGTTTCAACCACACTAGCTCACATGTTGTTACGGCCATTGCCCTGTATTCAGCCTCTGCACTGGATCTGGCAACAATAGTTTGCTTCTTACTTTTCCAAGAAACTAGGTTTCCACCCACAAAAACACAGTATCCAGATGTGGATCTCCTGTCACTAGGTGATCCTGCCCAATCAGCATCTGTATATCCCACAATCTGACTGTGCCCATGATTTTGATACAATATACCCTGACCAGGGGTAGCCTTAATATATCGAAGAATACGGATCACTGCATCCCAGTGACTGTCACAAGGTGAATTCAAGAACTGACTTACCATACTCACAGCAAATGAAATATCAAGACGAGTGACTGTGAGGTAATTAAGTTTCCCAACTAATCGACGGTAGCGCCCATGATCAGAAAGAGGTTCCCCTTGTCTCGGTAACAGCTTGGTATTTGGATCCATAGGGGTATTTGTAGGTTTACATCCAAAAAATCCTGTCTCTTCTAGCATATCCAAGGCATACTTCCTTTGAGAAATATAGATGCCTTGTTTTGACTGAGCTACCTCAATACCCAAAAAATATCTCAAAGGACCCAGATCCTTCATCTGAAATTGTTGGTGAAGATGTGCCTTCAATTCAGTGATACCAACATCATCATCCCCTGTAAGTACTATATCATCAACATCCACCACTAGAAGAATGTGGCGGCCAGACTGAGAACGATGAAAAACAGAATGATCAGCTTCACTCCGAGTTAACCCAAACTCAAGAACAGCTAAACTAAATCGACCAAACCAAGCTTGAGGAGACTGTTTTAAACCGTAAAAAGATTTTTGAAGGCGACACACCAGTCTAGACTCCCCCTGAGCAACAAAGCTAGGAGGTTGCTCCATATACACCTCTTCCTGTAAATCGCCATGGAAAAAGGCACTTTTTATGTCCAATTGATGAAGAGGCCAGTGAAACATAGCAGCAAGGGATAAGAAAAGGCGAACAAATGAGATCTTAGCAACATGAGAGAATGTATTACCATAATCAAGACCAAAAACCTGAGTGTATCCTCTAGCAACAAGGCGAACCTTAAGACAATCAATCCGGCCATCAAGGCCAACTTTAACAGTGTAAACCCAACGACAACCAACAGTAGACTTACCCTTAGGAAGAGGTACTAAGTCCCAAGTCCCAGTGGAATGTAAAGCAGACATTTCTTCGACCATAACAGCCTGCCACCCTGGATGGGAAAGAGCTTCTGGAACAGATTTAGGAGGTGAAACAGAAGATAAAGAAGAAACAAAAGCAGAATATCCAGGGGACAAATAATCATAGCTAACAAAATGGGAGATAGGATGGCGAGTACCTTTACAAAGAGCAATAGGCAAGTCAAGATCAAAAGTCGAAGGCGACGGACTAGAGGAGGAAGAACGAATTGGCACCAGGGATGAGTCAGGAGACGGCTCCCACGGACTAGCGACAACAGTCAGTGCTGGTTGGGCCACGAGATGTGGACGCCGTTGATAGACCTGAAGATCAGAGCGATCAAGGCGAGAGGCAAAGGATGGTGGAGATGGTGAAGACGTTGGAGATGGAGGTGATGGGAGGTCAAGAGAAGGAACAGGCAAAGGTAACCTAACAGACACAGAATCAAAGATCGCAGATGAAGAAGGCAAATAAGGAGATGACTCAAGGAAGGTAACATGCTGAAACAAAATATCAAGTTAATTGAGGAGAGTAGCAACAATACCCCTTTTGAAGGCGAGAATAACCCAGAAAAACACATCTGACGGAAAGAGCAGATAACTTGTCACGACCTGAGGCAAGATGGTGAACAAAGCATGTGCTCCCAAAGATACAAGGGGGAAGAGAATATAAGTCAACCCGAGGAAAAAGAATGGAATGAGGAATCTGGTCATTAAGAACAGAAGATGGCATGCGGTTAATTAAGTAACATGTAGTTAAGACAGCATCACTCCAGTATTGAAGTGGAACATGCATATGAAGAAGAAGCGTGCGGGCTGTCTCAATTAAAAGACAATTCTTACGTTCAGCTACCCCATTTTGTTGTGGGGTTCCAGGACATGAAGTCTAGTGAAGAATCCCATTGGATGCCATATAAGATCTAAATGGGAGAGACAAATATTCAAGAGCATTATCACTATGAAGAACACGGATAAGCAAATTGAACTGTGTTCTAATTTCAGCACAAAATGTAGTGAAGACTGAAAATAACTCTAAACGCGTTTTCATTAAATATAACCATATAGTCCGAGAGAAATCATCAATAAATGTAACAAAATAACGAAAACCGTCTTGTGAACTGACACGACTGAGACCCCATACATCTGAATGGACTACTGAAAAAGGGGAACTAGCATGTTTAGTAACTCTACTTGGGAAAGAACTACGAATATGTTTTCCAAATTGACAAGACTCACACTCTAAGGAAGAAATACTAGAGAGACTGGGAACCATCTTCTTGAGATTGGGAAGAGATGGGTGCCCCAATCGACAATGGACTTGTAGTGAGGAAGTTGTTGTCATGCACGCCACTGAAGAAGCAGGGAGAGACAGATAGTAGAGACCGTGAGACTCAAGCCCCGTGCCAATCGTCCGTCCAGTTCCCCGATCCTACACAAGAACAGAATCAGAAGAGAAAGTTATAGAGTAATTAAGACTGCGAGTGAGTTGACTGACAGAGAGCGAATTAAAGGTACATTGTGGTAAATGTAAAACAGATAATAGTGGTAAAGTAGGAAGAGGTAATGCGGTACCAATACCCGTGACTGAGGCTTGAGAGCCATCAACCAATGTAACAAGAGGTAGAGACTGCGAAGTTTAAACATGAGATAGGAGAGAACGATTACCAGACATGTGATTGGTGGCACCAGAGTCGAAGATCCATGGGTCAAGAGAAGATGAAGACTTAGTAAAGCAGACAGTAGGGTTACCAATGTCAGCAAAAGATGTGACAGGTGAAATAGCTTGTTATGCTGCCCGGAACTGAAGAAATTGAGCATACTCCCCCCCGGAGATAGTCACTGGTGAGGAATCACTGAGTGTGATAGATGTCTGACCCTCTGAAACGCCCACAACCATGTTAGCAGTACTGGCTGCATGAGGTGGACGTCCATGTAGGCGATAACACGTCTCTCTAGTGTGACCAAGGCGATTACAATAGGAGCACTGGGGTCGTGGACGACTACCACCCCGACGACCACCACGACCAGTCGGGGTCGTAACTAGGGCGGAGTGATCTCCAGCAATGGACATGCCACGATCAACAGTGAAAGAGGAGGCTCTAAGTAGTCTGGCAAATACCTCTGTCAGAGGAGGAAGAGAGGCATTGCCAAGGATCTGTGTCTTAACTGAATCAACTTTGGTTGAATTCCATGAAGACAGATGATAGTAAACATTTGATCGCGTTGTTGTTGTTGTTTCTTGATATCGGTATCAAAGGGCATCAACTCGTTAAAGTCGGTAATAGAAGCTTGAAGCTTACCCAAATATGTGGTCATATCCAAATCAGTCTGTAGTAAATTGAACAAAGCACCAATCACATCATAAATACGAGTGATGTCACTAGTATACAACTCACAAGCCCGAGTCCATAGGGCACTACATTCCCGAAGAGGTCGAAATATCGGCATTAAGGTCGACTCAATGGTCTGCCACAATAAACTCAATAACTGGGCATCCACTCTCTGCCAAAGAGGTTGATCCCCCTCAGAAACAGTTGAAATAGTCTTCGATAAATGATCCTCAAGGCCATGACCAAAAAACCAAATTTCAACTGCACATGACCAAGCGAGATAATTATGTCTGCTCAATTTCTCTATTGAAATAACCGGTGTGCCTGAAAAATGGGGAATGGTCACCGGTGTGGACATGGTGGAGCAGCTTATGGATGAAGAGTGAGCTAGAGATGAATCCATGATGCAGAAAGAACAGCAGATCTGGAGCAGATTTGATTACACAACCAAAGAGAGGGAAGACAGATCTGGAGCAATGGCAGATCTGGAGCAGATTGGGTTATACGACCAAGGAGAAGAAAGAACAGATCTGGAGCAATACCAGATCTGGGCAGATTTGGAGCATAAAAGCTAAAGTTGTCACCGGAGTTCGCCTGAGGATGGCCGGATCTGGACAGGCGCGGCGAAGGCGACGGAGAGATGGCCGGGACAGAGGCGGCGACAGTGAGGGCGAGCTCAGGCACGGGCGATAGTGAGGGCGAGCTCAGATGCGGGCGCGGCGACAGCGAGGGCGCAGGAGCGGCGACGGAGAAGGCAAGATCTGGGCACGGCCGGACCAGATCTGGAGAAGAGGAGCTGAGATCTGGAGAAGAAGAGCCGCGACAGTGAGGGACCAGCGGCCGACGAAGAGACCCACGAAGATGATGACGGTGGGCGAAGCGACCAGCGGTGATGGCATCGGCTGACAGCGGCGGCAGCTAGGGTCAGGTTAGGGTTTGGGCTCTGATACCATGTTAAATGTATACAAAGGAACAGTTTGTGTATTTCTCAAGAGTACAAGATAAGCATATATATACATACATTTACTTAAAGATAAATACACTAATACCCCCCTTACTTATCTTATTTAACAAAAACAATGGACCCCAGTGTAGGTCTTTTGAAGGTTTATATCCACCTTAGATATTAAACAACATGACTTCTTTTAGGGTGGTTATGGTTGTTCCATTGCAACTTGGGATCATAGGTTCAGACCATAGGAAAAAAAATTCACCCTGCATTTACACAAGGGCGGGCGGCAAAAGTTCAATACTCTCTAGACCCTGTAGAGGCGGCAACCTAGGTCATTTAGTTGTGATTTATTTCAACATTGTAATGCTACATGTAGATAGATCTGAAGTGACACCTCAAAAAACGTTAATTCAGAATTCTTCAGAGGATCACAAATTCAAAAGAAATTATTACAAAATATCTTCCCCATACAAAAGGATCTGCCTTTTCAGATATTTTAATGCAACGGTAATAGCTACGCCTCCTTTTTCTTTTGGTTTAAAATCAAATCCATCCAATCAAATGCATAGCAAATGTCAAATGAATTCATTAGGAGATCTGGGCCTTGCACAACGTAAACCATATTTCTCAGAGTAAATCCCCTTTGTGCCATTAACAATCTCTGTAACATATATCAACAATCAATAGCACTCTAAACCATTAAATATTCAATCAATTATGTTTCAAATCTAATTACCAATGAATAATTAGTTGAAGTTTCCAACAATCAACCAAATCCAGTCACCTCTCTTTTTACAGAGGTTTTTAAACAAAGACTATGAGGAAAGAGAACCGTATTATAGCCACCTTGCTGAAAAAGGAGGAGGAAGGGAAAAGCCAGACAGAAATGGCAATAAAGAGTTCCTAACATTCATTCTTCCTCAATAAAATACACATCAGGATTTAAATTCTAAAATGTTTACCCAAAAGAAAAGCCTCTAAGTTCCAAAAATAATCAACGTCAGTCTTCGGTAGAGATTAAAGCAAAAGAAGTTCCATATTTTTTTTCTCCATATCTTGGAGAGGAAGAAGCTCCAATATTATCATGGGTTTGTTAAATAAGGCAAAATAAACCAAGGTAATCTCGGCCTCAGGTAGAAATGGAAGAGAAGCTTGAATATCATTATTGCAATGTTAAGTAAATCAGTGTGTTTCATGTTGCAGAAAGACATTTATCTATACAGAACAATGCAGATACTTGGAAGAAACATTCTATGCAACTCTATTTTAAACAACATTACTTCAACATCTTGAACAGGTTGGACACCTTGAAATGAGCTATAGACATACATATTATGTCTATAAGTACAAATAAAAACTATGGCCTTTTCTTTATGTTCAACCATGCTATATCAACATCAAATATTCATAATAGAAACCTGGAGAAACAAATAATAAGCTGAAAGAAAACAAACTGTAAAGAGAATAGTAATAGAAAAATCCAAGGAACTCTCTAGAGCTTCTTTTTCTGTATAGTTTAATTACCAAAAATTAAAAAACTGAGCCATTCAAATAACGTTTTCAGTAAGAAACTTTTGATAGATCCTTATACAACATAAATATAAAAAATGGCACAACAGAAGTTACATGGTAGAAAGTATATCCATTGGCTCTTGGCTCCAGTTGATACCCATCATTATCATATTTGGTTGTTATGTACCCCTATCCTTGTTCAAATTTTGTATAGGCCTTTGCAATATGTGCGGTACCTATGATCCACGTCATAGGAATTCTTTTTGAACCTTTTACCCATCTCTATGCCATCAAGACAAAGATAACAAACAACTTTGTCCATATAACCAAACTAATAAACAACATTATGATATAGACTAGAAAAGCCTCGTCACAAATACCTTCTCTTCCACCCCACCAAATTCATCCTCTATTCCTATTTCTAAAATGGCTAATAAATTTGTGGATAGCAGGAACTTCCTTACAAAGTGAAAGGGTGAAATTAGGCACTTTGGATCAAGAAAGGTCCAAAACAAACTTGGAATCATAAACATGGAAGTAGGTGAAAAACCCCTATTGTTCTTCTTTATCCAAAGGACACCTATAAGAGTAATGACCCAATTACCAATCCACCTCTGGCAAAAATATCTTATAGGAACTACACAGATATATCAGGTATCTTCAGGTCAGATTCATAAAATTTGTAGACTATAAACAACGTCCTAGTGCTTTTCCATTTGATACAACCAACAACCATTTTGGAAAACATAATGAACTTGATTTAAAGAAAATTTATTAACCAAAATATCAGAATCAAAGTCAAAGTGCATTGTGCAGACTGCCTATTTTAGAAGTTTTGAAATGTCTAGTCCTCCTTGTTAAGCTAGTAGGTCGTCAACCTCCAACATCAGAAGTATAATGTAACCCTG
The DNA here is from genome assembly GCA_036245055.1 of Diospyros kaki. NCBI lineage: Eukaryota > Viridiplantae > Streptophyta > Magnoliopsida > Ericales > Ebenaceae > Diospyros > Diospyros kaki. The sequence continues at coordinate 35,749,077 of BSEG01000007.1, forward strand.
AAGCAACATTTGAGGAGGAGAGGCTTCAAATTCGGTCAACAGTCTTTGCAGTTCGCTTTATTTGCTACCGTCCTACTCGTTCCTCCTCTCCATTTCGTAAATGCGCCAAATTACAACAAACCCGTTATGTACTTACGGCCATACATACTAGCTCTCCATTTTCTGGTCTAAACACAAGTACGCGGAACTCTGAAACCCTAGTCGCCGTGCATAGGTATTCATTCCCTAATAGATCAATCATCCTAATGTCAATGGCAATAGGTAAACTAAACTCACCAAGAGCCCAGCTTCAGACGCGCGATTATCTTATCATTAAATTCCTTCGATATATCCCTTCTAATTCGAAAATAACACATCAATCTCTGTCCGAAACTGAAACTATGAACGGCAAAATCAATCAAAAGGCAATTAGAAGCAGTTGAAAGATGAATCACCCGTGGACGAATCGACGGATCTTTGGATGCCTTGGGCTAATGAGGCGGCGTTGAATCTTCAAAGCGAGCCTGTAAGTCCGCTTCAATCCCAAGAAGTAGGCTGTTCCTAGTGTGATCTCCCATAGCACCATCCCCCCTCTCTCTCTCTCTTCAAATTTCTCGTCTGTCTGTCTCTATATGTATCTTCACAGGTCGTCGCCGACTCCTCCTTCAGAAGTAGAATGCTATTTTCGAATCCGTGCCTCTTTGGATCTCCGGTTTATATATTGTGTTTGATGGCTTCGAGTTTTCGTTTCTCGCAAGTCACCGATGATGGATTTGGGAGACCGCCAGAATATTCGACCCTCAGTCTAATGTTTGCGCTAAGTGCTACCGTCACCGACCCATCTGTTCCAAATCATCACAGACGTCATCCGGGCCGTTGAATTGAGATTTATTTTCTTTTGAGCTTTTCTTCTTTTTTTTCTTACTTAATATTAATATTAATTCATTATTATCTTAAAAGCAATGATTAAATTTTGATAAATATATCTCATTTTTAAATAAGTTGTATTATTTTTAATTTTAAATTAAATTTAATAAATGACTTAAATTATTTTAAAAAATAAATTCGAGAGTGATCTACTATAACAAAAACTCAAATAAAAAAACTCTCAAAAATGCCTGAGCGATTTTTGCAGGGGGTGAAAAAGTTTGGAATCTAAGTTCAAATCCTTTTGCAGTCGCTTGCCTAGGTATACTTGATTTTGTCTGTTCTCCTCGTAATGGGGCATCAGGTGAAGGGCACCATCACTGTAATTTAAAAAAAAAATTCTCAAATAAAGAAAAAAAAAAGATTGTAAAATCACGAAATGACAAGACAAAGAAAAAATTGTCGACAATGATACAAACTTTGAGCTCACATTCCTTTCTCTTTGAACTAAATTGATGGCCAACCATTTATTTTCTTTTTCTTTTCTTCTTTTATTGTTTTCTATGTTTTTATTGGATAAAATCTATTGATTATGGGAATTAGAGTTTTAACGATTAAACCTTATCATCAGATATAAGTTTTGACAATAACGGAGTGTTTTTCGTTTATTTTTTGATTTTTTTTAATCGTGTCAATTAATTTAATTTAGCTTAATTACTATTTAATTAATGTAGTTAGTAGTTTTTAATCAACGCAATTAATAATTTGGTATGTTTGAGTAAAATTATAATTTGTAAAAATAGAAAATTACATAAATTTTTAAAAATATTTCTAAATAGGCTTTTGGTCAATTTATCCAAAATAATATTGTGTTTAAAGTTTGACTTAATACATTTTATACACTTTTAATAATTAAAAAATATAATATTTAGTACTTAATATGTAAAACATCAAAATTTAATATCTCAACAATTAAAAATTATTATTTTAAATCATTACCATGATAAAAACATGCCCATTTCCATATATGATATATCACTAGATGATCAATTGATAGTATTTGAATAGATTAACTAATTTGTCGTACTCTCTTAATAATTAAAAAATATGTTGTTTGATCCATAATGTACAAAAATCTCAAAATTGTATATATCAATTATTAAAAATTATTACTTTGAATCACTATTATGAGATACAAAAGATAATAGAAACAAGAAATAAATGTAATTAACTTTAATAAAGATAAAAGATGATTATTAGTTTTGTTATATTCCTTGATTGAGAATAGGAGAAGATAACTCTTTTTAGGTTAATGACGGGTAAATCACACCAAATGTCACAAAATTTTGGCGTATTTTTCAATCTACTCACTAAACTTCAATTTCTTGTAAAGTGATAACAAAACTTTAAAATGTTTTGCAATGTGGTCATTAAAGTGATTTTTTGATGATTTCTAGCCGAAATTGTTGACGTGACGATTATGTGGCGCTAACGTGGCGATGATGTGCCCATTGTCACGTCAGCAATTTTGGCGAGAAATTGTCCAAAAATCACTTTAGTGACCATATTGCAAAACATTTTAAAGTTTTGTTATCACTTTGTAAGGAATTAAAGTTTAGTGACCAAATTGAAAATGACGCTAAGTTTTGTGACATTTAGTGTGATTTACCCGGTTAATGACTAAAAAATTTTCATATTTAGAATTTAATATTTTTTTAAAGATATGGATAATTTAATTTTTTTCAATCAAGAAAAATTTTAATTTAATGTGTGCTAATAACATAGTTTTTTTATGATATGACATTTTATCTTTTTTATGTATATATTTTACGTGATATAAATAATAATTTTGTTTATTCTCAATAAGAATAAGAAATTAAAATAATAATTTTTAATAATTAAAATATAAAATCTTGATATTTTTATATATTAAAGATTAAATATTATATTTTTTAATTATTAAAAAAATATAACAAATCACACAATCTATTTAAATATTTTTAATTAACCATCTACACTTGTGAAAATGGTCACATTGATATATGTACTAATATTTTATTATGATAAAAAGTTAAAATAATAATTAAAATATTAATTTTTGACATTTCAATATTAAGAAGTAAGGCAGTGGCGTGAAATAGAAACGGCAAGGCAAATTTGCAAAAATAGGACTACCAAAGAACTTTCCAAAAATAAAACTCTTAATTTTTTTTTACAAAATTAGGACTTTTAAGAGTTGAATGAACTAAAATGCCCCCCAATTTAAATTAACCTATAATCTCTTCGTCTTTTTCCTCTTGCATGCACATCTCTAATCGCCTGCTGACCAGAACATCTCTCTCGCTCGTCTTCTTCGTCATTTCTCTCCCTCATCCTATGTTCTAAGCATTTAAGGTTGTTGTTTCTTCGTCGATCTTTTATATATATATCTATCATTTTTTTTTCTTTTACCACTCTCTGTAACCTAAATATATATGTATATATTGTTCATGTTCAACAATTAGATTCAAGAGATGTGGGTCTTTCTCCTTCTCTCTCCAATGTGTATATATATATTATACATGCACTGTGTGCATTTGTGTTGATGGGAGAGGAGAAGAGACAAATGGCGACCATGTATAAAAAAATGAGAAAAACCATTGCAGCAAGGCCATGGCATCGCTAATTGCGGTCGTGACTGATATTTCACTACGACTATTTTAGTTTCTTGTAGTGGTCGTGACATATATTTTTAATGGATAAGTATTAAATATATCTGTTAAGAATATTTGTAACAGATATTTGTTAAGGTTAAAGATATTGGTTATTGATAGATATCAGTTCACCGATATCTTTAACCAATATCTTTAATAAACCGATATCTTTAACAGATATCTTTAACCAATATCTTTAACGATATCGGTTATTGATATCTGTTAAATATATCGTTGAACTGATATCTATCAATAATAAATATCTTTAACCTTAACAAATATCTGTTACGGATATCCTTAACAGATATCTTTAACACTTATCCATTAAAGATATCTGTCATGACTACAACAAGAAACTAAAACAGTCGAAGTGAAATATCAGTCATGACCGCAATCAGGGATGCCATGGCCCTGCTGCGATTGTTTTTCTCATTTTTTTGTACATGGTCGCCATTTGTCTTTTCTCCCCTCCCATCAATACAAATACACATAGTACATGTATAATATATGTGTACACAATGGAGAAATAATGAGAGAGACCTATATCTCTTGAATCCAATTGTTGACACATGAATAACATATACATATATATTTAGGTTATAGAGAATGGTAAAAAAAAAAAAATGATAGATATATATATATAGAAGACCGACAAAGAAACAGTAACCTTAAATATTTAGAACATAAGACGAGGGAGAGAAATGACGAAGAAGACGAGCGAGAGAGATATTTTGATCGGCGAGTGATTGGGGATGTGCACGCGAGAGAGAGAAGAAGAATGGATCATAGGCCAATTTAAATTGAGGACATTTTAATCAATTCAACTCTCAAAAGTTTTAATTTTGTGAAAAAAATTAAAAGTCTTATTTTTTGCAAAGTTGCTTGCGGGCAGTCCTATTTTTGCAAATTTCCCAAAGGGCAATGGCTGAAAAGGGATATCGGCGGCGGCTAACGACGACGAAAACTCCACGTATAGGCGGAGAACTGGTCCAAAGCACTTATTCCTCTCCAGATTCCATTTCGGTTCGACATTGTCAGCCATAGACGTAATACGTCTCAGTTGTCAGACTCATCGTTGTTGGCTTAGCCATCACCTCCCAGTCGCCGGCTTTCAGTCCCTCTCTCTCCGGTCTCTCCGGTTAGTTTCATTTGTACTGCCTTTTGTACTTGTATCTATAATTCTTCACCATTTACTAGAAATGGGTATGAATTTTCGTCCCCACGGAGAAAAGGATTCAAGAGAGGTAGATCTCTAATGCTGCGTTTTCTAGGTTTCCCTTTCGATTTGTGTGGGTATGTTAGGTTTTGTTGAAATCCACCGTATTTTCCACGTAATCCATCACAGGAGAATACAGAACTTTGTTCCATGTTTTTCGTTGTATAGATATCGTCATTTTGAACCAAGCCAGGATTTGAGTTCTTCCAGCACAGCTGTTTGTTCACTGAGAAAAGTGCCCCGGGATGCTGTGGGCGTTTTCTGGGATTTGGATAACAAGCCACCAAAATCAGTGCCACCTTATGAGGCTGCTGTTCGGCTAAAGAAGGCAGCAGCTGAATTCGGATTAGTTAGGTCCATGGTTGCTTATGCAAACCGCCACTCGTTTAGTTACGTTCCTCCAGAAGTTAGGGAACAGAGAAAAGAGAGGAAGGCACTAAATAAATTGGAAAATAAGGGTGTAATTAAGCCGGCTGAACCTTACTTGTGTCTGGTTTGTGGGAGGAAGTTTTATAACAATGACAAGCTTGTGAATCATTTTAAGCAAATTCACGAGAGCGAACAGACAAAGAGGATGAATAAGATTGAGTCTGCTAGAGGTAAGAAGAGGGTGAACTTGGTGGGCAAATTCTCAATGAAGATGGAGAAGTATAAGAAAGCTGCAAGAGATATTTTGACTCCTAAAATGGGCTATGGACTGGCAGATGAATTGAAACGTGCTGGTTTTTGGGTTAAGGCTGTGTCAGATAAGCCGCAAGCAGCAGACGTAGCATTGAGGAATCACATGGTAGATATGATGGAGCGGCAGCAAGTTAAGTGTTTAGTCCTTGTCTCAGATGATTCTGATTTTGTGGAGCTCTTGAAGGAGGCAAGGTTGAGATGTTTAAAGACAGTTGTCGTGGGTGATAACAATGATGGGGCTCTCAAGAGAACTGCAGATGCTGGATTTTCTTGGCAGGAAATTATGCTGGGAAAGGCAAAAAAGGAGGCGGTATCAGTTGTAGGACGGTGGAAGGATCGTGATGTTTTGAAGAGATTGGAATGGACTTATGATCCAGAAAGGGATAGAAAGTCATATGATTTGGATGCTGTTTTTGTGTCAGAGAGCTGCGATTCAGAAATTGAAGGCTTTTCTTATGGGGATGACGATAATTGTCTGAAAAAGGAAGCTAACAATGCCTGGTGGGAGCTGGAATCTGAGACAGATGTCTCATGAACATGGTAAATGGTTTCTCTTTGCTGGCATTACCTCAGATGGCATTTGAAAGAAGTGGAAGACACGGTTGATATCTTAGAGCTACATGAACAAGATGTGATTAATTTTTCCCACTGTTTACTTCTAATAGTAGCTGAACATAACGACTTCTGTGTGCTGTGCGACTTTATTGCATATCTGAAATAATTGAGGTGTCTTTTTTATTGCTAATGTTTCCAACATAGTATCCAATATTGCATGTAAAACTGGAAGCCATCACCCCTCTCTCTCTCTCTCTCCCCCCTCATGTGGTGAGCAAAGCATATGTAACAAGACTGCCTTAAAGTGGAGACCTTTGTATAAAGGGAAAACCTGCTTGCAGATAAAGGTCATAAACAAATGAATAAAGACTTCGGGAAGAAGGCAACATCCTTTCTCACCCTCCCCCAAAGCCAAAAAGGGGAGCGAGGAAGGCTTTGCCCTTTTGAATTATATAACTCGTTATTCCAAAAGTATTAGCAAATTGGCTGCTATTATGTACCTTGACTTTTCAAGAAACTCCCAGATCAAACTGTTAACTGGTGCCTCAGATGGGATTTGGAAGAAACTAAAACTCTCATTTTAAGTTTATGCATATAGAAACTCGCATTTTTGGTATGCTGACAGTCGTAGGGGTAAAGTAAGTAAGACTTCCTGCTGGCAGCATAGTCTTTGTCAAGTGATTGGGTTCATTCCATGAATTGCCTTTGATGAACTTAATGTCATTTCTTATTATGTAATAATATATATAATGATGTGTTGTGGGTGGGAATCTCGAAGTGTTGGTAAAAGATGGGGGTGTTGGAGTTGTGGGCATGGGCTTTAATAGCAGGAATCAGTCAAAAGAATGATCTACCTATTACGTTTTCTAGGCCATGTTGTAAGTGGGCTGGTGTATTGGGCATTTTGAGTCTTGCACACTGGCATGGTCTAACTTTGTCAGGTATCAATAGGTAATAGCGTTATGCATTTACAGAAAGGTTGAGAACTGGGAGTTGTATCCTGCTAAACTTGCTTGTTTCCAATTGATTTGGCACCTGGAATTTAACAAAACAAATATGTTTGAATTGAGTCAATTCTTCTACGCAGTTTATCTATAGTGGAAGATCCAAGCTCTTTAGTCCTTTTCTGGTGACATGGCATGGAGAAAACTAACAACTGGTTTTGTCTGATCCTTCTGGGCAGAATTAACTCATAAACTATTGTGAAGTTACCTTGGTCTTTGCTACTTGGACCACAGCTTGAATTTTTATGTTTGTACTGCATGTCACAATCTAAAAGATTATGGGTGCTAAATTGTTGAAGATTAAATTGAAACTTGCCTGAGAATGCAGAGTTATTTGTTACTTATTCCATGAATTGTGTTTATATGTGTTGCTTTCACACCTATCCCGCATATGCGTTTATCTGGGCCTATTCTTGAATCTCTTTAGTTCTGGTTTAATGTGATGATCAGGTCTATTTGGTTGAAGTATTGAATCAAATCAATCAGAAATGAAAGAATTGTCAATAGAACTTTACTAATACAACATATTTGTTATTTGGAATCCTATGCACTCTTCAATTGTTGGACAGCAGGAGCTCAGGAGCTTCTTCCTGCTATATTGTTTATTGCAATTGAATTCAGAGTTAACAAAACAATTCAGGCTTCCATATTTCCCTTCTATGGCGTCTCCACAGATTCTGGTACTTTCTCTTCAATGACATTTTCCAAGCCACGCTCGGGCGAACTCTTCTCGCTGTGCTCTCTCACATGCCCGGCAGCTATGGCTCCTCCAAAGTTACTAATATTCCCAAAGATCAAAGTAAAAATCCCAGCAATTGCAGTGCAAAAGGCAACCCCAAATGCCCTGTTTATATTGCCATGGCCGGCTGATGCAACTGCAAAGCCTGCACATGTGCCAAGAGCTCTAACCCACGAGAACCACACTGAAAAGGCCCCCTCTTTCCCTGCTGGTGAGCAGTCCAGCAATAATACACGCCCAAAGGCATGTAGGAGACCTGTTGCTACACTTTGGATTGCAGCAAAGGCCAAGACATGTTGGTTCTTCCAATCTTCATGACGGTAATAGAATCCAACCCCAGAAGTGAGTGTTGATAGTAGGAAACCAAGCAACTGCATTTTCACTGCATCAGCCCTGATGAATTGCTGCAGAGGCTGCACCAGTGGGAGAGACAGCACAGGGAATATGAAATATGTTAGCCAAAGGTATAGTAAGTTCTTTGGTTTGAGGCAGAGTTGCCCTACTAAATAGAGCGCACCTCCTGTGAATATGCACATTGTTGCACAGGAGGAAAAGAAAACACCAGCCAAGCTTCCAGCTGCATGAGGGTACTTAAAAATGGAGATCGCATGGGTCTTGGGGATTGAAGTTGTATTTGCACCAGGTCTATTACTAACAAAGGCAAGGATTATCCCAGCACACCATTGAAGGCCACTAAAGATTGAAACCACCCATAAGCTGAGAAATCTTTCATGGTGTCCGAGCATGTGGTACGTAAAAGAGGAGATGGCGGCAGAACCTAAGCAGCCAGCAGCTGTGGCGTAAAGCGAGAGCCAGCTTGACACGGCTCTTCTGTCAGGGAACTGGCTTTTCCTGATACTGGAACCAATGAAGCCACGAACCATTAGGCCAAGGTGGCGGTTATGTGAGGCTGCACAGACAGTATTGGCCGCAACAATAGCAGCAACATATGGTGGAAAGATCCACGTGACAGAGAAAACCCCAGCTGGAAGACAGAAGAGAGCTCCAATGGCAGTTGCAGCAACTAAGATAAGTCTCTGGTTCTGACCATAATCAAGGTGGACAGACAAAACTCCTAGTGCTGGTGCTGCAAGAATGAGACCTAGCACCCAAGAAATTGAAGTCCACTCGAACGGCGAGAAACGTATACTTCTGACTCTTATCGATGCGTGTGTTAGTCTTTCAAACCTAGAATCAACAAATGAGTTAGTCTTCAATGTTTTTGCTTAGTCTTTACACTATGCATTAGATTACAAAATTAATATAGCCAACACTCGTTCCAACATTAGTTCATTACCAAAATTTAGATATTAAATTGCTATTTCTTGTCCTCTGGAACTTTATTTTGCCTAGGCTTCACCGTTTGTTTTGTGCTCTCATTATAGCAAATTGATATTCAAGAAGGGATTTTTTGAGAACTTACAGTTTCATTTCATTTTCATTGCAGGCAAAACCCTTAGGGGTCTTCTCCCATCCTTGTGGGGGCATCGGGATTGACTTGAAGATTTGGCTGATGAGAAGGGGGAATACAATAGGAAGGAGAACTGTGTGAATGAAGTATGAGCATAGCCCATACAGACACCAAGCCAGAACCTCCATCTTTGTCGGTTTCTCTCCAAGGCCTGCATATGCCTGGTAAGCCTCCTTGGCCCTCTGGATTTTCAATCCCGTGTCATGAATATCCACTGTCGCCATGCTTTCCACCTCCCCGGTGGATTGTAGCCCCTGCCCCGATGTGCTCCGGATTTCAGGAGTCATCTCCGCCATGTAAACACTTCAACCCACTGCTGTGTGACACACAACTTTTCACGCTGGGATTTTTAGAAGAGGCAGTTGTTGAATGAGAGAGATAATGGCCTATAAAAATGGTGGAATTTGGAGTTAAGCTAGCAGCTAGCTGGATGTGAAATTTTCAAAGAGTCAAGACTAGCCTCGATTTATTCAATGGGGTTATTAACATAGAAGGCATCTTGGCATCATTCTCTTCTCTTCTCTTCAAGTATTAAACCAAACACAAGGTGTGCATATTATGGAATTGTCTTGTTTGTCGTTAGCCTTAATTCCACTTAACAGCTATCAACCAAATCCCAAGATATGTGTACGTTAAAATAACAACCCTTGTTTATCTTTGCTTAACTCGTAAACATTTTCGATTACCACAAAAAGCATGTTTCATTTGATGCGTGTGTGTATGTGACAATGAGATCAATCAGCAAATTCTGGATGCTTGTGATGTGTTTCCAAAGTAGAGCATGATTCTCTAGTATTTGTATGGGAATGAACTGCCACTGCCATTGTCAACTTCCGTTTATGGTTGATATTAGATCGAGAAATTTCATATATATATGTTCTGTGATAAATGATACAGGATCTTATAAGTTGAGTAAGTGAATGGAATGAAATAAATATCAAACAAAAAAGATAGAGAAAGATTCAGAGATACTTAGTGAAAACTTTGGTACGATGTTAGTTTTAAAGGGCTTAAAAGAAGATAAAGTTATGGATAAAAATGGTTTGAAGAGTTGTTATCATGGCTAGTTAGAAAGGAAAAGAGTAAAGACAATATGTTGATTATACAAAAGTTGTTCAAATCTTAGGGTTTCCTTGTTTAGAGAAGAACAAATTTATCAGGTAAAATGCATTCAAACTCTTCATAGTATGAGACTTTAAAGTCATTTTCAAGAAAAAATTGTGCTTTAAAAATATCTCTTGAAGTCATTGTAATTTACTTTTTTTTGTTCAAATACTCCATTTTTTTTTTGTTTAAAAATGTCTCTAAATAAAGTATTCGAACAAAAAATTAAAGAATAAAGAGACATCCAGAGATATTTTTAAATCACAATGATTTAAAAGTGGCTTTATATAAGGTGTTCAAGTTAAAAAAAAAAGTTAGCTATGAAGATTGTTGAAAATATCTTTAAATCACAAAAAGTCTCATTGTAAATTATCCAAATTACAAGAAATTCGAAGATAATTTATCAAAATTACTCACATATATATATACATGATATGTAATTGTATGGGTGTCATTAAAATATCACTTGGTTAAAATTTACTAAATTCCTTTAAAATTTACAACTTGGGGCATTTAATTCCCTTGTAGTTTTATTTTTGACGAGAACCCCTAATGCATCAATTAATCAAAATAATTGTATATAATTTTATTATTATAAATTAATTAAAAATAAAAATACCAAACTTACTCTTAAGGAATGTGGCACCGATTAATAATTTGAGAAAGAAAAAATAAAGGAAAAAAAGCAAAAAATATAATTGCTTAAAAATTATGTTATTTTTTCATTAAAAAATTCTTAAAATTCGTTTGGCCGATTTCTTCTTTAGAGATAAAATTGAATTTTACCTATGTTTAATAATTACTTAGGGATAGCGATTACATTTTTATACTTTTTTTCTTTATTTAATTATAACTTACAACTAATACAAATTTTGTCTAGTTATTTTATTAATTATATATATATTATTATTTAAGTTTTTTAATCATCACTTCGTTATAATATTTTATTTTATAAAATTATTTAATACAATATACTCAATAATATATAAATATTATAAGTGTCGATGTTCAATTTCAGCTGACTGTGATTCATTTTGGTTCGTAATGACAAGTCAAAAAATGATAAGAAGAAGAAAAAACAAAGATCTCCAATATGAGTGAAGAACACCTAGCAATTTTCACGTGGTTCAGTCAGAATGATGTCTACTTCATTCCCGCACTCTGATTATTCTTTCATAATGACAATGTTTGATTATTCTTTCTGTCTCCTTCATGATATCTTTGACTCCTATTTATAACGAGGGGCTTTTACAATTTGGATAACATATAGAAATACAAAGATGATATAACGAGGGACAAACAGTCTTTATCATCTGTACAAAACTGCGAATGGGATCTTCATCACGAGGAGCATGGGCTGTTGCAGATAAAGTAAGTGAACTTTATCTCTAACTTCTCAGCAGCTTTACCATTTGTGCGAGTTGGAGGTATTAGGCCAGCGATCTGATAGTCCAGCGGACTGAGGAGTTTTACTAGGAGCTAGTTAGTCGATCGGGGAGAGCTCGTAAGAGATTTCATTGGAAGCTCGTTTTACTATGAGCTACGAATTTTTGGTGGTGTACGGGCTTTCTTCGACGAGATTGCATGAGCATTTTAGGCTCTGAACGATTGGGCTGGCCCATTAGACTGAGTCTGGCCCATAAGAAGCGATGTAGAAAATGCCTATAATAATAAGTAACTACTAGTTACATTTAATAAAATTATTATCTTATCATAATATTTGATAAAATTATTATCTTAAATAATGGAATAGATGTTCACTTCCGGTAGGACCCGTCTGGATCCGAACCGAACAACCCTGTCCGAATGTCTGACCCGTCTGATTCGGGCCATTTCCATAAACCCTCGTTCTAGGGTTTAAGCTTTAATGCCAGAACATTTTCCCATTTCTGCAATTCACAATGGCAACTCTGGCAAGGCTATTGCTCTCGAAATCCACTGCCAAAACCAGCTCTCAATCACTCCTTCAGCCTCGAGTTTCTTTCAGTGACTCTCCCACCGTTTCCCAATTCCTCAGAGCCCTCCACTCCATCGTTTCCCGACAATTCGATTTCCGTTCGCCGAGAATTTCCCCTCCGCCGCATTGCAGGGGAAACTCGTCGGCCCCCGAGTACGACGCCGGAGAGTCCGATGCCGCCGTTGCTGCCGCGCTGAACCTCGAAGCTCGCGTCCCCGCCACCATCATTACCGGCTTTCTCGGCTCTGGAAAGGTTTTGGTTCTTTTCTCGCTTTAAGTTCTCGCACTTTCTGTTTTGTTTTTTTCCTTTTTTGATTGGATGCACTTTCTTTTTGGTTGGTGAGAAAATTGGGATATTGGCAATAAGTGCTGTTAAACCTACATTTGGAACTTGAATTTGTGGAAGGAAAATAAAACTGAGGAGGAAAGATTGAATCTAAAGCCTTTTTTATTTTGTTTTATTTATTTATTTTACCTATTGGGATTAGAAAATGCGAAGAAAATGAATATATATTCCAAAAAAATATTTACTTTTTCTGGGTTTGATAATCTGTAGATGTTGTATGCATATAAAAGTTCTAGTTTCTACTAGAGTTAGGGTGTTTTCTTTATTTTGCTGGTGTTTACACCGTAAAAGATTATTTTCAGTTCATTCCATAAATACTTTCTGTTCCTATAAATTTCTCTTTTTTTCAGATAAAAATTCTTGTTCCTATAATTTATCTAATAATATATATTTTTTCTGTTGGAAGACCACTCTTTTGAACCACATCTTAACATCTCAGCTTGGAAAACGGATTGCGGTTATTGAAAACGAGGTATTGGGTTTATCCACTTTTGGGATCCTGAGCTAAGAATACAGATTCTCTACATTGCATGGTTGGATCTGAGGATTTCTATCTTTCTGTATTAAGAAACTGCCAACTTATCAGTTAGAACGAAAATAAAAGGATGAGATGGTGCAAATTATCTCTGCTCTCTTTATGGAATTTAATGTAAAACAATCTCATTTTGATGGCACATTTGAGTTGGCGTCATTCCGGCCATGGATTGATAGAATGGAGATTCTCAATTTCAACTATGAAGAAAAGAACATCTAATTCAGGAATTCAAGGACAATCACTGATCTGTGTTGTTATTCTTCCTCAACTCATATTTTCCTCAACTCTTTTACATCTCCTCCTAAATGGGCCAAACCCCTGCCACCCTGAATTTATGTGTGTATTCATATATCCTGGTGATTTGATGTCTATATCTATTATGGGACAAAAAAAACAATTCTCTACTTACGTCTTCTTAAAAGGAAATAAAAAAAAAAAAACCAAAGGAGAAGAGAATGAAAAATGGGAAACTTGTTTCATGCATGCAAGGTTTCACTAACTTATCAAAGAACAAAAAAAAAAAAGGAAAAAGAATGGGCAAATTTACAGCAGTAGTTTCACTATTGAAACTAAAAGAGAGAGGAGATAAAGGAGAATTTGAACATGTATTTCACTATGTTATTCAGTATCAACTGAAAAAGTTTCACATGGTGGCTGTCCAGACAAAATTTGTTGCTGATCATCAAGAATTTCATAATATCTAAAGCATTTAAGAATTTGTTTGTAGTTGTTTAAGCTTTAAGGCCAAAGGTGTTTAATTGTTCTACAATCTGTAGATAAATTACCATTGAGCTGTAGAGGAACTTTTCAGTTTGTATAGCACCACTGTACAAGTTTCATTTCTAGATTTTTTATTGCACCACACAATATTATAGTAGTAAAATATTTTGGCATTAGAGGGAATAAGTAGGGATGGTAATGAGTTGCCCATTTACCCATTTGCATACTTGGGATCTATTGGGAGACCCATTGCCAATTAGACTCATGCCTATATCTCAATTTTTATACTTATTGTAATTTTAAATGGGTAATTGGGACCTATTGGGGGACCCATTGCCATCCCTAAACATGAGAAATCCAACATTTAACATGTCATTTTATAGCAGAACCATAGATACATAACTTAGGTGGAGTTCAATTAAGTCATCATCTCTTGGATCTGTCAGACTGCGTTGCACCATCTGATGTTTGTAATATGTTTGTAATCTGATTACAAAACATTGGGTGTAACTACCCACTGGGAGATGTTGTCATGGGCAATCCATTCATCCAGCTCCCACTTCTATTCATCCAGCTGGAGAAACAAAAAGAAGATGCTCTCTTAGTTGTGATTATTTGCGCCGAACATTGTTCATTCTTCATAATGTTTTTGGTTGAAATGCTTATTACAGCTGATCATCAGTCTTCAGTATTTTGAAATCAATTCATTGTTTTCCTTAACATGGGACTTTTATTGCTTCTCTTTTGGTTTGTTCGAGATCCAGAGGTGTAATTTTGGCATGTTACTTTCTTTCATTCATTCATTCATTCTTTCTTCTTTTTTTTTTTTCCATGTTGAGTTTAGAACTGGTTGACCGTGCTTTAGTAGTGCATTATACAAATCAACCTTTCATGAAAGACGAGCACTGTGGAAAGTGTGATGTGCTTCTCCATCTAGTGGCAAGTTTAATAATGACATCTTTTTATGCAATTCTTCTGTGCACTTAGCAACTCGAGGACAACTATGCATTTAATGAGATGCTATTTACAAAGAAAAGTTTGATTTTCTTATTTATGCTTCCCTACTTTCTTTCTCTCTTATTGTTTTTCCTTTGAATTTCTTAATTGCAGTTTGGAGAGGTGGATATTGATGGTTCATTAGTTGCTAGTCATTCCTCAGCCAATGAGGAAATTATTATGGTTAATAATGGTTGTTTGTGTTGTACGGTGCGTGGAGATCTAGTTAAAATGCTTTTGGAGTTGGTCAAGAAGAAGCGAGACAAATTCGATCATATCGTAATAGAAACAACAGGTATCCTAATTTACTATCTACATTACAAGAGTTTGTCATACACATTCCCTAACAGGTTATTTTTCCATGGGTCCTTGTGTGTATAACTTTATATGTATCTAACTTGCCTCATTGAGTATAGATTTTAGGTTTCTCTGATCCATATTTCTGTATCTTGGTCATTAAGTGCCTACATTGACTGAATCATGTGGCTTGGTATGAGAAACATGACTTGAACAATTCCGTCAGTTTGTGGCGATGCAATATTGGAGGGGCATTATATGTTGTTAATTCTTCCTTATTTTTCTGCTGATTGTAGAATGGAAATTTTATAATCTTCATGTCAAAGGCATGTAAAATTTAATTCACCTGAAGATTAAGAAAAAATCTGTTTGGTAGTCAGAAATTCTAGGGTGGGACCCCTCCCCTCTTCTTAAATGACTAATTTTGGTATATGTACTAGAAACATACACATCTTGACTGCAATCAGTTTATGCAAGCTGTTCTGCTTTTTATGAATACAGGGTATTTTTTCTCTTTTTTCCAGGTCTATTGGTATTCTTTTACATGTCAGAGTGACTTTTCGATAGTTTGTAATTGTAACTAACATTGGTCATAAAAATTGGTTCCATTAAGAGAACCATGGTTTGTGAAGTAATAAGTTCAGAACCATTTGCAGTTTCTTAATGTCTTACATTCTGCCCTGTATCTTGTGACCATATAAGAAAACAGGAATGAAAGAGAATAAGAAAAACTCTGAACTTGGAGAAGGTTGTAGTATGCAGGTAACATAGACTTGTTTGTTGTTTCTAATCCTATTGATGTGTAACCCAAATATGTAACCAAAATCTTTTTGATATTTATGACAGGTGGTTAGGGGCTCCTACTCTGGTTTGATGTAGACTGTGATACTAACTCAATTCTTGTTTGGATCTATGTTTGGTTTCACTGTGCAAAAATTTTGGAATCTGGTAGATTTTTGGCTTGATATCATTGAATATGGATATAAGCTTTTGGAAATAATAAATGCTCAAATTCGTTTTATCTATAAGGACAGTTCATTCTTAACAACTTAATAGTCTTCTATTGTTAAAAATGGTATAATTGAATCTGAAAAACTTAAGGGGCTGTTCAGTGGTGAAAAACAGACATTGTTTAGAAAACTTTTTCAAAGAAAATGGAAAACTGGAAATTGTGTTCAAATGAAAAAAAAATTCTAAATACAGAACAGGAAAACTTTGCTTTTAGTTTTCCATATTTACATTAGCTACTTGAAAACATCTTTAGAATTCTTTTTTTTAAACACAAAAAGGGTATTTTTGCCTTTTGTTCTGTTCTAAACAGAACACAACACAAGTTTCTAGCTCAACTAAAACCAATATTAATTGTAATTATATTGATATCAATATAGATAATAAAAATAGGAATTTTAAAATTGATTAATAATAGCCTAATATTGGAAATATCAACAATGTTTATTATTATTAAATAGTAAAAATATTAATAAATATCAAATTGACGAATAATAAATAGTTTTATAGTACTAGCAATATCAATAATAAAAGTATGAGTAAATAGTAAAATAGACTAATAATAAACAACAGAAATATGAACAATAACAGTTTTAGTATTATTATATTTCTGAAGTTTTAGAAAAGAATTAAAAGTTTGTAATTAATATCATTAATGACTATCATTAATATTATAATATTAGGAATAATAATATTAATATTATAATATTATGAATTTAGGATATTCACAATAATATTAGAAAATATCATCAATATTTTATTGATTAAATAATTATATAATTATTATTGTTTTAATATTATAATGATATTATTAATAACATAATATTGCATTTGTGATAATTGAATGCATGTTTCATGTAGCTTTTCAAACCCAATTTTCAGTTTTCAAGATTTAAAATAGATCTTTATATTTAATGATTTGAATTTGTTTTTCAAATTTTATGTGAAAAGGAAAAATTGCAGTAAGAAAATTAAAATATATTTTCTGTACTTAAACCGGTCCTGATAGTCTCCATTCATTAATAAATTTATCAGAGTCCAACACCGTGGCATGTTGTATGATTAACCATTGTGGTGTTTAGTAAGTTAATGAATCCATTGATTTATGATTCAGAACCAATGCCTCTTTATGTGATTTTCTCTTCCTGCTGGAAATGATTTAGCTGATATTTTCTCTGCCTCAAATCAATTATAATCACATGGTTGGGCTGAAGCCTCTTTTTCCCTCCCTTTGTTTTTGGAGAGTAGGGACCCAGGGAGAGGGGGCGGGGGGGGTTATATACCATGGACTTTAATGGGATTATGGCTTGGTTTGTTGTTGTTGTTGGTTACAGGCCATGGAGTTACTAGTTATATGACAGTTCTATCTTTTGCTTTACATGCTCTCCATAAGGCATGATATTCTACTTCTTGATTCTGGTATATTGTTATGATGTTTGTATTGTTTCTTTCTATCATCTAATTCACATCCTACTGATAGTAAACAATGATATTAGGTGAAATTTAAAGCACTGTTGTTCACATACCTAGGTTGAAGTTATTAATGGCTTTGATGTTCCATGTATCTGTTGATGCTTCTTTTACAGGCCTTGCAAAGCCAGCTCCTGTAATTGAAACATTCTGTGCTGATGAGCTGGTTTCACGTTATATAACACTTGATGGCGTTGTTACTTTGGTTGACTGTAAGCATGCCATGCAGCATCTAAATGAGGAGAAACCGAGATTTGTGGTGAATGAGGCAGTGGAACAGATTGCGTATGCAGATCGTATTATTCTGAACAAGGTAAAATTAGATATCTTCCAACTTATTCTTCGTTTCTTTCTTTCTTTCCTTTCCTTTTTTTTTTTTTCTTTTTTGTTTTTTCCCGTCAACATGAAACATTGATAGTATCTTCTATTTGGAGTCTATGTGGATTTTATGCTCCTATCTTGATCTGTGTTTCTCTTTTTTTCCAAATAATACTGGCAGATAGATTTGGTGACTGAGGCTGAGTTGGACATTTTGACCAAGAGAATTAAGGTAGGTTTTCTCTTCCTTTTTTTTTTTTTTTCAAGTGGATGTCTCATGTATTTTTGATGATTTCATGTTTTGAGTCTTACTATATTGATGTGTGTGTATCATGTCCTGTCTTTTCTCCATATATTGATTCAAGTACTTTGTAGAATTACTATTACAACATTTGAACTGTACGCTTTGGTATCAGACACAGTTAATGGTCTTAAAAAATATTCTGAATAGTCAGTTTAATTTTTTTATTTTATTTTGTATAACTTTCTTACTAAATAAGAGAGTAAGAATTTCTTGGTTTACCTGAGGATGCTGCAAATGCTTGGGTAGGTGATTTGTAACTGACAGGAACTTTTTTCCTCTAAAGTTGGGCTGGTTTTGTGATGACAAAATCATAAAGGAGTTGTAACTCAGAGTGATAGTCATTTCCTTCTTTTCTGCATCCACTTTTGTTGATATGCTATTGAATTTTGGATGGATATTCTTTGTGCTTTTGCCAGCATATCAATGGGATGGCTCAAATAAAGCTTGCTAAACATGGGGTTGTTGACATGGATTTTGTTTTGGGAGTGGGAGGTTATGACCTTGAAAGGTGATTCAGATATTCCTTCTCTTCTATTTTAATTTTTTGGAGGGAAAAAAAGGTGAAAATAAAGTCTTCCCAATGTTTTCATATATCTATTACCCTTTATGTGGTTGTCATCAAATGAAAATATTGTAGTTTGGTATGTCAACATAACTTTGATATTGCAGAATTGATTCAGAAGTTCAGGTTGATGGTTCTCACTTGGTTGCACATTCACATGAAAGTGGGCATGGTATGTCTTTGATGTCTAATTTTTCCCTCTATTTCAACCCCCTGGCACCATCATTTTTCCTGGGGAGGGGATTCTTTTCAAATTATTAATTTGAATGGAAAATGTAGCTAATACAGGTCCTGATTCAACACAAACAAATCCATTTTAAATTTCTTGTTTCATAGCTAGCTTGCTTCATGAAGTTGTGCCTTGGTGGCAATGGTAATACTGCTCCTCCTCTGTGATTGAAAGGTCGTGGATTTGAGTTATGAAAACAATCTCTTTGTAAAAAAGCAAGGGTCAATGATTGAATTATGTTCAAACTGTGTTTTAAAAAAATTAAATAAATGAAACTAGTTATAAGTTACATTTAGAAAACGAAAACAAAAATTTTAAAAAGAAAGAAGACAAAAGAAATGACAACCTAGTCGAATGGGCTGGGTCGCCAGTTCAACTGGCTGGTTTTTTTTTTTTGCCAATAGACAGGTCCGGCTGACTGGTTGCTGTTTAAACTGGTAACAATCTGGGTTTTATAACATTGGATTTTGATTATCAAATTTCAAGGAGGCTATTATACAGAATATGTATTGTTGTTGCTATTTTATTGGAGAAGTTTGCGTAGCCATTTCTATATCTCAGACATCATATCCCATTGTCAGCAAACAGTACAAAGCCTTCAACAATGTAGCCGCACTTATACTGGGAATGCTTCTGATGCTATATTTGTTATGCCCTCTGCATAAGCGGGCGGTCAGGCAATTTTGTTGGCATTCTACACCTAGGTTAATTGACTAATTGTAAAATACTTTTGAACATTGTAGCAGCGCTGATACATATGGAACTATTCCATTTTTTTATATGTTTACCCCTATGCACAGGGTGTTGATGACACAAGTCGATGTCTAGGTTGCTTATTTAATTTGAAGTCTAATTGCTTTGCTAATGAATTTGTATGAAATCTGGATGAATATCTAATGAACTTGCTCTTGGTTTACATCTTCTCAAAAGAACACCACAATGGACATCATCATCATGATCACAAACATGATTCTGCTGTATCCAGTGTCAGTATCATATCTGAGGGTACCCTTGATCTTGACGAGGTAAGAAAATCTTTCATGATTTATAAGTAGCTCAAATGTTTCACTGTGTTATATCGTATAATGATTTAGCGGAATGTATGAAAGGGCATAGCCACAATCAATATCACTGGTGGTTTTTAATAACTAAAATGCTGCAGCTGCAACTCATGCTGTCCTGGATTTTCATAATTAGGTTGATGATTGGCTCGAAAGAATAATTGAAGAAAAGGGTGAAGACTTGTACAGGATGAAGGGAGTATTATCTGTAAATGGGTCCAACGTGCGCTATGTTTTTCAGGTTCTAATCCATTTTAGATCACCAGAATTGTCACCACTGATAAACTGATGTACTCTTGTATATAAGCGGTTCTAATGCAATGCTTTTGTGTTTACGTGTTTCCTTTCAGGGGGTGCAATCCATGTTGGATGGCTGCCCGGGGAAGGCATGGGAACAAGATGAGAAGAGGATAAATAAGCTTGTATTCATAGGAAGGAACCTGGATGAAACTGCCCTAAAGAAAGGATTCAAGGGATGTCTGGTGTGAGCTGGAGTCAGAATTTCTTGTCCAGTAAACAAATGAACAGCAAAACCAGAGCCCCGAGGCCATGGCTTCTACTCATTGCTATGCGTCTTCGGGTCTGGTATGTGGCAGCGCGCTAAGTCTGCTATGCTAACCTCATGGTCAGGTATACAAATCAAACTGTTCACTGTAAAGTTTCGGGCAATAGAAATACGGGCATGATGAACTTGGGATACTCCACAAGTGTTCTGAAAAATATACTTGAAATTGTACCAATAGGAGTCCCCACCCACACACCGTTGCTTATTTATTTATGTTATGGTTATGTTGCTAATAAGTAATGCCAGACAAAACAGAAAGTTTTAGGGCCCTTCTCTGACACTTGGCTTTGATTTTTTTTCCGGATAGGTAGTAGATAGAAGAAGGTTTGTGCAGTAAGATACTTTATATAATGGATCTGGTTTAATACCAGATTCGATTGCGTTGATCCAATTAGAAATGGATCTGTATTGGATCTACATATAAATAAATGAATAGGATTTTTGCAGGTGATTGATTATGTTTGGATTACGTCTGACCCATTAAAAAGGGTACGTGTACGTTCACAGGGTAGAAATTTGAAGCTTCTCCTCCCTTTTTCCCCAATTTCAAAGTTTGTTGAGCGACGTTTATGCTACACAAAAGTCGAAGTGCCTGCCCCAACCTTACTCTACTTGGATATAAAGAAAGAATAATTTATTTTTTCAGCTCACAGGTGGAAGACCACAATAAATTAGTTAGACTGTTGAAATTTATATTAATATATGTGGGTTTGATTTTTTTCCTTGGGCTGTGAGGTAGTCTTCATTTATAATTTACTTCGTCTGTCTAAATCGAGAACACGAGTGATGGGGATCGTGTAAGAGCGATAATCTTAAAAATAATATGATTATATTATTAGAAAAGAAAGAATAATATGATAATTTATTAGGTATTTTTGTCTCTCATTAGCGTAATTAAATTTGCATACGAGGAGGGACATTTGGTGATGAAATCAGAAGACTTAATTGCTATATATCTCAGAAGATTTTGCTGTAACCTAGATTAAAATTTTAGTGAGGACTCCCAAGAGTGTTTATAATTAACTGGTAAATTAAATATATGTTTTGAACAATTTATAGTGGCTGGCTTTTGTTCATGGTAGCATTTTCTAGTTATTTTTAATCACAATATATATTTCTGAATGAATCTGATGCAACATTTTGAATGCAAAGCCACGTACAATGTAATGTAATTTTATGAAAGACACCCTATTTCTAAAATCAACTTAATTTAGGGTGCACATTTGCCATGAGACCCAATATTTTAATTATGCAACATTAATAAATAAATAATTAATTACTAATATGTACATATGTTGTAGAAAAATGCTATTTCAATGAATTTTTAGCTCTATAAAATTATTACAAGAATAATATATATAATTAAGAGGATATTAGGTAGTGGTTAATTAAGTATATATATCTACATAATCGTTTTGTTACCTATATTGTATTGGACAACGCATGATTACTTGATATAGATAATTTGAGAGAGGGGGTGTGGGTTTTATGAGGTGCAGTGGGATCACACACCATCCTCATATTAGACGCCGACAACATATCAACTCTATATATGTATTACACATTATTTTAATTAAAAAATATTTTATTAATTAATAACAAATATATTATATAATTAATCAATGAGTTGGACATGAGATCAACCCTAAACCTGATCTCCCGATTTTGAAGACAAGAAATCCAACCAACAACCAACAGTTTGGTTACTAATTTCTTCACGAGTCGCATGCGCTCAGAGAGAAAATCTTCAAGTCTGGTACAAAGAAAACCATTAATATAAAGATAAAGTGGTGTGAATCCAAAGAAACAGTTCCATTCATAAGCTATATATATATATATATAAATTAAAGGGTCGATGAAACGAAACATCAGAGAGAGAGAGAGAGATGGCAGCGGCGAAGAAGAGCAAAGTTCTGATTGTAGGGGGAACTGGGTACTTGGGGAAGAGGCTGGTAAGGGCATCTTTGGCTGAAGGCCACGAAACCTACGTGCTCTACCGGCCGGAGATCGGCGTCGACATTGACAAAGTTCAGATGCTGCTGTCGTTCAAGCAGCAAGGAGCCAGGCTGGTCGCTGCTTCCTTCAGCGATCACAAGAGCCTTGTCGACGCAGTGAAGTTGGTGGACGTCGTCATCTGTGCCATCTCCGGAGTTCACATCCGCAGCCACCAGATTCCTCTCCAACTCAAGCTCGTCGATGCCATTAAGGAGGCCGGGAATGTCAAGGTGAAAGCATGAACTATAGCTAGGGTTAGATGTTTGGATCTGTTTTCAGCTTTTTTGTGTTTGTTTAATTTCGTCTTCATTTTTTAACCCTTGTGATTGGATTTGAGTTCGCCATGCACAGAGGTTTCTACCATCCGAGTTTGGCACAGACCCTGCAAAAATGGAAAATGCAATGGAGCCCGGCAGAGTGACATTTGATGATAAAATGGTGGTCAGAAAAGCCATCGAAGTCGCCGGAATTCCCCACACCTACGTCTCTGCAAACTGCTTCGCCGGCTACTTTCTCGGAGGTCTCTGTCAGCCCGGCCACATTTTGCCGTCAAAGGACCACGTCGTCTTGTTAGGAGACGGCAACCAAAAAGGTAAATACATGCATACACACACAGATATATATATATATATATATACATGTTTCATCAAATCTTTCATTAGTTAACATTCATAGTGATTTGAATTTCTTCTCTTCTATATATAAATGTTAACTATTAGTTTCTATATATATACATATGGGCAGCGATATATGTTGATGAAGATGACATCGCCATGTACACCATCAAAACCATAGACGATCCTCGGACCCTAAACAAGACACTGTACCTCCGGCCGCCGGAAAACATCCTTTCTCAGAGAGAAGTTGTTCAGATATGGGAGAAGCTCATTGGGAAGGAGCTCCTCAAGTCGTCCCTCTCCAAGGAAGAGTTTCTGGCCGCCATGAAAGGTCACGTTTACATTCATATATACACATATATATGTCCTCTCTTCTTCTTGTGTCGTCAATGATTTCATTTTTTGATTTCATTTTTGTAATTAGCAGAACAAGATTTCGCAGAGCAAGTTGGATTGACACATTACTATCACGTCTGCTACGAAGGATGCCTTACAAACTTCGAAATCGGAGCTGATGGAGAAGAAGCCTCCAAGCTTTACCCCCAAGTCAAATACACCACAGTGGTCGACTACCTGCAACGATATCTCTAAATCCCATGCATCCACCCTTTTCATTTTCTTTTCAACTTTCCAAATTTAATAACTTAATTTGTCTCTCTCTCTCTCTATATATATATATGTGTGTGTGTGTGTGTGTGTGTGTGTGTTTGTGTGTGTATTATGATTTGCAATGTTATATGGCAGTGAATTTCAAATTGTCTTAATTTCATCAGTGAATTTCTTAAATCTTTGATCTTTGCAAATTCTTATTACTTTGTTATGATTGTCACCTGCCATTAGCTAAATTAACAAAATAAAACAGTTAAAACACAACTGACCCACACAATATATTGGGATAATTATGGGTAAATTTAAGATATACTTATTAAATTTTAAAAATGTAACTAATACATGCTCACTAAACTTTGTTCAATGTCAATCATTAATCATTCGTTACATCTTGCAAACGAAAAATGTTCACGTGATTAACGAAATCTAAAAAAATTTAACAAACATTCACTGAAATTTAAAAATATAATTACTTTTTTCACTCACTAAATTTTAGATTGTTATTATCTGCATACTAAACGTTATTTAATGTCAATCATCTACCTCCAATTATATTGCTGTTTGATCTTACAAATAAAAAATACTTACGTAATTAACGAAATCTAAAGTAATCCAATCAAATGCTGATAATCCATGTTATTTCTGATTCTATCTCCCCCACCCCCCATATCGCCTAGGGCCCCACCAAGCCTCTAGTTAAGTTGTACAGAAATAGAAACGCAAAAATAGATATTCTTTTAAAAAAATAGACATAAATAAAATACGAAACAAGAATAGAAAACGTTTTAGAAATGGGTCCGTGCAACATAAGCCTCTAGTGGACCCAGCCAATCAAAGTATGATTATCAAACTGTTTTCATGCAACAATCAAAGTATACAGTGCCACAATTTTATGAAATTGATTTGAGTGCATTAATGCAGGATTAATCTCAAAGAATACCATAATAAGGTGTGGAGGTTGCCCTTTTTCTCCCTCAATGGTACTGCTTTCATCCTCATGATCAATGACAGTACTCTAATCGCACTTAGCCTTGGAAATTTGCCTAATCCTTGCCCCCATGTGTCTAGCCCTAATTTGGTTTCCCACTGAAAGTGTATATGAAACCTCTTCAGAATTGTTGAAGTCAATCAAAAATGAAGAAAACCCATCTCCTTTGACAGCGATGGCAAGGCGTGAAAAGAGGGAAAGAAAGAGACGATAGTTTCCCGCTCTTTTACTTGAGCCCAAGGCTAAGGGCTCCATCTTAGGCACAGATTTGTCTTCAGTAGAGAATGAAGCAAACAGCGAGTGAAGTGACAGACAAACAGAGTGCAAAAAAGTATGAAAAATGTTACTTCCTCCTCTAAATGGGGATCAAAAAGTCCGGATTTCATCCCTTCCACTACAGCTTGATGTTCGAATTTTATTATCGGTAAAGTCTGATTCGATCATCGAGTTTGTCATCTTACCAGTATAAATAGCATGGTCCAATAAATATTTAAGGTTGAATTTTAATAATAACATCAAAATAATATTAAGTTATAAGTGAAAAATTTACTCATGATTTGGCAAAAATAACCTCTAGCTTATTGAAAATGACAATAACCTCCCTCGTCGCCTTGATATAACACGTGCCATCGCAAAGAACTTTCCAAGGTCTCTCTCTCTCTTTCTCTCTGTTAGTCTGTGTGGTTTGCAAATGCCGTTATCGGGAACCCTTGGGGAGTATAGGCCGCCGATCGCAATTCCGTCTTTTCCAAGTAGAGAGGTTTGACGTTTTCTTTCTCTCTTTCCTTTGGTTGGTTGCACAGAAAACGTTGGAATACTGAACCAAAACGGCACGCTCAAGAAAATGTGGTTCCAAGTGAAAAATGGGTCTTAATTTCTTCAAGGAAACCCCAGATTCCACCAAGAACACCCTCATTTTCTTTTGTAATTCGCTCTGTTTTCTCGGGAATCAGTTAGCTGCCTTGTTTCTGCCTAACAGATCAATCATCCTAATGTCAATGGCAATAGGTAAACTAAACTCACCAGGAGCCCAGCTTCAGACGCGCGATTTATCTTATTGTTCAATTCCTTCGATATATCCCTTCTAATTAAAAAATAACACATCGATCCCTATCCGAAACTAAAACTATAAACGGCAAAATCAATCAAATGGCAATTAGAAGCAGTTGAAAGATGAATCACCCGTGGACAAATCGACGGATCTTCGGATGCTTTGGGCTAATGAGGCGGCGTTGAATCTTCAAAGCGAGCCTGTAAGTCCGCTTCAATCCCAAGAAGTAGGCTGTTCCTAGTGTGATCTCCGATTGCACCATTCCCTCTCTCTCTCTCTTTAAATTTCTCGTCTGTCTATGCAACGAATCGTAAATCGTAATTTAATTTAATTATTAATTTATTATATTAATTTAATTTAAAGTAGTTATTTATATATATTTGATTAATATTAACAATAATAATATTAAGTATAGAAATCATAATAATAATAATAAGTATAAGAATAATATTATTATCAAATATTATAATAATAAATTATTACATGAGTAGGAAATTGGAAGATGAAAGTGGCATGAAGTAACATCATAATAATAAATTATTTTATGAATAAGGAATTGGAGGATAGTGGTGGCGTGAAATCCTGAGACTTTTCAATTCTATTGAGGCATTGATAAAATTAATGTGTTGTGCATGATTAATTAAAGAAGAAGTTGGCTGAGATTACTTGCAATTGTTTTGCTATTTAATTCTCAGCAATTGAAGGCGCAAACGACGTCGTATGGAAGAAATTGGGCAGTAACGTGGCTGCCTCTCCTCCAAGTTTAATTCCTTTTAAATTAAAATCAAATCCAATCTATTAATGCGCTCGACAGCCTCACTTTAAGCTCAATTAAAAGCCATTTGAAACCAAAAGCAGAAAGGAAACGTCGAGCAGCAGTATACACGAGCAAGCTGCGGAAATTAGAAAAATTGAGATTTTTTTTAGAAAATCTCACTTTTAACCGCAATCTGAGAATACCAGGTAATTTAGGGGGTCGAGTACTACATTCTGTATGGTTGAAATTTCACTTAGAGCCCAATTTTGTTAATTTTGACAAATTATTTGGGTGTTATAGTTTGTATAATTTTTACCGCGTTGAGTGAAAACAAACCTAAGGATATCTTCGTTAAGGCAAGTTCTTTGTATCCTCTATAATGTTCCTTTCGTTGTCAATTTATTTGACCTCCATTCGTTTGTTTTGGCCGTTAATTGATTATGGAATTTTGAATGGTTTACTTTAAATTTAATTTATTAAACCGGCCTCGTAGATTTTATTTGTTGGTTGCCTACGGGGGTTTGTGCCACCCTCCATGCCAGTGGGAATGATGTCGTACTCACCAGGGGATAGGTTCTTAGTTGTTTGAGTATTATTATGGATTTTGGTTGTTCATAGGCTAGAGCGGTTGGGCAATAGGGGCAACGGTCAGCTGTTCGGTGACGTTGGAGTGACTGTTGTACGGTCTATCTTAGGCTGTCGGCTGGACACTCCTACTCACTGACCGTAGACCGGTGCTAGGAACTGTTGACTAGCTTTGCCGTTACGTGATTGTAGCATGACTGATTACATTTTATTCTTATTGTGTGGTTTGGTGTGCACATGGGTACAGGCTGCATGTTGGGGTTTTCATGATCTGGTTATGTTTGGTCACGGACATTCTAGATTGGTTATGTTGCATCCAACACAGGCATATGCATCGCGTGTGGTTTACTATGTGGGCGGAACATGACCTGATGCCTGGATGTATGGGCGTTAGTGTATCACGTTGATGCTCACTACGCCATTGCATTTTTATGTGCATTGCATGGTTACTAGTAGTTATTAGTTCTCGGACGGGAGGACCGTTTCAAGAGAACCTATGGGTCGGGTGTCGGGAGTACCGACACGGACACACGGGTGACGGGAGCACCGACCCGGGACAGTGCGCACAGGTTTGTTGAAGACATTTGTTGCCTTTCAGGGCAGCGGCAGCTTGGTATGGGACTTGGGTACCGGGTGTCTTATGTGGGCCCCAAGGACCGATATGTGTTTTTCTTATGCTATCTTGTTGTGTTGTTAGTGTCTCATGGCTTGTGTGTATGTGTGGGACTATTTGGGGTGATCATCTCCTCTATTTACTTTATAGCCTTCCTTTTCTTATAAACTTGTTGAGTCTTGTGAGCCACCTTGCTTTCCATCATTCTAGGTAATGGTAAATCGAAGGTCGAGGGTGAAGATCGCACTGCCTAGCAGCCGGTCGCGTTGGTATGGTGTACAGATAGTTGCCCCCATTGTCTCTGATATTTCGTCAAGATTTTGTCTCTTATTTTTTATTGTGCCAGTTGTTCCTTGTATCTCTTATTTGTTGGCACAGGGTTTGTATATATTTATATACTTCGTGACTACTTTTCCAGCAGGGCACTTTTGGGCGTGTAAGTGTATTAGCCCTGTTTCCGCTGTTTTATTTCTTGAATATGCATGCAAGGGTAATTTTTGTCTTGTATTTTATTCTTTTTTCCCTTCCGTAAATGATTCCAGTCAGATAGATCGGGTGGTTGGGATATCCGGGCAGGGGTGCTTACAATGTTGGTATCAGAGCGTCGTTGAGCCAATTTGGGGGACAAGTAACTGTACACCAAGGCTGTTAGGTAGAGTCAGAGTGTTAGGTCGTGTGTGTCATTTCGAAATGCGTTCTAATTAATTTTGGTTATGTAGGACTCATGAACGCATGCCACGAACGAGGTCGTGGTTGACCGCCAGCACAAGGTCGAGGACATCTTTTTCCTACTCCTGAGGTACCAGCGATAGGTGTAGGAGATGAGAGACAGCAAGAGCCTTCGGATATGCAGGAGACATTGACAGGCATTTTACGAGCTATGGATGTACTGGCGGCATCGCAGTTACGTTAGGAGCTCAATCATGATGGTAGGACCACTATGGCCCAGGCGTCACACTCAGGTATGCCAGGGGCAGAAGATAGTTCCGATGCTACATTACTTAGAGATTTTATGGCGGGCACTACATCTGCCAGAGTTTAGAGGAGGTGCAGACGCGACAGAGGCCGAGGACTAGCTGTTGGCAATGGAGAAACACTTGCGATCGATAGGCTATGCAGAGGCCCAGAGGGTTCGACTGGGGACTTTTCTATTGCGAGGAGATGCTGAGCGCTGGTGGGAGACTACCAGACAACGATTTGGTGATGAGGGCCCAACATGGGTACAGTTTGTCGCAATGTTTAATGAGACTTATGTACCTGTTTGAGTCAGAGAGCAGTAGGTATTCAAGTTTATTGAGTTGCAGCTGTGGAGTAAAACAGTCACATAGTATGAGACCGAGTTTGTGGCGTTATCTCGTTATGCTCTAGAGTTGGCGACCCCTGAGTCTCGTAGAGTCAACAAGTTCCAGAGGGGGTTGCGACCAGAGATTCGCCCCGCCATGGCTGGGATTAAGGCACCCGACTTTCCTACGGCTGTTCAACGGGCCCACATAGTCGAGCAGGACCGATTTGAGGCTCGATCGAACCAGTTAGTTATGAAGGGTGCAGGGAGTAGCAATAAGAAGAGGAAGTGGGATGCAGGTAGTAAGAGTTCGGAGTTTCTACCATGCCGGCAGTGCGGGCAGAGACATCAGGGACAGTGCCGAGATGTGCGTCGGGACGTGTCTTATCGCTGTGGTAAGCCAGGATATTTGAGGAGGGACTATCCACAAGGGCCTAAACCAGTGCCGTACCTGAGATTTCGGGGCCCTGAGACGAAATGTAAAAAATGGGCCCCTAAATCATAGTGTACATTCAAATTTTATTTTTTATAATAAAATATAAAAAAAATATTCATACCATATCAGAATAAAATTGAAAATTTTATAACTAATCAACTAAAAACTACTCTCCTTGCAGTTTTGGAGGCAAAAATATCAATCAAATTTACATAATCAAGTTGTTCAAGCATTTTTTTTCTCAATAAACAACATAGCCAATCCATTCAATCTGTCTTGTGACATAGTTGAGCGGAGATAAGTCTTGATCAATTTCAACTTGGAAAAACTTCTTTCTGCAGATGCAACTGTAACAGGTATAGTCAACAAAATTTTGTAAGCAACACAAGCATTTGGAAAACACCCATCCATTCTGTTCAAATAGTTTACCACATCAATTGCTTTTTTTGTTTCCGTAGGTAAAGAGTATTTCAAGACTGACAACTCCAAAAACAAATCATCTCCATCAATATCGGAATGACCATTATGCGTTAAGGATTTTTCAAGATTCTTACAACACCCCAACAAAATATCATCATCTGCATACTTCAACCTCTCCAAATTAAATAAAAATCCAAATGTTTCCTCATATTTTTGAAATTGTTCAAATCTAGTTTGAGGTAAAGAACGAGCCTGATCAATTATGAAGAGGAAATAATTTACTCTAAAAGAATCTTTTGCTGATTGTGTTACCTCATCACTGTCATCTTCATCAAATTGTTTCTTTCTTCGAATCATGCGTTTTTCTCGAAATACAGCTTCAACTCCCATTTCATTTGCCATTTGTTTTGCTTCAACCATAGCCTTATCAAATCCAGATTCTCTATAGTCATCAAGAAACAAAAGCAGTCCTTCTAAAAGATTGATAGCAACATCAATATCCATATTTTCAGCTTGAAGAAATTTACTTGCAATGTTAATTGCATGCAACAACTTGTACCAAACTACCATACCAAGCAAGAACTCAAAATTTTGAAGTTCATATGTTGCTAAGGACTCAGCTTCGCTCCTTGTTTTAGGATCTTCACTAGTATCTGCCAAGTCAAATAAAGCATCTCTTATTTGTATAGTTTGCTTTTTTATAGGCCTAACACTTTCAACATGACTTTCCCAACGTGTTTGTGACAATGGCTTAAGTGTAAGACCTTTTACATGATCTTTAAAAATTTTCCACCGCTTCGTAGAAGAAGAAAACAATGTATAGATGCGTTGTATCACTCCAAAAAATGACATAGCTTTAGGACAACAATTTGCCATATCACATAATGTCAAATTAAGACTATGACAACCACATGGAGTATAGAAAGCCCTCGGATTTATTTCAAGTAGTCTTGTTTGTACACCTTTATGCTTCCCTTTCATATTAGATCCGTTGTCATATCCCTGACCTCTTATATTGTCAATATCAAGCTCAAGATTGGTCAACATGTTTTTAAGCTCAGTAAAAAGTCCAAGCCCTGATGTATCATTAACTTTCAAAAATTCTATCAAATATTCTTCTACTGTTGTAAAGTTTGCTGAATCATCCACACATCGTATTACAAGAGACATTTGCTCCTCATGACTGGCATCTGGAGTACAATCTAATATGACTGAAAAATATTTTGCTTGTTTAACTTTTCTAACAATTGAACTTTTCACCTCATTTGCCAACATTTGTATCAATTCATTCTGAATTTTAGGGCTCAGATATGTATAATGAGTCTCATGTGCTTGAATACGCCGAATGTGCTCTTTCATAATTGGATCAAATTCAACAATCATTTCAATCATTTGCAAAAATAGACCATTG
This sequence comes from Diospyros kaki, assembly GCA_036245055.1. NCBI lineage: Eukaryota > Viridiplantae > Streptophyta > Magnoliopsida > Ericales > Ebenaceae > Diospyros > Diospyros kaki. The sequence continues at coordinate 35,780,518 of BSEG01000007.1, forward strand.
TTTTCCACATAAAGCTTCTCACAATCTCCTCGAAATGCCAAGTTATTTTTTGCCAATCTTTGGACAACAGCTATTATCCTCTTCAACACATGTCTCCAGTGTTCCTTTTCTTTATTGATTTCAGTTTGCACACTTTGATCAATTGTTTTATTTTTCTGTAGTCTTGTTTCTAATTCAATCCAGCTAGTCATGCAATCTATATGCTCCTTACTTGCTTCATGATTTTAAGACTCCGACTCATATTATACCAATCTTTGTATCCTTCATTTCCCAACTGACTAATTTTACTCATTGTTTTTTGATTCTTGAATAACTTGCAGCAAAAGCAAAAAATCCTGTCCAAATGAACTGAATATACTAGCCATCTCCTATCTTTTGTTTTTCCATTGGGCAGTATTCGCTTATATTGTGATAATTCAAAATGCCTGCCAATACTATCTTTAGGAAACAATACTCGATCAACTCTTTTTGGACCCCTCTCTACTAAAAAATCTCTCATATTTTGATCAATCTTATCCCAACACCCTGGATCATAAAAATTAATCAACAAATCTTCATGTTGAACATTTTCTTCTTCTTCCTCATTCAATTGATTCAAACCAACATTTTTTTTTCTTCATCATTCAATTCATTGATATTAACATGATCGTCTTTGTCTTCATTAAATTCATCAACCTTTTCACATTGTTCATTGACATTGTCATTCCAAGTTTCTTGTTCCTCCACCAAGTTTTCAACTATTTCTGTCCTCTCTGTTATTTTGTTGCTACTAAAGTATTTAAACATATCACCAGCTTGACTTTGAACTAATGATTCTTCCCTCTGTTTCCTTTTTCTTTTTTGAGCTCCAGACATATGTTTAGAAGACATGATTTGTGATTATCACTTAAGCCTAACAAAAGAAAAAAAAAACAATTATTATAACAATACACAACTCACTTAAGCAATAATAACATTAAACTTAATTTTTAAATTATAATCCAACAAATCAATAAAAATTCACAAATCAATAAATGCATAAAATCCTAGTTACCCATAACCCATTACTACAGCTTCTAATTCACTAAGATTCTAGTTAATCATAATTGAATTTATAAATTTAAAATATCAAATAAAATATAAATAATTAAACCCAATTAAATATGTTTTTTAGGTCTTGATTTCAAACTCTAAAATCAAATTCTGTAAAAGTTAAATTACTTCCCGAAATATATCAAAAAAATGTTATTTAATTAATATTTTAAGAGGAAAATAAATGTGAAAGGAAAGGATGTGTGGGAAATATACTTATTTTCTTTTCTTTTCAATTTGGGAGAAATTATAAGAAAAATAATTTACAAATTAAAAGAAATTATGCACTGTGCTACAGGTTTCTTCTCTATTTATGCGCTGCATAAATGGTTTAAGGAAATGAAAATTGGGAAGAGATTTGGTTTGACAGATTGAACATCTCACCAACAGAGCAAACTAAATGAATGATTGGGTCAGAATTTAATTAAACGAAGGTCAAATTCTTTATTGTTTGTTCTGTCCTCCCTATGATTACTAGCTGTTTCCAACCATTCCCTATATATTGGTTGAAAATATATAGCCAGAAACTTCATCCATGGAGCGAAGCAAGAGAGAGATCCAGTGCCCTAACTGCACATGATAAATGCTGCATCAAATGCATTTTTTTTCTTTTTGGAAATTAAATATATTTATTAGCATAAATTCAATTAACAGAAATTGTTTAGTCACAGAAAAAAATGCATTTAGATTTAATTCACCTGCAAGCAACATAAAGTGTTTGTGTACCAAAAAGAAAAGCATTTAATGGAGCTTATTTTGTGCACTTCGCAGAATAGAAAAACCCAATAAAAAAATATGATTTAGATATAAATAGTGATAGCGCACACAAGTTTTAGGAGTACCGAGTACCCACCTAATAAATTTGAATTTGACAATTGTTAGGAAAAGTAGGGACATTTATAGATGTTAATAATGATCTTTATCAATGCAACAACTGAGGCTCTCCTCTTTTTCTTCCTTTTTCATTTTTGTCTTTTTCTGGGACAAGGAAGAACAGCAATGAACCAACAACTCCATCTCAGTGCCATAGGAAACAAGCAGCAGAAAGAATCAAGGTATGAATGCAGCAGAAACAAGTATCATATGCTGGGACCAACTTTTCGGTTTAGCCCAAAAGTATCTAAGATTAAACTTTCGGTTTAGCCCAAACCTTGTGTATATATGTATATATCATGCATCTAAATCGAAAATAATTACTGATAAAACTAAAAGACATACCTTCTTGTAGATCAAAGCCACTTTTATGGTAAAAATACGGTTGGATCTAAGATCAGATGGCTGGATTTCAAAAAATCAGTGATTTAGAGGGTTGTTCTTCTTGAGAGAATGAAAGAATGGAGGAGAGAGAATTTGCCAGAGAGTTCTGCCACGTTAAAGAGATTTTGGGGGAGGGGGGAGATTTATATGGGGGCAAATTAGTTATTTTGACATAAGGGTAAAATAGTAATTTTTGTTTCAAAATTATGGGCCCACTAAAATTGGCAAAATCATGGGCCCTGAGACAATGGGCTCTTGATTTTGCCTTTGGGTCCGGGCCTGGCCTAGACCAACCACACCAGTTACAGGGTAGGATATCATTTGCTTTCGCTATGGACAGAGGGGCAATCGGGCGAACGTGTGCACCTAGCCAGCACAGATTAGAAGGCTACGGACTAGTGGAGTAGGGCCCAGACCAGCACAGAGACAGTCTACACCTAGGGCGCAGGGTCTAGGAGCAGCATTACCCCTACCAAGCACAACGCCCAGGGCCCACAGAGAGTACAAATGTAGGGGAAGGCTTTTGTATTGACAGCAGTCGAGGCGGCTGAGGGCAGCGATACAGTACAAGGTATACTTTCTCTCCATGGTCACGATATGCGTGCCTTATTTGATACAGGTTCTACATACTCTTTCATAGCACCCCATCTGTTGCATAAGATCTCAATTCCGTGTAACCCCTTGCCATATGATTTGTTTGTTTCGACACCGGGAGGGATGGTATTATTGGGGAGTGAGATGGTCAGGGATTGCGAGATAAGGATTTACGACCAGGTATTTTTAGGGGATCTTGTTGTTCTGGCGATCGAGGATTTTGATATACTGTTGGGTATGGATTAGCTCTCACGGTACTATGCTCGAGTTGACTGTCGACGGAAGGTGATTTCATTTGAGTACCCAGGGAGATCAGTTGTTACATACTGGGGTGTGAAGCCAGTGGTGACTACGCCGATGGTATCAGTTATACAAGTTGAGAGGCTTATATGACGTGGGTGTGAAGAAAGAGTTGACTACCTACCCTGTGGTGCGAGACTTTTCAGATGTATTCCCAGATGAGTTGCCGAGACTACTACCGCACCGGAAGATTGATTTTGCAGTCAATCTGATACCAGGTACGCAACCAATTTCCAAGGCTCCTTATCGTATGGTTGCTAATGAACTGAAGGAACTCAAGGTGCAGTTGCAAGATCTTTTGGAAAAGGGTTTCATTCGACTGAGCACCTCGCCATAGGGGGCCCCAGTATTGTTTGTGCGTAAGAAAGACGGGTCTATGCGACTATGTATCAATTACTGACAGCTTAATCAGGTAACAATTAAGAATAAGTACCCCCTACCCCGTGTAGATGATTTACTGGATCAGTTATGTGGTGCATCGATGTTTTTCAAGATAGATTTGCGGTTAGGTTATCATCAGTTGTAGGTCCGAGATGAGGATATTGCGAAGACAGCGTTTCGTATACGTTATGGGCATTATGAGTTTGTGGTCATGCCATTTGAGCTGACCAACGCCCCTGTAGTGTTTATGAACCTGATGAATAGGGCGTTCAAGGAGTATCTGGATTCTTTTGTGATAGTTTTTATTGATGAAATCCTAGTCTACTCACCGAGCCTTGAGATGCACGAGGTGCATTTGAGTATGGTTCTGCAGAAGCTCAGGGAAGAGTAGTTGTATGCAAAATTTTCTAAATGTGAGTTTTGGCAGACCCGAGTTATATTCTTGGGACACATGGTTTCAGGTGAGGGTATCTCAGTAGATCCAGAGAAGACCAGAGCCGTGATGGATTGATCGAGGCCGATGACAGTGACAGAGATTCGGAGTTTTCTTAGTCTTGCCGGATATTATTGATGGTTTATAGAAGGCTTTGCACGACTTGCATCACCTTTGACGAAGTTGACAAGGAAATGCGTCAGATTTATTTGGGACGAGTCTTGCGAGAGATCCTTCCAGGAGTTAAAGCGACGTTTGACTTTGGCGCTAGTACTGACGATATCCAAGAGTGGTGAATTATTTACTGTATATAGTGATGCCTCATATGTAAGGCTAGGGTGTATTTTGATGCAGGACGACCGAGTGAATGCTTATGCGTCCAGACAGTTGAAGAAGCATGAAGAGAATTATCCTACCCATGATCTGGAGTTAGCAGCCATAGTATTTGCTTTGAAGATTTGGAGGCATTATCTTTATGGTGAGAGAGTCCAGATATACACCAATCACAAGAGTCTCAAGTATCTCTTTTCGCAGAAGAAACTTAATAGGAGACAGCGTCGTTGGTTAGAGCTACTCGAGGACTATGACTGTGAGATCCTCTATCACCCAGGTAAAGCTAATGTGGTAACAGATGCTTTGAGCCACTAGGGAGCATCAGTTGTAGCGATGATGGTGCAAGAGTGGTTCTTACTGGAGCAGATGAGTGATCTTACTATTTCAGTGACATCAGATAATCCTACCCTTTATTGCGCTGTCATGAGTATCCATTCAGATCTAGAGGATCAGATTCGCGATCGACAGCGACAGGATATGGAGCTTGGCGAGATCATGCTTGATATGGAGAGATTTGGACCATTGGGGTACGGCTAAAGGGATGACGGTTTGCTATTGTTCCGTAGATGGATTTGTGTGCCGAATGACAGCGATATCAGACAGAGGATCCTAGAAGAAGCTCATCGTTCTCCCTACACTATCCATCCTAGAGCGACAAAGATATTGGTGGAGCGGCATGAAGAGAAGCATAGCAGAGTTTGTATCACGATGTTTGGTGTGTCAACAAGTCAAAGCTGAGCATCAGAGGCTCACGGGATTGTTACGACCGTTAGCTGTCCCAGAGTGGAAGTGGGAGCTCATAGCTATGGATTTTGTCTCACGATTGCCACGATCCAGGCGGGGATTTGACTCGATATGGGTGATTATCGATCGATTGACTAAATCAGCGCATTTCTTACCCGTCAAGAAGACCTATCCTATTCATCGACCGACCAAGTTATACATTGATGAGGTAGTGAGACTGCACGGAGTACCAGCTAGTATTGTGTCAGACCAGGATCCTCGGTTCACTTCGCGATTTTGGGAGGCGTTGCAGAGTGCTATGGGGATCCAGTTGACTTTTAGTACAGCCTTCCACCCTTAGACCAACGGGCAGTCGGAGCGAACCATACAGACTTTGGAAGATATGCTCCGCGCTTGTGTATTAGACTTGCATGGGAGCTGGGATGATCATCTGTCGTTAGTGGAGTTTGCCTACAATAATAGCTTCCAGGCCATTATTGGGATGGCACCGTTTGAGGTATTATACGGGCGGCCATATAAATCACCGCTTTGCTGGACTGAGATTGGGGAGCGAGCGTTGCTTGGATCGGAGTTGGTAGAGCAAACGACAGAGAAGATCCAATTGATTCAGGCTAGGATGGAGGCAGCTCAAGACCGCCAGAAGAGTTATGCGGATAGACGACTCCGGGATTTGGAGTTTGATATGGGTGACCATGTTTTCCTTCGAGTCATGCCGATGAGAGAAGTTCGACGTTTTGGAGTATCTGGAAGCTGAGTCCTCGCTATGTGGGACCGTTCGAGATTCTGGAGCGACTCGGATCATTGGCTTATCGGTTAGCTTTACCTTCTCAGCTAGCTTACGTACACGATGTCGTTCATGTGTCTATGCTTCGCAAGTACGTGGCAAATCTCGGACATGTTATTGACTAGCACCCACTCGTGGTGCAAGAGGATGCGTCATACACAGAGTTGCCTACTAGCATTGTGGATCGGAAAAAGAAAGTGCTCCGCAACCGTACGATTCCTTATGTAAAGATCCAGTGGCAATGACATACCCCTGAGGAGACTACTTGGGAGCTAGAGGAGGACATGAGGCGACTTCACCCTCAGTTATTTGCCTAGCCAGGTACGAATTTCGGGGATGAAATTCTCTTAAGGGGGAGAATTTGTAGCGAACCGTAAATCGTAATTTAATTTAATTATTAGTTTATTATGTTAATTTAATTTAAAGTGGTCATTTATATATATGTTTGGTTGATATTAACAATAATAATATTAAGTATAGAAACCATAATAATAATAAGTATAAGAATAATATCATTATCAAATATTATAATAATAAATTATTACATGAGTAAGAAATTGGAAGATGAAAGTGGCATGAAATTACATCATAATAATAAATTATTTTATGAGTAAGGAATTGGAGGATGGTGGTGGCGTGAAGTACTGGAGTTCTTCAATTCCATTGAGCCCTTGATAAAATTAATGTCCTGTGCATGTTTAATTGGAGGAGAAGCTGACTAAGATGACTTGCAATTATTTTGCTATTTAATTCTCAGCAATTGAAGGTGCAAACAACGTTATATGGAAGAAATTGGGCAACAACGTGGCTGCCTCTCCTCCAAATTTAATCTCTTTTAAATTAAAGCCAAATCTAGCCAAAATCCAGCCTATTAATGCGCTCGGCAGTCTCACTTTAAGCTCAATTAAAAGCCATTTGAAGCCAAAAGCAGAGAGGAAACGTCGAGCAGCAGTATACGCGAGCAAGCTGCGAAAATCAGAAAAATTGAGATTTTTTTTTAGAAAATCTCACTTTTAACCGCAGTCCGAGGATACTAGGTAATTCAGGGAGCCGAGTACTACATTCTGTATGGTTGAAATTTCATTTAGAGCCCAATTTTGTTAATTTTGACAAATTATTTGGGTGTTACACTTTGTATAATTTTTACCGCATTGGATCAAAACAAGCCTAAGAATATCTTCGTTAAGGCAAGTTCTTTGTACCCTCTATAATGTTCCTTTCGTTGTCAATTTATTTGACCTTCCTTCATTTGTTTCGGCCGTTAATTGATTATGGAATTTTGAATGGTTTACTTTAAATTTAATTTATTAAACCAGCATCGTGGATTTTATTTGTTGGTTGTCTACGGGGGTTTGTGCCACCCCCCATGCCTGTGGGAATGATATCGTACTCACCCGGGGATAGGTTCTTAGTTGTTCGGGTATTATTATGGATTTTGGTTGTTTATAGCCTAGAGTGGTTGGGCAGTGGAGGCAACGATCGGCTCTTCGGTGACGTTGGAATGACTGTTGTACAGTTTATCTTAGGCTGTCGGCTGGACACTTCTACTCATTGACCGTTGACCGATGTCAGGTACTGCTGACTAGCTCTGCCGTTACATGATTATAGCATGATTAGTTACATTTTATTCTTTTTGTATGGTTTGGTGCGCACATGGGTACGGGCTGCATGTTGGGGTTTTCATGACATGACTAGTTACATTTTATTCTTTTTGCATGGTTTGGTGCGTATATGGGTACGGGCTGCATGTTGGGGTTTTCATGATCTGGTTATACTTGGTCACGGACATTCTAGATTGGTTATGTTGCATCCAACACGGGCATATGCATCGTGTGCGGTTTACTATGTGGGTGGAGCATGGCCTGATGCCTGGATGTATGAGCGCCAGTGTATCACGTTGATGCTCACTACGCCATTGTATTTTTATGTGCATTTCATGGTTACTGGTAGTTATTAGTTCTCGGACAGGAGGACCGTTCTGAGGGAACCTATGGCTCGGGTGTCGGGAGTACCGACACGGACACATGGGTGATGGAAGCACCGACCCGGGACAGTGCGCATAGGTTTGTTGAAGACATTTGTTGCCTTTCAGGGCAGCGGCAGGTTGGTATGGGATTTGGGTGCCGGGTGTCTTGTGTGGGCCCCAAGGACCGGTATGTATTTTCCTTATGCTATGTTGTTGTGGTGTTAGTGTCTCATGGTTTGTGTGTTTGTGTGGGACTGTTTGGGGTGATCCTCTCCTCTATTTACTTTATAGCCTTCCTTTTCTTATAAACTTGCTGAGTCTTATGACTTACCTTACTTTCCATCATTCCAAGTAAGGGTAAATCGAAGGTCGAGCGTAAAGATAACACTGTCAAGCAACCGGTCGCGTTGGTATGGTGTACAGATAGTTGCCCCCATTGTCTCTGATATTTCGTTAGGATTTTGTCTCTTATTTTTTACTGTGCTAGTTGTTCCTTGTATCTCTTATTCGTTGGCATATGGTCTGTATATATTTATATACTCCGTGACCGCTATTCTAGCGGGGCACTTTTGGGCGTGCATGTGTATTAGCCTTGCTTTTGCTGTTTTATTTCTTGAATATGTATGCTAGGGTAATTTTTGTCTTGTGTTTTATTCTTTTTTTCCTTCCGTAAGCACTTCCGGTCTGATATACTGGGTGGTTGGGATATCCGGGCTGGGGTATGTATAGTCTGTCTCCATATGTATCTTCACAGGTCGTCGCGGACTCCTCCTTCAGAAGTAGAATGCTATTTTCGAATCCGTGCTTCTTTGGATCTCCGGTTTATATTATATGTTTGATGGCTTCGAGTTTTCATTTCTCGCAAGTCACAGATGATGGATTTGGGAGACCACCAAAATATTCGTTCCTCAGTCTATTGTTTGCGTTAAGTGCTACCGTCACCGACCGATCTTTTGAGCTTTTCTTCTTTTCTTTCTTACTTAATATTAATATTAATTAATTATTATCTTATAAGCAATGATTAAATTTTGATAAATATATCTCATTTTTAAATAAGTTGCATTATTTTTAATTTTAAACTAAATTTAATAAATAAATTAAAATATTTTAAAAAATAAAATCATCAATAATAAACTACTATAACAAAAGCTTAGATAAAAAAATAAAAAAATATAAAATTTTAAAATATCTTAATTTTGCAAGATCATGACAAGACAACAAAAAAAAAATTGTCGATCATAATACAAACTTTAAGCTCGCATTCCTTTCTCTTTGAACTAAATTGATGGCCAACTATTTTTTCTTCTTCTTATTATTTTTTATTTTTTTATATACTTTTATCAAATATAACTCAACTACAACGAGTAGACTTTTAATCGTTAGGCCTTGTCTTCAGCCATAAATTTTGGCAACGATGGAGTGTTTTTCATTTTTTTTTATATTTTTAATTGTGTCAGTTAATTTAATTTAGCTTAATTACTATTTAATTAATATAATTAATACTTATTGTTTAATCAATGCCATTAATAATTTGTAAAAATAAAAAATTATATAAATTTCTAACAAAATTTCTAAATTGGGGGCTTTGGGTCAATTTATCCAAAATAATATTGTGCCTAAAGTTCGGCTTAATACATAGATACCTTCTTAATAATTAAAAAAATATAATATTTAGTTGTTAATATGTAAAATATTAAGATTCAATATTTCATTGATTAAAACTTGTAATTTTAAATATTTACAATGATAAAATATTAACGCATGTATGAGTGTGCACATTTTCATAGGTGATATGTCACTAAATGACTAGTTAATAGTATTAAAAATTATTATTTTAAATTATTATATTGAGATACAAAAAACTTTAAATCACTATCCTGAGATACAAAAGATTATTTATATTATCTTTTGTATCTCAGGGTAGTGATTTAAATCACTACCCTGAGATACAAAAGATAATATAAATATTAAATCACTACCCTGAGATACAAAAGATAATATAAATATGGATATTAGTTTTTTGTATCTCAATATAATAATTTTTAATAATTAAAATATTAAATTTTGACATTTCAAGAAGTAAGGCAATGGCCTGAAACAGATGTTAGTGTTAGTGCTCTAATGTTAGATTTAAATGACATCTGACATTTATATTTATGAGACTAATGATATAATTCTTGTAATATGTAATAAAATATATTTTCATATTTAAAGTCATATTTTCATTCATAGCTCTCCAATCATTAATATGAATAAGTCATTGGATTTCCTATTGAAGGTCTTATTCTTAAGTGTTAAGAATATGTGACAATTAACTTTTGTAATAAGGATGTTTTAATGGTTATTCTCAGTACTTAGACTTCTCAGATGAGGATTATGATTAGTTGAGTACGGACTGAGACATTAGATATTACATTTGATTAGCATGAATGTTAATGATAAAAGATGGCGAGTTGCATGCCATAATCCATGAGATTGATATAGTACACATGTGGGTAAGTGTTATGGAACGCTTATTGAATATGACGCACGTGATAGATCACATGGCTCAGAAAATCTATGATCTATCACAGGCTTCGATCGTGTAATGTTCCGTTTTCCCAGAAAGCACATTACCTTAAGATTTCGAGAATATTTCTTTTTTTTTTTTCAACATCATACACAAAACATAAGTCTCCCGATATACATACCCTCATCCTAATCATTTCCCGACAATCCCGCTTATACCTTTTCAGCATATCAAAATTTTAAAAATTAATAGAGTAAGACATGTATTATCAATCACATCAGCGGAAGCAAAATTGAAACATTAATGATATATAACTGACAAATTCCTTTTACAGTTCAATAACCAAATTGATGTTTTATATGAAAATATCAAAATATTATATAACCTCTGAACATCGTAATCATAGAGAAAGACCTACGAAAACTAAACATAACAACTACATCTCGACGACATTCTTTCCCTTGGCGTCATTACTTTCACCTGTAACGTTTGAATATTCTAGGAAGATAGTCTAAATTAGATGCTGAATCATCTAAGTGAGAGTTCAAAAACATTTTCATGGATATATGCAAAATCATATATAAAATCTACAAATCCTGACATGCCCCAGTCTAAGAGAATCTCACATAACACTTAGCCCTAATAGGAGAAAATGCAATCTTTTTAAAGGCGACACGACCACATCGATCCATTGGTAATGACAATCCTACTTAAGAGGGATAATCTCGACATATGAATCCGAGAATCACCCCATTATCATTGTTAAGCATTACGCTCCTACTCAAAAGCATTTCAAAACCCAACGCAACTCTAGCTCCAAGAGTATCACATCAACACATCCTCGAAATCAACGACACCTCGGTATTAATGCTATTCCTCAAAGGAACCTAGGGTGGTGTCCACTCTCAGCCCCGCCACTTGAGTACCGTAGGGTGAAACCCTTCTCAGCCCTGTCCCAAGAGTGGGTCAAATAGCATTAATCCTCGGCACACATCTCAAATACTATCACTCAAGGGCCACATCACAGGTTAACAACCCACGTCCCACATAGGGAACAACACATAACATGTCAATGCCAAAAATCAGAACATGAATAACATAAAATCAACATTTCAAGGTATGCAATTTACCATACGACATTCAATGCATGTGTAAATAACCATCTAGACGAACCATCGCACGAAACTAAACGCTCACGATAAATAAAAAATGATCAAAAGTAACAAGAATATACACAAGAATTTGATTGAACAACTCACAGGAAACTATTCACATGTCACAAAACAAGTTTTTTCCGGTAGAACCACTCATCTTGGACTAAATTCAAGATTCCTCGAAATGTGTGCCTGACCTCGATTCTCGTGCCAAGCATACTATAGTTCAACCTCAAGCCTCAACGATACCCTAGACATCATATGCATTCAAAGGAAAATCAATATCTATTTTCTCAATTTTTTCATAATTTTTCTCTAATTTCTTCCTATTTTTCTCTCGATAATTTCAAATAAATACTTATTCAAGTATTTTTCCAAATTTTTCTCCACAAAAATTCATACAAAAAATATTTATAAGCCTCTGGAAATTTTCTAGATTTGTTTCCTATTTTCTCCAATTTCTATAATTACTTTTCCTTAAGAAAATTTATTTCTCCTTGATTTCCTTCGAATTTCATCCATTGAAATCACAAAAATTCATAAAATAAATTCCTTATCCTTCTAGAATTTTCTCAGAATTTTATAAAAATCCCTCATATTTAATTTCATTATATTTACTTTCAAAAATCCAAAATAATTATCTCCTCAAGAAATTTCCAAGATAAAAATTTATCAAAATAAACTATTCATTTTTATTAAATTTCTGGATATTTTTCCAGAATTTTAGTTCCTTCAATTCTATTTTTTCTTGAATTTCCTATATTTTTAGTATTTAAAAAATATAAAAATTACCTCCAGTCATCTTCTCCGACGCCGGCACACCAAAAAATCGAACCGATGACACCAGACTGCTCATCTCCCTTAGTTGATCCCAATGGTACCCCTCTTTGTCAGAAAACACCATCGAAAGTCTTCTGATTTGGCCAAAAACAGTCCGCCCAAGTCACCCGCCACCGAACTCCGGTGAACCAAATTGACTCCCGATTTGAATTTCGATTGACACAAAACTTTCCAAACTAGCTACCCATAGCCTCGCGACCAAAAGCCCCTTATTAGATCCTTCGATCGTTCACTCTACAAGTCGATTTCAACCTTCACTCAATATATATATATATATAGGCGGCCGAATGTATAATTGCAAAAACACCCTCTATACCACTCCAAAAACTCTCAAAATCTCTAGAATTTCTTCTCACAACCTAGGGAACAAAAACCCCTTATAATAACCCTCCAATCCTTCCCAAACTTTCGATCTAAGCCTATGAACTTTGATGGAAATCCTCGACCAAAACTCGGTTATTTATAATCAAATCCGAACTTCTCTCAACCAATCATAAGGGGTAATGTGAGCTAGAGACCACCCCCACATCCATGCCGGGCTTGGCCATGCCCTGGTTGTTGATTTGATGGCAACGGTGGCAGGTGTGGTGGCCATGCCTCACACTGCAAATTCTGTTTTTTTTTTTTTAACATGATAAACTATAATGTCTTTTATTAAAAACAACTATAATCTATACCAGACATTCTCGGGACACTCGTCAATAATATATCATTTCTTTTAAACATCTAAATTTCGATGCGCTCCCTACCGACAATTTAGTTTTCAGCCCAAACAGAACCTGTATAAAAAATTAACTCCGATCCAATTTCTTTTGATACTAAAAATCCTATCTCGAGATGCTTAGCAACGACATGTAATTTTCCTTTAAAATCTCAACCTCAAGACATTCCCTGCAGTCGATTCGGCGACTTATTACCTTTTCAAGCCATTTTTCGGTATTCCAAGCTCTTCGAAATTACATGGCATCCTTATGCTAATACGGGATATTACAAATCATGTTACTGGTCCTTAGACTAGAAGCAACATAGTTGTTTTGTATGTTGGTGTCAAGAATTTGCCATTGTTAAGTACCATTCGATTATCAGGTGGGAGATGCACTGTGTGGTTCTTGTGTAGTGGCGTATGAAGATAGGTGATTGCTAATGAGATTCGTCGACCTCCGGCGTGAGGTGAACATCCTATGCGATCAGTGGTGATTGTGGTTGTATAAATCCCTGGCCAGGATATACACGATTGAAAATGTGTTTCTAATGTCGAAAGATGTTTCGATGTGTCATCTTAATCACACCACATTAGAACTAGGCATCGCTATCGAGTTAGTGAGTTTGATCAATCCATGACTCTCACTCGATTGGGATGTTAATCGATGGAAGGATTATAGTACACGGGAATCAAAAGCCCAAATAAGTTCTCAAGAAGTATGACTTCATTACTGGTAGGATCGCCCTGACATAATACTAGTTGTCACTCAAGATTTTTCAAGTTATATCGGGGAAATGGAGAGATCCTTATTATAGACCAAATTATTTAGTTGGCGTCAAAGAATTTACGTGTCTCAATTGCTACTTAGTGGTGAAGTTAGAAGATCACACACATATCCAAATGTAGTGATTAATTAAGTGATAAAAATTATAATTTTCATTAAGGGTTAATGATTTTATTAATAATGAGAATGGTTCTTATTGAATAATTAATTCTTATATAATATTTTATGTATAATAGTTATACATATATATTATATTATATTGAGAGAATTAATTTAAATTAAATATATAAAAATTAAAAGAGAATTTTCATTATCTATATAATATATATGATATATTGTATAGATATTAATAGAGAATTTCCATTATCTATGTAATATATATGATATATTATATAGAAAATACAAGAACACTTCCAATATATAATATATATGATATATTATATAGAAAAAGAAAAGAGCACTTTCAATATATAATATATATGATATATTATATAAAAGAAGAAAAGAGCACTTCAAATAATATATATGATATATTATTAAAAAGAAAATATGTACTTTCATTATAGTTAATATATAATATATTTTATTAAAATGGGAAGAGCACTTCAAATAATATATATGATATGTTATTGAAAAGAAATATGTATTTTTATTTTATATAATATATAATATATTTTATTAAAAGTGAAAAGAGCACTTCAATTTATATATGATATATTGCACCCTTTATTACAGCTTAAAAGCTGTAATAAAAAATGTGGAATGAGCAATTCAAATAATATATTATATAAATTAAAGGGTTGATGAAACGAAACATGAGAGTGAGAGAGAGAGATGGCAGCGGCGAAGAAGAGCACAGTTCTGATTGTAGGGGGAACTGGGTACTTGGGGAAGAGGCTGGTGAGGGCATCTTTGGCTGAAGGCCACGAAACCTACGTGCTCTACCGGCCGGAGATCGGCGTCGACATTGACAAAGTTCAGATGCTGCTGTCGTTCAAGCAGCAAGGAGCCAGGCTGGTCGTTGCTTCCTTCAGCGATCACAAGAGCCTTGTCGACGCAGTGAAGTTGGTGGACGTCGTCATCTGTGCCATCTCCGGAGTTCACATCCGCAGCCACCAGATTCCGCTCCAGCTCAAGCTCGTCGATGCCATTAAAGAGGCCGGGAATGTCAAGGTGAAAGCATGAACTATAGCTAGGGTTAGATGTTTGGATCTGTTTTCAGCTTTCTTGTGTTTGTTTAATTTCGTCTTCATTTTTTAACCCTTGTGATTGGATTTGAGTTCGCCATGCACAGAGGTTTCTACCATCCGAGTTTGGCACAGACCCTGCAAAAATGGAAAATGCAATGGAGCCCGGCAGAGTGACATTTGATGACAAAATGGTGGTCAGAAAAGCCATCGAAGTCGCCGGAATTCCCCACACCTACGTCTCTGCAAACTGCTTCGCCGGCTACTTTCTCGGCGGTCTCTGTCAGCCCGGCCACATTTTGCCGTCAAAGGACCACGTCGTCTTGTTAGGAGACGGCAACCAAAAAGGTACATACAAGCATACACACACAGATATATATATATATATATATATATGTTTCATCAAATCTTTCATTAGTTAACATTCATGGTGATTTGAATTCCTAATTCTCTTCTATATATACAAATGTTAACTATTAGTTTCTATATATACACATATGGGCAGCGATATATGTTGATGAAGATGACATTGCCATGTACACCATCAAAACCATCGACGATCCTCGGACCCTAAACAAGACACTGTATCTCCGGCCGCCGGAAAACATCCTTTCTCAGAGAGAAGTTGTTCAGATATGGGAGAAGCTCATTGGGAAGGAGCTCCTCAAGTCGTCCCTCTCCAAGGAAGAGTTTCTGGCCGCCATGAAAGGTCACGTTCACATTCATATATACACATATATATGTCCTCTCTTCTTCTTGTGTCGTCAATGATTTCATTTTTTGATTTCATTTTTGTAATTTGCAGAACAAGATTTCGCAGAGCAAGTTGGATTGACACATTACTATCACGTCTGCTAGGAAGGATGCCTTACAAACTTCGAAATCGGAGCTGATGGAGAAGAAGCCTCCAAGCTTTATCCCGAAGTCAACTACACCACAGTGGTCGACTACCTGCAACGATATCTCTAAATGCCATGCATCCACCTTTTCATTTTCTTTTCATCTTTGTGTTACTCAACTTTCCAAATTTAGTAACTTAATTCTCTCTCTCTCTCTCTATATATATATGTATATATATATATGTGTGTGTGTATTATGATTTGCAATGTTATATGGCAGTGAATTTCAAATTGTCTCATCAGTGAATTTCTTAAATCTTTGATCTTTGCAAATTCTTATTACTTTGTTATGATTGTCACCTGCCATTAGCTAAATTATCAAAATAAAACAGTTAAAACACAACTGACCCACACACTATATTATATTGGGATAATTATGGGTAAATTTAAGATATACTTATTAAATTTTAAAAATATAACTATTACATGTTCATTAAACTTTGTTCAACGTCAATCATTCATCACTCACATCTTGTAATAAAAAAATGCCCACGTAACTAACCAAATATAAAAAAATTTAACAGACATTCACTAAATTTTAAAAATATAATTACTTACTTACTTACTGAATTTTAGATTATTATTATCTACTCATTAAATTTTGTTTAACGTCAACCATCCATTATATCACCATTTGATCTTGTAAATTAGCCACCTAAGTAGCGAAATCTAAAATCTTCCAATCAAACGCTGATAATCCATCTTAGTTCTGTTTCTATTCCCCTCACCCCCTATGGCCTACGGCCCCACCAAGCCTCTAGCCGGCCCTGCCGATCAAACTATGATTATCAAACTGTTTTCATGCAACAATCAAAGTATACAGTGCCACAATTTTATGAAATTGATTGAGTGCATTAATGCAGGATTAATCTCAAAGAATACCATAATAAGGTGTGGAGGTTGCCCTTTTGCCCTCTCAATGGTACTGCTTTCATCCTCATGATCAATGACAGTACTCTAATCGCACTTAGCCTTGGAAATTTGCCTAATCCTTGCCCCCATGTGTCTAGCCCTAATTTGGTTTCCCACTGAAAGTGTATATGAAACCTCTTCAGAATTGTTGAAGTCAATCAAAAATGAAGAAAACCCATCTCCTTTGACAGCGATGGCAAGGCGTGAAAAGAGGGAAAGAAAGAGACGATAGTTTCCCGCTCTTTTACTTGAGCCCAAGGCTAAGGGCTCCATCTTAGGCACAGATTTGTCTTCAGTAGAGAATGAATGAAGCAAACAGAGAGTAAAGTGACACACAAACAGATTGCAAATAAATATGAAAAATGTTACTTCCTCCGATTCGGGATGAAGAAGTCCGGACTTCTTCTATTCGTGACAGCTTGATGTTCGAGTTTTATTGTCGATAAAGTCCGATTCAATCATCAAATCTGTTATTCTGTAACTATAAATATCACGGTCCGATAAATATTTAAGGATGAGTTTTAATAATAACATCAAAATAATATTAATTTATAAGTGACAAATTTACTCATGATTTGGCAAAAATAACCTATAGCTTTTTGAAAATGACAATAAACTCCCTCGTCGCCTTGCCATCGCAAAGAACTTTCCAAGGTCTCTCTCTCTCTCTCTCTCTCTCTCTCTCTCTGTTAGTCTGTGTGGTTTGCAAATGCCGTTATCGGGAACCCTTGTGGAGTATAGGCCGCCGATCGCAATTCCGTCTCTTCCAAGTAGAGAGGTTTGACACTTTTTTTCTCTCTTTCCTTTGGTTGGTTGCACAGAAAACGTCGGAATACTGAACCAAAACGGCACACTCAAGAAAATGTGGTTCCAAGTGAAAAATGGGTCCTAATTTCTTCAAGGAAACCCCAGATTCCACTAAGAACACCCTCGTTTTCTTTTGTAATTCGCTCTGTTTTATCGGGAATCAGTTAGCTGCCTTGTTTCTGGCGAAATGCAATTTTGATTGAATTTGTTTCCTCATTGTGCAATCTTTCATCGACTGAATTGATTGATTCGCTTTCAGGGTTGTAATTATAGAAGCTTCAAGATTGACAAGGGTGTGAATTTAAGTAGCAGAAAAAGCGTAGCATTGAACGTATCCAGAAATCTTGATATTGCGAGAAATTCAGTTTCCGGAAATAGCGATGCTTCCGTCGGGTTTGATGTTCCGTTTCCCGGTGATTACTCTGAACTTCTTGAACAAGTGAGTTTTTACTGTGCTTCTGTCACCATTTCTGCTTTTTTCTCATTATTTGTTCATTTAATGCTTCGGTTACAAGTTCCTGCATCAAACATTTTGAGGTTCGAGAAGGAAGATATTTACTTGACCATTAGTTCATCAGTGAACTTGAGATTTGAATCAATCAAGCTCTTCCAAGTGATTTGAGTTAACATTGGAGTTGAATCAAAAGCCTTTTTTAGAGAATCATGCATGTTGTGTTTTTTGTCAGAATCTAATCATAGCCGGATCCTAAATTCCTAATCCTGTAACCTTCGACATTTTACTAAAACAATGATGTATGGATCATTAACTGGGTGCCTGGATACATTATCATCCATTGAGCCTGCATTCTTTATTCATTTTCTAGACCCTTTCTATTTGAAGGGCAGTGTAAAAGGAAAAAATTTATTTAGCAACTTCAGTGTCAAATGTTTTTTAGGAGAAGCCTCCTAGCTGGGGCATTTTCTGCTGGTTTATGAATTATGATCACAAAAATAGGACTTCAAAAAGGACTTTAAAGGAAGGAGATAAATTCTAGTTATTGAAATTAGTTTATGTTGGGAAAATCGGGCTATTTTTTCCAAATTCAACTTCACCGTGAATAGTACCATATAGATAAACAATATCGTATAGGTGAATAGTGTGTGAACAATTGTACCAAAAATTACACTAGGAAAAATCTCAGGAAAGACTGGGGGTCACAAGTGGTCCCACTTAAAACCCAGACTCCTAAGATAGATTTTTCCTAGACATGCACTTAATAACACAATATATCACTGACACTATTACAAATATACCCGACAAAAACTATTGAATATAGCAACAAATAGAATGCTAAAATTTAACGAGGTTCGGTCAATTTAGCCTACATCCTCGGACACTACCAAAAATACTTCACTAATTTCCAAAGAGAGAAATACAAATGAGAGAGGAGAATATAAATTGTTGGGATGGTTTGTAGTAGTGTTAGTGATATATTGTGCCATTAAGTGCATGTATAGGAAAAATCTATCTTAGAAGTCTGGGTTTTAAGTGGGATCGCTTGTGACCCCTCCAATCTTTTTTGAGATTTTTCCTAGTGCAATTTTTGGTACAATTGTTCACCCACTATTTACCAATGTGGTATTGTTCATCTATATGGTGAAGTTGAATTTGGGGAAGATAGCCCGATTTTCCCAACAATTGGTATCAGAGCCCAAAGTTTCTTAGTATGCTCTGTGGTTGCAGTTGTGTCTGATCTTTTACATCATAAAAGATCCTTTTTGCCAAATTTTTCCTAATATGCTTTGTTGTGTTTCCATATTGTACTTGTTGGTTTCACCATGTCAACTAAGTTATGGAACACAACTATATCAATTATCTTCATTCACCACCATCTCATGAAATTTCTCCATGTGAAGATGGTGTTCAAACTTCATTTCATCATTACTCCGCCAGGGGATATTATCCACTGCCGGTCCCAAGCCCGGATAAAGGAGGAGGGTTGCGTTAGGTAGCCGACAACCAGCGTAAAATCTAGTCGGATCCAAATATGAATTCTAGACAAACTATCTGTTGGGATATAACCCACATAGAAGTCTAGAATTCATGTAGCCAACCCCACATAGTGGGATAACGGCTGGATATGTTGTTGTTGTGTGCTTTGTGGTTGCAGTTGTATTTGATTTTCCACATTAGAAAAGATTTTTTTGGATTGTTGATATTCTATTTTGATAACTATTGAATTTGGGGAAAATAGCCCGATTTTCCCAACAGTTTATGATATCTCATTTTTCTCTTTTCTTCGTTATATCTCATTCTTTCTATTGGATTCATTATCATGTTTCTCTTTTTCTATCTATTTTTTTTTCCTGTTCCTTTTACTTCAACTTTCTTTCTTTCTTTCTTTCTTTTGACTTGGACAGAGGTTAACCTCTTAGGAGAATCAAACATATCATTTGGAACCATTGCTTTTCTAATATTTGATAAATTTTGAATTGTAACTCTTGACAGGCTAAAGGAGCAACTGAATTGGCTTTGAAGGATAACAAACAGCTGATGGTAAGTTCAGTTTTTTTTGTTATCCCTTCCTTTACCTTTTTTTCCCCTTTTGGAATGTTGAAGAAAGAATTATGCATCATAACTAGAAATTGAATGATGTTCTGACCAACCAGTCTTGGTCACAGGAGATTGAATTTCCAACTGCTGGACTTGAATCTGTACCAGGTTATATCTTTGTATCATGCTGTCTTTTCCTCAATTTTCCTTTTTGAAAGACATGAATAAGATGATTTAGTCATGTAAGAAGAAGAGCTAGAGCCTCTTGTGAGCAAAGTGTTAAGTATCTAACAAAAGAGGTAGAGGAGGACCAAAAAAAACTTGGTGGGGGATGCCTATGTATGATATTATTTATAAAGGCCATAGAAAGAAATGAATGGGAAGCTAGAATTCATGTAGCTGACCCTGCATAGTGGCGTCAAGGCTTGGCATTTTTTTTTTTTCCTTGCTTATTAATGTCCTGGCAGATATTCCCTTGACTTCTCTCGTTTTCTACATAATGTTGGTATAGGTGATGGTGAGTGTGGTATAGAAATGACTGGAAGTATGCAATTGATTCATGAGTTCTGCAGCCTCCTCATCAGTCCAGAAAAAGTTATGCAGACCAGAATAGTATGTCTCCATGGTTTGGAACATTTTCTTAGTTTCTACCTACAAGGATTGAAAAGAACGATTTTAATTGTAAATATGCCTATTTTGTTAATTTGTAGGGAACACTGTTTTCTTGTAATCTTATAACAAGCAAACCAATGATTTTTCCAGAATTCCAGCTACTCTGGCTCCATGAGTTTTAGGGGTAAAAATCTAGTAGGCTTTTTCTATTGCATGTTGAAAAGCCTTAATGTGTTGGCTTTGAATGAATGGCACGTATCATCAGTGATTTTTAGTTTGCCTGTGGACCTAAGTTTTGATGGAGCCAGAGGATTTTACAAGGATTGAAAAGCTGTTTTATTGTTGCATGTCCTATATCATTTTCCTCATTAGCAAGATTTTTCTTCTTGTTTTGAAGATTTGTAGAATGGTAAGGTTGCTCATTTCTAACTAGGAGGTTACTAGTTCGAGTTGTGGAAATATCCTCTTTCCAAAGCATTGGTAGGGCTACATAAAAGTCTGTGTTATGATTAGAGGCTCTTGGAAACCCAATTCAACACTCTATTTTGCCAATCTCTCTTCACTTCTCACCTGGAAATCAAACTCACAACAGATTATAGAAAAACTGAAATGAAAAACAGTAAATAAAATAAAGTAAAAGAGCAATCAAACCAAACAAGAGGCGCTGATTTATCCTGGTTCGGATTGCAATATGCAATCCTACCATCCAGCCTTGATCCCGAGAGCCAAATCCACTAGAAACCGTTTGAACAAGATTACAAGAACTCTCCTTCTCTCTCACACAAGTTCACTGCCTTCTATACAAGAGAATATTAAGACAAACTTTCTCTCTCTCGACAGTATCACTTGCATTCAGAGAAAATAATAGAATGATTTGTTATATCCAACTTTCAGCCTCTCGCCTCCTATTTATAAACCATAGGGGTGGTAATTACAAGGCTAACTACTTAGCCTATACAAAAGACTAATGTATCCCTCATAATATAACAACTAAGTTATCTAATCTAACTTAGAATAAATCCAGTCACACTTCATCTTCATTCTAACAGGTTCTGTTCTTCATCTTCTAGAAATAATTCTCCATGCAAAAACCCAACAGTCTGACCCTCCCCCAACCCTCACAAAGCAGGGAGCCTCATGAATTGGGGATTCCCTTCCAGATTGACTGATATTTTGATATCATTATTCAATATTTGCAGGGCTACTTGATCAGATTTCTTCTATTCTATAGTGGAATTTACACTGATAAATTTTCCATCAAAACTTTTCAGTTTTTTCCAGAGGCTAATGAGGTTAAATTTGCAAGAAATTTTGCTTTCGAAGGAGCTTCATTTAAGTTGGACTATCTGACAAAACCTTCTCTGTTTGAGGATTTTGGATTTGTCTCAAAAGTTAAAATGGCTGACCGTGTGAAGCAAGAAGATGAACTCTTCCTAGTTGCCTATCCATATTTTAATGTCAACGGTAAGCTTAGAGTCCATGTTTTCTTGTTTACAATACTCTTGTACGTTATGACTTGTCTCATTGCCACTTCTTTTGCAATCCATAGATGCTTGTGCTGGAAGAGCTTTATAATGAAGCTGTTACAAATACGATCCGGAAACTGATTATATTCAATGGGGAACTTGACCGCATCAGATTAGGGTGTATCCTTTAAGGCAGGGGAGGTGGAGAGGGAGAAAAAAGGACCATTGAAACATTACTCTGGCCACTAAATCCTTTTGAAAATAGAAAGGTTTTTCTTAAAACTCCGAACTACACATATAGTTGTGCAATAGAAAAGAGTTAAGGCATGATATTCTACTTTTTGATTCTGGTATATTGTTATGATGTTTGTGTTGTTTCTTTCTATCATCTAATTCACATCCTACTGATAGTAAACAATGATATTAGGTGAAATTTAAAGCACAGTTGTTCACATACCTAGGTTGAAGTTATTAATGGCTTTGATGTTTCATTTATCTGTTGATGCTTCTTTTACGGGCCTTGCAAAGCCAGCTCCTGTAATTGAAACATTCTGTGCTGATGAGCTGGTTTCACGTTATCTAACACTTGACGGCGTTGTTACTTTGGTTGACTGTAAGCATGCCATGCAGCATCTAAATGAGGAGAAACCGAGATTTGTGGTGAATGAGGCAGTGGAACAGATTGCCTATGCAGATCGTATTATTCTGAACAAGGTAAAATTAGATATCTTCCTACTTATTCTTCTTTTCTTTCTTTCTTTCCTTTTCTTTTTTCTTCTTTGATTTTTCCCTTCAACATGAAACAGTGGCAGTGTCTTCTACTTGGAATCTATGTGGATTTTATCCTCCTATCTTGATCTGTGTTTCTCTTTTTTTCCAAATAATACTGGCAGATAGATTTGGTGACTGAGGCTGAGTTGGACATTTTGACCAAGAGAATTAAGGTAGGTTTTCTTTTTTTTTTTTTTCAAGTGGATGTCTCATGTATTTTTGATGATTGCATGTTTTGAGTATTAGTATATTGATGTGCGTGTATCATGTCCTGTTTTTTCTCCATGTACTGATTCAAGTACTTTGTAGAATTACTATTACAACATTTGAACCGTACGCTTCGGTATCGTAGATAGTTAATGGTCTTAAAAAATATTCTGAATTGTCAGTTTAATTATTTATTTTATTTTATTTTGTATGACTTTCTTACTAAATAAGAGAGTAAGAATTTCTTGGTTTAATTGAGGATGCTGCAAATGCTTGTGTAGGTGATTTCTAACTGACAGGAACTTTTTTCCTCTAAAGTTGGGCTGGTTTTGTGATGGCAAAATCATAAAGGAGTTGCAACTCAAGAGTGATAGTCGTTTCCTTCTTTTCTGCATCCACCTTTGTTGATATGCTATTGAGTTTTGGATGGATATTCTTTGTGCTTTTGCCAGCATATCAATGGGATGGCTCAAATAAAGCTCGCTAAACATGGGGTTGTTGACATGGATTTTGTGTTGGGAGTGGGAGGTTATTATGACATTGAAAGGTGATTCAGATATTCCTTCTCTTCTATTTTAATTTTTTGGAGGGAAAAAAAGGGTGAAAATAAAGTCTTCCCAATGTTTTCATTTATCTGTTTCCCTTTATGTGGTCTTTGTCACATGAAAGTATTGTAGTTTGGTATTTCAACATAACTTTGATATTGCAGAATTGATTCAGAAGTTCAGGGTTATGGCTCTCACTTGGTTACGCATTCACATGAAAGTGGGCATGGTATGTCTTCGATGTCTAATTTTTCCCTCTATTTCAACCCCCTGGCACCATCATTTTTAAATTTCGTCTTTTGAATGCAAAGCCACATACAATGTAACGTAATTTTATGAAAGACACCCTATTTCTAAAATCAACTTAATTTAGGGTGCACATTTGCAATGAGACCCAATATTTTAATTATACAACATTAATAAATAAATAAATAATTACTAATATGTACATATGTTGTAGGACAATGCCACTTCAATGAATTTTTAGCTGCATAAAATTATTGCAAGAATAATATATATTCAATTAGGAGAATATTAAACGGTGGTTAATTAAGGTGACAAAGTATATATATATAAAATTGTTATGTTGCATGCGTTAGACAACATATAATTGTCCAACACGAGTAATTTGAGAGAGGGGGTGTGGGTTTTATGGGAGTGATGGGGCTCACACACTACTCTAACAACATATTAGCTCTTTATATATATAATTATATATTATTTTAATTAAAAAATATTTTTAAATTAATATATATATATATATATATAATTAATCAATCAATCAATCAGTTGGACAGGAGGTCAACCTAAATCTGATCTCCTGACTTTGAAGACAAGAAACCCAACCAACAACCGACAGTTGGTTTGCGAATTAAGGTAGGTTATTAATTTCTTCACATGCTCAGAGAGAAAATCTTCAAGTCTTGTACAAAGAAAACCATAAATTAAAGGGTCGATGAAACGAAACATCAGAGAGAGAGAGAGAGAGAGAGAGAGATGGCAGCGTCGGCGAAGAGCAAAGTTCTGATTGTAGGGGGAACTGGGTACTTGGGGAAGAGGCTGGTGAGGGCATCTTTGACTGAAGGCCACGAAACCTACGTGCTCTACCGGCCGGAGATCGGCGTCGACATTGACAAAGTTCAGATGTTGCTGTCGTTCAAGCAGCAAGGAGCCAGGCTGGTCACTGCTTCCTTCAACGATCACAAGAGCCTTGTCGACGCAGTGAAGTTAGTGGACGTCGTCATCTGTGCCATCTCCGGAGTTCATTTCCGCAGCCACCAGATTCTGCTCCAGCTCAAGCTCGTCGATGCCATTAAAGAGGCTGGGAATGTCAAGGTGAAAGCATGAACTATAGCTAGGATTAGATGTTGGATCTGTTTTCATCTTTTTTGTGTTTGTTTAATTTCGTCTTCATTTTTTAACCCTTGTGATTGGATTTGAGTGTCAAGCCCTTGAATTAGGGCTGGCAATTCGGTAATTCTAATTGTAGAACGAGAGAGAAAGAGAGAATAGAAAGAACAGAGAGATGAAGAGGGAGGAAGTTTATTCATTCAATCAATCGGTAATCCTCCTGAGTGCTTTAGGTCTCTTATTAATAGGACCTCTAGCCATACAACTGCTTCTTCTAATCGCCTAACCCCTCAGCAAATTCTGCCTAGCTTCCATGCATTCCTTATCTTGGACCCATCCTTGATACCAGGAATCCGGCTCTTCATTCAAATATGCTGATGCCATATTTATCTTTTGATCTTCAAGGTTCTTACCCACCACCATGGTTTCTTTCCTTCAAATATCGAAATCTCCAATCTTGGCATCAGAACATGGTTCTGAGTCCATTGTTGCTGATTCCTTCCAGTAACTTCTTGAACTACACCTTGATCTGCTTCGTCAAGAATCCCTTGTGTGCCCGAACGGTTGCCCTGGTGTGGCAAGATCGGGTCAGAGGTTTGTCTTGGGGGATATTCCGACGGGTAAACGGAATTGGGGTAGGAAAGGCAGCCTGCTTCGAACGTTGTCGATCCTTCATCCCTCTAATTCTACCGTTTCTTGGCACCGATTCATCGCTTATTGTTGCTTCTCCATGGCCGCTTGCATGGTTTCCCTCCACTCGGCCAATTCCTCTCGCGTTTGGCATAGGGTGTCTTGGGTATGGGTCGCCCCAAACTCCATTGATTCTAGCCTAGTCTCCAGCTGCTTCAATCGTGTCCCCTCAGCCATTGCTCCTTAATCACCGACCTCTAAATTCCTCACTTAGGCATTTTATCCTTCCTACACCGTAGCACCCTGCATCGTCCTCTGCTTTTCTGTCATTGCGTGATTTCCATAATTCTTTCCACAGTTGGATCGCCCCGCTCTGATACCACAATTGTCAAGCCCTTGAATTAGGGCTGATAATTCGGTAATTCCGATTGTAGAACGAGAGAGAGAAAGAGAGTAAGATAGAATAGAAAGAATAGAGAGATCAAGAGGGAGGAAGTTTATTCATTCAATCAATCGATAATCCTCTTGAGTGCCGTAGGTCTCTTATTAATAGGACCTTTAACTATACAACTACTTCTTCTAACCGCCTAATAGCCTAATATAGCTGTTACAACAATCCTTCCCGCCTTTTACCACCTAACCTCTCCAACAGTCTATAAGAGGTAGTAATTACAAGATAATCCCCAGGGTTGTAACATTGAGTTCGCCATGCACAGAGGTTTCTACCATCCGAGTTTGGCACAGACCCTGCAAAAATGGAGAATGCAATGGAGCCCGGCAGAGTGACATTTGATGAAAAAATGGTGGTCAGAAAAGCCATCGAAGTCGCCGGAATTCCCCACACCTACGTCTCTGCAAACTGCTTCGCCGGCTACTTTCTCGGCGGTCTCTGTCAGCTCGGCCAGATTTTGCCGTCAAAGGACCACGTCGTCTTGTTAGGAGACGGCAACCAAAAAGGTACGTACATGCATACACACACTGATATATATATATATATATGTTTCATCAAATCTTTCAATAGTTAACATTCATGGTGATTTGAATTTCTTCTCTTCTATATGTAAATGTTAACTATTAGTTTCTATATATATACATATGGGCAGCGATATATGTTGATGAAGATGACATTGCCATGTACACCATCAAAACTATCGACGATCCTCGGACCCTAAACAAGACACTGTACCTCCGGCCTCCGGAAAACATCCTTTCTCAGAGAGAAGTTGTTCAGATATGGGAGAAGCTCATTGGGAAGGAGCTCCTCAAGTCGTCCCTCTCCAAGGAAGAGTTTCTGGCCCCCATGAAAGGTCACGTATACATACATATATACACATATGTCCTCTTCTTCTGTCGTCAATGATTTGATTTTTTGATTAATTTTTGTAATTAGCAGAACTAGATTTCGCAGAGCAAGTTGGATTGACACATTTCTATCACTTCTTCTACGAAGGATGCCTTACAAACTTCGAAATCGGAGCTGATGGAGAAGAAGCCTCCAAGCTTTACCCCCAAGTCAACTACACCACAGTGGTCGACTACATGCAACGATATCTCTAAATCCCATGCATCCACCTCTTCATTTTCATTTTCTTTTCATCTTTGTGTTACTCAACTTTCCAAATTTAATAACTTAAGAGTGTGTTTGATTACACACAATAAAAAATGTGTAATTATTACACATATTTTCTATGAAAACAATTAAACACTCTTAAATTTTTTATGAAAAAATGTGTATGGTATAAGCATTTATAGTTTCTTTTCATAGAATTCATTTTTCAAAGAGTTGAGGTGGTTTGTGTTTTTTAGGCAGTAACACACCCTAATTGTCTCTCTCTCTCCCTCTCTCTATACATATATGTATATTATGATTTGCAATGTTATATGGCAGTGAATTTCAAATTGTCTTAATTTCATCACTGAATTTCTTAAATCTTTGAAATTTGCAAATTCTTATTACTTTGTTATGATTGAAACCTGCCATTAGCTAAATTAACAAAAGAAGAGAGTTAAAACACAAGTGACCCACACAATATATTGGGATAATTATAAGACAACTGATCAATCTGCAAAATACCCAGCTTCAAAGACAGAATAAAAGGCCAAAATAACTGCAAATTAAGCCAATCTTCAACTTCAATTGATTTTCAAAACCCAAATGAGCACCCTACCCTTCAACTTAAAACAAAACCCACCCTAGCTAGGGAAACCAAATCAAGTGAAGTTGCTCACAATGTGCAAGTATGCCACTAGGAACAACAATTAACTTCTCATAGGCAATTTAAATGATAAAAGCTAGCCAAATCAAAGCTGGCCATGTGATTGGAGAGATTATAATTCAACACTTCAAATGTTAAGCTCATCTCATGAAAGGTTTAGTTACAAAAGAACCCTTCAAGGTATGCCATAACTATAATGAATTAAATCCATGTATAACCAGCAGTAAGAACAAACTGATTTTATATTGAACTTGAACCCACAACTTCACAAGTGCAAAACAAAATACCATGTCAGCCATATTGTTCCACTAGTGAACATCAAAATCAAAAACAAAAGAGTCAAACAAACCAAATGAACCATCACTTCTTCTTGCATGCATTGCTTCTTAAGCATTGGTGCGTGCACAAATATATATATATATATATATATATATAATGCTTCCTTGTCCAGATTCACGTGATGAAATCCTCTTAAAATACTGATGGACAGGTTGGCCCACTTGTGTTCGTTGGCACAATTGGTGGATTGTTTGTGTTCCTTCGCATAATTGGTTGGTTGGGAATGGTCCATGGCAAAATTGGTTCATTGTTTTTTTTTTCCTTCTGTAAATAAAAGTATATTATAAAGAATTAAACGAAAAAAATCAAACAAAAGATTACAAGAAGGCCAACAGGAATACCCCGCAAAGTCACTCAGAAACAAACCAAACATCAAACCAACAAATGAACCAAATTTGCAGCTTCCTCAAACAAGCAATGCGGAGAGGAGCTAAAACTATAAATAATAAAAAATGGGACGACAACAATAAGAAATATCCCATAGAGATAAAATACACAAGAGAACATGGGAGGACTCAAAAGAACCCCCGAATAGGAGCCAATTGAGTAGAGAAACGAAAGCAAGCCCACCCAAGACCTCCAGAAGGCCCCAAGGTTGAAAAGCAGGGTACACCACCATATCCAATACCACCAAGCTTTCGGAATGAACTCCTCCCATAATGAAATTTGAGATTGGATGAATCTACTCCTGATGATGACAACAGCATAGGTAAGACTGTCAAAAAACAAGGCAAAATGAGGAACAACGTTTTCAGAAGTCCTGCAGAACAAATACACTTTCAAATAGGATAATTAGAAGTATCTAAAATAGCATCCGAACACAATGACAATAAAGAGAAAAGGATCTAGATAATACATAAAGACGGAAGACGCCAATAATGAGCAAAAGCCAAACCTTGTAATGATCGAAGGAAGCACATCAAGTCCAAACAGAAGTTTAAATCTAGTAAGCAATTTGAGCGGGGTCTGCTCATTATCACAAAAGCATTTGTTATTACGTTTTTGCCAAAGAAAGTAAATTGTCACTTACAGAGCAAGTCTGACAGCCACATTCTACATCAATTTACCATGCCATCTATGGGTGCCGTTCTTGCCAAAGAAAGTAAATTGTCACTTACAGAGCAAGTCTGACAGCCACATTCTACATCAATTTACCATGCCATCTATGGGTGCCCCAGAAAATCCCCTTCAACCAACATCTCCAAGCCACACAAATGTTACCTTTCGCCTTGGCAAGGAAAGAACCTGCCAAGGGAAGGAACATGTAAAAATTGAACCATTTTTTTTTAAATGTAAAAATTGGTTCATTGTTGTTGGACCTTGGGTGATAAGGTTGGCTACTTACACCATTCGAATCTGAGTCGATGTCAGAACTAGAGTTTAATCTATCTAACTCAACAAAGTCTGCTTCATCAGCTTCATTCCAGCCCTTTTTTTCATCTCCATTGCTTACTTCACATCTTCTCGTAATGTCCTTCTCAATGCCAACTATAATATCTATAAATGGGCTGATAATAAGCCAAGCTACTCATGAGCTAGCTCAAGACTCGACTCGATAATTAGCTTAATAAAATAGTTCGTAATACAAATGAGTCAAGTGTGAACTCAAATATTTAGCTCATTTAGTAAATGAATTGAGGTTGAGCTACCATTAATTCGATTTATTTGACTTACGAGCGAGCTCGATATACTTATATATATTAATTTTATAAATTTATTAAATAAAAAATTATTTATTACTTAATACTCAATAATATAAATAAATATTTAATAATTTTATAAATATATTACTTAAATATAAATAAGTATATATTATATATATCACATATATTATTTAAATATATATACATAAAAATAAGGTGATAGTCAGTTTCGAACTAAACTGAGACAGCTTGTAGTCATCATTGAATCGACCTCAAGCTAAAAAAATTAGCTCATATCGAGTTTGAGTCGAGCTATGAATCAAGTTAAAATCAATTGATTTGAACTCGAGTTAGATCTAGCTTGGCTCATTACTAACCTTACCTATGATCACCCAAAGATGACATCACGTGCCTTGTGCAATGAAATAGAACCAATATCTATGATTATCAAACTGTTTTCACGCAACAATCAAAGTACACAGTGCCACAATTTTATGAAATCGATTGAGTGCATTAATGCAGGATTAATCTCAGAGAATACCATAATAAGGTGTGGAGGTTGCCCTTTTTCTCTCAATGGTACTGCTTCTATCCTCATGATTAATGACAGTACTCTAATCGCACTTAGCCTTCGAAGTTTGCCTAATCCTTACCCCCATCTGTCTAGACCTAATTTGGTTTCCCACTGAAAATGTATATAAAACCTCTTCAGAATTGTTGAAGTCGGTCAAAAATGAAGAAAAACCATCTCCTTTGACAGCAATGGCAAGGCAAAGGGTGAAAGGAGGGAAAGACGGCGGCGATAGTTTCCCGCTCTTCTACTTGAGTAGGGGCTGAAGGCTCTATCTTAGGCACGGATTTATCTTCCGTAGAGAATGAACCAAACAGCGAGTGAAGTGACAGACGTAACAAACAGATTGTAAATAAATATGAAAAATATTACTCTGTCCGAATGAAGATGAGGGAACCAGATTGGATTTCATAGAGTCGGGGCTTTTTGCTCTCGCGAGCATAGTTTAGTGGTTGAGATTGTATATGTGTGATCCCAAGAGTCTTGAATTCTAGTTGCTAAATAACTGAATACAGGTTTCATGTTCGAATCTCACTATTGGGTTCTATAATTTACTTTTTCTATAGAAATCATAGAGCTGAACTGCGGAATCTCCTTAAGGTGAGGAATTTTACATTTTAGTTCTAAGTTTAAATTTTTTCTGATCGCGACAACTTGATGATCAATGATGAAGTTTGATTCAATTATCGAACATGTTATCACATCGTTACAAGTAATACAGTCTAATAAATATTTAAAGGTGAGGTTTAATTGATAACATCAAAATAATATTAAGTGAAGAAATTTACTCAATATTTGGCAAAAATAACCTCTAGCTTATTGAAAATGACAATAAACTCCCTCGTCGCCTTGATATAACACGTGCCATCGCAAAGAACTTTCCATGGTCTCTCTCTCTCTCTCTCTCTGTTAGTCTGTGGTTTGCAAATGCCGTTATCGGGAATCCTTGTGGAGTATAGGCCGCCGATCGCAATTCCGTCTCTTCCAAGTAGAGAGGTTTGACGCTTTCTCTCTTTTTCCTTTGGTTGGTTGCACAGAAAACGTCGGAATATTGAACCAAAACGGCATACTCAAGAAAATGTGGTTCCAAGTGAAAAATGGGTCTTAATTTCTTCAAGGAAACCCCAGATTCCACCAAGAACACCCTCGTTTTCTTTTGTAATTCGCTCTGTTTTCTGGGGAATCAGTTAGCTGCCTTTTTTTCTGGCGAAATGCAATTTTGATTGAATTTGTTTCCTCACTGTGCAATCTTTCATCGACTGAATTCATTGATTCGCTTTTCAGGGTTGTAATTGTAGAAGCTTCAAGATTGACAAGGGTGTGAATTTAACTAGCAGAAAAAGCGTAGCATTGAACGTATCCAGAAATCTTGATATTGCGACAAATTCAGTTTCCGGAAATAGCGATGCTTCCGTCGGGTTTGATGTTCCGTTTCCCGGTGATTACTCTGAACTTCTTGAACAAGTGAGTTTTTACTGTGTTTCTGTCACCATTTCTGTTTTTTTCTCATTATTTGTTCATTTAATGCTTCCGTTACAAGTTCCTGCATCAAACATTTTTAGGTTCGAGAAGGAAGATATTTATTTGACCATTAGTTCATCAGTAAACTTGAGATTTGAATCAATCAAACTCTTCCAAGTAATTTGAGCCAACATTGGAGTTGAATCAAAAGCCTTTTTTAGAGAATCATGCATGCTGTGTTTTTTGTCAGAATCTAATCATAGCCAGATCCTATATTCCTAATCCTGTAACCTTCGACATTTTACTAAATAATGATGTCTGGATCATTAACTGGATGCCTGGATACATTATCATCTATTGAGCCTGCATTCTTTATTCATTTTCCAGACCCTTTCTATTTGAAAGGCAGTGTAAAAGGAAAAATTTTATTTAGCAACTTTAGTGTCAAATGTTTTTTAGGAGAAACCTCCTAGGCTCCTAGCTGGGGCATTTTCTGCTGATTTATGAATTATGATCACAAAATAAGCCTTCAAAAAGGACTTTAAAAGAAGGTGATAAATTCTAGTTATTGAAATTAGTTTATGATATCTCCTTTATATCTCATTCTTTCTATTGGATTCATTCTCATGTTTCTCTTTTACCCTCTTTTTTTTTTTTTTCCTGTTCCTTTTACTTCAACTTTCTTTCTTTCTTTCTTTTGACTTGGACAGAGGTTAACCTCTTAGGAGAATCAAACATATCATTTGGAACCATTGTTTTTCTAATGTTTGATAAATTTTGAATTGTAACTCTTGACAGGCTAAAGGAGCAACTGAATTGGCTTTGAAGGATAACAAACAGCTGATGGTAAGTTCAGTGTTTTTTGTTATCCCTTCTCAACTCCCTTCCTTTACCTTCTTTTCCCCTTTTGGAATGTTGAAGAAAGAATTACGCATCATATCTAGAAATTGATTGATGTTCTGACCAACCAGTCTTGGTCACAGGAGATTGAATTTCCAACTGCTGGACTCGAATCTGTACCAGGTTATATCTTTGTATCATGCTGTCTTTTCCTCAATTTTCCTTTTTTGTTTTCCTTTTTGAAAGACATGAATAAGATGATTTAGTCATGAAAGAAGACCTAGAGCCTCTTGTGAGCAAAGTGTTAAAGTATCTAGCAAAAGAGGTAAAGGAGGACCAAAAAAAACTTGGTGGGGGACATCTATGTATGATATTATTTATAAAGGCATAGAAAGAAATGAATGGAAAGCTAGAATTCATGTAGCTGACCCCACATAATGGCATCAAGGCTTGGTATTTTTTTTTTTTCTTGCTTATTAATGTCCTGGCTGATATTCCTTTGACTTGTCTCTTTTCCTACATAATGTTGGTATAGGTGATGGTGAAGGTGGTATAGAAATGACTGGAAGTATGCAATTGATTCGTGAGTTCTGCGACCTCCTCATCAGTCCAGAAAAAGCTACGCGGACCAGAATAGTATGTCTCCATGGTTTGGAACATTTTCTTAGTTTCTACCTGCAAGGATTGAAAGAATGATTTTAATTGTAAATATGCCTATTTTGTTAATTTGTAGGGAACACTGTTTTTGCTTGTAATCTTATAACAAGCAAATCAATGATTTTTCCAGAATTCCAGCTACTCTGGCATCATGAGTTTTAGGGGTAAAAATCTAGTAAGCTTTTGCTATTGCATGTTGAAAGGCCGTAATGTGTTGGCTTTGAATGAATGGCTCGTACCATCAGTGAATTTGAGTTTGCCTGTGGACCTAAGTCTTGATGGAGCCAGAGGATTTTACGAGGATTAAAAAGCTGTTTTATTGTTGCATGTCCTATATCATTTTCATAATTAGCAAGATTTTTCTTCTTGTTTTGAAGATTTGTAGAATGGTAAGTTTGCTCATTTCTAACTAGGAGGGGTTACTAGATCAAGTTGTGGAAATATCCTCTTTGCAAAGCAATGGTAGGGCTACATGAAAGTATGACCCTCACAAAGCAGGGAGCCTCATGAATTGGGGATTCCCTTCCAGATTGACTGATATTTTGATATCATTATTCAATATTTACAGGGCTACTTGATCAGATTTCTTCTATTCTATAATGGAATTTACACTAATAAATTTTCCATCAAAACTTTTCAGTTTTTTCCAGAGGCTAATGAGGTTAAATTTGCAAGAAATTTAGCTTTTGGAGGAGCTTCATTTAAGTTGGACTATCTGACAAAACCTTCTCTGTTTGAGGATTTTGGATTTGTCTCAAAAGTTAAAATGGCTGACCGTGTGAAGCAAGGAGATGAACTCTTCCTAGTTGCCTATCCATATTTTAATGTCAACGGTAAGCTTAGAGTCCATGTTTTCTTGTTTACAATACTCTTGTACGCTATAACTTGTCTCATTGCCACTTCTTTTGCAATCCAGAGATGCTTGTGGTGGAAGAGCTTTATAATGAAGCTGTTGCAAATACGATCCGGAAACTGATTATATTCAATGGGGAACTTGACCGCATCAGATCAGGGTGTATCCTTTTAAGGCAGAGGAGGTGGAGAGGGAGAAAATAGGACCACTGAAACATTACTCTGGGCACTAAATCCTTTTGAAAATAGAAAGGTTTTTCTTTAAACTCCAAACTACACATATAGTTGTGCAATAGAAAAGAGTTGAGGAGGTGATTTTCTTTTACTATTTCTAACAACAATCTTCTTCAAGTGCATATTCAATTCTCAGATCACAGTGATCCTTGAAATGAACTAAGATTATCCATCATTCTTTTATCCAAAGCTTGCTGCACTTTCTAAGTCGCTCTTTCCAAAGATGGAGACCGTGTATTACATTCACAATTTCAAAGGATTCAAAGGAGGAACTCTTTTCAGGTTTGGAACTTCCTAAATCTCTCACTGATGGGCCGAACGAATCAAAAGCTTCATATTATCTGCTGGAAGATTTAAGAAGTCATTACCGATATTTGCACAAAATATAGCTCTGTACTGAAACTACATTCTTATCTTGAAGGTTTGAGCTTTGCCAATCACAACCAAGCTTTATATCCTCTAAAAATCCTGAAACTTACAATGCTTACTACTGATTTTTTTTTATCTCCTCAGTGTACTACTAGTTATGTTCCTGGTATTTTATATTTTAGTGGATCACTTTTCAATGACTGATTCCTTTTTGTTTAGGTGCTATCCTGGTAACTGGAAGGTGCTCAGAAAAGTAAGGGGTAAATATGTTTGCTTACATGAGCAGGAAGAAATGCCATCCCTCAAGGAAGTTGCCTTGGATATTCTTCCATCAGCCTGAACTTCCAATAAGAAGGTCCACGGCCACAGGTGAGAAACTTCTTGTTCAATAATATTTGAGAGAACAAAATCCATGGCTTTCAGCACATGGTGCATCTAATCTCTCAATTTTGCAGATTGTGCTTGTCTAAGTATCAGATTGCTAACTGGTAAGTTTTTTCTTTCTATTGTTACTAATTCTCTTTTAGTGAACAAATTTTAGTGTTAGTTCATGAAATTCCGTTTAACGTAGACACTCTTTAACTTTCCTCAAGTTAAAACCTTTATTCTTTTAACAAATCCTACTTCCACGAGCAAATAAAAAGACAGTTTTTCACTATTTACTATCCATGTTGTTTAGTTTGACAGTTTCCTCTTTCCTTTTTCCATGTTCAGTAGCAATGAATGTTTCCGAATTTCTGTGTCACGGCCAGATAACAGCACGTGGAATGGTAAAATCTAAAGATTATTGTGATCTTAGACTGGCAATAAAGATATATCTAAACGTTACATTTGTGCAGCCATCCAGTGACTCACTAAACTATTGCCAAAAAGTCCTCTTTGCCATCCTCAATGTGAAAACAAGCTGAAGGATCTATATCTGTTGCTTGTTGAGGTCCACATGGAAGTAAATAACTGATTTGAGAGTCTGAAATTGGTAAGTTTGTTAAAACGGAAAGAAGAATGAGTTGTAGAAAACATAAACAAATTAAATTTGGGGCCTTCTACAATGCCTCTTGGGCACCGGTACCCAATGAGTCCAGTGTAGAAACAAGAGGTAAAGGTGCAAAAACAAAGGAGTTGTGTGGTATAACATGAAAGGGTGCAGTGCAATTCAAGGGGTGTTCCAGGGTACCCTAGAATTCATCATTAGATTTAATTCTATTTCGTATTCTGTGATACTAAACCACCCTTCATGTTTCAAAAATAACAATAACCTCCTCTATTGTTAAATAAAATAATAAAATAACTTTTTTACCCTTCACTCTGCGCTTTCATTTCTCTCTCTTCTCTATTCTAATTTAAGAAAAATAGAGGGTACAAGCGACAAGAATTGCATAAAGGCGGTAATTTCAAAAAAAAATAAAAAATAACTAAAAAGAAGCAACTGGTTGTGGGCGACCACTCTCCACTAGGTTCTTCAAATATAAAGAAAAGACGAACCCAGGTGCCTGATCTAGGTTCTTCTGTGATAAATTGCAACGAACTGGGTTCGTTGTGGATAAATCTAAATTTAGGCTTATTGAACCTATGCTAGTGCCTGCGGAGAGGGAGAGAGAAAAATGGAGGGAGATGAATCAAGGAGAGACTTAAGAAAAGAGAGAACGAGGAGGAAGTTAAATATCACGTACAATGTTTCTGGAAGTTAAAACATTCACCATTGGGTAGGGTTTCTTGACGATGCCTCTGCTTTTGGCTCGCGTGGTGAATTGAACAATCCAACATCAATAGTCACCCTGCTCTGTTGTGTTCTATCTATCTATCTATCTTTTCAGTTGTGCAGATCTTCAGGGAGCTCTTCAAAGCATTTTACTTTCACGCGATTCATGGAAGATTCAGATTAATGTATATTCTGCATAGAAGAAGTAAGGCTCCCTAAATGCAGCAAATTTGATACACATGCCCACCAGCACTAATCACAATGGTAATCCAGCTTCATTGCCTTAAAATGGTGCGACTGCTGCGGCTGCAGCTGCATAGAAGCAGAAGGGAGACGTACTGTGGATGTAATTGAGTAAATTATTTTATTTATTCACTAGTTTTCAATTAATTTTGCAAAAGTTGCATCAAGTTTATATCTATCTATCTATCTATATATATATATCACGATTATGGTAATTTAGTGGTATAATGATAAAAAGAAAGAAAAAAAAGGGGTTTATAATTAGAATATCAATACCCTTCGGCGTCTTCACTGCCCAGAACCCCTTTCTTTGGAGACTCCTAATCTTTTGACGAATGGCAACCAGTACCAGTAGTGGAGATGGGAGTGAGATATTTGTGCTCCCTTCAATCGGCTCGGGTCACCTCTTCCCCTCCATAGAGCTCTGCCACCTCATCTCCTCCCCAAATTGCACAACCACTACCCTCCTCCTCCCCTCCAACCTCCTTCCCTCCCTCCTGCCACCGCACCGCCGCCCTCTCTTCGCTCCCCGCCTCCCCCCACCACCACCAGGACCCGGCCCGAGACCAATTCGCCTCGGATCTCGAGACCCACATCTCTACCCGCCGCCCTCTCTGCGCCGTCGTCGATTACAAGGTGGGTTGGACCAAACATATCTTCTGGAAGTTCTGCGTCCCCGTCGTCAGCTTCTTCACCTTCGGCGCCTCCGCCGCCGCCATGGAGTGGGGCGCGTGGAAATCCGACGCCCACAGTATGAACCCCGGCGAGTCCCGACCCATTGCCGGCCTGCCGCCGGGGATGCGCCTGAACTACCTCGACGTCCAGTCCCGCCGTGGCGGTCCAAAGCCCGGCCACCAGCCGCCGTGGGTGCCGATGATTGAGGGCTCAGTAGGACTGATGTTCAACACGTGCGACGATCTGGAGCGTCCGTTTCTCGATTACCTATCCGATCAAATCGGGCTCCCGGTTTGGGCTGTGGGCCCGCTATTGCCCGAACCGTGCTGGATCTCGCGGGCCGGATCTCTCATTCTCGACCGTCAGATCCGACCTCCAAAGTGCGAATCTAACTACGCGGATGATGAGCTGATCCAGTGGCTGGATTCCAAGCCACGTGGCTCAGTCCTCTACGTGTCATTTGGGACTGAAACGTGTCCGACGTCGGACGAGTACCCGGAGCTGGCCGGAGCCTTGGAGGATTCGACCCACCTGTTTATCTGGGTCATCCAACACGGGCCGGGTGGAGAAGAGAGCTACTTCCCACATGGCTTGGCCAGCAGGGTTGGGGACAGAGGGTTGATCATAAGGGGGTGGGCCCCACAACTGCTGATACTGAGCCACGCAGCGGCCGGCGGCTTTTTGTCGCACGGCGGGTGGAACTCGACGGCGGAGGCGGCGGTGCTGGGCGTGCCCGTTTTGGCGTGGCCCGTTAGGGGTGATCAGATTTTCAATGCCAAGCTGGTGGTGAAGCATCTCCAGATTGGGGCCATGGGGTTGCGGGAGGGCTCGGTGGAGGTGGCGAGAAAGGACATAGCAGAGAGCATAGAGAGGCTAATGTGTGACCGAGAAGTTCACCAGAGGGCAAAGGCGGTCCGGGCCAGATTTGGGTCGGGTTTTCCGGCCAGTTCGGCGGCTGCCCTGGATGCCTTTAGGGATTTTATCGACCAAAAAGCTTAAATGCGAGTGTGTGTGTGTCTTCTACTCTACTACCACTGCTGCTGCTACTACTAGTATAATCTACCTTTCATTTCATCCAATGTTGTAAGACATAATTAATAAGAACACAAAGTAAAGTAGTACTTTATATTATGATATTTAGAACTAACAACTTGTAATTTCATTTTCATCTCATGGAAACAACTACCATCACAAAGCCCATTAATATATTATCTTCACCCCCTCCCAGAACCCCACAATTCTTCCCAAACTACTACTCCTTCCGCCTTCACTCCACTATGTTCCTTCTCCTCCACCACAAGGTCGGAGAAGCAACCCCTCGTCGTCGTCGTCGTCGTCGTTCAAGGCAGAAGTTTCGTGGTGGAGCCAGCCAGCCAGCCAATCATCTTCTCCGCCAGCCAAAGCGTTTGTTTAATTAGAAGAGGAAGCGTGGATGGATGTGATAGTGATATGATAGGAGAGGAGTTGCCGACATCCAGTTCTCCTGCAGAAGAAGGTTGAAAAGTGGGAGGAGGTTGGATTCGGATTCGGAATCGGATTCAATCCACTTCCCAATTCCCGTATCTTATCTGCATTCCAAAATGGCTTTTTCATCTCTCTAAAAGTTAAAATTTTGTAGGGAAGGGAAGGGAAGGTTGTTGCGAGGTGGTCTGTGACCCCAACTAACTGAAAGCCACAATCATTCATTGTTCACTGAACTAACCCAAAGAATTTAGGAGTTTTTCTTTTTCATGTTATGGAAAAATAAATTATTTAATGTAACTATCATATCAGTCAATAATCACAATTTAATAATATATTATTCATAAAAATTAATTTATCAAAAATTATTTCTTGCCCCATATATTTATAATATATGTATACACACATTCTCAAATAAATAGTATAAAACTGGCTTTATCATAGCACAAGCAATCAAAAAAAGTTAATAGATACAAGATTCCGACGTTAGAATTTCACATCTTGAAAATTAAAAAGTTTAAAACTTACAAAATATGATTGAATATATTTCCTAAGGAGACGTTAAATGTGAACTAATTCAAATTATGATTTGAAACTGCCTTTTCACTATATAGTTAGAATTTACAACAAGTCTTTTTTATTATTGATAAAATGTAAATGTAATAAAAAAATTATACCATTTCCTTTGTATTTTTTCATAAAACACATGTTTTAATTGTTTGCATATATAAGATTCTATATTTCTAACTTATCATTAAAAAAATGTTATATTTAATTTTTATGAATAAAATATTATAGACCCTAAAAACCATTTTCACTATTTTATCATAAGTTTAGAAGCACTTTTATTTATCCAAAAAAAAATAAAAATAAAAGACAGAGCTTTACTTAGCATCTTTTTTATTGGAATGGATTTATAAACAAAATCGCTTGATAAAAGTTTGTGTAAATTATATTTGAATTTTTTGTGATTTGAGTTATTTACATGTATATAGAAATTTTTGGAGGGGTTTTAGTAATTTTAAAAATTATAAGAATATTACTAGGTGGTGTTCTTTTCGAGTTTCAGTTTTAAGTTTTGAATTCATTTTCAATTTTGTGTTTTGAGTATTTATTTTGAGATTTTTTAAAACGCGTTCTTTTTATCATTCTAAAAAATTATTTTTTAAAATAAAAAATTAAACAACGCGTTTGTTTTGTAATTTTGAAAAATTATTTTGTATTTCTTTTTTTTTCTTATTTTCTTTTTTTTTTCTATTCTCCGACACGCTATATCTTTTTCGTCACTGACCAAAGATTCACATGATCAGAGCCTACCATTAGAAACTCCAAGCTAAGGAGGTTAACATACACAACAATAGGTCAAGTTTAATGGTTGAATTTTCGTAAAACTAATTTTTAATTTTCGACCAACACCTATACATACTGTTAGTCGTCACCAACCACCATAACCGATGGTTTTCAATTATTTGAGGCAATCACTCGACATCCAAGGGTCCATTGACCAACATATCCAAAAACTAGTAAAATCCAACGGCCAAATCTCATTAGATCTAAATTTAATCCTTCGACCCACCTGTTGTAATGACCTGTCCTTGTCAACGTGCTGTTATTCTCGAGATAAATTCCTCAATATAAAATTACCATAGATACATTCAGCATTCCAAATGAAAACTTTAAGGAAATATAACATAAAGACTTGCGGAAGCAAGAATAAAAAATTTAACAGAATATTGTAATTTCAAATGAAGTAAATTCATACAAAATCGGTCAATAACAACAATATTACAAATTCTGACATAAAATAGCTAAAACATGCCACCTATCATGGCTCTTACAATAGCCCTAGCATAAGACCTATCGCATGACTACCAGCATGATCTGACTTCAGCAACCCCTTTATCTTTTTGTCTGCTCGTCTCACCTGGAATGTGAAATATTCCGAGGACAAAAGTTCAAATTAGAAGATAAATCTCCCAAGTAAAGGTTAAAATAGATTTCATGAATAAATGATGCATAGATATGAATAAATAGTGTAACACCCCGTCCCATCGGAGGGCATGCCACTATGCTGGGGCCCATCGTATACATACATAATCCCTTTTGCTTACCGTATCTCAAAGAGAAACCCCCCAGCATATCATCAAAAATACGGAAGCGATAATCGAAACCTGATATGGTACATAAACAATTCATTTATATAAATATCATAAAGAATTCGTACCATATATTACATCATATCCTCAAATATAAAATACATGGAAACATGACTCCCGAGATAACATCTAACACCCTAGGTGCAAATCATATGAAACCTCGAATACATAAGCAATGATGAATAAATAAAATACTCAAATCTCCTGCTGAATCCATCGGCCACGCCATCACGTGCCGTCATATCTCAACCTGCTCCTTGCCCTAACTGCAAGTCTCAACTGGAACGTTGAATGTTCTAGGGGCATAACCCATTAGAAGATGAAACTTCTAGTGAGGGTCCAAAAACATATATATGATGCATGATGCAATAACATGAATAAATATTTGCCCTTAGTGTAACTTCCCTGGCTCGCAAGCCCGGCTAGGAATCCTCAGCAAATCCCGAACCTCTGCAGGATAAGCCAAACGTTATTCCCTCAACGCCCTTGGGGAATTACGGCTACACTCTGAGGGCGACATCCCATTCCCATGCACAAATATCAATATGACAATAATATCGTGCAATGCAAATATCACGACTTTCAATGCAATATGACAAATGGATACTGCAATTTATAAATAGCATGCATATATAACAATCATGTCATGAATATAAGTTCTTGTGAGAATACCACTCACCTTTGCCCAAAGATCAAGACACCTTGAAAAGCGTGCATCGCCTCGATATGCGTGCTCGACCTCGATTCTCGTGCCAACTCTCAAAAGTTGCACCAATCTCATCATCTCGATTTCCTCAAACATAAAATAATACTTAATCACTAAATATCCTCAATATTCTATTTATTTCCTATTTCCTTTCATTTTCCTTCATTTTTCCTTCTAAAAATCCCAATAAATATATCAAGACTATTTCATCAAATCTAACTTCAAAACAATTCATTATATGCTATGAACTTTTAAGGAGAAATATTGAACTTACCCGGATATTGCGTTTTCACGCAAAACGAGGTACTTTGGTGCAGAAATCGAGACATAGGGAATCCTAAATCTCAATCTTTTTGCACAAACCTCCATAAAATATTTTTCTCTATTTTTCTAGATTTTTTTCACATTTTTCGGAGCATCCACGCGCCTTCACTCTCTAGGGCGAGTGGCCGCGCGTGAAAGGCAGCGCGTGCAGGCCACTCGCCGGTAGTCTTCTCCGGCATTCCGGTCGCCGGCGATCTGGAAAAGCTATGTCATATTGAAGCCCTCTCTTAGTCGATCCTCATGGCCAAGTTTGAGCCTCAAAGGACCACCGGAAGACCTCCCATCGAGGCCTTGAACTCTCGGCCAGACCACTCGCCTCAATTTTCCGGCGATGCTCGAATGCCCTTCAAATCTTGACCAAAACGCTCCAAATTTTCCAGAACGAGTCTACCTCTCATGGGCTTCAAAAGCCCTATGCTTTGAGCCTCCAATTCGTTCGATAGAGCCTTCAATTTGAAGCTCAAAAACGCTCCAGATTCGGCCAAACCCTAACTCGCTACCCGGCTATTTATAGCCAAAATTGACGCTCCAATCGGCCATGGATGCTTGACCCAAGACCTCAGGCTTCCAACCCACCTCTTGGGAGACCCAAATTCGCCGAAAAATGCCCTCGAAATGCCATTTACAGGTTCGGCATGGCCGACCCCTTCGCGACTCGATTTCTCGACTTTTCCGGCCACCTCGTGCTTCGTCGACGACCAGGCTTTGGTCCTTGGGCTCTCTCGACCATTCCCTCGAGATCCCCATGCTCGAAAGCCCCTTGCCGACGACCGATCGAGGCTGTCAGCCATGGCAGCCTCCAGCTTTGCGAAATTACAGTTTCGCCCCTGCTATTTTCTCAAATTACACTTTGGCCCATTTTCAACTTTCTTTTATTACCATTAGGACCCTCATGTCCCAAAATC
The DNA here is from genome assembly GCA_036245055.1 of Diospyros kaki. Taxonomy (NCBI): domain Eukaryota; kingdom Viridiplantae; phylum Streptophyta; class Magnoliopsida; order Ericales; family Ebenaceae; genus Diospyros; species Diospyros kaki. Next base: position 35,823,602 of record BSEG01000007.1, read on the forward strand.
ATTCTTTCCTTCTTGGGAGATTCTATAAAATTGCCGTTTCGACCTCCCTCCGGCCGATTTGGTAAATTTCAAGAAATTGTACTTTAGGCCCTAAAACTTTTAGACTTTCTCATTTCGGCCCCTTCGATTTAGCCTCTTAACTTTCCATTATTGCAATTAAGACTCTTAAGTCCTAAAACATCATTTTGACCCTCAAAGATTTCAAAACAACCTTGTTTCGGCCTTCCTCTAGCAATTTCCAAAAACTGCACTTAGGCCCGAATCTTCGTTTTGGCCCTAAACCCATTCGTTTCTTCCTGAAACCTCTGAAGGGTTGTTCATCATGAAAAATCGAAGCTCCCTCAAGCTTCCGTTGACTTCTGAAAAGTCGTCTATGAAAATTTGGTATTGCAGCCTAATTGGCAGCTGTCTTTTTAGCTGTACCGAAAATTGTTCCTATTCCGATTTCTTTCGGCACCATAAATCCTATCTCGGGGTGCTCATTAATTCCACATTAATTTCCTTTGGCATCTCAACTCCAGGGTACTCCCGGTAGTCGATTCAGTAATCTATACGGTAATAAATTACCGTTATACCCTCAATTTATCCTTAAATTCTATTTTTGCCCCAAGATAAATTACCCTTGAGTCCTTTAGAATTTCTCGGGTACTACAAATAGACACCCAAATGTAATTTTCATTGGCATTCTAGCTCCTACACGGAATCTTAGACAGTCATCCCGACAAACACACATGACACAAAATACCCCTGTGGCCATTCCGACAAACACACGTGGAGAAATGTGGTTACACTACCAGAACAACATCTCACTCCAACATAAGTATCGATATGCCAACAAAATCATGCCAAATGAAATATCACAATTATCGATGCAACAAAACATATACAAATATGACAAGAGGTACATAAATTGCATATAATTTTGGCAACCCTCATGCTCAGTTTAGGCAAAATATATCACGTATAATTTCTGAAAAAAATCACTCATCTTGACTTAACCTCTCAGGTTTCCTCAATATGCATGTCCTAATCTCAAAACGCTAACCCGAACAATTTCCTAACCGAATTCTTCAAAAAATTAATAAAACATATTTTCTTATTTTTCCTATATTTTTCCTTTCTTTCTTACCTTACTCGCGGCCTAGCGTGTGTGCTGCACACATCTTCTCCGGCTATACTCCTCACTGCAGGTGACTTGTTCGCCTCGTTTTTCCTTAATTCCTCCTCGTCTCTTGTTGTATTCAGCCTCCCAAACACAATGGCAACCTTGGCTCCAGCAAAGCTCATTTTTCCGACCACACCTCAAATCCCCATGAAACCGACACCAAAATGCCCTAAAATCTCCAAAAATGATCCTCACACATTATAGAACCAAAACCCTTTGATTTCTCCGAAAACTCACGGATTGAACGACTGAAACTTAATGAAAAACCCTCGTCTTCTTCCGGCTATTTATAGCCGTTTCCAACTGTGTTGCTGACCAATCACAACTTTTTTTGCACCGCAAGGCCTCGACCTAGGCCATGATGGCCTTAGGCAGCCTTGACCGGCCATGATACAGCCTCCCCAATGGTGGCCATGTGCGGCTAACAGTCATGGCAAGCTTTACATGGCGATTTTGTTGTTTGGTCCCTCATCTTTCCATCTCTTTCACTTTGGCCCTCTTACACTTAAGCTCATAAAAATTACACTTAAGTCCTTAAAGAAATTTTCTAGTATTACACTCACTTATTGCACTGCCAGTCACCACCAACCACCATGGGCGGTGGTTTCTGGTGATCTGAGGCAACCACCCAACACTCAAGGGCTCATCGACCAATATACCCAAAAATTAACAAGAGAAGAAAGATGAGAGAGGAAGAAGACCAGCAAGATCAAACAGTGGGGGTGATCGACGGCCGTGATGGCGATGGCGGACATAGTCGACGGCGGCTCGTGGCGGTGATGAAGATGGCGGGCACAATCAACAGATGAGGCTAGAGAAGGAATGGAAGAGTGAATAAATTAGGAGAGAGGAATGAAAGAGAGAGAGAGAGAGAAAGAAGTGATCTGGAGATTGGGGGCCAAAATTTGGGGGGGGGTTGGAGAGGGAGCATTTTTCGTGTTTTTTTTTTTTTTTGGTTTTTTTGAAAAATATATTTTTAAAAATAATAAAATAAACACGTTTTTAGTGTTTTGAAAAATTAAAAACTCAAAATGAGTTGAAAACAATAAAAGGAACCCATCCTTATATTTTTAAAATTAATTAACAAATTATAGTCAATGTAACTGAACAAACTCATTTTTGAAAGAGATAAGTTATTATCAAACTCGTTTTTCACGAGAATGAGTCCTGCGTACAATAATGTGGTGGAACTTACACAAAAATGAGTTTGTGTAAATTAAACTTTTATTCTTTTTTCATTTCTAATATAATAGATGGCTGTGAATAATTGTAATAAGAATGTTAATCAATTTAAAAATCATAATATTATATTAATGTTTTTTTAAATAAATATATATATATATATAGTATTTTAAAAAATTCCTATGACTCAAATAGTAAGTGAAGAATTTTAAATGATCTTGTTTTATCCAGAAAAAATAATAAAAAAAAATATCTTGTTTTATCCAATCTTACCTGTCCAAGCAAAGCATCCCAGTCTGAGTCTGAAAACGCCGACCACCGAGGACGGTTGCCGCCTTTATAAAAGGTCCGTGGCCTCCTCCTTCCACCAAACAGTCAAAACCCTACTCCACAGCAAACATTCAATACTCCTACCGGTAAAAACCCCTCTTTTAATTTCTTCCTCTCTAAGCTAAACTCTCTCTCTCTCTCTCTCTCTCTCTCTCACTGTTGAGCTCAAGAACTACATGTATATATAGCACAAGCTCTACATAGATTGGATCCACCAACAGATCGAAGAAAGCAAACATGGCGACCGATGGGGAGATCATTGTAGTACCGTTCTTCGGGCAGGGCCATCTCTTCCCCTGCGCCGAGCTCTGCAACCACCTTTCCTCTCGCAATTTCAGAGTCACTCTCCTCGTCTCCTCCGCCCTCTCCTCCTCCGTCCCCCCCTCCATCCGCCGCCACCCCCTCGTCGAGATCGCCGAACTCCCCGATAGCCCGCCGCTTCCACCGCCACGGGAGGCCGCCGAGGGCCCCGGACACGGATTTCCGCCCGGGCCAGGGAGCAATCCCTTCCAGCGCCGCCACCAGCAAATGGGTGAGGCCATTGAGGAGTTCCTATCGACAAGGGTGAATGGACCAACCCGACCCGTTGTTGTTGTGATCGACGTCATGATGAGCTGGAGCAAAGGGTTCTTCGCCAAGTTTGGTATTCCGGCGGTGTCCTTTTTTACCTCCGGCGCGTGCGCCGCCGCTATGGAGTACGCGGCATGGAAGGCCAACGTTGATGATATTAAGCCCGGGGAGATCCGGATCCTTCCGGGGTTACCCGAAGACATGGCCTTGACTTATTCCGATGTTGAACGACCAGCTCATGGGCCTCCGCCAGGAGGACCTGGTGGACCGGCACCCAGTTTAGGTGGACCGCCCGCAGCAGGTCTGCCACCCAGTTTTCGCGGACCTCGCGCGCAGTTGGTCCGCCACCAGGTTTCCCTGGACCAGCCGGCGGTCAGAAATTTGGTCCGCCCGCTCCGGGTCATCAACCGCCGTGGCTGGACGAGGTGAATGGATCGATTGCGGTGTTGATCAACACGTGTGACGATTTGGAGCGTCCATTCATTGAATACGTCGCAAATCACATCGGAATTCCTGTCTGGGGCGTCGGACCGCTACTACCAGAAGAGTACTGGAAGGGATCCGGTTCAGTTCTTCACGACCGGCAGATCAGACCGAACCGCCAGTCCAATTACACAGAAGACCAGGTGATCCAATGGTTGGATTTGAAGCCACGTCAGTCAGTGATCTACGTCTCATTCGGGAGCGAAGTCGGGCCCACTCTGGAGGAATACGCCCAACTAGCGGATGCCTTGGCTGAGTCGAACCGGGCATTTATATGGGTGGTACAGCACGGTGCGGGCAGGTCCGGTCCACCGCCGGCCCTATTAGGGATTGAACAGGCCGGTTCAGGTCCAGAGCAACAAGGTTACTACCCACATGGCCTGGATAAGAAAGTAGGTGAGAGGGGTTTGATAATACACGGGTGGGCTCCACAGCTGATGATACTGAGCCACCCATCAACGGCCGGATTCCTATCTCACTGTGGGTGGAATTCGACGGTGGAGGCGGTCGGACGGGGGGTGCCGATCCTGGCATGGCCCATTAGAGGGGATCAGTTTTATGATGCCAAGTTGGTGTGCCACTTGAAATTGGGGTTCATGGTATCGAATGGTGGACCCTCGAAGATGGTGAAGAAGGAGGAGATAGTGCAGGCAATTGAGAGGTTGATGGGGGATGAGGAGGTGCGCAAGCGGGCGGCGGCGTTAGGCTGCAAGTTCAGGAGTTTTCCGGCGAGCTCGGCGGCGGCGTTGGATGCTTTTAGGGAGTTCGTCAGACAAAGAGCAGCAGCTTGATTATAGAGAAAATGTTGAATGGGGCTTTCACATACATACATACATAATAATAGAGCCTGACTTTGCTTATATCATGGAGGGTTGGATTGACATATTATGCTTTGGACTTGTGGAGAGAATGGTTTTTATGATTTTGTAATACATGCTCCTGAATATGTTGTGCGTTTCATTTCAATTTCAAAAAATTAATTCTTGTTTTCTCAAAAAAAAAAAAACAAAAATTATTTATATATTTGAGTAATGTTAAGTCATGATATGTGTCGAATTCTTATTAAAAGTGGTATTAGATCGAATTCTTATTAAAAGTGGTATTAGATAGAAAAAATAATGGCACGTGATTTTCTTATTTCTTCCTCTAATGAGAGAGCATTACATGACTAATAACAACGCTATCAATCATAATTTCTAACATTATTTTTTGATTAATTACTTTTAACAAAAAAATCAATTGTACATAAGATTATTAATTTAATTATTGATAAACTAAAATGTATATAACTATCTAACTTTTAAGTGGTGAGCTAAATAATTTTAAAAAACTAAATAGCTTTTGTTTTTTTTTTAGTAGTTTTCATTTATAAAATAAGGTCTTAGCATCTTACTAAAATATGCAACTAGTCTCATTTGTTGCAAAAGAACACTTCCAACACGAACTCCACTAATATCACACTTCACTACAAACAACTTATCAAAGTCAGGCAACGTAAAAAATTGAGACAGTGGACAACTTTTCTTACAATATTGCAAAAGACCGGGTTACTTGTACTAACTTGATGACAGGCCTCATGATCAAATTAGACTTTATCTGATGATAAAATTCGATCATCAAGTTGGTGCAGTGACAATCGGTGCGAGGCGTTGCGATGAGGCACGTAGTAAAGTGATGGCAAGATACAACAACGATTGCTATAGCGGGATGACAAGAGGATGCATCGATGAGGCGACACAGGGCAGCGATTAGGCAAGGCGAGACGGAGCTTGCTGGAGACAGTCATGGCAAAAGAGAGAAGAGATGGCCAAGGGCAGGAGTGGTGAATCTACAAATTGAGTGAGAACATTTTTGTCATTTAACGTTTTTGATTATCCTCTCAGTAACCCAATTATTTGTATAAGTAACATTTTTCTATTGCAAAACTAGTGGACTGCTCCCCCTATTGGCAGTTCCCTTTCTTCAAACATTCTATAAGTAGTGCTGCAATGCTGCTACTGAAGTTACATATAAATCGCCTATGAAATGTTGCAAGTCCGTGAAAACTCCTTACTTCAATGACCCTTTTTGGTGTTGGCCACTCTCTGATTGCCTTTAACTTTTTCATCAACTTGTACACCATCACAATTAACAACAAACCCCAAGAACAACAACTTGGGTTGCATGGAGCTACACTTCTTTGTATTAACATACAATTTATTGTTCAGCAAAGTTATTAGTACTTCTCACAAACGCTCAACATACTCATCACCGGACCGATTTTACATCAAAATAAACTACCACAAATCTGCCCATAAAAGATTTTAATACCTAGTTCATCAACCGATAAAGGTATTGGTTGCATTAGTTAACCCAAAAGACATTACAAACCACTCATACAACTCTTTCTTTGTCTTGAAAGTTGTCTTCCATTCATCTCTAAGTTTAATACAAATTTGATGATACACACTATGAAGATCAATTTTTGAAAACACCATGGTGCCATGCAACTTGTCTAGCATATCATCCAATCATGGGATAGGAAGTTTGTATCCCACAGTAATCTTGTTTATAGTTCAATTGTTTACACACATTCTCCAACTCTCATCCTCAGTGGCGGATCCAGGGAGGGGTTGGCACGGGCTCTTGTTTATAGTTCAATTGTTTACACACATTTTCCAACTCTCATCTTCAGTGGCGAATCCAAGGAGGGGCTGACATGGGCTGAAGGCCGTGCCAACCCCAACCGAAACATTTTATATATATACACACACATAGCCCCTCAAATTGAAGCTCCAGCCCTCCCCTTGGATCTCTCCTGAATCCGCCCTTGCTCGTCCTTCTTTGGTATTAGCAATGCTGGACCTACATATGAGCTCATGCTTTCTTGGATATGCCCTCTTCGAAGTAGCTCCTCTACCTTTTCCTCCAGGATCTCATTTCCTCCGGACTCATTCGGTAATGGGATAAGGTTTGGCAAGCTTGCCCTAGGAATTAGATCAATATGATGCTAGATGTCCCGCATAGGTGGTAACTCATCTGGCATCACCTCGCAGAACCCCTCAATCAATGCCTTTACTGCTTCTGGATGCTCTTCCCTTGAGTCATTCTCTACCCTGATTTCTTGATTCACTATCAAAGCATGAACTTCCTTGGATTCCCTACTCAGTCTCCATTTGACGCCTTGAATGTGTAAGGGTAAGAAAATTTCACCCCTCCACCTTTGAGGTCTTAAGATGGATTTTCTTCAAAGGCAACAATGTAAGCTTCACACCTTCCTTGTTCCTTCTCTAGCTTACAAGTATTGTCCCTTCTAGCGTGTTGTGCACTCACATCATACTGCCAAGGCCTACCAAACAACACATGACAAGCATCCATATCTACTATGTCACAATACACTTCATCTTGATACTGGCCAACCGAAAAGGGTACCTTGCATCTTTCTGTAACCTGGATTTTTTTAGCTGCCTTGATCCATCCGATGGTGTAAGGAGTTGGATATTTCTCCACAGGCAGTTCAAACTTTTCACAGCTTCCCTACCTATAATACTTTTACAGCTTCCACTGTCAATAATAATATCAAATAAACGATTATTAATAGTGCACCTAATTCGAAACGGTTGGTGTCGCTGTGTGTCCCCATCCTGTTTTGGCGCCAACATCATTCGATGCACCACATAATTCTGTATATCATCCTCCTCTTCTTGCTCATATTCATCATCTTTTCCACCTGGTTCGCAGTAATACTCTTCTTCTTCAACCCTTCTCCACAATAATCACTGCAGCTTTCCTTCTAGGACAGTCACTGGAATGGTGACCAAGCTCATTGCCATTATAGCACTTTATCGTCACTGGTTTAGCATCAAAATAGAACGATTTCTAGACCATGTTTCCATCAACTACTTTCTGCTTCCTTACATACAACCTTCTCTTCAGCATACTTATCACCACAAGCATTAGAATTTTGGACTGATTTGTTATGTTCAATCCTGCCACTGCGATTTTCTTAATTGCTGTAATTTCTTCTGGAAAATTCAAATCTAGATTGCTTCTCCTGCATTAATTCTGCCTTTAAAGCCATGTTCTTCGCTTCAGACAAGGTTTGCAGCACCTAAACCCCTATTTTATCTCTTATGGCTAGTTTCAAGCCCTCCAGATACCTCGCCACCTGCTGGCCCTCGCTTTCTCAAAGGTTATTGAGTTCGGCCAACCGCATGAACTCTGTTGTACATTCATGAATGGTTTTTTGACCCTGATGACATCTTTGGTACTGTTGAAACAAGATTTGTTCGCAGTCAGGGGGAAGAAAATCTTGTTGCAGTAACTGTTTCATCTGATACCATGTCCTGATAGATGCCTTTCCTTCACGCTGTCTACAGATCTATATTCGCTCCCACCATGCAGAAGCTTCTCCTTTTAATCTGCAGGCTACTAGTCGTACTCGTTTTCCTTCTAAAATCTCCATATAATCAAAGAATCTTTCGATCTCTACAATCCAATTTAGGAATCCTTCGATATTCGAACTTCCATTAAAACATGGAATATCTATCTACCTTCAATTGAAATTCGGTGATATCATATTCAGCGTTCCTACCACGCCCAAAACGTCTAACTGGTTCATCCATTAAGTACTCGCCATCATCAGAATCTTCCTCATAGGCTAGATTCCAACGTAAATTTGCAGCAATTGGCCTGTAGATAGGTTGGTCGTAAGCATCTCTATCCCCACAATTCCTGTCTGCGCCTAAGCTTAAGGCATCAAGACGATCTGCAATTTTATCAAAGCGTTGTTCTAAACATTAAATCCAATGATTCATTTGCTACTCCAAAGCCCTCAACGAGTCCCCCTAATTTAGGACCCCAGTTCCTTGATCACCGTCACGAGAATCATTGTTGCCAGTTGCTATCAAATCAGGAAAGGCAAAAGGCATAAATATGCCCTCCAACTTTACCCTTGGAGGCATTTGGCCCCCTCAACTTCAAAGTGCACCTATCATGTCGCTCAACTCTTAATTTTGAAATAATCGCAAGTACATCACTTGACAATTGGAAGCACGTGAGTTACACATGCTCTGCAAACCTTTCTCATCCACAATGCCATCTACAAATCCATCGATGAGACCACCATCCACAACGTTGGCGAGGGAGGCCAAAGGTGGGTCACCGGCAAAGGATACGAGAGGTGGGTTGGCAGCGATGGAGGCCAGAGGTGGGCCAATAATGAGGGAGGCGCGCGGTTGATCCAGCGATGCAAATCTTGACGTAACATAATCGTGATGGAGGTTGATCGGTCGGTTGGCGCAAAGGAGGCCAATTCAGCGTCTCGGGTCTGTTGGTTGTCTTCCTCGTACTTCTTCGCATGAGGGTGGTCGATCGATCGATTCAATGGGTCTCCTAGTCGTCTTCCTCAAGCTTTTTCGTGTGATGGAGGTCGGTCGATCGACACGAAAGAGGCCAAATCGGCGCGATGGGTCTCTTGGTTGTCTTCCTCGTGCTTCTTCGAGCGAGGGATGCCGATCGATCTATGTAGTGGAGATCGGCGATCGATCCGTCGTCTTCCTCGTCCTCTTGGTCGATGGGTCATCAGCAACAACACAGTTGACCCATCACACTCCTCTACCACGCGTGACTTCACGCACAATGCTAACACGAAAAAGAGATGCATTTTTGGTCTAAATTTACAAGGTGATGTGTGTTATTGTTCCAAAATTGAGAGTTAGGGGGCATAATAAGTCCACTCTCAAGTTGAGGGAGCTAAATGGCTCCAAGGCCAAAGTTGGAAGGCCATATTTATGCCTTTTGCTAATCAAGAAAATCGACCTACACTGATACCACATGATATAGTGACAAGCAAAAATCCCAGGCTAGTTCTCGCCTAGGTCTAAGAAACACTAAGGAAATAAATTCAACCTGACTTATTGGCTGTTGTATATTCCTCATCTAACTGTAAAGAAGATTATTTATAGAATGGCTAGACTCCAACCTTAATGTGAAAACCAAAAGGAAACCAACAAAAAAAGAAGAAAAAAAAAAGTTCTAACAAGACTGAAATTCTTAAACTTCTAGCTAGACTTAAATTCTTAAACTGAAATTCAATCACTAAAATTAGGCCTATTCTCTCTTCCCAAGAATCACTTTCTAAATTTCCTTTTGAGCTTTCTCTTGTCATCTTGATCCATAAATTTGATGGACCGTACTATATGTACCAATGAAATATACAAGTCCGATGATCAAATCGAATTTCATCCGATGATAAAATCTGATTTAACTTCGTAGATCGAATTTTATCATCAATCATCAAGCTTCATCATGAAACCCAAACCTTCATCCAAAGGCAATGATGACAAATTAGATAAGTGCATTTTTGTATTTGGGCATAACCAAATTATTTGTATAAGTAACATTTTTCAAATTTAATAGCTACAGCTTTTGCATCAAAAAGTCAAATATAATATGCATATTATTTTTTTTTTTGGGAAGAAATAGACCATTTAAGAGAACTTATTCTTACGAGTCATGTTATTTGTACTTCATGAGTTACATCATAAACTACATAATTCATCATAAATAACAAAAATATCTCTCACACCTTACTATCTCGCCTCATCACCTCGTGACACATTATCACCTTGAATGAGGGGTATTTTAGTTATACATCTCACCACTTCACATTGTCTCATCACCTCACTTTATCACTTTAGGTCAAAAATATTTTGAATATTTTAACGTCATTGTGTAGGTCAAGGTATATGTAATGATGTACCAATAACATTTTCCTATTCTCATTTGCAGGAAGAAGCATCTAATATGTGGCTCACATTTGTGATTCAGACAGGTTATCTAAGCCACCCTCAACACCAATCACAAAAAGAAAAAGAAAAAAGAAACGAAAGGAAACCAACAAAAAGATTTAACATAATTTCTGTATAAAAAAATACCATAATATTTTAAATTTACAACCTATTTTGGTAAAGGCTTGCTCGTTAGAAACTGCATAATGAATCAATACCATTCAATATAAAATCTTCGCAAAAAATTTCTCCTACCACATCATTATTATTATTCTTTTGGTAGAAAATAGAAGTTGAGAAGGAAAGAGAATGGTTGATGACACACCAGGACATCTATTGATGCATATGCTTTAAGAACTGCAGAAAAATATGTATCTTTTGTTACTCAGAAACTATAATAGGAGTACAACCAAAGAAGAGGAAGAAAGAATGAGGGCCAAAACCAAAAAAAAAAAAAAAAGGAAAGAATAAATTGATTTCTACTCGTGTAGGATGCAAAGCAAAATTCACCTTTGCAAAAATATTGACAATGACGTGGAAATGGGATCTTTTAATCGGGGAATTAGAGCATGAATGTTACTCAAACCAACAATTTGGTGGCGAGTCACAGCTGTAGTGGTGGCTTTGACTCAGTTCCAAGCATCGTCTAGATTTGGGACTACAGCAGAAGACAGCTCTATGTGAGATACTCGAACTGCACCTACAAGTCGCTCCGGCAACTCGTCTGTAGTGTTCGCCTGTCCATAACACCAAACGCAAATCACTCCTTAGCTTATCTGGAAATACAGCCAGCAATCTAAACACTTGTAACAACTTATAATAAGGCAGACAGAGAGCCTCACCCCGTCTCTGGCATCTAGAAATCATCTTTCTACCACAGCCGTAATAATAGATATGGGGAGGGGGGAAGAGAAGAAACCAAGACAACCAAATACAATGAGAATGACAACTAGAAATGAAACCAACATTCCACGGCTCTCCTAGGACCATGAGATTTTGATGTTTTGCTTCAAGCAATGATTTATGTAAAAAGGCTTCTCTAGTGTACAAGGCTCTCCACTTTACAGGAGCTGAGGGAAGGTTATTTTTTTGTAATGCATCCTTTTGTTCATTTTTTTGAAAGGCATTGTTTTCATAACTCAAATCTATAACTTTCCAATCACGAAGAAGCAACCCTATTGTTGCTATCAAGATTCAACCCAACCAATGATTTTTTGGGGGAAAAAAAAGGGTTTCTGCTTAAGATGCAAGTTATGGTCGATCTGACTTATTGAAGTATATACGTACCTGTACAAGGAAAGCCATGTCAACTACCAGTGTTTTAATTACACCAATTACAATCCCCAGAACTCCATTAGCTACAGTCGAAGAACCTATGTCAACATCAATCTACACAAAAAGCCAAAAAAAAAAAAAAAATGAAGCATTGTCAGGACAACTACATAGTGGTTAACTTGGATCAATCAACTATTGTAATACGTAAATTCTAGTGCTATTGAAGCAAAAAGGATCACTACCTCCAAGTATTTGGGACCACGGATATAGTTGCAGTCAACTGCTTTTCCCAACAAACAAGGGGTGCTACCAACACTCTGCCGCACAATCCATGAACCCTGCATGAGAGACACTTTATAGTCAACAACATATCAACAAGGCAATAAACGAAAAGGGTAGAAAAGCCACCAAGAGAAGTGAGAAATAATAGGAACACTTTCAGATGACAGCAATACAGATCTCAAACAGTAAAAACTAGGGCAGACTTGTTGCTATTGATGATGGCACATACACCACAAGGATTAGACCAATCTACAAAGACCTTGACATACCTTAGGAACAGATGGAATAAGCTTCAGTCGACTAGTACGGAACTCGTCATCACCATCAACAAACCGTTGCAAGAGAGACCCAGGTATTAATTCCTTTGTCACAAAATAGAAAACCATACTGTAGTGTGTTGAACCAGGAACCTGCCAAAACAAAAAAGAAAACATGTTCCTTTTCCATTCTCAGATGCCTCAAACTAATATAAGAAATAAGAGACTTACTTGCAAATTCATAACGATGGAAAAAAATCCTTTCTCTGCAGCAACCTGTAAAGAAATTTGCAAACAATGTTCTTTAGTACAATACAGCATGATGAGCATTTGCTCAGAAAATTATACATATCGAGATTCTTCCTAACTACAACTTAAACATCCAGCAATAGTCAAGGAAGCCAAGCACACATTATGAAAGTTCACCAATAACTGTGTACGTTACTTAGTGCTCACTAATTACTTCCAGAGAAAAAAAAAACAGTGGTCACTACACCCAAATCTGCTCGATACTCTACTTAGTGGAGGCAACAAGATAGAGACTAGATCCATCTATACTCAATTTGCTCTGGCTATGATTAACAACAATGATTATAGATAGAGACTGGATCCTACTTAGAGGAGGCAAGAAGATTATTAAATTGATACATAACTAACAAGGTTACCTTCAAAATCAATTATAAAGGTGTAGTTTGAACTGAAAAACAAGCTCTTAGATTTAATTCACTATAAATCCGCAAATAAGAACTTCCAGTAAAGTTCAGAAATAGATCATCTCTATAGGAATAGGAATGATGACCAGCTTAATTTACAAATTCTTTATCAGGGCTGATTTTAGAAAGCTAATTTTTAGAAGGCTGACTTATCTCTTTCCATAAGGACTGATGTATGAATTGCATACTTCCGTGAATTATTCAACACCCCCCTCAAACTGGTGAATGAATATCCATCATTCCCAGTTTGCTTGTAAGTTCTTCAAATCTTTTGATAGGCAATCATTTTGTTAGTAAATCAGCTAGCTGATTTTCTGAAGAGACAAAAGGTATATAAATCACCTTAGCTTTTATCTTTTCCTTGATAAAGTAACAATCAATCTCAACATGTTTAATGCGATCATGTTGCACTAGATTGTGTGCGATGTTGATTGCTAATTGATTGTCACAAAGTAATTGCATAGGACCATTGATAGAAACCTTTAGATCATCTAGCACAATCTTCAACCAAAGTAACTCACACAAGCCAAGTGCCATTGCCCAAAACTCTACCTCAACACTAGACCTGGCTGCTACACCCTGTTTTTTACTCCTCCAAGATACCAAATTTCCTCCAAAAAACACACAGTAACTTGTAGTTGATCTTCTATTCATAAGGGAGCCACCATAATTAGTATCAGTGTAGCCTAAGATCTCTAGTTCCTTCCCTAACTTGAATAATAGACCTTTTCCTGAAGTTGCTTTAAGATAACACAATTCTTCTAACAGCCAGCATGTGTTCTTCAGTATGATGTTGTATGAATTGACTCACAAGACTGACAGCAAATGTCATGTCAAGCTGGGTGTGAGATAGGTGGATTAATCTACCTACTAACCTTTGGTATCTCCCCCGATCAACCACTGGACTATCACTGTAACCTAACTTCCGGTTAGGTTCCAAAGGTGTGCTAGCTGCTTTGCCACCAAGCATCCTGGTCTCTTCCAATAGATCCATGGTGTATTTTCTTTGGAAAAGAAATATACCTTCCTTAGAGTAGGCAACCAGTATTCCCAATAAATACTTAAGTCTGCCAAGATCCTTGATGTCAAACACACGGGTCAAATGCTCCTTTAGTAACTTATGTTCACCACAGTCATTTCCAGTAACAATTACGTCATCTACATACACAAGTAAGGCTGCTAGAGTACCTTTCTTGGAATGCTTGATAAATAAAGTGTGATCCCCTCTACTTTGTCAATACCCCATTTCTTTCATAGCTATTGAGAATTGATCAAGCCAGGCCCTTGGAGACTACTTTAGCCCATAAAAGGGCTTTCTTTAATCTGCAAACATAACCTACATCAACTCCATTAGTAAAACTTGGCAGGAGTTCCATAAAAACCTCTTCATCTAGGTCACCATGTAGGAAGACACTTTTGACATCTAGCTGCATCAATTCCCAACCATAATAGCTAGCAAAGATAGTAGAATCCTCATTGTAGTCATCTTAGCCATAGGTGCAAAAATTTCCAAATAATCTATACAGTAAGTTTAAGTGTAGCCCTTGGCTGCCAATTGGACTTTATACCTTTCCAGTGTTCCATCAGCATTATATTTCACATTGAACACCCATCTACACCCAACTGGTTGAACCCCCTTTGGTTTAGGCACCATTTCCCAAGTTTTATTCTTTTCCAAAGCCCTCATCTCCTCATGCATAGCTTGCACCCAATTCTGATCTTGTAATGCCTCTTCTACAGTTTTAGGAATAGCTATGGAGTCAAGGGAGATCAGAAAACTCTTGTGGTTAGGGGACAGCCTGTGATAGGAAATGAATTGCGCAATAGGGTGTTGTGTGCATCTCCTAACCCCTTTTCTAATAGCAATAGGCAGATCCAAATCAAAATGTATAGGATTAGAATAATTAATGGATTGAGAACCATTAGATGGCTGAGTGAGTTCCATACCTAATTGAGGAAGAGATGATGGGCCCTGCTTAGCACATGGATTGGGTAGTTCCTTCCTCTTGTATATGAATGGTGAGCCCTTGAACCTGATAGGAGACCTTTTGGTCTGAACAGAGGGTGGAGAAACAAGAAAAGTTTGCTGGTCTCCTATTTTTATTGTCTTTGAATTAGGAGGAGTAGATAAAGTTGAGAGATTAGGAGGAGAATGTGGTTGATATGGCTAAGACACTTCCATGATAGGCAAATCATGATCACCAATAGTTGTAATCTCCCCCTTAGGACGAGAAGTAGAAGATTGGAAAAAGAATTGATTCTCCACAAAGGTGACATCCTTAGACACAAGAATTTTACGAGTAGGAGGGTGGTAGCACTTGTACCCTTTTTGGGTAGGAGAATACCCCAAAAAGACACATCTAAGTGCTCAGGGATCAAACTTATCCCTATGTTGTTTAGAGACATGAACAAGAGCTCCACACCCGAACACCTTAAGAGGAAGGGAGGTATGAAGATCAATTTCTGGGAAGTAGGAAGAAAGACACTGAAATGGGGTAAGTTGGTTTAGGACTCTTGAGGGAACCTATTGATTAAGCAGGTTGCAGTCAACACTGTCTCACCCCAAAAAGATTTAGGAACTGAATGTTGATGCAAGAGTGCCCTAGCAACATTTAGGAGATGCCTCATCTTCCTCTCCGCAACTCCATTTTGCTAAGGGGTTTCAACACAAGAGGATTCATGAATAATTCTCTCTTGTTGGAAAAGTGATTGAGGTGATTAAAATAGTTTCTTGCATTGTCAGTTCTGAATTTTTAGATAGAGACCCCCAAATTGAGTGAAAATCATCCTATGAAACAAAGGTAAGATGGTGTTGATGGCTGCTTTGTGATAGAAACCCCGATAGAAATCCAAACAACAATCAAATATCAATAGCTACCAATATTTTTCAGCAAAAAAACAAGAACAATCCAGGGCATTCGAGAGGCCCTTACTCTCCCAATTCTTCTATCCAAAAACTAGCTACCCTCTCCCTCTTCTTCTCAGCTCTTTATACCGCTCCTCTGCCCCTCTCTAACCGAATTCTCTTGCACATGCAGATTATTCCCTCAGCCTATGGATTACAAAACTACCCCCTTGGCACACATGCTGGTTGAAACAACCTGCATGTGCTAATTCCCTATTCTCTCCTTCATGCTTGCTGGTCTTTGGTAGGTTCAGTACACCGGTGGCCTATCATTGCTCCCCTCCCGCACTATCACCTTGTCCTCAATGTGAAAAATAGGAAATTGTTTCTGAATCATAGGGCTCCCAGGTGGTCTAGGACCCACTTGAGCTTGGAGTATGTGAATCTTGTCTTCAATTCGCTGGGTGGTCTCCATGATTTGCGATAGACCTGATGGCCGTAACACCCTAACTTCTGTCCTGATTTTTGCCTTCAATCAGTTAACAAATGTGCCCTCCAGTATGGCCACTGAAACTTCTCCCACCCGGGCCGCCACTTCCCGATCAACCATAAGGACTCGCTTGGCAAGCTTATTTAGATCTGAATACTCTTGAGTATAACCTCAGCTCATCACAAGAAATGGGTGATCACAACACTGGCGAAGACGCAATAGTAGTTCCAGAATAAAAGCATAATTATGGAGAACTCGTCCTTGCTCAACAAATTGGTCAAATTTCACCTTGGATCTTTTAAACAAGGCCTCGTAGAAATCTTTTTCAGCCTCTGTGAGTTCACAATAAATCACCTTAATGTCTGCTGGCGAAAGAACTATAATTGGCCTACCATCTCGATCTATGCTAAACTTCGTTCTTCTTAACATAATTGGCCTCAAAATTGACTGCACCAACTTAAGTCCTCTCTCATCACCCTCCTCGAAAGGCCTTTGGACAAGTTTATTCCACCATGCCCACTTCCCCCATGGTTCCACTCTCAAAAAACGAAGGAGACTGTAAATGTCCTCCAAATTGTTCTCATCAAAAGTGGTGGGAGATGGTTGGACCCTTGATGGTGCCCCAATCATCAATACGATGCCCTCCTTGGACGTTACTAGATCCACCGTCCTTGACATCAGATTCCTAATCTTCTTCCTCAGCTGAATCAATGCCTTGGCTGCTTCCAGTCTCGTCTTGAACTGGACGAAGCTGTAGCCCTTGGTCTTGCCCATGACCTAGTTGAAGATGACGTTGCAGTCCTCAGTCTCGACGCATGACTCGAAGGCAGAGACTAAGGTTTCTCGCGTCGTGTCCCACGTGAGGCCGTAGACGACGAACTTGCGACAAGATATGTCGTGATTTGCGACATCGCGGAGGCGAGTGAAGAGAAAGCGTCAGGCACGGCGGCGCAGACAAGGAAGTTAATCCGCTGGTACCTGGCGTAGGGCTCGAGAAGTTTCTGGATCTTCTCGGGCTTGGTCTCACCGGAGGAGGAATCATCGTCGGCGTCCGAATCAGACTGAATTGGCATCGCGATGTCTTTGGTTGGGACTGGAGCTTGGTATTTCTGAAGCTTCTTCTTCTTCCTGTGTTTCTTCTTGACGCTTTTGCTGTCACCTTGTGGTTGTCTAGTCACCAGCTTTTTCTTCTTCGCCTTCCCCTTCTTCGCCATTGCTTGAGCAGAGATGCGATGGCGGCACCCTATGGCTTCATCTTTCAGGTTTGCTTTTTTACCCACACGAATCTCTCTTCATCTCCTTCGCTCCCACTGAAACCATGACAGAGCCGCTCCGTCAAAGCATAAGGTCGCTGTCTCCAACTTCTCCGCATCGAACAACTGGGTCACAATGAAGTAGCGCTCAGCCCTAAAGACCCCGCCCTCTGGATCATCTCCCTCGAAGATGGGTATTTCCAGGCGTCTCCCACGGTACTCCTGCCTTCCGACACCATCGACCCAGTCGCCCCCTTCGCCACTTCTCCCTCCAGCTACCGGCGTTCCCTCCCTTGACAAGGGCGAACCCGCAGGTTGGTCTTCCTCATCACGCTCCCCCTTTCTCTCTCTCTCTTGCTTCTCCCATGTCTCCTCATTCTTCCTCTTGCTCTTGCTCACCCGCTCCTATTCTTCCCATCTCGCTTGCATCCTCGCGAACTGCTCTAGCAAGTTCGCTAGGTGTCTCTCCATCATTTGAAATGCACTCCTCATGGCATCATCTCCCAGTTGAATGCCTTCCACCCTCATCTTCAAATCACCGACTGGATCAATCAAGTTCACCATTAGGATCGAAATGCTCTAATACCAAATTGATAGGAACCCCGATAGAAATCCAAACAACAATCAAATATCAATAGCTACCAATACTTTTCAGCAAGAAAACAAGAACAATCCAGGGCATTCGAGAGCCCTTACTCTCCCAATTCTTCTATCCAAAAACCAGCTACCCTTTCCCTCTTCTTCTCAGCTCTTTATACCGCTCCTCTGCCCCTCTCTAACTGAATTCCCTTGCACATGCAGATTATTCCCTCAACCTATGGATTACAAAACTACCCCCCATGCGCACATGCTGGTTGTAACAACCTGCATGTGCTAATTCCCTATTCTCCCCTTCATGCTTGCTGGTCTTTGGTAGGTTCAGACATTCGGTACACTGGTGGCCTATCACTTTGTCTTTGAGTAAATATACCCATATCATCCTAGTGCAGTCATCAATAAATAATACAAACCACTTAGCCCCAGAACAATTGAGAATTCTAGAAGGCCCTTCCTTATACATCAGAATGTACTAAGGAAAAAAGAAACAAAAAAAGTTTATTGCTAACAGCATAAGGAACTCAATGGTGTTTAGATAGCTCACACACATCACAGTGAAAAGAATTAACATCAACCACTTTAAATAGATTTGGGAACCTGGTCTTTATTAAAGTAAAAGGTGGGTGCCCTAATCTAAAATGATGCAACCATACATCGGAGTGAGTAGAGGTGAGCACAGAGGAATGAGAAAGGCTGGATTGGTCTCCTGCAAGTAGCTCCCTACTTCTTTGTAGGTAGAACAACCCATTCAATGTCTTAGCAGCACCAATCATCTTCCATGTTGTTAGATCCTGAAACACACAGCCATGAGGTGAGAAATTCACACTGCAATTAAGGCTTTGGGCAAGCTTATCAACAGAAAGTAGATTGGAGGAAAGGCTTGGAACATATAGGGCATGTTGGGTAGGTAGAGATGGGTTCAAACAGACATTTCCTTACCCAACTATAGGAATAGTTTGGCCATTGGCAATGGTTATTTTCTTGGAGCCAGTTATTGGTTCATAGGTTTCAAAAAATTCCAAATTAGGTGATGTGTTCAATTGCTCTAGAATCTAAAATCCATAATTCATCCCTACCTGTATATGAGGCAAGTGAAAGCTCAGAATTAAGGCACATACCTGCTTGAGTTAAGGAACATTCACCTTAGAGAGTTTTAAGGAAAGATTTTAGCTTCCCAATCTCTTCTGCATTCAGTTCTCCTAAGTCTAAGGAGGCTATAGAGTTAGCCTTTTTAGTTGTCTCCTCTATTTCTTTAGTGGAGAGATAGGCTCTTCCCTGATTCTTTGGCTACAAGTTTTTGAACCCTCCAAATTTGTTTAGTACTACCTCCTTACCATGTAATTTAAAACATGTATCTCTTGTATGTCTAAGCTTTTTACAATATGAGCACCAAAGCCCCTCCTTTCCCTGCTTTGATTAGGACTGCTCTCTGCCTTGCGGAGGGTTCATCCATGTCCCCTGCACCTTATTAGTTACCATAGTCAATCCCTCCATGCCATGATCATAAAACATGGTTGCCCTTCTATGTTCTTCACTTCTCACTATACAAAAAAACCTCATTAGTTGACAACATTTTTTCCCTGCTAAGTATTTGAGCCTTACTTGATCGAACTCAAGGTTGAGACCTGATAGTGATATAATTCCAACCAAAAATCATTCATCTGGTTGTAATATTCAGTTACAATTAGACCCTTGCTTTGTACTATTGAGTTTAGTCCTAATCTCATACACAACCAATGCATCTTGCACCTTAGAATAGTTTCTCTTCACGGTTTCCCAGATTTCTCTAGCAGTAGATAAAAACATATAGTTTTTACTTACCCCTGGAAGCATGGCACTCCGCAACCAAGACATCAACATCGACTCTTCCACATCCCAAGTAGCAAAGCTTGGATCCGTCACCTTAGAGGCTGGTCCAATGAGATGGGATATCTTCCCTCGACCCTTCAGAAAAGTCCTCACCAATTGAGACCACTGAAGATGGTTTCCACCATCCAATCTGTAGGAGTGGTGCATTCTCGATAGTTCACTGGTCGGAGCTCCACCGACAGCTTGTTCAATAGGCATTGCTTCTCTTGTTGACATAGGAGAAGTAGTTTCAGATATCTCCGACATGACAAAGGAGATATGGCACCAGAAAAACAAGGGAAAAATAGAGAAGGGACCACGGCAATGAAGGCTCACAAGAGGGGAAAAAATTGGTGCAATGAAGGCACACTAATAATCAGAGGTTTTAGGCTCTGATATCATATAGAAAGTAGGCTGATGAATGTAGAATAAACAAGAATAATTCTCTTACTTTCATATCTATGCATGGTATTACATTCCCTATTAATAGGATGAGATTTACACTTTAGGAAAGCAACAAAGAATGGAAAGATACACTATACACTATACAAGGAAACAAAAGATACAACACAAAATTTGGAAACCATAATATTAGGAAATCTCTAAAACTGAACAGCTGTCTAAATATGGAGGATAGGATCAGGTCTGATTTTAGAAAGCTGATTTTTAGAAAGGCTGACTTATCTCTTTCCATAAGGGCTGATGTATGAATTGCATACTTCCATGAATACTTCCGTGAATTATTCAACACTTTATAATCTAATCTCAAGAGGCTTGAGGCCCCCAAAATCACCTAGCTCCAAGTCAATAGTTATGCAACTGTATTGATAGGATAAATGCTCTGCAGATACTGATTTTCACAGGATCCTAATTGCACGCCCATTATAAAATATAAATATTGTTTTAAACATGGAAATTTTCTACCAGAAACCTTGCACATTGATTTCAAGTTTTTAAGTGGTGAACCAATATTGCAAATGCCACAAAACTCTATATGGTATCCAATCTTGAATAAGAAAGCTGGTGTATCCATTTTACAAGTTCTTAATAATTCTGGAGGTTGAATAAGAAAATTTCAAGTGGTAGACCTAAAATTTACTGGAGACTTTGGGCACATCAAATCAGTGGGAGAAATAAGACAGCCGAAAGCGATAGCTGAGGTATTACCAGATACCAGTTTGCTTTTACAAGCCCCAACTTCAAACATTAAACAAATAAACAAGGAAACACATTCACATTGGCACCCTGAATTTACCCTAAGGTAGTGAAAAATGAGTTAGAGCCATTGCAGTGGCGTCCAGATGCGGTGTCAAATCTGCAAGGATTCTAACATTTTCGTGGGTGGATGCAGGTAAAAGAGTTAATCCAAGATCACAAATTAAAGATTGGATCATCCATCAGAACTTTGACAGAAAACTCTATTAGAGTGGTAGAGGTGATGATCAGGAAAAGGAATAATATTTGGTTCAACTTTTAGTAAATTAGGATTGGATCATCCATCCAAACTTTAACGGATAACTCTATTAGAGTGGTAGAGGTGATGATCAAGAAAAGAAATAATATTTGGTTCAACTTTTAGTAAATTTGAATTCATTCAATCTCAAAATAACAAAAAAATCTGGTTAGGTTTTTAAGAGAATGGTTCAGTTTTTAACCGAATAAACCAAAATTTATATCAAATTACTAAAATATCCCTAAGATATAAATAGTCCTATTAGGTATCAACGCTAGGTTTTCAATTTCAATCTTTCTTTGCTGTATGATCTACCAAAATTTAGTTTGATTCATTTATTTAGGTCAATTTCAGTTATCTCAGCTATTTCTATTAATATAGTTCAATCAATTTTTCTTGATTTGGATTCAGTTCTGTTTAAATCAATTTTTCTAAATTTCAATTCAGTTCAGTTTTACTATAAATTAATCAGTTAACCAAATTCACTGAAAGCACACCACTGAATAAAAGGTTAGGATGCAGAACTATTACATTTAAAGTTGTTTTAGGACAAAAGATAAAAAAACAAAATTTTGCGAAGATTTAAAGGGCTAGCTGCAAAGAATACCTAGAGTAGAAAAGATCATTATAGAAGTTAACTTAAATGGTAATGTGGGCAAATAAGTGAATGGGAATAGAGATGTACATGGAGGTTATGAACACTTGATCTAGTACTATGTCCAAGAAGTGGGATGAACACTTGATTTCATATACAAATGGCTTATCAACTATTCAAATGGACTACTTTCTTATGAGACAAAACTATTGTCTTTGTTGTATGGATTGTAAAGGTATACCGAGAAAATGCCTAACCACTAATCGTAGGCTTATAGTTCTTGATGTCCATAAAAAAAAAAAAAAAAAGAGGAAGAATGAAACAGAATGAAATCCAAGAATTAAATTGTGGGATTTAAAAGGTGAAAAAAAAAATTTTCAAGGAAAAGAGTGTGTGGTGGAAGAGATCAGTTTATAGGAGAGGCTAACCAAATATGGATTGAGATGACCATTGCTATTCAAAACATGGTAAAAATGGCTCTAGAAGAGTCAAAATGGAAAGGTTTCAAACCAAAAAAAGTCTTATTGGTGGGAGGAAGGGAAACCAGACCCCACCCACCCCCCCCCCAAAAAAAAAAAGAAAGAAAGAAAGAAACAACAAAAATCAAAACCAAGAGAGCTTCCTACAAGATTTTACTTACATGCCATAAAATCAAAACCAAGAGTGCTTCCTACAAGATTTTACTTACATGCCATAAAATCAAAACCAAGAGTGCTTCCTACAAGATTTTACTTACATGCCGTAACAAATATAACTTCTTTCTTTTTTTTTTTTTTTTTTTTTTTGGGGGGGGGGGGGGTGGGGGGGAATACCCCCATAATGAATAAAACCTCAAGTGATATATTTTTGCAAAAATAGAAGCAACGAACACAATTAACAAAACAAAGAAAATCTGATGACAATTTGTACCACTGGCTTGACACAAAGTATGGAAAAGGATATACATATATATATATAAGTTAGCAAAAGCAAGAGAAAGAAAAACAAGGAATTTGAACCAAGTTAAATGCATAAAAGACAAAATTCAAAATTATTAAAGTGAGAATATTGTATTCTTGATAGTGTACTAGAAGGCATTCAATGGGTATATATAAGGTCTTTGTAAAGGGTAATAAACACTTACCTAAAAAGGTGATAAAACAACTACAGAACAATTACAAAGAATACATAAAAGATCTATAAAATATTCTAATATTCTGCTAGTATTCTCAACATATTCTGGCATCCCCCCGCTGGGGGGGGGACCATGGTCCCACAAGTTTCAGATTTTTTTTCATTTACCTCCTATCTTTCAGGACTCTTTCACATACCCCCATCTTTCAAGATTTTTTCATATGCATTAGGGTTTTTCATGTGACATTTAGAATTTATTTATAGTTTTTGTAAGAATGAAACATCCCAATATCTTATACAAAGGAAACAAATAAGTGTAATAGTTCTGTAAAAATAAAAAGGAACATATATTTTCTATTATATTTTTATTTAAGCAATATATTTTGATTGAACACATAATTATATTCATGCATTAATTTTTTGGCTCCCGCAACAATATTAGTCACACTCGCCCCTGTTCACATCCTCCCTCAAACTCAATAAGCTAAGAAGTTAGCAGACTTGAGTTTGAATACCAACTCAAGAAAAGTGCCTAGCTAGATGAAGCAGCAGTTGCACATTGATGTAGACAACATGACAGACAACAACCCTAGCTGGAGGAAGCAGCAACAAGATGGGCACCGAGAGGCACGGCCGAAAAGATGCAGGATCAGTGGGAGGCATATCCAGAAAGATGCATGGCAGGTGAGAAGTGATAAACCTGACATCACCCAAGAAAGTAGACCGAGTTGTAGCTTGAACAAGGGCATTGAACAGAAGGCCTCAAACCCAGTGGCAGTGGCAACTTCATAGAGCAGCAATAATGGCAAAGGGGTCTTGTCTGCAATACCACCAGTGAGCAGCAAGTAAAAGGGAAAGCCACAACAAAAAGCTCTCAATAAGATGGCAAAAGGAGACCCAAAGAGGCAGCACTGGTGAAGAATGGAAGCAAAGCGCCAGTGCCAGCAGGACAATGACCAGATCTGATCACTGACAACAGGGAAGACCACCAGTGAGTAGCACCCTGCAATAAAGCACATCTCCCTTCTGTCACGACAACCATGCACTGTGGCAAGTGCAACAGGGAAGACGTGTGCTTCCTGTGCTGTAGCAAATCCGACAACAATTCTGGCTGTGCGGCAGTGAGCCCGGACCTGGCTGAGCTTGGCCAGAAAGGACAATGATGGCCAGCACGAAGACGTTGAACCAAAAACAAGTCACCAAAGAAGGAAAAACTGCAGCAAGAGAGAATGAACCTGCTGCCATTGAAGATCTGCGACTGCCACTGTGGTGATAAAGAGATCGGCGACCGGTGGCAGGGATGATGTAGCAAAGAAGACAAATAGAGGAGAAACAATAATGAAGGAAAAACAAACAAAATGGGCAAAACACATAATATTGGCAAGGAGGTTGGTCTTAACACAATCAATCTCATGTTTGAGGAGAACATGAGGCTCCCACATCAACAAGGCTTGGATACCATGTTAAAGTAAGGGAATGTTATATTCTTGTTTTTGTACTAGAAGGTATACAATGGGTATATATAAGGTCTTTCACTAGCCTAAAAAGGTAACAAACAACCATGGAAAGATGACAAAGGATCTATAAATATTTGAACATTCTAGTAATATTCTCAAGATATTCGAACAAAAATGGTCTAGTAAATGAGAGGATGATACAAAAGGAGTATTTCTTGAAGTTATTAAATGAAAGAGGAAGAACAAGTGTTAGGTTGGGACAACTTAGTAACACTAAGAAAGATCAAGATTTCAAGTTCTATAGGCGCATTTGTCTAAACAAAATAAAACAATTTATGAAAAAAATAAAGAATAATAAAGAACTTGGACCAAATAACATCACGATAGAAAGCATGAAAATGAATATGAGAGAATAGGCAGTTTTTTAGTTAATGAAATATTTAATGTGATCCTTAAATCAAAAGAACACCAGATGAGTGGGGAAATAGCACTTGAACGCCTATTTATAATAACAAAGGCGACATTCAAAGTTGATTATTATAGAGGGACTCAAACTAATGAGCCACACTATGAAACATTGGAATAGAGCACCTAACCCAAGGTTAAGGAGAGAAACCAAGGTCTTAAAAAAGTAATTTGGTTTTATGCCTGGTAGGTTGACAGCTGAAGCTATCTACTCACTAAAATGTCTAATGAAAAAGTCCATAGATAAACAAAAAAAATTGAAAATGGTATTTATAAACTTGGAAAAAGCTTTGACAAAATCCCCAAAGAAGACTTGAGGAAGATGTTAGAGAAGAAAGCAGTTTGGATAGCTTATACACAACTTACTAAAGACTCGTATCATCAAGGCAAACACATATACCACTTGTCAAAGAGATATGAGGTTTTTCCAGTTACTATTAGATTACATTAAGAATCTGCATTGAGCCCTCACTCTTATGAAGAATGAACTCACAAAGCATATCCAAGAAAAAGTGCCTTGACATATGTTGTTCTACATTCCTTGGATGAGATGAAAGAATGCGTACATAATAAACCTAGACTATGGACAAATACCATAAAATCCAAAGGTTTTAAGCTGAGTGGATTAAAAATTGAACATGTCGAATGTTAGTTCAAAAAAATGGAAGCATGAAGGATGTCATTGTGAGGCTTGCACATTAAGTCATCTCAAGAAAAGATCAGTTTAGATACCACGGACAATTGTTTAAAAAGAATAGGAGATTATAAAGGATGTTATTTGTAGAATCAATGCAAGATCATTAAAGTGGAGAAGTGTGTCCATCATTTTATACTATTTTAAAATCCATTTAAATCTAAAAAGGTGGTTTTATCAAATAGTTATAAGACCATCTTTGTTATATGAATCAAAATTGTTAAGAGTAAAAATGATAATATAAAAGATAAAATTAACTCCTTATCGAATAATTTAAACTTTAGACGAGATGGTGGTTAATAATTTAACATGGTATTAGAGTAAACAAGGTCTTAAATTCAAACCTCACAACTAGATATTTAAAATATTGCAAGTGTTTGGACCAATTATGCAGTAAAGCATAGCCACACGTGAGGGGGTTTGTTGAGAGTGAAAATGATAATACAAAAGATAAAATTAACTCTTTATCTAACAATTTAAACTTTTAGAAGAAATAATAGTTAACAATTCAACAATAACATTAGGCAACTAAGTAACATATAAGCATAATTAAGATGGAAATGTCACGATAGATATTCAACCATATAAGAAAGACAAAATAAACATGAGATTATTATATGTAAAAAGACTGGACTGATGTCGATTGGAAATAATGTGTAGAAGGCACAATGAAGATGGTTTGAACATGTGAAAAGAAGACAAGTAGTTGACAGATATACCTACGAGGCAAATGCAAATATTGGAAAAGTTTGTAGCAAAAGGGGGAGAAAAACCAAATAAAACCTGATGGTAAATCCTCAAACATTGTTGATAGTAAAAATAATAATATAAAAAATAAGGTCAACACTCTATCTAACAGTATAAACTTTTAAATGAGATGGTGGTTAACAATTTCAACATGGCATCAGAACAAGTAAAGGTTTTGAGTTCAAACCTCACTGTTAACCCAATATTTAAACGGGTGCACATGTTTGAACTACTTATACATTGAAGTATGGCCACACATGTGGGGATATGTCGAGAGTAAAAATAACAATATCAAATATCAAATTAGCCCTCTATCTAATAGCTTAAACTTTTAGATGAGATGGTGATTAACAATTTCAACAATAAAAAATGATATAATGGCCTTACAAAGGACTCGACCATGGACAGAGATAGCTAGAGGGTCTAGAATTCATGTAATAGACTTGACTTAGTAAGATTAAGGTTTGTGATTGTTGTTGTTCTTGTAAACAAGGAAACACCTCAAAGTCCTTTTTTCTCTTTCCTTTATACATCAACAATATAAAGTGCAAAATGCTATGATACAGACTCTTCTTTCTCCACTTGTATTTTGATGACACAACATAATGCACTAAGCTTTCAACATATAGTTTACATCTTTTTGTTCAATGTTTTAATGGCATTTGATCAAATGGTTTTGTGTAACTTAAGCTCACTTTCTGCACACATCAGGCAGAAGCAGACCCAACCCTCCCCTCTCTGCCCCATGCCAGAATCCTGACCTGGATAACTTCTGTTGATAACCCCTCTACACAAATCTTTGGAGGTGAGACAGGGACACCATAAAATAACGGCAATCCACTAGCAAGTTAACATCATATGACAGCAAAATAGACAAAAGAAAGAACCCAATAATGCAATATGAGAGATAAACGCATGGACACTTACTTGAGCAGCACAACCCCGGCGCCTAGCAACATGATCCATTCGTTTTGCATCCTTGAACCAATCAACAGCAACAAGATCCATCAGATGCTTACCTGCAGGAATCTTCAGATGCACATTGCAAAAACTAAATTAGAGCAAGCTTAAAGGTCCCTAAGATTTCCCAACAAAAGACAAAAGATTAGCAAACCTTTGATTTATCATAACAAAAGCTCTTGCTGCGAACTCTAAAGTTGTTTCCATCAGAAATTCTCCAGCAGTCACGGGCATTGTCCCGGTCATCACGTCGTAGATTACCAGAGAAACAGGACAAGTCAATTTGATCAGTCTGCTCTTCCTCTAAAGCAGGAAAAGAAATGTCAATGGATGCCCCCACTAGATTGAAAATCAAGGACTTCTCAAAGATGAAATAAACAAATGTAGTCATCAAATACCATGTTTCTTGACTTCAAACTCAAGGCTGGTTGAGCATGCCTGAAATTTTTTGGGCAGGAGAGAGAGAGAAACAGAGAGTGCAAATTCAGGAAGAAGTAAATGAAAATAATAATAACACACAAGGACAACACAAACCTCTTCCTCAGGAATTTGGAATTCATCATCCTCATCAGAGTCTTCGTCCATCATCACTGCATTTTTGTTCGCAGCACTAATTTGATCTAGTGAAGGACTGCGGCAAACAGAGTTCACCCGGAGCTTTTGAGACTTCTCTGAAGATACAGAGGCTGAAGACATATTTACCATAACAGGGATTCTTGGAGGAGCAGACCTTTCATCAGTTTGAGAAAAATATTCACGAAGTCCTGCAGTAGAAAAGAATGAAACAAGCAGTCAAACAAAGCAGAAAAGAGAACTCCTTTTGAAATAGTGAATAATCAGAGAGTAAATATGAATTTGGAAAGTCTCAGAGCAAACTCTACAGAATCATTCTAATACTACTAGCCCTAGTACATTTCAAAGGCAATTTTCTCCTCGTTCATAAACAAAAAAACCAAGAGAAGCAGCACAAATCATCAACAGCAAAAATCTGAACGACACTGCAAAGGTAAATAGTAAACAAATAAAAGAACTCACCTGCAACACTATTCAACATCTGAAGGAGGCAATGCTGCTGAAACGAGGAAATGTAACCCACGCCCCACCCTTTCAGATCAATTTGCATAAGGTGTTGTACCTGTGTCCTTGGCCTCCCATTCCGAGGTCTCAGCGGGGAAATATTGAACCCACCACCTGAGCACATCAGAAGTATCAAGCCAGAGATTATTAGCACGCATATTACATGAGAGTGAGAGAGAGAGATTTCTCCACCCAACCCAAAGGAAACAAGAAGAAATTTGGAAGTTACTTTCAATATGTGCACGCACAAATCCAGGTTGTGGACCACAATTCTCATGCACCCTAGAACGAAATAACACAACTGCAAAGTAGTAAATAAAAACACAAAGACATTTAGATTGGGAGCAAAGTTGGAAGAACAGACAGGGTCGACAAGAAGGATGATTGGAAATATTTACCGTAACTTCCATCATCATTTCGGCGCCAGTAACGTACATAACAAAGGTCACGGGGCCACACAAACCTGCAGAGCACACAACCAATCCAAATTACTTATCTTTCAAGAAATAAAAATTCAAAAAAAGTAAAGGGAACAATAAAGATGGAGATATTAGAACTTCCAGATAGTCTGATGACCAATAATACAAACATCAGAAGTTTTTCAGCATTGAACTGGGAATTCCAAAGCACTGCAGCTTTAAAAGCCTTGCATCTTTGTCAGGAAATGCAAACATCAAAAAACATATTTATAACAATAAAGCTTGCAGCTTGAGTGTAACAGAGCTTTTATTCAGGAAGTGCTATATTCTATCACCTACACTAAAAGCTCGAGTGTTGCATAACGTACATGACACAAGAAAAATGCTACATAATCTCGTACTGGCTCTAAAACATTCTTCAAAGCTAGAGTGATTTTAAAGGATTGCAACTGCAGTAACCTTAACAACTTTATCATGCAGAGTACTCGGAAAAAATTTGAACTACTCATAATCAATACACCCACAATTTGATTGTCAAAAATGTCTATCTCAAGGTTACTAGGTTTTGAGAATACCAAGCATTTGATAAATGCTCTAACAAAGCACTTCCAGGATATATAATGTTTTCTATTAGACAAAAGATGCATGTTAGACCATCTAATTCTTAAGAAGGGGTCATAAATCTGTCACAACCTGCTTGTTATTTTTATTTCTAGTTTTACTTATTTTGCATAAGTAATTAGTTATTGATTTTATTATCTGATTAGTCTTAGTTATGGAGTGATTTAGGAGGTTATGTAGTAATTAAGGAGCAGTTTCTAGTAGTGGGGGAGTGGTGATGCGGTCACCAATTAAGACCCGTCCCAAGACTGACCCGACCCAAACCGGGTAGCCCAGAGCAATAGCGCTGGAACAGTTGTGAAACTTCATAAGTTTTAGGATTCTACTTCATGTTTGATTAGAATTTTATTTTTGTTAGGATTCTAGTTAGATTTTATTTACAAGTATTAGATGGATTAGCCAAACTCTATAAATATATCTAGAAACTAAGGGTTGTAATCAGTTTTATTATTCAATAAATTCCAGCAAA
Organism: Diospyros kaki; assembly: GCA_036245055.1. Classification (NCBI taxonomy): domain Eukaryota; kingdom Viridiplantae; phylum Streptophyta; class Magnoliopsida; order Ericales; family Ebenaceae; genus Diospyros; species Diospyros kaki. The sequence goes on from BSEG01000007.1 coordinate 35,853,732, forward strand.
CCAATTTGGTTCTTTTTTTCCAACAAGCAGTTTCGGTTCTTGCGCCTAGTTAAGAGTCCAATTTTGGTCGTTGAAGTTTGTTCTCTCAAGGATGCTTGAAATTTATTGTTTCAAGGGTTTCTTTGTATATTTTCTTTACACACGCACTACATGCTACGTCAGGTGATATCAGAACGGTTAATCAACCAACTAGATGACCAATCTTAAAGGTAATAGTAGCAACCACCCTCGTGATGGTGATCAAGAGTTGTCTGCGGTTTGGAGAGCAATCAAAGAACAATAGGAAGTAACTCGTACCATCCAACAGCAATTGGAGCAAATCAGCAACCAATTGGGCACCTTACTACGAGTTGATGATGACAAGAACCTGAATAATGGGGTGAATCAAGCTGAACCGAGAAGACCACCCATTAATCATGTCCTTGTAAATCCTAGAAGACCAATGATTGAAAATAGCAATGAAGATGATGATCTTGGTCGAGCAATAGTTAACCCTAGTGGAAGAGGGGTTAGGAGGAATGCGCATCAACACAACCATTGGGGCAATGATGAGTATAAACTAAAGATTGACATTCCTACCTTTAGTGAAGATGTTGATATTGAGGGGTTCCTGGATTGGATCACTGAGGTTGACCGATTTTTCGAATACATGGAGATCCCAGATGACCGACAAGTCAAGTTAGTGGCTTACAGATTGAAGGGCAGTGCATCTGTTTGGTGGGAGCGATTGAGAGAGACAAGATTGAGGGAAGGCCGACACCCAGTTCAGACATGGAGACGAATGAAGCAGCTGTTAAGAGGTAGGTTTTTACCCCCTGATTATGAACAATACATGTTTGAAACCTATCAAAGATGTGCATAGGGAATGAAGAGTGTGAATGAATATACCTCTGAGTTTCTGAGATTGGTAGAGAGAAACCAATTGTCAAACAGTGACAATCAATAAGCAGCTCGTTACTTGAATGGATTGAAGTTTGTTATTCATGATAAAATTGGGGTTCAGACGGTTCTAAGTGTGCAAGAAGCAAGGAACTTAGCTTTAAAGGCTGAGTTAATGTTGAGTGAGAGAGCCCATAATGACAACTATCATCAGTATAGCATGAATGAAAATAAACAAGCAGCTTTTGATAAAGGTAAGTCGGTTCAGGGAATGCAACCTTTCAATCAACCTAATATAGTCAACCCTAATAAGGCTACAACGGGGGGAAACACTCGAGGTACTACTTTTAATCTTTCAAAATCCAATAAGCCTTATGCAAAGCCAGTTCTCTTAAAACTGTTTCAAGTGCAATAAGGTTGGGCACCAGTCTAGTGATTGTCCAAGGAGAAAATCAATTAATATTATAGAAAGGGAGGAGAAAGATGTTATTGAAGAGGAAGTATATTGTGGGCCTAATGGGGAGGATGACGAAGAAGAATACGGACATGGAGAGTATACCTGCATAATGAGGAAGTTAATGCTATCTCAAAAGAATGAAGATACTACTCAGCGGCATAAGCTTTTTTGCATGAGGTGTACGGTGAAAGGAAAAATATTTGAGTTGATTATTAATAGTAGAAGTCAGGAGAACATCATAGGAAGAGATGTGGTGGTGAAGATGCAACTAACTCCTAAAAAACATCCAAGCCTTACATGATTGGATGGATCAAAGAAGTGGGTGGCATACGCATGGATGAACGATGCAGGTTGTCTTTCTCTATTGGTAAGTACTCTGATGAAGTCTATTGTGATATTGTTGATATGGATGTTTGCCATATTTTATTTGAGAGACCTTGGCAATTTGATGTGGATGCTAAGCACTCGAGTAAGAAAAACACATATCAGCTTGAGAAATAGGGTGTGCGTTATACTTTGTTACTCGTAATAGAAAAGAACTAAACCAAAGCTTCTAAAGTGGAGGGGCGGAATTTTCTTACCATTACACATAAGCACACTGAGTTTGTGAGGGAGTGTAAGGATACTCGAGAGGTTTACTTGTTGGTTGTCAAGGAGGAGAACGTGAGTGAGCCACTGAAAGTAAATCAAATTCCAGTGGAGGTGTAAGGATTGTTGAAAGAATTTCATGATGTGGTTCCTGAGGAGTTGCCTAATGAGCTACCTCCAATGAGGGATATTCAACACCACATTGACTTGATTCGTAGTTCTAACTTGCCTAACTTACCACACTACAGGATGAGTCCTAGGGAGAATGAGATTTTGCGTGAGCAGGTAGAGGAATTGTTGAGAAAATGGCACATTCAGACTAGCATGAGTCCATGTGCAATGCGAACATTATTGACACCAAAGAAAGATGGGAGTTGGAGGATGTGTGTTGACAGTAGAGCCATCAACAAGACTACTATTGGGTACAAATTTCCAATTCCTAGGCTCGACGACATGCTTGATCAACTTGATGGGCCTGTGGTTTTTACCAAAATTGATCTCAGAAGTGGTTATCATCAAATCAGAATTCAACCTGGAGATGAGTAGAAGACAGCTTTCAAAACGAGAGATGGGTTGTTTGAGTAGTTAGTCATGCCCTTTGGACTAACCAATGCACCGAGCACTTTCATGACACTAATGAACCAGGCACTAAGTCCTTTCATCCTTTCATTGGTAAATTCGATGTACTGTATCTTGATGATATTTTAATATACAGTAAGTCTATTGATGAGCATGTGGGGCATATTCGGGAAGTGTTGATTGTGTTAAGGAAAAACAAACTTTATGCTAATTTGAAGAAGTGTAATTTTATGAGTGAGAGCTTGTTGTTCTTGGGCTTTGTTGTAAGCAAAGAGAGCATAAAAGTAGATGATGAGAAAAAAATGCGAGCTATTAAAGAGTGTCCAACCCCTAAAAATGGCATGATGTGAGGAGTTTTCATGGGTTAGCAACTTTCTATATGTGATTTATTAAACACTTTAGTAGTATTATGACTCCAATTACTGAGTGTTTAAAGAAACGGAAGTTCCATTGGGGTGAAGAATAAGAGTAAAGTTTTGCCTTGATAAAAGAGAAGTTATATACCACTCCTGTCTTAGTTTTGTCAAGCTTTGACAAATTATTTGAGGTTAAGTGTGATGCGAGTGGAGTGGGTATAGGTGTTGTATCGTCCCAAGAGAAGAGACCAATTGTATTTTTCAGTGAGAAGTTGTGTGAAGCCAGAAGAAAGTGGTCTACTTATGATAAGGAGTTTTATGCAATGGTGAGGGCTCTTAAAACATGGGAACATTACTTGATTGCCAAAGAGTTTGTTCTTTACACGGATCACCAAGCTCTTAAGTACTTGAGTAGCCAAAGGCAACTGAGGAGTGATAGGCATGCTAAATGGTCTGCTTTTGTTGATAAATTTCCATATAAAATTGTGCATAAGTTAGGACAGCATAATCGAGTGGCGGACGCTTTGAGTAAGCGTGTGGATTTGATCAAGACCCTCAGTGTTGAGACTATTGGGTTTGAGTGCTTGAAAGAATTATATGCGACAGACGATGATTTCAAACACATGTGGGAACAATGCATGTCTCAGCAACCATCAGGAGACTTCTATGTGCATGATGGGTTTCTCATGAAGCGAAATCAGTTGTGCATCCCTTGCACATCCCTTTGTGAGAAAATTATTTGGAATTTGCATGGCAGTGGCTTAGCAGGGCATCTTGGCAGGGACAAGACTATTGAAGCTATTATGGGAAGGTATTATTGGCCAAGAGCAAAGAGAGATGTTTCTATTATTGTGGCCAAGTGTTATGTATGTCAAATAGCTAAGGGGCAATTTTCTAACGCTGGTCTCTACATGTCATTGCCTATTCCCAATGCTATTTGGGAAGATTTGTCTATGGACTTCGTGCTGGGGCTACCGCGAACTCAACGAGGTATGGATTCTGTTTTTGTAGTAGTTGACAAGTTCTCCAAGATGGCACATTTTCTTCCATGCAATAAGACGACAGATGCAGTAGCTACAGCCAAACTGTTTTTCAAGAAGGTTGTTAGACTACATGGAATCCCTAAAACTATCACTTCGGATCGTGATACAAGGTTCTTGAGTCACTTCTGGATTACCTTGTGGAGGATATTCAATTCATCTTTGAATTTCAGCAACACAACGCATCCCCAAATTGATGGACATACAGAGGTGATGAATCGTACCTTGGGAAATCTGATTCGTAGTGTTTGCAAAGACAAGCCAAGACAATGGGACCTAATCATAGCTCAAGCAAAATTTGCCTACAATAACGCCATGCATAGCTCAGCAAGAAGATCACCATTTTCCATCGTATATATGAAAGTTCCTAATCATGCATTGGATTTGGTAAAGTTGACAAAGGTACCAGGTTTCAGTGTTTCAACTAGTGACATAGCCGAGCAAATTCAAGCGATTCAAGAAGATGTCAAGCAAAAGTTGCACAAGGCGAATGAGAAGTACAAAGCGGCAACTGACAAGTATAGCAAGCATGAGGTATTTGAGATTGGAGATGAAATCATGATATTCTTGAAAAATGAACGAATTCCAACAAGAAAGCAAAACAAACTCAAGCCAAAGAAATATGGTCCTTACAAGATTACAAAGAAGGTCAATAACAATACTTATATTGTGGATTTGCCTAATCATATGAGTATTTCTAAAACCTTTAATATTGCTGATTTTTCTTTGTATTTGTCGAATGTTGAGTTATCATACATAGATAATAATTCGAGGACGAATTCTTCTCAAGTGGAGGTGAATAATGCGGTCGCCAATCAAGACCCGACCCAAGGCTGACCCGACCCAAACTGGGCAACCCAGAAAAGTAGCGAAACTTCATAAGTTTTAGGATTCTACTTCATGTTTGATTATGGTTTTATTTCTATTACGATTCTAGTTGGATTTTATTTACAAGTATTAGATGGATTAGCCAAACTCCATAAATATATCTAGAAGGTAAGGGTTGTAATCAGTTTTATTATTTAATAAATTACAACAAACTAGGTCGATTTTTTTATTTTTTTTTTCCAACAAGCAATTTCGATTCTTGCGCCTAGTTGAAAGTCCAGCTTTGGTCGTTGAAGTTTGCTCTCTCAAGGGTACTTGAAACTTATTGTTTCAAGGATTTCTTTTTGTGTTTTCTTTACACACGCGCTATATGCTACGTCAAATGGTACTGCTCTATACAATTGTGAGCTGCTTGTATATACAGCCATGTCATATGCCTATGGTTATAAAGGCACGGGGGGGTATTTACAAATTGTAAAGGCTACATATACAGCCATGTCATGTGCCTACGGTTATAAAGGCAGGGGAATATTTACCCATTGTATAGGCAGTTTAGGCCTTACTTAAATAAGTTGTTTGGTAGTTAGGCGATTATGCTATTTTTGAATTTGGTTGCCTTTAGCACCTTTTCCCAAGCGGTGGATCAGTATATAACAAACTGATCCCACTCCCTTTTGAGGCATCCATGAATACAATTGATAATTCACTTTTCCCACCTCAATTTGCTCTCTCTCTCTCTCTCTCTCTCTCTCTCTTTCCCCCTCAATCCTTCTCAATTCTCCCCAATTCAGAGGAGAATTTCCTTGCCAAATCTAAGAATCTGACAAGCCATAATCCTCATGGCTAGGGATATTAATATATAAATCATCAAGTTTATTGAATTCTCTCTATTCTCTGCCAAGTTCTGTCTATTTTTCTTCCCCATTCTCTCAGATTCTCCCCTCATCTTTGTCAGTTCTCCCTAATTTCAATACGCTCCTCCCTCAATTCTTGTTATTTCTCCCTCAATTTCTAGTTCTATCTTCTAAAGAAACATCAATTAGGACTAGGGTCCTAACATTTGGTGTCAAAGTTGTCCAATTCTTGGCTAGATCTAGGCATTTCCAACCAGACTTTGGGAGGCGAGCAGGACAAGCCAATTTTTGAAAGAGGATCAGAGGCAGTTACAGAATTACTGGAAGTGAATTTTGAAGAATTTGATTTGTGCAGATGGCCAAAGGAACTCTTGAGAGAATTCAATCGTTGAATAAAGTATTCAAGGAAGAGTTAAATAAAAAGCTAGACGACTTAATGATTATGATTTCAAAGAGATTTCAAGTCAATCTACTAGCAGAATTTATTTCAAGTTCTAATGTAGAATTCATTCAAGCAGGCACTAGGGTCATTCCTCATATTTCTATTCAGAGTGAATTTTAAAGAATTTGAATTGTGCAAATGGCCGAATGAACTCTTTGAGAAAATTCAATCGTTGGAAAAAGTATTCAAGGAAAAGTTAAATAAAAAACTAGACAACTTAATTATTATGATTTCAAAGATCTTTCAAGTAAGTCTACTAGTAGAATTTCTTTCAAGTTCAAATGTAGAATCGATTCAAGCAAGCGTTGGGTCCTTTCTCAGATTTCTGACTTACAAGAAGCTGAGGTACATCCCGAATTGGATGCAAAGAAAGGAATGGCAGTTGCAAGAAAAATCATTACAGCACCATTGGAAGAGATATCGATTGAAGATGGACCCTTGGGGTACACCAGCAAGCAGGCAGCAAAAGATGTTGTACCATTGAAGAAGGTTACGATTACATCAACTCCAAATCTTGAAGATTTCACGCCTACTATTCTTGAAAGAATGGGTACCCCTCCATTGCCTAAGGTCAATGTAGGGTTGCAATCGAGGCTCTGCAAACCTGAGCTCAAGCTCGAGCTCCTACTCGAGTTGAGCCTAAAAGCTCGACTTGAACTCGAGCTCGATTAACATGAACCGAGCTCGAGCTTGGTTGGAGCTCAACTCAGGCTCAACTCGTCAATTTGGTTGACAAGTCGAGCTCGGGTTCGCCACCACTAAAAGAGGATGATATGTGGCAACGACAACAGATGGAGGGGTGTGCAATGGCAGCAGAGAGGGAGGATGTAGCGACAGTCGACAGCGAGAAGCAAGGCGGTAATAAGAAGGTCGACAGTGAGAGGTGAGGCAACGGTGAGAGGAAGACGATGAAGGAAAGAGCAGCAAGCAAATGTAGACTGTTGGAGAAAAAGAGGAATAAGTGGCGGAGAGGGAGGATATAGCAACAGTCGGCGACGAGAGGGTCAGCGATGAGAAGACGACGGTGAAGGAAAGAGGAACAAGTAGACTGTTGAAGAAGACGAGGAACAAGCGGCGTGGGAAGGGAAAAAGAGAGGAGAGAGAGGAAGGGCTTCTTGGGGAGAGATACCCACAAAATCTAATAAATGATATAAATTATAATGATGATATGTATGTATATGTATATATGTTAAATAATATATTTATAAAATATATATGTAATATATTATACATGCATATATTATCTAATCATAAAATAATATATTTATAAAATTATGAATAAATTTATTAATGTCTTTATAAACGAGCATATTTTCACAAGCTAATCACGAACTTCTAATCGGACCTACTCGCGAGCCTTTAATCAAGCTAGTTCACGAGCTAACGAGACAAGCTTTACTGAGCTCAAGCTCGGCTCGTTTACAAATCAAGCTTCAAAGTTAGGCTCAAGCTCAACTCATTTACCTTAACGAATGAACTCGAACGAGCTTTTATCGAGTCGAAGTCAATGCAAAGCTCACAAACAGCTCGCCTCATTTGTGACCCTAAGTCAATGCAAAGCTAGTAATGGAGGATTTACTGGATAGAGCCAGCGAGGAGGAAAAAGAAGTTGACATTCATTCTAACAAACTTTGTTGATCGTTTAAGCACCATTAAGGAAATCACTGGAAAGAAAGGTCTAAGAAGGATGAATCAAAAAGAGAAAGCAGGGATTGGGTGAAGAAGGGAGGCCAAATGTTAAGATTTCTTAGGGACAAGAAATCTTTTAAGGATGAGGGAATGTCACGACCAGCTTGTTATTTTTATTTCTATTTTTACTTATTTTGCAAAAGTAGTTAATTATTGCTTTTATTATCTAATTATTCTTAGTTATGGAGTGATTTAGGAGGTTATGTAGTAATTAAGGAACAGTTACTAGTAGGGGAGGAATGGTAACTGCACTATAGAATCGTGGGTTGCTTATATATACACCCATTACCCTCATGGCCGAGGATATAAATGCATGAATTATGTAGTGTTCTAAAAGGCGGCTTGCTAGGCGCTAGGTGGCCCTTGGCCGCCGCAATTAAGGCCAAATCAGCCCCTCTAGGCGCCGGCCCGATTAATGGTGCCCAATCAGCACCTAGCCGCTTGGATCGCACACAACCTGGACTTGTCGCCGCCTAGGTCGTTCACTCTTTCTCATCGGACGCGGCCTAGTCTTGTCGCCACCTAGGTCGTTCACTCTCTCTCGTCTGACGCAGCCTAGACTTGTCGCCTTGCTCCTTACTGCTTGTTGCGCCATCTTCATCCTTGTTGCTTGCAGCAAGTTACAGCAAGCATCATCTTGCTGTTGTTGTTGCTTGTTCATCTTAAATAACATCAAAAAATTAAAATTAAAAAAAAAAAAAAAAATTTCCTAGGCGCCCTAGACGCTAGGCCCCCGTCAAGCGCCCAACTAGCGCCTAGCGCGTTTTAGAACACTGGAATTATAAAGTTTATTGAATTCTCTCTGTTCTCCCCCAAGTTCTGTCTATTTTTCTCCCCCCATTCTCTCGGATTCTCCCCTCATCTCTATTAGTTCTCCCTCATTTCAATCTGTTTTCCCCTCAATTCTTGCTATTTCTCTCTCAATTTCCAGATCTATCTTCTAAGGAAACATCAGTTAGAACTAGGGCCCCGAAAAAATCAAACAAGAAAATTTGAATTACCACAAAGAAATCTGTCAACATATTGCACACAAGCACCTGATTTAACAAGTTTAGCACATAACCCCAATCTTACCATATTGGAAACTGATTTAACAAGCTTAGCACAAAGAAATCTATGTATCAGAGCCTTGATTTAACAAGTTTAGCACCTGAGTCAATGAAGTCACCACATAACCTCAATGTTACCGTAAATGCAATAGCTAAATTGCATTCAGAATAGACAAGCAAGTTTTTGATATTAAGGAAGATTATTACATTGAGAACCAGTCTAACTGCAGTCTGTGATAGAGTATTGCAGTATGTCCATCCACCTCCTCAACTAAGCTACCATATTGGAAACTGCAGTCCCACCTACACAACACACAGGAGAATGCCACGGCAAGAAAATCAACAAAAAAATGTAGGAAGCATAAATAATATCATAATTTAGAACACCAATCAAGGACACACATGGGCTATTCTCAGACCTAAGAGCTATGCAGTCACCAGAAACAAAGTTGAATTTATTATGGCCATCCACTGGAATATATGCCCAAATATCAAATTTTCACAAAGTTTTAGATAACAGTCTACCAGGACAAAACCTCAAAACAAGAACGTAAGGAGAAAATTCACTATGACAATGTGCCTTTCTACCCTAAAACAAGTCCATTAAGATAATAGACTTATATTCAACAACCAAGCCTCAGGGTGGCATATCAGGGATAAGTAATATTTGCCCCCACCCTAAAAGTGAAATATCATGGCATATATACATATATATACACACACACACACACTCTAACTAGGGGCAGTGTACATGTGCAATGCCTGTGATAATTTTGTGCCTAAATATATACTAAGAACTATTAAATTAATAATTGTTCCATTATAATGATAATTTAGAAACATAAAAATATACAGAGAATATGGGGATTAAGTAAATTATTTACCACTATATGAATGTTGAATCAATTATTCATCATTAACTGAATTTTGTATTTAATTTATAAGTGTTACCCTTTTGCTAAATAAAGATACTGTAGATATGTTTGCCTCGAGTTAACCTAGAAGATCAGTGAAGGCAGTGGAATAAAGCGGCTAAGGTCTAGATAGGCGGTTGGAAATTCTACCCTAAATGTAATTAGTGTAAGTTTGGGGGTCAAACCGGAATTATCTAAATTTCAATTAGTTTCATTGGGATGTCCGCCCCTATTATAAATAGAGGGCAAGGGGTAGCCAGTTGGTACGATTTTCTCATTCCATTGAAATGAGTCTTGTTTCGTTCTGAGAGAAAGGCTAGTGTTTTGAGATAGCATTGTAATCTTGGCGAGCGAAGGTTTGATGTCATTGGGGATAGAAGAGAGAGATCAAGAAGCTGGTGTACTGATCATTCTTGGCAATAAAAGACTGCTCTTAGGGGTGTTTGACTGTTGGATGTAGGGTTGCAATCTGAACTAGGATAATCACTGGCTTCTTGTTTGGTTTGATTTCATTTAATGTTCTGTTCTTTCAATTCTCTTCATTTCTGTTTATGTTATCTCTTATACTGTTGATACGAGAGTGGGTAAGAGATTGAGAAAGATCTGTTTTGTCTATTATATGCCTAATCCAGTGAGTCTAATACAACAGATACCTTATGCCCAAAATCAAGGTTTTAGATACATGAAAAAAGGGTTATTTTATGTATAATTAAGCTTGATGGGTTTCATAATAAGATGAAATGTAACAATATTGAAATAAATAAAATCATTCTAGACATTAATTATGGAAAAGCCAAAATAAGATCCTAACAAATGCACAGTAGGTTGAAAATTGCGGTGAAAACGTCAATTATATGAAATACTACCAATATGTAGATTCCACCCTTATTTTTTTTTCTCCTAAATAACATAACCCTGAAAACTTATCTGTCACAGCCAAAGGGGTAATATTGTAATTAGTCCTTCAGTTAGTTGAGGTAGTTACTCGGGTGTATGGATTAGCAGATGTAGGCGGATGTAGTGAATCATAGCTAAGTGCACATGGCCACTTGGCTGGCCAATTGGCTGTTCTAGAAAATGTACTAACCGCCTCCCTTATAAATGAGAAGGCTACAACGAGGATGGGGATCATGTGAGAATTCTACACTGATCTTTTCCCTCCTTTTCCTCTCTCAAATTCTGTCTCTCTTAATCCCTCTCTTTCTCTCTTTTCCCTCCCTTATTTCTCTTCTCCTTCTTTCCCGCCTATTCGACCTTCTCCCAATTATGGAAAGGCTCCTAATCAGATCGAGAATCTGACAATTGGTATCAGAGCCAACGACTTGATCGCTAAGGATGGCTGACGGCACCAGGGCAAAACAGATAGAATCTAGATTGGATGCTATGGAGGGTGGAATGCAACAGTAACGAGAGCAAGTGGAGGACCGTTTGGATCTGTTAGAGCTGGGCATCAGAAAACGCAGGAGGAGATTAATCGAAGTCGATCGGAATATGCTACTAATCTGGATCGGACAGTGGATCGAGCAATGAATGGGCTACGGGAGGAGATTGCGGGGCTCAGCCAACAGCTTAACCAGCAATTGAGTGTTGCCTTAAGCCTCTTTGCTCAACAACCGCACGCCAGTTTACCCATGGATTTTCCTCCCAGAGAGTCATCGACGCCAATCTTGATGATGCCAAGGGAGAGACGGAGGTATAACGGTCAAGGGGAGACCGAGGAAGGAATGGAGGCTGATCAACACAATTCGAACCGTGGAGGAGGAGGAAATCACTTCACGATACAAGGACCAAGAATGTACATCCCTCCGTTTGAAAGGGACAGGCCGCAGTGGTGGATCAGGCGGTGTGAGAGAGTTTGTTACCAATATCGGGTGGTTGAAGGAGAGAAGGTGAACACCACAGCCGCTTACTTGGATGATGTAGCTGACACCTGGTTCCAGAATTGGAGCCGGGAAAGGGCTGCATGGAGCTGGCCAGAGTTCGTTAATGGACTTTGTAGCCGATTTGGGGAGAAGACCAGGACGGACGTTATTGAAGAATTCAATAAGCTGAAACATAGGGGAACGGTGGAAGAATACTAGGTACGATTCGAAGAGCTATGATCACTCTTTTTGCTAGCTCGCCCGTCTTTGGATGAAAGTTATTTCGTATCTAGCTTCATTAGCGGGTTGGATGATTTAATCCGACCTACAGTCAAGATGCTTTACCCAATGTTAGTGGGGCAAGCCGCGGAACAAGCCAGACTCCACGAATTGTCACTAGAAACCTTTGCCAAGAGGCACCGATTGTCGGCTAAAGGAGGGAGGGAGGAGACATCCTACACTGGGATGAATAGAAGCAACAACCAATCCTGGCCAAGGAATGGTACATCAGGAAGAAATCCACTGGTCCAATTACCTGCCAAGGCTCTGCCTATAGAGCGGAAGAGACAATTGGGACTCTACTGCAGATGCAAAGAAAAGTATGGAGCGGGCCACCAATGTAATATGATGTTGTTAACAATGGAAGGGTCGGGAGAAGAAGATAAGGAGGAAGAATAAGAAGAACCTGTCGAGAATGAAGAAGGGGGTGAATTGTCTATGCATGCGTTGCAAGGCCAGACCTCGGGCAAGGTGCTTAAGGTGAAGGGTCTAGCAGGGAAGAGGGTGTTGGTAGTCCTCATTGACAGTGGTAGTACTGATAGTTTCCTTGATGAGGAAACAACCATTGCATTACAATGCCCCTTACAGGAGACCGCTCCACTCTCTATCTTGATAGCCAACGGAAGCCAGATGGTGAGTCAATAAAAATGTGTGGGGTTCAAATGGGTGATGAATGGGCATGAATTCTCTGTTGATCTACGAATCCTAAGATTAGGGGGATGTCATGTTGTCCTAGGGGTGGATTGGATGCGAATGGTAAGTCCCATGGTCTTTAACTTCAATACCTTGGAGGTCACTTTTGAGAGGGAAGGTCAGAAGATAACTCTAGTGGGATGCCAAGGCACAGGTGAGTGCAAAGCAGTGACGGGGGAAAGAATTCAAAGACTATTGGAGCAGAGGGGAACAACCATAGGGCAGTTACACTCCCTATATGCCCGAGAAATGGAAGCTGAGGAAGATGAGGAAATTGCACCAGGCAAGTAAGGAAGTGGGAAACAAAACTTGGCCAAATCTTTACCCTCGACAGACAATCAGGTACACTCTAACGGCCCAATTCACACATTGTTAATGGAATTTGAGGATTTATTTGCCACACCTAACACACTCCCTCCTCCCAGATTCCTTGACCATTCCATACACCTTAAACCAAACAGTGAACCCATAAATCTCTAAGCCTACCGCTACTCCCCTATACAAAAAGCCGAAATTGAAAAACTAATCAAGGAAATGTTATCTAAATCCTGGATACAACCCAGCCAAAGCCCATTTGCATCTCCGGTCTTATTAGTAAAGAAAAAAGAAGGGTCATAGAGGTTTTGCGTGGATTACCAGCAGCTTAACTCCATCACCGTCAAAAACAAATTCCCCATTCCCATTATCGAAGATCACCTTGACGAATTAGCTGAAGCATCGGTTTTTTCCAAACTGGATCTCACTTCAGGATACCACCAAATCTAAATAAACCCGAAAGACTATCACAGAACAGCTTTCCATACCAACTAAGGACATTATGAGTTCGTGGTCATGCCCTTTGGCCTCACAAATGCCCTTGCAACATTTCAAGCCCTCACGAACCATATCTTTGCTCCATACCTCCGGAAATTTGTATTGGTTTTCTTTAATGATATTTTAGTATATAGTTCGAACCTTAACCAGCAGCTAAACCACCTAAGGAAGGCTCTTGAAATCCTCAAACACCATCAACTCTATGTGAAAAGATCCAAGTGTACTTTCGCAAAGGCAAGAGTGGAGTATCTTGGCCATATCATCTCAAGGCAAGGGGTAAGTACTAACCTGCAGAAAATCGCAGCTATGTCACAATGGCCCAAACCCAAGACCCTCAAGGAATTGAGGGGATTCCTAGGGCTCACAAGCTATTACTGAAGGTTCATACAAGGGTATGGCTTGATCTGTAAACCCCTCACCAGTTTGCTGAAGAAGAACAGCTTCCAATGGAGAGTTGAGGCTAACAGTGCTCTTGCGTCTCTTAAAGAGGCCATGACTAAGGCATCCATTTTAGCACTACCGGACTTCTCCAAGGAATTAATATTGGAGACGAATGCCTGCGATTCAAGGGTAGGGGCAGTACTAATCCAAGGGGGCAGGCCAATATCCTATTTGAGTCAAGCTCTAGCCCCAAGACATGTAGGCCTAAGTATCTACGACAAGGAGCTGCTAACCGTTCTAATGACAGTGGAGAAGTGGAGATATTACTTGGAAGGCCGACTTTTCACCATTCGGACCGACCACGAGAGCCTTAAATTCCTGTCCCAACAAAGGGCTCACAATCAACTACAAAGGAAAGGGATTTCAAAACTCATGGGATTTGATTATGTAATCCAATATAGGAAGGGGCGAGAAAATTTGGTGGGTGGCAGACACTTTGTCCAGAAGAGAAGTGGAGGGCAGTGCCCATGCCATTTCAACCTTGATACCAGATAGGGTGCAAGGCATAACCGCCAGCTACGAGAAGACTAACTGGATCCAAGAATTACTGGTTCGACTATCGGTACAACCCCAAGAGGACTCAAGGTATACACTGAAGAAATGATTGCTCAGATACAACGGCAGGGTGGTCATTGGCGAGGATGAGAAATTGAAGAAAAAGATCCTACAGACTCTACATGAGTCTCCTATAAGGGGTCGCTCAGGACTAAATGTAACATACCACCGGGTGAAGCAACTTTTCTACTGGTCGGGACTCAAGAAGGATGTAACTCAGCATGTCCTAAGATATACCACCTGCCAACGATGTAAACATGAGCAAGTGCCTTACCCCAAGCTCCTCCAACCCTTGGAGATACCTTCCCAAGTGTGGGAGCAGATAACCATGGATTTTATTGAAGGACTGCCCAAGTCTGAAGTCTTTGACACTATATTAGTGGTGGTCGATCGGGCAACCAAGTTTGGCCACTTCATTGCATTGGCGCATCCCTTTACAGCGACAGAGGTAGCCCAGAAACTAATGGACCATGTATTCAAGCTACACGGAGTGCCACAAGCCATCATCTCAAATAGGGACAAGATTTTCACTAGTCAATTCTGGAAAACCCTACTTCACGACCTGGGAATTGGGTTAAGGTTGTCATCAGCTTACCACCCGAAGACCGACAGCCAAACAGAAAGGGTTAATCAGTGTCTCGAAACATACCTAGGGTGCCTATGCTTTACCCGACCACAGAGCTGGAACAGATGGATCGCATTGGCCCAGTGGTGGTACAACACCAACTACCACACTGCCCATAAGAGAACTCCCTTTGAAGCTCTATTCGGATATTCCCCTCCCATAATTCCTGATATCATGCACTACAGCCCTGCAGAAACTACAGCAGACCAATACTTACAGGCCAGACAAGAGGCCTTGCAGGTTATTAAACAGGAGCTTACTTCAACTCAGCATTGCATGAAACAGCTGGCAGATAGGCACCACACGGACCGCAATTTTGAGGTAGGTGAGGAAGTTCTTCTAAAAGTGAAGCGATTTCAACAGCATCTTTTTGCCAAGGGGCCTATATCTAAAATCAGTCCTAAGTACTATAGACCCTTCAAGATTATCGAGAAGGTGGGGCCAGTGGCATACCGACTACTTCTTCCAAAGGGAGTGGGGTTGCACCCAGTATTCCATGTCTCTCTCTTGAAGAAGGCGACTAGCACAACAGCAGGAGTCAGCCATGAGCTGCCAGAACTCCAAGAAGATCACATCGTTGAAGCAGAGCCTAAAGCCATACTGGAAAAACGGGTGACCTACCAAGATTCTATGCCACTCACACAAGTTCTAGTGCAGTGGACGCACCTGCATCCCAACCACACAACTTGGGAGTATCTTCCCGATCTTCTACAATGGTTTCTGCAGGCCACTAGTCTCCTTTAATTTCTTGGGGACAAGAAATAATTCAAGGAGGGGGAGTTGTCACAGCCAAGGGGGTAATATTGTAATTAGTCCTTTAGTTAGTTGAGGTAGTTACTCGAGTGCATGGATTAGAGGATGTAGGCGGATGTAGTGAATCATAGCTAAGTGCACATGGCCACTTGGCTGGCCAATTGGTTGTTCTAGAAGATGTACTAACCGCCTCCCTTATAAATAAGAAGGCTACAACGAGGATGGGGATCATGTGAGAATTCTACACTGATCTTTTCCCTCCTTTTCCTCTCTCAAATTCTGTCTCTCTTAATCCCTCTCTCTCTCTTTTCCCTCCCTTATTTCTCTTCTCCTTCTTTCCCGCCTATTCGGCCTTCTCCCAATTACGGAAAGGCTCCTAATCAGATCGAGGATCTGACATTATCCTCATCAAAAATTGAAAGATTCATTAAATAAGTCCCAAAAATCTTAAAATATAAACTCACCAAAACTTCCGAAACTTAGAACAAACCAGTTCAATATATATATGTTTGGACATGATTTCAGGCCCAACAAAAAGAATTACTTGACATGTTTTTATCATCAGGAAGCAATTTAAAAGCCAGTCAGTCAGACTACTGATATACACACTGTCAAAACAGAACCAATATATGATTGTAACTTTGCTCATTTGAGTATAACAATTTACCATTGTTATAGAGAAAGTCGCCTTCTTTATAAACATATTGAACCATTGTTATAGAGAAAGTCGCCTTCTGTATAAACATATTGTGTACCATTTCACACTGACATTAGAGGCTCTAAATCTTTAATGGCACCATTTTCAACATTTTCCAGCTAATGAATAACTTAATTGCACCAAAGTTTGGAAACAGTATGACAGATTATAACAATAAGGCCACTAATTCCGTATCTAATCTATGAATAATGGGTGCCAGGTTCACAGCATATCCAAAATCCATAGTTCTAAACAAACTCAATAACCAAGAGCTGACAACTTTTGAATTGCTTATAAGGTCTAGTCACTGAAACATACCATAAAAAATATACCAAAAAACATCTTCCTGATGATAATTGCCGCATTAAAATCTTAAAACTAACAAAAGAGAACTCACTCAAACCGTGTTGCATCCATGCTCATAACAAGCTCAAATATTTCTTCACATGTAGCCTCCACAACCCCTACAGCCTTCATCGCTTTACTACAGCTTTTGGGCTGCATGAAGAAAACCTTACATGAGGTGTATCCCCTGAAACAACAAATTGCATATGCAATCAAGCTATGCTGCTGAAACAAATCAAAGAACAACTCCATACGAGTAAATCAACTTCAGGAGGCTCTTCAAAAATGCGAAGTCCTGCAGTTAACCAGCAAAAAAAAAAAAAAATCAATAACAGGGACTGACACCACTAAGACATGTTCAAAAATTAAATTATCCCAGCTTTCACTTGACTAGCCTGTTATGAATTAAGATGCAGCAAGCATTCAGATGTGAAATAACAGAAGTACAAATCAACTAACCATTTTGGCATTGAAGAAGACGCCAATGTTTTCTAGAGAATGCTTGATTGCTGGTATTCTGGTTTGACAAATCTGAGTCTAGTCCCGTTGTCCAGTCAAATATTGATTCAGGAGGACCTAAAAGAGGACACTGATTAAGAAATGCAGCCAAGGATTGCACTAAATGTGGGCACAGAAAAAAAAAAGAATAGGAGCAACCATTTCCAATAGTTGTTCTCCGCATCAAATTTGCATTAGAATCATCTTCATCCTCTTGCACACTAAACCTAGAGATTAGAAGTTAAAAACAAAAAAAAATCAAAACTGAAGCATGTCTTATGAAAAAAGTGCTATCCAGAGTCATTATAACAGGAAATTAAGAGTGCAACAAGAAATAGTTGCATCCCTAAGAAACTGAAACAATAAAAATAATACAAAACTACAATCATGGATCATCTAAGAACATTGTCATTTTTTCATAAAAATCTCCAAGCTATAATTCAGCATTCGGGGTCAATTTGGCAACTTTTATGAGTAACAGTGCAACGGAGGCTTGAGGGCTTGTTAAGGATGCCAGTGAGGGCCATCCCGACGTTCAAGAAAGGTGTTCCTTGCTCTCTGAATAGTACTAAAAATACCTACCTGATTATTTTTCTTTTCTCTCTCTTTTTTTTTTAAATTTGTGGGATAAAGTAACAGTTAGGGCACATCAGTAAAGAAATCCCCCACACGCGCACACACTTCCTTTCTCCTCCATAGTTTATCATTATTGATCAGCCATAATATGATAATTCTTCAATCCATCTGCCAACCTTGAGATCTGCATGAACCCCTTTCTTACTTCAACTTTACACACTAAAACCATCATCCAATGTCATAGTATACAGATCAAACATCCACCTTACGAAATGCTGTCCTAAGTCAACTCTGGGAATACAGGACATGACCAGGACAAGAACCCATCTTAACTTGCTTGTGCCACAAGTGTTCATTTGAAGCATGGGACCCAGACATCCTGGCAATAATTCTGGAGGTTCATCTAAGTTCACCTATAATTCTCTGCATTATATTGACTCTGAGCCACAGCATTGATATTAGGAATTCATTAAAGCAGTCCAAGTCCAACTCCCGCTTGTAGGACTCTGCACAGAAAAGCAACGGTTTCATTTTTAAGCTTTTAGGAGCAGTTTTCAGGTTCCACTGTGCCATTATTTTCACAAGCTTTAGCATCCTCACTAGAATATGATAATGTGCTTCGGTTGTTTATGCATTTAACACACTCTCACAATTTTAAAAGATAACTTCTGCTCCAACAAATGCTCCTCCCCTTTAATTTCTCTAACAATTCCATGCCACAAAGCTCCACTGACTTCAAAATCAGAGCAGACAGCAATCAACAACTCTGATCCTTTTATGGTAAGTAAAATAGGATTATTATTATCATTATTCATTACCCCAAGACACTAGCAATTGCTAATATTGACACCCTATTTCACAATCAACATTTCACTGAGGAAGAAAATGACCTCCAGCCATGAGGGGAAGGAGAAAAAAGAGTTTCTGTCAGAGTGCACGTAGATTGTCCAATTATTATGACACTGGCATCAAGATTGCACCCAACATTACCAACCATTAAGCACACAGCAAACAAAATAATTTAGGCACTTACTGGCTTTCATGATCGGAAGAGGAAGATTTCCTTCCATTCTCAATTCCAGATTTGTATTCGAAAGATATGTATTTGTTGCCATTTCCATGTAGTGACCCCTGATGCTGCTAATAATCATTATGTAATCAGTTTCAGGTGTATGCATCAGTAGAATGAAAAAATTATAGACCTATATGCAGACAGAACATCATGTGCTTATAGAACAGTACAGGAGTATGAGCATCAGTAAGATTTGCCAAAATACTTTTCACCTTAGTGATTACAAGGCAAAGCAAAAATCCACCAGTGGAATTTTATCTACAGCCGGTCCCGAGCCCAGATAAAGGAGGAGGGTTGCATTAGGTAGCCAACAGCTAACATAAAACTCATTGGATCAAAAAAGAAACATGAATTCTAGACAAAGGGAAATCTAGGATTCATGTAACCAACCTCACATAGTAGGATAAAGGCTTGATATGTTGTTCTTGTTGTTGTTTGATTACAGGGTAAAGCAACACAACAAGAGATGTGAAAAACCAGAAACATATTTTCCCTTGCACTTAGTTGTGTAATCAACTATTGTCTATTTGCATGCTTATTGATTTTGTATTTATTAATTTATTGATATCTTTGTTATGAAGGACAGAGAAGGGGGAATGTAGCCTGAGAAAATAAACCTGATCCATTATAAATTCGATTTTTTCTTTCCAGATAAGAGCTTCCTGGATGTTAAACGCTGCCATCTGAAATACAAACAGAACCAATGTAAATTTACACCAGTCTGCAATATACATATAAATATACGAACATATCATGAAACTTTAAAAAAGATCAGGTAGAACATAATGAAGTCCTCCACATTCCTCCAGACTTCCATTTTCTAAGATGTACCAAACACACCCTAAATTAAGGTCTTTCTTTTTTATTGGTAAGTCGCCCTAAACTAATGTCATCCCAGCAATTGCAAAAGCAGAGTACCACTTGGAGTAACAGAAATGGAACCCATAGATTACAGTGAAAGATTCTTTATGGTTCTTGATGTAATTTATACATACATGATGTTACACAGGTCATTTCCCAACAATGCGAGACAGTCCAACTCCAAGAAAATGACAAAGAAAAAGGAAAGAAACTCAAAGTGTAATAACAATCTCTTTGGCTACCACAAAAACTGCTAAACATCCTGCTCAGGTATTTTTTATACAGACAAAAGTTAGTAATAGCAATCTCTTTGGCTACAAAATATTATGAAAACAGAAAACTCTTTAATTTACTTTCCCCTTGGAATTTGTGTGACCAACAGATACAGTAGAAATAGTATCTTTTTCAAAATTTATAAAAGATAGAAAGGATTACATACCGTAATCCGATGGTACTTCTCTCTCTTGTTGTATACAGACAGAACATAAACCATCTGTGAAGGGACAGGCGAACCAAAAAAAGAAGCATTTAGCAAATGCCCACAAAGATAAACATACAAAATCAAAATCACTTGCACAGAAATCAAAATTGAACACAGAAAATTTGTTTGCCTCCAAGACAATGATCGCGTGGCAGTGTTTCTGAATATATTGAGGGCATAAATTACCATGCTTATATGTCAGATCAAGAGAGTCAGGGGGACAGGGACCTGTTTTCAGAATTATAACAGGAACCCAAATAACAATTGCCTTTATCAGCCTACAATCTCATTAAACTTCAATCCCATGAAAACTTGATAATTTATCAACATAACAATATTAAGTAGCAGTTCAACACAAATTTAAAGATAAAACAGAAAAATCAGGACATGGCAACTCAACCCAATCCAATGAAAGAAATTAAGAAAGAAAAAATCATTACCACATGGTAACAAGATCATAAATTTTAAACAACCATACAAATCAGCTTTACTAAGTGTAGAATAAATCATTTTGTTGCTTACAAGTCAATTATTGTGGGTGAGGGATAGACACTTCATTTTTTTTTTTTTTTTGGCTGAAAGATGGATAGAGACTACTATTGTTAAAGGTATTATTCTTTATCACAGTCAGTCCCAAGCCAAATGAAGAAGGAGAGTTGCATTAAGTAACTGACTTAAAAAAAGGGTGCCGCCCAATGCATGAGGCTCCTTGATTTAAGAGAGTCAAGGAAATGTCATATTTATACATAGCCTTCCCCGTGCTTTTTTGTGAGGATGTTTCCACAACTCAAACCCATGACTTTCTGGTCGCAAGGGAGAACCTTACTCTTGTTAGGTAACCAACAACTAGCATAAAAATCATTGAATATTCTTATTATGGGTTCTAGACAATATATGTTGCTAGGGATAGATAGAATGACCTAATGCTGCTCTGAATGAAGAGATGAGAGCACTTTTGGAAAATAAAACATGGGAAGTGGTTGATTTTCCCCAAGGGAAGAAAATCGTGGGTTGTAAATGGATATTCTTTGTAAAGTTCAAGTTTGATGGGGAGATTGAGAGATACAAAGCAAGATTGATGGCTCAGGGGTGCACCCAAATATATGGAATTGATTATGAAGAAATGTTTGCACCGGTAGCCAAGATGAATTCAATTAAGTTACTTTTATCTCTTACAGTTAATCTAGACTTGGAACTTTATTAAATGGACATCAAGAATGCATTTCTAAATGGAAACCTAGAGGAAGAAGTGTTTATGAGAATGTCCCCTCGATTTGAAAAAGGTGATAACAAGGTATGCAAGCTTAAGAAATCACTCTATGGATTAAAACAATTTCCTAGAGCAACATGGTTTACAAGATTCAATACTACATTAAAGGGCTTTGGATATATAAATATTCAAGGACAAGTTGGTCACATATTGTTCACAAAACAATCAACAAATGGGAAAAGAACTATCATAATTGTACACACGGATTACATTGTACTTACAGGTGATGATTATCAGGAAATTACGGCATTAAAGGCTCACTTGAGAAAAATAAATTTCAAGTTAAAGATCTTGGTATTCTTAAATATTTTCTCCGTATGGAAATAGCTCGGAGCAAACATGGAATGTTTGTTACTCAAAGGAAGTATGTCCTAGATTTGTTAAAAGAAATAGGGAAACTTGGACGCAAGCCAACCAGCACGATAGCACCCCTTTGGAGAGAAATTGGAGGCAGAAGGCCACTGAGAATGCTCCACTAGTAAACCGTGAATAGTATCAATGGCTGGTAGGTAAGCTAATATATCTATCTCTCACAAGGCCTGATATTGCTTTTAGTGTTAGTGTGATTAGCCAATTTATGCATGCACCTACAAAGCAACATCTCGAAGCAACTAACCATGTCTAAAGTATCTCAAAGGAACTCCAGGCAAGGGAATTTTGTTTAAGAAGAGTGAAAATCAAGATATAGATTGGGTTGGGTCAAATGGAAGAAAGCAAAACTACAACTGGTTATTGCACCAGGTTATGGAGGAATCTTGTGACACGAAGGAGCAAGAAACAATCTATTGTGGCCAGAAGTAGTGCTGAAGCAAAATACCTAGCAATTGCTCAAGGCTTGTGTGAGCTCATTTGGATTGAGAGACTCCTAAGGGATCTAAATATACCTAGAACATATTCTATGAAGTTGTGCAGTGCCAGCAATCAACAATAAACATAGTTCACGTCCCTAAACAACATAATTGAATCAAGCATGTGCGTATTGACAAACATTTCATCAAACATGAGATGGACTCCAGGGTGTTTAACCTATCCTATGTCTCTACAAAAGATCAGGAAACTGACATTCTTACCAAAGCCCTATCCAACCAGCATTTGAGTTCTTAGTTGACAAACTGGAAATGATTGATATATATTCACTAGATTTTTTTTTTTTGGGGGGGGGGGCGTGTTTGGAAAAATCAGGAAAATGAGATGGACAGGGTTGTTAGGATATTTCAAATTTAAAAAGGAGATAAGAGGTAAAGGATGAAGTTTGGTTTGTGATCAGGTTGTTAAGGATAAAGTTTTAAAGTTAAAAGAGATAAGAGAAAGAGAAGATAAAGCACCAAGAAAGAAGGAGATCGCACAGATAATCCTATTAGAAAAATTCAAGTTCAAAGTTGTTGATTTCATGCATCATGTATCCCTGTGTTTTAGGAAGAGACTAGATTTACTCGTGTATAAATACCCCACTTGAGATCAAAGAATGGCAAGAAAACAATCCTCATTTTATTCAAGTCTCCTCCCTACTTGTTCTAAGCTTTGGGGTACAACATTTACAAGTACCCAAGCACATCTTTTTCAACCTCAGATTAGTTTTGTTCAATAATAAATAGCACAAGTAGGATAGCAACAACCCTCAGCAAGACTAGATTGCCACCGAAGAAAAGATTTCTAACCCTCTTCCTCCCACCAAAAAAATTAGTAATAATAATAATAATAAATCTTCCCCCCTCTCAAAATACAAACAAAATTCAAAGAAAAAAGGAACTTTGTTTTTATTATCAGTACTAGCCAATAAAACCCCGTGAACCAAATAAATCACTCAACTCATACAACTTCTTAACTAAATTATAACAACAAAGAATAACCCAATAAAATGACAATTTAAGCAAAATATAGAAACTCAAATAACTAGCTTAAGTTCTGATGCCAAAACTTCTGTCAATTATAAAAAAACAATCAAACACAACCTCCTAAGTACATGGCACCACTGGTTCCAATCAAACATGGCCATGATAGACCCCATACACAAGTGCCACCATGTGAATGGTTGAATGCTAGAGTGCCAAATGTGAAACACAAGTACTTCTCTATAAAAAACTGACTCATTCATCTTCTTTATATACCACAAGCAAAGGGTTTCACGATATTTAATGTGAGTCATTGTGATAAAACAATATATAAAGCTTTAATCCTAATAGTGGGGTTGACTATATGAATTCTAGCTTGCTAGACATTTCTATCTATGACATTATCTTCTATAAGACCCTTATAACTCGTATCATACCTAAGTGCCTCCCGTCAAGTTTTTCATGGCCTTCCTCTACCACTTTTGCTAGATACAAGTTCCATTCCATCCATTCTCCCCACAAGAACCTCTATCAGTCTTCTTCTCACGTGATCAAATATATCAATAAGTAATGTACATATTAGTTCTCATGACTATGGGCCATGAATGCACATCTTAGTTTTTTATCTTGTCATTATTTAAGTCAACACCACAGACATGAGACAACTTAATAGAATGGGAAGGTCATCATGTTTTTCCTTTTCTAGGTCACACCTACCTCTTTCCACCTATTAGCAACCCTAAAAGCTTCAAGCCACCTCTCATCCCTTTCCCTCATTTGAAAAAACCTATCTAAAAAGGTTGTTTTTATTTTTGGAAACCCTTGACTAATAAATATTCATCGTCATCATCAACTGCCCCTTATCCTAACCATGTTTGGATTGGTGGCACAACATTCATAATGTCAATTGACTTATAAAAGTCACATTGACAATACAAATCCATGCAAAATAACAATGTGACTAAATTATACACTAAATTCCCTTCCTAATGCAACTCTAGTGAGGGAATGATGAGATAAAGTTTCAACACCATTTCGTATGGGAAAGTTTCATGAGATGGTGTGCTAAGCAAGTAGTGCTAAATCAGTATCTTCACTGTCAGTCAACAAAGAAGAAAGTTCATACATATAAAAAAAATGAAGAATATACAACGCTTTTGCCCATTTCATCCGATTTAATTCCTACATATCCAACTTCCAAGTCCTTTCTTTTATAATTTCTGGTTCTGCATTTCCAGCTTCTGTAATGCACAAAATTTATTTCAAGAAAAAAAAAGAGAGAGAGAGAGAGACAGCAATTTACATGTCCGTGATGAGTCTTCAAGCCTCGATCCTCCACCCGACAATTACCATCTATGAGGAGAGTCTTGATTGGAACCTAATTAGACAAAGAAGCCGAATGAAGAATCAATTCTTTAATCCAGAATTGAAATTCTTGCATTGTACGAAAAGCTAATTCTCATGGAACCCGCTTCTTCGAGAAAGATTATTCTCTTTTATTTTCAGTGCGATTTAACACGGGAGCTCTGGACAACAAAATAACTATAAGAACTAACTACTTTTCCACATAATATATTCCTCCGAACCCAGGAATTCCTTCAAAAGACAGTGTAACTTATATTCTAGTAAACAATTAAGCATTTAAAGAGCTTCAAACAGGAAGTTAGCAGCTTAAAATTCAAAACCGAACACATTACCACGTTATCCTGAGGCTTTCGCTTGTAGTAAGCAAGCAATCGAGACTCAAGCACGAAGTAGCGCATGTGAATGAACGAACGGCCGATCTTCCGCCGGCCGTACCGGACCATCCACCCCTCGTAAACCACCTTCGACATGGCGAACTGATTCTGATTCCCCGCAATCTAGCAATGACACGCGCACTCCCTCCCTGTCATACTCCAGAAGAAACTCTTAAAGGACTCACAAATCCGGAAGCTCAGACTACAATCCTCGCTTCCGCCGAATCAGTGTAAACCTAAGTAACTTGACCAATCCTCATCTTATCGTCGTCATCGAAATTGAAGGACTAAAAAGCCCTAGCAGCAACAATCCAGCGAGATCCGCATTCAAACGAATCCGGCAATTCGCACCCAATCTACAACTCCGGATGATCGTCAAAGCCGGGAACCATCCACGATCCGACTCTTGGAATCGTGCCGCAACGGAATTGTTTACGTAAATCGGAAGACAAAACGGAACTCAACGACGACCTTTTTTCGTCTGAATTACACCCTGCGCGGAGGGGAGAGGGAGGAAGAGACTCGGGCTCTGGGAGAGAGAGAGAAACTGTGGGATTATCGAAAAGAAAAATGAACAAATAGAGAGAGAGAGAGAGAGAGGGCCGCGACTTGGGACCAAACGGAAAAGGCCGTCTCGATTTTTCAAAAAGTTGGAGTTAAAAAGAAAAATCTTTCTATTTCCCTTTAGTCAAAGTAATATTTAAGAAACGCCGAGAAGGCAATTTGCAATTTGCAATTTAAAGTAAACAATCGCACATCCAACTCTTATCATTTTGAATTCAACGGCCCAACAATTTTAATCTATACTTTATTTTCAATCTTATACTCTACAATAACCTTTTATAAATTTTTTAACTTAATAAATGAGTTGAATTCGTGAGTCATTTAATATTCAATTCGATAAAATTAAATATCAAATAGAAACGTCATCTTCAAGGCGTCTTACCCTGTAAAAACAAAAAAATAGTCAGAAAACACAAAGAAGTCCCCAAACAAACACTCCAATATTTAAGTTAGACACTAATTATGATAAAAGAAATTATATTTAAATTAATATTAAAGATATCTCCCCTCTTTAGGAATGAATTATGCCTCCTTATTTATAGACAAATATAGCATAATTTAAAGTGTAATAGAACTAAAATTCTTGAAAATTATGCTTATCTTAATGAATGGCGTTTACCTTTCCATTTTTAATGATAAAATTTCTTATACATGATGTTTATTCAAATATTTCATGATAATTTTAGAATTATAATTCGCTATGAATAATTATCTATCATTTTCTTAGAATATTCAAAAGAATTTTTAAATATCGAATTTATCGTATTTGCGCGTTTTATATGAGACCTCTTCACATATGAAAAATTTATGCCTTTTAGCCCAAAAAGATATTATAAGCTTTTAAGTTTTTACCTATGACACAACAGTAAAGGGAAGCAAAAGTTCAGTTTACCCAAATTAACCAAATCGAACCAATCGAACTTGTCGGTTCAGTTTAGTTTAGTTTTTTTCTTATATCGGTTTGATTCGATTAATTTTTCTTAAAAGTTCAGTTTTCAATTTTTTGATTAGAATGATCGAATTGACAAAACTTAAAAACGATATTGTTTTAATATTTATAAAACGACATCGTTTTCTTCAGTTTTGTATATTTTCTATCATTTACTTCAGTTTTATTTTTTTTCTTTTTTTTCTTTTTTGTATGCATTCCTTCGATTTAATCAGTTCGATTTGCTTTTATACGGTTTGAATTCAAATTTTTTTGTTTATCAATTATTTTAATTTTTCAACTTAATCGATCGATTCGATTTGATTTTGTTTCTCGATTCAATTTAATCAGTTAATAAATTTCAATCAATTCGATAACTGAATTAACTCTTTGCATACCCTTAATAATTTAAATCCACATACATTATAAAATCAAAATAAATGTACACATAAAAATTAAGAGGGAAGAAAACAAATCAAATAGACCCTAGCCCAAGTTTGTCAAAAAGAAAACCCAACTCTGTCAAAAATCCAAAAATTAGTCAAAACAAAACTTATAATAATAGAGACTTCTTCAGAAAGAAATAGAGAGAGAGAGAGAGAGAGATCACGTGCAATAATCTTTGATGGACATTTAAACTTTACGTGTTATCTCTCCTTAATCTCTTTCACGTCTCTCCTCTTTATTGGACATTTTTGTTTGGTAGTGAACATATTGGTTTGGTTTTGTGTTTCTTGTGCATTCTTTTAGGTTCAGAGGGCTGAAAATCTTTCACCACTGTTCCTTGCATAAATTGGTAATTTTTATTATATGTCACAGTGACTTCTTAGCTCTTTAAATTGGAGTATTGACATTGCGGTCATGTGTTTGACTTCTTAGTGTTGGCATTATTGTTACGTGTGTGAGTTAGGTATGCTAGTTGTTTAGTGAATTTTCTCAAAAAAAAAAAAAAAGTTAATTTCATATGAGTTCTATCTTCTATGACCCTTTTTTTTATTTATTAAAATTTAACGATGGTCATTGATATAGTGCGACATGATTATATATAAAAATTATTTAAAAATAAAATATTTTTTAAATAACAATAGCGACATTAATGCACACCACACTCTGCAGCGTGTGTTGTTGTTTGTCGTATTGCTAGTTGTTGTGCAATGCACACACTGTATTGTTGTTACTATCGTGTTCATTGTGCTATTGTTACGAGATGACATTGTTATATTATATGTCATGACAAATGATTTTAAATCTTTTTTTTTATTTATCAAGTAGTGTTGATTGACTATAAGAGTATATTATTGATAGATGTACCCTATTAAGATGTATGTATTTTTTTTCTCATTTTTTTATTATTTTTATTTTTAAATGTGCAACTATTCAAGTTTTTATGAGCTACTATATAATGTTTTGATAAAAGAATTTGAAGGAGTAGATGTTATTAGTTTTTTTAATATAATTATAACGAGACTTGTTATATTGCCTGATGCGGGCTTATAAGGGTGTGTAGGTCCCTTCCGCCCCCCCCCCACCACCACAAGGCCTATGCCCTCTTCTCAATTTGCTCACATCGTGCAAATTTGATGTTACCTAATGCGGGCTAGAGAAAATTTCCCTAATTATAGTTTATATTTTGTTTTATTAACATTGGAGTAGTAATTATGTATATAGATGTAGTTTGTGTAAGTGACAAATATTTATATTTTAACTATAAATCTTTTGTAATTGATTTGCCTAATTGTTATATACAGTTAACTAAGATATCTTGTAATACTTTTTAATTATACTAACAATTATATTTAAGCCCTTTTATTATTGAATTAATTTAGAATTTATTAAACATACAAATGAAAAAAAAATGAAATGTTCATATGCCAGTAGATGTGGCGTTTTGGTGTCATTTCAATTGTGTTATTAAAAAGAACATGTGGTGGCATTTATTGATTTTAATGTGGTGACATTTGAAAGGCCTCAATTAAAATCGTTTTGTGTCACTTTTGAAATTTTAAATTTTATTTGTGGTGGTATTTGCATATTGCTATGTGTGACATTTAAGATGTATAGCTAAAGACTTTATTGTATCACTTTTAAAATTTTGAATATATTATGTGTTATATTTGAAAATATTACAATTATCCTTTCCCGTGTTAGAAAAACTATTAACATACAAAGTACAAGTGCTGTGCTTGTTTGATGTAAAATATTTTTTTCTGAGAGTGTTTTATGGGTTTTATTGTGTTTGTTGTTAGGAAAATATGAAAGTAAATAAAAAAAATCACTTTTTAGTCAATATAAAATAAAAATTCAAAAGTGGCTTCCCAAGTTGAAATTAGAAATTCACTTTTCAAATATATAAAATTAAGTAACGATCTAAATCTTACGTCTTCTCTACCTCCATCAAACTTTTTTCGTGTGGAGTCGTCATGGTCCATCAAGCTCCATCTCCATCTAGATTGGCATTTTTGCATTGTCATCTTTATCATTCTTCGTCTTTGTTCATCAAGCTCTACTTGTATCATTGTCTTCAGACAAATTCACATTTTCTTAGTTTTGTGTGCGCCATTGTCTCTGCCTCTCACCATCACATCTCGCTCCGCCTCTTACCAGGTACTGTCTATTACTTGGCCATTTCTTCAATTTTGTCTATTATGGGTTTATTATGTTTTTTTTTATTTTTATGTTATAAATTTGATAATAAGGGAATAAATATTATAATTCTCTAAATGTCACCAAATACCATAAATGTTTTTCAAATAATATTTTCTGATTACATCCAAAATAACAGAAAACATATTTTAGAAAAACACTTTTTTATAGGCGAATGAAGCTTAATACCATGTGTAAGTGTCACTAAGAGTGCCACAAATTGTTTTAGTAATGTGAATATTTATGTCATTTGTAAAAAATGACACAACACTAAAAGAAATGTCACTATAAACTGTTTTAAGTTACACTTTTAAGTGTTACTAAAACAATATTTCTTATAATGCAAGGGCATACATGTGCCCTCATAGTATATTATGTTCAAAATCAACTGTTGGTTTTTGTAGCATTCCAAAAATTTGAAGACAACTAAAAATAATTAATTTGGGTGTTTGAGGATATTTTAGAATATTTGGAGATCTTTGAGAAAATATTTATTTATGATATTTTAAAAAAATAAGAAATTAAGGTGATTAATTAAATTAGTTGAAAGTATTTATGAAAATAATAAAATAAAATATAGTAATAATAATAATAATAAAAGAGTTAATCAAATGAAATGAAATGAAATTAATTAATTAACATATATATATATTTGTATGTGTGTATGTGTGGCTGCTTCCAAGGCCATTCCTTTTTGTGGCTTTTAGGCCACTCAATTTTCCTCCAAAAATTGGAGTCTTGGGCAGCAAGTTTAAGCCTTTAAAAAGCTCATAAATTAAGGCAATTTGGGAGAGAAGCACAAAGGAAGAAATTGGAGATAAAGAATTGGGGAGAAAGAGGAGGAGCGCGCGGCAGCTAAAAATGGATAGAAAAGTGAGGAAAATGTTAGAAAATTTTGAGATATTCAGTGTTTAAAGTGATTAGGTAAGTGGGTAATATTAGTATAAATATTATATATTTAAATTATGTATTTTTCACGATTAGATTATGTTATTTTCAGGGTTAGATTTTATTAATTTAAGTTATGGTTCTACTAGTCGCAGCAAAACGTTTTACTTCGTATCGGGAGCACAAGAGAGGCCGAAAACAATCGTCTATAGTCAAGCTCCTAACCCTCTCCTCGCGTTATTTATTTCCCGTGAAAGTCTTCGAGGTTTCTTGTATTTTATTTTCTCCCTCACCTTGACTCGGTTCCACACATTAATAATTATAATCCACGTGGCAACCATCTTATGACTTATGTTTTATTAAATGAGATTATTATTAATGGAATGAGTTCAAAAAATGATGATTTGGTGTCATTCTTTTTGTCCGTCACGGAGCTTCGTACTGCTCCGCTTTCTCTTGGGAATGATGTTGAACTCATTGGGGCTAGGTTCTTAGAAAATGAATGTGATTAAGATTATGAAGACTGTGTTAATAATTTATTATTGAAGGTTGAGATGGTTTTTTGTATATGAGAAGGAACGAGAATATGAATGACATAATGGTATCTATGTTGTTATGGATAAAGTGAGCGAAATGACAAGTTTAAGTGACTAAGTTTAATGTTGTCTAGGTGTGTCTTAAGGGTATGGGGTACAAAGCCACTGACTGTCGATTGTTGGTCGTGGCAGTGGATGGCTGGATGTATGGGCGCCAGTCATCGACTGTTACAATAAGCGCTAGACGGACCAGAAGAGCTGGTACTACCAGATTTTCGCCTTGGCTTGTGCATATATGTGTGTGCTGCATAGGGATTGAGTTTCATTCACCTGGGGACATGCTTTGTGTATGACGGGATGTGTGAGTATTTGCATGACCCGATTGGAGCTAACCTAAGTTTTTTAGGTGAGTCGGTGCATTAGAGGCATTTCGCATGTGTGAATTTTTATGTGGGCGTTAGCATGGCTTGATGCTTGGTTTATGGGGGTCTTGTCATCGCGTTTATGCTACAAAAACCATTGCATTTTCTATTTGTTGTATTACATGGTGAGAATGTGTGTTTTATGTGATAAGTTTGGGTGGTAAGCGTGGTCACAATAAGAACTTAGGGTGAGACCTACGGCGACGTGGTCCACAACGTGGCCGCAATAAGATCTTGGGGTGAGACCCACAGCGGCGTGGTTCACGATAAGACTTTGGGGTGAGACCCACGGCAACCTAAAGACCTTGGGGTGAGACCCATGGCAGCATAAAGACCTTTGGGTGAGACCCACGACAACAGATTATGATGTGAGTGACAGGAATGTACATGTAAGAGAAATGGTATGGAAGTAGCTTATAAAAGACTGCCAACAAGTATGTATGTTGGACTTGGGTGCTAGTGTATGTTTTATGTGGGCCACAAATACCGATTATGTGAGATTTATTATATGTTATGCATTTGAAAATAAGGCAGGTATTGGGCATGGCATGACATGATGTTTACATTGGCATGAATTGCATCGGGTGTTATAGAAAGAGTTTCGTCTATACCCTCCAGCCTTTATTTCATGAGCTTTCTGAGTCTCACGACTCATGTTTGCTTTACATCATTCCAGATAAGAGGAACGCATGAGATAGCAGGTACGTTCAACGAGATTTGGGTCCAGGCCGTCGTGTCATAGTAGCAAGTGCAGAGCTCTCCCGAAACTAGATCCTGGGTGTCATTGTGCCTTTGTTAAGGTTAATGTTTATGTTTTTTTTTTTTTTTTGATTGACGTATGTTATGTAAGTCCAGGTAAGCCCAAGTGATGAATGGTTTTGTAAAAATGATTATGAGATGTTATGATAAAAGAAAAATTATGATTTAGTAAGAGATGTAGTTGTGTTATTGTTTGATATCATTTTAATAATGACTCTCTCACGGATCCTCTATGCTAGCGAGGGTTCCGGGAGGCAGGCCATTATAGTTTTAATACCTAGCATCACAATTTTTAACCAAATAAATCAAAATGGCCAACACAAAGTATTATTATATAAAAATACCATTAAATTTGAGGTTTTTGTTTACAAAACTTCATTACTATAAATCATGTTAAAATATTTATTTTATTTATTTTTTTGAACTATAAACCATGATTTTAAATTTTAAATGATGTAATTCGTGTTATGCTACATGCAAGTAATAAAAAAAATTAATCAAATAAATAGCATTTTCATTTCTTCTTTTTAATAGTCAAACAATAACCATTTATACGTGTGTAAATCATGAGTATATAAAAATTTGTTTTGCCACTTGTCCTCGTGAATATAGTTT
Organism: Diospyros kaki; assembly: GCA_036245055.1. Classification (NCBI taxonomy): domain Eukaryota; kingdom Viridiplantae; phylum Streptophyta; class Magnoliopsida; order Ericales; family Ebenaceae; genus Diospyros; species Diospyros kaki. Next base: position 35,886,154 of record BSEG01000007.1, read on the forward strand.
TCAAATTAATTTAAAAAATATATATTTGTTTAGTTAATAAATAGGATATAAAACTACTTTTAGAAATACAAAGGCCACATTAAAATAAAAAAAATAAAAAACTTACAAGTTAGTAGTTGAAAGTTTTAAAATTGAAACTTTTATCTTTTAATAGTTTCCTTTTATAGGCTTTAATGATTTAATTCACTTTTAAAATTATATTAAATTTTAGAAATATTCAAAGGTTATAAAAAGTTACTCATTGCAATTATATTGCGACATCTTCTTTATAATTTATAATTTTTAAAGTATTAGACCTATTAAATTATATATCAAAAATTTAAAATCAAAATTGTAATATAAAAATATAAAATTCTGTATTTAAAAAAAGTTAGCTTAAGCCAAGCTGAGCTTACAAACTTGGCAAGTTACGTCGATAGGTTGACGGGATAGCAAACTCAAGTCGAGCCTTTTTTGGAATTGAGTTGTGAAATCAAACCCTATTTATATAGTAAGCTGTGTTAAGCAAGTTCACAAGCTATCTAACTTTTTTGATATTTTTATAATATATTAAATTTACTATAACTTAAACTTGCCAAGCTAAATTGATTAGTATTGCTCTCTTAACATGTCAACGATGATCTATGCAAAATAAAATCATTTAGATTATTGATAAATTATAATCAAGAGTTTGTTAAATAATGATGGTTCAAAAAAAAATATTAATAAGCACAATTCTACAAATATAAATAGGCATCAATGAGATAATGATTATTTTCTTGGGATGACGTCCCCTCGCGAACACCCCATACCATCTAATGCCAAGAGAATGGTAAAGAAAGTAAATTAGGTAATAGATCAAAATTTAAGTTAAGAGTGTCACACGACCAAAATAACAATGCTATTTTTGATGTTTTTTACCAATAATGAACCCTTAATGGCAAATTAAGTTAACTAATAAAAAGTTTATATAATTAGTTATCTTATTTTTTTATCACAATAATCAACAATTATTAGCATGAAATAAGAAATGGTGACAGAATAATATAAGTCACTAGGTAAGAGATGAAATAAGAAATGGTGACAGAATAATATAAGTCACTAGGTAAGAGATCTCTTTACTTAACCGGTATTTTTATTATTGAGATATTTTTATTTAATATTTTATTCTTATATTTATAAGAGAATAATTAATAGTATACTTAATATATGTATAGATTAAATAATTTCACAATAATTTAATAAAAGATGATTCGCATATTAATGCAAAATATTAAAAAATTAACAACTCCAATGTTTGAATGCATTAAGTGATACAAAAAATACTACATTGATTTATTAGTGGCAAGACGAGAGGTAAAGAAGACATAATTAGGTTAGACTTCAAATTTGTAAGAATATGCTTAATTTAGATTTGTTTTTAAATCTGTAAATTATTATAATATATAATTCGACACACTAATATATATATATATAATATAAAATAAAAAAAGCTCAGAAAAAAAGCGGGAAAGCAAATGCTATCTAGCGGGAAACCTGTAACGTTGGTATGCTCACGAGAGATCACCTTTCACCTCGCCTCTCCCCGCTCTCTCTCTCTCTCTCTCTCTAGGGTTGCAGAAGATGTTCTCTAGCCAGTTCGATACCACCTCCGCCTTCAACGGCGGCCGATTTACGTCTTCCCAGTGGACTCAGGCCACGGATTCCGGTTCTTCCGCTGCCAAGGTAAAAGTTTCATTTTCCTGTTTTTTCATCTCTCTCTCTCTCTCTTGCCAGCAAAACAGAGGAGGTCTGTGTTTCCGTTTTTTATGCTTTTCACGTTCCACTTTCTTGCAGAATCGTGAAACGAGTGGGCTAGTTCCGGTTACCGTGAAGCATATAAGCGAAGCCACTAATTCTGGCGACGATAAATCCAATTTCGTTATTGGTGGTGTTGACGTCACTAACGTATGGGATCGACAATTTCCCTCTCTAATATTGACTTTATTGCTTCCGTGTTGGACAATTTCATGGACCAAGGGTTTTCTGCAAATATTTTATCAGTAAATTTTGACAGACTTGAAGTTCTATTTTATTGGGAAACTGCTTTGTGCTTGGTTCGGAAATTGGAAAAGAAAGAGCAAAGAGAAAAGACAGCAAAAAGAAAATGAAAGGAATGAAATTAAATTTATTAAGTGCATTTTGGTTGGACTAGAAATGAGGAGTACTTGTCCAAGTGTTGGGTACTGTATTATGTTAAAATAAACGTAGCTTTAGCAGAATATTGTCTGATACTATTTATGATTATTGTGATTTATTGATGCTTCAGGTTACAGTGGTTGGTATGGTGCATGATAAGGCTGTAAGGAATACTGATGTTGCTTTCTCTCTTGACGATGGAACCGGACGAATTAAGTGTAACAGATGGTATGCACTTGTATTTAGCGTTGACTAATGTATTTATTCTGTAATTGTTAGTTTTTTATGCTGAGGTTTGGTGTTTGGAATATATGTGTGGTATGCTGCAGAATCAAATATAAAATACATTGATAACCGTTTGTTTTTCATCAGGGTCAATGAAGCCTTTGATAACAAGGAAATGGAAGAGATACAGTAAGTTATTAACCTTTCAGGAATTTTATGTTATGTTGATGAGATACTTTCTAAGAGAGGTCCGATCACTTGCTTTTCTTTGCACAGAGATGGAATGTATGTTCGTCTCAATGGATGCTTAAAAAGCTTTAAAGGCACAACGGCATTAGTTGCTTTTTCTGTCAGGTATCATATCAACATAAGTCCATTGGTACTTGTGTTTTAATGCATGTTCTGCATCCTTCACATTGGTTACAGAATTTATGGGGCTTTTTAATTGTGGAAAACAGCCCCAAGTTTTTAGAAAATTATTTGACTGAAAATGAAAAATTTAGAAAATTTGTTCAAATACAAAAATTCTAAACATAAATTGAAGACTCAGAAATGCGGTTTTCAAATGTTCTTGTTGTAACATTTGTATTAGATTAGATTAAATGTATTTTGTATTGCTGCACATTTTATCTCCTGTTGTAGTGTTAGATTTAATTGCTCTTCTAGAAGGTTTGTTTCTAGGAGGTGGCAGCCGTTTTTAAAGTTTGTTAGTTGTTAGGCGGCTGTTAGTTAGTTATTTCTTCTTTCATGTAATCCGCTTCCCCTATATTCTATAAATAGGGGTCGTGGTTTGTAGTCTTAGTAGTGCGCCAGAAACATAGGAGTTTTTCAGCTTCGGTTTCTATCTTGTTTTGGGTTTGAGTGCGAGAGATTGGGAGTGGCTGGAAATTAGCTTGTATTCCCTAAGTTCTACCCTTTAGCTTTCAGTGTATATGGGCTTAGGGCTGGGTTCTTGTTGTAATCATTCCTTAAGGCTTTCAAGATAGTGGATTTCGGTGGTGCATAGCAATCTGGATGTAGGTCTTGGATTTCAAGACCGAACCAGGATAAATCTTGTTGTTTCCTTTGTGATTGTGTTGTCTTCTTTTATGTTCTCGAATATTAGTTCATCTTGAGTGTTATAGGAAGCTATTTGAGTCGAGAGAATAGAGTAGTGTGCTGTGAGATACTCTAACAGTTCTTATTAATTTGGAGATTGGAAAATGCCTTTCTCTTCAATTTTTTTCCAGATCATGTCCATCTCCTGCTACAACACAAGTTACATGAAATAAAAATTCTCTCTCTGTGGAACATATGTTCCAATTTCCTATATTGAAAATTAGTTTTCTGTACTTACAACATTTGTGTTTTCAAATTTTCTTTAGGAAATGAAACCTAGAGATTTTGTAGAAAATTGGAGATGAAAAAGTGAAAAACATTTTCCACTACTAAAAAGCCCCTATACATTCAGAGTGTATTTCTTAAGTTAGCACATGTTGGTGCTAATGTGGTGGCACGCTACAGTTTCTCCATTTCCACTATTGCAGCTGATATTGTTCTTGCTAGCGCATGATGGTTGATTTGTTATATTGCTTCTTATATCAATAACCCGTGGCTGCAAATTTTTCTTGCACACAAGGCTTAAATCAATGCCCTCTCAAGCTAGTGTTTGATATGTTCATAAAGTTGCAATAATAGATTGAATCACTTGTCTGATTTTTCATATTTTATCTCTGTTGATTTGTGCATGGGTCCTTCTGTAGATTGGTGGATAGCAACTTCCAGATTGATAATTGCTAAACAGGAAGAATGGATGTATTCACATGTAACAAAATAAAAATGTTGGACTATGGATGTGTTTCTGTAATCTCGTACATATTATGTTAGACCTTAACTGTCAAGATGGAGAGGTTAAAAGTGCTGGATGCAATGTATGTGTGTGTATATATATTTGGTAAATTAAGGAACATGTTAGCACTAGTTTCTATTGCCATCCTTCATCATACTGAGGACCCATTTGTTCTTTAGCACAATGTGGTTACGCTTTCTAAACAGTTTTAAAGTCTGTCAAAGTTTTTATCCAAACTAAGAGATGGAGACAGATATAGGTGATAGAGATAAGTAATAAATATAAGTGTAAATGGATAGTCTCTCTCTATTTTTTGGGTTTTATACTCGAATTTTTTACTATTATTTTCTTCCCGTAGATTCACACCTTACAATTGAACCTTGTATGTCTTGTCTCCTCTCTCTTTCCTGTACTCAAATTTATTTTAATTTTTATAGGCTTCCCCTCATTAGTAAGCCAAATAGATTCAAAAATGGGGTAATTGGTTGATGGTATGCATTCTCTAATTGATATGCTTGATTGTGCTTCTGCAATTTCTGATATAGGGGGTTGCTCACCCTAGTCAATACTTAATCAGGTTCATTGTCAGTAACATTTGGAGCATCTGATCTTATTACTGCACCTTGTATCTCTCCACTATATTTAGCAAATAGGGAAGGCACTGGCGTGAGATCTAAAGCACCACCAGTAGCAGGGTGCAACTTTCTCAAAATCTTTCTAGTCTGGCTTTTATTAAAAATAATGTCTACTTTTGAATCTTTTCTATCCTTTGGGTTCCACAACATATAATTGAACTCTCTCAATGGCTCCCAAAAATATTTTAAGGGGCAAGATAAAATGGCCAAATAAGAATGCGAGAAAAATAACATGAAATCTTGGATAAGATTTTTAACCCATTACTTATATTATCACGCCGTTGAGAACTTAAAAAGCATTAAACATCTAACCATTGCTCATCCTTCCTGTTTCCAGCTGAAAAAATATCATTGAAACTCTGTAGAATACATTGGAAGATAGTGATGATTGTTAAATTAACATTGACGCAAAAGATGCGCAGGTACCCACACACATGGACACTTAGTATTTTCTCTCTTCCCAACAATTTAAAATATCCTAATATTTCCTTTTGGTTTATTTGAAACCCATTGGTAACAAGTTTGGAGTATATGGTAAACTTTCTTTCCTATGATCAACTGCTTTTGAATTTTGACGTCCCTGTGAATTTTCTTATGCATCACAAATGGGCTCTGGCTGTCAACTATATACCCAAATGCTGTAGAGATACATTGATCGTGTAACATGGCTTTGATTTGTTGATTAAATAGACCGGTGAAATTGGCAAACTACATTCTAAAAATGTACTGTTGTCTTCCTTTATACATTTCATCCTTTATTTTTGTGCTATTGATTGTTTTAAGAGCTTTTATGCATTCATTTCAGGCCAGTGACAAATTTTGATGAGATTTCCTTCCACTTTATAGAGTGCATACATTTCCATTTGCAAAACTCCAGTACAAAGGTATTTAGCACTTCCATTTTCTGTGTTATTTGGGAAAACAAAATGCATGTGATACTTCTGGTTAAAATATTCATCACAAGGTATTGTATCTGACTGTCTTATTCTGCTTAAAGCTCCAAGGTGATGCCACAACTCAACCTCAGTCTGTAGCTTTAAACACCACTACAAATGATGGATCAACTGGATATCAGACAGGCCTGACAAATCATGTATGGAATTAGGAAATAAATTTGGTTTTCGAATATCTTATTGCATTTTCAAACATGATCCAACTTGTGCTTCTGTTTTTGCTTCTTTTTTTCTTTCTTGACCCTCCCCAGCTCTCTGGACAATTTACTGTAGAGGGACTCAAGGGAATGGATCAAATGGTGCTTGATTACCTGCAGCAACCATTGAACTAGTGAGTAATGCTATTTTCTCAACTATCTGCCTGTTTTCATGATTAATGAATCTGCTGGCCCTTTTGCCAGTTTCAGAACTTTACTCAAGCATATTTTTTTTGTTGCATTTGACTACAATATTAGTACCTGAAATAATTTTTATTCTGAAACTTTTGACATTCTTAATGAAAATGCTTGTATCAAATTCCTTCTAGACAATCTTATTAAGAAATGCTTCGGTCGCATTCCCTCAATTATTTGCAGCACCTCATTTGTTCTTAATACTGATTTTTCTGAACCACCAAAAATGATTTGTTTGTAGTGAACGGGAAAGGGGCATACATAGGGATGAAATCTCTCAGAAGCTAAAAGTTCCTGTTGAGAAGATAATGTAATCTTAATCTCTCTCTCACTCTCTCTCTCTCACACACACACACACACTCACATAGATGCAATTAAAATTTGTTCTTCTGTTGGTTTTCCCAGGGAATCCATCCGAACTCTTGAAGAGGAAGGCTTGATATACTCCACTATTGATGAATTTCACTTCAAATCAACTACAAGTGGTTGATTATGTTTTTAGAATTTTAAACTTTAGGAAGGTGCTGGCTTGAGGGCTGGGTAATGATACATGTGCTATTTCTTGTGCATTTTGGCTATGAACTGCCCCATCTATAGTTGCTAATGTCTATATTTGTTTGCGCGCTTAGTTTTGGACTGAATATACAGACGATATTTCTTGTCCTCTACATACTTAAAGTTGCTTGTGGTACGTCAAATTCTTTTGTTAATGCTGAGAGTGATCCAAATATGGAAAATTCGACCAGCCTGATGGCCTGGTTTTGATTTTGATGGGTTTGAGTTACGACCCCATTTTTTTCTTTGTAATTTGCTTGTTAAATTGTTTTCCCATAAAATTATCTGTTATATGTTATAAAGGTTAATATATATATATGTGAAATTAAAGTGTTTTATTACTACTAACTATCAAGTAGATGACATAAAATCATATCAACTTGACTGTTTGTTTTAGGGCAAAGCTTAAGCTTGTGGAGACTATGGATTATGGATTAAGTACAGGGGAGGTTTTCTATTCTTCATTTGGGTCAGTGTAGAATTAATCTCAATGCATTGTTAGCTAATCCTATTGTTTCTGTTGAAAAGTTGAATCCATGTATTGTCACTTAATTTTCTCTTTGAAGGCCAAGGGGTGTTCAGAATCATAACTTATTAGTGCTATTTGTGCTTAATTGCTCTCTATCTTTTTATTAAGAGAATAGTAATAATTTATTTGTTTAATATTATTTCATTTCATCCATTTCTATTGTTCTAATGAGAGAAATATTTTAAATTTCATTCTATTCATTCATTTCTCTCTCCCAGATCAATTCTTTTAGGTGCAAACACCGAGCAGTTCAAATGCTTTTACTTGTCAAGGATATTTTCATTAGCATTCATTTTTTCTTTTTTGGTAAAAATCTAGTTATTAGATTAAATATGCAAAATTATTATTAGATAATGCATTCAATCTTTATTTTCACAACTTGAAAAATTAAAATACAACTTTATTAAGCATCATGTTTAATTCTGGTTGGAATGAAAACTTTATACGAAAATGAAAATTTAAAATAAACACCAACTTTTCTACCATCTGTTTTAATTTATTGCATTACCATTCCTCCCTTGGAAACAAACCCATCAGAACATTTGATAGGATAGCCAGAAGTCCCATGAATTGACCAAATGATGATGTTTCCACAAGAATGAAGGCCCAATATAAATATGAAACGTTCAGTTCGGCTTAAGTCTATTTAAATTCTAATGTTTTCAATAAGCCTCACAATAATAGTAAAAGAACAATATATATATTCTAATTTGATATTATTTTAAAGAATTAAATCTTGTTACAGTCTTCCCAGTTTGAGTTTTATTCGATTATAAAATTTTAAATTAACTATGACGGGAGAGACCCAGCCATTGCCTATTGCTTTGTGTGAAGATGATCACATAATTTACAAAGCTAAAGTACTCGAATGTAATTTTTCTTTTTAACATTAGAAATACTCTTTTAAATTTTTATTTTTATTTCAAATTTCAAGAATATTAAGTTCATTTTCTGAAGTAACTAATATTTAGTGATTTACCAAAGATGTTGTAAACACATTTAATACTCCACCTCTAAATTTTAGTGCAATTAATATTTTTTTTCTAACTTTTATTATAAGTGAGAGGAAGAGCATTCCTTTTAGTCTCTATGAGTATAGTCCAACGGTTGAGATCATACATGTATTGATTTCAAAGAATCCTGAATTCTAATTGTTATATAGTCAATCACAGGTCTCGTGTTTAAATCTCACTGTTGGATTCCGTGATTTCTCTCTCCTACAAAAATTTTGAGGCTGAGTTGCAGAAACTTTTAAAGTAAGAGATTTTACCTTTTAGTTCTAAATAGCGTTCCTTCTATATAATATTAAATTTCTCATAACTGAGAGCAAACCTATTTTGTGAAAAAATATCATTAATTGCATGAGTGTACGAACAAATGTTAAAAATCCATATACAAATAGAATTACTGATACATAGAAGGTCTAGATACCAACTGAAACAGTTAAACATGCTAATATTTCAACCCTGGATACGTCTTTTTTCAGTCCAACCTTGGGAACGATAATGAACTTATCATCAATCTTTCTATGAAACCTCTGAGAGATCAAAATAAAATATATCTCTGCACCTCATCCCAACTGAGGATTCTAGTTGAAGAAGACACCTTCAGAGTGACCATGTACGGAATTGAAACTGCAAGATACTTCCATAACCATACAAGATTCCATCCTGTGTCTTTCCCCACTAAGCTACCACCCTCAGTGGCAAGCATTTGTAGTCTTTAAGGACTCAGAATATGGGGTTTTTGGGTGACATGGATTCCTTGGCTACTTTTCATTTTCTGATATTTGGAGAGAAATTGGACGTGAAAGCAGGCAGATACACTTAAAACATACAGGCACTTAACTGGGATTAGTAATTATCAATCATCTCAGACAAACTCCACAGGCAATTACTAGTTAACATTAGTTCATTACATCACCATATTATTCAAAAGTTGGTTCTCCATCCCCAAGTCCAGAACACAGTTCAGTACGGGACAATGATCGAGTCAATAAGCTCCTGAAGTGGAGCCAGCTCCTTCTTCTCAATCAGCCCAAATTCCTGCCAAAAAAAAAATTTATAGTGAACTTTAGAAACAGTAACAAGATATGTACTCTATAGATAACATGTGGGCCATAGAATTTATTCTAGCAGCAAGTCTTGTTGTCTTTGATTTGCTCCTTTATGATGAACTTGATTAACTTAATCAGAAACAGATTTAGGTAGCAGAAGTGCAAAATCAGTTTCACCAATCATGACTGCAAAGCAAAGTTTCGTGCACTTGGGGGCACTCTAATTTTTATGGTGAGCAAAACTTTCTAATTCAAAAAAGGAGGTGCACAATCAGCATGCACAAAGCTACATGAGAATATATGAAATCTAATTAAAGTCCATTACAGGACTAATCACAAATTACAATATAGAAAATAGAGGTAGCTAAGGAACGGAGTACAGTACAGATGGCTGACATTTGTAGGTCCCCTTTGCTTTATTTCAGGATTTACTTTTACCACCTAGAGGTAGTTTTTGTTTGTGCTTGAAATATAACAGTTGATATCTGGATGTAAAATGCCTAAGCAACCCCAACGCACACACGCACACATACCAAAAAATAAAATAAAAATGCTCGTTTGCAGTACATCCACCACAGAGAGAGAGAGACACAAACACCTAATATGAACTACAACCTCATCCCGACAATAAGATGAAAAATATTTTGAGAGTAAAATATTTTTGCTTAACAAATTTTCCACATCATGTAACATTTGACAAAAATTACTTTAAAGCTAGCATATTTTTTATGTAAAAATAAGATGAACAATTTCAATAATAAAATACATACAACATTTTACACAAATTCCTTAAAAACTAGCATTTTTTATGTAAAGATAAGATGAAAAATATGTTTATATAAAATACATATAACATTCAACATTTTTATACAAGCATTTTCCCAAACAATATGTAAAATATATCAGTTTGATGTATGTATTTTACATACAAATGCAAAACTAGTATTTGTATGCATTTGAGGGTAGATTTAAAATTTTTCAATTTTGAATTTTTTTCACCAGAAAATAAGATGATTTTTTTTTTGTAAAATTTTTTATATAGAAAAATAATTTCCCAATGTAAAATATTTTACATTGAAACAAAAAGAGCTATAATGTCAATCTTTACTAGTGAATTGGCCATAACTAAAGGATTATATTGACTTGGGGACCACTGCATTTTAAGATAAAACAAAGCTCAAGCCAATGCCATTTAAACCCAAATATTAAACTGACTTATAGCTGATATAATTCAAATGGCTAGTGCCTAATAGAATAGAAAGGATATGCTATTAGTAAATCAAGTTGCACGAGCTAAAGAATATTACGTTGAAAAAGGAATTGAGAATTTAGTGAAGAAGAAAAAAGAAAAAGGAACTGAGAACACAAAAATTAGTTTCAAGGTTTGAAGTACACTTACAAAGGTGAAGAGTATAAAATGCTTAAAACATGTGTTTAGATGGGCTTCCTCTTTCAGGCTCACAATCTTCTGGAAGTGAGAATGGTAGATATGAGCATAGACCCGAAACAGGCGTTTGAATATGGTCTTTACAACTTCCCTGAAGTTGGGAGGAAAAGGAGCACCTACAAATTAAGGATAATGATGAACATAAGCTGAAGATATGGGACAAATGCAACCAGGAAAGGAGTGTCATTCAAAAACTAATATCCAACGGATCTTTAAGAAAATTCTATAATTGGCTTTAATGAAAAAAGGGGACATTACCCAGCAAACAAAAAAGTAAAAAGAACATTAAGAATAAGATAACAAATCAAAACCATGTATTACCCAGCCTCTGAGGAAAGATAGATTCTTCGTCCAACTGAGACTCAATCCAGTCCATCAGGTACTCAACATATTTCGGAGCAGAAACCTCAATTGGTTTCTTAATTTGTACGCCGTCAGCCCATCTATACTCATATCTGTAGATTTTTGGATTAAGTCAAAAGCTGTAAATTTCTACAATCGAACTATTAGGGATTTATTCAATTAATATAGCAATCATGCAAAATGAAATAATGTTTTCCTAGCCTGAAAAGGTTCAGGGCTAAATTTTAAGTTCTCTGGATAAGAATCCACAAATAAGGAAACCTTTGGAAACTACTAAACAATAGTAAAAATAACGACAATAACAAAATTACTACCAAGACCATAAATGGGAACATAGATCTAACTGAAATACTCAAGTCTCAAACCATAAGGCAACAATGTTGAAACAAAGAGATGGAAAACTTGCATCTGGAATTGTGGAGGTGTGGAATGCTAAAAACACACTCACTCTTCTTCAAGTTAATAAAAGAAACAATCTCCAGCAAAAATTAAATAAACAATAAAGAGAATATGAAACAAACATTAGCTCTGGCCTATGGGGGCATATACTAGGTTGGAAACAACAGTTACAACAAAAACTATAACGTTAAAAAAAAAAAAAATCAAGCTTTAATTCCACTAGGTATGGTTGACTGCTTGGATTCTAACACTTCAATCATCACTATCTATAGTCACATATTCATAAGGCACATAATATATATTATGACTAAGGGGTCCTCGTCAAGTTTTTCCTAGACTTCATCTACATCTTTTGCTAAAATCTTCCATTCCATTCACATCAAATTTTTTTCTCACATGATCAAACCATCTAAATTGTGTCTCAAGTAACTTACCTTCAATGAGATCCAGTTCAACCTTATAACTTTATTTCTAATTGTATCTTTTCCTATATGACCACACATCCTCTGTTACATCCTTTATTATCCTCATATTTTGCACATGTTAGTATTTCAATCAAATTTTCCCTTTTGCTTTCATGGGATTTTCCTATTGCATAAAATCTCGTACATGCTTTTTCAATTTGAAAATTCTCCCTTAATTTTGTAAGTGGCATCCGCAATAAACTCACATCCTACATATTCAGTATTTGGCTTGAAGATTTTGGATGCTAAGTCCTTTCACATTTCAAGCTTAGTATTCATGCCTTCTTTTCTTTCTTCCACCAAGACAATGTCAAATTAGGACAAAAACTAATTGTTAAGATCAACAAACACCCACACAGAATCCAAAATAAGGAAGTCACTGCTTTCCTTTCTGGCCAACAGTCAAAACACTCTCCAATACCAATAACCATATTAAGAAAACAGCATACACTGATAAGAGGTAATGCACATTTCTCCCAAGAAATATTAGAACAACCAGAAATAAGCTGCATTTCTTGCAAGAAACACCACCCTATCCCTTCAATCTAAATTTACTTCCACAGAAATGATCACATCACTTTTTTCTTGGGATACTATTGAGCTGGGCAGTTCGAGAAACAAGGAAATCCCAAGACACTACATAAGCCCTACTCAGGTTAACTCGTCTAAATTAAGGAGGTCCCAACCACCTACAGGATAATGTAAAACCAAATGAAAGACCTTAGCATCGACACACCTACATTCACCCAAGGGACTCATCAACAACAACAATAATCACAAGCCTTGATCCCACTATGTGGGGTCATTACATGAATTTTAGACCTCTTTAGCCATCTCTATCTATGACAATATATCCTCTATAAGACCATTATATGCTATGTCATGCTTAAGAGTTTTCCACTAATTTTTCTTTGGTTTACTTTGATTATATGCAAAAGACTTTGTTCTTTTGCATGGATTTGCATTGTTATTGTGACTTTTAGAAATCAATTGACATTATAAATGCCATGCCACTGACCCTAACTTGATTAGGATAAGGTGGAGTTAATGATGATGATGATGATTTCTTCTCCCTCTTTTGCTACAAACTTCTTCATTTCATCCACTCATTTTACAAATGTGTCTGCTGCTCTTTTTTTCTCACAAAGCATTATATTCCAACATCCAAACCATCTTTATTGTGATTCCAACATCCTATATTCAAAATTATCAAAATAGTATCAGGTTGAAACTACTTACCAATCTAGTATTAGGGTTGCCACACCAGCTGCCACGTAAGTAGGGCTGCTTGTGTGACAATGCCAAAGGCATAAACGCACTTGGCTAGTGCGTTTATTGTTTTATCAATAAACGCACTTGGCTAGTGCGTTTATGTTTTGCCTCCGGCCAGGCAAAGAACTCTGCTTGTGTGGCATGGTCAATGCTAGATCGATAAATAATTCGTAGCCAATATTGTTTCAATTAATTTAAATTAAAATAATATTTTTGAAAAAAAAAAACTCATATTGTTGTTATTAACAATGTTTAGAAAGCCAAACTGGAGAATCAAATTGGAAATAAGAGAGGGTAAAGGGTCAGACTAGGATGTACTTTTATCAAATAAATAAAAATATAATAATTAAATTTGACCTTAAAAAAATTTAAAACATATAAAATAATTCTATAATGTAGATGAAGTTACTAAAAGGCCATAGTATAAAGTAAGGATCTCAAAAGATAATAATAAATAAACAAATAAATACAAATTAAAAGAAAATATTCTTAAATTGGCTCAAACATTCTAGGAGTTTGTCTTGACAAATGACATGCGACTAAGAAAGAAATTCTTTTTTTTGGCTTTTGCATGATCTCCAAGGACCATCATTGATATTTTGAAGCTTTTAAGATAAATAAATTCAAGCTATCAAATTGCCACAGCATGCCCAATAATGTTTTATATCAAACGGTTGCTCCAAAGCTATAATGTCAACTAATTTTATGTAATTGATGGATTCAACTTTCCTGCTCCCTCAATTATAGACTGTTTTCCCAACAGAAAATTCCTGCACTTTTTCTCAGAAATTTCATCTCCTTTTTCTTAGACCAGCTACCACTATCGTTTTCATTTTCATTCTTCCATCTTTGGAAAGCTTTTCTTGTCTCTTCTCTTGTCAGCTTAGCAAAGTGGAGGCTGCTAGCCAGATATGGGAAAAGAGTGGCTAAGCTGGGATGCCAGGATTTTCAAGTAGAGGACTAGGCAGCGAACAAAAGCACAACTCTCTCTCTCTCTCTCTTAAAGTCTGATTTTTTGGAGGGAAGCAAGGATGAAGCTTGCAAATGAGGCTACTTGGCAAACAAAGCTTGCAAACGAGGCTGCTTTGCAAACAAAGTTGTTCTCAGCTCTGCTTGTGACACTGTCCATGCAAACAAGTCACTGCCATCTCCTCCCTTTACTCACCAGAGTCTCCAGCCGCAAATGGAGGTTATGGGGTTCCAAATCCTGACCCTTAAAGCACCATTAAGAATTCCATTTCTATTCAACCCAATCTCAGCTGCATCAAAGATGGCAGCGGCACTGACAAGGGCTTTGAGGACAGTGATTAAAGTGTAAAGGAGGGAGGGGGTCAAAGTAGGACAGGTCACCAGATTCATGATTCAAGCAGCCGGTTCTTTCTCTTTGACTGGACCAGTCTGAGGACTGGTTACTGTTTTTCCCATTCCAACCAGCCAGTCCAGTTAAGTTTTAGAACACTGGTTATTAATAGTTTTAATACTTATTATTAGCCAATTTCAATATGATTTATTATTAATATTATTGCTATTTGTAATATTTGTATTCATAATATTATTTGTCATTATTCAATTTTAAATTCATTTTTGTTATTTATTAATATCAATATAATTAGAAATAATACTAATATTAATACTCCAGCTCCCATTCTTTTAATTACTAGATAAACCCAATTGATATTTTAATATGCATGCATGAGAGCACATGACTTCACTTAAAAGCTACAGAAAGCAATTTCCATGAAGGCCAACATTTCAGATGTACAGTCAAGGTTCAGATTTGGTCCCTCACATGAAGTAAAAAAGAACTCACCCATGAGATGAAAACAATAGAAAACAAATTTTAGAACTTAATGCATAGCTTCAATGATAACATGAGTGCCAGCTGAACCCATTTAGGCCATTAAAAGATAAAACAAATAATACTAGATAAATTAACAATTGTTTGTCTTGAATCTCACAAAACTGAGTTTCTTATGTTGAATTAAAGAAGACAATCAAGAAGACATACTTGGGGCCTGCAGTCATTGTGGGACAGTTGTCTGGAGTGCAGAACTCTGTGAGGGTACCATAAAGCAAATTCACCTGGTTGAAGAAGTCCACAGCTGAAATTGGAAAAACAAACATCCTCAGTTCAGTCAGTTCTCAAAAAAGAAGCCCTCCCTACCTCCCCTATTTTGGGCAACCCCTTTCACTGGGGTGACTGCAAGCAAGTCAAGTACTGGTATGTATGGGGTGCATCATGTTGGTAATGAATCCTACACCCAACGGTGAATGGTGATTTTTAAAAATGTGAACAAATTTTAATATTAATATTTGACCAGTTGCCAAAACCTATTTGACAATCCTTAATACTTACACCAATAAATAAATGCAGAAAAAAGCACAAGCTTGAGTTTATAGAGACTGTATGACAACAGAGAGCCCTAATCTTAAGAGCAAGAAAGGATATGGTAATAATAAGTGTTTTAGTACAAAAAGATTATTTGAGGGAAGAGAAAGTGAAGGATAATTGTACTACTTGTGCACATGCGCTTGAATATGTATATGTCATGCCTATACGGCATCCAATGTTAGTTAATGGTGGACTATTCCAAGAATTTATCACATGAAACATCCATATCATTCTAGCCCCAGTAAATGTGACTAGATTGGAAGATACAGGCAATTTGCAGGCTTGCACAAGATACCCACACTTCAACTCACAGATGAAAGAAAACAGAGACCCTAAAGGTGACCCAATTGCCATTTCTTTTTATTAATAACCAAATTGTGTACTATACTGCACATGCCCACACACACACAAACAGGAAGAGTACAAGGGAGAAGGTTGATTACTGTTGACAGCTAGCCATTCATTAAGATCCTCTCCAGGAGGAAGTCTTACTGCTTCCCTGAGGTTTCCACTACCTAATGTTGCATCAATGTGCTTCCTTAGCTGTGCCCCCTGCATTAAGAAATAGAGCAAATAAGGTGTTAAGATCCAGACAGGCGCAGGAAATATCACAGTACAGAAGAATGAAACCCAGATACTGTAACTCACAGAAAAAGTTTCAGTGATGGAGCAATGAGGAACGCCAAAATACATCCATGGCAATTTCTCATATATGCTATACCATAATTGCTTCAGTTGGATGTAAGTCCAGAAGCCAGATTCTCCAGACCTTACCAACTGGAGCATGAATTCTTGACATGACAATTCCATTTTTGGTCAAAATAAGCAGAAACAAGAAAAAGGTATTGGCCCTTGTGATTCTTTACCCACAGTTTTGGAACTCCACAGGAAGATCCATCTAAGAAGTATGCTAAGTGTAGCCACTATTGGATCTCAATTTTCTTAGGCTCTCAACTTATACGGAACCCATACCCAACCATTTTCCTATGCTGTGACAAATTTCTTCCACAGAATGATAAACCACGGAGAAGAGCAATAATCCCAGATGAAGAAAATGAGGGCATTAACCTTATTTGATCGCATCTTTGAAACATCATAATGAACTTCTTTATCTGTGAGTGGCAAAGACAGGATTTGGGGCTAGTGGGTTCAATATATTAAGGTTTTATATTATTAAAATAACAACAAACTAGTATAAGTTTTACAAATGCAATTAAATATAACTATTAAACTAAGTAACCAAAACAAATGCTTATAATAACATTTTAATTGTACAAATCTATTATTAGAATTGTTTACGTTGAGTTTTCATATTTTAGAAACGTTGTATAACTGCATCATTATCAATATGTCTATATGTAACCAAATAAACATTCACCAAAGCATCTCCCATTCAATTATTCAATTTGTTTTTTTATTATTTTTATTGTAGAGAAAGCTCTTTTTTTTTTGGGGGGGGGGGGGGGGGTTAAGTAAGATTGAGTAGATAAGGCTCTTTCAATGCTCTAAGTCAATTTTACAAGTAAATAAGCAAATATACCAAGGGATAGACAGTAATTCTTTATCTTAACTAACTTAGCCACCCTAGGGGTTGGCTTGGTGGTAAGAGGCCATATATGGTTGCCTCCTCTACAACTACGATTCAAACCTCCTCGGGAGGCAAGCCCACACACAGATTTCTTTTATGCAAAATTGTAAATTTTGTATCATTGCACTTTGATCTTCTAGGAAGCATACACATCCATGTTAGGAACCATAATTTCATATTTATCATAAAATGAAGAAACTTCAACTAACAATGTCCTAATTTCATGTTTCTCACAAATGAAGAAACCTTAGCTAACAAATATCCTGATCTTTCCTCTGCAAAGCCTTTGACAGTTCATTTGTAATTCCAAGCACATTTTTCATTAATTTGTAAATTAAACACAAAATCAAAGGATTTTATCAATTGCAAATGACAATTTTCCTTGATTACTTTTTATTTTTTTTATTTTCTAATGAGGCAGATCAATTTAAAATTTTCATTTTTTTTAGTGGGGGTCAAACTGTGATTAACCTTGGATTTTATAGAATTCTTACCTTATAAAGTGGGGGGAAAAAAATCAGTGGGGTATAAGGTGGATCCACTAATGTCTGTATTCTCAAACCTGAATAGCAGTAGCCATGGACCAGGCCAAGTGCAGTTAAGGCCCTTCAGTTGACCCAGTGGCTCTGGTAATGTCCAGATACTCAAGCCTGAAGTTGAAATAGCAGTAGCCATGGACCAGACCAAGTGCAGTCAAGCCCTTGACTTTACATTATGTTGAAGGCATGGGGGTTGAACCCAAACCAACCAAACATGAAGCCTAGATATGTCCCAAGTCTACCAGTAATAAATATTTAAAGGCCCAAACCACAACATAGTCCATACGATAATAAAGTACAATATGTACTTACATTGACGTGTGTATCAGATTATGAGCGCAAAATTTCTCAACTCAGAGAATTTAGGTTCATAAGGAGAGGTTTGAGACATGTTACCTGTAGGTAGTTCATCACCATCCTACTTAGGAGTGGCAACAAGGCAGGGGGTGGGTTCAGCTTTTATTCACACCGTCTTTGACCCAGGTAAATTGAACTTTGTAAAGAAAAAGGAAAATAAGGATATTCTGGTGTTGAGGATGAAAGAAGGTAAAATATGATACCACATTAAACAAATTCAAGGAAAAAGACAAAGTAGCAAGAAAGGCAGAAAAAGCTTTGAGTCAGAAAAAGTAACACACCTTACTCCCTGATGGTGCACTTTTCTTCGGGCGAAACGTCCTTTGGTTCCTATTTGCAAATGAAAACAAATTAAGGTGTAACCATAGAGGTAACTTATGATGTTTAATGAGTAAAATTAACCATAGAAACCAAGAATAATTTAAACATATGGATTGGAAACTATAGTTAACATGCAAACTCACACAAATGTCATGTGTGGTCACTGTCACATTCCATCAAATACACTCAATATTTTCATCAAACAGGGAAATAAAAATAGATAAACACAGAGATACCAACACTTGTATTAGTAATAATGGTCAATAATGCTCTAAAAAACTTTGGAAATTCCATTATATTGAAGAAGTCCTAATTATCTGCAACATGCTTTATTTAATAATGTACCTAAAAGGAAACATGCTTCAGCATATATCAACTTATTTTTACATGCATGTACCCTTTTAAACATGTTTATCCACAAAAGATAAACCAGGGTCTTACAGACCTTAATGTGCATAGATGTAAAAGTATAGTTACTTTATTATATGACACTAGATCCATAGAAATTAATTTCACACAATCCTGCTATATTCCATCTACCCTATCCTAGCAATCACGCAGGAGAACTTATAAATAATAGTACCTTTTAAGTGCATAACTTGCAGTAAAGAATTCCAGAAGTTTGTGAAGTCTAAGAGACAGAAAGTCTAAAAAGGCACCTCCTGATACAATAAATGATGCAGTATGGAAACGTAATAACTAGTTTCACATTAAAACTAAGAACGAACCAATTTGGGAGAAAAAGTCTAATATTATTCAAGCTGCTCAACAAACTCAAAATAAGAGTATTTATAGGCTAAACCCTAATCCCTAATTAAATCAGGAAAAGGAAATCCTAATTAAATCTGGAAAAAGAAATCAAAAGAAAGTCAATCTAAGTTAAAATAGAAAACCCTAAAACTTTAAAGGCCTCGAAATAGGCCTAAATGAGCCCTTTTGAAGCTCTACCGTAAAATGGCTCAACAAGTTGATTGTTCGGGCCTTTGCTTGTCTATTTGGTCCAAATAGTCACTTGCAAGACGATCCATGTGAAAAGGAAATCAAAAGAAAGTCACTCCAAGTTAAAATAGAAAACTCTAAAACTTTAAGGGCCTTGAAATAGGCCTAAACAAGCCCTTTTGAAGCTCTGTCGTAAAATGGCTCAACGGGCCGATCGTTCGGGTCTTTTCTTGTCTACTTGGTCCAATTAGTCACTTGCAAGACATTCCACGTGAAAATGAAATCAAAAGAAAGTCGATCCAAGTTAAAATAGAAAACCCTAAAACTTTAAGGGCCCCGAATAGGCCTAAACGAGCCTTTTTGAAGCTCTTCTGTAAAATGGTTCAACGGGCCGATCGTTTGGGCCTTTGCTTGTCTATTTGTTCCAAATAGTCACTTGCAAGAAATTCCAAGTCAATAAATCTATAAGAAACAGTGCCAAATGCCCTCTAGGTGGGATTGACAGCATGAATGTAGCTCGCCCATCATTTTTATTTATAGCCATATCTTTTGTAAAGCCTTTATAACTCATCATATCTAAGAATTTCCTACCAAGTTTTTCTTAATACCTCTTTTGTTAAAAACTTCTTCCCTTGTATGCGCTCTCTTCACAGGGGCCCTTATTTTGTTCTTCTCACGTGACTAAACCATCCTAAATTTCTTACCTTCAAATCTTCGAGTAATCTAAAGACTAAAAATCAAACTTTATCTTATAAATTATGTTCTTATTGCAGGAAGCACATGTTAATTTGCACATGCTATCATGAATTTTTGGGTTCCAATTGTTTGAAAAGAACCAAAACACCATTCAAGATATGGAAACTCTAAAAACTGCTTTTTTCCTATTTTCTGAGAGACAGAGAAATATTTTTTTAAGTGTTCAAGTTTCTCTGTGACCAGAAGATCATGGCTTCAAGTTATGTGAATAGCATCCTTGCAAAAAAGCAAAGAGAAGGCTGCATGCATATATGATCCTCCCCCCAAACCTTGTGGACTGGAGACAATTTTTCTTTTTGTTTTTTTCAAACAGAGAAATTTGGTAGGTTAACATCTTTAATCAATAACATTTTGAGGCCTCCAAAAGCTTTAACGCAAAAACCTTAATCTGAGACTTTATCACCAGATACATTCCCTCAGCCTTCCCGCCCAAAGAAGATGCCCAAAAACGAATTAAAAGAGAAAGAGATACTAATCCCAATTGCACCCTCACCCTGACGATCATAGAGGACTTCACATGCTTATTCAGATTTCAATATCATGTCGATACCAAGAAGAAATACAAATACCAACTGCATTTGTATAACTCCTATAAGAACAAGCCTCTAAGAATCCTACAAAATACCAAGTCGTTTATGCTTCATTCCCACAGAACTGGTAAGCCTCAGTGGTCTCGTCAATTTTTTTCCCGTTTGGAGGAAGTAGCTCAATCTTTGCGAAAATAGCATTCCAAACACCAAACCCCACGCTATCATCATCCTTAAATCTGAACTGAAGAATACCTGAAAGAAACGATTACTTTCACTGAAAGAAAAAAAGAAGAAGAAGTGCCTAAGACTTCAGTCTCAGAGTTTCTGCTTCATATGATCCAATTACGATTAGAATTGAAGTCCAAATCAAAGCAACATACAACTTCACCACACATGCAAGACAGACCTTCTGATTACCCGCAGATTAGATGTCGAATTACCGAGATCGTTAAAAAAAAAAAAAAAAAGGAAACAAACGCGTATAATCATTAGCAATTACCGGCTATATCACAATCACTGGCCAAGAATCAACACAAGCAAAATCCAGCAAGAAATAAGACGAGAAAAGATAGATCTGATTCGGTGATCACAGAACAGTGAGATGCGAAGATGAATTCAAGTTGTGTACGCACCTGCCAAGACCGAAGAGACTCATGGCTGAATGAAGGGAGAGAGGACGAATTAAAGAGTGGAGTGACCGTTTCGGATTGGGGATGACGAACAACGGAAACGTTCTAATCGACACCACCGCTTGACTTTCCGATCAGAGTTGCTTTACATCTACATATATTGCCAAAAGAACCAGCACCAGCCTGTTTATATATCACCGATGAAACCATGGCTCAGCAGTATATATCTATCTATCTCTATATATATATATAATATTATAATATAATATTCATATATTTTCTCAACTTTTTAAAAACCTAAATTAATTAAATACCGAATATGAAAATAAAACATAAGAAAATCTCATAATTCAGAAATTTTCCAAAAATTTATTCTTCTTCTTTTTTTATTTTCCGGATTTAAGTATTACTTTTAAAAATAGAGAATAATGGATACTTAGATACTTGAAAAGTGAAGTGATTCCACGGCTTGGCCCACGGAAAATATCTCCGGTATTCATTTCGTTCCCAAATTGAACTCCGATTCCGACCTCAGCAATTGGCTCTTTCTGATCGCCGGAATTAGAAATTGCGCTGGCAACGGCAAGGAGACAGATGTTTCTAGCTGGATTCGGATTTTCCGACGGCAATTCCTTCCTCGGTACATCTTCGGAATTCGAAATCGTCCCCAAATGGAACTCTTTTTCCAATCCAACCTTAGCAATTGATTGTTTTCGATCGGCGGAATTACGAGTCGCTGAAAACTCGCAGCGGCAGCAAGACGACAGATAGCTAGCTGGATTCTGCTTTCCTGTCCGCAATTCCTTCCTCACAAAACGCCAATTTCCAGCTCGCTTATGACCTCACCCTTGTCGCTTTCCGCCGACTTCCTCTCTCGCATTTCGAGACCTTCAATCAAAGCGGAGCCAGTAATATTGTAAATTCCTGTTCTTCCTTGGATAGTTTACTACTGCACGGGTCGTTTGAATGAATTTATGGGTTCTTGTGTTGGTTAACTATGAAATATGAATTGCTCTATTTTGCGTCTGATTTGTTAGAAAACTCCCCTAAACAAGATGGGATTACATTTTTTTTAGGAAAATCAAATCTAGGTATGTATGAGGAACATATTTCAGGTTGCAATAGGAAACACCAATGAGTATTATTGTTTATAAAATAGGCCCCGGCATAGGTTTTGACTAGTCCCAGCTTAATAATCTTAAAGAGATGTAGTGTAACCAGGTGAAGGTTATTGAGATTGTGTCTTCATGGAGTATGCCATACTCAGTAACCAAGGTTGTTTGAGTGAGAGTGACTAACCATATAGAGTTGTGAGAATTGCAAGAGACTACAGTTTGAGTGAATTTATCAGATTTTTGCAAAATCATGGACATATAAGATCGAACTATGTTAAACTTTTCTATATCCATTTCTCTTGGTTTCTGCGCATGATGTGTATAATCTGATCCTAGCAAGTGATATCAAAGCTTACTTACAAAGATTGTGGTTCTATAAATTTGGTTGAAGAGAGATTCTACACAAGAAAAGGGGCTTGAAGAGCAGAGCTTCTTTACGTGTGCTTCATCAGGGAGCCATTACAAGTTATTCCTACTTACAGGAAAAAAAAAAAAAAAGTTATTCCCTATATGGAATCAGAGTTCAGATATAATATAATTAGTACCAAATAATAACCATTGGAAGCAAAACTCTTTGACAAAGAGAATACAATTTTTTATAGTTTATAAATTGGTATATAATTGACTATTCCTTATAATTTAAATAAAGTGTAATTTAAATAAAATGCATGTTTTTTACGAAAAAATATGAAGGATTACTTAACTGTATATTATGCTTAAAAGCTACCTCCTACTTCGTTTTTTATATGCAATCTATGAGCTATCAACATAATAATGATAATAATAATAATAATAATAATAATAATAATAATAATAATTATTATTATTATTATTATTATTGTTATTATTATTATTATTATTATTATTATTATTATTATTATTAGATGGTGTTATATGTTGTTTTCTTGATTTGTATGCATGATGTGTGTGATTCCATCTTAACACGATTAACTGTGAATTGCTCTGTTCTGCTTTGCCTGAACTCTTTTGCATGCACTGGTACCTCTTTTTTCTTTGTAATGTATTTTAACGAATTTGGGGGTTATTGTCCAATATCTTGTGAATTAATTTGTTTGAAAATTTGAATCCATTTGGGTTATTTGCATGTATAGTTACTTCTTGCATATGATAAATTGGGTTTCTATACTGTGATTAGGTTGTAGGTGAAACCAAAGTTCTTCATTAGGTTGGTCTAAAATTTGTGAGCAAATATATATTTTTGTGTTTTTTTGAAACCTTTGCTCATGTCATAATGTAATGGACGTCTGTATTTAGCTTTTGTAGCTATTAAAGATCACATACTTCACTTGTTTTCCCCTGCTGATGCCAACCGTTCCAATAAGTAATAATAACTAGTATTTGGCTCAAAACCTTGAGAAATTCAATTAATTTTACATTTCCTTCTGAAAGTTGCTTCTAGTGTTCAACATGATTTTAGATATTTATAGAATTTTGGTCAAGACCCTTCTGCAAAACAGAATAATTAGTATGTTTCGGGGGGCTATAATCATTTTTAACCTATGGACTATGCTACAAGTAACAGTTAGGTTCCTGTTAAATCTGCATATTCTTCCCTTGGAATTTAGGTGCTTCCTCATGTGCATATATTGTACGACTCACTAGCTAGTTTTTAGATTCATTCCGGCGATGAAAGCTTGGCATGGTGCAACAATCTTTTGTGCACGACTCACCAGTTACTTCCTTTTTTCTCTTTTGCAGCTTCTGCCGCAATATTCTCTAGATTCATTCCAGTGATTAAAAGCTCGGCATGTTGCTATTATCTTTTGTTCATGACTCACTAGTTACTTTCTTTTTTCTCTTTTCCAGCTTCTGCAACAACCTTCTCTAGATCCATTCCAGTTATATGATCTTCATCCGTAGTCAGCTTAGTTTTCAGGAAGAAAAGAAATTCAGAATTCTTGATCTCATGGCATGTTGGATTGTGAAGTTACCGTCTTTCATGGGATAGATAGATAGATAGATGATTTTGTTTGGTAATGTCTCCCATCCTGAGCAACAGTTATTGGTGTTCTGAAGATGGAAAATAGGTAACTTTTAGAACGTACGAAAATTTCTCTGTCAAGGAGGTCGCTGATTTGAGGGCGAGCTTTTGTAACAAAAGTAAACTTACTCCTTCGTTACCCGAAACAGTCTCTTTGCAAAACAAACAAAAGGGGAAGCTGTATACAAATATATGCCCACTTTCCGGGGGCACAAAACTGGAAGTATTGGGGACACGCTATTTAGAAGAGGGTGATGATTATTTGTGGTCTCAATCGTTAATTCTGATCAGCGCCGGCCTTGGTCACAGGCTATCTAAGGAGCCGCCTAGGTCCATGCCCATTTCAAACTACTTAAGGGCTCATGCCCAATTCAATTTTTGGATTTTAAATTAATTTTAAAAAAATAATTAAAAACAATAAATTTAAAAATTGTAAAGACGCTAGGGAGTCATGTCTATTTTAAGTCATTGTAAATTTTTAATTAATTTCAATTTCTCACATTTCTTTTATTAATAATTAATTTCATGAGTATTATTATAATTTTTAATTAATCTCAATCTCTCTTTTGTATGATTATATCAGAATTATTTACATGCACTTGGTAGTGGTCATGACTTGCATCATCTTCTTTAGTTCTTCTCCTCCTCAATTTTTTATCTATTTATTGTCATTGACATCTATTATCAATCTGCACAAGCATAGGTCCTCAATCCAACTAATTTCACAACTACGCTTTTTCTTCAGTGATTTTATTTTCATTCTCATCATTCTGTTGTGTGACTTATTAGGTATATCTTTTGATTTTTTTTATTAACTCTTAAATTATCAATTAATTTTGTGTATATATTTCAATATTTGTGATCCCTCTGTTATTAGTGAATCTATACTAAAGGATTGACGATGGTGTTTATTGAAAAATATATATTAGAACAAATTAATTGTAATAGTTTAATTATTGATTTTTTATCTAAAAATATTTAAAAAATAAATATAAAATAAAATATTATGAATTTAATATAATAATTTTTTTTATTTATATTAATTTTATTTTTAAATATAATCATAAAAAGTCTCATAAAAAATTTCACTTAAGGTTCTTAAAATCTCAGGGCGGACCTGATTCTCATCTATAACCTGCGTCTTGCAGGGAAGGGAAACACCGGAGATGGATCTGGTGGGCAAGGATATGGAGAATTTGTATTTTTCAGGTGCTAGCCTGTCTGCATGTCATTTGAGGACCTGCAAAAAATTATTTTTTCTTTCTCCTGATGAATTCATGTTCGCTGAGATTATTTCAGACGTTCAGTTATTCACTTTTTTTTCTTTTAGGAAGTATTTATTAAAATGAATAAAATAAAATTATATTAAAATAAAATTAGAATATTTTTTAAATTAAAATATGAGATGGTCAAAATAAAATTGTGAAGCATTTTAAAATTTTTACTAAATTATATATGTATTATTTTTTTTTATCTATAAGGTTCAGATATATTTATTTTAAGAGAATAAATATAAATATATTTAAAAAATAATAGATAAGAAATCATATAATCTTTAAAACACTGTGTTAGAGCAAAAGGAAGCGTACATGGCTTTGTTTGCTTCTTTATTGGTATGAGTTGTTCTACAGGGCCCGACGGGTCTACCAAGCCCCTTACAGAAAAAGAATAAAAGACGATTTTACCTTCGCCCACTTAACAAATTTGCGAAGCGGCTCACTGCACCCGTCCTTGATTTCTCGTCTCCCCTGCTGTGGTCGCCGCCTCGCCGACAGTCGATATTGATTATCGACGAGGCGAGGCGACAATGGCAGAGAAATGACGGAGATGAGGCGTAATAGTGAGGCGACGACACCGACAAGGCGACGGCCATGGCAGGAGAGACAAGAAAGCAGGGGCAGGACAATTTATGAAAAGGGGAAGGAGAGAGCAGAACGTGGGAATAAAATCGTCTCTTTATTCCCTTTCGATAACCTAATCGGTCCGTTGTCCTTTTAAGAATTTTCCTTATTTGTATTTCTGACTTCTCAAGGTTCGGTAATATATTTCTCTGTCAACGTTTGAATTGCAGTTGCTTTGGAACATGTTTCTTATTTTTAACGTTTCTATTAATGGCCTCCTTTGGGCTGAGGAGTAGTAGCCGTAACAATATTGCTCTGCTCTTCTGTGATTAAACGTCACAAGTTAAATTATGGAAGCAGACTTTTATAAAAAATACATATATATTATGTACACGTATAAGCTTTCCCTAATTCTTGCAAAAAAGGGGAAGTTTATCTGAGAATTACTATGCGAAGATGAAGAGCTTGGTTGCTACCAATTTAAGGGCGGGTTTGTGCTGCCCCATTTGATGCATAACAAGATTCGGATTTTTGAAAGTTCCAATTGGAGAAATGAATGGTAAGTTTATCTGCATTGACATCTAACCCATGAATACTCTTTTAAGGTATGGTTCATAATTTCATTTTATTCACTCGGATGACATGACATATGCTGTGATATACATGGTTAATTTAGCGCTACTTCAAATTTATGTTTACTACTCTCAGTTAATTCGCATTAGATTAGACGACAAATCTGATAGAAATTTCAAAAAGAATTTCATTCTTTCATCCATGGAATTAAACAAAGGGAAGAACAACTTCAATTTCTAATCATCACTGGACAGAATTTTAGCGCAAACCTTCACTGCGCTGCAGAGTACTTCAAATTCCTTGTTGCGTCTCTTGGCGAAATCATAATCGCCGGAGAAACCACCGAGGCGGCGCCGGCAGCGGCGGACTTCTTCCATGGTTTCGTCAACCTGCCTCGCCACGCGCCTGTAGTCGCCATCGTTGAGCAGTCTCCTGCTCCGGTCCAGGCCTCTAATGGCTTTGCCGTAGTTTCTGGTACACGAGAATCTCCATGCCGCACTGTCGTCGCCGCCGCTGCTGGTGATTTCTCTCGCCTTTCTATACGCTAAGTTGATCGCAGCCTCCGCAATGCTCCGGGCGTCGCCGTCCGAATATCGCGTCTCAGGAACCAGCAAGCGCATGCAGCGGCTCCTGTCGTGCGTCCTCGAACATACTTGCCGGAGGTTGGCATTCCGGCCGGCCGACGAGGGGGCGATGAGCATGGAAACCAGTGCGAGAGAAAGGAGAATGGAGTAGCCTCCGAAAGATGCTGCCATTTTCGATTGTCCGTGTTTGGTTTGGCTGTGCCTTGATTTCTGAGCTGGGATCTCTGCTCTTATATAGTGTTTGGACTTGTGAGGGATTGTGACGTTACGAGGCTGGTGAATTTTAGGGCTTTAGTGATCTGAAACGGCTGTTCGGGAAATAAGACATAATCAATGCTTCTCCTGAGATTGAAGTTTAATTTCATGCGTAACAGACTAACAGTTGAATTTTATAATTTTTGCCATTATAAATTATTATTAATTTTATATATATCACTTTAAGTTGCAATATTTAAAAAGTAAAAATAATATATAATAAATATACCTTTTGACTAAAAATAATATACACTTATTTATGTAAATCATTACCTAAGTTAATGGTTAGCATTTTCGACAAAAAATTAAATATTATTTGGGGTTCAAATATTTTTAGAGACAAGTTTATACAATTTTTATACATTTTTAAATACATGTTTATTAATTAATTAGAAAAAATGAGATAACAAATAGTCTGATAAAAATTTTAAAATATTTTTTAGTCTTATTTTAATCATTTAATAATTTAATTTAAAAAATATTCTAAATAAAAACTTATTTGACTCATTTTAACAAATGCTACATAAATTTATCTGCACATACAATCAAAAAATAATAACCCAAATTCTCATTTACACCAAAAAAAAAGAACTTCATATTATGACACCCTCTCAGCAATTAAAATATATAATATTTAGTACTTGATATATAAAATGTCAATATTTGATATCTCAATTAAAAAAAATTATTATTTTAAATCTTTATCGTGACAAAATGTAAGTGCATTTATGAATGCACTCGTTTTTGTAAGTGATGTGTCACATGAATGGTTGGTTGACAATATTTGAATATGTTAACTAATTTGTTGTGTTCGTTCAACAATTAAAAAATATGACATTTGATCCATAATGTATAAAATACCAAATTTTTATATTTTAACTATTAAAATTTATTATTTTAAATCCTTATTTTGAAGCACAAATGAGGATATAAACAAGAGAGTGAGAGAGCGATGTAATCGAGTTTAACAAATAGAGATTATGGATATTAGTTTTGTTATATTTGGTGATTGAAAATAGAAGGATGTAACATTTTTTGGATTAATGATTCAAATATTTAAATGTATAGGATTTAGGGTTTTTTTTTAATCTATGGGTAATTAGATATATATATATATATTGTCTTATTTCTTTAGGCTTGTTTTACATTATTTAGGTGTATTTGGGCTTAGGCCCAGTGTCAGATTTTATTTGTTTGGACCCATTCGATGCCCAATGGGCATTTTCCCTGACTCCGAAATTCCATAATCCATAGTCAGAGTAGTTGATTACAGGTAAAATTCCCAAAAAATAAAGTCAAACTACCGTTTAAATTACTTTAAGATAATATTAATTATATATCGAAATTAATGGTTAAGTATTATTAAATATATTTATATTTATTATATTATATTTTTAATATTTAATTTTTTATTAATTGATTAAATGGTTTAAATATAATATATTTATCATCAATTAATAAAATTATTTAAATATTTAATACTAACTCTAATAAATGTACTTTGTTTGAAAAACAAAGTGTATTTATTAATACTTAATTAATGTGGGCAATGGATACTTAATTATGCATTTAATGAATTTATTTCTAACATTCAAACATTTTTATTGATGATAATATATGTATCATATTTTAAAATATTTTACTAATTAATAAAAATATTCAAATGCTAAAAATTAATTACTTTATTAAACGTACCTTAATAAGTATTCTACTGGGTCTCATGAAATGTGTGAGACCCATATCGACCTACACCTCTACAAGTCGTATTGAACAACACTTATGTTTCTTCACGCAATTAACATAACAGCATGTTCATTGATTTAAATTAGTCGACTTATTCGATGGACACAAAAATATATTAAAATACATATATTGCATTTTAACATTACCCAAACAATTATTTAAACTCAAACAAACATAAATAAATTCCAGTTGAGTGAAAAATCAACGCATGTAAGGCGTAATAATGAAGGCATGAACGGAAATCCTAAATGGGAACGACCAAACACGCCTTTGGTCTCAAGTCGGCTTCGCTTCGCGTCAAGTAAAATCAAGGCTACTAATGATTGTCAATGGGGAAAAATATGGGTCGGGGCAAAAGCAAAAAGCAAAATGCAGCGTCTATCTAAGATTACGGAAGAAGAAACCTCCATTTCACTGCGCACTTAATTTTCACCTTTTCCCAGTTTCTACTCTGCTCGCCTTTTCCATGGCCAAACCCTAGATCTGTCTCCCCCAAGGTAACCCACCGACATCTTTCTCTCTCTCTCTCTCTCACTCTATACATATATATGTATTTCGTGCGTGTTTATTTTTGGATCTTATTGCAGCTTTTTTAGCTTTTTGTTGCAAGTGAAAGGAACTGTTTGACCGGCGGCGGCGGCGGAGGAGGAGCAAAGAGAGAGAGAAAGGCAGAGGTAGAGAGAGAGAGAGAGATGAGTGAAGCGTCATCGACGCTGGCGGCGACAGGGTTCCGGCCGCCGTTCACGGCGGCGCAGTGGCAGGAGCTGGAGCATCAGGCTCTGATATACAAGTACCTCGCGGCGGGGTTGCCTGTGCCGCCAGACCTCGTCCTCCCCATCCGCCGGAGCTTCGAATCCATTGCCGCGAGGTTCTTTCATCAATCGAGCTGTAAGAAACCATCACCTCTCTCTCTCTCTCTCTCGATATACATGTGTTTATATTTAGTTGATTATTTATGTGCAAAGTTATATTATTGTAGTGGATTTGTGTTTTTTTGGTTTTCTGATAGAGCCGTCCGCTGGTTTTCTTTCTTGCAGCTTTAGGTTGGTTTTCTCTACTTTTTTGTTTCCGTTTTAATTCGATATTTTCTTTTTCTTTGGTAAGTTGCTGAGCTTTCACGACACTGGAATGCAATAATGGTGTTGGGATGTATCATGTATGACTCTTAAATGCTGATTCCCTTTCCATGATGTTACTGTAGTTTGAGCATCACAATATTCCAGAAACTTTTTGTGTTTGTCCATTGTTGATGATCAATGTTTTTGACCTTTACAGGTGTTTTGCTGTGTTTGAACTTCCATGAATGTGGGATTATTTCATACACACTTTGATTAGCGTTTGGAATTAACGTTTCTATCTACCTGTCTCACTTTTTTGTTTTTGGATCTGGGACAAATCTGTAATTGATGTCAATATTGGGCCCTTTTGTTGCCGTTAGTCAACTTTTTCGATGCTATTTTAAATAGTGAATATTTTTGTACTCAGCTAACGTAGTTCTTCATACTATGCTTTCTGCTATCGTTTCAGTGGGGTATTCTTCCTATTACGGGAAGAAAATAGACCCAGAGCCCGGTAGGTGCCGGAGGACAGATGGAAAGAAGTGGAGGTGCTCCAAAGATGCATATCCGGACTCCAAATACTGTGAGCGGCACATGCACCGAGGCCGAAACCGTTCAAGAAAGCCTGTGGAATCTCAATCTACTTCTCAGTCGCTGTCAACTGCCGTATCACGCAGTGCCACTGGAAGTAGTAGTAGTGGAGCTGGTAATTTACAGAGCCTGCCTCTGCACTCCTTTGTTAATAGTAAGGATTCAATGCTTGGAAGCAATACATCAAAGTGGCAGATACAGCCTTCCTCCTGCGAGATCAATGATAAAGAGTACAGGTAAGATGCTCTTTCCTTGCGACTTTATGTTACATGGGTATCTTTGCTTGTTTGAACATTTACTTAGCCATGTAATTAAGACATTTAATGTACTTTTGCTGTGAAAAACTAACAGCTTCTGTTTTTTAGGTACTTCTATATTTTTTTTAATTCAATTCATCTAAGAGGAATTAATATACATGTGCTGTCCCATTAAATTTGAACAATATTTGTTGGTAGACTTGCAGGTGGTGACAACCTGCTCGTAGGAAGATTATAAATTTGAGAAGAACTGTTTATACATTTTGGAAATGCTCATACTTTTAGGTGTTTAATGGGTGGTTATATTGTGCTTTCTCGGTGGAATATTACAATAACATGAGTCATTGGATAGGTGATAGGTAACGGTATTATATATAGGAGGATTAATTATGTTTTCTTTTTATTTTGATTAAAGGTATTCTTTTTTCAATAAGTTGATCTATCATTTATGCTTACATTGGCTATTTTCTGCGTGGCTAACATGAGAAAACTTGCTGGTATACTATGCTAAGTATAGCAATATACAAGAGATTTCCTGGTATATTAGGCTAACTTTGGTGAATGTGCTTGAACCATTTTTTATTCCATAATTATCTGTGGATGTGCACCGCATATACACTGTTTTTTCCACTGTGCAGTATATATAATTTTACAAGAGCTCTGTGACATGATAATGATGCAACAGCATTATAAAGCAAGAACAATCAAGCTCTATTAGATGATGTCCATTTTGTTGACTGATGCCTATTAAAGGTAAGATGTGAGAGACATGATTAAGATACTTTGACATGTGAAGAAAATTAATTGATACACTTGTTAGATGAGTTGTTAAAATTGAGGAAATTTGTAAAAGAAGAAGAAGAGAGGCCAAAGAGAACTTGGTGGGGAACCCTTAAAACATGACATGGGATATAATGGTCTTATAGAGGATGTGCTCATTAATAGAGATGGCTTAAGGTCTAAAATTCATATAGTCCCCTATTTAGACTATGTTTGGCCATGCAGTGAAAAGCAAAATAGGTGCTTTCTTTCCTTTGGGGGGGTTGCTTTCTCTTGAGTTTTTTGTTTTTTTGGGTGGTGTTTGGCCAAAATAAATAAAGTTGCTTTTATTAACACTAAAAACTATTTTTCTATTGTGAAGTAGAAATTGAAATTGGAGCTTTTATTGTATAGTAAAAGAAGCAAAAATAAAATTATTTTTAGACAAACTTGCCCTCAATCAATATTTAAAATTACACGCTTTACATCAAACACTATTAACATAAATAATTTTGTTACTATGATTTTTTGTATTTGTTTTTGCAAAAAACATTTTTTCAATTATGGGCCGAACACATATAACAGCACAAAAAGTGTTTGTCAGATAATTTGCTCAGACACTAAACTGCTTTTTCTTGAGAATGATTCTTGTAAAAGCATTTTTCTAAAAGTGATTCTCACAACAACAAAAATTTCACAATGCCAAAGGTTTGTGATTTTGGTGTTGGGGGGGGGGGCATAAGGGGAAAGGAGGGGAGAAATTACTATATCATCATTATTTTTTTACTAGAAATGTAGCACCCCTGCTTTGCTTTTATGGCACAAAATTATCTTGTTTATTGGCTTCAATATATTTCTCTACTTGAGCAGGCATATGTTGAATTCTTCTCTGCCTCAGTGTGTAATTATGTGGTTTGTTAAACAAGAGTGTCTTTAGTTCATTTAATGGTGTACATACTTTTTGACTGTGGAATGCTTTATACTTTCAACTTAGGGAACTCTTCCTTGTGTGCTGGTTATAATTTCCATAGATAACATTGGTTATATGGGAGGTCTGTAACCTTCATCATGAAGGGAGTAACGACTCCCAGAACATATGGACTATCCTTCACTGACTAGCTTGTCATGGTGTATTACTAGCAAGATCCCAGGGTTCTTTTAGAAGATGCTTTAGTAACTAAAATGATGCTGGTGGTAGGGTACTTGGAAAACTCAAAAGGTGCAAGATTGGAAATGGAGATTATTAGCATATGCTCTGCCCTGGAATATTAAGATTACTTTGACAACAAGGTTGATTAACCTTGTTTGATGGCAGAGCATTGTATGACTTCGAGATGTATAAAGGGCATCAAATGAGTAGTAGTTAAAATTTCATGGATTATCTGTTATAGACTTATAGATCACATGCAGCCTTCACTGTCATTTTGGTCTGTGGGAGTTGGTATGAACTTGAAATTTCCTTTATGAATTAATGTGAATGTGCAATATAAGCCCACATGGATATCTAAATTTTCATTTGAACAGGACAAATACATGTTTTTTGATGTTATGTTTGACCCAGTGCTGAAAAGTGGTATTTTTAACACTATCTGTAACACTGTGTTTCCTTGTCAGAACGGTACTTGAAATAGCCGTTGGACTTTGAAAACCTAGTAATATGCCCAGAATGTTCTCAATAGACTAATGTGGGTTAGATTGTGACAGAAGGAACACACAATTGTGTCATGTAGAAGACAATAGAAATGACAGAAGAATTACAGAGGCCTGAAATATATGAACTTGGACCACTATGGTCTGATCCTCGAGGGCCTGATGCCAAACAACAGCTTACAGTCGTGGTAAAACAGGAACCTACTAATCTGGAAGATGGTAAGAGATGAAAATCTGAGGATTTTAGTGCTAGAATTCTAAGTTCAGGTCAATACTCATTTGTTTGGTAGAGTTAGCATACAAAACCAACCTGGTAGACTAAGTAGACAAAAGGAATACAAGTAGATTCTGGAGGCCATGCTTTATTTTAAGAAGTGACACACTTTCCATTAAACCTTGTAATTAACTGTGACTTGCATGGAAATTTTCCTGTCAAATGTCTTCTCAGTGATGAAATTTGCATCATATAAACAAGTTTCCTGGTGGTTGCATGCCATGCTCCTGACTTCTTTACAGTTTAAGGTCAATATTGGAGGAAATAGCAGATGACATTTTAAATATACCCCTGAAAATAATGTATACTTGGTTTGAGACATTACAATTAAAATGCGAGGATATTATTCCTCCTTTTGTTCCCCTAATCCAAAATATAGAATTAGGACATTTCTGCCCGAGCAGTTAATAGTTCCTTGTCTGATTGATGCATTGTTAAGATGGTAGATCTATCAGTTAAGATTAGGCATGCTGCAAGATTCTGATCAATTTCCTTTTGCTGATGTCAGTTGATGTTAAAATTTGAATTCTCCTTTTAACCCCAAAACGCAGGTATCTCCATGGAGTCAAGGCTGAAGGAGATGGACAAGGTTTCCATTCAGAGGGTTCCGGAAGCAGCCGGGTCCTGGGAATGGACCGTAACATAGAGAACACTTGGCATCTCATGCCATCATCCGGTCAGGTAGACCCCCCTCTGAATGCGAGCTATGGTGCCCATTTGCAAAGCAACTCCTATCCACAAGCCATGCTACAGGATTATGAGTCAATAAGCAGTGCTGCAATGTCAAGACAGCGGCAGCAACATTGCTTCTTTGGCAGCGAGATTGGTCCATCAGGGCCTGGCAAACAGGAGACTCATGCCGTAAGACCTTTCTTGGATGACTGGCCTAAAGTTAGAGATTCATGGTCCAGTCTAGATAGTCAGAGGTACGACAAGAATACATTCTCAACCACCGAGCTATCAATCTCTGTTCCAATATCTCTGTCCGAAATCTCATCCAGGAATGCTTCTTCCCCAAAATGGTGAGTCAACAACTCCCTTCCATAAAGCTTTTTCCAACCTTTTTGGAAGGGTTTAAAACCCGAAAGATAAAATCAGACCTAAACAGTAGCAATCATCTTGCTTTGGTGCAGATGATGGAAAGAGAAGCCCACAATCATCCTATGATCTTGGATGTGAGGTATGGATAAAATAATGTGCCTTTTTTGGGAAGGTGTTTTACCTTCTCTTGCTTTCCGAACTTATGTATCCTACATACGATGCTCGACTTTGGGTTAACCAGCAAGCACAATCGCCGTGGTTCTGTAATATAACCCCAACTAGTTGTATTCAATCAAGTTCCTGCTTAGAATAATTAAGGTGTGGCTTGCTTCTAGTTCTAGATTTCTGGTTTTTATAGTTTGTTAAGAAGAGATGATCTGTGAATTCAGTTTGATGGCCGAGTTTTTTATTCATGTGCTCATGTGCAATGTCAATTTTCCCAAGTCCCATGCCATTGCCACCTTCGCGAGGACATTTTACATTAGCCACCTTCGCGAGGACACCCCGCACGCATTTTTTTTGTTTTTTGTTCATCTGGCTCTACCTCCAAAGTAGCCCAACATTTACAACACAATGGAATGTTAAACGACTGCTTAATTATCGGAAATATTGTTCAGTTTTTCATTTCCAATTCTTTATTTTACATTCAGTATTCTTTTTTGCCAAATATATTGTCCGGATATATTTTAAAGTTGCAATTATATTATTAATAAGGGTTAATTATCTTAAAAAAATTTAAGATTTTTTTTTGTATGTTAGTTTTCAGTTTTGAATTTATTTTTAATTTTTATTTTAAGTGTTTATTTTGAAATTATTAAAAATGTGTTTTTTATTTTTGATATTTTAAAAATTTTAAATTTGTGTGATTTTGATTTTGAGTTTTTTTTAATATATTTTTTAAAAAATATAAAAATAAACACATTTTTACTATTTTAAAAAACTTAAAAGCAACTTAAACATAACAAAAGTAACACAGTTTTAACTTATCATGTTCTCAATTATGTTAAAAAGCTTTTATTTAGTACTTGGGTCAAAGTTCTGATTTATTTTAAGTTTGTGACCTCTCCAATTTTTTATTATAATTATTTCTTAAAAAGTTAACAATCTTGATGTTATTTAATTGAGAATGATACATAAAAAGTTAGTAGTCTTTTTAATGACAAACTCATGGTAGTACATCTTTGATATAAATTTAAAATTTGTGCCTAATATTGAAAAAATGAAAAGTTTTATATAAAATTAAAAATGCAATAAAGGATGAGTTTTTTTTTTAGTAATTAACCCTAGAATAATACTACATATACAATATTCATGATATTGCTATTATAATTTTTACAATGATAATAATTTATGATAATTTTATTATGTTAAAATTACTAATGAATTTTATTGATAATATTAAAAAATTAATATAACTCGTATAGTGTTTATGATACTATTTATATTACAATATTAGTAATAATAATTACCAATGACATGATTAAAATTTTATTTTTTGTTAGAATTTTTGAAAATTTATAATATTCTTGATTATTACTTTCACTTTCATTAATATTTGAACTATTTATCATTATTAATCAATTTTTAATAACTGATATTTTTACTATTTATAATACTAGTAGTTTTATAATTTTAGTATTATAATATATTATTGATTATTAATGAATTTAAAAATTATAAGGTTATAGTATGATAATGTAAATATAATTAATGTTAATTTTAATTGAATTGGAATCTATTTGAAAAGCTAAGGAAAAATTCATTCCATTTTTGGGAAGAAAATAGTAAGAAATAAAAATAAATAAGTTCAATTTGTTTGTTAATTTGGTTTGATGAGGAGATATGATATGACGTATGACAGCCGGCAGCACAAAATATTCATGACCATGCAATTACCGGAATATTTCTCCAGAAAAATTTTAAAATGGTAAATACCCGCCACATATAAATATCGGAAACTCAAAAACCACTGCATATTCGCTCTCGATCCAGAGAGAGACAGAGAGAGATGAAGAAGCCCTCTGCGGTGGACCTTCTGGTTTCTCCGCTGGACACGCCCAGCCCGAATCGATCGCCGGCCGGAACGCCGAAGCAGTTCGAGTTCAATTTGGGAGCCTTCAACACTGCCTCATCTTCGAAGAGGAAGAAGAAGAACAACAACGTCGGAACAAGCTCTATTCTGAACCAGGCTATTGGATCACCACCGCATCTGAATACGCTAAGTTCCATATCTGATCTGAAGGCTATGGCCTCTTCGCGCTTGGAATCCGTTAAGCGCTACCTAGACCGCTCTCATTCCGAGATCCTCAAGGATATTGACAGTTCTCAATCTCGTCTCCACAAACGAGTCAAGGCCTCTCTCTCTCTCTCTCGCTCTCTCTCTTCTTTTACACTCACGCACCCTAAAACAGAATTTCTCTCATTTGCGTATTCGTCCCGAAATATAAAACTGAAAACCTTGCAATTTTTTATGGTTGTCAAGTCGTGGCACACGGTCGTTAGACACACAACACGAATACATGGGCTACATCATCTCTTTATTACTAAGGTGATTGCCAAAAACCTATACAGAGAAACCTACATATTGCTACTGTTTGAATAATTTGGATTGAAAAATTTGAATGGCAAGGAGTTTAGAATGAGTGTTTTGCCGCCAAACTGCAGTATGGCTCCAAATAGGCTACCGTTTACTACATCCTTGGGGTACAAATTTGAGGGTAATGCTAAGGCTAAATTTCTTAACTTATTGATTCACTAGAGCGTGAAAATCATGCCAAAAATGCAGCTTAGGTGCTCAGTGTGTGCTGTAGCAGAGGAGGTGTGCAGCTGAACATTAGGTGTAGTTGCAGGATTATACTGGCTGCACAGAAGGACTGCATGAACTGAGGGTCGATATACATGTTTTTCTTGGGCCTAGGGTTAGTTTGGGTGAGGATTTGTGTTTATGAGCATGGCACTTAGTGGAGAATTCTAAGTGTCCTTCCACATAAAGAGTCCACTAAGATATATACAAGACTATGTTTGGCTGTGTATTTGAGAGATAATCTGGCCCTATTACATGCTTTCTCTTAAGTGAATATGGTTAGGAGATTAATTAGGGATTATGTGGGATTGATTAGTGACTGAGAGAGTGGTGTTGGGACAGCTGTATACATTGCTGTTCTTCCCTCAAACAGGAGAAGACAATAGAGGTGTATTCTCTACTGAGCTGCGGAGATAGAAGGGAGGTAAAAAGAAGAAAGAAGGCGGCTGTTCTTCAAGAAGAATGACGAATAGAGGGGTTACCTGCAGCAATCTAAGAAGGACTAGCTAAACTGAGTATTGTTTCTTTCTGTCTCATGTATGCTCTTTGGCATGTATTATAGATATGGCAGACCAAGATTGATATGAATTGCATGGCAGTGTGTGTGCATCAAGTATTTTGTGACTCATTTTGACGTGTGCTGCAAGAAGGCTTAAGCTCATTCCCTTGTGAGATTGTGAACCTCTTAGGCCAGCAATATGAGCGATGAGCTCCATTTGCGAACATCAAAGGACGATGTGGTCTAAGTTCTTTGTGTTCCTGCTCCTATGTATCTCTGTTTCATCTTTTGTATATATGTTGACGTATATCCTGGTGATGACAATATCCACTTGTTTACCCTCCCATTCCCTCTCCTTTTCCCCTTCTCTTTCTGCAGCAACCGGTGGTCACATAATTTGAAATTGGTTACCAATTAGTGAAATACTGTTACAGATGTACGAATTATGCCATCAGGAATTCATAAACTAACTTTGTAACTGTCACGTCCTTTTGCCTGTGAATAACAGATCCAGATGCAAGCATGCCAGCAAATTATGGATGAATCAGATAAGGAATATAAGAAAACTGCTGAACGAATTAGCCAGACTATGGAAGCTATCAAGGTGCTTTAATGCCTACATATGTTACGAAACAAAAAGCTGATGTGGATTTGCTGAACAAAGTGCTTTCTGCTAACCATAAATTGATGATTTCTTTTCAGGCTTCATACTTGGAGATCATGGCAGAAGCACAGGCCAAGGGATCTCGTGGTATATTCATCTTACTTTTCTGTGCTTGTGTAGGTGTTCGTAAAAGCAACCTGGGATTTCAAGAAGCATGGATTTGGTAGTTATTAGTGAATTATTTGCAATGGTTGTCCCAGTCTGTGCACAAAAGTTAATTATTATTTGCAATGGTTTGCCTGCTGATGACAGACGTTTGTTTATTTATTTTTTGTGCATTTGTTGTGTTTCTTGTACTGTGCATTCTAGTAATTCCCTAGGGGTCATTTATTCTACCCGTGTATAAGATATGTATGCATGTATATTCTGTTGTGACTCTGGCTCTATTTGTTCTTTGCCTTATAATATAATATACTTCATGAAAAGTAGCATAAATTCAGCTCGATGCCTTGGCCTATATCCATTGATGTTCTAACCACTGGATGGGATAAAATTCATTTGTCTTAGAGAAGGGTCCTAATCATCACATGATTCTTTATTTTTCAGCGTGCAAGACATCAATTCCTGAGCTCTCACGGTCATTTGAAAAAGCCCTTGACATTCTCAAAAGCCGCTACGGAATTCAATCAACTGCAACATAACCAGCCCCCTCTATCATTGCGCTCAAACTTGAGTTTGATATGTAGAACTTACGAAGGTTGATATCAATTTTGTCACTTGCTCAATTACTGTGCACCAGGGCACCTCTCTCTTGGTATACTAAAGATGATCACTGCTAAATCTGACTTTTGATTTGTTCTATGGTTGGATGGACAAGTATGTAATGGCATAACCAATGAGGTAGGGATAGATCCGGCCAGACAAATGTATACGTGTAGCTTGCCAAACAGCTGAAGCAAAAAGTAGCCTGGAGTGCTTCTTTCTCATAACGACATACAGGATTTTGGAAATAGCTTTTCAGCTATGCTTAGATAATGGCTAAGAAACTAGCTAACAAGAAAAGGGGAAGCAAGCAAGAATATTATTCACACGATTAGATTGGATGATGCTCGAGCCCCCTATATTAGGCGATGTTACCAGTTGTGGAGAGTCAGCTAACTTTACGAATTCTTCTGAAAATTGAGATTCTCAAAAGTTCTATTAGTATATAAAAGCAAATCAAATAGGACAACTAAATCGACCCTCCCACTTTGGGACTATTCATCAGTTTCCACAAAAAAGATGCATGTGGTTTGTTTGGCAGTGG
Organism: Diospyros kaki; assembly: GCA_036245055.1. Taxonomy (NCBI): domain Eukaryota; kingdom Viridiplantae; phylum Streptophyta; class Magnoliopsida; order Ericales; family Ebenaceae; genus Diospyros; species Diospyros kaki. The sequence goes on from BSEG01000007.1 coordinate 35,926,435, forward strand.
GATTGAAGTACTTAAATTAGTCGGATAACATGTGAAATATTGAGCCAAAAGTTATTCAAGTTGGGTGATAAATATTTTCTTCTTTTTCTTCTAACTTTCTTTGTGGTGCAATTTAAGCTAACATTTATGGAAGTCTGAATCCTTGAAGTATAGCCACCTGAGGTTTTATTTGACTTATTTGCCCCACAGACGCCCATTATTTTTTCAACTTTTGATAATTCTCAAATTCATTTTAAGTTGAGACAGATGTTTTCTGCAGTGACTTGCATTCTGAAAGGAATCAATTTCTGCAGCAGAGATGGAAGACAAACTCTATACGGCACAGACAAGTATACATGTGATGCAATTCAATTTCATCTTAGTAGTAGAATCTAATAGCTTCCTATTTCTTACGCCATCTATGCCGACTTTTTGACACAAGAAGAGAAAGGGCAAACCAATAAGCAAAAGACACAAGTTAGTATTGAAACAACTGTATGCTTCTGCAAATTTTCACTGCTTCAATTCTCAACGTTTTTTAACCATTCAGTATGGTACAATACATAAAGAGCTAACCATCTTGTTTACCTAACTGTCAAAATTTTCCTTTTTATTCCATCCGTCGGCAACTCCAGGTAAAATTTATTGCTTTTTATAGTTTTTTAACTGATGGGAGCACGTACATATGGACCAGACTCCACGTGATTTATTCCTTTATTTTTGAAAGCATGCATGGAGGAGAAACCCTTACTCCTACATTAAAAGCTTCACTTTTGATTTCAAAAGCTTGGCCAAATCAACTGGCATTTAAATTCAAACTGCATAGACCCAATTTGAATCCCTTAAACAATTTTGATTAACAGAAAAATGAACACAAGATCATTTGTTCGTAATCAAAATATATATTTGCACTTGGACTTCAATAAGAAAAAGTCCATTTGGTTTAGTTCAATAATTGTCTCTTTAGGAGAATATAGTTTTCAGTGAGCTTTGTCTATGAATTAAGTAATCTTTGAATGTTTTTACTGTTTAAGGTGTTTTTTTTTTTTTTTCCAGTTTTAAGCTTGAATAAATAAAAATGGTCTTACTAAATAGTTCATAGCTCGCATAAATCTTGTTATATCAAATATTATGAATTTTATGATTGTTGTATTTGGTTAGGGAATTGATTTTAAATTACTATAGTTTTAGGAAATGACACGAAAACCATATGAAATTCCTTACTTGAAACCTTGGTAAGTTGGGTTTAAAAGAGATTCCTGTGCTATTGAAATGTGCAACTATACTTGGCACATGTGTTCCGTTCTAATAATATTGAACCTATTCCATAGGCTTATTAGCTTAGTTGTGCTTTGCTTACACGAGTTAGAAACTGTGGGGTCATAACAACAACAACAATATATATATATATATATATAATATTAATGATGATTTGATGGTTCAAAACACGGTCAAATACAGCGGTCTTCACCTGGTCTCTTCTTTTAACATGGGGCAATCCCAATTTTTATCCGAGGGAGAAGGAAACACTAGAGACGATTCATTACCAATCAAACATTGGAAATGGGGAAAGGCGTGGGGATTGAGTTGGAGAGAGATGCTTTTGAAGATGATTGCATCAATGGCTTTGTGATCACTTTCCAAAGTGCATATTATTTACTTCACTAACCCAACATTCCTAACGTTGGAGCAAAGTCTAATCTCCCCCTACTTTTCATGCTCCCACTAGCCTTTAAATATATGCCATTACGTCTTGTGGACTGGAATGAATGTTGGTGACTTTTCTTTAAAAATTGAATTTAGCCCTAAATCACAGCAATAGGTGTTCGAACAGCCAATAGGAATGCCACCACTAATATTTTAAACATTGGTTTGGGAGGTGAGTTAATAAGTATCAAACATTTAGTAAAAGAGACGAAGACAACAAAAAATGATACAAAATTGTGAGGTATAATATGAGTTATTTACAAGAGTTTTGTTAAGGATGTATTCATAGATATAAATGATTGTCAGGTTAAATTGATGTTGATGTAACCATATGGTCCATATTCATTTGATTGACTTAAGACTTGGTGTGTTGTTTGATTTAAAAGAAAAAACTAGGCTTTTAAAGCTTTGATGTAAAAAACTTTCATCAAAATGTTACAAGGGGTACTTCTCAAGACATAAGTTTTGATAGTTTACATGTTTTAAGTTGATGAGATAGTGCACACAAAAAATCCCTAGTTTTAAGTCTTGGTAGGGACATCAAGATTACTTTTGTGATTGAAAGTTTAGAAGTTCAAATTGTGAAAATAATATTTTTAGAAAGTAAGAATATAATTATGTATAATGATGACTTTTCTTTAATTCTTATGATAGAAGTTTAATATATTTTAAATATTCCAAATATTAGATGACAATCTATGTGACATGGTGTATATTCATATATTTATGTTCATTAATTACTCAAAAGTATAGACCAAATTTAGTTTTAATTTGTAATATCATCAACCTTATTTCAAAGTGCTAACTTTAATTTGAGTTCTTAATGCTTAAGTAACATAAGCCACCCTTTCTTATAGACTTTGATATGAATTGAGTTGTGATATGCATCTCTTTTTAATTTTAGTTTTTACTTTTTTTTTTGTTTATTTCTAATTTTGGGGAGATGAGGTATAGTATAACTACATCTCTCTTTTTAAATAATGCAAACAACAGAGGTTTTTTTTTTTTTTTTTTTTATGCTTACACCTGTACCTCTCTAAATTATAAAATTATATAATTTTATGATACTTTATATAGTCTTTCACGATATTCTAAACAATATCAAAATAACGATACTTAATAATGCAAAATTGTGCACCCTTAGTACCAGGAATTAATTGGAGAGTTGATATGTGATCAAGTCATATAATGAGTTGGATTGATTGAAATCTTTTGTTAGACCTAATAATTAAAAAAAGAATTATTTTGAGTGTCATCAAGAGGGGTTCTTTAATATTTAAATTATTAATTATTAGGCGTTATAAAAGATAATTGTATGTAAGAAGAGAAAAGAGAATTTAGGAGTGAAGCACTTATTATATGTTTGGGATATTGTTCTTTTATTATTGGAAGAACCAATCATAAGTGGGTGTAATTTGGTATAATTAAATTTGACTTTAGGAAGAGATTTTCTTCCTTGGTGATGATGTCAGCTAATCTTAATTTAACCATATATATTTCTCACAAGGTATAAATGCATCAGTAACATAAAAATCTTAACCTCAACCATAAAACAAAGAGTCTTAGTCTTACATTATCGGTCAAGCTATTGCTTTTGCAAATCTACATAGGCAAGGGGTAAAGACATGTGAATAACGTAAAAGTTTTCCATCTCAAAAGCGCACCATGCATTTTGAACTTGACTGCTTTCCTTACCCAAAGATTGCCTCCTCCACAGTCGCAGAGCAGGCAGAATCCCTCTCTTTAGCGAGAGAGACGAGAGAGAGAGAGAAAGATGGGAGCAGTTGTAATGTCTCGTAAATCCAAGCAAGCAAGCATTTTTCCTTTGCTTAAAGAGAGGTTAGCAGCCCCCAAAGAGAATAAAGCCAAGCGACAGGGCAGCAACACAAGAGGAGGGGGGTGGGGGGGCTGGCGATATTGCTAAAGCTAAAGCAAATTTGCCACAACCCCAAAGCCAAATCCTAATCAGCACCCAAATAATAAGTCCACCCGCCCTCCCTCCCCACCTGACAGCCGACCACTGTTCCTCGGATGAGCTTCTCTCTGCCATATGGTTTATTGTAGTTTTATGGGGTTGGGGTTGCTATGCTATTGCTAGGACATGCTTGTACTGATGCATTGCCAGGAAAGACAAAACATGGGTAATCATTTGGGTTTGCTTCTGTTATGATGCATTCCCTCTAAGAATCTTTCACATCTTTTGTCTTGGGTTTTGAGGTGACACAACAGTGGCTCTTACCTACGTGTAGTACGCTGATTCAACAATATACATTAATTAAATAACAGTAATGTAGACATCGTTTCTCAGTATTCACTAAAACACTATTTTAGGGGCCAAAAGAAATATTGGTAACGGTTCTTATCATAAAAGTTAATGGCAGCTAACACCTTAAAAAACTTTTTCAAAAATTTGGGTTAAACCCAAGCAGATGAATAGAAATTTTATGTGAGATTGCATAATTAAAAATTTATAATATAAGGTGTAAAAATTGCATTTAATAATTAGTTAATTACCATAATTTTATACCGTTTTGCAAAAAGCTTGAACAATTATAATTTTGTAACAGTCTTGTAAGAAAATACTGTCTAAATAAATATAAATAACGCATAAATGGATTTTTCGTTATCCGTCTTGAGTCACGTAGACAGCTGGGTCCCACGTGTTTCATTCCGTCCATTTATAACTCCGTCTACGGCCACCCCCACAGCCCACGCGCCCAACTCACGCGCCATTTTCCGTTAAGTGACGCAGTACAGTAACGGCGTCACAACCCCCGCCGGGGCCCCCCCCTGTGTCTCTCTCTCACACACTATATATATGCACGTCCCTCGGTGTTCCCTTTTTACATAAATTTATAGGCATGGAAGCGTAATACTTGCAGCTAAGATCCAAAACCTCTTCCTCTCGATCGAACAGCTCGGCCGCCGGAGTTTGGCCTGTGTTTTCTGCCGGCGGAGATTCGTCTTCAGCTGTCACTCCGAAGACAGTGTTCGTTCCTTCTGTGTAGAAGTGGCGATGGCTTAGCTTGATTATCCGGAGGGGAATTTGCAGAATCCTTGTGAGAGATCTGGCTGTTCTGTTGTTTTGTGAAAGATTTTGGAGTTATTTTTTTCTTCTCTGCTTGAAGTTCGTAAGGACTGACTGGAACGGGCAACGGTGCTGATAGTTCAGAGGCATCGAAGTGCACTTCGGAGAGGTTGCTTGTGAGGTAATGTATCTGTATCTGTAAACTGCATGTGTGTGTGTATAGCACGCACTAAGTTCGCATTGTTTGTTGTATTGTTCTCTCTGTTTTTCTTCTCTTTTTGTGAGGATTTTGGTGAATTTCAATGTTTTGATTTGGAAAACAATGCGAATCTGAGAAGTTGATTTCAAGCCTGTTTTCTGCACCTTTGGATTGGAAGCATTTTTTAGTTTCTGTCTTGCCTTCATTATTACAATTCTCTACTTGGTCTTGCGTTCTCCGGATTTCAGTATTTCTCTTCATCTTTGGTTATTGTGTTCATCTCAAAGATTTCAGCATCTATGCATATTATATTCCTCATTTCAGCCTGTTTTGGAGTATCAGTTTTGAAGAAAAGGAACAAAGGTGTTTTCTAACGCCAGAATGATCAGAATTCCTCCACTTCACCTATTGATTCCATGTTAATCTAAATGATTCTATTATAAATGCATATTACATTTGCCATTTTCGGTCACGAAAGGAACAGAAGTGTTGTCTGAAACCAGAGAAGTTTAAGGACTGGTTTCTAGAGAGAATACAAAGAACAAGGACCAGTCAATCAGTGTGGTTTCTTCTTGTTTTGTCTCCTACGCCGATTCACCGAACCCTTTCGACGACCTAAACGTACACGGACACAAATTGTTTTTCAAGTAAAGCAATCGGTCACTGGTACCATTTTGAAAAGGAGATTCTACTCTGCTTTTTTTGGATTTCTTGAAGAATGAAGATTGATGTGATACAGACAAAATGGAAAGCAATCACTATTGTTATTATTACTGAATCTCTTATATTATTCGTCAGAAACTTCGGCTTGAACGCAAATCCTACTATTTATTCTCCTTTATTCTTTATCTGCAAATTAAAGAAAAGCAACTTATTCGGAGACCACTTTCCAGTTCTGCCTTGCCATATCAGTTCCACTGATCCCGAGCTTTCTTTACTCTTTCCTCTTTTTTCCTTTTTTTTTTTCGATTCTCTCAACAGCCCGTTTGGCATCCCGAAAAAATGGATCCACCCGGAATTTTGTTTCTCATCTGTTATATATTTATTCTCTTCGTTCTGAATTGGGCTTGCCGATTCCTCTTTTTAATCCAGTCAAGGATGTCTGTCTATCATGAGAGTGTTCTAATTTTCAATTGGTGCCTACTGTCTATTAAATTATTTTATTTAAAAATTTCATAGAAAATATTATGGTTTCATACATATTAACTGGATCGTGAAAGTTCATTATAATGATTCCTATTTTTAACAATGTTATTCATGTTATTTTGATACTATTTTCATATAAACATCTGATGTATCATTTTCCTTTTTGTCATATTTTGCAAAATGTCATATATCAAATCCTTTATCTCTTGGAAGGGTTTTATACTTTAATAAGAGGAACCCTTGGTCCAAAGGAGAACATCTCTGCACTATAGCTATTATAAGTGAATGTATTCGTTTGTTACTTAAATCCTTTTTAGATAATCAATCACGGTTGTGAACTGTCTACGGATAAAATTGTATATGGACATTTCTTTCAATGCTTAGTGGGTACACGACTATTTCGTTTTTACTTCTAAAATAGCAATGCCAGTATTTGTTTTGCACAGTGCCACATTGATCACTGAAGCCGCTTTTGGTGCTAAGAGTATTTTGGGAAATGGGCTGTGATGTTAAATAATATTCGTAGGTAATTTTTTATAAAAATATTATCTTGTCATTATAAGTTATTATCATAAATTTTTATTTTGATAATTAATAATAAAAAAATATGCGATTCTGTTTTGATAAGTAAATTCTATTCTCACAAGGGAATTCTAAATTTAGCAAGCATAGATGAACTTGATTTATATGAGATTTTCCCTTCACTCATAAGGTATGGGGATATGCTTTATATACTGGATTTTTTACGTTTATGCAGGTTATAAACAGGAGGGAGGAACAAAAAGAAATCAAAATGCTGACATGTATTACGTGTTCGAAGCAAAGGATGGAGGACGATGAAGAGGGAACAACGCGTGGAACGCCAAATACTAAAGAATCCGTCAAAGGCCTGACGGCACAGGTTCTAATCCTATCCCTCTCACCTAACGTTTCCCGCGTCTCTGTGCTTTTGATATTGTGGGCTTTATTTTTTCATTTATATATGGATACGACCTACAATATTAACTCAACAGACAAACGGAAATAGACATTAGAGAGAAGGTCGCCCCCTGATTCTTGTAATGTGTAAAAGATTTTTTATTTGTATAGTAGATAGCCCTAATAGTTGTAAAAGCCGGAAATTCGCGTTTGAGGTCGCAATCATCTAAGTCAATATAGATATTATTTTTTAATAAATAATTTATGATTATTATTTAAGTACATATTAAATAAATTTTGTATATGTAAATAGTCTATAAATCACGCATATTAGATTAATTAATTCAATTTAACGATCTTATATCTTACAAAGATTTAATTTATAACAACTAACGTAAAAAATATAGTTACAAAACTAGTAAATCAAAAATATAAAAAAATATTTATTTTCACGGTAACACACTAAATGTTTGTGTTTATTAGAAATGAAATGATATTTTTATAAAAAAATTTATTAAAATAATATAACGCGAAATCACTTTTAAAATTACTCTTTTAACATATGTTCATCAATAAATAATTTTTATTGTATAAATTACCTTGATTTTTGTTACCATTATTTCATGCATATTAATTACCAAAAGATAATAGTGTTGATATTTTAGCGTTAGGTGCGATTTTTAAATATCTTAAAATCTTGCCTAAATTTATTATTCTTCTTTCTATATATTGGTGCGTACAAGAAATGTATTTTTATTAGTTTAACCAACTCAAATGTGCAAAAAGGCTGTATAGAGTATGTGCATTTTTTTTTTTTTTACTGGATACTGTATTTCCTTTTTAAGACTTTGAAAATTATATCCTCCCGGGAAAAAATGGGAGGGAAGATGGTGAGTGTTCTATATTCCTTGAACTAATGATTATTTTTTAAAGAATTTAATCAGTTTATAAGCTTTTATTGTAGAGGGGAGGGAAACTATTTCCCGTGTTTGGAATTCTTCCTCTCCCTCTCCTGTATTTCTTTTTTCTTGCACTCTAATTGGGCATGGATAAGGAAAATAATTTTTTTATTGATTTTATTATTTTTATAAAAACTTTTTTTTCGCACTTAAAAAGTTTAATTGACACTTAGAATGTGTTTGATAGCATATAAATTTTATGAAAAATATCATATTTAAGAAATTAAATTTTATCTATACTGTTTGACACATTATATTTTTTATGAAATTAAATTTTATGATACAATCCTTTAAAACATGTTTTAGTCTATTTTTCATATAAAATTGATTCTAAAAGGGTGGTGATTTTTGTTTTTTATGAAAATTAAAAAATATTTTATTTTTTAACTAAATGCAATTAAACACCGAAAATATTATGTTATTTGCGTCAAATAGTAACATTTGCCTAACGTGGCCCCCCCTCCCCATCCTCGTGTCAGATTTGTTTGAAACGGACAAAAAAATAATTCTGAATCAAACACACCCTTACTCGATACGGGTAAAAAAATAAATCTGAATCAAACACACCCTTACTCGATAGGGGTAAAAAAATAAATTTAAATCAAACACACTCTTATCGAACACGGACAAAAGAAAAAATCTGAATCAAACACACTCTTAATTTTAGCCATTCTTTTTGAAAAAAAAAGCATAATTGTCATAGAGTGTTTTTAACTTTTTAATATACGACATTATTATAGGGGACACATTGGTCACATACAAAGAGGCCTCCACATAATCAGTAGTCTACGAGGCCTTCAAATTATTTTCATATTACATGTTCTTATTGGCACAGAAATAGAAAAATGGATGATTGTTCAAGATGCTTTTCCTGAAAGCCTGTTTTGCTCGGGTAGGATAGACTCCCTTCAGAGTTCTGTTCGCATAGCAGTTATAGCTGTTGTCAGTATTCCGTTTCGTAGTCCTAACAAGTATATGCTGCCCACACCAGCAGTTAAAGCTGGCCTAATTATGGGAAGGATCTATAGGGCAAAATCCTCGGGGAAGAAACTGTGATCCATGCTGCCGATGTAGGGCCAACATGTCGAGTTCACAGGTTGTAAAGCTAAAAGCTTCCTCTGTGACACACGGCCACCAAGAAGCTGACTTGGTTGACCATGATGTGCTTCATATTTAGGTGAGTGTCTATGAATCTAGTGGTTCAGTTAGGTTTGACACTTACATAAGATGGCTTTAAAATACACTCGATATTGATAGTTTTCGGTCCTCCTTTGGTTGCGCCTGATTTTAGATCTAATTGATGAATAACTTCTGTCGTTTTCTTACTAAAGATCCCATAAACTTTCCTTGGCAGGCCAAGATATTAGGATGAACTCATAAATTGGCACTCTGCACGAACGTAATTTGAATATTCTGGTCAAAGGGTCCTGTAGATCTGGAAGTCTTAGGTTAAAGAAAATAAAGATTGTAGGTTAAACGTTCATTTTATGGAGTTTTTCTTTAAGGTTGTGGCTGCGAAGCTATTCTTCAGAAGTTGAGATGACAGTGTGTGGATGAGCTTTTAACCTGGTCCTACCCGCGCTCTTTCCTGTTAGATGATAAAGAAAATATGAGAATACAATAGTTACAGTAGCCATGATTAAGGCTTTCTTTTGCCAGAAATAAGCAATCAGCGGTACTCTTCCTTTTCTAGGTCAGGGAAGTAGTTGTCACAGGAATTTAAACCTCTTTTTGAAGGATTGGCTGAAATCAGAAATCTTCTGGGAGATGATGGAACTGGGTAACAGTAGAGCTTGTGCACCCTTATATATGACTTACTTTGTTCTTTTATATGTGCATATCCTGAAACAGTGTCCAAATGCTTACTCTAATTTGCCCACCACCTGTTCAATTATCATCCTGGCATGCCTCCAAGTACACCATAGAAGACCCGAATATTTTCTTTCTTCATGCACAATCATCATCTCTTGGTCAAGATTTTATTTTATTGGGCAAGAAGGAAGTAAGGTGATTTTGCCAGTTTTTAGAATAAGCGACTTCATTGCAGTATATTACCATACACTGCACACAATATTCTATTCCTAGTGGAAATCCTGGGAAATAGTATCCGGTCAAAAAAAAAAAAATCCTTGGAAATAGTAGATATGTGTATATATATATATATATTGAGGGACACCTGCTAGTGTACTCTCTGTGACACACCATTGAATTCTTGTCGGCCTATTGAACACAAAAGCGCTAAAATTCCACAAAGGCGGAGAATGATGGCCTATACAGGGCGAAGTCAGTTTATGATGATGGCATGCCAAGGCTCATTTGTAGCAGAACGTTAAATGGTCCAAATTTTGTTAGACCATCAGCTCTGACCCTGTTCTTTCCTACTTGGTACATAGTTGCATGTGATTTCTTGAGCGCAAAAGGTTGTACCGTGATAGCAATGCCTCTAAATGGACAGCTGTTTCCAATAGACGCTGTGCTGTAAAATATTTTTCTATCCACATCCCGAAAAGTGATGGCTAGTTCCTGAGAGTAAATTGCCTATCTCTTAACAGGTCTTGTTAACTTTTCTTACCAAAGCAGAAAAATTAACTAATACGCTGCTGCGATTTGCATTTTCTTTCTCGTTATGAAGAACTGATATAAAGCTCTGTAGACCATGGGAGCTAGTGACATTGGCTTTACATTCACTGTGTCATCAGAAAGCATTATTGCTGCTATTCACGACTCCAGTTGCTGAACATGGGAGCTAGTGGATCATTGGACTAGAAGTAGATGACCTACAGCCACACTTGGAAAAACATTTGCATTAAATTTCAATTATTATTTTGCCTGTTAAATAAAATTGTGTACTTCCTATAAAATAAGGAAAATATCAATATGCCTCGGTATCAGTTATGCTTCTATCGTTCTGAGCGCCAATTTTTAAATCCTTGTGAACCATAGCTCACTTTTCCCCGTTAACCAATTATGTCAGACTTGAACAAACTTGATTCATAAACATAGTTAAGCTCCTGATGACAACATTTAGGAAAACATAAATGGCATGACATATATGTTGCAAAATATGGTTGCTTTGGAAGAAAAGATATTGGCTAAAACCCCTCGTTCTCTTTTCTGGCTAGCACATATGAGATTTGATGAACAGGCAATAGTGTGAATGCAAAGGCTTGCAGTTCCTACTGTGATGTTTAGATAATTGACTAGCATTAACATAAGCTGTAAATATCGAACAATCTTTAGTGTGCATTCACTCAGGTCATCCTAATTTCTTTCTTTACATAATTGTTTTTGACTACATTTTCTCACTGCACCAACCCTAAACATATGTAATGGTATGCCTAATTACTGAACCTGGCCTGAAATGCTCTTGAAAGCTCGCAAACGCTCCTAGAATTCTAACCAAGTACCTCCAATGAAGAAATTTCGATCCTCTTATTTGTTTTCTTGTAAGTGTCATAAATATTCAAATTAGACGGACACAAATTGGCCAAATTTTTCTGGTACACAATTCTCGTGGTAACTTAATCTTCTATTCCAACAATATGCAGATCAAAGATATGGCATTGAAAATGTCGGGTGCATACAAGCAATGCAAGCCCTGTACAGGCTCTAGTAGCTATAAGAAAGGGCAGCGACCTTTCCCAGACTTTGACACCATCTCAGAAGGGGTCCCCTACCCGTACATGCAACCAGGGAGCTCGAGTTCAACACCTGCATGGGATTTTACTAGCTCAGGTCCCCACCTCTCTGGTGGATCTGATTCAAGGTTCACTAGGCCATTTGCAGGTGACCGGACCCCAGGAGGGTTATCCATCTCCGCCCAGTCTGGTGAGATGGTGCTAGAGGACGAGGATGAGCCCAAGGAATGGATGGCACAGGTGGAACCCGGAGTTCAAATCACTTTTGTGTCTCTCCCAAATGGTGGGAATGATCTAAAACGAATCCGCTTCAGGTACATTAGTTTTACCATCAAGGTTTCAAGTTCTGACTCAAGCATTTCAATCTAGATATATAAGAATCAAATGTCATCCTCTGATCACGTGGTTAAAGCCTTGACTAAAATCATAAGATCTTTTTGAAGACAGTATGTTTCCTTTCAGGCTCCAACAGGGCCCATCTTCTATTAAAACCTATTCCTTGTAGATGGACCTCTGAAGGATCCAAGTTGAAGAGTCATCAAAATCACATGTTTTGAACCCTACCGTTGCATGAACTAAGATCTACCTCCTGCATTGGATGAGTGTCTGAGGATGCTTGTCCTTAAAAAAAAAAGTGTAGTTTGCTTCTAAGAGTTGATACTAACATTGTTTATATATTGAAACATTTGCAGCCGAGAAATGTTTAATAAATGGCAAGCTCAACGATGGTGGGGTGAGAACTATGATAGAATAATGGAGCTCTACAATGTCCAGAAATTCAATAAACAAGCTCTTCACACTCCCCCACGAACTGAGGAAGAGGTAAACCACCCTTGACTTCCCCCCCTCCCATTTCTCCTAAGACATGTATTATAAACTATTCCACCGGTTTCTGTCTGCCTAGGATGAACCTAACTGGTCCTTAATCACAAATCAGAAGATAACGAAACATAAGTGTCATCATTGCCTATTTTGGATATAATAAGTAGGATAGAGAGGGTACAAGGGCCGTCTAAGGGGCGTAGCTTATTTCTAGTGGGATATCGTCGAATATGACTATCCTGGGATGAGTGTGTGGTGGTATAAGATGCAGCAAAGCAACTAGAAGTAGATATATAATGTCAGAGATCTCTATAAATTAAAAAAAAAAAAAATGTATACATTAAAAAAATTGAAAATTAAAAATACCTAGTGATGGAGAACAATCAAAAGATTGATTTAATACCAGATTTGATGTGGAATGATCAAGGATTCGGAGAAGAAATAGAAGAAGCTTAAGAAAGGAGGAGAACTAAGAAGCAAAGCAGAAAGAGAGTAACCAAGATCGGGAATCATTACCAATTGTATTCAATAATCAAATGGTGAATTCCATAATAATTATATTTACGTAATGTCTGAGGATGAAAAGAAAAACCTCCTGAAAGATAACAACGTAAAATCTAATCAGAATATAAATGGACTTCTTGTTCTCCATTAAGTTCTTTATATGGATCAAATATACAGACTGCTTCATCCTTGAAAATTATTTGAAATGGATAACTCACAACTCAACTATAAAAATTAATTGTGTCGGCATCTACATCCATCATCTATATATCCGCAAATGAACTAATACAGAATCTCCATGGAACTGCAGAGACATTCTTCTTTCACAAGATTTGTATCAGCAAGGGAAAGCCCAATGGCTTCATCACTAAACAAAGAGTGGACGCCAAGAAACTACTATAAACCTTCTGGAAGCAACCCACCAGAGCCTCCAGATCAAGGCGGCGGCCACCACTACCACTCTGGCTCAAGTGCTTATGGCCACGGTGGCCCAAAGGCCGAGAGACCATCCATGGACGCTTCACGGACAACAACCTCCTCTAGAGATGAGGCCTCAGTTTCAATTAGCAATGCAAGTGAAATAGAGTCAGAATGGGTAGAGGAAGATGAACCCGGGGTATACATTACCATCAGACAATTAGCTGATGGCACCAGAGAGCTGCGGCGTGTCAGATTCAGGTAATGCAGTTTAATCCTTCTCTAACATTGCTTTGCCGCTTTGTGCAATCACCCAATTATCATATTTTCTCGATTTAAGTCGCACATCAATAGTTGATTGCAGAATCTACTTGCACTTTTGGGTGAAGCCTTTAATAATACAACTCAATTAATATTAGAGTTAATCCATATAACGAGTAGGTGTGGGTTAGGAAAATGCTTGCTAAGTTGATTGAAATATGGAAATTCTAGCCTAACAAGGATCCAATCTCACATCGGTGGCTTACTAATAATCTCACACGTTTGTTGAACTCTTAATGCAAGCATGCAAGCAAGCACTTGTGATATCTAACACGCCGTTGTTCTGTGTTCACAGCCGCGAAAGGTTTGGAGAGTCGTGTGCCAAGACTTGGTGGGAAGAGAATAGGGAGAGAATACAAGCACAATATCTTTGAAGCATGCACGCATTAATTTTATCTCTCTTTGGGAATGGAATCATTACATTCTGCTTCCTCAGCGTAAACATGCCAGTGGGTGCGCATGTATCAATCTACAACAGTGGAGCACCAGACACGATTCTCTCGCCTATGATTGAAAATTGAAATATGGCATCACAGCATGATGTCCTGATACTTTCTATACGGATGGATATTGATCTTTGACAGGAATTTTTGACGAGGAGCCCTACTTAGGCTACCTTATATACCTATCTTGCTAGTTGGTTGATAAGAGAGTTCAAGGAACGAGATGTTGTCATGCGAGCAGAGCACACAGAAAGACCAAACTTTAGTCTCTGGATATGCCTTTTTTTTATTATTTTTATTTATATTTTGTTTTACATAAATATATTTATTGGTTCCTTTTCTTTTCTTTTTCTTTTTTTTGTTGTTGCTGTGGGTGGTCAACACAGTTTATACAAAACTACTTCTATAAGATTCATTTAGCCCTGCCTTAGCTTTCACCGCAAACTTTTGGCCTCGATTGTCAGGATATCAATATTCTTTTCCTAGGGTCGTGTTTCTTTTTGGATTTTGAGAATAAAGTGGTGCAATAACGCTTCTCTTCTTCACCCTTCTCTCTCCCTCCGTTTTCAAATATGTTTTTCAATTTACTTAATAAGTGTTTATTAACTAAAATATGGGATGAAAAAGATAAGATATGAGAAATATCTCGAACTTTATCTTTTATAACATGTTTGTTAAACTTATTTAACCATTTTTGAAAAAAACCATTGCATGACTCTTTATCTAACTTTTTATAGATAAATTTATCTAACTTCTCTTTAGACAAATTTATTTGATATGTTACAGGTAAGCATAAATTACGTATATATTCTTATATAAAAGCGCTCACCCATTTCTCCAAAAGTTATTGTTCATCTTCTTCCTTTCCCCTTCTCTTTATTGTTCAGCGACCGCTAGTCTTCTCTCTTGATTTTCTGTTCGCCCATGTGCTAATATTTTTTCAATCTTTCTTCAATCTTCTTGGCTTTTTAATTATTTAAATAGAATTATTGTAATTCCACAAATAATTATTTCTACTTTTTAAATATATTTTTAAATATGAATTTAGAAAATAAACCATTATTTTTAATTTTTATTTTTTTGACAATTCACATTAATCATAAAACACTATTTTAATCATAAATTTATTATTAATGTTAACATTCAAATGAATTTAATAATAGTAATATTTTAATAAAAAAAACTCTTATCTCGATGCTTATCATATGCATTTAACAAATATATGAAAAGAAATAATATAATTTTTAATGAATTTTAAAAAATTTAATAAATAGTTAAATAAAAATCTTAAAATATTTTTAAACTTATCTTAATCATTTCATATTTTAATTTAAAAAACACTTATTACAATTATCTTGTTCAATTTAACAAATGCTATCTTAACTAAACATGAATGCTAGTTGCATTGGCAATCATAAAAAATGAATGGACAATGGACCGTATCAAGTCAGCAACCATGACAATTTTGTTTCTATCGAGCTGATTTTTGTACTCCTACTAGCTGCCGTAAAAATGTAGAGAGATGACCTATATCTCAGAGGTGGAGACTACAACTGAGAGCCGTAAAACGACAGTTTATGAGAATGTAATTAAAGATTCCACCATCGGTAGCTCAGCTTTTTGGACGTTACTATAGGTTAGAACAAGTAAATGCCCCACATGTACGTGTGTTCTCGTATCATAGCCTACCACCAAAGAAGGAACTAGAGCTGCATCTCACCCAACAAATGTACACTGCACAAAAACTCCTCCACAACACCAAAATCATACTAGAGATTAAGGTTCAAGACATAGGATTGGCGTTGTACAGTTAAAACTCGCTTGCCATATATGGGTGTTGTTAAAAAGTATGTGCCTGGCACATACTTGACGAATACCTGAAAGGCAGCGCCTTCAAGTTCGCATTGATCACACCTCCCCCACCCCCACCCCCCCCCCCCAAAAAAAAATAAAATAAAATAAAATAATGGCCCATAGATAGATTTCCCTCAGCATAGCCTTTGCGGCTACCCCATTGAACATACAGAGATTTTGATCGATGTCCGAAGGCATCTCATCTGCGACACCGACAAGCAAACCGGAGGGCACCCAAGGAGCATGGGCATTAAAAAGTAAAAATTAAAATCCCCAGTTGAATTGAAACCATCTGCTGCTACCTCCTCAGAAAGGAGACCGATACCATAATGAGAGACATTATTTAGTAATAGAATCATCCGATGCAAAAAAAAAACAAGCAGCAGAGTTAAAACGAAAAGATGACGCCGCACCACCACTCTAAAGTCAAAACGCAAACTACAATGACAAATATTATCACCAGTACCAACCACCATCTCTCAATCTCATCAGACAATTATTTATGTAAAATGCGTCTCATGCCCAGGACAGACAGCATGGGACGTCAAAATAATCTCCAAACAAGAACTCCATAAGAGCATATCATGTCAACACTCACCATATGGATAAACAAACTTCAACAACCAGGCCAGGCACACAACACAATATTTATATATAAGTACCACTAAAAAGACCCATCAGTAGTAAAACTTGCTACCGCATCTCAACAGAAGAAACCTTCTCTTTTCATCCCACAACTTTCCTTGTCAATATCCTTCCAGAAGGAAGCTCTTGGGATTTCCTAGGAAACGTGTCAGACTGGCCTTTCCATCCCCCGGCCTTCATTGGTGCTGGAAAGGACTGCCTTGCAGGCAACCTAGCAGCAGCAGCACCAACACTCATATTTGCCAACTTCTCAGCTGTCTCTGAAACTCCATGAACGACCTTGCTGTTGTAAACAGAAGCTGCCAATGATTGTAGCATCGCAACAGTAAGTAAGAAGGCATAAATACAATTATACAACAATACTTACTAGAACGCAATGTGGAACGGAGTGGGTAAAACAAATTTCAAGGTGATTGGCATCAGTAGTACCTAAACGACCCTTCCACATACGTAATACTCTAGTGCCACCATTTACTAAAGATAATAATCTCTTACTTAAGATTAAGAAATTAAGACCAGGAACCAGAAGTTGTTTTATGTGGAGACTGCATTTTCAGGTATTGTACTGGTGTCAACATGACAAAACATTGGGGTATTGGTATGGGATATATGTCGGACTCTTCATTTTTCAAGTCGGAGTTAATTCTTGATTTTTTTAATTTAAAATAATAAAAATTAACAATAGATTTTGATTCATTATTTCTGTTAATCTGCTTTTAGCCTTTCAAAATATATTTGTATGAGATCACCCAAATTGCCTACCTACCTGTTACCATTTTATCTTTATATGTAGAAGCAACATAACCTTAATTGTCTCTCTATGCCGTATCCCAATACCCATGTCCCTCATTTGAACACATCTCCATATCTTAAAATGTATGCAATTGATAAGTCCGATCTGACCTCTAGGTACATACCTGTATCTAACACCCATACCAGAGACCAAGTAACAAAGACCAGAAGAATAACTACTTACACATGATGCGTTCAACTGACAAGAATTATCAGCACACCTCACAAGCACCACAGTACAAAAAACTTGAAAAAACAGAAATAAGAATATATATCAACAGCAAAGTTAACACGAGAATGTCCAAGGATATATCTTGACGAGGTCGCCTAAACTAAGATAAGAAACCAATCATGATTAGTGTCAAAGGGAAAGATTAACAGTTTCCATGTAACTAATTATTCTCTCCATCGCTTCTCTTTTTCATTTCCTACTACCATTTTTAGTTTATTTCCCCCTTGTTTCTCTCGTTTTGTGGGTTATTTCTGAGGGAGGGGGGAGCATCAATCCAAGACAAGGGGAAGTAGTTACAGCTTTTGAAAAATAGATCAAACATATAAAAACTGTCAATCTAGCAAACAAACACTTACTGGGGCTATTCCTCATGGGTGGTCTGTATCTTGGGTGTTTGGCAGCATTCTTAAAAAATTTGTCATTCTTCATTGCATCCTAACAACAGAGGTCAGTGTAAAAATGAAACAAGGAGCAAAACAAAAGAAAAAGAAAAAGAAAACTAACACAAGGGCAAAACAATTAACCATCACCAACATGATTGATGATTGTCAGATATGCAAGTGAATATGAAATACATGAGTTTCTATTCTTACCTGATTGCTCATTTCCAATTTACGTTGCACACCTGTCACAATTGTGTGAGAAACACAATAAGTACAATTCTGATCATAATGCGGCTCACAATTTTTGTTCTTTTTTTTTTTTTTTCTGAAACAACATATCTAGCCGTTATCCCACTATGTGGGGTTGGCTATATGAATTCTAGACTTCTATGTGGGTTACATCCCAACAGATTTGTCTAGAATTCATATTTGGATCCGACTAGGTTTTACGCTGGCTGTCGGCTACCTAACGCAACCCTCCTCCTTTATCCGGGCTTAGGACCGGCAGTGGATAATATCCCCTGGCGGAGTAATGATGAAATGAAGTTTGAACACCATCTTCACATGGAGAAATTTCATGAGATGGTGGTGAATGAAGATAATTGATATAGTTGAGTAAACTTTATTATATGAATGAGAGAAGAAGACAATTTTATTTGGTTATTCATTTAATTTTCAAACTGGAGGGGGGGGGGGCAATTCAGATCACATAGCCAAACTCAAGTCTCTTCAATGACGGACTGACAGCATGTCGCAATTCAGATCACATAGCCAAACTCAAGTCTCTTCAATGACGGACTGACAGCATGTCTAATAATTTAATATTATATTTTAATTGTCACATTTTCTGAAAATCTTATGGACTAGAACATATACGCACACAGATGTACAACATACTAAATAGATAACACTTATCCATCAGCACAATTTTCAAGTTTGATGTGATAGATCAGCTTCAGATCAAAGCTGGAAAAAATAATGCATCTCCCCATTGACCCTAAAGAGGGAATTCATACTGTGAGTGAAGAAAAGACAGAATCTAAAACAGAGATAGAAGAGGTAGAGATTGACCTTTAAACTGTATGTTCAGGTATATATATACATGCTAGGTACAAGTATGTACAGCACACAATCTATCTACAACATACTATTTATGTACAATACTAACTCCATTCTCAACAGAAACCGTAGTAACTTCTAATCAAAATGAAGGCAGTACAACCATGACACCTATAATGCCTAAGGTTCATGTTCACCATCACAATGCAGACTAAGGACAGAAGGATCCAACAGGCAGTGATTACTATTTAAAAAAAAAAAAAAAATTAATAGTAGTTCACCAACACTCTGCTCATAAGTTATCAAAAAGGTTGTGAAAACTTAGATTGCTAAAAAATTACACCAATATGGCTTAATGTTCACCATCACAATGTTGACTAAATAAAGTAAGAAATGATTTCAATATGCAGTGATTGCTGGTCCTTCAAAAAAAATGAATAGGTATTCGCCAACACTTTGTGCTCATAAATTAGGAAAAAGGTAGTGACAACTTAGATTGCTAAAAAAATACTCATAAATTAGTAAAAAAGTGGTGACAACTTAGATTGCTAAAAAAAAATGCTATGTATCACCTGATGTTACAGACATATGAGGTTTAGGAGGAGGACAGTTGCTTGCTGGCTTTGAATTAGACAGAACCCCAGAATACCGTCTCATAGATTTCTGCTCTGCCATAGCTCGTGTTCCAGCTACAAAACATAAACAAATCAGGGTAGAGCAATGATTTAAAACTTGTCCAAGGGAAGACAATTGCATGAAGAGGCCGAACCAGGTGGAGGAGTTCTGGTGGCAGCAGTTCTGGAACGAAGAGATGGTGGAATGTAAAAGCAACTCTGCCACATGGAAAAATGCACCAGTTCTAAGATTAAGAAAGCCTCAATAGAACAAAAGCAAAGAAACATAATAATACACATTCCTATCTGCATGCTTCTTGAGATAATGATAATAAGAAGTAAAAGATTAGCTACCTGGAAGAATGGATGCTGTAGGACCTCCAAAGAGGTCGGTCTCTTGCATGGATCCCATGCACAAAGCGACTAGGGTTTTAGAGAGATTAAGAAAAATGTTAACAATATCAATCTTTATGCTCAACCAATTTAAATTTTTACAGACATTTGAAAGAACTTTCAGCTTCTAAAAATCATATTCAAAGAAAAACGTAGGAGAAAAAAAAAGAGTAGAGTGTTAAGAGCAGCTAGAGTGCAAAACACTTACTGTAATAAGATTGATTGCATCCTCACTAGCAGAAGGTATCAGTACAGAAAGATGAACACTAGTGAGCTGTCAGGTCAAATTAGAAATATCCTTTTAGCTCTTGTTCATGTTCACCAAAAGCAGGAGAAAATAGTATGCATTATCTTTTAAACCATACAAGATTCCAAGTTGATGCATAGGGTAAGGAAAATAGCAGAATAATTGACTTCTTATTTCTTAAACAGGCATAATAGCATAATGATTCTTAATCATTCATATGCACTGTTTATTACAAAGGCTCAATTTTTTATCATACACAACTTGAGAAGAATATGAAAATAGCCTTAAATAATGGCTCAGCACTGACCTGTGGAAACTGGTAGTTGGTAGCACTTGCAAGTTTAAGCCCTTCGACCCACTCATTTGCAGTTGGTGTACCTATTACACTGCATATTTTGTATATCTCATCTGCTTCACTGCACCAAGCATGTTACAATGGAGAACTTAGATGACTACAAATAAGCAAAAGTCAACTTTACCCAAACCATTCCCATCATTTACAGATTGTCTATATTTTTCAAAACAGAAGTCACATATACTTGCCAACATGAGGTCATGATTTATTTTGGACCAGGAAAATCCTGAAGGAAAAGCACTGTTCTAGGAAGCAAACTCAAATAAAGGCAGGCTCTCAAAAATGCCCACCCACTGTCATGTTGCCATAGTAATAGAGAGGAATTCAAAAGGACAATAAATTCACCTTGAGCCTGGAAAAAGGGGACGAAGAGTAAACAGTTCAGCCATGATTGCACCCATTGCCCACATATCTGGCCATATAAAGGAAGATCACAAATTATAAACTTAAGTCATAATCATTTAAAATGTCTTCCAACAGATAGCTCCACCATTGACTCACCAACTGCAGAATTGTACATTTGAGACTGAAGCAGAACTTCAGGGGCCCGATACCTGACAGTTTCATATTTTAGCTTCAAATACACCAAAGCAAAATGGAAAGGTGTCTTGTATAATGCAATATGGAAATTATAAAGAAATGAAATTCACTACATACCAGCGTGTTGAAACATATTCTGTATAAGGTGGCTGGGAATTGATCTCACGAGCAAGACCAAAATCAGCAATTTTTATCGTCTCTTTTGAAACCAGCAAGTTCTCTGTATAGTATGCAAGTGAAGTTAATGGAACACTTCTTTAAAAAGAAAATGAAAAGAAATTACACAAAGAGAAAAGAGAATCAAGAAGAAAGTTCAAAAACAAGAAATAAACACTCTCATAATAATTAGGTTACTGAAGTATTAAAATAATACATATGCCAAGCAAATATTTGACTTATGTCTTAATATAAATAAGACAGATCAACATATAACCAAAAATATTGATCTTCATTTCCAACTAGTGGATAGATAATAAACAGTACTATGATAACTCTTATCGATAAACATAAAATAACAAGGGCCCTAGGCACAGGTATACATTCAACTGTGTGTTAGGACATCAAGATAGTATTTTGATTAGACATCCTTGAGCATACATCTGCAAATTCTGTTACTTTTTTTTGCTTGGCATGAAACAAATTTGGTAAATCTTCACAACACATACCCAACAAAGCCACCTGCAAAGCTTTCTACCATTAGATAAATCATTTAGCTAGTGTTTGGGGAACTTCCCAGGGGCACCTTTCAACCCAAAGGATTTTCTAGCATAACATTCAGGAACCCCAAATAGAATAGCTTTTCTAAAAAGCTGATGGTGTTGGGAAGCTACTATCCCAGGGCCCAGATAGCTTTCCTGTTAAGCTCGGCAGATTGTATATTCATTTTATCATTAAAAAAATTTGTCCCTCTAGAGTCTACATTATTCTGCCTGTAAATCTATTCATTTACAAATCCCTTACATGAAGCTCTAGCCAGTAAAAAGAGGTTTGAAAATATCTCATATGACTCCTCCATCAAGAATAATAACATACATATCAAATCTTAAACAAGGTCAACTGTAAAAAGTATCACCTAGGTCCAAATAACATGTTCACCTCATGAACACTATCAACATTTACCTGGCTTAAGGTCACGATGGAAATATCCCCTCTGATGAATGTACGCAAGCCCCTGAAACACTTGGAAGCACCAATCTTTAACTTCACTTTCTGAAAAAAGCTTTGCTCTGTCTTTCATAAGTTGATATAGGTTGCATTCCTGAAACAAGAAAGAAACACCATTTTACCCATTTGATAGTGTATTCAGGTGATCAGAAAATAATATGGAGGAAAGCATACCATGTACTCAAACACAAAATACAAAATATCATTCTCTCTAATAACTTCCATCAGCTTCACAATATTAGGATGGTTCATCTTCCGCAATGACTGCCAAGAAAACAATACCCGTCCATATGAAAACATGTGAAACACTAAAACCAGAGGTGAAGCAGAAAAATTACATTTTATGTTACCTTAACTTCTCTCAAGTTTATGCATTCCTCCCAAGAATAATATTTTCTCTTCATTTTCTTAATTGCAACCTGTTACAAGATAATTTTTTTTCCCTTAATAAGTACCTAAAATAAACAATTAAGAAAGAATTATTTGATGCAGATTGGTGTGAAAAACAAATACACTTACAAGTTCCCCAGTTCGCTTATTGATAGCTCGCCAAACACTTCCAAATGTTCCATCACCGACTTCCTTGATCATCTTGTATCTGCACCACCCTGAAATGTCAATCCACTATCCACAAGAACAATTAGGAATATTACCAAAGAAAATTACACAAACAACGCACCTGTCCATTCTTGTAATTTCAACAGTCCGTTGATGCTTTATTTATAAAAAGAATGGCACATGGAAGTGTCGATGATCTATATCTTCAGTAGGTGACTCCAAAAAGAAAAACTAGAAAACGTAAACTAATTGCCTGGCTGATCTAACTGGATCCACCATCAATTTTCTGCCAAACCCCACATCACCATAGAACCAGTACATCTCTGATGGATGGGCTTTACAGCCTTATTCATAAGAGATAGCAGAACGAAGACTCTAAGACAAAAAGACATGTATGGAGGAAGAAGTCGAGTGCCACAGAACATCTTTATGCCAATAGAGGTGCAGATAGACTGGATCCTTTGCAGAGTCACACGATGATATCACAAACTTGTTAACAGCTACCTCAGCTATGGTACTTAAAATCTCTTGCAGGCTCTTCACTCGCAGATCATAACATCACTCAGACAAAAAGACATCAGGAGGGGATGTAAATATAGCTAACTAACAGGCTTGCTACTTCAGAAAAGATCATTCCTCATTTGCAGGCTTCAACCCTGTGGCCAGTAAAAACAATGTGACAGACACAAAGGTTAATGCCATCAGATAGAAATTAACTTAAAGAAAATAAAAACCATTGAATATAGAGGAACAAAGTATTTGAGTAATGGCATACCCTAAAGACGGTTTCCCGAGGATTGCGAATGGATGTTGTATCAACAATGCACTAGAAGCAAGAAAAAAGTCAAATGATGCTAAAAATTGACGATGCTTCAGAAAGAAGTGAATATGTAACTTACTCATACATGTGCACTAAAGATCCAACACCTATCTCAAAAAGAAATTGCATCAGGCCTCCTGCATTGTTCATTCAAGAGAATATGTCCATTAAGTGCAGTTGACAAAAGAAACAAGAAGGAATTCTCCAAGGATGAAACTCCGCCGCCAATCAAGCAATTGCTGGAAAGGGGAACCCCGATACTGATAGCAGTCTGACCAAAGGCATTCTTTTCCCATGACTTAATAAAGGGAATTAAGTCCTTGAAATGGAAATCCAGCGCAACCTACAAATACAAAGAAAGAAAGCGCTAAAATCACCATAAAGATATGTTGTACCAGTCAAGATGAACACCAAGATATGCAGTTCTTCTGCTGTATGAATAGCTAAGATAAATGTATTCCATACCATTACAGAATGCATCAAGTGAGCACACATAAAGCAATAAACAATAGAAATTCCAAAGTGACACAACCACTGAACATACTAAAAAGAAAAAACCACAAAAAATATTTCCCTCACCAATCTTTGGCAGGGTCCAAGGAGAGGGGCAAGCATGCAGAAAACTCAAACAAGTGATTTCATTCATTATTATTGTTTATAGGAACTTATGAAACTCAAATTCAATTGCCTTATTGAATAAAAGTAACCTAAAACCTTACCGCTTATTTGGATGGAAAGTACGGATGGGTAACCCGGGCACCGCGGGGGGGGGAAGATAGAGAAAGGAAGCTCTGATTTTCCCCTTGCTTGGAATGGAAGGGGGGGGAAGGGTATGTATGTATGATGCCCTCCCATACCCTTATTTCAATTTGTGATGTGTTGAGGGGGGAGGACACACACTAATAAATACTTTTGTTGTTTATTATTTTACCCTTATCACTTTTGTAAAAAATCAATATCAACCTTAATTAAAAAAAAATCCTACAGTAACCTTTTTATACATTAAGGTGACATATTTTCGGCAAATACTCAAAATTTATGCATACAAATCTATAGCACAATCCAAAGCTCATCCACATTTAGATTATTCTCATCCAATATAGAAAGAACAAACATATTTTGTATCTTGTAATTTATTTTGAAAGTGAAAGGTATTAATTGTCACTTTGTGTCTATTATTTTACCATTCTGTCCCCTTCCATTCTCTATTCAAAAAAAGTAAAGTCATATGATGCCCTTTTACATTCATGCTTCTCAAACAGGGAGACATTGATGACCTTTATGTGACTTCTCTTACCTTTCCACTCTGTTCCATCCATTACCCTACCCCTTACCCAGTCAAAGCCTTAGTGTCTCTTCTAGGAAACAAACAATGAATCAATATCAAAATACCAATTTCTACTTCGCAAAAAAACAGTGCTGCAGTTTTTAGTCAGATGTCATCCATACTTTACCACATTCGTTATGTTATGTACTGGTTTTACATAACAACTTGTCACAGCAAAAGATCAAACAGTACATTTCTGAACTAACATCCTGTGAATACAAATGTGCTTCAAATTCTGGCAGAAAATTCCATCTGTCAAATCAAACTAATGCACAAACAAACAAATGTTACAGAAACCAAAGTTCAATAGCGGTAACGGATACAAAAAATTAGTGGTAACAGAAACAAAAAAGTAGTTATCTTTGGCAAACATCAGCCGCATACAAAAAGTAAAAGACAAATAGATATGACCATATAAGATTCATTTTAACAAGAATAAAAGCAGCCGTCGTGATAATCCACTAACACATGCATCATCTCCTGAGCCAAGAATTTATCATGCATATAAGATATATGACTCTGGGATACACGTGGGAAATGCATTCGACGTCAAAAAGATGACAGCATGACTAGTTGGATATTGACTCTAAGAATTTCAATAGGGTTGAACAGTTTTAAATGGAATTACGCATAAAATTACTACTATCATTCTATCATTCTATGCATTAAAATCTCTATGCTAATTTGAAAACACCTGTTTAGCTTTAACAAATACATAAAGAATAGTTGTACACTGATTCCTCAAACATAATGAATCCAACACTCATTTGTGAACCGGCAGCTGACATGTTACTGGTATAGCTTTAAATTGATTATAAATCTTTCTGGTATGTCGGCAAAGGAGTGACATACTCTTTGTTAAGCATCGATAAATAAAACTCCTAACAGATTCAAACAAAAACACTAAGCTGCAATTAGCGCATCCACAAAACTCAAGCAAGGATAAACTGTGATGGCTGATCAGAAGGCATGACCAGAAAACCCGCAAACCTTCCTGTCCAATTTCATATAGTATGCTAATTGCAATGGATGCCAGAGAGATGGACCAGTCCAGCATGTACCAGCTTCACCAGAAACATGCACATCACCTCTCAAATCCCTTGACCTCATACCCTAAATTTAACCACATAGTCTAAATCATAACATATTACAATACGCCCGCAATCCAAATCAAACCCTAGCGTCCTCGTCACGAAAAATACCCTAGACCGACGCATCACCGTACCGGAGCAATTACCAATAATGGCACCAAAACGGAAATCCAGTACAAAAGCTCCAGTCCCGATACCCTAGCCCTAGATCTCGTCGTGCGAATCCGGAAAACCGAAATCCGAGAGAAGGAGCGGGGCGAGGGCCAACACAATCCGATTTAAATCAGAAAAACCACGCAGAATTATCAATTGGGGTTACGCAAAAAAGGCAAGAATTGGAAAGGATCAAAGCACGTACTACCTGCGTTGGTACCGGCATAACCTGGAGGCGCCACGGGTGGCCGAAGACGTCGAATCTCCAGAGCTCTCTCCCTCGATGGAAAATTCCCCACCTTCCACCCTGAGACGAATCTCTCTTCTCCTCGCTTCGTTCGTGGGCAAGAAAATGCGATTCTCTCACCCTCCCCAAATTATACTCCCTCTCTCTCTCGAGCCCTTCGATGTGACCGAAACCGAAGAATGATGACCCCATGCGTGACGGAGCATATATGTATGCGAGAGAGAGGAGCCGTGATCCCCTGTGCCGCGGGTTTCCGTTTTAACGCTTGACGTGTTCGCTGGATGTGGGAGCGACCACCAACCGCGTGTGGGTGGGACCCACCAAATCATGAACATTGGATCGAGTGACCGCCAAGGAATTCTTTAGGCTGGTCTGGTGGGAATGGATTTTAGGTACAGAAATTTCCTTTCTTCTTCCATAAAAAATGAATTTCCAAATATTATTATGTTAAGTAAATTTATTATTATAATAAATGAGTATTATAATTTGTTTTGGTGTATTTTTTAATTTAAATATTTGATTTTATGGAAATTTACTTTGTGAAGATTATATTAATATAATATTTTTTATGAAACGAATATAAAAAAAATTATTTAAATATATGCAATAATTGAATATATCTCGTATAAGATATATTTAAAGATAAAGATAATAACTTTTAGATAATATTATTATAATTTGTAAAATATATTATTTAATGGTTATCGTTGGGATGGGTGTAAGGTGGGAATGTGATTTGGTTAGGTCAGATGGGTGGGGTGGCAACATACGATAATTTCTCCATCAACACGTTGATATTTATTTCTTTTTGGTGGAGTTGGCTGGCTGGCTGGGGCTGAGGTGTCATCGATTTGGTACGGCTGTGGCGCCACCGCTCCCCCCCCGGGGGATAGGTGTAAAGCGGCCGGCTTCCAGATTCTCTTGGCTCTGCCTCTATTTAAAAGGCTTCTAATTTGGTCCTCCCTTTGGACCTTTTTACCTCGATCGCCACGCATATGTATATGCCCCCGGCAATAGGTGTAGAGCGTGAAAATGTTCCGTCTGTGAGCAATCAATCGATTTGATTACGAAATTTAATAATTAAAAAATTAAATTGGTGTACAAAATAAACTGAACGGATTGAGTAAAGTTGAAAATCGAACTAATCAAAAATTTTAAAAATAAAATAAAATTTGTAGAAATTAAATTGACAAATCTAAAAAAAAAAACTCAAAAATAACTAAACAAATCAAATTAATTTTCAGCCTTACTGTTACCACTGACCACCTAATTAGCTGATGATTTCAATGATTCAACAGCTAATTTTTTATAAATTTAAAAATTAATTTTATTGTTAAAAAGACTCAAAATTTGTTTTTGAAAAAACGTCGTCAACCACCATCATTGCGGATTTTGAATTGACTATTAAATTAGTCTTGCCTCAATGACCCACATATCCAAAAATCAAAAGGGTCTAATGGTTAAATTTTAATATAACTATGTTTGAATGCAGAATATCTACTCACAAGAAGGTTGTTGGAAAACTTACCGAAGGGGTCTCTGATGGTGGCAGCCATCGTTAAGGTGGTGCGAATTGTGAAATAGAGCTAATGACTTGCAGTGGGAGGAAACAATCAAAGGAAGAGAGAGATGCTGATAGCGATGGCCAATAGGAATAGAGTTGGCACCTATTAGCGTCGGAGGTAGAAAATGAGGGTCAACGTCGGTGTCGACATTAGAAAGAATGATGGGATCGATCGGAGACAATGATGGGATTAGTCAGAGACAACATTGGGAGATGAAGAAAAAGGGAAAGAACCAAGCGAAGGGGAAGGCGAAAGGACCGAAGCACCGTTTTGTGAATTATGTTTATACTGGGCCCAAAACAATGTTGTTTTACAACTTCGATCAAGTCGGTTAGTTTAGTTATTTCCAACCCAAAAATCGAATCAAAACTAAAAACCAAAATTTCTTAAAAAATGAACTGAACCGAACCAACAATTTCGATCGATTTAGTTCAATTATTTCAATTAGACCAAAGTTTTGCACACCCTTACATGTAAACATAATACTTCATTATCTAAAGTTTGAGATAGGGGTGTGCATTCGGTTATAACCGAACCGAACCGATCAAAAAATCCTAACCGAACCGAACCGAATTGTAAACAGTAACCGAACCGAACCGGCCGATTCATTCTAACTAACTGAACTAATCGAAACCGAACTAACCGAAATCTAAACTAAGCTAACTGAACCGATAACCAATAACCGATTGGGCAAAATCAGTAAATGAACAAATCAATTTATAGAAATGAAATACAAGAAGAACATCCATTGAATTGATACAGAAAAATGCAAAACCATTTAGAGATTGAGAGAAATCCAAATCAGTTTGTGCAAAAGAATGAAATACAAACGAAAAACCCAGCAAAGGAAGAAATATAAGAAACTAACCTCACTGAGTCAACAAAAATTGAAAAATTAAAACCCTAACCCAATGTCAACTAACCTCTGTTTGACGGTTGGTCATCGTTGGTACCATAGGTCAATCGTCCAAGCACAAGGAAGAGAAGAAACAAGGAGACGAAGCTTCGTGCGATCAGCGAAGGGAAAAGCGCCGATCTGAGTCTGATGACGATGACGACGATCGGGGAAGGGAAAGGCGTCGAAGGTGGAGGCGACACCGATGGCGATGGACTCGCAGGATCTCTCTTGGCATCTCGCGTCCATCTTGATCCAGCCTTTCAGTTCCAGGTGAGTGAGAGATCGTGGGGTGAAGGTTAGGGTTTGATCATTCGGTCGGGTGTGGGTTCCGGAATCGAAGACGAGGGATGGTGGGGTGAGGGTTAGGGTTCGATTCGACGAGGGATGGTGGGGTGGGGGTTAGGGTTCGATTCAGCGAGGGATGGTGGGGTGAGGGTTTGGGGCCCATCTTGAATCGATCTCGTAGTCTCGTCTGCGAGTAGGAAGGTGAGGGGAGAGAGAGAGAGAAGGGGGGTGCACACGAACTCGCAGTCGCAAGCGAGGGTGGGGGGAGAGAGAGAGAGAGAAGGGAGGGGGGGAGTGTGCGTGGGTTCTGTGTTTGGGGGTGGGGGGTGTCGGGCGCGGTTATGCTGAATCGGGTCGGGTGTGGTTATGTTGAATCGGTTAATTCGGTTAACCGAATAACCAAAAACTTGAAATATTATTAACCGAACCGAACCGCCTAATAAAAAAAACCGAACCGAATTAATCGAATTAAATTATTTTACCAAAAAAATCGAACCGAACCGACCAATTTAGTCGGTTCGGTTCGGTTAGTTCGGTTTATCCGAACTTTTGCTCACCCCTAGTTTGAGATACAAAGCTCATGCCTATATCAACCTCGTTGCAAGATGCAAAGTTCATGGTTGGCACTTCGACCTTTGTATGGGACTCAAAGTTTAAGCCTTAACCTCTACCATTTTACAAGATAAGAAACTTATATCTCGTATTTTGTCTACTTCTCATTTCTTAAATTAAACTAAATATATTTAGTTGTTGATGTCACTTCTAATAATAATAATGATAACCTTAATGAGTTGGGTGCTATTAAGAATGATAACTTGAGCAATATCCATGATTGCAAGTGAGATGAGTTGCATACCATCCATACATGTTAACATGCCATTCATAAATCTTCAGTTGATTAGTTCTTCTCTTATCCTTTCCATCTTTTTATTTTCTATCTATTTGAATCAGTCTCTCCCACTTGTCGATTTCTTCTCAAAGTTAGCATTGCTTGCCTATAAATGCAACCTTTAGCTCCACTTGTGACACACATAAAATCGATTAGCCATTCTGATCATTCCTCCTACCACTATTCTACCACTATTTTGTTGGGTTCGTATGTTGTTTATTGCTGCTCATTTTGTCTATTTTTTCTCCTCTACAGAATTTATCTTGATCTAGTCTTACGTACATGAGAGGATAAGGTTTGAATTGGTTTTCATTCTTGGAGAAAGAATGAGTCTTTCATTGACCAGTTCTTCTTTTATCCTTCCATTCTCTTTATCTTTTATTTGTTTAAATCAATCTTTCCCACTTACCAATTTCATCTCAACGTTAGCATTGCTTGCTTATAAATGCAATCTCTAGTTACACTTGTGACACACACAAAATTGATTGGCTATTCTGACCATTCCTACTACCACTATTTTGCTGGTTTCGCTTATTGTTTCTTACTACTCTTTTCGTCTATTTTTTCTCTTCTACAGAATTTATCTTGATTTAGTCTTACACTAGAGGATTAGGTTTTGATGATGTGGAGCTGATCAGCTTCTTCTGTCTCGGACCAAGCACCTGCAAAAGAGGAGGGCAGAGACTCGCTCCCCCGTTGTCCCTCCAACGCTCATGTCAGTTCACGGGTTTTCGAGGAGTATAATAGTAATGAAAAATAATAAAAGAGTCCATTCGGACTCAGATCGTCATACCTGTAGAGACTGTTCTCTATTTATAGATATCCCTTGGCCTTTCCCTTAGGAGATAAGATATCTTTCAAAAATAGAGGTCGATCCCCTTTCCATGGGGAGAAAAGATAACCTTCCTCAATTGAGATAATTCTTGGGATGTTGGAGATATTCTTGCGGTGTTGGAGATATTCTTGGTTGACTGAATCTTCCTATCTATCTCTTTCCAATTCAAAATCATAATAAAGATTATAAAGACATGTGGAGCTCCTAGGACTTGACACGTGGCGATCGTATATTGGCCTTTACTGGCACACATGGCTCCAAGTTAATAGTAACCTCTCAGGGGTAGTACAGTAAAATTGCCCGCTGTAAATATTCCCTCATCAGGTTTGAATTGGTCTTCATCCTTTGTGAAAGAACAAGTCTTTAGCTGATAAGTTCTTCTCTTATCATTCCCTTTTCTTTTTCTTCTATCAGTTTGAATCAATCTCTCATACTTGCCAATTTCCTCTCAATAAGGGTGTGCAAAAAAATCGTCAAATCGCAGAAACCAACTGCATTGAACCGCACCGTACCATGCAATTTTTTTAGGCTAGCTATTCGGCATGGTTTGAGAAATCCCCAAACTATGCGGTTTGCAATTTGAAATTTCTCGATTCGATTAAAAACCGAACAGATAGAATATTATATTAATAAAAAAATAAAAAATATATAAGTTAAATTTAAGGCTCCTAGCTCATTTATTTCCCTTTCTTATTATTCTTCATGTTTCATATCTCTCTCTTTCTCTCTCTTTTCTCTCATTCTCTTCCAAAAGCACTGTTGTAAATCACCAATTTTGCGAAATCCAATCGTCTCATCTTGAATCCAACTGGATTTTCATTGTGAAAGCAGTCCCGATCTACAAGAAGGTAAGTCTTTTAGTTTTATCATCTTTATTTTAGCATAGATCCATGATATATATGTGTATATATATAGTGGTTTGGATTTGACAAAAAGTTTAAGCTTAGATCAAGGAAGATCTAACCATTGGATCTTGCTGGTTTTTGGGTATGTTAGTCAATGGAGATAAGGGTGTTAGGGGGTTACCTCTGATTGCCAGAAAATCACTACCCACAATGGTTGGCGACAAC
Source organism: Diospyros kaki (assembly GCA_036245055.1). Taxonomy (NCBI): domain Eukaryota; kingdom Viridiplantae; phylum Streptophyta; class Magnoliopsida; order Ericales; family Ebenaceae; genus Diospyros; species Diospyros kaki. The sequence goes on from BSEG01000007.1 coordinate 35,958,532, forward strand.
TAGCAGTGTTTTTCTATTTTCACCAAAAATTAAAAATCAGATCTACGAAAATTCAGCCGTTAGATCTGACCCATTTTTGGATATATTAACCCCTTGCCTTAGCATTTCTAATGGTAGGTTCTGATAACCGGCTGCCGGTGGTCGCTAGTGATAGCGATTTTGGCTAGTATGGGCTATTTTTGGGGTTGTCAATTCTTAGGTGATTTGATCATGCATTTATTCAATTCTCATGTAATTCGATTATCTTTTTAGGTGGTGTTGATGGTTACGACCTTCAAAATCGTGAAGAAGAAGCACCATATGAAGTAGTAGAGGAAGTACCAAACCATGAAAATCGCACTGCATTTTGCGGTGCAGTTTTCGCGCACCAAATTAGACTGTGCAATTTGGTTTAATACCAAATCACACATGCGGTTTGGCATATTAAATCTCCTCTAAACTGCCCAAATCGCGCCATGTCTACCCTTACCTCTCAACGTTAGCATTGTTGGCCTGTAAATGCAATCTCTTATTGGACTTGTGACACACACAAAATCGATTGGTCATTTCGATCATTCCTACTACCACTGTTTTGCTGGATTCACCTATTGTTTCTTGCTGCTCCTCTCGTCTAATTTTTTTCTCCTCTACAGAATTTCTTTTGATATGGTTTTACATAAGAGGATGAGATTTGAATTGATCTTCATCCTTAGATAAAGAACTGGTCTTCAGTTGATCAATTCTTCTTTTATCCTTCCATTCTCTTTATCTTCTATATGTTTGAATCAATCTATCCCACTTGTCGATTTCTTCTCAATGTTAACATTGCTTGCCTATAAATGCAGCCTCTAGTTGTAATTGTAACATCCCGCATCAAGCAATAGGAAGGACCGGAACAACTTACCTTGATGAGTCTACGCGAACTTCCTAGGGGGGTCACCCATCCTTGGATTTTTCCAAGTCAAGCACGCTTAATGCTGGAGTTCTTTGCCTACATTCAACCCAAAAGGTATTCAGTTGGTGTTGTTTCCTTTCTTACACTATCCTCGATATATATTAACTTCTATGGGCTCTCAGGGTATTACATTCTCCCCCCTTAAGCACATGACGTCCTTGTCATGCGACCTTACAACTAGTCCTAGACCTCCCCCTTTGCATGGCCGATGTGGGATTCGCCTAAGGTGCCTACACGTACCCTTCTTAGGGACTCAGCGTCCTCGCTGAGGGTTGCCCCACCACCACGCTCAGAGGCTTAGCGACCGACTCTAATACCACCTGTAACATCCCGCATCGAGCGATAAGAAGGACCAGAACAACTTACCCTGATGGGCCTACGTGAACTTCCCAAGGGGTCACCCATTCTTGAGCTTCCCCAGCTCAAGCATGCTTAACCCTGAAGTTCTTTGCCTGCATTTAGCCCATAAGGTATCTAACTGGTGTTGTTTCCTTCCTTACTTATCCTCGATATATACTACTATTCTCTAGGCTCTTGGGATATTACATTCTTCCTCCCTTGAGCACATGACGTCCTCGTCATGCGACCTTACAACTGGCCCCAGACCTCTCCCATTTGTATAACCGATGTGGGATTCGTCTAAGGTGCCTACAAGCACCCCCCTTAGGGACTCAGCGTCTTCGCTGAGGTTTACCCCACCACTACGCTTAGAGGCTTGAGGGTCGGTTCTGATACCACCGTAACATCCCGCATCAAGTGATAGGAAGGACCGGAACAACTTACCCTAATGGGCCCACGTGAACTTCCCAGGGGGTCATCCATCCTTGAACTTTTTCAGTTCAAGCACGCTTAATCCCGGAGTTCTTTGCCTGCATTCAGTCCAAAAGATATCCAGCTAGTGTTGTTTCATTTCTTACACTATCCTTGATATATACTAACTTCTTTGGGCTCTCGGGGTATTACATTCTCCCCTCCTTGAGCACATGACATCCTCGTCATGCGACCTTATAACTGGTCTTAGATCTCCCCCCTTTGCATTGCCGATGTGGGATTTGCCTAAGGTGCCTACACGTACCCCCCTTCAAGGACTTAGCATCCTCGCTGAGGTTTGCCCCACCACCTCGCTCAGAGGTTCGAGGGTCAGCTCTGATACCACCTGTAACATCCCGCATCGAGTGATAAAAAGGACCAGAACAACTTACCCTAATGGGCCTATGTGAACTTCCCAGGGGGTCACCCTTGAACTTCCCCAGTTCAATCACGATTAACTCCGGAGTTCTTTACCTACATTCAGCCCAAAATGTATCCAGTTGGTGTTGTTTCCTTTCTTATACTATCCTCGATATATACTAACTTCTCTAGACTCTCGGGGTATTACAGTACTCGTGATACACACAAAATCAATTAGCCATTCCAATCATTCCTACTCCCACTAGTCTTCCATTATTTTTTGGGGGGGTTTGTCCATTATTTTTTTATGCTTCTTTCGTCTATTTTTTCTCCTCTACAGAATTTATCTTGATCTGGTCTTACACAAAAGGACGAGGTTTGAATTGGTCTTCATCCTTGGAGAAGGAATAGGTCTTCAGTTGACCAGTTCTTCTCTCTTATCCTTCCATTCTTTTTATCTTTTATATATTTGAATCAATCTCTCTTACCTACCAATTTCCTCTCAACGTTAGCATTGCTTGCTTAAAAATGTAGCTTTTAGTTTCACTTGTGACACACAAAATTGATTGGCCATTCTAATCATTCCTACTACCATTGTTTTGCTGAGTCCGCCTTTTGTTTCTTGTTGTTCCTTTCGTCTATTTTTTCCCCTGGATACAATGTATCTTGATTTGGTCTTGCATGAGAGGATGAGGTTTGAATTGTCTTCGTCCTTGGAGAAAGAACAGGTATTTAGCTGACTAGTTCTTCTCTTATCCTTCCCTTCTCTTTATCTTTTATTTGTTTGAATCAATCTCTACCACTTGTTGATTTCCTCTCAATGTTTGCATTACTTGCCTATAAATGTAGCCTCTAATTGTACTTGTGACACACACAAAATTGATTAACCATTTCAATCCTTTTTGCTTCCACTATTCTGCTAGGTTTATCTATTGTTTCTTGTTGCACATTTCGTTTATTTTTTCTCCTCTACAAAATTTATCTTGATATGATCTTACACAAAATGATGAGATTTGAATTGGTCTTCATCCTTGGAGAAAGAACATGTCTCTTATCCTTTATTTCTCTTTATCTTCTATTTGTTTGACTTAGTCTCTCCCACTCGCTGATTTCATCTCACTGTTAGCATTGCTTGCCTATAAATGCAGTCTCTAGCTGCACTTGTGACATTCACAATATCAATTCGCCATTTCGATCATTCCTACTACCAATGTTCTGCCATTGTTTTGTTGGGTTAGTCTATTATTTCTTGTTGCTCATTTCATCCCCAAAATCATGAGTGTGTACAACTTTTGAAATAGTTTGTTGTACCTTGAGGATTAACCACTTTAGCCTTTGCACCGCTTTGAGGTGTGGAAATTATCCTTAAGGCTAGTGATGTTTGTTACACCTTAAGTTTTTTTACGTTTACTATCCACCCTTACCTTTTTATACAACAATCTTAAGGATAATCATGGATGTCTCCTTTGACATCATCGCTATCGGTCGTGCTATCACCGATCATGCCCCTACCACTACCGCTGCTGGGGCTATTATAGCCGATCATGCCACTACCTCTGCTATTGTTAACCATGTCATCCCTCCTACTGTCAACCATGCTGGTGAACCGTCATCTTGTGTTACACTCGTCGGTTCTGTGCTTCATTCGATCCTACCTACACAAGATGCAATGCCATTTCCCAATGTCGCCAAGATCAAGTTGTTTGATGGGAACAACTTCAAAAGATGGAAAGAATGGGTTTATTCAATCCTTGATGTTTATGGTATGTCATATGCACTCATTGAATCAAAGCCCAACGAAGCTAGTGTTGATGCCAAGTTGTTGGACCATTGGATGTTTACAAAGAAGGTATATAGGCACATAATAATTAGTATGTTATCTAATGAACTATTTGATGCTACTTTCCTTATAAGGAAGCGAAGAAAATTTGGGATTCCATGAATGCTAAGTACACAACTGAAGATGTTGGGAAACAAAAGTTTGTGATTGGAAAGTTCTATCGATGGAAAATGGTGGATGATAAGGAAATCAAGGTACAAATCAACGAGTACCACAAGCTTTTAGAAGACTTGAAAGATAAAAATATCGTGTTGCAAGAAGAATTTGTAGTCGGTCTGCCCATTGAAAAATTACCTAAATCATGGAATGACTACAAGAACCAACTGAAGCACAAGCACAAACAACTGTCACTTGAAGACCTAGTTGTACACACCATCATTGAATAAACAAACCTCAAAGAGCTATAATTTGCAAGGGCAAAGGAAATGACGTCCAAGGCTAACTTAGTACAAAGTAAATTTCAAAATCCCAACAAAAGGCATGAACACAAAAATAAATATGATTATAAGCTTAAAACAAATAACCCCAGTTTCAAGAAAAATAAATGTTATTACTTTATCTATGAAAAATCAAGGCACCATGCACCTTAATTAGTGTAGAAAAATAGTGAGAAATGATAATCCTACTCAACCAAAAGCAAATTTGGTTGAAATACATGATGCTATTATCGCGATCATTTCTCAAATGAATATTGTGGTCAATGTAAAAGATTGGGTGGTAAACTCTAGGGCTACCAGATACATATGTTCAAATAAAAGTGTTTTTTTTTTTCTTAGATTCTGGTAAGAGAATGAGAAGAAATAATTTATCTTGATGATTCAAGAACTACATCAGTTCTTGGAAAAGGGAAGATTTTTCTCAAACTCACATATGGCAAAACTTTGTCTCTGATTGATGTACTTTATGTTCCAAATATTAATGTTAAATTAGTTTCTGTATCTTTGTTAAGCAAGTTTAGGGTTAAGGTGTCATTTGAGTCTGACAAGATTGTAATGACGAAAATAATATTTTTGTGGACAAATGTTATTATAATTAGGGTCTTTTTGTACTTAATGTTTATGAAATAATTACTGAGAATGCAACTTCTTTTGTTTACATGCTTGATTCTATTGATATGTGACATGCTAGATTAAGATGTGTTAGTATTTCATGTATTAAGAAAATGCAATCTCTTTGACTTATAACTAAAATAAATAATTCTTATTTAAATAAATGTGAAATGTGTGTTGAGGCTAAATTAATGAGAAATATTTAAAACAAAGAGAATCTAAACTCTTAAGCTTAATTCATATTAATTTGGGGGATTTAAAACAAACTAGGACTAGAGGACGTAAAAAATATTATGTTATATTTATAGATGATTGTTCTAGATATACAAAAGTATATTTAATGAGAAATAAAAATGAGGGCTTTAGTATGTTTATTCTATACAAAGCAGAAGTAAAGAATCAATTGAATAAAAGAATAAAAAGAGTTAGGTCAAATAGATAAGGTAAATATATTTTATTTAATGACTTCTGTGAGAAAGAAAGAATAATTCATGAGATTATTCCCCCTTATTCCCCTAAATCAAATGGCATGGCAAAAGGGAAAAACAAGACTTTAGAAGCAATGATAAATTCTATACTTGTTAGTTCTAATACACCTGATAATCTTTGGGGGGAAGCAATTTTGTTTACTTGTCATCTACAAAAAAATATTATTTATAAGAAAACTGGTAAAACATCTTATGAGCTATGAAAATGTTATACTCTTAACTTGAAATATTTGAAAGTGTGAGAGTGTTTTACAAAAGTTATGCTTTCAAATTCTAAGAAAAGAAAAATAAGATAAAAAATATTTGATTGCATATTTATTGATTATGCTGAATGTAGTGCTGCATATAGGTTTCTTGCATTTGGAAAATGATATGCTTGATTGTAATACTATAGTTGAAACAAAGAATGTTGAATTCTTTGAAAATATTTTTCCTTTAAAATCTAAAAGAATTACTCATGTACCTTTCTTAAGAATGTCTTTGAAAACATAAATGAAGAGTTTTGAAGTAGGAGATTAAGAAAGGAAAATTCATTTGGAAATGATTTTTACAATTATCTTATTGATAACGATTCTTTAATTTACTGTGACGCTATATCTTCTCATGATAAATTGTTTTGGGAGAAAGCCATAAGATAGATTCCATTTTACAAAATAAAACTTGAAAATTAGTTAATTTACCTATTGGAGCTAAACTTATTCGCTGCAATTGGATTTCTAAAAGGAAATTTAATCCCAATGGTTTCATTGACAAGTATAAAACTAGAATAGCAGCTAAAGATTTTACTCAAAAAAACAAAACATTGATTGTTTTAATACATTTGCTTCAGTAACTAAATCTCATCTATACGTGTTTTAATTAGTTTAGTTTTAATTCACAAACTTTATATTCACTAAATGGATACAAAAACTACATTTTTGAATAAAGATCTAGAGGAAGAGATTTACATGGTGCAACCTAAAGATTAGGTTATCTCTAGTCAAGAAAACAAAAATTTGTAAACTACTTAAATCCTTATATAGACTAAAGCAAGCACCTAAACAATGGCATAAAAGATTTGATCAAGTTTTGACAAGTGATGGTTTTTCTTTTGTTGAAGTAGATAAATGTGTATACACAAAAATTATTAATAATGAATGTGTAATTATAAATTTGTATGTGAATGATATATTTATTTTTAATACTTGTCGTGAGATAATGCATAGTATTAAAGGTTTTATAGCTTCTAAATTTGATATAAAAGACATGGGTGAAGCTAGTGTCACCTTGGGTGTTAAAATCAAAAGGAGTAATGATTGTAATGATAGAACTAAAAGTTTTTCAACCATTCAACCACCCGACCTCAAAGTATCATGAGATTGTGCATAGTATTAAAAAAAAGCTAGTGCACAGATTGTAATCTTTTGTTGGCTTTTTTTTTTTTTTCTCCTCTATAGAATTTATTTTAATCCTATCTTACCCAAAAGGATGATGTTTGAATTGGTCTTCATCATTAGAGAAAGAACAATCTTCAACCAATCGATTCTCCCCTTATCCTTTCCTCCTTTTTTATTTTCTATCTGTTGGAATTAGTCTCTCCCACTTGCCAATTTCCTTTCAACATTAGCTTTGCTTGCTCATAAATGCAGCCTCTAGCTATACTTGTGACGCACCCAAAATCCCTCATTTCATCCCCAAAAGTGTAAGTGCACATGATTTTTAGAAAAAAAAAATTTGTATCTTGAGGGATAGACACCTTAATTTTACACTCTTTTGAGGAGGTAAAAATTATCCTCAAAACCGATAACATTTGTCACGTCTCAAGCTTTGTATGTTTACTATTCACCTTCGCCTCTTTATATAACAATAAAAAAGATAAAATTTATCTCATTTACTATCATGTATTTAAAATATGCAAAATAATAAGATATAAATAATTATAATATCCTATCAACATTACAATCTAGTATTACAATTGCTTTAAATATAATTTTATGGCTTCTGGAGCTGCGGATCGAAGCCCAGCCCGACGTTCAAATCATGGATTAAGTGGCTTATTTGGGTAGTTAATCTAATTTATTTTGTTTAAAATTATCTAAAAAATAAAAAAAAATCAAACTTATAATTTCTTTGTTTGACATTAAATGTGGGTCACCCTTGAGCCACTCGAGAACCAATTTTATATGAATATTGTGCAAAATGCCGATCAAAGTGACTAATTATGTCTAGATGCTGTAACTTGTAAATGGCTGCTAAATAACAAATTGCATTACATAAACAAAATAGGAAGCTACATAGGAAGCTACATAATGTGACCTTTGAACGCATTACAAATTGCAGATTTAGGTCTAAGGACATTACCGTGACAAGAGAGCCAAAACACAAAGGGGAAGACTACAATTCTGAGATCACCTTTTGATTTGGAAAGAATACTTCATATCAAAATCAACATAAATTTTTGGGGAAAAAATAAATATTATTGGGTGGGTAAAACTAGTATTTTTAAAATCAAAAATTGAATTTTTTGACATTTTTACTTATGAAACAAATTTCTTTATGGCAGCAGGGTACCTTGCTCCTATCTCCTATGCCTGATCTGATCTTATGAATGGTGGGTTCAATCCTCCTTTAGATTCATTGCATTCCTTCCTAAGAACTGGAACTCTGCTTGGAGGAGTACCAAAGTTTCTTCTGGCAGATCAAGATTTTCTCCTTCTCAACACCATATTCTGTGTCTTCCTTTCGGCATCCCCATCGCATCCCCTTGGCCATGGTAGCAACTGCGTCCACAAAATAGCTCGACTCCCTGATTATAGCGTACCCGTTGGGTCGCAGGATCCTGTCCATCTCCAAGAGTACATACTTCATTTCACATCTGCATGAGAATTATCCGAATGTCAGAGCCTGACATTTTTCGGTTTCCACAGCAAGAATGGTCATTTTTGTCTTGTGGGATGTGTGTTCTGTACTTGTAATATTGAATTAAGAGCACGAGAGTGCCACCTAACTAGTAATTCTGGTCACTAAGGGCTATCATTTCCAAAGTTATTTGGGTGTCTTGATATACTAGACAGTTAGATAACTAAGCCACATTAGACACCAGCAGGTATTAGTGAAACACTAGTTACCTGTGTCTTTCAGCAGTAAAAAGCCCGTCAAGGTGAAGGAGATCATATGTCCTGGGATATGTAGAGAAAGCCTCACACCTAAAAGAGCAAGCAACGCTAGGGATTAGAAAGAGATGCCATCTAGTATGTTACGAACAATAATGCAAATGAGAGGCCGCCTGATATATGCCAGCCAACTGGTAACAAAAACACGATGATGAATCAATTCAGTGATTTCAGAATTACCAGTCATGATAGGTTCCAATAAGGCCCCTGTCATAGACAACAGCAAGCGTGTTAGCCGCATAGGTGGAGACCACATTCATCACCCAAAGGGGATCGTTAATCACAGCTGCAGCAAAACCTCCATAAACGGTATTCATGTCCATTACATTTCTGATCTTGTCGGTACCAATTGCAGGGAGCAACTTCTTGTAGTGCTTCACTCGTACCTTCCACTTACTGTTGTCATGCTTGAAGGCACCGGAACCGCCGCCATGAATATCACCAATACGTTCAGGTGCTACATGCAAACGTTCTGGCCACTTAGGGATGGATTTCAGTGCCAGCTTCTTATGCTTCGTGTCTGGAACAACAACACAAGGCCGGAGCGGAGTGTACCATGCAGAATCTGGTTCAGTGCCATCGTCGCACTTAGGTGGGTAGGCATCCGCAACAGCAAGCCTGGTATAGCAGCTATTGTCTTTAGATTTCTGCCACACAGCAATGTCATCCTTCTTCTTGTACAAAGTAAAGCACATTGATGTTAGCAAATCCTGCAACTTCTCATAATCCGATTTCTGCTCCTCCACAGTTGTGTTCCAGCCCCTCCAGCGATTCTCATAGTTCACGGGTGGACCAGACAGAACCCAGAAGCCTCCAGGACGGAGTATGCGGTTTATTTCTAGAAGGTAGATCCCACCTGAAAAATAACGTCCTTTGGTTATAAATACTTGCTGTAAATGGAAGATAAAAAAGCACTCGAGCTACTACAACAAACATATGAAATTATGATTTAGCAATGTAAGGAACATAAATTGAATAGGATGTTCTTTTAGACTTCTAGTCTTGCATCGTTAGTTAATAGGAGAAACTTCGAAAAGGTCAATAAGAAGAACGCATCTAATGACTGTGGTGCTCTACAAAAAATGAAAAACTGCCATTATGGGTTGAGAGAGATTAATTACCAAATTCTGTCCATGGGATCAGACATCTTGAGCAATGAGCCATGTCAAAAGAGCTAGAGGGAAAAGGAAGTCGCTGAGTTGAAATGATGCCCAGAATTGCTGGAATGCCACGTTCCAGAGCGAATTGCACTTGAGCCTCGTGATTATCCCTTGGGGCCAGGGAAACTGTAAGAATTCCACGATCCAGTAAATCACCTCCCCAGCTCGCAACCTATACATTAAGCAATCATAAAGATTTTAGTGGCAAAAATATTCAACACATTGTAAAAATATGCACTACTAACATTGCTAATCTTTATGGTGGCATAGCTTTTTTTTTCTTCAAGAAGACCTATAATCACATTGTTCTATATCCAGTACTAATTTGAAAGACACCATTTTCAAACAGATGGTATAAAGCAGATACCCATGAATGGGATCAATTCATGGGTATATATAACATACAACAATGTCACTGTTCCCGTGTGATCAACCAGTGCAGAAAGGGAAGAAGGAAGTCAACGGTGATAAGGAACTCACACCACAACCGGTATCAATGGCAGTTCGAATGGTCCCGTCTCGCATTTGTGGAATCAGTTCTTGCATCAAATCAACATAAGCACTAACACCATTGGGGAACATAGTACCCCCACCAGGGAAGCGAAATTTTTCCCCCTCCTTTCTCAGCCAATTCTGATTTGACTTCTGCTTGTTGATCCAATCGTAAGGCACATTTCTAGAACCAGATACAAATGATTAGTTCAGTAAGGTTCATGTACGGGCAAACCAATCCAAACAGCAACTCTGTCGTATTAAAATCTCGAGCATTCTATATTACCGGTACCAAGACTCGTCCCTGCTCTTTGGCCATGTAATAGGTACCTTATACCCATTCGGAGGAGGAACCAAGCATTCTTTCCTCTCAAAAATCGGAGGACAGTGGCGCTCTAAGAAAGAAAGCCGGTGGACACTGTACTTCTTCCACCTCTGTAAAAAAATCAAGTCATCTACATAAATATTTCTAAGCCATAGTTAAATCAAGTACACAAGCCTTGATGCTGTGAAATCAGTCATAAGATGTTACCTTCGGATCTGTGCACGGAGTGTAGTCTTGATAGTCAACAGTGCATTCAGGGAAGGAAACAGGCTTGATTTCAAGATGGGTAGAGCCGACTTTGGTTTTCTTTGGAGATTCAACAGCTTCGGTGACTACTTCTGTAACATAAGCGCTTCTCTCGGAACCGAAAATGCCACCCAGATAGAATGAAAACCCACATAATACAACAAACATTATTGTCATGGGGACTGCCCTGGAACTTTTGTCGGGTTGCGAAAATGGTTTTCCATCTTTCTGCTTCATGGCCCCGGATCTTAACTTCGACTACCTGCACAAATGTAAGACTCGTTGTAGGGGTAAATCTTCACAAGGAGAATAGGAATCAGAAAATTAGTGAGATTTTCAATGGGTACACATAATTTCTCCATTGGAAATTTCTCCATTGGACTGTTTGATTACCCAAATCTCAAACAAAACATAATAAAGATCTTGGAAACTTCAAACTCAAGCCTTCATACCATATCAAGCAAACCAATAAGGGAAAGCCGTTGAACTGATTGAACAAAGTTATAGAAATCAGATCGTTGATTACAGAGTCATTGAAATAGAGATTAATGATTCTCAAGCAGTCAGACAAGAGATTCAGTTGATGTGTGTGTTTGCGTGCATCATTAATCACCTCATTAAACAAAATCCATTAATTTACAAGATGAAAGAACAAAAATTCACAAACACAGATGAGCACCACACGGAAGAAAAGAAAAGAAAAGAACACGGTTTGTTGGACAGACCAGCTCACGGCAAAGGGAAAAGAGAAAGGGGAGGTTAATAAAAGCCAGAAGCAATGGTCACGGTCGGACAAAAACGGGATTAATGCAGATCTATGGGTCAATAAACACTACCAAAAATATCGAAAAAAACCTACAAAACAACCACTAGATTTGCTAGTCACTGCCATGTTATTTCACTTTCCATGTCAGTTATGACTAAATATTTCAACTGAAATCGGTCCCAACCCTGAAAATTGAGCATTCATGGTAAAGTTGAGGGCCCTCTAACCACTAGCTCAAAAAAGTTGCAAGAAAAAAGAACGAATCAATCTACCAAACATGCAAAAAGGCAGACGACAAGAAAAAAATACACAAATTATGCACATAATTTCATTATTCTTTACACCAAGTATAATTAGTTGATAGTGTTCAGTTATCAATATTGACCAATCTGCGATTTTTCTTCTCTATCAAAAGAACAGACTGGTCCGAGAAATGGACATAATTCATCTGGAGTTTGATGAAAAATTTGACTCAATTAACCAAAGGAACTTTTCTACACGTTCATGGAAAAACACGGACGGTGGCGAAGAAAAAATGCATATTCCATGTGGAAATGATAATTTCGAATCCTTTTCTTGACCACCCATTTGAGAATTGCCAAAAGGGTTCTATCTGGAACTGGAATCAGCTTAAAATCTGAACCCAATGTCTGAGGCCCGATCTGCTTCCCAAGACAATAAAAAACTAGCTGGAAGATCTGCTGGTTTAGCAGTGGAAAGCAGAAAAAATAGGAGATGGAGGGAGGATTTAAAGATCTAAAGGAGATCTTACAAAGAAAGACAGAGAGTAGTACCTTTCGTTCTGGGAAGATTTGTACCTCAGGCTGTGTTATATACCAGACAAATGCCCAATCTCTTGCACCGACAAAGGCTGCAATGTTTCAGAAATAAATGGGTCTTTGATAAATCCCTCTCAAATTGTAGAGAGAGAGAGAGCGAGGAGAAGAAGAATTAGGGAGGGTGGGCAATGTCCCAGAAGCCTCAACCTCACACACACACACACACACACACAGAAAACTCGGAAAGCTATAAACTTTATATAGAACTCTGGCCGGCTAGCTGTCTTTTCTCCTTTTTTTTTTTTTTTTTCCTTTTTTACTGCTTCATCAGAAGCTTCTTCCTCCTCTCTCTCTCTCTCTCTCTCTCTCCCTCCCTCCACATATACATAAATACATAAATTTATACACACATATACAGAATACACTTGTGTAAGAGTCAAGGTGAATTGAAAAGTTTGCACAGAAAGTGATGAGGCTGGAGCTAAGCTGGTGTTTGGCAACCGGGAAAATAAAACTGTTACAGCTTGTTTTTGATTTTGATAAGCCTCTCATCAAATCTCAATTTCTGTGTATATGGATGTAACTAGCCAACAATATATATAGTAATGCTAATTATAATTCTAAATACACATTTTATTTAAAAAAATAATATTATAAATCATAATCTAGAAGAGTGCCTATGTATCGTATTCTTATTAAGGAAGATATTAAATAAAGAAAATAATAAGGTTTAATTTTTTTAATTCTTTTTAATAAAAAAAACATCACATGATGGTTGATATTTAAAAATAAAATATATTTATTAAATTTCACAATTTTAGATTGAGACATGAGTGTGGATAGCAAGTACTGATGACGGTGGCATTGATGATGAGGTTGGTAAATGTAGCCAAGTCTATTCTGTTTATTTAATTTGGGAACTCACTGTACATCACACGCTTTTGACTTTCAGCTTGCTTCCACAAACTGCAGTAGATCCATCCATGAATATAGTAAAGAGAATTCAATATGTTCGATGACCATGACAGAGTACCAAAGTACTTAAAATTATAGATGAAATATCGAAATATAAAATTATTGTTGTAAGATAATCTTTACTTAGAAAATAAATTTTATATAAATTATATTGAGTATCTAATTCTGAATATATTCAAATTATAACTGTATTTGAATTTATCTAAAAATATGATAAAGATACCGACCTTTAAAGATTAATCGATTTAAAGTTGAACACCTCAAATAAATAAAGAAAATTTAATATATACTTTACTGTCTTAGTAGCCCTACTAAAACACTAATTACTATATACGGCTAAGTTTAAGTTTATAATATTATTTTTTTATGGGTAATTGTTATGGTATCATATATAGGGGTAGACAATGACATTTATCTTTTTAATTAGTAGATGGGCAAAAGCAAATATGAATTGTGACCAGCCCTCCATCGCACCGACACTAAGCCTAAGGTGTCCAATTTATTCTTTGCTTGCCCATTGTCACATTCAACTCCCATGTTCCTGTTCTTTTTTATTCAAAACAAAGACAAAAGGAAAGGGCCTTTGGATCTTGACTTTGAAAACCCAAACTTATTTTATGACTTGTGACAATTAAATATTAATATTAATCGTATTTTAGTTAAAGATTATATAATTAGCTGAATTTACATATTTTTCTAAGATATACTTATAAGCCACGCCTCATTCTAAAATTATGAAATTCGCCCACTAAATGGGTCCTTATTAACAAGGCACCACCATCATAGAGAAGACGAATTCAGATCCATTTTCCAACTCAAAGCAATAATTTAGTATATTTAATGACTAAACCACATGATGATGACCCAAAGCTAACACTTGAAGGTGAAGTATGTTATTTATTTACCAAAAGAAAGTTTAAATAATGTGATGAAGCAATTGTGTATTTTACCAATACCTTTTAAATTAGCGATTGTGTAGGACCTAATCATGGTTTATATATAATATATATATTACAATTAATTCAATTATTATCATTAAATGTTATTTTATTCAACTTTATCATGACTTGTGATAATAAGGATAGAAGTAAATAAATAAATTGGGTTTTTCAAACATCTTAATATCTTATTCTTGTCCATTTCTACGCTGACGGCAATAGCAAAAGAACAATATAAATGATTTTTGTCATACAAAGTGTAAAATAAAAATACACATCCTGTTTGTGTTTGCTCAAACAAAACTAAGATATTTTATCACATTAACTTATAATTAAAAAATCCACAACTTTTCCTCCATCTCTGCCACAACTTTTCCTCCATCGTACTCGTCACCGAACACTTCTCTTGCCTTGTTGCTGGCTACTTCTTGTCCAGCCATACCACTCATCCAACTTTGTTGCTAGTCACTATCTTTGTCACAATTTTTCCATTCTTGATATGTACTTGTCAACAGTCACCTTCTCTACCTTGTCATTAATTATTTTTTGTCTTGTCATACCACTTATTTATTCTCATTATCATCTAATATCTCTGCCACACCTTCTTCTCTATTCTCGGTACTTGACATCGACCACCTCTCCTACTTCATCGCCAACTATTTCTTATCCTGCCACACTACCCACTCAATCTTATTGCAAGCCAACATCTTGGCCAATTTCTTACTTTTTGCAAACTTTATTTGTCCTAATCCATTTTCTTCTTCATCATTTACCTTTCAATCATCGTTGACCATTGAAAGAAGAAGTTGTGACGGAAATGATGGTCGACAATGAAAGTTTGCATGTTCATGAGGGATAATTTAGACATTTCAGGTGCATGCGTTACATAGTCTAACTCAATTTTAGTGAGATGTGCAATTTGACTCGAAAATACATAATTCATAATTCAAATAATAAAAAATTTAAATAATTATATAAAAAATATAAAGATAAAAATATGAATATGACTAAATAACTAACCGTACGCAAAAATTAAAACCATCCCCAAATAAGACAAATGTTGCCATTACTAATACCCAAATGGGGAAAAACAAAGATCACATGGCATGGCTTTGGTGGGCCCAACCGAAATGACTCAAAGCAATAAAATTGGAAGGTTATAGCGAAAAGTGGGGACCGTCGGTGCCAAATTCGCATGCTCGTGGGATAGTGAAGTACGAAGGCTTTATATTTCTCGAGATGTTATTTCGAAACTCATTTTTAATATTTATAAGAATATTTATATATAAATATATAAATATCATAAAAATATGATAAATGAGAAAATAATTAGCATTTTTTGTTATATTTATAATATGATAAGATAGGAAATTGGATTGCATTTAGTTTATTAATTATTAGGAAACGTCTATATTATAAGGTGCTACAAACATTTATCAAAGACAAGCCCCTAATAATTCCATGTCGCATGTGATTTTGCATGTGACTATGCTTTCCTATCTATATTCTTGCTTTTTTTGTTTTTGGTTTTCCACGTCACATTTTCTATTTTTAGAGTTTAGTCTACTATTAACTATTAAGTAGTAATATTATTAAGTTTTTGTTTCTTTCGACTCAACAGGGTTGGCAAAGTTGGCTGTTGCGGTGGTAGAGTGTCGCAATCCGATAGGGGTGGCTGGCAATTCAAACACTCTGATGCTTAAGTCAATGAGCATTCAAAGTAACAGAGTATAGGTAAGGATTAGAAAGAATATACATTAACTTGTGATCAAACTGATTTATATAGAGGTGAGGGTGTCTTACGTGTCGCCGGCTATCATGGGAGAATAGAAAGCCGAGATACACGATAGTGATAAGAGCCATCTCTGAGGATCTCGAATTTGATAGAGATTAGGAGATGATCGTGGATCAGCGTGCGAGTTACTCAGAGTCGATAGGATTTATTACTGGCATGAGGTTCTCAGCTTGGATGGAAAGATTATCGGAGCTTCTTGGGTTAAGATCTAGTCCGGGGCCAAGCTTGGTACTAGGTTGTGGGTCAATACTGTAACACCCCGCCTTCCAGAGCATTAATATATGCTAGGATTTTTCTTTTTTTACATCAAACATAAACCGACAATAAATCTTTATCATAACATTTATTTAATAACACTCTCAAATATAACAAAGGAATGATACTTTTCTTACATAAGCAGAAGCAAGATCAGAACCTCGAAAACATAACTTATGTGGGTACATACATATTGTTCTCCCAACATAACATTACAATTAACATTAAACTCTAAACAGTACATCCGAATAAAATAGATTATTCTAGTCCCACATGGGACCCTCAAAATTTCCACCACGATCATACATCGACCACTTTCTTGCCCTTTCGGTCGCTTGCCTCACCTGGAACGTAGAATATTCCAGGGACACAGTCCAATATTAGAAGATAAAATCTTCTAAGTGATGGTTAGATAAACATGAATGAATGATGCATGATGCATAGACAATTTTAAACATATACCCATAATGTAACTTCCCAGACCCACCAGCCTAACTAGGAATCCTAGGCAAATCTCGAACTTTTGCGGGATAGGCCTAACGTTATTCCCTCAACACCCTAGGGGAATTACGGCTACACTCTGAGGGTATCATCCCAACCCCATGCACAAGTTTCAATATGACAAAAGCATCGTGTTGTGCATATATCACGTTTTTTCATGCAACAGTATATGAATGAAAATGGTCATAGCATAAGAAAATATCATGCATGGAAAGGAAATTATATCATATACGGGCTATAAGGACAAAACCACTCACCTTTTACAGATATCGGGTTACCTCGAAAATGTGAAACTTGCCTTGATTTGCGTGCTAATCTCGAATTTTGCACCAAATGACTCACCTCACTTCCCTAAGCACCCTAGACAAGATATTTATTTAAATAATCAATAAAACCTATTTTTTCTCAATTTTTTTTGCCTTTTTCTCTATTTTTCCTTTATTTTTCCTCATTAATATTCTAAAATAAATACATATACCTTTTTTTTTTTGAAATATTTTTACATAGGAAATTATAAAATATTTTTCTAAGTTTTTTTAAAAAAAATTGCACGAAAAACCAAGGCCGCATACGCCCACACGCGCTGGCGCATGTTAGGGCAAGTGAGACTAGCGCGTGGGGCCCACGTGCCGGTCGTCTTCTCCGGCGACGGCCATGCCGGAAAAATGCAAAAGCTATGCCATTTGAAAGCCCTTAAAGAATCGATCATAGGGGTACCTGTTTGGGCTCCAAAGGAGGTCCGAAAGCCGTCCAACGAAAGCCTCGAAGTCTCGGTCAGTGGACCGCCTAGGTTTCCGACGAGCTTCGATTTCACCCTCGTTTCTGCTCCGTTGCTCACGAAATTATCCAGATATGCTCTTCAAGCTATGGGCAACAAAAGCCCTCTATCCTTTCCTCTCAATTCGTTCGAAATGGCCCTCGATTTGAAGCTCAAAGTTTGATAATTTTCGGCCTCTTCGACCTCTATTTATAGGCGATCTTCCAACTACCAAATGGCCTTGGATGGCTTACCCATAGCCTTAGGAGTCTTCACCGCCCCTAGATCGATCCAAAAGCGCCGATATTTGCCTGCAAAAGCGAGTTGCAGGCGACCCATTTTTGGCCAGCTTTCTTGGCCCATTTTTTCGAAATTCCGGCCACTCCGGTGGCCGTTGTCGGCTCATGATGAGTCCAATGAGATCCTCGACCATCCCTTGTGCTAGCCCATTTCCTGAAACAGCCAACCAGAGCTTGTTTGCCATTGTCAGACTCCATTGCTATGGAGTATCTGAAAATTACGGATTCGCCCCCTCATATTTGATTTTTCCATTTTGGCCTTTTTCCTCACAACCCCAATACTTTCTTTAATTTCATTTGAGTCCCTTAGGTTCCAATCTTTCAATTTCCTCTTTGTCACTTTTGCAAAAAATGACATTTTGACCCCTCTCGAGCAATTTTAGAAAATTGCACTTAGGCCTGTTTTTCCGTTTAGGCTTTAAACCTACTCGTTTCTTCCTGAAACCTCTGAAGGGTTTCTCTACTCGACAAAACGAAACTTCCCACAGCTTCCGTTATCATTTCAGGAGTCTCCTACTAGAATTCGGTTTTGCAGCTTAAATGACGGTTGCATTTTTGTTGTACCGAAAATTGTTCCGGATCGCATTTCTTTCGATCCTAAAAATCATGCCTCGAGATGCTCGTTAGAGACGTGCCTATTTCTTTAGACATTTAAGCCTTAGGGTATTCTCTTCGGTTGATTCAATAAATTTTTCAGGCTTTTCAGATACCTAATTTTCTTGAATTTTCAATTTTTTCTTTAAAATAATAATCCAAAGTTTTTGGGTATTACAAATACAGTCCAGTTTCAAATCTTAAACTCAATTTTGGGAGCATAAGTCGTTTTTTCACCAAATTTTAGATGACATGATTATTGATAAAGTAACCCAATACTTTGAAAAATACAAAAATATCCCTTTCTATGATAAAATTCAGGCCCAAAATCCATATTTAATTAGAAGACCTATAAAGCTTGGGTGACAAATTTGGCTCAGAGAGTCAGACTTGGACCCAAGCCCAAGCTCGCTCGCCAATAAGATCGACCCCTAGGTTTGAATCCAATCTTTCACATGGTATGCTTGTATTCGCTCACAGACTAGCATCTAACTATTCACGTGATACAATTGTGACTCTTCACTAATTTTCTAATATATCTATGTAATAGTACAAATTCTTAAGTGTAGTATCTCATTAATTACATATTAATTATGAATAAAATACCTCATTAATCACATATTAATAATTATATCTATTAAGATATTTTAATAAATATAACAATCGTCATAGATGTCAGGGTTTTTAGCTATTTTAGTCTATTCCATAAAAAAAAAGTGAAATTAGAGTCCAATTAAGGGCAAAACTGTCAATTGATTTTAATAATTATGATTGTTAAAATCCATATAAAAACATATTAAATATTTTACTATATAAGACTGACTTTAACAAAGCTATCATTCAAGGGTATTTTAGACAATAACAACAAATAAAACTTAAAATTCTGTATTCATTCAAAACATAAATTTGTAGAATTTAACTGAATTTCCAATTTATAACTAAATTTCAAATTTTAAGCTCATTCATTTCAAACAAACAATTAGGAATGGCAATAGAAAAGGTATGATAGGAGAGCTTTTTTTTTCTAATTCTGTTCTTTTTTATCTTTTTTTTTTCTTATTCTTGTTACTTGTAGCATCGAAATATTTTGTTTAATTTCTTATTCTTAGTAGAATAATGAATAACTTAAAAGAAAATTATCAATAATAAGAAACCATGAAATGTAATGTTAATGCAAAACACTTAGAAGCAATATGGATGAACAAGGTTTTATGTTAGAGGGTGTTTGCCACTCAAGTTTGATAGCTTATAAGTTGGGAGTGAAGCTTGAACCTTATATATCTTATTTTGTTATATGTTTGTTAAAATAAAATAGTTTAAATACTATCAAATTTAAATGCTATTTTAACAGCATTTTAGAAAAACTCCTCTCAACTTTTCTCAAAATATTGTTATCAATTTATTTCGTTGACTAATTGATTTATAATTTTGTTCTCTACGAACTCTAACATTTACAATTCTCCCTATCTTTAACCGTTAAACTCTAGTTCATTGTCGCCTCTAACCCATTGTCGTCACTTCTAGCCCATCGCCGTCATCTGTTGCCTCCAGCGTCGTCACCTCCATTTATGTCCACCGTTGTTTTCGTCTCTTCCATCACCACTACTTGTATCTCTATCCATCGTTGTCGCCACTTCCATCTCTCTCTCTATATATATTTAACATTTTTATGAATTAAACCTAAATTTTAATATAAAATATTATATTAATATATTTTTTTAACAATTGTATATAATTTATCAACATTTAATGATAGAAATTTTATCAGTTAGATATCAATTTATAATTTATTTTTATTAAAAATTAATATTTTTATAAATTTTATTTGTATTATTTAGCAACATGTCAATTTTAATCTATTTGTTAAGTCAATAGTTTATCAGTTTTTTCAAACTAAACACATAATTATATAAATGATAGATTAAAACACATTTATCAAAATACATTATCAACTTAAATGCTAGTCAACTTAAAATTTTTACACAAGTTTTAAGTAGGAAAGCTTAAAAGTCATCTTAAAAAGCAATAAACCAAACATCGTCTTAGAGAGTGTTTGGTTTACCGAGTTGACCGCCTATAAACTATTATATAGCTTATAAGACGTGAAGCTTATTTTATTAAGTATTTGGGTTGTTCAAAGAGTTTAAAAGTTCTCATACAAGCTTTTTCCAAAAGCTCCTCACTCCCAACTTTTCTAAAATGCTACTCTCAGCTAATTTACGTTGACCGATTAAATGATAATTTTACCATAATAGATTCGAGTTATTTTCAATCATACCCCTATATTCATCATTTGCATCAATTGACCATTTGCCGCCAAACTCATCTTTGTCCATCCATCATCTCAGTCGTTCGCATCTCACAGTCGCCTCGTCTCATCGTCACTGTTCATCTGCGACTGATCATCGTCACCTGTTTGTCGAAACTTTCTGTTAGTGTGTATATATATATTGTATATATATTAATCTAATGGTAATATACTTGAAGAAGAAAAATAAAAAGTATATATATATTGTATTAATATATTTTTTAATAATTATATATAATTTATTAATATCTAATGATAAAATTTTATATTATTTAATAACATATCTATTTTCGTCTTTTTATCAAATTCTAATAACTTATCAGTTCTTTCAAACTAAACACATAACTATTAACTAATAACTTAAAAACACATTTATCCAAACAAGTTATCAGTTTAAACGTTACCTAACTTTTTAACTTTACATAACTTAAAAAGCTAAACAGCTTAAAAGCTCCCCCAAACAAAGGGTGAGCCAAACACCCCCTTAATAAGTTGTTTAATTAAGTCATAGTGGACCAAATACAAACTAAAATGAATATACATTACTGAGTAATAGGCGTCCACAAGCTTGAAAATCCAACCTGAACCTGTCATGTTGGTTCTTTTTGTTATTGAGATAGTTGACAAGCTAAAGCTGAACTGAACTCGTTAATGAAGTAAATAAGCATAAAAGTGTTTATTGAAGAATTTTTATAAATAAGTCCATTCAATTCAATCTTTGTTTATGGAAGGATTTAACTTTTATATATATATGGCATCAAACACACAGTACATTTTGGGAATTTTTAAGTGAGGTATTGAAAGCCAAATCAAAAGCTTCAAAGGTGAGACAAAGTTAAGGGTCTACTGACATGTTATTTTGTTTCATTAACTTAGCACTCACATATATTTGTTTCAGATATGTAATTAAAAGTAATTATTTATACCCAATTTTTTAAGTACTTATCTTTAAATTAACAAAATTAAGCTTCGAGCGATTACGGACCCTATGAGATGTAATGACTGAGGTATCTCTCGAACACTTGATTAATTCAGAATAAATAGATAATCTAATTGCAGTTACATAGAACGAAACTGAGCATAACTGATCTGGCACTACCTAAATTACAAGAATATCTCCACGTATTAGTAGTCTCACTCGTCACATGGATTGCTCGAGATACTGACACGTGGCAAGTCCACAATCCGATGCGGAGTCTGAGAAATCTAGATCGTACCGCGAGACCCGTTCCAGTTTGATCGGGGTCCTCAGAAGTCATGCCCGCCTATCATGGGTTTTATCTCGAGTACCCCATAACGAACCTGCCTATAAAAAGTAGAGGTCCTCACAAAGTATGACAAGCTCTCCAGCTCATATATTTTCTACTACCTGCATTTACTCTACTGACTAGAGTGTAGAGTTTACCCTAGGAGATCCTAGCCCCGCCACTCCGTTGTCTTGCAGGTTACATTTCCAACGTCCGACATTGCCAAGTCCAAAGCTTCTACGCCCAAGGTCTATCCGTCGAGGCGGCGTGTAATGGTCGGTCTCAGCCTGACCAGGGGATATCCCAGCCTGACTAGGAGATATCCCAGCCTGACCAGGAGAGATTCCAACCTGACCAGGGGAGATCCCAACCTGACTAGGGGATATCTCAGCCTGACCAAGGAATTCCAGCTTGCCCAACCAGACCAGGGAATCCCAATCGACCAGTCCCGTTGCTCCATTGTCTTGCAGGCTACATTCCTACATATCTGAGGCTAGGAATACCCAAGTCCGAAGCTTTCGCTCCCGATGTCCATTTGTCGAGGCGGCGCATGGTGGTCGGTCTCACAGATCATCATCAATAACTAAAACGAGGATAACGATGGAACCAATTTTTTGTTGGAAAATTGGAATAAATGAGTATTGTGGCATGTCATATTAAAGCTAAATTCAAGTGGGATTCGTTAAATATTTTAATTAGATCGAAGTGGATTCTTATTCTTCGTCACAAGAAGATCAATTTGGTATATTCGTATGACTAAAATGATAAATGGGTGAATGAAAAATTGATATTCAAAGTATACCCGTTGACTTGAGAAATATTAAATGAATGGGCTTGTCCTACATCTGAAAAGCAATATAGTCTCTTAAGGTTTATGTAGGCTTACACATTTTATGGTAAGCTAGTTAGACAAGAGGTTTTCTCTTGCGTGCGCACAAGGGGGTGCAAATCCCAGGCTTGGTGAACTGAAAAAAGAGCCACCCAAGAGGGGCTATGTTTTGTTATTTCCTTTTTATTTCTTACTCGGAATCCACCTTGTAACCATTGCAAGAATTTGAAGAAAGACGGTTACAACATTAAGCTAGTTGTTACAGGCATTTTTCATCTAGTAACGACGAATTAAATAGCTAGTTTCAGTTGCTCACTTGAAGGCCAGTAATACCCGGATTTAATCGAATTGAATTCCCGTAACAACAAGGCCTTTTGAATGTTTCCATTTACGAGCATTTCTACTATAAATAGGAGCATCTCGTTCCTTTGAAAGACACACCAACACAGCACGAAATGTGTAGTCTCTTGAAGTGTTCTCCTTTCTTACCCAGTTCTGATAGTGTTCAGCCAGTGTTTAAGTTCGTTGTAAGGCTCTGAAGCTTGTGTTAACTTCTCAACCATCAATCGTTGTACCCTGGGAGATAAACGACAACCATCTTCTAGCACTCTTGATGAGAAGGCGAATTTGTTTTAAGGATATTGTGTGTCACACAGGTCTTCGTTCTCCATCCTTGCGCTATTTGGTTCAGTTTCAATTTTTTGTTCGTTATATTCCATATTTTGTCAATTCAATCTCATACTTAGTTGGTTCTATTCAATATTCAGTACTGTAGTTATTATTCAGTTATAATATTTATTTTATTATACTGCTATCATAGTAAGTATTGCGTCATATTTCATATTTCATACTTCAATAGTTAGAGGCATTCATTGCCATTAATGTTTGCATTTGTAACAACTTTCTCATTAATTTCCTAAAAGGATGTGTTTGATTGCAAGCATAAAACTTACATAGAAATACAATAAGTTCTACCCAATTGAATTGTCTAGAAATGATTTGCATGTGTTCTTTTCGGCCCAAAAGGTTGCCAAATGGGAGATTCAAGGACGTGGAAACTGGTTCTAATGATCGGAATGGGAGGTGGCGACACCTGCAAAAACACTCTGATGGTGAAGTGAGTAATGAATTAAGTTGGCATGGGATCGATAGGTAGAAAAAAACATACCTTGCCTTATGATCAGACTGGTTTATATAGAGGAGAGAAATGATGAGTCCCTCTATATGCATGCTTGTATCTGGTGTCGCAGGATGATGAGACTGTGATATTCGGCGCCGGCGAGGCGTGGTGTCGATAGGACAAACAATAAATATGGATGAAACTTGCAATAAATGTGGATGAGATCCATAATGGACGCGTGAGTGCTAGTACACAGTGGTGATGATGGTTGTTGTAGGCTAAAACTGGGTCAAGATTGGGTTGGAAGGCCGATGGAGGTTTTGGGCCTATATCAGGTCGAGCTCGATTAGGTCAGTCCACAGGTGAGAGAGACTGGGATGGCCTCAAGGTTTGCTGTCGAGGTAAACCTAGGTGTTTAGGGGCAAACTGACTGTGCCGAACTGCCCCTATCACTATCTGATGCAGGAACAAGCATGGCCAGACCTCGAGTCACCTTGGTCTCATCCAAACCATCCTTTGTATCAAATAGGCATGGTCAAACCTCGAGTAACCTCAGTCTCATTCAAACCGTGCCTTGTATTGAACACGCATGGTCAGTCCTCAAAGTCACCTCAGTCTTACTCAAGTCACGCCTTATATCAAACAGACCCAACAACCTCATCTTAGCCGGCGCCTTATGCCAATAGCCAGGGTCTATCCTGGTAGGCAGATTTTCCCCAGATTACAAGTTCAGATAAATGCTATAGTAAAGCAAGAATAGAGAAAATTAAAAGCCATGAGGTATTTAAAAAATCTCCCATATCATTACAAGGTTTATATTTTTTACAGTTAACCTACAATACCACGAAAACACAACCAAACAAAGCAACTACCATCGCGAAACTAGTCCTCTATTCCATTGGTAGCGCCTCCCGCAAAATTACATGGTAAGTACTAGCTATGTGTGTAACGCCCCGCTTTTTCGAGCATTAAATAACTTGGAATTTTAGGAATGTTTTTTTTTTCTTTTTTATAAACCATCTCCCGACAATTCTGTTTTACCTTCTCAACTCAATAAATAAGAATCAATAAGTTAAGACAGGTAATCATCATAAATACGAAAGCTTAAAATTGAAACCTGATATGGTACATAATCAATTTTACTTTTATAATCGTATAAGAATCCGTACCATACATTAACATCATATCCTCAATATTGAAAAACATAAATACATGGAGATTCCATAATGTTCTAACAAGGCTAATCATCAATAAAGCATCAGTTAAAACATATCCGAGTCAGCTTGCTTAATCCATCGGCCACGCCATCACGTGCCGTCTCATCTCAACCTGATCCTTGCCTAAGCTACAAGTCTAAACTGGAACGTTGAATGTTCCAAGGGCATAACCCATTAGAAGATGAATCTTCTAGTAAGGGTTTAAAAACATGATACATGAATACATGATGCAATAACATAAACAAACATATGACCTAGTGTAACTTCCTTGGCTTACCAGTCTGGCACGAAACCCTAGGTAGAATCTCGAACCTCTGTAGGATAATCCTAACGTTGTTCCATCATTGTCCTTGGAAATTACGGCTACACTCTTAGGGCGACATCCCCATCCCATGCATGAGTATCAATATGTTAATAATATCGTGTTATACAAGAATAACATTTTTCCATGCAATATGAAATGATCATAATTTCAATAAATATCATGCATAATGAAGCAAACGTTTCATATATAAGTTCTCGAGATAAAACTGCTCACCTTTAGACGTAAACTCGAAGTTTTTCGAAAAATGTACATCACCTTATTTTGCGTGCCAACCTCGAAAATAACGTAAATCATCAAGATCCATGGACAAATCACTTCCTGCCCAATCATTTCCAAGTAAAATCAATAATCTAATTTTTTCATACTTTTTCCTTATTTTCTCTATTTTTTTCTCTATTTTTCATAATCATAATTTTTTCCAAAATTCAAAATAAATACCTAATCAGGTAATTTATTTAATTTTTCTTCATAAAAATTCCTAAAATAATATTTCTAATCTCTATGAATTTTCTAGGAATTTTCCAACACCTCTTCCTATTTTTCTCTAATTAAGTTTCCTTTTGAAAATTCAAAATAATTATTTCATCATAAAATTTCTCAAATAAAATTTTATAAAACTGAACTATTCTTTTTTCTTGTATTTCTGGATATTTTTCCAGAATTTATCTCTCTTATTTCTATTTTTACTCTATTTTTCTTTATTTCAACATTTAAATAATATTAAAAATTATCACTGGTCATCTTCTCCGGCGCCGGCACACCGGAAAATTAAACTGACTATACCAGAAGATATTTTACCTTGAGTTGATTACTCTGACCAAATTTGAGCTTGAAGGAACACTTGGAAGGCCTCCCTCTGAGTAAAATTCAGTCTGGTTCCGGCGAGATCCGATTTTTCCGGCGAATGAACTCCAAAATTCCTCAAACTTGCTATAAATGATCCTCACCTCATGGGCAACAAAAGCCCTATGGTTTGGTGCCTCAATTTGTTCAAAAATGAGGTCAATTTGAAGCTCAAATCTTGCAAAATTCTAAACCACCATATCATCTATTTATAGGCGATTTTGGGCCCTTAAATGACGGATCTCACTTCAATCAAGGCCTCTGATATCCCTTATTGCCCTTAATAAGTCCAAAATCCACCGAAAGAGCTCCATTTTTGTGATCTAAGTGGCCAAACTTTCAGTCACTTTTTCTTCAATTTTCGGCCATTTCATTGCTTGTTATCGGTCAAGCCCTTTACAAAAGATGCTCCCTGAGCAACCCTCGTGCTATCCCTGTGGCCAATTTCGGTGATTTGATGGGTTGGTCGGCCATGGTTGTTTGGAGATTTTCTTAAAATTGCATTTTGGCCCCTCAAACTTTGGTTTTCTCACTTTGGCCCATTTCACCAAGCCCTTCGACTTTTGATAATTTCTTCCAAGACCCTCAAGTCCTAAAATATCAATTTGACCCCTGAGGATTTCGAAAAAATATCGTTTCGGCCTCTCTTGAGTAATTTCGAAAAACTGCACTTAGGCTCGAATCTCCGTTTTGGCCCTAAACCTCTTCGTTTCTTCCTGAAACCACTGAAGGGTTGTTCCTTATGAAAAATCGAAGCCCCCTCAAGCTTCTGTTGACTTCTCGGAAGTCGTCTATAACAATTCGGTATTGCAGCCTAATTGGTAGTTGTATTTTAGCTGTACCGAAAACTGTTCCCAATCCAATTTCTTTTGATGCTATAAATCATATCTTAGGGTGCTCATTAATTCCACATTATTTTCTTTAGACATCTCAGCTCCAGGGCACTCCCGACAGTCGATTCGGTCATCCATACGGTAATAAATTATTGTTATACCCTCAATTTATTCTTAAATTTTATTTTTTTTGCCCCAATTACCCTTAAGTCCTTTAAAATTTCTCGAGTATTACAATGTGCACCCAACTGGGAATCTTTTTTGTATCTCAATTGGGAATGTTAAGATGGTTCAAATCAACTGGAAGTCTCATTGGCCACGCCCTGACCGAAAGGGTTACCAAAAGAGTACGTGGACAAGCAATCAGGAAGGTCAAAAGACGGGATGTGACAATCACTCCAGAAAAGAACTCAAAAATGAGTGCAATCACCCATTCTAGTATTGCTCTCACCCAAACATGCTTAACTCCGACTGTAGGTACCTCAGTTGCCTCTGCAACGCTGCTAACGAAAACACTGCCTTCGACTAGCAAGGCCTCAAGTCGAATCAACAACCTCATTTCTCAAACCCCAAGGCTTCCCAAAAAGCAAAAAGTAACCAAGAGCGACTAAAATTGAACGCATAAGGTGTGCAGAAGCAAGGTGGAGTCCTCCCCTTTTATAGGCATAATGAGGGACATCCAACTACTGAAGTCTATCCGTTGCACAACGACCATCAAGATCATACCATCTGTGATGCGTTAAAGATGGAAGGGCGCCTTTCCACTTACACCATGTTGCCTTACCTTATAGGCTTGACACTTCGAATTTTGAGAGCAAACACGCTATGTCAGAACATTTAAAGCCGTCCTCCAAACCATTGAGCTCCATGTGGACCTTGGGAAAAATTTACAGCATCCAGAAAGCCCGTCACCTTGAAAATACCTAACTCAACCACCTCGATCGCTCGCAACTGAGCTCAGCCACATCAGTCGTGCACAACTGACCTTAATCTCTCAATTACACATCCCAAGCTGGACTTCAATTACAAAGCCCCACATCTTCAGCTAACACACCCCGAGTTTTTTTACGATGGCTTGGCAATCCGAGCTCAAAAACTCGCCCTCATAAACATCCAACCTGAGGGTTTCGTCCCAAGCTCAATTGTCAAACTATCTCGGTTTTACACGACAAAGGTCCAGTCGCTTTCTTTGTATTCCAAGCTCGAATGCTCGTCCTAGTGAACATCTGACTTAGGGGGTTGTGGACTATGTTGACCCAATCAAGCTCAGCTCGATAGAGGCCCAAAACCTCTACTGGCCTTTCGGCCCAGTTTTAGCCTGTAGTAGCCATCATCACCACTACATATTGGAACTCTCGCGTCTACTATGGATCTTATTTGCATTTATTGCAAGTTCCATTTGCATTTATTGTCGATCCTATCGGCACTACGCCTCCGCTAGAGAGCCTCGTCGGAATCGGACATCACAGTCCTATCACCCTATTGCACCCGATGCAAACATGCATACAAGGGGACTCTCTTCTTCTCTTTTCTATATAAACCAACCTGATCACATGGCAAAGTATGTTCTTTTCAGCCTGTCGACCCCTTGCCAACTCAATTCCTTACTCATTTCACCATCGGAAAGTTTTCGCAGGTGTCGCAGCCTCCCACTCCGATCACTGAAACTAACTCCGACGTCCCAAAATCTCCTATTTAGCAACCCTTTAGGCCGAAATGAACAACATGAAAATTATCAAGTAAGGGTGTTTGATTGGTTTAATTTTTTACCTAGAAATTGTTGTACTTTTATATTTTTTTGTATTTGATTGCCACTATTTTCTATGGAATTCATCTGCCACATGTAACTCCCTCTCCCCCCAAACCCAACTCCTTTTCCTTGTCTCCCCCCTCCCCCGCGTCTCCCCCTCATCTCTCTCTCTCTCTCTCTCTCTCTCACCCAAATCAAACCTGTCTACCTTTCTCGTCGCCATGCTTTTCTTCAAGCTTCGTCTCCAACCACATTTCTCTTCCTCGTGGTCACCAGCTGTGTTTCTCCTTCTCCTCGCGATCATCAGCCTCGCTCCTCCTCGCTGCTACTTCTCCTCACGACTGCTAGCCGTGTTTCTTCTCCTCTTTGCCATCGTCAGCCGCGTTGCTACTCCTTCTCAAGACTGTCGACCTCACTGCTCCTCATCATCTCGACTATCGACTGCGCTTCTCGCCCACCGACATCTCTCATCTTCCTTGCAATCGCCAACCCCGTTGCTCCTCCTCATCTCGATTGTCGACCACACTCCTCCTCCTTTCAACCGTCAGCCGCATTTCTCCTCATCTTTTCGATCGTCGGTCATGCTTCTCCTCCTCACAACCAATCGCACTCATTCTCCTTGCGACTGTCGGCCTCGTTGCTCCTCCTTGCCACCGCCGACAGTGTTTCTCCTTCTTTGCTAGATTGAGTCTTTGACGCATATAGTAGATAGTAGATGGGGACGTTGGCTGCTTTCCAATTCCCTTAAAAATTTGATCTATCCATTCGAGAAAATATTTTCCAATAAAAGTGAAAAAATGACATCACGTGATCAAAAGCGGGAAAATAATTTATCTAAAAAATTTAGTTAATCAAATACTTCAAAAGTTAAAATTTGAGTAAAAAAAAATATGACCAATTAAATGCACCCTAATTATTTTTCTCATGAAAGCATTCATTCGCATTAAAAATAGAAACGGGGTAATTCTCTAAGATGACTTTTTCCTTGAAAATGAGAAGTGGAAGTAGAAATACGGTTACCGCGTAATTCTCAGGGCCATTCGCTATCCAAAATTGTTAATTCCTCCGCCTCAAGGAGCGTAGCCGAGTATGAGTTATACCAACCACGAACGTGCATCGGATTGGAAAGGCAATAAAGGTTATGGTGTACTGTAGCTCAAGCAACAAAATGATCCCTTCATCGTCAACCTCCCCAATAATGCTCCCTCTGTTGATCTCAGCTCTTCTCTTCTCTATCTCCTCTGCCTCTGCAACTTCACATACTTCCAGCAATGACTTCATCCAATGCCTCAAGAACCTGGGGGCCGCTGCTCAGTCTCCGATCCCAATCTCCGAAGCCGTTTTCACCGCTGCCGATAACCCAGCCGATTTCGAATTGGTTTACTTGAGCTACTTCAGGAACACTAGATTCGACAAGGACTCAACCCAGCCGCTGGTCATTGTTGTCGCAATGCACGAATCGCATGTCCAGCAAACAGTGATCTGCGCCAAGAAATTGGGGCTTCATCTCAGAGTCCGCAGCGGCGGCCACGACG
The DNA here is from genome assembly GCA_036245055.1 of Diospyros kaki. Classification (NCBI taxonomy): domain Eukaryota; kingdom Viridiplantae; phylum Streptophyta; class Magnoliopsida; order Ericales; family Ebenaceae; genus Diospyros; species Diospyros kaki. The sequence continues at coordinate 35,989,054 of BSEG01000007.1, forward strand.
ACGAAGGCCTTTCGTACATAGCGCACGAGCCGTTCGTGTTGCTCGACATGTTCAAATTTCAATCTGTGGATCTCGACATTAACGCCGGCACCGGTTGGGTCCAATCCGGAGCTTCTCTCGGCGAGCTTTACCATAACATTTCTCAGAAGAGCACTACTCATGCCTTCCCCGGGGGCCTCTGCCCGTCGGTGTGCACCGGCGGCCACTTCCTCGGCGGCGGATTCGGTGTTTTGATGAGGAAATATGGCTTGACGATAGATCACATTATTGACGCTCGCATTGTGGATGCCAATGGCAAAATCCTCGACAGAGCAGCCATGGGAGAGGACCTGTTCTGGGCTATCAGAGGCGGTGGCACCGGCTTCGGCGTCCTCTTGTCGTGGAAGATCGAGCTGGTGTCGGTTCCGGAAACCGTGACGTTCTTCCTGCTGGAAAAGACATTGGCCGAAGGGGCAAATGACCTAGTTTACAAATGGCAAGAAATCGCCAGCGAGCTGCCGGACGACATTTTCCTGAGACTCGAGATGAAATTCAAATCCGGCGAAGCTTCCCCTTCGCCGAACGACCTAATCTTCCAATTCACCGGATTGTACCTAGGGCAAGCCGCGACACTTCAGCCACTGATGGACAAACAGTTCCCTGAGCTAGGGCTTCGACAAAAAGATTGCAAGGAAATGACCTGGGCGCAGAGCACGCTCGTCATCGAACCCTCAGCCAATGTACACTCTCTCCCCGACTTGCTCAACAGGCAAGAAATGAACGCGCCTTCCTTCAAGGTGAAATCGGATTTCGTCAAGACGCCGATCCCAAAGTCGGCGCTTGACGGAATCTGGATCAAGATGACCGAGCTAAACCGCGACCTGATATGGCAATGGAATCCGTACGGCGGAAGAATGAGCCAGATCTCCGAGTCTGCAACTCCTTTCCCTCACCGTGCAGGATACAAATACCTGATGCAGTACTGGTACACGGTTCCCCATGGAGATGGCAAACAGCAAGCCATGAACAAGTTGAAAGGATTTTACAACTTCATGGCGCCATACGTGACGAGCTCGCCGCGCGAAGGTTTTGTGAACTACAGAGATCTCGATCTCGGCACCAACGAGAACAGCGCGGGTTCGGAGGCCTTCGGCGCCAGTTATTTCATGGGAAACTTTGAGAGGCTGAGGCAGATCAAAACTAAGTTCGATCCTGAGAATTTCTTCAGAACCGAGCAGAGTATTCCGCCACTTCCAGCAGCTTGAACAGAGCCAGAGGTCATTGATGAAGACGGTGCAGGCACCAGGCAGGCAACGGAGGATGATTGGGCATTGTAAGGTTGACACGCACGAGAAAATCAATATAATCAAGGCATCTCTTCTTCTGTTCGGACGAGTACAACGTTGTTAATTATTATAGGATGATTTTGGCTTTGGCGCCCGCAATTAGGTGAATCCAATTCCCAGAATTAAATTTATATACGTATAATCAAATAGAATCCAACCACAATTTGTTCAAACCAATTTATTTATTCATAATAATCATATTAACCCAAGTAATCCAAATGATTGCATTTGATCAAAATAATTAATGACGATAAGAAAGTTAAGACTTCTGTTATGGGCATTTTTTAAACCGTCTTAGTCTATTATTTGAACTGCTTCAGGTTGGGAATAATCCAATGATTGAGCGCCAGTCACTCAAAACCCAATGGGTCTAAGGCTGAAAAAACATCTCAGGGAGGTCGTACAATGCTAAAGCACGAACTCAGATCGCAATAGCAAGCGAGATCCTAACGATGTCTCTAGCTTGTTGTTCGATCCGATCAACTCACAAAGAAAACCACGAAACAGAATAATCAGAGATGATGTTTACTTGTCCTTATCTGTAGTAAACCAGCCTCCAGATGGTGTGGAGCTTTTACTCTTGGTTTTATAGAGATAATAAGGGCACATTGTCCCTCGCGATATGGCCCCACTACTTTAAATTTCGTGTAAATTGTAAATACCCCATACTATAAATAGAGAGTCAAAGACAATTGTACAGATATGAAAAAATACATATTGTTACTCTACCAAATTTTTTAGATAACAGTTATGAACTAAGTATCATTCTTGTCGAACCATATAAAAAAAACGCTCGCGTGTTGTTTGTTAATTGTGCTATTGTTTTCTTCCCCTTGTGTTTGTGATTATTCTATCAGTAAGGGCCGACGAATATCCATCGACCAATTCTGTACGTCGACAATTTCAAATATAAGATAATTTATTAACCACAATTGTTGGTTTATAAGAGTGGTAATTTAATTATAAATAGTCTAAATATTAAAAAATAATACTTTTTTTATAAACTAAAAGAAAGGCAGAACAAATTTGTTGAAACATGAAATATAGTAATATATGATACAACTAATGAATTTAAAACCCCAAGTTTGAGTCACGTGAATCTTAAGATATAAATTACTATTTTATATATTAAAAAAACTAGTAAATAATCAACTTTAAAATTTTGATTTAAGCAAATAATACTATGTTTTTATTGAAAAAATATTAATTTTTGTCTCAAGAATAATGATTAAAATGCAATAAGTGTATCTTATTATCATATAAGTTATATTTATTACATATTTTTTTAATATTTTAAGAATTTTATTAGTTAGTTAAATTCCTCAAATCATTGAAAATTATAAAAACTAACCGCATCTCAAATATAAAATTTATTTTTAACTTATTCTATGAAAAAAAACATCTTTACCCCCTCAAATAAATTAATTACACTTTATAATCACTTTTGCTAATATAATTTTATTGGACAGTTAAACTCGATTACGAATGCAGTTTCAATTTTAATTTTTTCACACAATTTTCAATTTAGATCTACTTTAATATGTTCTATTTACAATCATAATCGAAATTGACATTTAAAATAGCTATAGAGTATAATTAGTTTATTTAAGAGAGAATTTTTTTTTTTTCTACGAAAGAGTTAAGAACAATTGCGTCCATTTATTTTTGGTTAATTATGAATCCCTATATTTATTATTAATTAATAAAAAATATTTAAAAACTAAAAGAATACATTAAATATATATTATTTAAAAATAAAGTATACCTATTGTGCTCTTAAAATAATAATAAACATTACCCGTAAAAATATTATATGAATTTATTCTAATTTTTGCTCTTTTTTTTTTTTTTGGGTGCACATAGAAGAGATAGTGATTTTGAGTTTTAATAAAAACCCAAAAAAGAAAATCCATATGAAGTTGATTTTATTCTAGTTGAATGTTTATGTAAAAATTAACATTATTGATTTATATTAAACGATATATGATTGGCTGCTCTACCAATTAAAATGCCGCTAATGGGCCACTGTTGACCCGCCGAAAAAGCGGCGTGGGCCATGACGGCCCAATATCATATTCATATTTATAGTATAAATATATTTTATTTTTAAATATGAATAAATATATATTATTTTCAAACAAAATATATTTATTTTATCTTATTTTTAATATTTAAATAATTTTATTAATAGATGATAATATATAACAATTTAATTAATTAAACTAACGAGCAGTGCTATAGTGCTCGAATGGTTGACGCACAGAATGACCGAACGAAATGAATCCGCTCAATCAAAATTCTGCAGACTTCATCTAAAATTAAAATAAATTATAATTATAATATAAAAAATAATTAAAATAAAATCCACCCGCATAACAACGGGCGGACTTCAATTTGAATGAAGTCCGCCTGCTACTAGGCGGGCATTCAACTTGGGTAGACTTCATCCACGATGAAGTTTGCCTAACTTTATTTAAACGCATATGTTGAGGTGAAACAATAATTTTAAGATAAAAATAACTTTATCTTTTAATATTTTTAGTCATCTTATTAGGGTAAAGTAGCATTTTTGATATTATAGGAATGTAAGAAAGGCACGTTACCTCAATATAAAATACCTTTATTCCATTCACACCTAACTTACCATTACCTTTACAATATTTATTTGATTTATTTGTTGGTGGCGTCACGTGGATTAACACTTTGACCGGCAACGGCAGGTGAGTCAATCTCGACCGTCCATTTCAACCGGCTCAGCAGGTTGACTTTATACCACCGGTGGCTGTGGCTGTATCTGTGTCTGTGTCCTGCACACGACACGACGTCCCTTCAGCTCCTCCAGCCTTGGAATTTCCGGCACTGCCCTGCCGCTGTAAGTTTCCTTCTCTTCCAAATTTCGTTAATTCTCATCCAATCCAGCCTCTGTTGTTTTTCTTCTTTTCCTGTGTGTATTTTCGTTGTCCGAGCCGAATTCGATCCGTAGATCTGTTGGTTTGAGTTAAAAATTACTGGCGGTTTTCTTCTGCGTTGTTTCTCGATTCGAGTTGATGCCCGGAATACCGTGTTTCTAGGCTTTATTCTTCGTGTTATTAGGTTATCGACCGACTCTCGGCTGTTATAGTTGTGCGTGAATGAAAATGGGGGTTTTCCGTTTTGGTCCGCCTTATGAAATAGATTTTCCGGTCTAACTATTGATCCAAATTGTTGTTTCAAATGCGTGTGTTTTTCTCGTTATGATGAGCGCTTGCAGAATTCATATGCGGGAAAACTTTAGCTGTTAGTGATTCGCTTGAGCTCCTACATGTGCTGAAACTTGTCTGATCACATATGGATCCCTGGTTCACGACTTTGTCTTCTGCTTCCAAATTATTCTTTCAGATCTTTATCAATTGTGCATGTTGGTTGAAGAAACTCGGTTCTGGGTTGTTCGAGAGCCTGTGTACAAGTTGAATTAGCAATTCAGCCGTCCCTCAAGCCCCTCCCCAGCATAAAAACATTTGACATTTCAACTAAATATTCTTGGTTTTAATGTACAAGAAATTTGCAGTCTGCATTTTCATAATTGGTTTACATGCTCAATTATATTTGCATTCGGCTATTTGTAGACACTAAAGATATGCCTGTGCATAAAATCTGTTTGTCTTTTGAATCATATGACATATATTACTCTCTTCGTACCGAATCAGCTGATGTTTTAGCTTGTGCTCTATGCTTGTCCTTTACTTGAGGATAGGTAATCTATAGCATTGTGTCATTGCCAGTTTCTGCTGGCTTCCTATTAATGGTAATATATGTAAATATCTTGCATCGATTGGATTTTATTCTATACTTATGTGTAAGTTCCTGTACATGATATTTTATCATGTCACTTGTGTGGAATGCTAATTCATAAATTTTAGCTCTGTTGAATTCTCAATCTACTTTGGCTGAGATAGAGTGGATTGGAGAAAAATGATCCATATTGCAGACCCCAAGTAGTTGCAGAAAAACTGAGTTTAGATAGGGGTTATATAGCTGGATATCACAACATAGTTACTTGCCCAACTCCTGAATTGGTTTTTGGTATTTGCTAACGCATTACTGAGTTTCTTTCCTTTTTTGGTAGGCAAATCATATCCATTTCTCTAGAAGGTTGTTACTATGCATCAATATCCCCACCCCTGCCCCCCCAAAAGAGAAAGAAAAGGTCGCATTATATTTATCACCCCCCCCCCCCCCGGGTGCACCCAACAACCCAAAGTAGTTTATGATTTAACAATTGTAACCAATTTTCCTACATAGTTTTACTTTCTTGTCTTATTTCTAATATGTGTAAGGAAAATATCTACCAGAGCTACACTGAAAGCATAGGTTAAATGTAAGAGTGATTGGTGTATTGAGTCAGTTGTACATTCTTTTTATTCTTCTCTGTCTCCAGTGTCACGACTACTTTAAATTGCTTGTTAGCATTTTTTTTGTATGCCTACTTCTTTTGAATCAATCTGTATCGTCTGCCTGCATTGCTTTAATTTGAACAATACCACCTTTTAATGGTTTAATCTTCTGTTTTCATTACCCCAAACTTCACTTTTAGGCATTTCATTTGAAGATCTATGCTCTCTGTTGCAATCCATGAGTGTTCAATGTGCATAATGGTAATATACCATTATTATGCAAGGGAATATGGTTTTTATTGATTTTGATGAGATTGTTAGAAGTTCATCATGCAGCACGGATAGAACTTTTACTAAATGCATGTAATAGTAGATATGTATTGAACATCATTTTAATGGTGAAAGCATGATCTGCCAAGGTGACAACTCAAGTTAATGTGTGACTACTTTTGTGCTAATAGTGTCAAGTTATTGGAGACCATATCACAGACACTCTGTAATGTCCTTATACTCTTCATTGTGAATGAAGAAGCAAATTTGGAGAACATACAATGCGAAAATTGAAGCTTCTCTCTCTCAATGGATTAGTAAACCACCTAACCAAACTGCCGTCTTCTTCCTCTCTCTCCCCCTCTACTCCTCTTGCTTTTGGTGGTGGCAGGGGACCCTTATTAGCTAAAAGCTGGTGGTATTTGCAGCCTCCTGGATTCAGTCAGAGTAGAAGTCCAATAATCTAATGGGATTGCAAGTCTGCTATCATTTTTTAAGCTTTAAAACAGTTGAGTCAATTTACCAGACAATGAACTTGTAGAATCAATGCTATACATAACATAAAATTTCTCAACAGGCAACATAAGACTTCAGAGTTTATCATCTGTCATGACCCCAAGGATATAATAGTAATTGTAGAATAAATGCATTTCTTTCTTATTGTACTTTGCTGCTTTCTCTGTTTGTACTACCTTTCAATTGTATTATAACCGAAAGCCTAGAAAGCCTATAAATAGACTAAAACCTAGAAGATTAGGGATGGTTGAATGATAATAGAAATCTGTCTCTCACAACTTCTCTGATCTCTCCCCCAATTCCCTTTGATTCTCTCTGAATTCTCCCTCATTTCTTTTGATTTCTCCCTCCCTTTCTGATCTATCTCCCTCGATTTCTCCCAATTTCCATTACAAACCCTAGGTTCATGACAAATGGTATCAAAGTCAATGATTATTGGCTGTGATTCTGGAAGTTTTAGCAATTGACCAAGGCAAAGCAGATTCAGGTGATTTTTGGCTTTAATTCCAGCGATTCAGAACAATAGAGCCGGTTGATTATCGGTTGTTAATTGAGGCAGATCCAGGCGATTCCTAGGACTGTTTTCCGAGACAGATCCAATCGATTCTCTGATTCCTAGAGGTTCTTAATCGATCCTCTGTTTTCAAGGCTATTGAATTGTGAATTAGGTAATTTCTAGAAGTAGATCCAGTGCTAATTGAATTACAGGAGGCTGTATCAAAGCCAATCGATTCTCAGGAAGCTGCCCCAAGCTGATTGATTCTCAGGAAGCTGTTGATTTCTCTATTCAATGGTGACAAAGGTGGATTCAGGTTGCTGAAGTTAGATCGCAAGCAATGGATAAAGGATTTAAGGAAAAAGTTGATAACCTCAACCAAAAGTTGGACGAAATCATGATTATGGTGGCCAAATGGTTTCAAGTTAGTCTGCCAGCTGAATTATACTTTCTAAGGAGTATTCGGATCCAATTATTCAAAGAAAGAGACCAGTTCCAGTGACAGTTGGAGATCCATGCATTACTCATTCATGGAATCAGCTTCCAGAGATAAGGGAAATTTCTAGATCCACTGGAGGTCCAATTATATCGGCTGGAATATTCCTCAGACTTATGGATTGCAAGAATCTGAGGAACAATCTGAAGTGGACCAGTCAGTTGTAACTCAAGACTCCGGCGAAGAAGAGATCTTTCATGCATCTGATGAGATGTGTGCCTAGGCATCTATATTAGGCTGGATCAAGTCTTTGACGCTCTGCAGACAGACAAAGAAGTTTTGATTGGGCAATTCGAACCAGAACAATCTTATATTGGTTCCAAAGAAATTGGTCGTAAGGCTAATGAGGTCCTAAGACTAGGAATGGTAGTTGCAGAAAATGAGGAAAGACCTGAATTGGATCAGGCAATTCAAGATGACCAGAAAGGAATGGCAATTGCCGGAGAAGTTATTAAGGCTCCATTGAAGGAGAAATCTGTTGAAAGTAAACCTCTTATGTGTGTCAGCAAAACAGGAAGGAAAATATGCTTTAAAAGCACTAGTGTCTGTTGACTACAAGAGAAGGAAGTTATTGCAACGAATGAGAAATGATGTGGCACTGTGAGTACTAAGGGAAGGTAGTTTACCTGTTTGGAACTTCTCTACTGCAGTTGAGGATCTAGCTAGACAATCCTCTAGGCTCAAAATAGCCAACATCAAAGGTGATGTGATGAGGGGAACATATGTAAATAGTGGTTGTGTTCCATCAATAGCTTTTCTTGTGGTAACTAGTCAGATGTGTGAATTTCAAAAGGCTCATCACTTGAAGGCTTTAGGTTTGCAAGTTTCAGCTGCTAACTATGATAGACAGGGAGTGTCTAATCATGCCAATAATCTTGCTTCAAAAATTAGTAAAAAATTAAGGAATTCATTAAAGGCACTTAGCGTAGACATATTGATAGGTTTTGGCACCATAATGGGTCCTCAGACCGTGAGTACTAGCAATCGTGTTCTTAAATTGGAGTTCAATTTTGATTGGATAGCTATTGCAAGAGGTGACTATAATGGGCTTGAATTCAGTGAGATTACTTCTATTGAAGTTCTGGATCAAATTATGCTTGGATTTGATCTTGAGATAGGAACGTTGGTCTGAAGAGTTTTAATAAACCCAAGGAAAATTGTCTATTACACTAGAGTGTTTACATCCAAGGATATTCCAACAAAGGATGAGAAACCAGTCCTTGTTGAGCTCAACGAAGCCAAGACAAAACAACACAAATACACTTTGGAAGTAGATACAACTCTGATCGCAACTGTAAGAGCTTCATCTACAAAAGACTTTGGACTAGAGAATATCAACGTGGTAACAAAATGTGGTTTTGTTCCAGTTGATGAGAACTTAAGAGTGTAGAGGAATAGGCCTAGAAAGAGAAAGAAAGAAAGAAGGATAAAACAGATAGTGAAAGCAGGGATTAGATGAAGAACAATGGCCAGTCATTGTAAGTTTTTGGGAACAAGAACTCTCTCAAGGAAGGGAGAATTGTCATGACTCCAAGAATATAATAGTAATTGTTGAATAGATGGGTTTCTTTCTTGTTGTACTTTGCTACTTTCTCTGTTTGTACTACCTTTCAGTTGTACTATAACTGAAAGCCTAGAAAGCCCATAAATAGGCTAAAACCTAGATGACTAGGGATGGTTGAATGATAATAGAAATTTGTTTCTCTTTCAACTTCTCTAATCTTTCTCTCTCGATTCCCTCTGATTCTCTTTGATTTCTCCTTCATTTCTTTTGATTTGTCCCTCCTTTTCTGATCTATCTCCCTCGATTTCTCCCAATTTCCATTACAAACCCTAGGTTAGACCTAGGTTCATGGCATCATCTTTGACAATAGGTATGTCAAGGATAGCAGAAGGGCAATGAAGCATATACTCTATAAGAGAGAAGCTTCATGTCACAACCCTGGGGATATGATTATAATTGGGGGAAATCCACGGTGTATAACCTATTAGGGCTAACTGTAGAAGTTTAGAGATTATGCGAGAATAACTAACTCTTGTATAAACAGTTAGCACGGCTGTTAGAGTAGTTAGTTGGTTGTATTTTCTGTTATTTCCTTCAATTGTAAGCCTATAAAGAGGCTGGCGTAGTTAGAGGAAGGCATGATTTGAATGACAATTGAATTCCATTTCCCTCTCTTCTTCCTCAATTCTTTTTGTTCTGTTCTTTCTCTCCCTCCCTTTCTGCTCTTTCTTTGCCGCATTCTTACCAAATTCCTTTCTAAACCCTAGCCAAACCCTAGGGTCGTAACACTTCACCCTGGTTTACACCAGAAATGAGAGTTTGTAGTGTTTAACAGGTTGACTAATATGGAGAGTTAATATAGAATTGACTTTGTTATCTCATATGGAAAATTCATTTAGAATTGACTCAATGCTCGCACGTTATATCATTTGAATGAGTATTGTATCTGCATTTTTTTTTATAAGGAAACAGTTCATACCAGAAGACACAGCCAAAAGGGGGTGAACTTGTACAAAAGTGGGAAAGAAGCTTACAAATTAATAAACATTAAGATTGTGAGCAAAAGAAGACAAGAAAAAAGAACCGAGCTTGCACACCACCAAAAAGGATAGACAAGGATAGGATCTTTAAGGGAATTAGGACATTCTATACCCATATAAGTTCTGTTATTTCTTTTTCAACAAGTTTGCCACTTTACAAAAAACAGAGTGAAAAAACAAAAGTGTCCTTTGACTCTTTGATAGAGCGGCCTAATCCGAAGCAAAAAGGACCACTCTTGCTGAGCCTGGCATGACTAGAACTGGATTCCCAATGCCAAAAACATGGAAATGGAAGCTCCAGACTGCTTTAGCCACAGGACAGTGAGCAAACAGGCGATCTAACATCCCTCTTCTTCTCTTGCAAAAGAAGCACTAGCCCAACACACATTGAACTCTTCTATGTAAATTATCCATCATGAAGATGGCACCGTGAGAAGCAGACTGGATGAAAAAAGCAAACCTATGAGGAGACCTTGACCAGATAACTTTCCAATGAAAGGTCTTACCTTGATCACTGGGAAAACCATAGAATTAACTGGCTAAGAAAAATCCTAATTTTCCTTTCACGTGATCCTTTTTAGATATGTACCTTAAGCTAGTGAATGTGAACTAAATATTTACTTAGCAAAGAAAAGAATGTGAACTTTATATTGCAGTAATGACAAATTATTCTCTCGAGTAAATCTATGCATCTGACCACTTATTTCTCCAGCCATGCCTTTCAGAATGCATGGAAATTTTTGGCTGTTGACCTGACTGATGAAGAATTTAGTTTATTATTTAGTTGCTAATCATTGTTCTAGTTGCGTTAGGAAGGGCATCCAGCATAAAATTTTGCCACATTATTCTTTTGCATGGATTTATATTTTCAATGTGACTTTTAGAAGTCAATTGACATTAATATGAATGTCATGTTTCTGATTCTGACTTGTTAGAATAAAGTGCAGTTGATGATGATTTATTTGCTAAACATATTTTGTTGATTTTACTTGTATGATAAGAATTTTGTTTAGGTTATATGTTGTGGTCAACCTTGTGATGGGAGCAATTAGTTTATATTTTCTTGTACCATTCGAAAGTCTATTTCCTCACCTATTGGGATTGAAGCTTGTGATTGTTGTTGTTGTTATATTCAAAAGTCTATTTCAATTCTATGCTTGCAGAGGAATTGCTTTGAGAAAAAGGAAGAGATGGACTTGTTCTTCAAAGGGATGAATGAGGAGACATCTGACTGCCCCTTCAATGAGCTAGACATCCAAAGATGTCCATTTTTGAGGAACATTAACAAGGCGACTAGCTTCTCTTTCTCTTCCGTGAGCATCCCTATTCAAGTAAGTTAACTTTTGTGTTCAAGATTAGTTCAGTTACATATCTATCTTTTGGAATGGTGTCTTTGAGTTTGCAGTATTCTACAATTATAAGGGAATCTTTTTATTTCTTTTTATCTCTTCAGGCAAGGGTAGCCAAAGGTCCAGTCTTTGAAGATGGCCCCAATTTTGACCTGGCTTTTAAGCTTTTTCATGGAAAGGATGGAGTAGTTCCACTCTCAGGGAGGTCACCTTGTCACAACAACGTGGAACCTAAGCCTGCACCTGAATTTAACCCTTTAGCTGCAAAAGCTGCCACCATCAGTCTCTCAGCGTTTGGTCCTGGTGGGCCATTTTCCTTTGGTTCCTTCTCCGATGGCTGGAAGAATCAGAAAAAGAAACCTGAGTCATCCAAAAAGAGAGAACCATCTTCTCAGGTATATATGTTGGACTTTTCAGTTAAAATTTATTCTAGATTCAATTCATTTGTTACTAGTGGCAACTGCTGCAATAGAGATATTCTACATATTGTCCCAAGTTAACAAATAAATAAAATTACAAAACACAAAGTTATCAAGCTTTAGAAAGGCAAGCAATTCTCATGTACGTAGGGTTTAGCCAAGGGTTTGGATTGGAATTCGGAAGAATCTAAGGGAATTAAGACTAAGAATAGAAGGATTGGACAGAAATGGGGGAGGTAATAGACAGAAATGAGGGAGAGTTGCAGACAAAACAGAGAGAGAGAGATTAGAGAGAAAGTAGAGGGAAACGGGAGGGAATTTGAGAGAAAATTGATAACACAACAACACAACATATCCAGACGTTATCCCACTATGTGGGGTTGGCTACATGAATTCTAGACTTCTATGTGGGTTACATCCCAACAGATAGTTTGTCTAGAATTCATATTTGGATCCGACTAAGTTTTACGCTGGCTGTCGGCTCTCTTGAGAGAAAATTGATGAGAGGGGAAAACTAAAATTCAATTATCATTCACTCTACAGAAAATAACAAACTAACAGAAAAATACAACCAGTGGAAAATACAAGTAAAATATAAAATAGGCTAATTACTATTTTAGCCCTAGAAAACCTTGGGTCCTGACAGCAATCTAATTACAAATTTAGACAAAAAGGTGTACATTTTTTAATGCTACTTCTGCTACTGGGCCCTTTTGTAATGATCTGGTCGTCATTAAGTCAATAAATATGCTGCTTGCATTCAAATTATCCATGAATCCTATGCAAAGAAAAATATTTGTGCCTCCCTAATCCATTAGAAAAGAACAAAGAAAGATTAAGGTGGAATCAAACATGAGAAATAAAAAAACTATTGTAGGTAAATAATGGGTGAACTCTCTTAATAAAAAATGAAATCGAGTATACTGGATGATTAAGGGTTTGCAGAAGATGCATGAGCTAGCAAAACAGATTCCTACTGTGATACAATGAAGGTCCTTGTTAAGCAGAAAGAATTTAAAAGGCAACATAAAGATCATGAGGAATGTAGGAATTGGAGTGACCTTCCCGCTCATATATTTAATGATTGTGTGATGAGAAATTAGAATTATTAAATATTAATGTTTGCTGTTAGCGTTTAGGTTTTATTTGAACTTGAAATTTAGACTTTATATTTAGATTTGAGGTTTTTAAGAATTTGGAAATTATACTTTTATTTATTTGTGACACTGTAATCAAGTTATGATACTGTTGCTGTGCAAGTAGTTATATTGTTTAATGGTAACTCTGGCACTTTAGCCGTTCTGTTGTGATGTTGCACCTGTCTCTGTCATTTCACAGTAAGTTTTTGTTAATGTTGTAAACCTGAGATTATATGGGCATTGATGTTTCATGCAAGTAGTTATTGTTTGTGCTCTGGGAATGTTGTCCATCAATAAAGAAAGAAGTATTAATTTAACATATTCAAAGACCTTACACTTCATCATGTTGCAAATATCAGGAAGGGGATTCGTCAAAACATGAGGCACGGGGAAATGAGTGGTTAGAAACTGGTAACTGTCCGATTGCAAAGTCTTACAGAGCCGTTAGCGGTGTTCTTCCACTTGTTGCAAGAGCACTCACGCCTCCACCTGGCATGAAGTTTCGATGTCCTCCTGCAGTAGTTTCTGCCAGGGCTGCCCTTGCTAGGACAGCCCTTGTTAAGACATTGCGACCTCAACCTCTTCCTGAAAAGATGCTTGTAATTGGAGTCTTGGGAATAGCAGCGAATATTCCCCTGGGCATATGGAAGGAGCACACACGGAAATTCTCACTGTCATGGTTTGCGGCGATACATGCATCAGTTCCCTTCATCGCCATGCTTAGGAAGTCTGTTTTGATGCCCAAGAATGCCATGGCATTGACAATTGCGGCTTCCATCCTAGGACAGGTCATTGGCTCTAGGGCTGAGCGAATTCGGCTCAAATCCAAGGCTGAAAGAGAAAAGGCAGCATTACAAGCTTCTAATCCCGGCACTATAACTGGTCTCAGCCCAGGACAGCACGAGCGCGAAGGTTCTGCAGTTCCTTCTCATTGTGCCACGGAGGAAATGTTGTGGGAACCACTTCCTGCAAAGGCTGCTGGGCCCTCATCTTCATCAGCCAATGTGTGTTACTGAGTTTGTGACAGTCGCCCAAAAAGGTGAGAGTGCCACTGAGAATAAAAGATTGCATTGAATGATTTGCTAGTGTAGTATGAGAGTATGACGTACTTTGATTTGTAATTCAGCCATATGAAATGGTATGAGTGAACTTGTTGTGAAGCAAAAACGGGGACTGCCCTTTCTTAAGATTTGTGAATTGTGACAACACTCTCAAGCAAATTGTCCTGCAAAATTCATGCTGGAGTTGGCATAATGTTTCCTTTTAAGATGTCTTGGCTGCTGCTGTTATGGCGAACTCTGCATGATTGTGTTTGAAAAAGCAGGCAACTGATCGTGACATACTCACAATGCTGAAACTTTGAGCTTTGGAAGAAATGTGTTGTTCACTAGGTGATGCCTGTCCCAGGTCTCTCTACAAAGAAGCAAAAGCTTCTCGTCCATAATTGCTTTGTTCCGCGGTTCCGTTGTAACATGGAGCAAGTGTTTGAAATGAAAAGGAAAAAACTAGAAAGGAGCTGAGCATTTTCAGTGCATGAATTCACTGCTTTGGGAATTGTTGTCCTTTTTATGCTTAATTTTATCTAATTACTTAATGACGGTTTTTTAATCACCAAAAAATAATCTTAGTATTGCTATCCAAACTCATTTTCATCTAGATAAAAAGTAGTATTTCATAAGTTGATATATAAAATGACTTTAAAATTATAAAATTGATTAGTTAAGGTTGATTAAAGGTAGGGCTATAATCGAGTCGAGCCGAGCTGAGTTGAGCTTTGAAAAGCTCAGGCTTGGCTCATTTATAAACGAGCATGTTCATTTATAATCAATCTGAGTATCTTGTGGCTCGCATTAAATTCACGAGCCTAAACGAGTTTTAATTTTATTTAATAAAGTAAATGTTAGAATTGCGGTTACATTGGAATAAGTTTCTTAATGATAAGATAAATATTAAGAGTTTGAATTTGTTTCAAATTCATTAGTATTTGAATTTTAACAATGTAATGGGTAAGTAATTGGAATTTGAATTAGATTCAAATTCCTAAAGAGATATGCTTATCTATATTGGTGTGATATCTATAAATAGATATAGAGTTTAATGAAAAATATACGATAATCAGAATCAGTTTTTAATCGTTCATATACTGTCTTCGGTATCACCATTTGAACCTTAAGCAGATAAGGGGCGGACGTATAAGAAAGTTTATATTGTTTTCTTCCACGGAGGTTGTTAGGCAAATTAGATTCGATTATTCCGCTGCGATTCAGGTATTTTACATACCGTTTGCTATTTGTTCAAAATTTCTACAGTAAATAATAAATTAAATTAATAATAAATTATTCAATAATTTTAATATTTAGTATATAATTATATAAATTCATGAAGTATTATAACTTTTCTATATATATTTTTCAATAAAATTACTTAAAATATATGATTTTGTAAATATTATAAATAAATATATGAAAAATTTAAAATATATATTAAATTATTCATAAATTTTTATACGAGCTAACTTACGAACCTATAATCAAGCAGTTCACAAATCTTATCGAGTTAAACTTTGTCTAGCTCAGATTTGACTCATTTATTAAACAGAATAGGAAAAACGAACTCAAACAAACTTTTATTGAGTTGAGTATCAAGTAATTCACAAACTACTTGATTTATTTACGGTACTAATTAAAGGTACAACCTGGGTTGAATTTTATTGTTTCCTCAAAAGGAGTTAACTCATAAATATTTTTCAATTCGGGTGTTGATGAGCATTAAGTCAAAGTTGAGGGGGTATCCGTGTAATGAAAAGCCAAGAAACTAATAAAGAAATGAAGGAAACCGAAGAAGGAAGTTGAAAATCCTCTTCTCCTTCTGGCCACAGAGCATTGACTACTACTCATCATCATCAGTAGTGGTTGGACGATTCTACTATTCGTTTCAACAGATATATCTCTTAATATCTTATAATCACTGGAAAAGCAACCAAAAAAAAAGAGAGTTTGATCTTGCTGCGTGAACTCCGATCGCCGGATGAAATTGCCGGTGGCCGGGAACTTCAGCTGCAGGCCTCAATCCACCTGCTGATTTACAACAAAAATCCTTAAGTGACGGCCATGGATCCTCCGGCGGCAGCCGAGAAGGAGAAGGATAGTCAAAGCAACGCGTGGCTGGGTCGCGGTGCTGGCCTTTTCTTGTCTCTCATCATTCTCTTGTTGCTTACGCTTTTGATAGGGTTTGTAGCGGTTTTCATCGATCACTCATGGATTTCCAATCCGATCTCGGTGCTCTCCAGGTGCAAGATAGTCTCTAGCGGTAAGTTTTTCTTTCTTTTTCTTTTCCAATTTTCTTTTTTGGTAGCTAAGAAAGCGTGAAGAAGATTGTTTTGGAAGTTGTGCAAGATAAAGAGAAATGGAGAGAAAGCATGGGCTATGCTACAATATCTAGAGATGGAAGCACCAACAGATTCCATTCCATTCCTAAACCCTAAACCTAAACAGATTCCATTCCTGCTGATGCCACTTATGAAATTGGGCATTGAGGTCTAGAAGTCTTAAGTAAATCCTATAACTATTAGACGATCTGGTGTTTCTCTTCAAAATCTCCAAGTCCTCATTGATAGTGGAAGTACACAATTTTGCGCAAGGGTTGCATAGGAAATTCAGTGGTTCGATGATGCTTGGAGGACTGACTACAAGGCCCTTATTATGGATTTTGTGTGGGAGGAACGACCCATTCACTTGGTTGTAAAACCATTTGTTCATGGAGATCCCCTCAGCTTAAGGGAGCTGAAGACCTCACTGGCAATGACAGACTTGCTGTCCTCTGGAACAGCAGCCCCTACCTACAATGCTTCAATGAACCTGTTGAAGACCTTTGATGATGTGTTTCAGGAGTCTAGACATTTATATCAGAAGAATGAACCATCAAAGCCAATCCTACATTCTAAAGGCGGAAATTAAAAGGAAAGTGTAGGAAATGATTGAAAATGGGATCGTAAAGCCAAGTGTAAAGTCTCACAGGAATCTCATCCTGTTTTAGCTAGCTTTCTATATTTATATTTTCATCTTTTTTGTGCAGTCGTGGTACAAAGTTCTTGTAACTTTTGACGTTGTTTTACTAATTGTCATCTTCAGTTCCTTTTTAGTCAAAATATACATATTATGTATACCCAAAGTTTTCTTGTAAGGGCATGTATGCAAATTGTTGTAACAAGTTTTCTTAGTCATAATTTTTTCTTGTACCTCCTTATTCCACTGACTTCATTTGTTTTGGAGTTTTTACCTTCAAACCTTCTAGAATAATCTTTCTCAGGCTTCAAATAGTATTAGTCATCTCATCCCACATTGGATTAGTGTCACATTTCACAATTCAGTCTCCTGTCATATACTTTTTTCTTGAAAATAACTTGTTTTTTACTTTTTATATCATATTGTTTGATAAGCCATTTTGTATGTAACCAAATGATCATCTTGATCTTTGAAAATAGTATTGGCTGTGATGAGAAAATATGTCATGGAGAATCCAATTTAGCTTTTTCCTCATTATTTCTTTCTCCAAGCCGTGAGCTCCACTCACATATCTGTGTTTATTCACTTCTTTGCCCAGATGACCATTCAAGTCTCTCAAAAATTAGGAATGGCAATAGGAGGGGGTGGGGCTGGGTTTCCTCTATCCATACGGGCCATACCTCACCTTGTACCCTAACAGGGAAGAAATTATAAATCTCATCACTAACCCAACAGGGAACGGGGAAACTCAAACTCAACCCTTGCCTCTACCCCGTCCCAAAACCTATTCACTTGTAAATACTATTAATGCATTATTATCACTAAGTTTATATTTTAGCATTTAACAATAAAAAATCAAATGTAAAATTCATAACATAATCGTTAAATTAAGTTAAAAAATATTTAAATCGATCGAAAAACGAATCCAAACTATTCAAGATTTACAATTAAGGAAGTTTACAATAACTTTGTAAATATAATATACATAATGTTTGGCAGGTCAAGGCAGGGTATGTGCATACCATTCCCACCCTGACCCTGTCCCTGATCAAATTGACTTGGAGAATCTTTGATCTCTTCCTCAAACCCTAACTGGCATTACCCTGCCCCTATCCCTAATGAGGTCAGGTAAAGTTGTTAACTCTAATAATGATCTTCTCCTTTTTGCACTGACAGAGTCAGAATCTGTCCTTGTAAACATCTCCTAACTTTTTTGCATATACTACCTCATCCTTCAAAATCTTATCCTTAATAATCTGTACTCCATTCTTTTTACAGTTCTTTCCTAACTTAACTAACATTTACTCTTCTTATCTATCTCGTCTCTTTAAGGCAAATAATATTTGATTATTATCCAAATCATTGTATCTACCACCTCCATATATTTCCTTGTCAAATTTTCAATATTTCATGATCCAAGCTTGAGCCTTTGGGTCTAGAATCTAGACTAACCCATTTACTTGCATTTGTCTTTGCAAATGTAAAAAAGCCTTCACAAATTTTAATGGTCCTAGGCTCCTAGCCTATTTTTCACTACACTCGAGTGATATAGCATGTTACTCAAAGAGTTATTGCTCCATCGAAATATGCTTGTGTGTTGAATCCATATTAAAATATCTAACAAATTTTATGCCAATATTAGTTACCTAATGCCACTCTTTTTACTTTTGTTAGAACTAGTGTTGTGTTGTACGTATAATATATATATATATGCTAGATAGAGATGTACCTTGTGCTTTGAGACCATGTTGTTTTTTCAGAGGAGAAAAATCGAAGTATTTTATTCACAATGTGGTTTTTTATTTGCAATCGTTTTGAACCTTCAATTCAATCCATTCCATTCCAAGGAGACCTGTTTTCTGTTAGCCTGACATTCGCCGCCGACGGATCGGATCCTCTCTCGGAGGCTTCGACTAAACCTCTCCAGCCGTGGCTTCATCAGAACCACCACAAGGCCTCTCCCGCAGAAAAAGCTCCTCCTCTTTTGTCCAATCCGTCTCTTTCCGACTCTACCCAAGCTCCTGTTTGCCATGGTACATGTTCCACTCGCAATCCTCATCCTACTTATACTTTTGTGAGCTATCACCGTTTGTCATCTATTTATTCTACTTTTGTATTTGCTCTTTCTTTTGTTTCTATTCTTAAGATAGATGCTAAAGCTCTTTCTTACCCTGGGTAGAGACATGCTATGGACGAGGAGATGTCTGTCTTGTTGGCTAATGAGAAATGGAATCTCGTTCCTCTCCCTTTGGGGAAGTCTACTGTTGGTTGTCAATGGGTGTTTGCATTTAAGGTTGGTCTAGATGGTTCTATTGATCGTCTGAAGGCTCGGCTGGTTGCTAAGGGTTATATTCAAATTTTTGGCCTAGATTATGGTGATACATTCTCTCCCGTGGCTAAGATTGCTTCTATTCGTGTTTTTCTTGCTATGGCTGCTATTCAACAGTGGCATCTTTATTAGTTGGATATTAAGAATGTTTTTCTTCATAGTGACCTTCAAGAGGAAGTGTATATGGAGCAATCTCTTGATTTTGTTGCTCAAGGGGAGTCCCAACTGGTATGTCGCCTAAAAATGTCCTTACATGGATTGAAGCAATCTCCTCGGTGCTAATTTGGTCGCTTCAGTTTTTTCATCCAGACTTTTGGTGTGCGAAGAAGTGAAGTTGATCATTTTGTTTTCTATCGCCATTCTCCTGGTGGAGTTATATTATTGGTGGTGTATGTAGATGACATTGTTATTACAAGAAATGATGACGTTGGTATTAGACAGTTGAAAACTCATTTGCATTCTTATTTTCAGACCAAGGATTTGGGTACAACAACATACAACAACAACATATCCAGCCGTTGTCCCACTATGTGGGGTTGGCTACATGAATTCTAGACTTCTATGTGGGTTACATCCCAACAGATAGTTTGTCTAGAATTCATATTTGGATCCGACTAGATTTTACGCTGGCTGTCGGCTACCTAACGCAACCCTGCTCCTTTATCCGGGCTTGGGACCGGCAGTGGATAATATCCCCTGGCGGAGTAATGATGAAATGAAGTTTGAACACCATCTTCACATGGAGAAATTTCATGAGATGGTGGTGAATGAAGATAATTGATATAGTTGTGTAAGTTGAAGACCAAGGATTTGGGTAAGTTGAAGTATTTTCTTAGCATTGAGGTCGCTCAATCTGCCCATGGTGCGTGCATCTCTTAGTGGAAGTATGCCTTAGATATTTTGGAAGAGACTGATATGCTTGATTACTAGCCTATAGATGCTCCTATGGATTCTAATGTTAAGCTTGTACCAGGACAAGGGGAGCTATTGGAGGATTCTTGGCGATAGAGGAGATTAGTTGGGAAGCTTAATTATCTAACCACTACACGGCCAAACATCTCTTTTGCTATTAGTGTGGTCAGTCAATTCTTGGACTTCTCGTGTGATAGTCACTGACACACTTTAGTGTGTATCTTGAGGTACATTAAAAGTGCTCCTTGTAAAGGCTGCTTGTTTGAGAACAAATGACACAAGTAGGTTGTTGGATATACTAATGCAAATTGGGCTGGTTATCCTACAAATAGGCACTCTACCTCGGGTTATTGTATCCTGGTCAGAGGAAATTTGGTATCTTGGAAGAGAAAGAAGCAAAATGTTGTGGCTAGATCTAGTGCTGAAGCTGAATATCAGGCCATGACTTTAGCCACATGTGAGTTAATTTGGCTCAAGCAACTTCTTACGAAGTTGAAATTTGGAGATTCAGGGCCTATGCAACTTATTTGTGATAATCAGACGACTCTTCATATTGCCTCTAATCCAATTTTTCATGAGCACTCCAAACACATAGGGATAGACTGTCACTTTGTGATATAAAAATTGATTTCTAGAGAGATCAGTACCTTATTTGTTAGCTCTAATGACCAGTTGATTGATCTTCTTACCAAGGCATTACAAGGTCCACAGCTTACCTACATTTGTACCAAGCTAGGCACATATAATATATATGTGCTTACTTGAGAGGGAGTGTTAGAACTAGTGTTGTGCTGTACATATAATATATATATATATATATGCTAGATAGAGATGTACCTTGTGCTTACTATAGTTGTACTTTATTGGTATATATATATATATATATATATACCACATTGTGAATAAAATACTTTTAACTTTTCTCCTCTCAAAATACAACAACTTTACCCAAGCTTATGATTGATTGTGATAAGGAGTAATACTTTTACCATTAGAAGTGTTGAGGGAATTCCTCAATCCACAAACAAATTTAGCATTTCAAATCAACTATTAGTCAAAAATTGAAATTCCCACTAACAACATTGTAGCAAAGAAAACCAACTACTAGCACCCTTGATTAGTGTGTGGTGAGGTGGCCTTCATGGTTAGGCTTCTCAACTCTCTAAGCAAGTAAATCATCTCCACTCTTTGATGGGGAGACTACTGCACTATTTCATTGCTTTTGGTGACATAAAACCTCATTTTTTTCATAACCCAGAAACTCTCCCAATCCTCATTGAGTCACCAACAACTGTCAAAATCGTCTCTTCCTATAATTTTTGTATTTTTCCGTCTTAATTTCTTCATAATGATATGTTCGTATGGTGTTGCACTTGTATCTATTCCTTTTATTTATGTAGTTGCTTCAGTATCCTGCTCCACCATCAATACTCTCCACTTAAGCCACCCTCAATGTCTAATTCACAATATTAACATTTTTTCATTTTCCTTGGAAGTGAAATAGGTTTTTTGGTTACCATGCAAAAATGAGGAATTTGTCTTCACCTTAAAGTTAAAAGGAATCATTATTTAAGTTACTAAGTGATGGGAACTTCTTGTGGTAATCTACTAACGGTTTGTTAATGACTTCACTACCAATTTGAAAGCTTTATTTGTTTTACACCTAATTCTTTCTTTTTAAAGTTAAGGGGAGAGTACTTATGAAGAAACCCATTTGGTGTATAAGGGTTGTCCCATTCACTATTTTTTTATTTGGTGAGGCTGTTACCCTGCATCCTAGGAAATGTGTGTGCACGAGGGTGCACGTGTTTGTTTGCAAATATGGTTTTGGAAGCTTATGCTTAAAAGCTTTGAGATACTTGCCAACAAGTCCTGCAATCGAACCGATTCAAGTTGAGGTTAGCTGAGCTCAAGCTTGGCTTGGCAAACCTGAGCTCAGGCTCTAGCTTGACTCGAGTTCGAGCTCGCTAGGTTAGCTCAAGCTCAATAAGCTTTTGGTGAGCCTAAGCATGGGTTCGAGCTTGAATTTGTCAGAATTATATTTAAAAAAACATGATAATCTAATATGCAAATAATAAGCAAATATAACTTTAAATTGAACATGTTAATCAACAAATCTCAATAGTAAATTAGGTATTAATTGATTAATCTTCAAATCACAGCATATCTTACTATCAATACATTTTAATAGAGAAAGTGTATTAAAGCTTTGCATTTAGTTTCTCATCGTCAAAACATTCTCAAAATCAAACTCAGCAAAATTTAATGATATTATTATAATAATTTAAAATTTGATAAATTTATGTTAAATAATATTTTTATAAAATTATGAATAAATTTATTAATATATTTATAAACTAGTCTATTCATGAGTTATTCGCAAATTTCTAATCGAACTTACTCACGAGCCTCTAACCAAACCAGCTTGTGAGCTAATGAGCCGAGCTTTGTTGAGCTCATGTTCACCTCGTTTACAAATCAAGCTTTAAAGTTAACCCCAAGCTCGGCTCCTTTACCTTAACAAACGAGTTCAAACAAGTTTTTATCGATCTGAACACCGAGCCACTTGTGAACGGCTCGACTCATTTTTTACCCTACCAACAAGCTGAGCAGTATGATCTTTTTGATTATGTGAGGAAGATCTATCATTTGAAACCAAGAAACTCCTCACCCTTGAAATTGTCTCTAAAAGGTTTATCTTTCTCCAAGCCATATCAAAAGGTATACTCAGTGAAGATTTTTTTTCTTTCTTTTGATAAATAGTAAAGAAACTAAAAGAACTACCATTGGTTGGTGGACCCTGTAGAAGAAAGCTTGAGATAAAATTTTCTGAAAGAGCTCATCAAGAAAATGTACAAAAGTCTTGAAGAGAAAGGTAAAATAGGAGAACTTTGTTCCCTTAAGCCAAAAGTTCTTCCTCTCAATACTTTCAAAAGCTTTCCTATTTCTCTCTTGAAATGTGCCATGACTCAGAGAAGGAAATAAAGTTCCATAATTTCGTCTCCTAATTGGTGCAAAAATTCCTTCACAAAAGCGTGAAGGATATTATATGATTTATTTACTAAAAGAAAATATATAGAATGATTTATGGCTGTTGCATATGTGGTCTTTTTTTTTGGGCGTGCATTCATTTGTTTGTTTATTCAAAAATACTTATTTCTAGATGCATTGTGAAATATCAATCATCGTATGGTAGTCTCGTTTTCATTCTTCTTTCCTTTTGAACGCTTCAGGTGTGGATCTTAGGTCATCTAAGGTCTGTGAACTTGGCCTGTTGAATTATAAGGCAAAGCATGTTTTCTATCCCTTTGAGAAAAGGAAATTTCGATGTCATCATGATTACTATTGGGCTTCTGTATTCAAGGTGAATGCTACTATTACTTACCCATTTAACTGTTGATATCATCCCTCTACTAGGATCCCAGATTAAGTTTCGAGAATATTTATCTAAGATCTGGCAACTTTTAAGTTTTGAATTGATTGAGAAGTATACTTGATTAAGATTTGGTATATAGAGTTTATGTGCGGTTGAACAATTTTTCTTTTTGTTTGTTTCTTTTAGGTTTATAACTTGAAGTACTAGTTTCACTTTACTCAGAAAAGTCAATATTAATGGTAAAATGAGTTTTAGGGGGCTAGTTTCTCTCAATGTGCATTGCCAAATATTACATTAAAGTACAGTGCCAGTGAGAAGCAGCAGGGAAGCAAAGAGCAATTACTTTCAAGGTTATAGACTATAATCACCTGCGCTTGCATGAAAATCAAGCATCATGAAAGATACATTTTTGATAGTTTGGACATTCTACAAAATCAAGTTGTTAGTAGATTGTGTTAGAAATGTGTCACAACCCTAGGATTTAGCTAGGGTCTAGGAAGGAAATTGGAAGAATTCAGGAGAGAAACAGAGAAGAATTGGAGGGAGATACAGAACTGTAACATAGAGTCTATGTGGGTTGCTTGAATATTGCATGAAAAGTCAATATTTGGCATTTACCATGTCACTACCTATTCACTGGGAATGTCCATCATGGATGTCTTGTTTCTCATTAATTGCATTTCCTGATCATTGTATGAGTTTAGGAATTAAGTTAGCTATATATCATTAATTTAGGATTACATTATTCTTTTCCATATATTTCAGGTTGAATACAAAGACCATTCAGGTCAGATGCAGGTTGCATTCGCCGAGGCTCCAAATGAGGCCCTTCCTGTTGATTGCAGACCTAATTTTGGTGTTGCGTGGTTGACCAAGGACAAATTCAAGGTAGTTGCACCTTTTGGTTTCTTAAATTACATTGAAAGAACTTAATCTGCCATGTTAATAAAATAATCTTGAGATTTGATATGTAAGTCTTGTTTCTGAAGACTGATGGTCAAACCCCGTTGATTCATTCTTTCAAGTTCGGACTGCAAGTATGATGTTCTTACTTCCTTACTGGTATTTCTTAGGTGAATGAAACATATGAGTGCTGGTATACATTTGGCCTTTCAAAAGTAAATATTTACCATAATAGTTACTTCAACTGCCAGCCCAAAGATCCATCGACAGCAGAGATGCTCAAACGGTATCTTATCCTGTGAGTGTTTAAAGTAGTTTCTATTATTTATTCCTTTCATATTGTAGAAATTTGCTAGAATGGCAATATTCAAGCAACCCAAGAGAAATTTTTGGCAATATTACTAAGATATTTTGTTTACTTCACTCTAGTTTCTATAGAAACAGTACGTGAACTGAGAGTTACTTTACAGGTCACCAAGGATGCTAAAGTCATGGTTTGCGAGCAGGGGAAGAGACTGGTACTGGAAGTGGGAAATGGTAGCCGGCCTTGTGACTGGATTTTCAACTTCCTTGATCTCCTTAAGCTTAATCGCGGTTGTCCAGCAAGTGAAGTCCCGTTTGCTTCTAACCTATCTAAAGCAGGCTTGTTTAGTTGTGGCGTACTTCTCATTTGTGGGTTGGTTGGCCTTCCAATACGTGAAAAAGCTCGGCCTCCCAAAGATTTTTATGCAAAACTGATAAAAGGTAGAGCACTTGCGGTCTTTGCTCCTGGGAACTGGATTCAGCAACTCCTGGAACCAAAAGAAAATACAGCATTGTCCTGCAATAGGATAGGATGTCTCTGGGTAGATGGCCTGTTGTGCTTATACTTTATACCAAGCATGGGTTCTGGCAATCAAGTGGGGAAACAGCATGTACAGGCAGCTTATGAAATAAAATCTTTGCAATTTAGTGAATGCCAATCCAATAGTTAAAGAGCTTTGTAATCTTATGGAGGCTAGCTTGACAAGAACTGCACCTTTGTTGTTGTACCTTTGAGAACTGAATAACGAGGAAATATCACATTTTGGCTTAATATTATATGAATCCATTGTTGACTTTCATTATTCTTCTCTTTTGGAGAGTGATATTTGTGTAGGATTCTTGGACTGAAAGTGTCGCTAACAAAATCAAGTGACTATTTTGCAACTGCGAATCTATACTAAGCCTTTTGCCAACTTAAACCTCATTCATGCGTATTATATTAAGACTTGAAATATTGTTATCTATGAACCACCGAAGGAATTGGACCATGTGAAAGCATTGCAAAATACTTGCTGTTTCTTCCAAAAGAAGTTGAACTTGAAAAAACAAAAGAATTTGAACCCAGTCGAGCGATGAATACCAAAATGAACATAAATAGCTTAAACTATTAAATAGACAGATCATGTGTTGTGCAAGAAAATATACATCAAATATTATGGACTTGCATATGATGAAGCAATACATCCAAAAGGTCATATTGAAACAAATTTGCTGTGGACATTACCATGTATCTATATATCTTTTACATAAACAGTCCGATTTTACCTACAAAGATACATGCAGACAGAGATGTACAAACACGAAAATCAGCAAAGCATTGATGGGTTTGCGAAGATACTTAACGGTATGAAGCAAAGAAAGAGTAAAAGATGTACTCATTTCTCAGTTTGAATCAATTATTGGCCAACTGCAAAAGAATTCATCCCCTCTCTCCCTAGGCACAGCCTTTAGTTCCACCAAGTAGAATCAAATCAACTCTCCAACCATGTTTAGCCATGAACATATCTTCTGCAAAACCATTATATCTCATGTTAACTAGATTTTATTTGGTCTTCCTCTTCCTTTTTTTTTACCACAAACTGCTTCCATTCCATCCACTTATTTTACAGGTACATGTTCAAACCCATCTTAATTGAACTTTTCTTCAACAAGCACCATTCCAACCTTAATATAGATAGTCTCATTCCTAATTCTATCTTTTCTTGTATAACCACAAATCCATCATAGCATTGTCATCTCAATTGCACTTAAAACTTTGCACGCACTGGTTCAAATTTTTTTAACTATTTTTAAGATGATACTCTGCGAGTGTAGCTTGTATTAAACTATCTGGCTTTATGCCATCTCCTAGCATACGGTTATAAAAGGTGATGGCATCCACCATTCTTCCAACCTTGCAGTAACCACGAATCAGAATACCATATGCTACCACATCAGGCAATAAACGCCTGGATAATGCATGATTGAAGATAACAGAAGCTTCTTCCACGAGACCTCTTTTGCAAAGACCATCAATCAGGATACTGTAACTAACCATATTTGGGGAGAGATGGTTATGAAGCATCTCTTCGTGAAGCTCAAAAGCATTTTTCATATCATTCGATTTGAAATAGCCATCAATTAAAGAACTGTAAGTGACCACATTAGGTTCTGGACCTTTTTCCAGCATATCGGAGAATAGCAACATTGCATCATCCATCCTGCCTTCTTTACAAAAAGCATCAATTAGAATGGAAAAAGTGATGACATTAGGTTTGATCTGTTCATATCGCAGTCCTTCATAAAGTTTAACAGCTTCATTCAACATTTTCAAAGAGCAATAACCACAAATAACAGTGTTGTATGTCACAATATCAGGTTCTGGTCCGCCCGCACAAATCTTCCTGAAAAATCCCAATGCATCTTGCAAGCGACCTTCCTTAAAAAGCATGTTAATGAGAACATTGTAAATGGTAACATCAGGATTTACTTCACTGTTAAGCATCAGCTCAAAAATCTGTAATCCAGTTGTTGGATTCTTCTGTTTGCAGAATCCATCAATGAGAGTACAATATATTACAGCATCCGGGGAGAACCCTCTCTTCAGCATCTGAAAGAAAAGAAGTAATGCCTCACCTGGTCTCCCTATCTCACTGATCCCTTTGATAAGCATAGTATAAGAAGCTATGTCCGGAACTACATTATACATATCCATATGGATGTATAGCTTTACAGCATTTTTTAATTGTTTCAATCTACAGCAACCATCAATTAAGCTGTTGAAAATAAAAACGCTAGGTCTTAAACCCCTCTTCATAGCCTCGTAGAAGAATTTAAGAGCATCTATCATCCATCCGTGTTTGCTAAGAGCAGTTATGAGCAAACTATAAGTAACAACATCAGGAGTGTGGCCCTCCTTTAACATAGCCACATACACATCAAAACCATCTTTCAAATATCCCATTTTGCAAAAGCCATCAATGAGACTACTATAAGTGAATACGGAAGGCTCAATCCCTCTTTTCACAATAAAACCAAATATACTACATGCCTCAAGAAGCCGACCCTTTTGGCACAGGCCATTTATAAGAGTGCTATAAGTGACTGTGCTAGGAGTGATACCTTCTTTTAGCATTCTATTATATATTTCAACCCCCTCTTCTAAATCTCCAACCTTTACATATGCATTGATCATGGAGCTAAAAATAACTACATCCAATTTCATGCCTCTATCCAGTGCCTCTGAGAGAAGATGGTTTCCTTCCTCCAACTTCCCCGCCTTGAAGAGTCCATCAATGAGAATACTATAAGTGATCAGATCGGGAGCAGGACCCATTGTTTCCATAAAATTATAAAGATGAAATGCCTCCTCAAATCTAAACTCCTTACAATACCTGTCAATCAATGTGCTAAACGTCACCAAACTTGGCTTTGGACCTGCCTCAGCTATCAAAGAAAAGTACTGAGAGGCGACTTCTAGACAATTGCCTTTACAGAGACTCTTCAATACCTTATTGCAAGCAACAATATCAAGCGCAAGCCCTCTCTCAATCATTCTCTGATGTAACTTCAAACCCATTTCAACCTCACCATTCACGAAAAAACCATTAATCACATATTCATACACATTCAAACACCGGCTCTGCTCTCCTACTGACCCGTTACATATCACCTCGTACACATACAAAATACTATCAATGCTCTTGGAACTCACCAAAGATCTCAACATTGTGAATACCGCATATGGTGATACTGGAACACCCATTTCAGACAATCGAAAAAATACCTCAACCGACCGATCAATCATCCCATTGCTACAGTAATGCTCAACAATTAAGCTATAGACCGTGCTAGGGTTTGAACCGTAATGCCTCGACCCCTTGTACAACACACATACAATATCCAAAGTCCTAAATTTTCTAGCCATTCTATCGAAAACCCATCTAGCAGCACCGAAGATTCGCCTGCTGAGCAACACATGGGCAAGAGCGCAAAAAGACTTGAGCGTGTGGCTGAGCCCTAGAACATTCTCGGACCACTCGAAGAACCGAACAGCGGAAGTGGGTTTGGAGCGGAGATGAAAGAGAATGGGTTCCACGTGGTGGGGGCGTAATTTGGATAGACTTTTGGGGTCCAAGAGGCTGAGATTTTCCTGGTGAAACGCTGTTGTGATTTCATGCACTAGGGTTTTAGAGATTGAAGAGCAGCCGTTGGTGGATGAAAATTGGAACAAGCGAGAGGTGAAATTGGGCTTTAGAACGAGTGGAAGTACCTGTTTGGATGAAGCAGATGCAGACGCTGAAGAGAAAACTGCCATTCGTTTGGATTTTCAAGCATTGGCAGGTCCATTCACTCCAAGTTCACAGGTTCTTGGAAGTTTTGCAGAGGGCTTTGCTGCATTTGCAGAGGACATATGAGTAAAGAAAAATAAAAATAACATCAATTTTGTTAGTTTTTTATTATTTGAAAAAAATGAAACGCAAATGAAAATATGATAACTTTATTTTATTTGAATGCTGAATTAAAATTGACATTAACAAAAAAAAATAATGGTACAATTATACATAAATATGGCAATGAGTGCTCTTGGAATGTCTCTTTTTATAAGGAGCTAATGCCCGTCTCTTGATGAGATAAATTACAAAATATGTTTCAAAAAAATTAAAATTTAAACTTATGATCTATCAGAATGATGTTGACATATCACAATCCGTTCTTTACCATTCAAATTATGTCCTAAGAGATAACAATAACTGTTCTATTCTATAGTTACATTTGGTATATAAATATGATTCACATTCTCGTAAATTTAATTAAGAACAAATTATTTTTATAGTAATCTTAATATATATTAAAGTAGAAGAGTAGTTGCACAAAATTTTCCTACCCAAAACCAGCTTTTATTTTTTTTGTTTTTAAGAAATAAATTAATATTTAAAAGGTATACATATTTTTTTAGAATAATCACTAATGAGCTGCATTTTCTATACCATTACATTAATTACTCACTACCATTATTAATCAGTTGAAATAATTAGACAATTAATATTTTAAATTTATGTTATTATTAAAATGAAACATCATTTAATTTTTAATATGACCTTCACACTTCCTAACAATAACACATTTTTGGGATAATCAAATAAAATTAATTTAATTACAGCTTTTATGCAATTAAATTAATTATTCACTCTCATTATTAATTAAATAATTAATATTTTAAATTTTTATTATTATTAAAATGAAAACATAACAAAATCATGTTCCATATGAAGTTAAAGCACTAGAAAAATAAACACAGCAATAACTCTCACGTCCTGTAGCTTCACATTTTTTTTTTTTTTTGTTGCTCTTTTGTCGTTTTATTGGTTTAATTTTTTTTCTTTCTTAAAAAATAAATTAATATTTAAATTTTTCTACTATTATTATTTAAAATAACACTTCATTTAAAAGGTATAAACAATTTTTTTGGGATAATTATTAATTAGCTGGATGCAATTTCTATGCCATTACATTAATTATTCACTGATTAATAATTACTAATTAGCTGGATCAACTGAAATAATCAAATAATTAATATTTTAAATTTATACTATTATTAAAATGAGATATCATTTAGTTTTCAATGTGACTTTCAGACTTTCTGATAGTCACACATTTTGGGATAATTACTTTGACAACTTCTATGCAATTACATTAATTATTCATTATCATTATTAATCAGATAATTAATAATTAATATTTTAAATTCCTACATTTATCTTAATATATAAAGTAACAGACTTCCTACACAGTTTTCCTCCAAAAAATTGTTTCTAAAATTTGTATTAAATTTATATGGGTTTTCCAATACTATTAATTATTCAAAAATAAATATTTTATATCATATATTCTCATCAATTAGTCTCTCAATCAATCAAAAATAAATATTATTTATGATAAATATGAATAGACAACTTAAATTATTAATTAAGTCATAAAAAATCGTTCATTTGTATAAAATCTTATATTTTTTTATATAATATATTAGATAAATTATAATAGTTTACAAATATTTGTTCCCTCCAAAAATTAATCTACCAAACTATTTTTCGTCTTTAAAATTTGTATTAAATTTACAAGGGTTTTACAATACTATTAATTAATCAAAAATAAATATTTTCTATCATATCATCTCATCAATCAATCAAAAATAAATATTATTTATGTGAAATATGAATAGACAATTTAAACTATTAATTAAATCATATAAAATCGTTCATTCATATAAAATGTTATCTTTAAGTCCTATATATCCTATATAATATATTAAAATAAGATAGTCAGCCAAAACATTTTGTCAAATGACAATCAATAGTTAATTTTTTTCCTTCAAAAACTTGCATCAAATCAAAGATAGTGGTTAATTAATTATTAATTTTAATTTAATAACTATATTATACTTTTAGAAATATGATACCTTGGGTTTTTTAATGCTAATTAATTAATATTTAAGGTATCACATTTTCAAGACTATAGAAGAAATCAAAATCCATATATCATATTTTCAATACTAATGCATGGGTTTTTTTATACTAATTAGGATTTAAGATATCATATTTTCAAGATTATAGAAGAAAATTAATGCATAGTAAAACAAAAATAAGTCAAAATCTATATTTTTAAAGTTTTGTTATCATTGCAAAAATTAAATTTTAAGATAAAAATTAAAATTTTTAAGAAAATTTTTAATTTGCATTGAAAACCCATATTTCTTCACATTTAGGAGTTTTAATTTATATTTATATTTATTATAAAATTATAAATAAATATATAATATAATAAATAGTTTTACTTTAATAATTAGTTAATCATTACCTTTAATTTAATGTATAAGTTTTTAATGCTAATTAAGATTTAAGATATCGCATTTTCAAGAATAATGCATGAATTTTTCAATATTAATTAAGATTTAAGATATCATATTTTCAATACTATAGAAGAAAATTAATGCATTGTGAAAGAAAAATAAGTTAAAATCCATATTTTCAATGTTTTGTTATCATTGGATAAATTAAAATTTTCAAAAGAATTTTTAATAGCATTGAAAGACTCATACTTTCTTATGTTTAAGAGTTTTAATTTATATTTATAATTATAATTTATAAATAAATATATAATATAATAAATTATTTTACTTTAATAATTAATTAATCACTACATTTAATTTAATGTAAATATTTAAAGATTCGTTGTTCAAATGTAATAGTTTTTGTATATAAATAAAAAATTTATATCAAGATTTTTCATTTTATATAATGTTGTACAATTTAATAAAATAATTTTTAAAGTAACTTTTCAAAATATGGACGTTAAATGTTCGAATTGTGAAGCTTTGAAGATATGTCAAAAACTTATAACATTCCCATTGAGATGATTTTCATAGATAAATATTTTTTTTTCTCTAATAAATTTATTATTAATTATTTATATAGATTTTGCCATCAAATTTATAGGGTGAAAGGATTCATGCAACAATCAAGTATTAGTTGGTTTGATCTTTTAAAATATTGATTTGTGATGGACAATTATGTTTTATGTCCAATTTTGTACTTAGATACAACAATATGAAATATAAGACTACAAGTCACAAATACAAACTAAACTTAATATCAAATACTATTGTTGTAGATGCTATGGATGAAAGTTTTTTAATACAAAATTTTATCTTTAGGTCATTTGCTAATATTTTGAGTGTAGTTGAACTTGATGAACATGAATTATTTAGTAAGTATAAAGTTGATTGTACAATTATTTATGCCTTTATAACTGATATTTTTTTTTATTTTTATTAAAGATATGATTGGAGAGGTCATTGACAAAAATAATATTAAGTGCCAAGAATCTTGTGAAATGACAAGAAAAAAATGTGATAATTTACTTAAATGTATTAATTATTCTTTAACACATTAAATGTCGATATATTGATTTAAGAACGTTCTCTATTAACACATTAAATAGCGAATAATTAATTAAATTTAAATTTTAATAAAATATTGAGTATTAAAATAAAAAATATATATATATACTGATTTTGTTATGATTATTTAAAATAATGAGTTTAATTTTTTATTTTTAAATTTATAAATCTATTTTAATTACATATTCCATACATCGCACAGGTTTAACACTAGTTTTTATATATAACATATTAAATTATAAAAAAATTTAATTTTTCTGATGAGAATCATATTCTCATGTTTTGTGAAAATCACTTTCTCCCATCAAAAAATTATTTTACCTTCTATATTTTTTATAATCAAATTTATCTTTAATAGTTTAAATTATTAAACTTAATAAATGTCTGTTATCTACACAATTTGTATAATACATTAAAAGGGTAATTTTATAATTTTAAAATACTTTTTTATAAAAGTATTTAAACTATTAGACACATTAATACTACTTTTATAAAATTTTAGTTTATACTTGGGATGCTCTCCCTTGCGGGAAGACACCAAATGCAATTTATGAGTAACCACCAAAACTTTTTTTTGATAGGAAAGCTTAGGTATCAAAAACATACTTATAAAAAATGTATAAATGATATATTTAACATACTCATTGAATACTGATCAAGTATATACTATTTTATTTATTTATATATTATAATTCATAAATCAAAAAATATTAAATCAAATATATTATCAAGATTGAAACCTAACTTGGTTGTGGTGTCTCTTGGTATTACTGTTCTTGCACGGTTTTTCACTGTTTGTGTTCTTGATTTTGACAGAAGAGATAAATTACAGGTAAAAATTTTGTCTCACTACACAAGATAATAAATTGAATCCACGATCTACTGATGTGAATCACAACTTATTGTGAGCCAACCGTTTGACCTTCTTACTCTACCCTCAACGCCAACAAATCACATTAGTATTTTATTACTTAATGTATTGGAAAAACTTAAAGTATTGCAAATGTTGTTTTTAGTTTTTTGCTTGCAATTAATATCAAATTCATTTGCTATAAACTTGTTTTACCTAAGTTATGAATATAAATTTGTTATAATTAAGTATATTAATTATCTAAAACCCTATACTTACAGAAACGAGTGATTAAAGAAAATAATTTAATAATTAAAGTACGTGATAGAGATAATAATAGAGATGTAGGTATAGGGATGGGCAAAAAAATCTCCTACCCATACCTTACGTTATCTTTAGTTAATATTCTCTTGCTTTTAAAATAAATAAACAAATATATAAATTTAAATTTAATAATAAAGCTAATATAGTAAAAATAATACAAATAATAATAAATATTTTCCCTTTTCCTTCCTTATGCCTACTAAATATTTTCCCTTTTCCTTCTTCATTCTTTATGCCTAAAAAATGTTTTTGTCTTTTATTTTCATTAAATATGAGAGATAAAATAAATAGGAGTATTTGGGTAGAAGATGTCATTGCTACTATGAGAATGTGAGGGGGTAATTTTTGCAATTGAAATAAAATTTTAGGTAATTATTATAATTTACCCATAATATTTTTAAAAATGGTTGATAACAAAATGTGTTACAATTATGAATTTTCAAATTTTTATGCATGAAAAACTATTATATTTATATATAAAAGTTTGTAAAGGTAAATAACACAATCTCTTAATTTTTATGCTCTTTTAACAAAGTAGTAGTTGCACTTCAATTTATCTTATAACAAGTATTAAATATTTAATTTTGTTATAATTTAGTTTTTCTTTGAGAATTACATTAGTCATTGGAGAAAAATTATCAAAAAATAATTTTGAGAGAATCCAGAGGAAAAATAATTTTGAAAGAAAACAATTTTCTAGAAAGAATTTTCCTAAAATGTGTTTCCTATTATTTGCCTGTAACATGAAAAATTTGTTGAAAAATCATTTTTAATTTTTGGTTGGCACTTAGAATATATATACATTTTTAATCATCAAATCTTAAAAAATTAGGATAGTGAAAAATAGAGAAATATAGAGAGTGGAAGAGAGAGCTAGATGGCATATGATAATTGGCTGAGTAAGACGGAGATAGCGATGTAGGTGCACACGACAACAACAATGCAAGTGGAGAGAGACATATTCCCTCAATAAAGATGGAACACGTGTAGATACTATAAGAAAATATAAAATTTTGCGAGATAGAGTAAGTGTGGATGTTGGGTTGTCAATAAGTAGAGGTGGAGTAAGATGGAATGATCATTGATGAAGAAAGGCAAAATGGAGATATGATTTTTGTGATGAAGAATAAGGAAGATTGCAATTTTGACAAATTATTTTTCCTTTTATAAAAAAGATTGACGTTATTTTTTGAAATAATTAAGTTTCGTATTAGTTGCTTTTCCATTAAATGGAAAACACTTTAAGTAGATTTCCTTATTTTCCTAATTCCAAACATGAGAAAATAGGGAAAGTGTTTTCCCTCAAAGAAATGCCATGTCAAATATATAATAAATAACAAATAAGCAATGGTTGTTGATAGTCGTCACTTAATATTTTAAAAATTGTCTAAATATTTATATATACATATTTATATTTAATTTCACATATATATTATTATGTCATAAAATTCTCGAGCGTCCACCTAAGGGTGTTTCGGTCATTTGGGCGTCTAGGAATATTTCGATCATTAGTCGTTTAGGGGTATTTTGGTCATTTGACCTAGGTGGGCGAACCCCAAAAGTGGTCCCAAGCCCGAGTTTCAATCCCTAGAAAAAGTCGTGGTCGAACAGCGAAGAAATTATCTAAATCGAAGTTCAAATGAGCAATATAGAATTTAAATGGTCAAAGTGTAATTAGATCAAACTTAGGAGAAGGGTGAATATGTAATAAGGAAGAAGTGTAAGAGGTATAAAAGTGGAAAAAGGCCACTGTTCAAGGCTCTTCTTCCTCCTACACGCTCTCTCTTTCTCCCGCTCTCTATCAAACTCTCTCCTAGAGAGATTTTTCTCTCTAGGAGAGAATCCCTCTCTCTCCAAGAGGTTTCTCACCCTCTCGGAGATGTCTCATTCCTCTCGACAAGATCAAGTTCTCCCAAAGAGCTTTAGTTCTCTCTCGGAAAAGGAACAACAAGCTCCCGAAAAGCGTCAATGGCGGCAGCTCTCTCGGAGAGAGCTGTATTTCTCTCGGCGGCTATGGAGGTTCTGGCGGTAGCCCTCTCCGAGAGGGCTGCACTCTACCGGCAAGAGGTTGACAGCGTGATGGCCTCCCCACAGCTCCTCTTCGGAAGCACCCCGCCACTGCAACTCTTTATCTCAGCCGTGTTTTTTCCTCTCGACAAGATCCAGTTCTTTCGGAGTTGAGCAGTAAGCTCCCGAGAGCAGCCATGGTGGGTCTCTCCCATCTACAGCTCCTCTCGGCCATGTTTTCTCTCTCGCGTGGCTCTCTTCTCTGCAGTTCCCCTTTACAACTCATCTCTCCTCAACGACCCCGTCGGCAAGGAATAGTGCGCCCCTCGGCCATGGATGCAATCCCTCTTGGTGGTCAGCCTCTCTCGGCGAGGCAAGAGCACCCCCCGGTGGCGATGGCTTCTCTCGGGAAAAGCCCTTCCCGAAAGCTCTCGGCGACATCCAACTTCTCTTGGGAAGAAGCCTTCCCGAGAGGCTTCTCTCTCTCTCTCTCGCTCTCTTTGTTTCTCCTCTGTAAATATAATATATATATATACATGTGTTGAACACTCAGAAGAAACTATAACACACACTTGAATGAGAAGTCACTTTATTAATAACAACCTACAGGCTTATATAGCCTTTTACAAAGAGATAAAATTAAAATAACAGTCCACGTTTGCAACACTCTAAAACGTGGTAACAGACTAAGAGGAATTTGTCAAACAACTAGTCCCTAAAGAATAGGACTTATTAAAAGATTGATTAATTAAAAAAATCAGAGACTGTTAACCTTTAACAGTCTATCATTCCCTCCCTTAAACTGTATGTAGAATGCATTCAGTTTATATTAGGAACTTCACACACGCCCAGCAAACTACGAAGCTTCAAGAACACCTCCAACCTGAGCGGCTTCGTCATAATGTCAGCTACCTGATCTTGAGTATTACAATGACTCAAATCAACCACTCTATCTCTTACTAAGTCACGAAGAAAATGAAACCTGATGTCAATGTGCTTGTTTCTGTCATGAAGAACAGGATTCTTTGAGAGTTTTATAGTTGAATTGTTATCACACAGAATTGTAGTGTATTTCTCCTGCACATAACCAAGCTTATCTAAAACTCTTCTTAACCAAACACACTGACAAGCGCATGAGGCAGCAGCGATGTACTCGACTTCAGTGGTGGATAAGCTAACCACATGCTGTTTTTTGGATGACCACGACACTGCTCCAAAACTAAACATGAAGACATACCCCGAAGTACTCTTGTGGTCATCTACATCTCCAGCAAAATCACTATCTGAATAGGCTGTGAGTTGCTTACAGCCTCCTTTCTTGTAAAAATCCCTAGATCAGTTGTTCCCTTCAAATATCTAAGCAATCTTTTCGCAGCCAACCAGTGATGCTCCATAGGACACGACATGTACCCGCTGATAAGACTCACACCATACATCAAATCAGGTCTTGTTGCAGTTAAATACATAAGATTGCCAACCATCTGCTTAAACATACTTACATCAACCTTAGCTCCCTTCTCGTTCTTTGACAGTTTGCAGCCTGGAACTATGGGGTTCTTCACCAAGTTGCTTCTGTCCATGCCAAATCTTTCTAAAACTTCATGAGCATATTTTCTTTGGCACACATAAATCCCATCAGAATTTTGTAGTTCTTCAACCCACAGAAAGTATCTCATTTTTCCCAAGTCAGACATGTCAAATTATAACATCATTGACTTCTTAAACTCTTCACACATGTTTTTTTCATTCTCAGTAAAAATTAAATCATCAACATAAAGACTGACAATTAAGAGCTTACCTCATTTTGTTGACTTTGTGAATAACGTGTGTTCACAATGACACTTTTCAAAGCCTTCTTTAGCAAAATAGGCCTCAATTTTGCTGTACTAAGCTCGTGGGGCTTGTTTGAGGCCATACAATGCCTTATTCAGCTTATAAACCTTGTGTTCCTCGCCCTGCTTCTCATATCCCTGAGGCTGTTGGACAAACACTTCCTCACTAAGGTCACCATGCAAAAATGCGCTCTTCACATCAAGCTGAAAAATACTCCAACCTTCTTGAGCTGCTAGAGCAATTACCAAAAGTATGGTATCTAGTCTTGCAACTGGAGCATAAACTTCTGTGTAATCAATCCCATATTGTTGTGCATATCCCTTCGTCACAAGTCTAGCCTTGCACTTGTCTATCTCACCACGTTCATTGAGTTTTGTTTTAAAAACCCATTTAACTCCAATGGTCTTCACTCCTTTAGGTATGATAGTCAGATCTCATGTTTTATT
The DNA here is from genome assembly GCA_036245055.1 of Diospyros kaki. Taxonomy (NCBI): domain Eukaryota; kingdom Viridiplantae; phylum Streptophyta; class Magnoliopsida; order Ericales; family Ebenaceae; genus Diospyros; species Diospyros kaki. The sequence continues at coordinate 36,027,207 of BSEG01000007.1, forward strand.
ACGTTAAATAGCCTCAATTTCTGCATTCATGGCATCTCTCCATTTCTTGCTCTTCACAGCTTCCTTGAAAGTAATGGGATCAACTTCTGTGAGAATCATCATGGCACTCAAGTCTTCTTCTTTTGACAAACTCTCTCCGGTTTCATAATCTTGCATCCAAAATGGAACTCGTCTTGCCCTCCCTTCAACTGGACCCGAGGAATTCTCATCATGTGACTCACTGGAAGGTGAGCTAGTGTCACTTGAACCAGCTTCTTCATTCCCATTAATTTCTGCTCCAAGTACCCCTTCATTCTCAGCTTCATCATCTTTTTCTTCACTGTCACCCCACTCTAACACATCCGAAGCCATTTCTTCCCTGCTCATGTCCCAATTCCAACCATCGTTCTCCTAAAAAACAACGTCCTTACTAACAATTATCTTCTTAAAGACTGGATCAAACAATCTATAAGCTTTCGACTCATCGCTCACTCCTAATAAAACATACTGAATGCTTTTGTCATCCAACTTGATTCTTTTCTGGTCTGGTACGTGCACATGAGCCAAGCACCCAAAAACTCTGAAATAATCTACTGTAGGCTTCATACCACTCCATGTTTCCTCTGGAGTTTTATTTTGCACAACTAAAGTAGGGCACCTGTTGAGGACATGCACACACCATCTCACAGCTTCTAGCTAGAAAGCCTTTGGAACCTGTTTCTCAGTGAGCATACAACGCACCAGATTCATCACAGTCCTATTCTTCCTCTCAGCAACTCCGTTTTGCTGAGGAGTATAGGCTGTGGTTAATTGTCTTGTTATGCCATTTGCCCTACAAAACTCCCCAAACTCATTTGAGGTGAACTCACAACCTCTGTCAGTCCTCAAACATTTAAGATAGGCACCTGTTTCCTTTTCAACGGAAGCCTTATAACTTCTAAACATGGTAAAAGCCTCTGATTTTTCATGCAAGAAGTAAATCCAAGTCTTACGAATGAAGTCATCGATAAAACTCAAGAAATACCTCTTGTTGCTGTTTGATGCAGGCTTTATGGGGCCACATATATCGGCATGTACCAGCTCCAACTTCTATGACGGCCTTCATAGACTTCTTTTTGGAACAGATTTCCTGTGCTGCTTTCCAACCAGGCACGTTGTGCATAACTTTGCAGGAGTTTGAAGAGAAGGCAAACCACTGACCATCTTTTTATATTGAAGGGTTCTCAACCCTTTGAAACTCAAGTGTCCGAATCTATAGTGCCATAAATAACTCTCATCCTCTGTCATAGCTTGAAAACAAATAGTAGCTTTAGGCATCATTGCTGCAAACACAACAAACATCCTATTCGTGCTCATCTTGGACTGAATAATTAGACCCTTACTAGGATGAAAAACTTTGCACTACCCATGTTGAATCAGAATTGCCACACCTTTTTCTTGAAGCTGCCCCATACTTAACAAGTTATTTTTCAACTCAGGAATGTAATAGACCTCAGAAATTACCTGAGTGATTCCATTCACTTTCATTCGAACATTTCCTTTCCCCACAACTGCCATCCTTGAGTTGTTGCCTAGTTTCACAGTTTGCCTGAATTGAACATCCAAATCCGAGAACCATTCTTTATTTCCACTCATATGATTACTACATCCTGAATCGAGGAACCAAACCTCTTATCTCTTAGCATGGTTAAGCTCTACATAGGACATTAATAGCAGCTCTTCTCCTTCATCTAGTTCTGCGTAGTTAGCTCCCTTCTCCCAACTAGGATACTCATACTGAAAGTGTCCTAATTTGTGACACTTAAAGCACTCAATAGTGGCCTTGTTGAAAGGTTGTCTTCCACGACGTCTTCCTCTTCCTCTAAACACCCCTTGACCTCTCCTTCTACTAGTGTTCTTTTCATGAGTGACCTTGAGAGCCTGCTCTTCTCCTCGATGGCCATTCATTCTTTGTTCATGGACCAGCAAACTACTCTGTAGCTCGTCAATGGTCAGTGTGTTCATATCATTGGATTCTTCAATGGAGCATACCACATAATCAAATTTTGAAGTCATGGACCTCAAAACTTTCTCATTGATGATGGTTTGGCTCATTGTCTCCCCATGAGCCTTCATTTTGTTGGCTATAGCCAGAGTACGAGGAAAGAAATTATCAACAGTCTTGCCTTCTTTCATGTGGAGAGTCTCAAAGTCCCTCCGAAGTGCTTGCAACTGTGCACTCTTCACCTTGGTAGAGCCTTGGTATTTATGTTTCATGGAGTCCCAAATACTCTTTGATGTGTCTCTATCGAGTATAGTCTCCATGATATTCCGGTCTATAGCTTGAAAAAGGTAATTCTTTACCTTTAAGTCCTTCAGCTTCTATCCCTCGATCAATTTGTGTTGTGCTTCTGTCTGGTCCTCGGTTGATTTGCGTTGTGCTTCTGTTACCACCACTGTAGAGAAAGATCGTGGCTCAGCCCCTTGTGTCACCACCATCGAAATCCCATTCTCTATGAGATCCCAATATTCCTTGGAACGGAGAAAGTTCTCCATCAACATCGCCCAATGATCGTAATGTCCGTCAAACTTGGGAATGACCGGCTACACGAAACCACTGCTACTGCTCTCTGCCATTCTGTTTGACTCCCTTACTTAGAAGAAAACTGCAGTTTCTTTCCACACACTTCACAATCAGACCCCTTGTGGCTCTGATACCAATTGTTGAGAACACTCAGAAGAAACTATAACACACACACTTGAATGAGAAGTCACTTTATTGATAACAACCTGCAGGCTTATATAGCCTTTTACAAAGAGATAAAATTAAAATAACAGTCCATGTTTGCAACACCCTAAAACGTGATAACAGACTAAGAGGAATTTGTCAAACAATATGTATATATAGTATGTGTGCTCATATGCTCGCACGAGGATCGAAAGTGCGGTTTTATGGGGTAGGGTGGGTTTGTACAATGTGTAAGGTGCGCGTATGTATGTATGTATATGTGGACTCGTGGCTTTGATCAGAGCATGATCATGGGACAATGTATATGACGTTAGATGATATATATAATACTCACATTATCTCACAGGAATTCCTATAGAATATAATATGATATGTTTATGATCATGAAATGCGATGTGTCCATTAAGAAAATAGTGGACAAGTAAGTCTCACTCGGGACACCTTCCACCAAGTCTGGAGTTGCGCTCAGGCAAGTTTTTAAGGGTGGAGATCCTACTTTAACAACTCGCCGTGAGGTTCGCTTTCTCCTGGAAATCCCCTTAGGCTGACTGTCCCTTCGGGAGGGATTTCTTTTAAGTCCGTCTGAATGCTACTAATGTGCAGGTCTATCCCCAGTTCCCTGTAACAGTACCCAAATCAACCCCCCTTTGCCAGAAAAAGGTATAATCGTTCTATACTTAATGATAACATCATTTGCTCATCTATTGTACTATTCTCCTATTGGTATTGACTTGAGCATCAGATGACATATGCGGGTGAAGAATTCCCGCGAGTCTTCTAACTTATTCTTGTGAGTGTAGATATGTCCCTAGCATATAGAATACCACTTTTGGGAGTTCCCGAGTATGCCTTTAGAGGTTTATCTACGACCTCAGTCGGTACATCGAGAACTAAAGTTACCTGACGCCTATCTCCACCAACAGAACCCTACTAGCTATCAACCTCAACTCCAACTTTTCCTTTTTACAAATTCTATTATCGTGATTTTTTTCTAACCACTACAATTTATATAAATTTTACAATAAAAATTGTAGTACGCAAAAAGAATAATCTATTTGATTTTGACAATATTTTTTAAAGTAATTAAAGGAAAAAAGATTTGAAAGAAAACTTAGTAATTTTTGACACATAAAAAAAAACTAATGATGGGTTTTTTTATTATTAAGTTTGTGAGAGTGGTTATTGGGGATCGTTGGCATTCGTTACTTCTATATTTTTTATATTTATTTTCTCACATTGTAATTTTTTGATAAAATAATGCAAAATCAAATTATAATTATGTTATTTATCCAAAATTTTAATTACATAATTAGTAATCATTTTCAAAACATAATAGAAATGTTATTTTACCGTAAAGAAGTCACCTCCCATTTCCCTATCGCTTTCTCGGCCCAAAGACTCTCGGGAACGAAACATTACTTAAACTCAGCAAAGAAAATCCAATGAACCGATTTTCAGCCACTCGCAAATTCTTCTGATAACATCAAATACGTACCACCTAGAATTCCCATTTTGATGGCCGGAATCTGAACGACAAGGTCTTTGAAATGGCTTCCATATCCACGTGTTTCACTGTAACGGCCAAGTCCCACTCTATCCCATTGTCTTCTTCCAAATCCCCCTTCCTCGTCAAACCCATTTGTCAATTCCACTCTTTGAGGCCACATGCTTTGAATTTTCTCAAGAACAATCCATGTTTATCACCCAAGATTCGCCAAAGCAACAGGAGTGGCATCTGGGTTCATAGTCTTGTTGTCAGGGCGAGTGTTGATGCTGCCCCCGCCGCAATCAAGCCAGGAGGAGCAGTGGAGAGCGATAAGCTGCCGTCAGATGTGCGGAAGCGGGCCATGGACGCCATCGACGTGTGCGGAAGGAGGGTCACGATTGGGGACGTGGCGAGCAAAGCTGGGCTCAAGGTGAACGAAGCCCAGAAAGCTTTGCAGGCACTTGCTGCTGATACCGATGGCTTTTTGGAGGTATACAATTCAAGAATTCGGTTTTTTGGTTTTGCAGCTAGGTGTTTACTAGTTGAGATTGTGAATTGAGATTGGGTACTTAATTGCTGATGTTATGTTTGTCAAATTGTACCAAACAGTCATTGTTGTACGTTCAGTTAGTGTTTGAAATCAATTATACCTGGTCTGGTGTTTCAAGAACTTGTCATTTGTTTGTGGGTTTTAGCATTTTGCGCTATCTTTGAATAGATTAATTAACTGCATGCAGTGCTTCGAGGCTGATTGAAAAAGACAGTCATTATGTCATAACTGTTATCGGATATGCCTAGTTAGATATTGCGTTGCAAGTGTTTGCAAGAAAAAAAAAAGGAAAGAAATGCAAGGGGAAAGGAATTTAAGTGGCATTGATTGAAGAAGTAAGTGAGTAAAGGACTGTCAGTTCACAGGGTCATTGGCATTCTAGACTAACTCATTGGTGATGTGGTCCAAGTTGAAGGGATCAAAAGGAGAGGAGATGAACTGCAGAGCATGCACAGATTATAGCATACTCTGTTATTGAGCATAATTGCTTAGAAAATTAGGTATTACTTCATATGTAAAAAATACATTTAAACTTTGGGGATTATGAAATTCTATCACCAGTGCCACAGTGGCTTTGAATTTCACGGTGTGCCTTGTGATCAGTACTCAATCTTCCTATAGAGCTATCAAATTGCTGAGGTAGCTCACTAATTAATTTTCTCAATATATTCAGGGGAAATTTAGGAGTTTGGCCTTTTAAAGCATCAATTTAACCTTGTCCTGGTTTAGAATTCTGAAAGTTTAACCCACCAAGCAAGTGGTTAAGTATGCAGCTTAGCAATGACGCTATCTTAAAATTTGTATGCTTGATGAATATATGACAGCTCTAAGTAGTTGGTTTTTCATGTTGACCTTGGTTGTGTCTTTGTGGATAAGTTTTGAAGCTTGGTCAAGCATGACTTGTCAATAGAAACCAATGAATAGTAAGGTCTAACGGAGAAGTAGCAAAAAACTAAGTTTATAAACAACAAAAAGCTCCGTAGCCTTTATAAGATGGAACTAAGAAAACAAGAATTTACAGAACATTATCCTTAAGTCCACAGTATGGTGCCCCATTCTTATTTCTTGACAACTGTTATGTGTCAAACAAAAATGTTTGGTGATTACAAATAATGTATCAGCCTATCAGGCAAGGGTGATAAAGCTCAAAGAAATTTAATAATTTCTACCTGCTACCATGTCCACATGATGACATTCTTATTAATAACAATGCTGGATATGCTGGGCTACAGTGTCCTTGTTGTCTAGTGAACTACACCGAGCAGAAAAATCTCTTAAATCATGAGGAGCCATGTCTCATTAATAGATTTTCCTAGCTGAAGTTGGAGTTTTCTTCAGTTCTGTCTATTAATAAAGATAACTTAATAATTGAGCTGAAATTTGACTTGTTTTCAACTTGAATCAGCATGAATGATCCACCATTGAGCCATGAGAAGCTGGTTCGGAAGAGAGCAGCTCAATTTTAGCCTTTTACCTTGGTTTTCTCTATGTTTAAATATTAAGTAAAGATTGACAAGCCTTTACTTATCACAGGAGAATCAGCCCTCAGCAAGACTTGTGATTCATTTAGAAAAACTTTGTAGGTTTTTCCAGTATTGGGTTATATGAAGGATCTGCATTAAGGTCTTATCTCTTTGCTCCATGATGGATGAATTTATTAAATTCAAGAAAAGGTGCCTTGGTTTATATTACTTGTAAATGGCATTTGTCTTGGTAAATGAAATAAAAGAAGGCGTGAATATCATACTCAAATATGGAGGGATACCTTAGAATTCAAAAGTTTCAAGTTAAGTAGGTCGAATCAAATATATGGAATGTAAGTTTAGTAAAAATAAAATATGAATGATGTTCCAATGAGACTTGGAGATAAAATCATTTCAAGAAAAGATCAACATATAAATCTCAAATCAGTTATTTAAAAAGATGGGGAGATTATTGAATATGTTACTCACAAAACCAAGCTAGAATGGTTAAAGAGAAAAAATACTTATAGCATGAGGCTCCTCACTTTGCGAGAATCAAGGGAGAGTTGTATCTATAAGCAACATTCCCTTTTCTTTTTTAGAGCAAAAAAGGGTGTCCCAGGTGCATGAGGCTCCTCACTTAGTGAGGATCAAGGGAGAGTTGTATTTGTAAGCAACATTCCCTTTGCTTTTTTTTGCAAAGAGTCTATTTCCACATATCAAACCCCAGACCTTTTGGTCACAAAAAAACAGCCTTGTCATTGCTATCAAGGGTTGCACTCAAATAGCTAAAAGGAAAATTTTATTGGATGATTAAGACAAGCTTTATTATATGGCACGAAACATGTCCAAAATACTATGCAAAGTAGTAGAATCATGAAGTTGCAGTTGCAAAAGACAACCACAGAAACATTATCATGTTCGGGACATCAATTCAAACATGCTTGGGTTTCAGAAAAATCTAAAGAAAATTACCTGGGTTCTGTTGAAACTTGAAAGATTGAATGCTTGTTTCTACTGACCATTTTGGAAGTCTTGGCAATTACTAAGTACTGCTATGAATTGATAGATATTTATTTTTTATGTTTTCTTCAATAAAAAACTTCACATATTATTGTATGGTAGAAATTTGTATTGGCAAAATTGTGATTGTTAAGAAAAATGTTCATGTATGGATTTAGAAGCAATCCCTAGTGATATTTTATTATGTATAGAACATGCAATCAATCTTGCTATTATTTTGTTGGCATTGCTACCCTTTTTATAGAAGTAAACTATGCTATTCCATCTAGTTTCTATGATTTCGGGAGTAGATATTTGTTTTTCAAAATTAAAGCAAATGTTACTTCAGTAGGATTTGAAGGGAAAGCAAAATATTTGTTTATAATTGCAGAGTATTCATATTCATTCTTTGAGCATTTGCTTCAGTATGATTTAGGACTTTTTTTTTTTTTTTTGGTGGAGAATTGGTGTTGCATCTAAGCATATTTGGCTAGTGATTGTGAGGCCTCAGTTGTCATTAAGTGGCTGTCCCTAGTATTTATGCTGAAATGTTTAGTAGGGACTGACAAGATTGCTAAATGAATAATGGATATAATACTTACAGAGAAGTTAGATGACTTCCAGGGCTTCTGGGCACTGCATGTGGCTACCGCCTTGGGAAGCCTAGTAATGCAAACTAAAACTATTCCTTTAGTCGTTATGTAATCATTTGATGTAAATTTATTTTTATTTAGTCAAACTCACAGGCTTGATTTTCATCTTGCTAGCAATTCTTGCTTGAGTTGTACACATTAAGGTCAAAGCACTTGTTTTGTCTTGCTTTCAACTTTGAAATTCTTGATTTTTTGAGTGGTTCATCTTCAAGGTGGTTTTCAACAGGTATCTGATGAAGGTGATATTCTTTATGTTTTTCCAAAAGATTACCGGTCAAAGCTTGCAGCCAAGTCTTTTAGGATGAAAATTGAACCTTTTCTTGAAAAGGCTAAGGTATTAACTCATCACTCTTCTCTTCAGTTACTTTTGCCAGCCTTTTTTCTTCAAGAATGAGGTATAACTTCCATAACACTGTATCTTTCACAAGAATATAATCTATTTTTTGGCAGTCAACCGCAGAATATTTAGTGAGGGTGTCCTTTGGAACAGCACTAATAGCTTCAATTGTGATTGTCTATACTGCAATTATTGCTCTCCTTTCAAGTAGAAGGTACCTTCTTCCCCAGTCCATGCTGGTCCTTGCTATTTCAATTATTCCATGATCCATCTGATTGATAAAAGAAGGATGTTTTTGCAATTTATAAGACACTGAAAAGGACATATTTCTTATGTAAAGCTTTTCTTTTATTTATTTATTTTTTGTGGCTACAGTGATGAAGACAACCGTGGGAGACGTGGAGGCAGATCATATGATTCTGGTTTCACATTTTACTTATCCCCATCTGATTTGTTTTGGTAATGTTTCTATACTGGTGTACATCCTGGCTTTTTTGACCATATTACTTAATGATTTATATAAAGGTCTTCGGTCATTGGTTGAGAGTTCTTCTCAGCCTAATTAGATGCTGGGCTTGAATGGGGAATTAATGGGTTTTGGATCATATTAATGAAAGAGATTTGCTTGTGACCATGATTCTTCATGGATGCTATATTCTCCTGCTAACCTTATCCCCACTATTCTCCTTCTCATGGTAATTGGTTGTAGAAAAATACTTCTTTACTTAATCATTAAAGGATGTACACGCCCCTCTTTTATGGAGGGAGAATGAATACAAGAAAGGAAACAAAGAAAGGAAAGCTACATATTTACAAAGGAAAACAATATACACAAACATTAGGAAACTTTCCTAAGACCAGATTAGGAAGTATCCTATTCTGGTTATAGAAACTTCCAAAGAGGCATGATCTCTTCTTCCCATAACCAGGTTGCTGTATCCTTACCATAACTAGGCTGCCATATTCGCTAACACTCCCCCTTAAGGTAGAGAATGGATATTTTCCATTCTCAGCTTGCATACTAGACCTTCAAACCTCTTGGCTGCTAGACACTTTGTGAAAATATCAGCCACTTGTTCCTTAGATGAAACATAAGGGATTTGAATAAGGCCTGCATCTATCTTTTCTTTTATGAAGTGACGATCAATTTCAATGTGTTTCGTTCTATCATGCTGGACAAGATTGCGTGCAATACTTATGGTTGACTTGTTATCACAAAACAACCTAAGTGCACCTTGAGTCTCGATCTTCAAGTCCTTTAGAATGATCCTTAGCCAAAGCAACTCACATATATCAAGATCCATTGCTCTGAATTCTGATTCTGCACTTGATCTAGCCACAACACTCTGTTTCTTGTTCTTCCAAGACACTAGATTTCCACTTAGGAAAACTCAATACCCTGTAATTGATCTTCTATCAGTAAGAGATCCTGTATAATCAGCGTCAGTAAACCCTCTAACATCGAACTCATTTGCTTTTCTGAACTTCCTTTACCTGGGGTAGCTTTTAGGTAGCCAAGGATTTTCCTTATAGCCTGCATATGTTCTTCAGTTGGGCTGTGCATAAATTGGCTTACAACACTAACAACAAATGTGATATCTGGCCTAGTATGGGAGAGATATATCAAACGGCCAACCAACCGTTGATATCTCCCCTTATCAATTGGTTAACTACTAGAAGATTTTGCCACAATTTGTAATTAGGTTCTATTGGAATACTAGACGTTTTTCCCCCGCTCAGCCTTGTTTTGGCCAACAAATACAAGATATATTTTCCCTGAGATAGAAAAATACCATCCCTAGAGTAGGCCACCTCAATTCCTAAGAAGTGCTTGAGGACACCAAGATCTTTAATTTCAAATTCTTGGGATAAATTCCCTTTTAGCACCTTTTGTTCTTCCTCAAATCACCTGTGACAATTATGTCATCCACATAGACTAGCAAAGCAGTAACCTTACCTTCCCTTGCGTGTTTTATGAAAAGAGTGTGATCACGCCTACTTTGATTGTATCCCATAGTCTTCATGGTGTTAGAGAATCTGCCAAACTAGGCCCTTGGGGACTGCTTGAGTCCATAAAGAGCTTTCTTGAGTATGTGTACTTTCCCGGCATCTCCTTCTTGAAATCCTGGAGGCAAATCCATAAAAAATTCTTCTTCTAGGTCTCCATGTAAGAATGCATTTTTTACATCAAATTGTTGTAGTTTCCATCCAAAATAAGCAGCCAATGAAATAAGAATTCTCATCGTTGTCATCTTTGTCACAGGGGCAAATGTCTCAAAATAATCTATGTCATAAGATTGAGTATATCCTTTGTCCATCAACATAGCTTTATATCTTTTCAATCATTCAATGTCCCATCAGCCTTATATTTCACATTGAAAACCCACTTACAGCCTACCGGCATGACCCCCTTTGGGCGAGAAACAATCTCCCATGTCTAATTTTTCTTCAGTGCTCTCATCTCCTCCAACATGGCTTGCTTCCAGTTCTAATCTTTTAAAGCCTCATTTGCTGATTTAGGAACAATAATTGAATCCAATGATGCCAGGAAACCTTTGTGACTTGGTGACAGCCGATGATAGGACAAAAAATTAGCCAAGGGGTACTGGGTACAGCTTCTGACCCCCTTTCTAACAGCAATAGGAAGGTCTAGATCATCATAGATTGGGTTAGAAGGTTTTGGAACAAAAGACTATATAAATTCCTTACCTTCATTAGGATTAGATGGTGATGTTTGTTGAGAGTTTAGAGTGGGTTGTCTCCTTTTGAATACATAGAGAGATCCTTTAAACCTTACCGGCATCTGTTCTTGATGAGGAATGTCTGGTGCACTATTGTTTGACTGAGTTTGAGCAACTGGAGGAGATTGAGGGAACTGAGAGGCCACGAGAAACTGAGAGTGAGATTCGGGTAAGGCTGGAGCTAATTGCCGCTGTGGGACAGAGATTGGGGATGTTTCTAAGAGAGGAAGTACATCCCCACAAGAAGAAGAATGGTCACCATCAACTAAATTCTCTCCTTGGTGACCAGCCTTGGGTGAAGAAAAGAATGGTGTAGTCTCAACAAAGGTCACATCTTTAGAAGTGTAAAACTTCTTGGTAGGGGGATGATAGCATTTGTACCAGGAGAATATCCTAGGAAAATACACTTTAGCACCCTAGGATCAAGCTTGTCTCTATGTTGCTTGGGAACATGAACGAAAGAGACACAACCAAAGACTTTTAAGGGAAGAGGGGAACGCAAAGTTAGGTCCAGATAATGGGTAGACATAGATTGAAATGGTGACTGGTGATTGAGGATTTTGGTGGGTACTCGGTTTATCAAGTATGCTGTGGTAAGAATGGCTTCACCCCAAAAATGCTTAGGCACATGATGATGATGGAGAGGTGTTCAAGCAACATTAAGAAGATGTCTCATCTTCCGTTCAACCACTCCATTTTGCTGTAGAGTGTCGACATAGGAAGACTCATGGACAATCCCTTCTTGTTGGAAAAATTGATGCGAGTGATTATTAAAGTAATTCTTTGCATTATCAGTTCGAAATTTTTGAATAAAACAGTGAAATTGAGTGGAAATGAGCTTACAAAAATAGGGCACAATGGTTCCAATAGTCACTTTGTCTTTTAATAAGAAAATCCATGTCATACGAGTACAATCATCAATAAAAGAAATGAACCAACGAGCCCCAGAACAATTTGGTATTTTAGAAGGTCCCCAAATATTCTAATGAACCAAAGAAAAAGGCTTGGAAGACCTTTTATTACTAGTAGGATAAGACGCATGATGTTGTTTAGAAATTACACATACATCACACTAAAAAGCACTAGCATCTAGAGACTTAAACAAAGAAGGAAACATTGATTTTAAAAGAAGAAAAGGAGGGTGACCAAGCCTATAGTGTTGCAGCCAAATCTGAGCAGTAGGATTAGAGGAATTGAGAAGAGCTAGTAACCTTGGACAGCTGATTTCCAGTAGAGCAGCCTCTCTTGTGCACCAAAAAAATACAACCCATGTTGTTCCCTAGCAGCACTAATCATCTTGCCTGTCTTCAAAGCCTGAAATTCACACATATTAGGGGAAAAAATGGCAAGGCAATTCAAGTTATAAGCGAGCCGATGAATAGACACAAGGTTGGTGGATAGGTTTGGAACATGCAACACATTTTTGAGAGTAATATTGGGACTAAGGATGACTGTACCTTGACCTTTAATGGAAATTGAAGTTCCATTAGGGATAGTAATCTGTTTGGAAGTGATAATAGGCTCATAAGTGTCAAAAACAAACTGATTAGGGGTCATATGGTCAGTGGCACCCGAATCAAGGATCCAAATATCATTTTTATCAGTTTTAGGGACGGTAAAAGAGGTAGAATGTAAACAATTACCTTGCTGGGCAAATGCACTGTTTTCATCATGGATAGTCTTGAGAAAAGCCTTGAGTTTGTTGATTTCCTTAGCATTAAGCTGAGTAAGATTAGAAGTAGAGAAGATTTTGTCTTACCAGCTATGTCCTCCTCCTCATGCTCCTTGGTGGAAACATAAGCTTGATTGTTTTATGCCATGCTTCTAAATCCTCCCACCTTGCTTAGGACAACCTCTTTCCCATGGAGTTTGAAACATGTCTCTCGGGTATGTTTAGGTTTCTTACAAAAAGTGCACCACAGTCCCTCACGGTCAGTAGGTTTATTTTCTGATTTGCCTGCCTTAAATTGTGTTTCTTCCTTTTTATTTGAAACCATGGCTGACCCTTCTGTCCTATCTCATTGAGCATAACCCTTCTCCTATTTTCCTCACTTCTTGCAATAGAAAATACCTCATTCAAGGAAGATAACTTTTCCCTACCAAGGATCTGAATCCTTACTTGATCAAATTCATTATTAAGACCTGCTAGGAACTTAACAACTCGATCCCTCTCAAAAATTCGGTTAATAGTGGCAACATTAGTGCTGCACACCATTTTAATTTCTTGGTATTGGTCGAGTTCTAACCAAATCCCATTCATCTGATTAAAATACTCAGTCACAATTAAAAAGGCTTGGCAAGTATTGTTAATCGTTGTCTTAAGGTTAAAGATTATTGAGGCATGTTGAACCTTAGAGTAGGTTTGCTTTATGATGTCCCAAATTTCTTTAGCAGAAGCTAGAAACATATAGTTTTTACTAACCTCGGGTTGCATGGCATTCCATAGCCATGACATAATGAGGTAGTCCTCTATGTCCCGGGAGAGGTGAGGTGTCCAAGCTTCCCTCAACCTTTGAGTACAGTCCTCACTAGCTGTGCCCATTGTAGATAGTTCCTACCATCCAAACGATAGGAAAGATGCCCTAGCTCCAGTACCAGTACTAGCATTGGCAATCTGGTTCACCGGTGATGACTCTCTAGTTGTCATACCAAGTGTGACTTCTGAAACTTTTGACATGGTGAGTGATCGGCTAGATGGCAATGAAGGCCTAAGGGATCTAGCTGAAGAAAAAACAGAGGCGAGAAGGGTAGAGGCGGGTCTCTAAGAGATCGATCTAAAGGGAAGTAGTGCCGTCAAGACTAAGGGCAGCATAGATGTGCAATGAAGGCATGGTTAGGGTTAGGGTGCAAGGAGCGGCTCTGATACCATATAGAAAAATATTTCTTTACTTAATCATCAAAGGATGTACACGACCCTCTTTTATGAAGGGAGAATGAATACAAGAAAGGAAACAAAGAAGATACAAAGAAAGGAAAGCTACATATTTACAAAGGAAAACAATATACACAAACATTAGGAAACTTTCCTAAGACCAGATTAGGAAGTATCCTATTCTGGTTATAGAAACTTCCAAAGAGGCATGATCTCTTCTTCCCATAACTAGGCTGCCGTATCCTTACCATAACTAGGCTGCCATATCCGCTAACATTGGTAAATTGGCATTTTTGGCATTTCAATTAGTATGTTCAATTGGTATTAGAGTGTGGCATTTTGAAGTTGAGTTTGATAGGTTTTGAGTCTGTAAATTTATCTGATGCTTAATGTACAGGGTTGTCTTTGATAGCGTAAATTAGGTAAAGGTCAAAATTTGAAGTAGTTACAGTTTTAAGTGGTATAAAATTCTCATGCATACACATTTGGGATCCTGAACTTCAGATTGTAAGGAATTAAGTGAAATAAGTCTGGCATTTTTATTCATTATGTCTGCTGTTGCTGAAATATTTTACCATGAGGTAGGATATACTGTTAGGAGATTATCTGTATCTAAAGCCACATATATTGGAAGCCACTTTTTATTTTAAATGGAGCCTAGCTCTCTTTTAGATATTAATGCTGGTTAAGATGTGATCAAGATAATCATGGTTGACTCTTTGAGATAACAATAGAACATATGCATAGATGTTTTTCTTGGCTACGTGGATCATATGATAGTTCGGAGTGGTTTCTACTGAAAATAAGATACGTGAAACACGATTAAAATGGTTTAGTCATGCGAGAAGAAGACCAATAGAGGCTTCTATGAGAGTGGATGGATTGGAACAAGGAGCTAGAAAAAGAGGTAGAGAAAGACAAAGAAAACCTTAGTGAGAGACACTTAGGCATAATATTTGTTGTAAGTGCTTTATAGAAGATAAGGCCACAAATAGAAATGACTAGTGATCTAAAATTCATGTAGCTGAACCCACATAATGAGATAAAGACTTGGTATATTATTGTTGTGTGCATCATATGAGACAACAGTGATAAGATATGCTTGATTTGAAGGACAAAGCACTGAGATAATAAATCTTGATTGAAATCCAAATAGAACCAGTTATGGATATGGAAGTCATCTCCTTTGGTCCTGCCTTGGCATTTTATTCTAACATCTATTTTCTTTGTTTTCAGACTTCCCCTATTTTGGTGCATCTCAGTCATAGTTGTGTTTATATACAGTCAAGCATGAGCTATTCCCTTGCATTTGTAAAATGTGCAATGGCTTTTCTTTATAATTTTACTATTCGGATCTTTAGGGTACCACGAGGATGTCCATCATTTTGTTCAAAGTTGGTTCCACCACAGATATTGATTCAGGCTTTACCACTATCTTAAGGTGATATTGATTCATCTTAAGATGTTAGTTCTAATTTTAATGCTTATGATGCATGCATGGGCCAATGCTCTTTGTGTTGGTAAAAGTTAGAGCTGTAAGTGAGAGAATTTAGGGTTGATTCTTAGAGCCAGAGTTTTGGATTGCTTCAGTTGATCTCTTCTTGCATCCTTAGTTTCAGTGAGTAGTAGGAATTTACCCCTTTTTGTCCTTAAAAATGTACTTGAATGCTCTTTCTGGGAAAACTAGTCAAATAAACTGATCCTGTAATGTCACATACCTGTCTTCGCTTTCTCATGTCGTTTTGTTTATGATTCTTAACCTTATGTGATCTTTGGGCATCTTCTAGATTTATTTTTCATCTAAGCCATTACTTAGGGAATCTATATGTTTGGTCTTTAGTGTATTTACTAGTCCTAGAAAATGGTAGTTATGTAAAACCTGTTGGAGAATGAAAAAGCTTTGTGGTGATATTTCATATCCTTGCACTTCTTTTTAAGCCGTGTTAGTTTTTCTTTTTAGGTATTGGGATCCATATTACTATAGGAGGCAAAGAATACGGGCAGATGGAGATGGGATGAACTTCATTGAATCTGTAAGGGATATATCGAATTTTCTTTTTTATGTTTTACTAGTTGCTACCAACTTAAAGACAAAATATGACTTAACCTTTGAATGTTTTCTAGGTTTTCTCATTTGTGTTTGGAGATGGTGATCCAAATCAAGGTATTGAAGAAAAGCGGTGGAAGTTGGTAATAATTGAGCACTGAATTCAGTGGTCCGTTGCTTTTGATGTTCCTGTTTCAACTTATGGGTTTTGTTTTCCCATGTTTTCATGTGGCCATTTTGATCCATGCAACTATTTTAACTCTCTGAGAAGCATCCTCATTGGTCCCTAAATCCTTGTTGATTATTGAACTGAAGTGACAGAATTAGTCAGTCTTATTTATCTCTTCTGACAATAATATTTTGATATATTTCTTTTCTAGTTTAAGAGAACCTTTATTTCCTTCAAGCAGGCAGATTTAAAGCCTTTCTGTTTAGGCAAGGCTTTACATGAGATTTGATGGACGCTCATGTGAATGAGCTTTATTTGTAAGGTGGTGTTTAGTTCAGTGAAGTGCTGCATTTCCTTGGGAATGTGTTTAGTGTATGAGGGAGTAAGGAAATTTGAAGGACCAGTTTTCCTTGATTAATTATTTTGTAGCCATTTTCAGAAGAAAAGCAGGGGTCCATAAAGTTTCTGAAATTTTATTTTGGACTTAGGTTGGTGCCCAGAAAATTTATCTTGAATTTGTAAAGTGTCCTATAGCCACACCAATCATATTTGTTGATACATATTCAAAATGCAACTTATATATTTTTTTAGAGCTTTTGTAGGATTTATCCATTTCTCCATATCATGAGTGTTTTGGGATAATTACACTACATATTTGAGATCCCACAATTTTTCTAAAACATTAAGCTATATTAGGAATCAGGCTCAATTATGTACATCAAGCTGTACATATTTCCCTTACAGAAAACTTTGTCTGGCATGACAGACTAAACCATGGTGTACTAATACAAAAGAATAAGAGTTCATGATAAACATGAATGATGACTAACCAAACTTCAACCTGGAACCTCTTGGAGGCACATAACCAAAGTGCATCAACACAAACTAAACAAGAATGTGACAGGCCATCGGTGTATCGGACCTACCAAAGACGCCGCAAGCATGGAGGATAGAATAGGGAATCAGCACATGCAGGTGTAACAACCAGCATGTGCGCAGGGGGGGTAGAATTGTAATCCGCATGCTGAGGAAATAATCAGCATGTGCAAGAGAATTCAGTTAGAGAGGAGCAGAGGAGAGGTATAAATAGCTAAGAAGAAGAGAGAGATAGTAGGCTGATTTTTGGTAGAGAATTCTGGAAAGTGAGGGCCTCTCGAATGCTCTTAATTGTTCTCGTTCTTTGCTGGTAATTTCTAAAAGCTATTGATATTGGGTCACAATATTGGATAACTATCGGGTATCTCATCAATTTGATATCAGAGCACTGTCGATCCTCATGGTGAACTTAACGAAGAGAGTGAGTGATTTGGAGTCGAAGATGGAAGGCATGCAAAGGGGAGTTGAAGCGATGAGAGGGGATATCCAGGCGATGGAACGAAATGTGGCGATGATGGTCAAACAGTTCGCCTTCATGCGAACGAAGTGGGACGAGCAGGAGCGAGAGAGGAAGAGCAAGTCCAAGGAGGGAGAAGGACCTTTGGAATTCACCTTGGATTCCGAAGTAACTGTTGGAATTGTGGGCGGCCGCAACTTGGAAGGAGGAATCGGGAGTGGGTGCCAGTCAAAAATACAAGGAAGGAGGCTAGAAATGCTCATATTCGAAAGAGAGAACCCATATGAGTGGATTTTTCAAGTGGAGAGGTATTTTGTGATCAATCAATTAACAGAGGAGGAGAAGATAGACTCTGCCGCACTGTGCTTTGAAGCCGCTGCTCTAGCTTGGTTTCAATGGGAGTCAAGGCGAAGAGGAATTCGGAGTTGGGAAGGCTTGAAGCAAGGAATTTTGGGCAGGTTTCGCTCCACTCAAGAAGGGTCGTTGGAGGAGCGTTTCTTGGCTCTTCGGCAAGAGGGGACTGTCAAGGAGTATAGGTTGATGTTTGAGACGTTGGTCGTGTCTGTGCTAGATGTTCTTCAGGCACTTTTGGAAGGCCAATTCCTAAACGGTCTCAAACTAGAGATAAGAGCTGAGATCAAGGTGTTGCAACCCTGAGGGCTAGATCGTATCTTGACAGTGGCTCAAAATATTGAGGACAAGAACTCTGCACTTCAAAACTACTTAATAGGATCACCAAAGAGTGGGTACCCTTTGGCACCTTCGATCACCACCCGGATGTCCTCCGTACCAACGAAGAGTTCGGGTTCCTCCCAAAAATCCGTGACCCAAACGGGACCTCGGTTTCACACCTTTGGAATTGTCGGGAGCTTCCCTTTTAAACGGCTTAGTGAGGCTGAATGGAAGCCCAAGCGAGAGAAGGGCCTTTGTTTTCGTTGCGATGAGAAGTATTCGATAGGTCATAGATACAAAAACAAGGAGCTCTAGGTTGTGATGATCCATGACAAAGAAATAGGAGAGGTTGGAGGAGAGGAGGAAACATTGGAGGGAGGTGAAGAAGAATAGGTGTGTGGGGGGGAAGTGATCGAGTTATCCATGAATTCGGTTGTGAGATTGACTACACCACAAACGATGAAGCTAAGAGGACACATAGAAGGGCAACTGGTAGTGGTTCTTGTGGATGGAGGAGCAACCCACAACTTCATAGCATCCGAGTTGGTGCAACGATTAAGTTTGTCGAGGATAGAAACTGCTGGATATGGGGTGATAATGGGAACCGAGATGGCTGTGCAAGGAGTGGGAATTTGCAAGGGTGTGAAACGAATCCTTGGTAACCTGCAAATAGTGGAAGATTTCCTTCCACTAGACTAGGGAGTTCCGATGTCATCCTTGGCATGAAGTGGCTAGCTTCGATGGGAAAAATGAGCGTGGATTGGAGAAACCTAACCATGAAGTTCCAGGTTGGTGGAATGGCTGTGACTTTGCAGGGTGACCCTAGTTTAAGTAAGACGTTAGTCTCCCTGAAGGCTATGATGAAGGCATTTAAAGAAAATAGGGAGGGAGTACTGTTGGAAATAGGAAGCGTGACTGTCGAGCTCAATGAATTGCAGGTGGGTTTGCCTCGGGGTTTGGAGGAAGTGTTGGCTGAGTTCGAGGGGGTTTTTGCCAACTTGGAGGGACTGCCACCCACCAGAAACAAGGACCATGCCATCAACCTCTTACCCGACACTACTCCAGTTATTGTTCGGCCTTACTGCTACCCTTATCTTAAAAAAAATGAGGGTGCGTGAGATGTTAATAGCTGGAATTATACAACCAAGTGTCAACCCCTATTCTAGCCTGGTGCTGCTTGTGAAAAAGGATGGAGGGTGGCGATTTTGTGTAGATTATCGGGCCTTGAACAAGGTAACGGTCCCCGACAAGTTCCCAATTCCAGTCATTGATGAGATGCTAGATGAATTACATGGGGCTACAGTTTTCCCGAAGCTGGATCTCAAATCTAGTTATCATCAAATTCAAGTCAAGGCGGGGGATGTTCCAAAGACTACATTTTGAACACACAAGGGCCACTATGAATTCCTCATCATGCCCTTCGGATTGACGAATGCACCGGCCACCTTCCAATTCTTAATGAATGTCATATTTAGGGAGTATTTAAGACGATTTGTATTAGTATTTTTTAACGATATATTGATTTACAGTCGTGATTTTGAACAACATGTGCAGCAATTGCGCTGTGTTCTGAAGGTGTTGGCTGACAATCAGTTGTTTGCAAACAAGAAAAAATGTTCATTCGAGCAATTGGAGGTTGAGTATCTAGGCCACGTCATTTCCCAACAAGGTGTGTCAATTGATCGTTGCAAGGTGCAAGCCATGATAGATTGGCCCACACGCACAACTTTGAAGGAATTGAGGGGGTTCCTCAGTCTCACGGGGTACTATTGGAGGTTTGTAAGAGATTATGGCAAGATGGTGTGGCCCCTCACGGAGATATTAAGGAAGAATAATTTTTTCTAGGATAAGGAAGCTGAGCAAGCCTTCCAACGACTCAAGACAGTGATGGTATCTCTTCCGGTTCTAGCACTATCGGATTTCGATCAGCCATTTGTCATTGAATCTGATGCTTCAGGGCAAGGATTGGGGGCGGTGTTAATGCATAATCACAGGCTTGTTGCATATTTCAGTCATGCTCTTAAGCCTTTGAAGAGAAAAAAATCAGTTTACGAAAGGGAGCTGATGGCCATGGTGTTTGCAGTTCAAAAGTGGAGGCTACCTTTTGGGAAGAAAGTTTGTTGTGAGGACAGATAAAAAAAGCCTGAAGTTTTTGTTGGAACAACGATTGGTGAGCCCGGAGTATCAAAGATGGATGATGAAGTTGATGGGGTTTCAATTTGAGATACACTATCACCTCGGGTTAGAAAATAAGATAGTAGATAGCCTCTCGAGAATCAGTCACTCGGTAGCCTTATTAGCCTTAATGGTTCCAAAGGTGGTTCAATTAGACCAGTTGGCCCAAGAAATGGAAAAAGATGCCTACTTACAAGGTATTATAAGGGAGCTGCAGCATGACCCTTCTTCCCGATCAGTTTTCCAACTTGTGGATGACTAGCTCCTTTACAAGGGGTGGTTGTTCCTGCCTAAGGGTTCTTCCCTAATTCCATTATTACTCCATGAGGGTCATGATGGAAGTGTTGGAGGCCATTCAGGGTTCTTGAAAACGTATAAAAGAATTGTAGCAAATGTGTATTAGCCCGGCTTGAAGCGTGACATACATCAATATGTGAGCAGTTGTGATGTTTGCCAACAAAATAAGTATGAATCCTTAACACCGGGGGGACTTCTACAGCCTCTTCCTATTCCAGATCAGATTTGGGATGATATAACCATGGATTTTATTAAGGGTTTACTAAGGTCGGAGCCATATAAACTCTATGCTGGTGGTGGTGGACAGACTTAGTAAATATGGACATTTCATTGGTCTCAAACATCCATTCACAACAGGAGGAGTGGCAGGGATTTTCAACAAAGAAATAGTGAGGCTTCATGGCATGCCCCAGTCTATTGTTTCAGATAGAGACAAGGTATTCATGAGCCGTTTTTGGGAGGAGTTCCGGCTCCAAGGTACTAAAATTAATCGCAACACGGCCTACCACTCACAAACGGAGGTCCTCAATAGGACCCTTGAGACGTACTTACATTGTTTTGCGTCATCGAAGCCTAAGGGATGGTAAATGTGGCTGTCGTGGGCTGAATTATGGTATAACACCTCATACCACACTACTTCAAAGGTAACTCCTTTTCAAGCAGTGTACGAGAGGGAACCGCCAACCTTGATGAGATTTGACAAGGGAACTACTCCCGTGTCTATAGTGGAACAACAGTTGATGGAGTGGGATCAAGTTCTAGAAGAGCTCAAGAACCAACTATCAAGAGCTCAAGCTATCATGAAGAAGGGAGTTGACCGGAAAAGAAGGGATGTTTAGTTTGCTATGGGTGACTTCATCTATTTGAAACTAAGGCCATACCGAAGGAAGATACTGCCTGTCCACCCTAATGAGAAGTTGGCTCCTAAGTTCTATGGGCCATTTGCAATTGAGTAGAGGGTTGGGTTAGTGGCTTACAAACTAACGCTACTGGCGCACTACAATATTCACCATGTTTTTCATGTGTCACAGCTAAGAGAGGCAAAGGGAGGGGTGGAAGCAAGGGTGGAGATTCCCCACCAGCTGAGTGCAGACCTAAAAATGAGGGTTGAACTAGAAGCGGCACTAGGAGTTCGGCTTGGAAGGGGTACTAGTTTGCGTGGGCTAGATATCTTGATCCAATGGAAGGGTTTACCCCCATTAGAGGCAACCTAGGAGCCCTACAACATGATACAACAACAATTTCCTACTTTTCACCTTGAGAAAAAGGTGAAAGTGCGGGAGGGGAGTAATAATAGGTCATCGGTGTACCGGACCTACCAAAGACACCACAAGCAGTAACAAGCATGGAGGATAGAATAGGGAATCAGCACATGCAAGTGTAACAACCAGCATGTGCGTGATAGGATATTGATAATAATCTAGCTTGAATTACTGATAATCTAAAGGAATTACAAGGCTGCAAATTAACAAAATGAAAGAAAATTAGACATTTGAGAGGTCCACGCTCTCCCTCTATATTCACCAAAATATTCTCTGTCTTCTACTCCATTTGCTTCTCTATTTATAGGAATTTGTTGCCTACACATGCCCCCCCCCTTCGCTCTTCCCATTCTACCCCTTAACTGAATTTGTAATCTACACAGGCACCAATTGGCCTTCTCCCATTTCAGTATCCCTATTCTGCTCTTATTTCTTACGTCTTTGATAGTGAAATGTTATGGGCTGCCTATCAGTGCGCAGGGGGGGTAGAATTGTAATTCGCATGCTGAGGGAATAATCAGCATGTGCAGGGGAATTTGGTTAGAGAGGAGCAGATGAGAGGTATAAATAGCTGAGAAGAAGAGAGAGATAGTAGGCTGATTTTTGGTAGAGAATTCTAGAGTGAGGGCCTCTCAAATGCCCTGAATTGTTCTCGTTCTTTGCTGGTAATTTCTAAAAGATATTGATATTGGGTCACAATATTGGATAACTATCGGGTATCTCATCAAAATGCACAACAAAGAAGAGTGATTATGGACAAATACATATAACAGGAACCAGGCAAAAGCTTTATTTGTTAGGAAAATGACATTATACAGCATATGCATATACTTTTACCATCTCTGTTCATGTTAGATCTTAAAGTTCTGAGAATTACTATGTTTGTGTGTATGCATGTGTTCTATCTTTGTCTCCATCTATTTATCTGCTTCTTAGGCTGTGGTTGTTACTGCCACGTGTCTGGGCGAGATATTTGTGGCAACATAGTGGACCACCTAATTATTCTGCATGCATAATTTGTGTAATTCACACAGCTTCCAGTGTAGACTATTATGAAGGGCTTACATGTTGTAACACCCAGTAATCCTAGTGTTATGAGGATGAGAAAGGAAGTAAGAAAACTTTCAAAAATACCCTTGAAAAGGTGATGGATCCTTGAGAATGAGGGTGCCCTATGAGAGAGATATTTTGGTAATTTGGATAGTGAAGTCCAATAAAGGGTATTTTGGTAAATTGAAAATAATTCCTATGTGGAATTAGATGAGTAAGCGAATTAAATCCCAATTTACCTGATCAACTTCGATCAAATTAACCACAACTACGTTAGCATCCTTTAGCAAGGAGCATCACCACACATCTTGTTATCACACCATAAGATATCACCCAATCGATTCACCAACCTTTTGTTACCATGATAACAAAGGCACTATCACGATACTTCAATCCTCACGGAAGTTTAGGTCTGGCTCAGGCATAACCTACAACATACCCCAGGTCTTCGAGGTCTAATCGTCTCCACTACAGACAGGTTACTCCACGTAGAGGGCTGCAGTCCCTCCTGTGGACTAACCGTCTGTATTCAGTGGTCCCTAGCATTAGACCCGTCACTGATAGGCGTCAACCATAGCGTTATTCCCACGTTAGACTCGTTTCTTTTCCCTGGGTTTCTTTCTCAACAATCTCGAGACGCTAAAACGCCACAATATTCGCTAAACCGCCTCAACATCGCTTATTACTTGTAGCTGAGTTGTGGAACTGACTACAGCTTTCGCCACCCCTACCGTGCATCTCGCAAATCTTTAACCCCTGACCATCTACATAATCACTGTGTTGTCCTGTGCTTTAGGCAAGCCAACACCTGGTCATCATCACCGTGTCACTCCCATACACTGGCCCAACACTGGTTCCCCATCGTGTTGCCCTGTGCTTCAGAGAGCTAACACCTAATCATCATTACCGTGTTGCTCCCTTACTCTGGCCCAACAACAGTTTCCAACAGCATGGCTCAGATCCATCACTGTTTTGCTTCGCACCCGTAGCCATCACACCACTAAGCTTCCTACTCGGCTACAATTCCATCGGGACGTTACTGCATTCCATGATTCCTCTATAGGGCTACTCTAACTGCCTCATCCTTTGTAGGAGACTCTTGGTCTCACCTGACTAAATTGCTCAGGCCCATGGGCCACTTGCTCTTAACATGAGCCAACTCATTAGTCCTCTGCCACACGGTCCATAGCATCAGATCCGTCACATCGAGCCTTGCACCCATAGCATCAAGCTACCTAAAGCCTCCCCGAGCTACGATGGTTCCACCACCATCTTACCAAAGCCATCTCTTACCGCTTAAGAGACTCTCAAACCACTTCACATTTTGAGGCCTCATGATCTTACCCCACAAGATCATACCTCATGGCTCTCACTCAACATTTGAAAGCTCCAACTTTCCATGATAATGGATCCAAATCCATCATGATTCATTTCACCACCTAGCTCATCCCAAAGCTTGATTATCTATGGTCTCTCAATCCACAACCGACATGTTGAGCCTACCTCAAGCTCTGGCACCCATAACCATAGAGCACCTACCATTACCCTCCAGGTAAATTGAGACCTCTCGTCTCTCCTTGCACACTCATGAATGCATTTAGTCACGATGCCCAGCTGGGCCTTCCAGCACGCCTCGCTCAGGCTCCCATGTCTTGGAATATAAAATTCGCCCATCACGTCCCTACCCACTTGGCATCCAAAGTTGGCATTTCTTGCGCTCGCATAACCCACGGATGTCTTGTTGCTACAATTCATTACCCTCAGCCCACACACTGTTCATACCCTTCATTGGGTGACCTTCGCGTCTCCCATCAAGGGTCTCGTGACCTTAGACGTCATCCCGACCCTAGGCATCATAATGAGGGTCTATTCACCTCTCATCTCCCGACCTTAGGCGTTCCGCCCAACCCCAAGCGTCAATGAGAGTTTAGATTGGCCCCTCATCCATCAATCACATGAACGGTCACTTGGCCTTTCCTAACCAGGACTTCCAATCTCATGGCTCCCACGCGCATATCTACGCATGCCCAACTCCTTTATCCCAAATCTAGATTCTTCTGGATTCCAGCTCGACTCACTTGGGATTTCCATCTCATACAAACACCCGCTAGGGTCCATTTGCCACACACCTATCATTTCTTAGGATATATCCCGTTTCATCATGAAACCAACTAGAGTCCACTCATACCCTAGGCATGTCCCCTCTGGGATCGCCATAGCGATACAATCACATGGCACCATATGCATCCCTCATGCATAACACACACCCGACTCCCCTTGGAGTCTTTCTGCAAGCTACCAACGTCATGCCTACCCTAGCCATGACAGGCATATGCTTCACATGCTCGCTCCACCTGGAATCTTTCTAGAAGCAGCATTATCTTACTCCCTTCTTGGAGTTGGTCATACAACCCGACGACAACTCTTTTCCTTGAGATTCGAGCTAATTTCAGCTTTAGCTCACCCTATTTCAAGCACACAACCCTTAGCACACCATCTCTAAGGGAACAACTCTATTCCCTCATACATTCTTGACCATCTCCCTGTCAGATCTTAAATCTGGCAATAGCTCTCGCTGCAATTCAGACGGAATTGTGCGCGAAGAAAACACCCGAAGGCAGTGAAAAGTGAGGGGAAGAAATAGAGATAAAGAAAGAGAGAAGATCAGAAGAGAGATAGGTGAGGGAAATGTGATTCAATTCGTATTTTCTGATGAACGTAAAGTAAAAAGAGTTGGCTTATATATCCTCCTCAAAGAGGCGCCAACATTTGAAATATAATCAGCTAACTACAGCTTCTACACACTTCTAACTCCAACTGCCTACTTCCCTTATTACTCTATTACCCCTGCAACTAACAAACCCCCTTGTCCCTGTCCGTGACAATTCCCCTCCCCTTCAGATTCTTCTTGTCCCTAAGAAGAGATTTAGAGGAGTCCAACTGCCCTTGGAAATTGCTGGAGTAGGTCTGGGAGATATTCTCAGGTGTTGTTTTTCGGATGGAGGTTGGACCAGCAGACGAGCACCTGGGTGAGGGGAAGATTTTGTCTGTAAATCACGTGTTTGTCCACGATGGCGATAGGTTCAGCTAGCTGTTGTGATGCTGGAGCAACCGGAGGAAGAGATGCGCTCACCGGGTTAGTACCATGAGATAGTTTGAGGAGAGAGACGTGGAAAATAGGATGAATAGAAGTCTCTGCTGGAAGTTGTAAGCAGTATGCTGTTTTGCCCACCCAAGCTAACACTTCATACGGCCCATAGAATTTAGGACTAAGTTTAGAGGTGGCCGCCTGTGAAAGAGTCTTCAACTGAGCATGCCGCAATTTAAGATAGACCCGATCCCCAATTGAAAAGCTTCAGTCACTTCGTTTTTTGTCAGTGTATTGCTTCATGCGATTTTTGGCGTTCGCCCATTCTCGTTTTAATGTCTGCATCACTTGTTGCCGCTGAGTGAGATAATCATCCACGGTGGCTACTAAGTGAGGTCCCCCACTGACCGGAAGTAATGGTGGTTTGTAGCCAAATAAAGCCTCAAACAGGGTCATTTTCAATGATGAATGGTAGTTGGTGTTGTACCACCATTGTGCCAGGGGCAGCCACTTGTGCCACCCGATAGCCTGCACCAAGCACACACACCTAAGGTAGGTCTCCAGGCATTGATTTACACGTTCTGTCTGTCCATCCGTTTCCGGATGATAGGCCGAGGACATATGGAGCTTGGTCCCCAAAGATTTCATCAGCTCCTTCCATAAGAGGCTAGTAAAGACTTTGTCGCGATCGGAAACAATGACGCGAGGCAAGCTGTGTAATTTTCCAACCTGATCCAGGAACACTCGCGCCGCTTCCTGGGCTGTGAAGGGGTGAGTGAGGCTTAGGAAATGGTTGTATTTGGTGAGTCTGTCCACGATTACCAATATGCAATCTTTACCTTTTGACTTGGGTAATCCTTCTATGAAGTCCATATTGATGCTAGCCCAAGCTTGCTCCGGTTGAGGCAATGGTTGCAACAGCCCTGGCGGGTGAATGTTCTCATTTTTACAGTGGCTACAAATGTCACAATTCCTAATATAACTCTGCACAGCCTTCTTCAACCCCGACTAATAGAACAATTGTTGTACTCGATTATATGTGCTTTGGACCCCCGAATGGCCTTTTACGGGTGAGTCATGCAAAGCTGTTAGGATCTTTCTACATAGCAGCTCGTCATCCCCGATCACCAACTTCTCTTTGTAGCGTAACAGCCCATTCCTTAGCGAATAACCTGGTTTGCTCGTGGGGTCTAATGTTAGTTGTTCCATTAGATCCCTGGTCCACTCCGTGTGCACGTAGCTAGCTACGACCTCTAGGTGCCATTCTGGTATAACAGAAGTCATGGCTACCGCTGTTCCTTCCTCCATATAGCGGGAGAGGGCATCTGCT
Source organism: Diospyros kaki (assembly GCA_036245055.1). Taxonomy (NCBI): domain Eukaryota; kingdom Viridiplantae; phylum Streptophyta; class Magnoliopsida; order Ericales; family Ebenaceae; genus Diospyros; species Diospyros kaki. Next base: position 36,054,441 of record BSEG01000007.1, read on the forward strand.
ACCTTATTCTCGTGTCCCTTCCTGTATTGAATAGTGTAATCAAGCCCCATGAGTTTAGACATACCTTTCTGTTGGAGGTGTGTGTAACTTCTGTTGCAATAGGAATTTCAAGCTTTCATGGTCAGTGCGAATCACGATCTTACTCCCTTCTAAGTAATGCCGCCATTTGTCGACGGCTATCAATACCGCCAAGAGTTCCTTCTCGTACACACTAAGACCGAGGTGCTTTGGAGCTAAAGCCTGGTTGATGAAAGCTATAGGCCTTCCCCCTTGAGCCAACACTGCTCCCACTCCATAGTTGTTGGCATTGGTTTCCAAAACAAACGGTTGATTAAAATCGGGAAGGGTCAATGTAGGGACCTCACACATGGCTTTCTTCAGTAGCTCAAAGGCATTTTCAGCTGCTTCATTCCAATGAAACCCATCTTTTCTGAGTAACATCGTGAGTGGCTTGCTGATGATGCTGTAATTTTTAACAAACCTCCTGTAATAACCCGTGAGACCCAAGAATCCGCGTAAACTTTTCACGGTTGTTGGCCGAGGCCAGCCATTCATAGCAGCAATCTTTTGGGGGTCAGTGCTCACCCCCTTCTCCGATATAACATGGCCCAAATATTCCACTTGGGTTTGTGCGAAGGCACATTTGGACTTCTTGATAAACAACTTATTGAATCTAAGGATTTGCAAGGTTAACCGTAAATGCTCTATGTGTTTGGGGAAGCTGGGACTGTAAATTAGAATATCATCAAAGAAAACCAAAATAAATTGGCAGAGATACGGTTCAAAAACCTGGTTCATGAGGGCTTGGAAAGTTGCTGGTGCGTTAGTTAAACCGAAAGGCATAACAAGGAATTCGTATTGTCCTTGGTGAGTCCTAAAGGTTTTTTGTGGATATCTTGAGGATTCATACGGATTTGGTGATATCCGGAACGGAGGTCGAGTTTGGAGAAAACTTTGGCTCCATGTAGCTCGTCTAGTAAGTCCTCTATGATAGGGATAGGGAACTTATTTTTTATGGTCAGGGAGTTGAGTTGGCGGTAGTCTATACAAAACTACCAACTGCCATCCTTCTTCTTGACTAAGAGGAGAGGAGAGGCATAAGGGCTAAGGCTGGGTCGAATAACTGATTGCTGAAGCATTTCTTTGATCATGCGTTCAATCTCTGCCTTTTGTTTTGGGGGATACCGGTAGGAATGAACGTTAACTGGTTCTGAATTGGGTTTTAGGGTTATGGTATGGTCAAATGGTCTGGGAAGGGGTAGAGCTTTCGGTTCCTCAAACAAATCCTTAAATTCATCTAAGAGTTTATCAAGTAAGTCCAGTTGAGTTACCTCCCACGGAATGGAGCCCTGTTTTGTTGCTTCCAGTTTGATTTTTCCCCCACAATCCAGCTCGTCCTCCTCCTGCTCAATTGTTTGTATTGAGAACAATTGAGCCACCTGTGTCCACTTACTCTTGAATAGCTTATGTAGCAGTTTGCCTGAAATGAGTTTACAAGTTCCCGCCTCGGCACCACCAGTGATAGTCATTCGTTTCCCTCCTTTGTCGAAAGTGACTTCCATCTTCTTAAAATCAAAGCAAATGGGGCTCACCTCCCTCATCCAATCCACGCCTAAAACCATATGACAGCCTCCTAACCGAAGAAGTCTTAGGTCAACTTCGAAGTCCTCCCCCTGCATCTGCCAACAAAATCCCATGCAAGCAGACTTACAAATCACCTTCTGTCCATTAGCCACCGTAACTGACAATGATAGAGTCCCCGTAAGTTGACAATGGAGCCTCTTAGCCACCCTTTCATCCAAGAAGCTATGTGTGTTTTCGCTGTCAATGAGTATAGACAAGTCATCCTCCTGTGCCTTACCGTCTACTTTTATGATTTTACTTGTGGATACTCCCCTCAGTGCATGGAGAGAAATCTCCATTTTCTCTTCATCTCCCTTGTTCCCTTGGGTATCAGCTTCTTCCACTTCTTCTTCCCCATCCTCTGTACCTTCTAGCAACAGCAATTGGCGTTTGCATTGATAGCCTGGCGTATATTTGTCTCCACACCTGAAACAGAGCCCAGCTAACCTCCTCTGTTCTCTCAAATTGTTCCCTAACGATGGGGATGGAGCTGGCAGAGCTAGCGCCTTCCCATTTGATCCCCCTATTCCTCCTTCCTTGTTCCACCCCCTGTTACTCAGTTGACTATGCACTTGCCAACCTCTACCAACCCCTCTTTGCTTCTTTGATAAGGCCTCTACCGCCAATTCTTGCAACTTAGCACACTCAATAGCCTGCTGTACTGTTTTTGGTTGGAACATTTTCACTATGGGCCAGATTTCCTCGTTCAAGCCACTAATGAAGCTTGACACGAAGTAACCTTCAGTGAGTGTGGGATTGGAAATTAACATGAGTGCCTTCAATTCCTCAAACTTCTGTTGGTAGAATTGCACCGATCCACCTTGTTTCAGCTTATTAAATTCCTCTACTATGTCTAACATTCCTTTCTCCCCAAATCTCCCACACATCCCTTCCACAAATTCTTCCCAAGAACACTCGTCTCTCACTCCCATCCACCCCTGGTACCATGCATCCCCCGCATCATTAAGGTAGGCTGTAGCCGTTGTTACCTTCTGTTGTTCGGCCACGTTATAGAGATGAAACACCCTCTCACAACGCCTCAACCACCATCGCGGATTCTGGCCATCAAATAAGGGAATCTCCATACGCGGCATCAACGTTCCGCTCTGGTTCGATCCCTGTGCTACGCCTGATCTCCTGACGCCCGCGATTTCCTCTATCATTGGTCGCTCTGCTTCCAACTCCGCAGAGCCCTCCGATCTGCCATTACCCCCTAGATCGTTCAGGATTGGTTCCGAATGCTCCCTCGGAGGAAACTCTGGAGAGATTCGTACCTAAGTTTGGCGCGACAACATCAGCATGAACTGATGCATGTGATCCCAGAGAGTTTGGTTCTGTTCTCTCATTTGCTCCTCCAATCGAGCAATCTGTGATCAACTCTCTTCCCGCCAAACATTCATCGCTCCATCGATCCTTCTTTCCACCAAACTTTCAAACGTGTCCATCCGATTCTGCATCTCCGACACTGACGCAGTCACCTGCTGGAGCTGCGCTTCCATATGCTTCATTCGAGTACCGTCTGCCATAGCCTTCCCGATCGCCCACGAACGTACTCTGATACCAAATTGTCAGATCTTAAATCTGGCAATAGCTCTCGCTGTAATTCAGACGGAATTGCGCTCGAAGAAAACACCCGAAGGCAGTGAAAAGTGAGGGGGAGAAATAGAGATAAGGAAAGAGAGAAGATCGGAAGAGAGATAGGTGAGGGAAATGTGATTCAATTCGTATTTTCTGATGAACGTAAAGTAAAAAGAGTTGGCTTATATATCCTCCTCAAAGAGGCCCTAACATTTGAAATACAATCAGCTAACTACCGCTTCTACACACTTCTAACTCCAACCACCTACTTCCCTTATTACTCTATTACCCCTGCGACTAACAAACCCCCTTGTCCCTATCCGTGACACTCCCCAACATAGGGATAAGCCCTAAGCCCTTCCCGGATTAGCTCTACCTCGGGCTCACCTTGCCCCATCATGATTCCTACCATGACTCGGCTTTGTGTTCACACGAGCCTTAACACTTCAATCACAAGGAACTCTTATCCTTAGAGAGCTTCATATACCCCAAATTTCCACATTCGAGTTCTCGACACCCTCACCCATACTTGGGCTTTGACTCTTCTTTACTCGACCCGTATATCTCTTACGAAACATCATCTCAAACCCTGATATTTTCCTATTCCTATAACAGGAATATCCGAACACTCCATTCTTATTGCCACAAGCCTCAATGCTCCGACCCAACTCCTAGGGTCCTCGATCACTTGTGGTCCTACTACCAAGGTCTTTACATCGACCTTTAACCACATTTCTCCAAGCATCCTCCACTTGATGCTCTAACCATCGCTCTGATACCAAACTGTGATGCCCCCTTCCCACTTACGGGTGCCACTCGTGAGCAATTATCCGAATTGCCCACCTGCCCGGCTTTGGTGAAGGGCGGACCATGTTTCAAGACAAAACGCCCTAGGTGGGAACTAGGCTCGTCCTTCCCTTCCCTCAACCCCAGGATTCACTAGCAGAATTGGGCTTAACCACACCGCACTTGACTAAAAAGAAAATCTTATTAAGATGCCCAATTGCTATTTTCTCATTTATATTTAATTTTTTTTCCATCCAAGAATTTCACCGGGCTCCAAAAATCCACCATTTCAATCCATACATTGATTGATTACTAATTTTGGAGGAAAAACTCAAAAATTTTCATTTTTTCAAAATTCGGCATTTATCTCCAAAAATGCCCAAAAAATCTTTTTATTTTGAAAATTCCTCCGGGGCCCAAAATCAATTAAGAAATGCCTCAAAATCCCCCAAAATTCCAAATTTTTTGAAAAAAATTGGCCGGCGGGGACTATTGGTGCTCCCAGGGTCCGCGCAGGTCCCCACAGTGCGCTGACCGCGTGTGCATGCCGCCCGCGCGCCTTCTGCTGCCTGCTGTGGCCCCCTGCGGGCCACGCGTGGGCCCCGACAGCTGCTGCTACTGCCTCCACTGCTTTTTCTCTTTTTTTTATTTTTTTATTTGGGCTTCCTAACCCAAACTTTCCAAAAATTAAATTAAATAAATACACTTCACATTCATTCAATTTTTGCCTCTATTTTTCCATAATTAAGGCTTAAACAATACTCTTGATGCTTCCACAACATACATCAAACACCCACTATTTTTCCAACAAAAATCATATGATTTAACTTCTTGGTGCTTCCCACAACACACACCAAAATGAGACTTTCACCCAACCTAGGCTTCAACATGCCATAAGCCAATATCTCATTTCAATTTAAAATCAAAACTACAAAAAGAAAATGCACCCATAGCCTTAGGCTTAAACAAGCCATTACCAACCAAATACATTACATTACATAAATCAAATGCAACATGGTAGGCTTCCCTAAGCCATACAATACACTTGAATCTTCATTTCCATGCTTCCACAAGCCATTCCACTTTGTCTTGATTTTTTTCCCATGCTTTCACAACCTATATATGAGGGTAAAACCTCATGAGCTATTAAGCTCAATAAGGGTGCAATGCATAATAAATACGAATATAACCATGTTTATGTATGCCAAATGCATGCAAATGAGGCTAGGTCCATCCATCCTCACAACCTGTTAGCAAATGAGTTGATTTGTCCTGATATTATTTCCTTTTCTTGGTTGATTGATTGTAAATTGTAATATTTTATTTGATTGTAAATTGTAGATTAGAATCTTTTATTTTAAGCAGCTTCTAATTTGTTTAAGGAAGATTGCTAAGTTAGAGAGTTGCCTAACTCATTTAGGCTAACTTAGGAAGGTATCCAACTTAGGAGATATCCTAAACTTGGCAACCTCTCTGTATATATGTTGTGTTCGGTTCGGCTATGTTGAATAGATTGGAAGTTTTTCCTGATCTTTGACATGGTATCAGAGCCTTAGGGTTTCGGTGATTGTTTGTAGCCGAGATACCTTGATCCATTTTTTCTTCCAACCATAGTATGGGCAACGTTGGAGAATCGGAAGGTACAACTGAAGTCACAGCCACAGGTGCTGTTACGGGGGCATCTAGCCATGGGATAAGTACTGGAGGAGAGCTTCCGATTATTCAAGCGGCTTATAGGTTGAGCGGAAAAAATTATCTCAAGTGGTCTCAATTAATCAAGACCTTCTTGAAAGGCAAGGGGAAATTGAGCCACTTGGAGGGAACCGGGCCTCAAAAGGCGGATCCTACGTACGCTGCATGGGATGAAGAAGACTCATTAGTCATGTCATGGCTTTGGAGTGCTATGAATCCAGAGATTAGCGATACCGTAATGTTTCTAACTACGGCTAAAGAGATATGGGATGCTATGAGGACTACCTACTCCAAAATCAATGATGTTGCACAGATTTATGAAATCAGAACAAAAGTGGCAGCAACAAAACAAGGCAACCGATCTGTTACTGAGTACTCCAATCTGTTGCAGATTTTGTGGCAAGAATTGGATCACTATCAGTGCATCCAGATGAAGTGCAGCGAGGATGCAGTCATTCAAAAGAGATTTGTGGAGAAAGAACGGATCTATGACTTCTTAGCTGGGCTAAACTTGGAGTATGATGCTGTTAGGATCCAAATCCTAGGTAAATCTGACCTACCTTCTTTAAATGAAGTTATTGCTATTATTCGAGGGGAAGAAGGTAGGAGAGGAGTGATGTTAGAGAATCCACAGTTAGAGGGATCAGCATTACTCACTATAAAGGGAGCTGGTCGTGGAAGGTGGATTAAAGAAGATAGAAGACAGGTGGATTCAAATGGAAGTACCACAGATAGAGATCATTTGTGGTGCACTTTTTGCAAAAAATATAGGCACACAGTTGATAAATGCTGGAAGCTCCATGGAAAACCAGTTAGAGGAGGACAACATCCACAATCTAAGCCTAATGGGCAGTCCTATATGGCTAACAGTCAGCTAGGATCGGGAGAGATCAATGGCCGACAACAAGTGGAAGGCAAAGGCATTGAACAAGTTGAGTTTATGGGGCTGAAACAAGAAGAAATTGAGAAGTTGAGGACCCTATTAGGCTCACTTGAGAAGGAACTAGGAGAAAGTTCTTCAAATCTTGCTCTCACGGGTATTACTCTCAATTCTTCCAGCTTAAAAGTTTCAAATTTAAGTTTTAAACCAGATTGGGTTCTTGACACTGGTGCCACCGACCATATGACCTTTTCCTCCCAAAAATTCCTATCCTATAAGCCTTGTCCTAGCACCAAAAAGATTGTTCTAGCTGATGGATCCCTAACTACTGTTGCTAGAATAGGGGACATCAGTGTGAACAATCATTTGATCCTAAGAGATGTTCTTCATGTTCCTAAACTTTACACCAACCTCATCTCTATTAAAAAACTGACTCAAGATGCTAATTGCCTTGCTATCTTCTCTCCAACCTCTTGTGAATTTCAGGAAAGGGACTCGAGGAAGATGATTGGGCATGCTAAGGTGAAAGAGGGGCTATACTATCTTAAAGGATTTAGTAAACTGAAATATGTTCCTCCTATGTCTTTTTTAGTTAAATCCAATAAGGATACCCTATGGCTTCATCATTTTCGCTTAGGGCATCCATCATTTGTGGTTCTTCAATCTATGTATCCCTCTTTGTTCAAGGGATTAGATAGTAGGGAATTTCAATGTGATATTTGTCAATTTGCTAAGCATAAAAGAGCTTCATTTCCTCTTAATAATACTCGAAGTGTTCTTCCTTTCAATTTAATTCATAGTGACATATGGGGTCCTTCTCCTATCCCTAACATTTCGGGTGCAAGGTGGTTTGTGTTATTTGTTGATGATTGTACCCGTGTCATGTGGTTATACCTTCTTAAAAACAAATCAGATGTTTGTTCCATTTTTCAAAATTTCTACACCATGATTAAAAACCAATTTGGTGTTGAAATTAAAAGAGTAAGAACCGACAATGCCAAGGATTTTTTCAATCAAACTCTCTCTCATTTCTTTCAAGAGAGAGGTGTGATCCATGAATCATCATGTGTTTATACTCCCCAACAAAATGGCCTAGCTGAGAGGAAGAATGGTCACTTATTAACCGTTACAAGAGCATTGTTGTTTCATAATAATGTGCCTAAACACTATTGGGGAGAGGCTGTTCTAACTGCAGCTTATCTTATCAATAGACTTCCTTCAAGAAACCTTGGTCTCAAAAGTCCAATCCAGCTTCTTACTCAAGGATTTTCAAACTTTGTTCCCACAGATTTGTGTCCTAAAGTGTTTGGCAGCTTAGTTTTTATTCATAACCATTCTCCTCATAGGGGAAAATTGGATCCTAGGCCCCTCAAATGTGTCTTTATTGGCTATTCTCCTACTCAAAAGGGTTATAAATGTTTCCATCCTCCATCCAAAAAATTCTTTGTCTCAGCTGATGTTAAATTTGTGGAAGATCAGTCATATTTCCAGAATTCCTACACTCATGGGGAGACTGATTTCTTAGGTGGAAATGTAACGGAGTTATATCTTCCTACTCTTCCATGTTCCTCTTCGACTTGTCCTAGATGTTCCTCCACTCTTTTAGCTTGTCCTAATCCTCAGGATTGTACTAATACTGATGTAAGAGAAACTATTCAGTCAAATCCTAAACCACTGAAAGTGTACACAAGAAAGAGAGCCCCAGAACTTCCATCTAAGCATGCTGAATTATCTAACTTAAGTCTTGATCAGTGCAATGCAACATCTGACTCCCACCAAAACTCTATTCCATCTTCTCCTGAAACTAAATCTACTTCACCAGCATCTCTTCCAGTTGACCATCAGCCATCTGCACTCAATTTAGATGATCTAGATGTCCCAATTGCCCTAAGGAAGGGAACCCGAGCCTGCACCCAGCATCCATTACACTTGTTTCTCAATTATTCTAATCTGTCCCCAGCTTACAAGGCCTTCTTAACCAATGTCTCTTCCATACCAATTCCAAAAAAACCTATCTGAAGCTTTAAGCAGTGAGAATTGGAAGGAAGCCATGAGAGTTGAGATGAATGCTCTTGAAAAGAACCATACTTGGAATCTGGTAGAACTTCCTAAAGGCAAGAAACCAGTGGGATGTAGATGGGTTTTCACTGTCAAATACAAATCAAATGGCTCTCTAGAAAGGTACAAAGCTAGGTTGGTGGCCAAAGGTTATACCCAAACATATGGTGTGGATTATCTTGAAACATTTGCTCCGGTGGCCAAAATGAACACTGTTCGGGTTCTATTATCATTGGCAGCCACTTTAAACTGGCCTTTGTATCAATATGATGTTAAAAATGCATTTTTACATGGTGACTTAGAGGAAGAGATTTATATGGAGGTTCCTCTTGGATTTGGGTTTCCTAATCAAGGAAAAAACTTAGCATGCCGCTTGAACAAAGCTCTCTATGGACTGAAACAGTCACCAAGAGCTTGGTTTGGGAGATTTGCCAAAGTAATGTGTGGTTTGGGCTATAAGCAAAGTCAAGGGGATCACACATTGTTTATCCACCACTCTCCAACTGGTAAACTAACTGCTTTGCTAGTATATGTGGATGATATAATTGTGACAGGTGATGATCAAGCTGGAATTGCAGCCTTGAAGGAGTGTTTGACTCAGGAATTTGAAATAAAGGAGCTTGGGAACCTAAAGTATTTCTTGGGCATTGAAGTGGCTAGGTCTAAGAAAGGTATTTTCATTTCTCAACATAAATATGCGTTAGATCTCTTGCAAGAAACCGATATGCTAGGCTGTAGGGTTCTTGATACTCTAATTGAGCAAAATCATCGAATTGGTGAAGACATAGAGGGAGGTGCTATTGATAAAGAGTCTTACCAACGGTTAGTTGGAAGGTTAATCTATCTCTCTCATACTCGGTCGGATATTGCATATGCTGTTGGAGTAGTAAGTCAATTTATGCATAGTCCAAAGGAGGGCCATCTTAAAACTGTGCATCGTATTCTTCATTACCTTAAGAGTGCTCCTGGTAAAGGTATTTTATTTAAGACGGGTGGCCCTATGTCTTTGGAAGCCTATACGGATGCCGACTATGCTGGTTCCCTTGTTGATAGGCGGTCCACCTCCGGTTATTGCACATTTCTAGGTGGCAATCTTGTTACTTGGCGTAGTAAGAAACAAAATGTGGTGGCAAGGTCTAGTGCTGAAGCTGAGTTTCGATCTATGGCATTGGGAATTTGTGAGTTATTATGGCTCAAGATTATTTTGAATGACTTACAGATTCGGTGGACAGCTCCTATGAGATTATATTGTGACAAAAAATTGGCCATTAACATTGCTCACAGCCCGGTTCAACATGGTAGGACTAAACATGTTGAGGTGGATCGACACTTCATTAAAGAGAAGCTTGATAATGGCTTAATTTGTACTCCTTTCATTCTACTGGTGGACAGCTTGCTGATATCTTTACCAAAGGCCTATCGGGTGGTGTTTTTCACAAGATCCTCAACAAGATGGGAATGTATGACATACACTCTCCATCTTGAGGGGGAGTGTTAGCAAATGAGTTGATTTGTCCTGATATTATTTCCTTTTCTTGGTTGATTGATTGTAAATTGTAATATTTTATTTGATTGTAAATTGTAGATTAGAATCTTTTATTTTAAGCAGCTTCCTAATTTGTTTAAGGAAGATTGCTAAGTTAGAGAGTTGCCTAACTCATTTAGGCTAACTTAGGAAGGTATCCAACTTAGGAGATATCCTAAACTTGGCAACCTCTCTGTATATATGTTGTGTTCGGTTTGGCTATGTTGAATAGATTGGAAGTTTTTCCTGATCTTTGACACAACCCACCAAGGTTTGAGGCATCAACCTATCAACCTCCACAACAATAGTCCTCCATATGGCCATAGGTCCACTAGATCTTGCATCATACAAGTAACAACCACTACATGCAAATGCTACATAAAAACATTATGAACCATACTTACAATACATTCCAAGGCCACCCTCCCATGGGGCCATCCTTTACCTTTTTCCATTCTTTGAAGCTTTAAATCCTCTTCTCAAGAGAGCTCCCACCATCATCTTCTCCCATCTAAGATGACATTCCAACATGTCACTTACTTTGCATACAAGAATACTAAATAAAGAGAAGAATGAAACTTACCTTGATTTCTTCTTCATTTCTTCTTCATTTCTTCTCCATTCTTCCCTTTCTTCTTCATTTCTTTCATCCTTTGAGAGATTTTCCCCAAGTCTTGGTATCCCAAAACTAAAGAACACATCCTAGCCCTTGATCTTTCTTTTTGAGGCTCCATCTCAACCCTTGGAAGAAAACACAATCCATGCCATGGTCTCTTTAATTCTCAACCATTGGATTATTTTGCCTTTTCAAGACTTAATCTCCACCATTAAAGAAAGCACACTTTTAATATGTTGGCAATCCATGCCATTTCTTCTCTTTAAATCTCAACCATTGGATTTTATTCACTTTTCAAGAATAAATCTCACCCATTAGATCTCTTGAATTTCCCATTTATTTCTCATTTACTTAAATGAGACTATTTTCACCCCATCACATGAGAGACCTCTTTGAAAGACTTAAATCCCTCATTTTTCATTTATAAATATCACCATAATTTCAAGCATTAATGGTGACCATTTACTTTTCTTTTTTGGATTTTCTTTTAATCCAACACCATCATGCTTCTCATTAAATGCTTGAAAGACTAAAATCATTTCTTTTTGCATTTAATTAAATCACCCCATTTATACTTGAACAAGACTTCCAATCAATCCCGACACTTACCTAACATCTTGGAGCCATTTACCGACTCCACCAATCAATCCCGTCTTCATGCATTACTGCAAGATCACACTGGATCCATCATGTAACACCCAGTAATCCTAATGTTATGAGGAAGAGAAAGGAAGTAAGAAAACTTCCAAAAATACCCTTGAGAAGGTGATGGATCCTTGAGAATGAGGGTACCCTATGAGAGGAGTATTTTGGTAATTTGGATAGTGAAGTCCAATAAAGGGTATTTTGGTAAATTGAAAATAATTCCTATGTGGAATTAAATGAGTAAGTGAATTAAATCCTAATTTTGTATTTATGTGGAGATATGAGATTAATAATTCATGAAAGGGTATTTTGGTAATTTGGAGTGATTCCATAAAAGAATTTAATTATGGAAAATAGGAAAAATGGTGGATATTGAATTATTTGAGAAAATAATTATGTTTTCCCTAAATTGGTGAATAAATGTGGAAATGCCACATGGATGGATGAGATGAGAACTTGGGAGCCAAGTATGGGTTTAAAAGGTGACACTTGGCAAAGTCTTGTTCAAGTATAAATGGGGTGATTTAATTAAATGCAAAAAGAAATGATTTTAGTCTTTCAAGCATTTAATGAGAAGCATGATGGTGTTGGATTAAAAGAAAATCCAAAAAAGAAAAGTAAATGGTCACCATTAATGCTTGAAATTATGGTGATATTTATAAATGGAAAATGAGGGATTTAAGTCTTTCAAAGTGGTCTCTCATGTGATGGGGTGAAAATAGTCTCATTTAAGTAAATGAGAAATAAATGGGAAATTCAAGAGATCTAATGGGTGAGATTTATTCTTGAAAAGTGAATAAAATCCAATGGTTGAGATTTAAAGAGAAGAAATGGCATGGATTGCCAACATATTAAAAGTGTGCTTTCTTTAATGGTGGAGATTAAGTCTTGAAAAGGCAAAATAATCCAATGGTTGAGAATTAAAGAGACCATGGCATGGATTGTGTTTTCTTCCAAGGGTTGAGATGGAGCCTCAAAAAGAAAGATCAAGGGCTAGGATGTGCTCTTGAGTTTTGGGATACCAAGACTTAGGGAAAATCTCTCAAAGGATGAAAGAAATGAAGAATAAAGGGAAGAATAGAGAAGAAATCAAGGTAAGTTTCATTCTTCTTCTCTTTATTTAGTATTCTTGTATGCAAAGTAAGTGACATGTTGGAATGTCATCTTAGATGGGAGAAGATGATGGTGGGAGCTCTCTTGAGAAGAGGATTTAAAGCTTCAAAGAATGGAAAAAGGTAAGGGATGGCCCCATGGGAGGGTGGCCTTGCAATGTATTGTAAGTATGGTTCATAATGTTTTTATGTAGCATTTGCATGTAGTGGTTGTTACTTGTGTGATGCAAGATCTAGTGGACATATGGCCATATGGAGGACTACTGTTGTGGAGGTTGATAGATTGATGCCTCAAACCTTGGTGGGTTGTGAGGATGGATGGGCCTAGCCTCATTTGCATTCCTTTGGTATACATAAACATGGTTATATTCGTATTTATTTTGCATTGCACCCTTATTGAGCTTAATAGCTCATGAGGTTTTACCCTCATATATAGGTTGTGAAAGCATGGGAAAAAAATCAAGACAAAGTGGAATGGCTTGTGGAAGCATGGAAATGAAGATTCAAGTGTATTGTATGGCTTAGGGAAGCCTACCATGTTGCATTTGATTTATGTAATGTAATGTATTTGGTTGGTAATGGCTTATTTAAGCTTAAGGCTATGGGTGCATTTTCTTTTTGTAGTGTTTGATTTTAAATTGAAATGAGATATTGGCTTATGGCATGTTGAAGCCTAGGTTGGGTGAAAGTCTCATTTTGGTGTGTGTTGTGGGAAGCACCAAGAAGTTAAATCATATGATTTTTGTTGGAAAAATAGTGGGTGTTTGATATATGTTGTGGAAGCATCAAGAGTATTGTTTAAGCCTTAATTATGGAAAAATAGAGGCAATAATTGAATGAATGTGAAGTGTATTTATTTAATTTAATTTCTGGAAAGTTTGGGTTAGGAAGCCCAAATAAAAAAATAAAAAAAAGAGAAAAAGCAGTGGAGGCAGCAGCAGCAGCTGTCGGGGCCCGCGCGTGGCCTGCAGGGGGCCACAGCGGGCAGCAGAAGGCGCGCAGGCGGGGGCGCGTGGGCGTGTGGCAGGCACGCATGGGCCCTGGGCACGCCAATAGTCCCCGCCGGCCAATTTTTTTCAAAAAATTTGGAATTTTGGGGCATTTCTTAATTGATTTTGAGACCTGGAGGAATTTTCATAATAAAGGGATTTTTTGGACATTTTTGGAGATAGATGCTGAATTTTGAAAAAATGAAAATTTTTGAGTTTTTCCTCCAAAATTGGTAATCAATCAATGTATGGATTAAAATGATGGATTTTTGGAGCCCGGTGAAATTCTTGGATGGAAAAAGAATTAAATATAAATGAGAAAATGGCAATTGGGCATCTTAATTAGATTTTCTTTTTAGCCAAGTGCGGTGTAGTTAAGCTCAATTTTGCTAGTGAATCCTGGGGTTGAGGAAAGGGAAGGACAAGCATCGTTCCCTCCTAAGGCGTTTCGTCTTGAAACATGATCCGCCCTTCACCAAAGGCCGGGCAGGTGGGCAATTTGGGTAATTGTTCACGAGTGACACCTGTAAGTGGGAACGGGGCGTCACACATGTTCTGTTACCCTGAGTACTTTATTCTTTTAATCACGTTGGTACTTGTGTAGGACACATTGTTTTCATTATGGACCTGATGTTGCATTTCAGTTCCTTCATTTCTTGTTGCACAATGACCACACCACTAAATAATAGGACGTACTAAATGCTTGAAGATGTCTGCTATAGCAAATTGAAAGGAAGCTGTTTAGTATGGGGACCATATTTCCATTGCCCTTAAGGACCTGAGAGTGATGAGCAGGTCTCTCTCTTTCTCTCACATTTATAAGAAAACTTATCCGAGTTGATGCATTTATATATTTCTTCTTAGCCAAACAAAGTAGATACTGTCTCATTTTTAGCATATCAATCTTATCCAAGTTATTTTATCACTCTTGTACTTTTGTTCCTGCAGTGGTCAGGTCGCTGTCAAGCTTATTGCACCTCAACTAAATTAATAAATTATTTAATAGCAACATAGGATATGTAGTTTCCAGATGGTGCAGATGGTTAATCAATTTTTAGTAAATCAAGTTTCTTATATGTGAACTACTAAAGAATTTAGGATACCTCATCATATGCAAGAAACTTGCTGCTCACAAAAGCTATAACAAGCTAGTTCATTCGCTTTTTTGCTACTGTGACTTATATTTCCTCATAATATGTCTTTGGCTTTCCTTATTCTAGTCCGGGATCTTTTATAATCCTTGTCTACTGATCAGCCTTTCCTTTGAACTCTATATGTAGATTGGAGAATATATAGCATCAAATGGCGGTGTTGTCACAGCTGAAGAACTTGCTCCCTATCTTGATTTAGACACTAGAAAAGAAACGGTAGTTTTGTCTTCATTATGTACATTGTCATAGAAAACCTAGCTTATTTTACTTGTTCATTTTCGATTCTTGTTCTTGTCTATTTCTACCTGGGAATGATGTTCAATATATATTTTCTCCTATCTTACTCAAAAATGTCTTTTATCTAGTTGCAATGTAGTGGGAGAATTTTTGCATGGGCTTTGGACTATTCAAAAGTTACTAGGAAAAAGAAAATGAGCTTAGATTCGAATAAGTAGCTAGTTATGATAGCTGTTTTAGTTTCACAGTCCTATTGTTACCACTCTTATTTTTTTCAGTGGATTGCCATACTTCAAATGTTCTTTTAATCCCTTCTAACTTATTCAAGCTGACCTGACCAATGACCACTGAAAATTTGAGATTGGGGCTTTATAGTTAGGCCTGCAAGAAAAAAATTAATATTTTTGTTTAGGATTAGATTTATAGCTGGTATCTTCAAATATCTTGATTTTTTTTTTTTTTTTTTTGGTGTTGTATGCATATTGTGTTTTTATTTTATCTTATTATCTTCTTTTTTCCTTTTTCTGTTCTGTTTGTCTTTTATCATATAAAAATATAATTTATGTATCTAGACCCATACAGCGTATTTTTCTCTCAGCCTGTTTGCGGAAGAGCCTATTCCTATTGACCAAGTGAAAAATGTTTGGCTCAGTATGTATGGTATCAATAATTCTTATTGTGCTATTTCTTACTTTGTTCGCTTGTTGCTTTTAGGGTGATGACTCATACATCTTGCCCGTGCTTTTACGTTTTGATGGTCAGCCAGAAGTAGATGATGAGGTGTGTTAAATTGCTATAGTTTTTGTAAAGAATTGAACTAAGGGTTTCTGTATACTTTTGTAGCTTTTGTTTAAGCTTGTTTATTTAGTCTTGAAATGAGATATATTTCTAATTTTTTGTGGTTTATGAAAAAGTGCTTAAGAGTTTGTCCTTTTTCTTAAATTGCTTGTGAACACATTGTTCTCTCATTTAAAGCCCTGTCGTTCCTTAGTCTCTCATATAATTGTTGTTTCCCCTACTCGATCAACTTGCTAAAATTGTTTGAACAAGTTCACATGAAATAACCAAAATCTGTTGTGTTTTATGTAGTCCACGTGTCTATTTAGCCCTTAAATTCATTAGCTGTTGCACAAATTGAAGTTTAACCTCAAGGTTGAACCTCATGCTTTGAAGCCCCTTCCTTCACAAAGCTTTGGTATTCATTTTGACAATCGTCTGTACCTTCCACCAATGCCCTAACTTAAATTTTTTGTGAAACTTTAACTGCATTTTATGTAGGGAAATATTCTCTACCGATTTCCATCACTACAACGAACAGCTTCCCCACAGAGGAATGCAAGGAGGGAATATGTAGGGAGAAAATGGGCTGATTGGATGGAAGGGGTTGAGAAGTTTTTTAAGGAGAAAGAATGGCAATTCAGGTTTCTAATTTGTTAGATTCTTTCATATTGTTATGATCATGTTTCATATGGAACAATTCTCTCAAATGCTAGTATTCTCTGTGCAGTAAAACTAGTACGTCTGAGAGGGCGATGGTCATTGGACTGGGAGGACTTAATCTCTTTGGGGTCGTTATACTGGGTACCATGCTGAAGTATGTCTCTATTCACTGTGCTTCTTAGCTTCTGTATTTTCTCTTTAACTATCTAACAGCTGTTCATTTATATTTGCTTGAAGGAATACTGGAACTGTACCAAGTGGATTTCTTACATTTGTTTCTGACATATTTCCTTTACTTCAGGTGGGATTTTTTGTTTTATTTGTTAAAATAATTCACTTCTTTGAAGAGATGTAACCCCTATGGGTTCTTTTTGCAATTATAGGTTTTCTTAATCAACATAGCTACTACACCTGCTTTTTTCTGGAATGGCAATCATATTATGCTTTATAAAGTTGAGAATACCAGGAACTTTTCCAGGGAAAAAGAAAATTTTATGTGATTAACTTCGTAGATAGGAGGTACACTTTCACAGATCTAAATCTCTTTTGAGTGTACATTTAGAAATTGATTAAAGCCTGAGATGGTTGAATTTTACTTACACTGCTGCCACTTGATTTTAGCATGTATACTTAAGGCAGGCCTCTCTTGGTACTGGGTACAGGTGCCTTTCCCCTGCAGGAAATTTTGGATATTTATTTGCAGTAACCTGCCTGCTGAAAGAATACACTGTATAACAGTGATGCTTAATTAAGATACTCGTGTATGGGTCACTTATATAATAATGTTGTAGGAAGAAAAGGGAAGGCATTCATGTCAGGCCGATTTATGTTTCTTTTCCAATTAAAAGTACAGTATCATCATTCTTTTGAATATTTTCCTTGCAAGGTCTTGAAATTTGTGTGTTACTGAATAAAAAAAAAAAGGGCATGCCTGGTGTGTATGTTACAGTAGCATTCTCCTGTTGTGCACTGAAACACGTTGTGTGGATTTGAGTATGGTAACTTTCTTTTAGAAACCTGGCACATGATCTGCATGTGAAGAAGCTTTTGGCTGTGTTTTTGGATCTCAAGTTAGAAGTGTAATTTTTTCTGGTAAGTAATAATATCATTAGAAGAGTGCTAAAAGGGTAAAACTTATACAACAGGAAAGGTGAATAATGCAAAAAGAAAGGCTTAAATATCTACAGGAAAGTTTAAGTCACCTAGGAACTGTACAAAAGAAGATAGAGACAATGAGGTGTTCTTAATCAGTCAGAAAAATAGGGAACAAGAATGGTTTCCTTTAACCGATGTAATGATCTATATGCTTTGAAAGCTCAATTTTTTCTTTGCGCCATGAGCTCCAAATCACACAAAAAGTAATAATCAGGCTCTACTTTGATTAAGACTCAGGCAACTGTGGGGCTGAGATGACGTGAGATCTAACAGTGAGATTCGCATAACCTTTTGGATCTCAAGGAAAGACAAGGAGATATTAACTTCTCTACCCATTAGAAATGAAGGAGTGTTTAATTGAATTACTGCTACTTTTTCATATGAAGCACTAACCAACCAAATGTACCCTCTACTGCTCAAGTTGTGAGAAATATTAATTAAATCAAAGGAGGCCTAGGGCATGCTTTGATCTCAAAATAGCCTTTAGGAGAGAACTCCCCCTAT
This sequence comes from Diospyros kaki, assembly GCA_036245055.1. NCBI lineage: Eukaryota > Viridiplantae > Streptophyta > Magnoliopsida > Ericales > Ebenaceae > Diospyros > Diospyros kaki. Next base: position 36,072,432 of record BSEG01000007.1, read on the forward strand.
CACAAACATCCAATGGAATGAACAAAAAGAAATGGTTGACTCCCCAGTGGATGCTAAAAACATTGTCATAGAGCCAACCTGATGTTGGACCAAAAGGGAATAAGAGAGAGTGAAGAAAAAAAGGATAAAAAAGGTAGAGTGTAGGTGCAGAAAAGGAGTTCAGGAGTAGAGGGACTTGTGAGTATTGAGAGAAGAAGAAGAATATCAAAGAGTTTGCAGAGGAAGGTAGAGAAGGAGAGAAACCAAGCCAAGGAGAAATTGCTCAATATTCTGTCATACACACTGCTATCTTAAAAAAAGACCCTCATTGTGAGAAACCTTTAAATCTGCTTGCCTGATAGGACCTTAATGAAAAGCCCAAGCTGTTCTAACTCCCAAACCTCCTCACCTTTAGCTAAAAATGCCGTAGCTAACCAGATTATGCTTGGAACTTCTTGTGAATCCCTTCAAAGAAAGCCATATTGAAGCTTCTCGGATCTATCGGTCATAAAGTTCGAGTTCGGGTGACTTATTTATTTCGTATTCTCGGGAATTGCCTTTACCTATGACGCTTATGTTTTCTTAAAACTCACAACACCTTCTGAACCAATTTTAAGATTAAATTAGTCTTAAGGGCAACACCAAATATCTATATGTCACCAAAAGGAGGTAGCCATAATCATTTAGCCAAAAAAAAAAAAAAGATAAGATAGCAATAATCTTTGTATCCTCAATAGTTCCCATTGCATGATCTCGCTTTTAGCTTTAATTGATGTGTGGCCCTAAAAAAAACACCTCAAATTTGTCAACTCCCTCTCTGAAGCTCTTGCATAAAATTGGAGTATTATATGCTAAAAGAAGGTTGGACAATGACTCCTTTCTGTTTCTATTCCCTACCACAAATTCCTTGACCCAATCTTCCTGGTTAATCTTTTGCACTAAGAGATTAAATTCCTCTATCATCAACATGAATAAGAAGGGCATTAAAGAGGGCTGCTGCCTTAACCTCTAGAGCTATTAAAGAAACATCTCATCAGTCATTTACGAGCATCGAGAAACTAATGAGACAACAATAAATCCAGTTTCTCCACCTCTCCTCAAAACCTTCTTCTCCATTCCATGCAACAGAAAAGACCACTTGACATGTCACAAATCTTCTCCATTTTCGGGTTAATTTCAAACCTAGAGTTTTGTTTTTAATGTGAGAGTAAATGCATTCATTGACTACTGAAAGAAATCAAGAATTTGACAGTCCCCAACAAAGGCATTCTGCAACTTGGGCATTGCATAACCTCCCTAAAACTGCCATCTATCCTGAGGAATTAACTTTGACAATGATTTCATAAACACCCCAGACTAAGCCATTGTGCCTAAAATCCTTCATTTTCATCGCTCTGCGCTTCTTAGGCATGTGAGCTAAAAAATACAACTCAATGACTATAAGTGTGGAGTGTTTATGAAATCTTGGCGGGATATGCCCACTGTCCAAGCTTCCTTTGATCAATTTAAGCCTATTGAAATGATCTCCAGATTCTTGCTGACCTGGACTCTTTTCTGTCAGAATTTTTGTTGTGATTTTTTTGTTTTTGATTGGATAATATAGGTCAGATTAATGCATAAGGGTTTATTTATCTTTGACTATATGCACATCATTTGATTTGCTTTCTCTGTTAAGTCACAAGTTCAATTTTGCAGATATATGCTGCTTCTTTTTTTACAATTCCTTTCGTCCGTTGGCTTTTCATTCGCAATAGAAATGCTGAAATAGAGAAGAGGAATCTTTCAAGGGAACAGCGTGCTCGAGCACTTGAATTGCCAGACCTTTCTTTGAGGCGGAAGGTACAAATAATAATAGCCTATGATAATAGTTGTAGTTGACATTTCTGATCTTAATTTAGAAATCTTATTATGTGTATGTGATTATGTAAGTAACCTATATTTTGGTTTTGCAAAATTTTCCTGGTGCAGTTGCCATGGAGGTATACAACATATGGTCAGTGCTGTAGATATTATTGACAAAAAATTATGGAAGCTTAGAAAGTATTAATTAGGTGGAGCAGATTCCTTGTCATGTAGATCCATATAATACAAAACTGACAATCAATTAGGTTCCTCCCTCTGATGGTAGACTATAAAAATTTTCAAGTCAAATAAAAAATCAGAAGCTATATTTTATATCATAATATTTTAGTATAATGAAGTCTTTCCACATTTCGGATCAATCAAAAAGAAAAACTATTTTCCATGTGCTAGTATTTCAATATAACGAAAAAGGGAAGCAACGTAGTGCACAGGGCTCTGGTCATTCTAGGATGTGGGGCATTCAGATGCCTTACCCCTTGTGAAATTACAGGAGAGGCTGCTTCCTTGGTCTCGTAAATAATGAGGAAACTTCTGATCTCAGATTAACTTGAAATTTGCATTCAGGTTGCATATAAGGAATAGATAATTCAATTATCTGTTTTATGAAGAAGTCATCCGTATATCCTGATGTATCTGTTGTATATAGTCCTTGACAACCTAAAAGCTTTAGGTCTCAGGATCCTAGTAAATATTGGCTATCTTAGATTTGTATCCTCGCCAGCTCCAAATGTGATACATATATAATGATGGGTTGAAATTGCTAAAATCATTGTGTTCTGCTAACATCATTTTCACAAGGCTGTTTGCACTACCATAATCTATTTGGTTGCATTCTTAGTTCTTTCCCTTTATGTATTGTAAATCTGTCTGTTTTGTTTCCATGCGATGCTTTCTGTTTCTTTGGTCTTCACAAACACCAAACTGTGCCATCTAAATGGTGAGAATGGGAAGAAAAATTTGCCAACAAAATCCCTTCTTGCTAGGTAGGCATGATGGTAACCCAGAAGTATGTTGACCTTTAAATTGTGCAGTATTATGATTGAATTGTAACTCATGTCACTTCAATGGACGTAGCTCTTACAGCTTGTGCTCTTCCATGTCTAGTTTTTGGGCTGCCACAAATTTCCTTTAGAATTACTTTGGCTATAGATATACCAAATTATGCATAATTAACCGCTTGCTTTTGTCTCTGCTCAGCTGCTGAGTGCTCGGGACATGTCCCAGAGAACGGTCATCGGACAGGACAGGATTGTCTATAGTACTGACAAGGACTTGTTCGATCAGGACTACGAAGCACGGGAGTGGGATGGGAGATTCAAAGAGATTGAGAAGTCCGAATGAGAGGATGTGACTTCATCATGTCCATTCATTGCTTATATCTTGGCTTCAACTGGTACAGAGGCAGAGAGAGCTGTATTATGGATTGTGCTTGCCTTGGAGAGAGACAGAGAGATAAAGAGAGGGAAATGTATCAGTGTTGATATTTTCCCACCATGTATTATTATCTTTCAACATGAGGACACTGGGGGAAGATGGCAGACTGGCAGTAATAGCTGTGTATATGATCAGCATTGTCCGTATAGGCTCCCTGGTCCCAAAAATGAAGGGCATTCAGTAATTTTTGATTCTGCTATGCAGCAAGCCAATTGCAGAAGCTCTATAATAACCCTCATAATGTTGTCAAAACATGCACTTTGTGATGAAAGGTGGGAATATTTCATGTTCTATCTGTTGCTAGCTTCTTCTTTTTTTCTTTTTAATGCATGGACACAAGATTAAGATGTGACATAGATATAGGTAGGTGATTGGCAAACTAAATTTTTTTTGGTCGGCCTCACCTAGTCATGGGTCAAACTTTCTTAGTGAGAGTTTATATATAAGTTTGTGTTTATTTGAAATTTGTAGTTGGTGAGTTTTTTCGTATATTTACAAATTTATTTAGTATGTGTACGAAGAGTAAGAATTGTTAATTTTTTATCATTATATAAGAGAGTATTTAAAAATGAATAATGATTTATTCAATACACGAGAGTAAAATTATAATTTTATTTTAAACGATAATTAATTTTAACTTATCACCTTCTTTTAGAAATATGTCCCCTTTTTTTAATACTATTTAGATGGTTGGGCAACTCATAAAGGGACATTTTAGTGTCTGGAAATGCAAATTAGGTTTCTATTTTTGGAGAAAAAAAATTATCCTTTTTTTATATTAAATTTTAGAAGAGGAAAAGGCAGGAAACGGGCCAATTTGTTCAGTAGCCCAGGCCCAGGCCCAGCAAAGCCCTAGTATCCCTCTGCATGTCGGTTTTGTGCCTATGTCCATCTTGAGATGTCTCTTGCTCCTGAACTTGAAGGCTAGGGTTTTTGTCAGGCTCTCGCTGTAGCGGGCTCTAGTATGAAGTATTTCAGTTACTTACGGCAGAATGATATTCGGTGAATTCCTTCTTGTTCTATCCATTCAATACACTCCATGATGTTTACGATATTCAATATCAATATCTTGGTTTCGCCAAGCCAACGGGCGCGACCTGTTTGGTTAAATGTCTCATCTGCACTCAGTATCGTAGGCGGTAGGCCTCTCTCGATTTGATGGCGGGGTCTTTGAGCGAGGGTGGATATAGAAAAACGTTATCAATCTACAATCGCTGGGACAGATGATTGCAGCAATGCTGGTGCTACTCATCCGATGGAATGTTTCCATCTCACATTTTTGGCTCAAATCTTTTCATCCGTGGCAAGTTTGATGGAGATTCATAGAAAAGCTAATGCTGGGTTTTCTGTTCATATCTTATGCGATCATCAGTTTCTTCGATGTATATGTATGTATGAAGGTGAGCGTGCACGTTGTGTTGTGTCAAATGTGAAAAATATATAAAGGAAAAAGTAAAACAAGGGTTTTTTGTTGCTATATTGACTCATCTGAAAATTTTTGTGTAATATGCTGAAGCCATAATCGGCTTATTTATGTCTTTGTAATAAGACAACAAAGAAAGTTAAGAAACCACCAAAGAGGAGGCAAATCCATACAAAACACCCAACTGAATGGCTGGGGAGAAAGTAAAGGAAGAGATAATCAGCTGATTTGCGAAGTAGAAAAATATATTGGCTATGTAAAACATGCCCTCCTTTGTTGTTGTTTATCCTAGTTATTTGATTCTCATCTTCCATTAAGGTGGAAGGAGATTTAGGGTTGTGACTTAGAGGCTCTAGATGTCTTTGTTCTGTTTTTATTTGGATCATGAGAAAGAAAGTTGAAATCTTGTATATGAACACCTGTTTCTTATGCTAAATGTCCTCTTACATGTAAATTGCACTTGTATCAAAGGCCCCTCTAGTGATAATGGAGTGGTATGAGCCAGGTGCATAAATGAAAGCTGTTCAATCAGCAGCAGCCAGACAACTGCTTAGATGGAATCCACTGGTGAATGGCCAATGTGCTACTTGCCTACTAACTCCCATCTTACATTTTGCACTTCTTTCAACAATAAGTAATAGTGGACAAAGCATAAGTACCTCATCGTAACTTGATCTTGTGAGTTCATTGTTGAAATCATTTATTTTTCCCTTAAACTTTGATTGAAAGAATGAAATACAAATAGCCTTTGAACAATTAAAGATTGGATGTTAGAATTGCTCAAGGACCATTTTGTTTTTGTACACTCCAAGAATTGAACTGCAATGACCTTTAGCATTAGGAAAGATGAAATATATTAAATATGGTAAATAATTGGGAATGCGTATAATTCACATCTCTAAAATAATGTATACTTAAGAAGTAACAATGCTTTATGGATGACGCAACAGCTTAGTAGTAACTTTGGTTCTTGAACACAAAATAATTGTGTAAAACCTGACTTGGTTTGATCCTCTAACAACTATGTGATTATTGACTATAATGATTGTTTCCATGACTATGTTTAGACATGCTTGGTTTTTTGTTTCAGTTCCAGTTTGTTTTGGCTTGATTCTCTATTGATTTACTATTGTTATTGTCATATTCTTTCGACAGCCCCTTTGGTTGAGCAACAGAATTAACCAAGTGTTTTAAGAGCTGTAGGCTAGATGCTTAAAGAGTGAAAGATTTGTGTTGGTGAGCTAGTTGACCTCCGTGGTGGTGATGATCCTGTTCATAAAGTTTTCCCGCGGTGGTGATTTTGTTCATAAATTTTTTCTTCCCGGAGACATGGGAGGGTATGTCCATTATTGGATTATGAAGAACAAGTTGTTATCAGAAGAAGTTTGTTCGTCAGGATGAGGCGAGGGTTCAAGAAAATTTAGTGGATGGACAAAGGAGTTGATCTGGTTTAAACGCGAGCCAAATTGCATGTCTGTGTTGCACAAGGCAAATAGGTTACTGTAAATTTTTCCATTCCACTTGGTTGTTGTGATGCGTCATTTTGATGGGTCTTTATTTAATGTTTATGGAACAGCCAGTGGCTTGTTAAAACTATGTTATGTTATTCTCAATTAATTGTGTTCATTGAGACAGTTTTGGCAAAACTAGACTATCTATGACATCAGCTAAACATGGAATCAAATAATCCAATACAAGAAACAGCAAGCCGTTTACACCTGTTGATGGAGTTACTCTGTTCATTCTGTAAGTCCTTGTGAAAACAAAGCATCGGTAACCTTAATGACACTGTTACCATCATGGTAGTTAAGGTCAGGTCAATACACCCGATGAATAAGTTACTCTTCTTCCTGTGTGTCATCCGAGGCTAAAAGATGATTAAGAGAAACCTTCACCTTCTTTGGCTTTGGTGGGTTTTCCATGGCTGTCTCGGTTTCATCTTCATCAGCCTTCCTTTTGATTGTTTCATCCTCTCCATCTTCTCCTTCATCTTGCCTAATTACGGGAGCCTCTGCATTTTCCTGCAGTGACGGTTTTGAATGCGCTTCATTTGCTTTCTGTGTATCATTCAAATCTCCTCCTTTGTTAGATTGCTTCTCCCCTTCCAACAGAAATGAGCGGACCTCCTCGCTGCTTGCAAGTTGAAGAGCGGTTTTCCCTGCTTTTGTCTTGGCACTAAGACTCGCACCTTTCTTTACCAAGTACTTGACTAGTTCCAGATGAGACCCTTGAACAGCATAGTGAAGGGCAGTCATGCCCTTGCGATTGGAAGCTTTGATGGAGACTCCAGAAGAAAGTAGTATTCGAACAACTTCCAAATGACCCTTCTGGGCTGCAAAGTGAATTGCGCCCATGTCATCCATAGCAGCTGCACCAACATCAGCCTTATTCTTGCAAAGATAGTTCACCACCTCTGCCTGCCCAGACCATGCTGCTAAATGTAGCCTAGGATCCCATTCAGAACAAATTTGAAGTAAATGCCAAATACGAGATAAAAAGTGAAATACTCAAAAGTAGCCATTAATTAGGCGAGGGCATTGCCATTGTCGCTATTACTGTTAATGTTTTATTGCTTCTCCATTTGGGATAAGAGATAGGGTGCCGTTGTCCCTCATTCAAAACAAAATAACAAAAATTGACTCGACCAATTATGGGTAGGGTGCTTGAGGAGTAAGGATTTTCCTTGGGGGCCGAAAGAGAAAAGGAAGATAAAGGAGGTAATTGGCCTGATCTCTAAAAGTATAGTTGAAAGAATGACCAAGTACGATCTGGCAACCACGAGGTTTATTTATTTTACAGGGTATATCTAAATATATCTTATTTTTTCTCCAGCCATCAGCACGGTTAAGATTGCTCAAATGGATATGGCAAAGAAACGTATTCCACAGCTTTTTACCAATCAATTCACTGCAGAAGTTGGCTTAACTAAGTGCAATTCAAACCATGAAATTGGCATAAAGACACAGAACAGGGGAATAGGAAGTGTGATACAAGCACGCTAAAATCATAACGCAGACAGCACATTATGACAAATAAATCAACAGATACATGAAAATAAAAATAGATCATTACGCGTTTTATGTAAGAAAGATAATCGAAATAAAAATTTTCATTTCCTATGCTTTTGAGGTGGAAATAAGTGGGAATCAAAAGCCTAAATGTCTCCCTTTATGCCAGTCTCAAGGAGGTTGCGGAGGACAGAACATTGTTTGGTAACAAAAGAGTAGAGCAATTGAACGCCTTCCTACAAATTCAACCCATCTTCCCCCATGCTTACCACTATTTTTTGTTTGCTTAAGATAACCTGTTTACCACTAAATCTAATAGGCACACATCTTGATATGATGTTCAAGCAGGATAGGAGGATAGAAATAGAATTTGGTGATTGTTCCCCCCCCACCCCCCCCACCAAAAAAAAAATTAAGCCTGCAGAATAAGGATAATCAAATACTTAAAAGACAAACTTGGAAGGGAATATGGGCGTCATTACTGAATTATAACCCATTCTGTTGAATTACTTGGAAAAGAATGGACAATTACCTGGAAAACATTGTTATTGTGTTACTTTTGCTCTTTCTATGAATAATTTTAAGGCAGTTATTATTTTTTATTTTTGGGAATTTCTTATAACCTGCATTAAGAGTGACCCAAGGGCAGAGGCAGGACGACCAGTATAGCAACCCCCCTTGAGCGTGATCATAAGGGCCTTCTATTACTAAAAAATATTCAGTTTGAGCCATAGTTATTGCCAAGAAGGTAAACCCGTCACTTCCCAGCCCCACCAACATGCATAGTGGTGGGGCCCATGCCTCGCACCAGGATCAAGGTCTACTTCCCGCAAGCAGGTTTCATGTTTCAGAATCAATTCCTTAACCCAGGTTTCATGTTACCTCTCTGCCATCTGGGGTACCACCTTGGTGGTAGGAAATTTCTTCTCTAGTAGTTTGATAAGGAATTAAGGATTCAGCTATTTCATTCATATCATGTTGATGAGAGTAACTCCCGTGAAACAAAATTATATAAACCAACTTCAAACAATTCAAAGCTTTTTCTATTCTTGTTATAGAGTTATAAATTCTACCTGTGCATCAAGTAATCTCCTCATACTTTTAGTGTTGAAAATATTAGTCCTAATCATAATCAGTTCCAAGTCTAAATAAAGGGCAATAGTTGCATTAGCTAGAATGTGTGAAAATTGTTGAATTTTTTCAACATGGATTTTAGACAAAATATTAATCTGCTGGGCATACCTCTCCTAGTGATGTGTAGTACTAGTACTACCCAAGTGAAATGAAAAAATTTAAAGCCACTACATTGATGCTTGGATATAAGTTAGTTCCATACCAGATGCTGGGGATTGAATCATTGAATGTTAAAACTTTGACAAAGAAATATATTAAGTTAGTGGATGTGTTAATCAAGAGAAGAATCAATATTATTTTCTTTAAAAAGATGAGATGGATAAGTGAGAACTAAGAAGGCTAAAATGTTGGTTGAATCAAGATATAAACTTTAATACTCAAGAAAGGAACATATGAATAGTGGTAGATATTCAGGGTAAGACTCAAAGATGAACCGGTGAGGATAAAGAGAGTAAGGGATGGAATTTTTCAGTTAAAGTTGTTCTAAGAGAATAGACTTCGAATAATGTCAATATATATGCACCAAAAGTTGGACACAGAGAGAGATAAAGACAGAATTCTGAAAGATTTAGGTGGGTTATTGTAAGGAATACCGGAAGGAGAGAAGATTATACATGAAATGATTTAAAGATCATGTGGGCAAAGAAGTTAATGGGTATAGAGATGTGTACGGACATTATGGCTTTGAAGAAAAGAAAAATCAGAGAAAAACCATTTTTTAATTTTGCCACAACATATAATCTTATCATAGCTAATGCCATGTTCAAGAAATGAGATGAATGTTTAGTCACACATAAAAATGACTTACCAACTACCCAAATAGACTTTTTCTTATGAAACAAAAAGCGTGCATGTTATGAGGGGGAAAAAGAAAAAGAAAGATCACTCATGTAGTAAGGATTTTGAAGTTATACCAACAAAGTACCTTACCACTCAACATAGGCATATGGTCCTTTACATCCATATCAAAAAATAAAGACAACGATGTTCCTGGTGTATGTTATTTGCAGATTGTCACACGCTTTCATGATTGGCGCGACATTGGCAGCTCATTTACATTTCTAGCTGTCTCTTAATCATTTCCTTAATGTTATATTGTTATTCATCTTTTATTTACTTTATGTATTTGCACTGGTTGGGTTATTACATCTGTAAAAGGAGGGGGCAAGAGTTTGTTAGAGATATTCCATGGGAAAGGCCACATGTAAAGAGGCCAGGGAAAAAAACAAAATAGTTGGTTATTAGGGGTGGGATTTGCTGTGGCAGCAGCCAGGCTAGAGGTATAAATACCCTCTGGTTTCGGCTTGTAAGGATGACAATTATCAGAAGAAAGTCTACCTTTTCCTCTGTTTTCATCTCTCTCTCTCTCTCTCTCTCTCTCTCTCTATTCTCTTCTTTCCCTCTAATTCCAATCTATCTTGCTTCTTCGTCTACTCTAAATCCCGTACTGCACCCTCTAATTCACATCAAATTAGAAGGTGGTTCTCCTTGTCACATCGGGTTTGTGACACAGATCATATTATCTTAGTAAATGAAACAAAAAATGTGCTGAATACAGAGCTCAAATTATGAAGGGATGCCTTCAAATCCGCTTCAAGTCAAACAATCCAATATAAGAAATGTAAGCTTAGTCAAAATAAAAGTGTGGATGATGTTGCTTTGATACTTAAGGATCAAATTATTCTTAGAAAAAATTAGTTCAAATATCTTCGATCAATTATTCAAAGACGAACAAAGAAATTATTAAATATGTTAATCCCCAAATCAAGGTAAAATGGTTAAAGTGCAAAAGTATTTTTTATTATTTTATGCGATTGTAAAATCCTTCAGGGCTTCGCGGGGGGGGGGGGGGGGGGATGGTTGGGGTGTTTCTTTTAGACGATTACAAGACCAAATTTGTTGTATGCCATAAAATATGAAATATTTTACAATTAAGTGCTAACGTGCAAAGTAAAAGTAAAAAAAGTAGACATATTGATGAGAAGAGTAGATAAAATGAAGAAATTTGTAGCAAAACTGTAAAACAGATAGAAGACGACCAAACAAAACTTGGTAAAAACCTTAAACAAGATATCAGACATAATAGTTTTACAAAAGAATACCATTCAAAAATGATTGGAGAGCTAGAACATAAGATTAACTCCCTAAGTGGGATCGAGCTTATGATAATGAGGAGGATATTGTCATATAGAGTTGAAGCTTCTCGATCCCTTCTTTAAAGACATGACCTCATACTAAATGCAAGTACCAAGGTTGACTTACTCATCCCAACTTCGATTTAGAACTCCAGAAAGTCAAGCAATCACAACAACAGCACAAATGAGCATCTACGAATGCAAAGCAGAAGAAATACAAAACAGAAGTTTTAATGGTGTTATATTATATTTTATCTACTGAAATTTTGCTCAAATTTTTTTGGATTCAACCTCTCGAAACAGAAATTATACGAAACAATCACCTAAACAACCCTCAAGAGAATGGAAAAACGTCTTATACAGAAAGGAGCTGAACGCTATAACTACTAAAACCATTTTCCAACCAAACCGTCACAATGAAACATTGAGGAACAATCAATACCAACAAGAAGCAGCAGCAAACGCCCTATGAAATATCCAGTTGCAGTTTATCTTGTTCCAAGCTACAAATCAAAATTAACCCAAAACGAATCGTAAAATAAAGAATTAAAAAAAAAAATAACCAAATATCTGAGTATTATCCCAGTAATCCGTTGACGAGCACCAATATTCGAGTCCTATCACTCCTAGTTCTGGTTTAGTTTCCAGAAGGAAACAAACTCATCACAACTAGACCCCAAATTTGGTAAAGAAAGTACCAAAATTTAGGGTTTTGTGCAATCCCAGCAAGCCCTTATAGCAATCCGACAATACTCGGTTCAAAATTTCCAAGAACAATAAAGTCATCAGCAGATTATAGACAAATTCACACACAAACATGCACAGCTATGAAAGAATAAAGAAGCACAGAGAGAGAGAGAGAGAGAGAGTATACGGGGTTCTGGAGTGCTTATCTCTGGAGTTGATTGCCAAGGGGTTGGAGCTACATATTCTCTGGACCGCCACGAGGTCGCCTGACCTGGCCGCGGCGTGAAGATCGTCGCCCATATTCAATGATTTTGGAGGTTTGGCCATTCTTCTCTTCCTCTTCTACCGGAGAGAGGTCGGAGCTTCTTGGGATATCTAGAATTTGAAGTGAATGCAAATCCCAGTTACCCATTTCTTAAATATCGATTTGGTTTCTAATCTATATAATAAGGGAGGATGGTTTTTGAAATTGAAAGACAAATGTGAGGGGACATTTTTAAATGGTTGAGATGAATTTTGAGTGTTAGTGGATGGTTGGGATTAATTTCACTTCCCGCCCAATATCAGAGACATCTTTCTCTCTCTCACAACCCACCCACCCACTGACTGCTCACTATCTCCCTTTGTCTTTCTCTCCCTCACTCTCTCTTTCTCTCTCTCCCACCCACCCACGCCGACAGTGGGAGGGGCAATCAGCTGGCGGAGGCGACGAGGGGCGACGGCGAGGGGGCAGGCGATGAGGTGAGAGGGGGCGACGGCCGGTGGCGGTCCTCTTTACGGTGGTGGGGACGAGGTGGTGCGAGCACAGAGGGGACGACGACCGATGATGCTCGCGGCTGCGGTGCTCTTTGGGCTGTGGGAGATAGTGAAAGGGGGAGAGAGAGAGATAGTGAAATGGGGGATGGCGGATCTGGTTCGGTGGTGGCCAGAGGGGACTGGTGCTGTGGATCTAAGGGGGAGAAGAATAGAGGGATGCTGCTGTCGGAGAGATGCTGCTGTGTTTGTTAGGTACCCAAACAAGAAAACTCTCATCTCTTCCTCCAAATTTTAACGGGTCTTTGAGGCTTTGAAGTTTCAGAATTTCAGCTTTTGCAACTGTTTCAGATTGGGTCATCTGTTGAATTTATGTTCAGTTTGCTAGCGTGCACGATGATGTTGCGTAATTTAGATTTTTTTTTTTTAAATTAATTGTATTTCAATCTGTGAAATTTTAAAATTTGGGATTTTATTTTCTCCTTTATTTGGATGAAAGAATTTGTTAATCAAACTAATGAGCCAATGAAATTTTGAGAATGGGAGGTTGATGTTGTGTTTATTTGATTTGATGAGAATCTTCTATTGCTTGGAATTCCTTACAGGAGCGAATTTTGGACTATGCGTATAATGAATTGTGTGTGTTAGAATTTTTATCATATATTAATGAATTCCTTAACAGTTAGAATTTCTCATTAATGAATTGTACTTTGTCTCCTCAGTTTGTGGATATATGCAAATATATGTAGTTTTCTGTTTCTGGATCTCTTTTGCCTTGGCTCTTCTCTATTATCTGTGAATTTTATCATTTGTGCATATATAGATAGATAGATATATATGTGGGTGTGTCTGCGTGTTTCTAAATGGTAGTAGATTTTTGGTTTTTTTGTTTATTTAGATAGATAATACGTGCCCTTGGAGCCCCCGACCAGCAGCTGTCGGGGACTGTCCAATTTTTTTAAATTTTTATTTTTTTTAAAAAATAATACTTAATTTTAAATATCAATATTCTAAATATCAATATTTAATAACATTTGAAATTTTTAAATAAAAAAATGTCAACAGTGTAAGTTTTAGGGAGAGTTGTTATTTTATTTGAATTTTGTAGAGCATGTAATATAAGTAAAATTATTACAAGTTCTTTAAGATGAAAAATAATTTAATATATTTTTTCAGTATCTTTATCAAAAAATGATACAAACTTCACAAATTTTAACATAATACAAATTTAGGTATGTTTCTATTTACATCGTGTTTTTAGGTATGTTTCTATTCATTTTTTAATAATTTCATATTTAAAAATTATATACATTGTCTTTAAATGGTTTTTTAATAATTTCAGTTTAGTATATATTCGAGTTTAATACTTGATTATTTTACGTTCAAATTTAATATTCGATTTATTTTTAGTTGCATCGTGCCTTCAGGCACGGGTTAACCCTAGTAAAATAATATAATTGATGAATTCAACTCAATGTCTGTGCTTTCCTTTCCAGATTGAAATTTGACAAGTTAATTAATTAATAATAAACTGAAAAGATCTTCATCTCATCATTTCTTAAAGAAAGAAAAATAATATTTTATTCAATTTCTTTCAATTTATAATTGATTCTATTTTATTACTAAATCTCTCCCACCAAACACAATTATAATTATAATAATTATTATTATTTTTAAATAAATATTAAAATATATATGAAAAAAGAAAAATAAGTCGTTTCATAATTTGAAGGTTTTTCTAAAAATTAATTGAGTTCATTTACTCTTAATTGAATCAATTAAGTGCTTGAAGTTTAGAGCAAAAATCAATAAATTTGTTTTAGTAAGTTGAGGGAGGGGTTAATTAGAAGAATAATGATGCAACATCACCGTCTATTTGTTAAACTGAAATGAATGTTACTTCACTTAAATAAATTCGTTTCATAATTTGTTCTTTTTGTATAACCATCTTTCAGTCATATCTGTAAAGAGTAAAATTTCCCTCAATAAAATTACTTCCGTAGAGTTACTAGCATGGATATTGCAAGTTTCAATTTCCCCAAGCCAACAAAAGAACAAAGTAGAAGTAGGACCTTGTAGTTGTCATTCTTCAAATCTCCAGCAAGCAATCTGGACATTAGATATTCTCGATTCAAGAACCATGAATGCAATTCATGAATTAGGTAAAAAAAAAAAAGTGTCCACTCCATGAGTTGCTTGCAAGCACACTATTTTTACATTCAAACCCATGACCTTTCACAACCTTATTGTGAGTACCAAGGCTCCACCTTATGAACGAAACGAGCTAATAGCTAAAAATTCAACCATTGCCTGACACGTGATAGAAGATCTATTTGGCAGAAGCAGCATGGGCTGTCAAACTGATGCAAATGACCTCAAAGTTCTTCCTTTCCATGAAACAATGTCCTAAACCTTTATCCCAATAAGGGGGTTCCCTACATAAATTCTAGATCACTGGTTATTTTTATCCCCCAACTTAATCTTGTATCTTGTGGACACCAATTCACTATTTCTCAGAATAGGATACAAAATTCTAAACTTCGTTACACATGGCTGAAGATAAAACACAACAGTAAGTTCAATAAAACAAGATAAGAAGCATCCTTTTCAGTGCATGTATCTTACCGTTACTGTCATACTAACCTTCCATCAAAATAAGCACCAGTAGTAAAAAAAAACAATTTAGAACACTTATTTGTTCCATTTACTAGTAGAGCACGTTATAAGCCTAATCCCCGCAGTAATGGATACAATTGAGCATCCAGCTTTCAGCCTATGTGCGGCGTTTCTTTCGGAGTCTGCATCCATTGTGGGGCTTCCGAGTGGTATCCTCAATGTATACTACAGGATTTCTGTCGCCTCGTGAATGGGTATAGCCCTCTCGGAAGCTCAGGATTGCTTGTTTCTTCTTCTTGAAGTGAGTAAACCCATTCACTTTAACCACAACAGATTTCAGTCCTAAATTTCTTGCTAGTCGACCAACGTGTTCTGCAGTTGCTTCAGCAGCATATCGAGATAGTTTTGGCCCTCCCTTCATTTCGGACAAACATCCTGAGGAAGCCCCAACCTTTTTGTCCCCCTTAGAATCAGTCACACTAACAAAAGTGTTGTTGCGCATCAGCTTTATATGGACAATATCTGCATTGTGCTCAACGCCATACTGGCCAAATGAAGAGCCACCCACTGTGTCCCTTCCATCTCTCTCTATAATTCCCCTCGCGAAATCCATGGATCTAGAATTTCTGCCAGTCTCAAACTCCTTGTGATCTGAAGAATGCACAAAACACCTAAAACTCAATGCACTGTGCTGAGAAACAGTTTCATTCACTTTCAGAAAACCCAATTTCGCACCCAAATTTCCCAATATTTGAGGTACAAGATTGATATTAGATGATGCTCCAACATTTCTATGAAGATAAGAACTGCCTTTCAGATCCTCCAAACCTGCAAAAGCGACAAGAATTTCATCACTAGCCAGGTTGACACAATTTCTCGACAGCAAATCCAAACAAATAACATTTCTCCCAGTAATGCATCAACAACTGCTCAAATGGGGTTCCCAGAAATCCTCATTAGCATCCCCCATTGAAGTCTTTCATAATATCAAGGTAGCAACATTACATACTCGGGACCATTGAAAATAAAATCATCCATATTTTACTTGCAAAATCCAAACGCACCAATTCATTACCCTACATAGAAAAAATAACCAGCCTCCTCGGGCATGAACGCAAAGCTAATTTACGATGCAAGCGAACATCAACTTCAATGCCGCCAGATCAATTCCAATGCTAGACAATTTTCATTTGTCTATAATTCATGTTTAAAAATAAATAAATACAAAACAGAGTAGAACCATAAATTTCACAGACAGCTCACACACTCCATGTTTAGGACAAAAAGTTCCTCCATTGCAAAAGCATGTCTCGTCTTATACATAGTTAGTAATCTCTCCAAATTTCTACATCGAACAACGTAATTTTCTCTTAGGTCAAATTATTAAAGTAGGTTCCCTCTACACACTAAAAGGCAGCAACCTATCTCAACGTTGGGCACTCTGCTCTGGCTACTCAGCGAACACCCAAGGAAAAAAAGAAGCCAGATTGTAGGCACTTGTTTCTCGCATTTCAAGCCGAACAAATGTACCATTGCTCAAAAACCAGAATTAGGCTTCGAACCTATCTAGCTCCCTAGAATATAATTCTTGATATCATTATCAATATATTGAAAAGAAAAGGAAACGAGCAGAACCCAAAATGGCAGATAGAAACATATAAAAACAAAGAGTTGATATAGACAAGATACGAATTTATGATTTAGACTTGCCTCGAACACCATGGATTTGTGAGCGATCCGAGTTACTGGATTCACAAAAGAAGGAACTCAAGGGGCCTTCGGATCTGCGGTTGAAGACCCCAACAGCTCGATCCAGGAACCCTGGCCGGCTCGATAATCGAAGCATGGCTGGGTGAGTGATCCAGGAGGGAAGGGTTTCCAGATTCTGCCTACACCGTCCGTCTTAACCAGAGGGGGAACGCATGGAAGTCGTTTCGTTCCTAGGGTTTTAGGAAGTGGAGAGAGAAGGCAGATGAAAGGAAATTATAAATTAAATTGTGGACTTAAAGGGTATTATCTTATTATCTATTTTAAAGGAAATTTGTTAAACTTAATATTTGTTATATGCATAGTAGTTAAAGGCACCCCTAAGCACAGGCGTCAATTTCAACGAGGTACTCGCATCGCACGGTGAGATGCTGGTGAGAAACACGCCTCATGAAACCTAAGTTTTAATGGAAATATGGAGCCTAATTCGCTCATCACTCCATCTTCCTCCTGACTCTAATCATGCTTATATCTTCTCTTTCTTTCCTTTCTAACCCTCCCTCTTCTAGGTTCTAGCATTTTAAATGTTCATACTTTTTTTATTTTTTATTTTATTTTTTATTTACTTTAATACATAAATATAAATAAGAAATTATCCCTCCATTTGTATTCAATAAAAATATCTAAAAAATCAAAATACATAATAATAAAAAAATAAAATTTTAATTTTAATACAAACTCGAGATTTTGCGATTTTACCACCTCTAAAATACATACCTACCATTTCTTGAAAAATTCATTAAAAATTATTTTAACAATAATGAATATTAATTATCAAAATACTGAGAGATAGTTTTTCAAAATGAAAACATTTTATTGATTGTAGACTTATAGTGTTTATGTGTTTGTTTAGAACTTTGCATGATGATTGGTACTTGTTTTAATTTGAACTTTGATGATATTTCTAGTTTAGAATTTACATGATGAATGAATCGATTTTGATGTTGTCAGTTTAGAATTTGAAGATGATGAATTATGAATGATATACATGTGTTATTATTGATAATTTGATAATTGTTTATAATTTTACAAAATTTTAAGTTTTTTTTCTAAAAGGTGCGTCTCGCTTCACAAAGGCGCGCCTTACCTAGTAAAGAAGCGTCTTGCCTCGTGCGCCTTGCGCTTTAGGCTTTATGACCCTTTACGCCTCGCACCTTTCAAAACTATGGTTATAAGTGAATCACTAACCATTGTTAGTGAAATTAATGGATGACTATGAAATTGACTTATTTTTTAAAGGTTAAATATTAACTTAGAATATGAATATATCATATTTTAATTATAATTGCATGAAACTAAATATAAATTTATGAGCAATTCTTTCTACCGTTCATAATACATATAATTAGATTTGGATTTGAGTTTTAAACAAAATTTAAAATTGATAAACTTAAAAGAGTAATTTTAGGGTACAATGTAAATATTAATAAACTTTTGTGCCCCTTTCTTCAAGTTTCTTTGTTTTGGCATAAGATTCTTTAAATGTCTATTATAACTTTTTTTATTCACGTGTTTATAGCATGGATCACCATTTTAGTTATAAGATTAGTGATATTGCTAATTATATAGTTTTAATGAGGATAATTCATTGGTAATATATCGTAATAAGATTAATATCATTATTATGATATTCATGTCTAAACATATCCCATTTAAGATAAATTTGAGTGATATTAAATTTGAATTACAAAACATTAATTATAAGTATCGAAAGATATTATAAGTTAACTAACTAATGGTCCTTTCCAAATTCCAATACATGAGTTAGTCTTTCACTTGAGTTAGTCTTCCACTTTCAGGTTAAATGTCATACACATTTGATTAATGTATACAAGTAGTGTTTGTTAATTAAAATATAAAAAAAGTAAAAAAATATTTCAATTTTTTTTAATATATTTATTAAAATTACCTAATAATTAAAAAAAAAAAATCACGTAACTTATTTGACAATTTTCAAATATGCTTATCTCTCATCCCCTTAAAATAAACATATCTTAAACCTTACAAGTATAAAAAAATTACTCATATATCTTTCGGTGCATTTTAAAAAATTTAATAAATAATTTAATAAAAATTCAAAAATATTTTACAGTCTTATTTTGACCATTCTACATCTTAATCTAAAAAATATTCTAATTTTATTTTAATATAATCTTATCTTACTCATTTTAACAAACACTACTATAATAACGAGTTTACATTTATACATCTTTGTAAAGCATGCACGTGGCTTGCTTGCAGGCACATCACTACAACAACAATATACCAAATTGACTACACAAGATCCGCTGCATAAATTGTAATTTTTCATCAATTTATATCCATTGCCTATCTTCTATAAAGTCCATTATCATTTTTTTTTTTTTTTTTTACAAGCAGTTTTAAGATGCATTCTCCGTAATCTGGTTGAGTATGTGACAAATGCGATGGTTGTGGCATGATAATGGCTCTCCAAGGCTTTCAGCTCAGCCTGCAAAGCGGAGGCTTCCCTTAAATTGTTGTCCCGCTGCAGCTTGCATTTTCAACATCATCATGCATCTCTGGCATAATTTGATGACAAAATTGCAAGGAAAGCATGGCTGAGAACAGTACGATTCTTGCCAACAACCAACAAGTATGTGCTCTTGATAAACATCTAAACAAAGCACCATATATGAAAGGTACCATAGACTTCTTGTTCTGCATTGGGATCTTTCTGAAAGCTGGATGAAGACACGATGACGATATTTCTTGCATTGGCAGCTTGCGCAATTTGAGTATGAATTCTATGCAGGTGACGAGGAACAGGATTACTTACTGAATTAAGGATTCGGTATTCAGTACACGAGCAGCACCATGAAGATCTGGGAGGTCGGCACTTTTGGAGAACTTGAGCCATCTCTTTCTTTCTACGTGTTTGAGACAAGGCTGCATTGCTAGTCCAACGACAACAGCAATGAGGCTTATGAGAAACACTTTGAGTGTAGACAGAGCCAACACAACACAGATTAGTATGGTTGGAGGAATGCACATTAGAATGGATCCGATTGTTCCTACGGGAATCTTATAAGGGCGAGATGCAGCTGGGTATTTCCTTCTGAGCCTCACAAATGCTATGAACTCCAACACCATTCCAAAGCAATATAAGAAGTTTTCTGCAGCTACTATTTCTTCAAAGCTCAGCCATGAAAGCAAAATCACTCCGGAAGCTGAAAATAGAATCCCAACAAGAGGAGTTCCATAGCGGGATCTCTTGGCAAAGAACTCCGGAAGCATCCCTCTTTCTGCCATGCCAAGAAGTTGAAAAGAATCGCTGCTCATTTCAGCCAAAAACATCCCCATATTTGACATTGCAGCAGCACCTTGAATCCAAATTCTCAACCATACTCCACCCACCAACTTTGCTATATCTGAGAAATACCCGTCGGTCCATAAGTCACGGTCAAGTGGTACAGCTCCTATACCAATGAGTAAGGGAAAGAAATACCCACAAACAACTAGGATCAAAGCATAGAACAGAGCGTTTGGTAGAGTCCTCTTCGGATTTTCCACCTCTCCTGCTAGTGTACTTATTGAATCCCAGTAGTTCAAATTCCAAAATAGTGTGTTTAGATACAAATTCCAGTCAACGCTGTGTAAATCAACCACTAACCATCTTGAAGGCCTTAATTTTGGGATTGCGATAAGTCCCATAACTACAAAGGGAAGTAGTGAGAGAGCCCCCAACAGAACAGCAGCCCACCCCACAATGGTTAAACCCCTATAGTTCATCAGAGTGAGGAGAGCAGTCAAACCCAATGTTGCTAGAACCCTTGGGTAACCACCGGCTAATGCCGGGATGGATGATTTCAAGTAGTCAAGAAACAAAACCGGGTAAAGAGCATTGTCAATGACCCCACTCAGCCATTTCAAACAACCTTGTTGAAACCCCCAAAAGTCCCCCAATGCAGATGAAACCCAAACCACATAGCCACCATCCTCTGGGAACATGGTACCCATCTCCGCAGTAATTAGGGCCTCCGGCACACTCCATATGAATGGGAAAACCAAGAACCCAATAAGGGCTAGAAGAGGGCCAGCTGCATTGACAGTGTCCTCAATCCCAAATGGCCCCCCTGAAACCTCATAGAAGATGAGGAAAACAAGGGGAAGTACTGAAACTTTCCTAGCATTAACAACCCTAGGAGAAGGATCTTCACTAGTCCCCAGATAGGATTCACCATTCGGTTCTTCCATTGCAACGGAAGATTGCCTATTACCTGTGTTCTGCAAGTTTTCCATTCAGAACCAAATTCATAAATTCTAAAAACCAAATAAAATTTGAATGAATCCTCACCCACGAATCAAACAGTTTTTAGTCCAATCAATAGATTCAAAACGCAGGAATTTCTAGCACAGATAACAGCTAGGGTTTTTCTTGCAGAGCTGAAATAAGCAAAAGTTCAGTGAAAAACAGTGTGGGCGGGTTCAATAGCATCTCCCAGATCAGAAATAAACCGAAAAAGGCACTTCTGATCCATGACAGTGATAAAAGATGGCTACTGTATGAAATTTGATTATATATGGCAAAATCACTAGGAAAGAACAAAATAAAGCCGCAGTATCAAGTATCAACTTGAAGCAAACAGGGAAAGAGGGACAAACCGACCAAGAAAGAAACCCAACTCTATTGGGATTGTTAACAGCTCCAAACCACAGAATAAACATCCATGTTGACAGGGGCTTAAGATTCAGGGGTGGGTTTGTGAGAGAGCCAGAACAAATGCCCATTTAAAGGGCAAACCGAGAGCGACGTGCCATGCTACATGATACCCATGAGATAAAAGAGGAAAGTTCCAAGAACTAGGAAGGGTGCTGTACTTGGAGTAAGATAAATCCTTTTGACTCAATTTGCAACTTGTACATCATCAACAACATTTTAGGTTACATATAGGTTCATAAATGATTAAAATATTTCTAACCTGTCATCATCTTAAATAAAAAATATTTTAATTACACTAAAAATATTTTGATTAGTTGTGAGTTTATATAACGCTTAATATAATCGAAATATTTTCTTTTACAATATATTTGATTACCAATAGAGGGAATATGAGCGCCATACTAAAATTGAGATGTTGTTAATGTGATCAGTTAATTGTAACTTTGTGTCCGTTTTAATATAATTTATAATATACATACAACTCAATAAATGAGATGTTATTGGTCAAAATTATTTTAACTCAAAATATTAAATGTTTCTCAAATTCTTAAGTTTATGAGTAATGTTAAGAGTATGACAATATCATTAGTTATGTGTCACATTTTTATTGAATTATGTGCTAAACAAGAATGACAATGATATATAATTTTTTTAATTTTTTAATAAAAAAATATCACATCATTGATAATATCGATATAGCTACAGTTATAATTCTTATTTTATTTGTATTTTTATCTTCTTCTTTTTTAAAGAAAAAAAATTCTGAAAACTGGGCGATGGACCCGAGAGCTGAGCTGGTGGCTGACAATGGCCAATACGGATGGGAATTACTAAATAAATACGAATTATTGGAAGTTGTGAAAAAAGGAACTTTGTGATTATAATAATCTTTGTGACCATATTAAACATGCAGTGGCCGACTCCTCTTAACACTAGTGAGTGGTAAATTAAAATAAAATTAAGGCTTTTTTAGTAAAACAACAATAAGATATTCACCACGTGTTGGGCCCATCATGCTTTAGAGTCCCATTCCGTTTTTAAAAATATTTTTTTAATTTTTAATTTTAATTTTATAATTAAAGATATTCTAACTTTTAAAAAGTTATAGCATTTAGTTTTTAATTTTAATTATTTAACAAAAACTTTTGATGCCGTAAAGGGCACCACGTGCGGATTACAATCAGAAAGAATGCGCACGTGGATGATATGCATAAAACAAATGGGTTAATTGATATACTTTTATTAATATATTTCAATCAAATAATATCATCTTCTTATAAATCATCACAATTTTTGGGTTTAATATTTAAAAACGCCAAATTTGATATTACTAACCACTCACTGTGTTTTTTTTTTCTCTCAAAATGTCCTTTAAAAAAAGGTACAAATTAAATGTACTACTACTTAAGTCACTATTTGAAAGGGTAATTTAATTGAAAATGACACAAACCATCTATTATGGGTAAAATCTTTTTTAAGTGTGAAAGGCACTCCAATGGCTCCAGCAAAAGAAAGAATAATATGCCCCTACGAGCATGGTATATGATATAGTGGTGAATTACTTGAAGTTTTACATAAAATATTAAGATTTGAATCAGTGTAAAAACTTACAAAAAAATTTAAATCCTGCATGGATTGTACTGAATGTCTAATTTTAAATGAATATAGATTGTGTTCGTATCCGAATTTATTCAAAAATACATTAAAAGGGAAGATTACTCGTTCTTGGAGATTAGTCGAGTAAAACTTAGATAAATCAGGTGAATAAAAAAAAAAGAAAGAGAAAATAACACAATCTAAAAGTGTTATTTATACTCTTCTTTAAAGATTTTGTATATTTTTAATTATATTTGATACCATAATAATGCATAAGGGACAAAAAAAAAAAAAACATTTTATTCCTACCAGGGGAACACAAAATTGATGGTCTGGACTTGAGAGGATAGAGTTTTCCTTTTCCACTCTTCTCCTCAACCTCAAGATTACTACTTTCTCACCTAGGCAATGCTATATATATATACATTAGAACCCATTTTTTTAATTAGAAATACTTAGCCGTTTAGAATTCGATCAATTTAAGATAAACATACCATAAATGATGCAACAGTAACTTCAGCAAGTCAAATTTAAATACCCCAATTCATAAAAAAAACCTTTAATATCCTAGTTAAGATTACGTACGTGCATGGCCAAATTAAATTGGAGGAAGATGTGCCTATAAACCAAACCAAGCATGTGAATGTGATCATGGCTTCTAAGGTCCAGTCACACCTTACCAATACCATCTTCTTCTTCCTCTTGCTCATCTCTTCCTCGCATGGCGGAATCATCTCAATTTATTGGGGTCAGAACAGCGGCGAAGATAGCTTGATTGATACTTGCATCTCCCAGTATTATGGCATTGTCAACATAGCTTTTCTAACCACATTTGGCAATGGCCAGACACCAGTCCTCAACCTCGTCGATCACTGTGACCCAGCTTCCGGCGGCTGTGTTACCATGAGCAGTGACATCAAAACTTGCCAAGATCTCGGGATTAAGGTGTTGCTCTCCATCGGAGGTCCCACCGTCAGCTACACCCTCACTTCTGTGGAAGATGCTCGGTAACCTAGCTTTTCATTAAGGGTTTATTTATTTGAATAGGGTATATATATATTCACAATTTCACTCCAATCAGTAAAAATATTTGACATTTAATTTTCTTTTTGATAGGAGTGTAGCAGATTACTTATGGTGCAACTTTCTCAGTGGTCAATCAAGTTCTCGGCCGTTGGGTGATGCTATTTTGGATGGAATCAATTTCGACATTGAAACTGGCACTGTCGAGTACTGGGACGAGCTAGCCAAGGCTCTCTCAGGATTCAGCAGCCAACTGGGAATGAAGGAAGTTTACTTGGCTGCAACCCCGCGATGTCCATTCCCAGACACTCGGCTAAAAGATGCAATTGCCACTAGCCTCTTCAACCACGTCCAAGTCCAGTTCTACAACAGCCCTCCTTGCCAATACTCAAATAACAATACTGTCTTTCTCAAGAGTACTTGGAATGAGTGGACAACCATCCAGGCTGAGCAACTACTTTTGGGACTGCCAGCAGCTCTTGATGCTGCCGACGGAGGCTATATTCCGCCCGATGTGTTGGTAAATGATATTTTTCCCGAGATTAAGGCTTCTTCTAAATACGGAGGGGTGATGCTTTGGAGTAGATTCTACGACGATTCGTATAGCGAAATTATCAAGCCTTTTGTTTGAGTTGCTTCCAATTAATTTCCTTAATTGGGGGCAAGTTTTTCTTATAATTAAATAAATCGTATTATATATATATATATACATAATAGTTGGTGTCCACGTGGCAATGCTTGTTAATGAAGAGGACATGTTCTTCACGTCGATCTTCGAGTTCGAATAAAGACTGCTTATTGAAGTTGCATCTCTCAGGTGCTTCTATCTCGCTCTGAAACGCCCTTTGTCTATCTCTCTCTGCTACATTGTATGTTTGATGTATATAGGTTTTGCTCCCCTTATCTATTTGCTTGACGAGAAAACTTAGGAAAAAGAAGGGAAATTATTATTATTCTTTTCAACAAACACAGCTTGTGTTGGTTTTCTGGTTCGGAACGTTAGTTTGATTTCTCATGTTTACTTCCATGGGCTGGGCGACCTTGCTGTGTGAATTTTGTGTTTTGGTGGAAGCAATTGTTTCGTTCTGCAACAGCAGCATTTTTGGGGATGCATTCATGCTTACCTAGTTGTACAATGTGCGTTTGCACTTGTAAGTTTGTCGTGGGCAGATATTTGTTTGTATGTTGGTGCCCCAAGTGTAGAAAGTTCTGAAAAGGAGGTTCAAAAGTATGCCAATCTTTGGGTTCTGACTATTGGATTTTAGAAAAAATTATGCTGGCAACAATCCTCTGCAACATTGTGCATGTCTTTAATGAAGAGAGGGACTCTATGATGATGTGCAATCAGCATGAAGATGGTTATCATGGATTGTTGAGAAACCGGTATTCTCTGCAATTAAACTTTTGTTGGCATTCATAAGGATTGTACGAACTGCAAAGTTATGTCATGAAAGGGCCTAAGCACTCACCGTAGGCTCATGGCGCTTAAGTGTCCATATACAGATAATTGAGGAGGAAGGAGGAAAAGAGTAAACCCCATGAATCAAGTGGTAGGATTTATCGGGCAAAAGGTATAAGTTGTTTTTCCAGAAAAAAAGTAGTGTGGAGGAAGAGATTAGATTGTGGAAGGTAGGGCTCATCTAATGTGGAACAAAATGGACACTACCAATTGAGACTTGACAAAGCTATTCTAGGAAAGTCAAGGGAAAAATCTCAAACTGAAGGGAGTTAAGGTGTTGGACTGAGGAGATACAAGAAAAAATCATGATCAAGAGAGCTTGGTACAACACAATGCATATATTCCCTTGTGAGAAAATTTGAATATGTATATTTGGTTAAAAAGGAATCAAAGGAGGCAGCCAGTCAAGTGAAGTTAAAAATTATGGAAATTTGTATCAATAGCTCGATGCAAAAGACAAAGAAAGCTATATATATAAGTTGGGAAAAATAAACAACATAAACAGCAATGTGCTGAATCTTAATCCCATTAGGTGATGTTAGCTATATGGATTTTAGCTTGCCATTAATCTCTATCTTTGACAATGTATTCTTCAAGGTCATTATAACTCATGTCATATCTAAAACTTTTTTCATTAAATTTCTGTTGGTCTTGTTCTACCATTGTTTTCCTACAAGTCACTGTTCTTAAAGGCTTGCTTAAGTGCAAGAAAAGCGCAAAGTGCAGTTCTATTGCTTTTTCTTGTCAAAGGGAAGCACAGCTTAAGTGCTAAAAGTGCATGCATTTTTGTCAAGCGTAGAGCCCACTTCAGCATGCTTATTTTTTTATTTTTTCAAATTTTATTGTTTTATAGTAAAAAAAGGTGTTCTTATTATGTATCCTAGTACACCAAAACACAGACCCATCTATTATATAAATATCTTGGGAGTGTTGTAGAAGAGAATGATTCAATATTTGGTCATTATTTTTTGATACGGGGTAGTGTTGCTAATATAGCTAGAGTTGAAGAGTCTAGATTTAATATTAGAAGCAAATTAATGAGGCAATGTAACAACTGGAACAACAGCTTCAACTTCTAGCTCAGGACCAATTTTGGTTGAGAAAGTCAATTTGATGGCACTTACGAGGAAGATGATGAGAACTATTTCTCTAATGATGAAGATGACTTTCTTAACTCAACTAAATCATTGAAATTTAATTAACTGACCCTGTTTTGTTCTCTCTTATTATTAATTTTTGTCTTGATAGTATTATATAGTAATTTAGTTTAATTATATATTATCTCTTTATTTTTTTATAATATTTGTGCTTTGTTTTGACTAAGTGCGCTTGTGCTTAAGCTGTAGAAGGCTTTGTGCTTAAATGGGCTTAGACACCTTAAAAACACTGTTCCTTATTGGAATTCTTTGTTTGCCTATTCTTGCAGGCAAGTCATGGTCAAGCGTAACAGTGTGGTGCCTAATGGGCACTTCAGGAAGCATTGGCAGAATTATGTCAAAACTTGGTTCAACCAACCAGCACGTAAAACAAGGAGACGGAATGGTGAGTAATCAGTTTCAAGGAGAGATTAACTGATAATTTGATAACTTCCATGGCCTTGGTAGTTGGCATTTGACTAAGGGTTGCTGCTGTTATGCTCCTGCTTGCTGATACCATTCCAGCTAGGCAAAAGAAGGCTGTCAAGATTTTCCCTTGTCCTACAGCTGGACCACTTTGACCTATTGTCCTATTGTTCATGGATAAACCCTGAAGTACAATATGAAAATCAGGGCTGGTCGCGGTTTTTCTCTTGAAGAGCTGAAGGTCCGGTGACTCTATGATCATTAGCATTATACTTGTTTTATATATTTATGTCTTGAAGAGATGCAATGCAACATGTCAATTCTTTTTGGGATCAAATTTCCAATATAGGAGACTAGTGTGAATAGTTTTTGGAGAATGGTTAGACTTCTGGTGCAGGAAGATAATTAAGCTTATTGCAGTTTTTGATTGTTACATGTATGAAATGAAACCAAAAGTAACCATTTTATGCCGTTTTGAGTTTCACTATTTTTAAGATAGATACAATTAGAAACTGTTCTCTATTTCATATCATGTCTACCTGGAATCTTGGGGTGCCATCTTTATTGGCTCAGACCTTTTTTTTAATTTGCAGCTGTTCATTTTACTTTTTTAGTGTTTACATGAGAGTTGACAATATATCTGGTGCCTGTTGATTGTTGGGAAAGGTTCTAACTACCATCCATGACTAGAATTTTGTAAATTAGGAATTCAATGGATCATTGTTCTTTATTCGTCAGATTTCAGATTACAGAGTTAAAATAATGGAAGTTCATTTTCTTCTCTCTAAAAGTTGGCAAGCTTGGCAATCACAGGCTGCCGGGTATCCCTAAGAAGCTTGCTCCAACAATTGGTATTGCCGTTGATCATCGCCGCAAAAATCGTTCGCTGGAAAGCCTGCAAGCTAACGTCCAGAGGCTCAAGACTTACAAAGCTAAGTTAGTTGTCTTCCCAAGACGTGCAAGGAAATTCAAGGTAGAACATTTTGAACATCAATGATGTAATGATATTAGTGGCTTACTTGGTCTTCAATCCAGTGTTACTCATTATCCTTTTATCGACTCGAACCTTTCTTCCATGTCGGTGATTCTAGTCCGGAAGAACTTGCGACGGCCACTCAGGTCCAGGGACCGTACATGCCCATTGTCAGAGAAAAGCCGACTGTTGAGCTTGTGAAAATCACGGACGAGATGAAATCATTCAAGGCCTATGCGAAGCTGAGAGTGGAGAGAATGAACGAGTGCCACATCGGTGCCCGAATGAAAAAGGCTGCCGAGGCAGAAAAGGAAGATAAGAAATAGGAGGGGGGATGAAGATATCAACTTAAACTGGTTGAAAAGTTCTTTCTCAATCTCCTCTCTGCCTTAAAATACCCAGATAGATATATGATTTGATTTGCTAGGGGTGTTTCCACATAACCTTTTGGTTTTCAGTTTGTATTTACATTGTTTCTTTTGTGTTGAGTTTTGATTTTCATTTAGAAAAATGAGAAATTTTAACATGCTGTTTCATGTTAAATGGGTTGGATTGAGCTTTGTTTGGCTGACTAGCCAAACCTAGAGATCACCCATGAGCCCGTTTAGGGTGAGTTGGGTTGGCTCGTTCGGCTTTTAAATCGAGTGAATTTTAACAGGCTGAGCTTGAATAAAAATGTAATTATGTCACTTATATTACATTAAATGAGAAGTCTTTCCTATTTTAAGAGAATAAGTTATTCTATTCCTTAGTAGCAATCAAACTACCTTTTTTAGGAACCTTATTCCCTCCCCTCCATTATGTCAAACCAAATTTGACCTTATTTTTCATATACGGTCCTTAGTATTCAGATTAAATAGTAATGAGATAAAATAGTGAAAAAAGTAATTAAATAATAGTGTTCTACATATGATAAAAAATGTATTACTTGAAGTTACACTATGTCCAAAGGACATGTAGATGTTACTCTACTTTGGAGGATAGGTCCTGATAATATAAGGTTTTGGTGGTATTTATCATGCCCTTCAGATTCTTAAAGAATCTTTTCTATTCTTTGGTTGTTTATGAAAAGATAGAAATAAAATGATCAGAAGAAATGATATATTCTCAAATAAAAAAATGAAAATTTGAAATAAATAAAAAGGAGGATATGATTCTTCTTCAAATAACAATGACGAGGCGGAAAAGAAAGAAAAAGCAAGAATTTTTCACTTTTTGAAAAGCCATATAAAGTCAAATATAGTAGAAAAATGATATATATATATATATATGTTTCCTTTTTTATGTTAAATTTAAAGTTCTAAGAATCTAAATATTCTTCTTTAATGTCACACAAATAGCATATATTAGGACACCTTTGCTTGGAGGTATTTTGTACGTTTCATCTATCACTCCTTTCCCCTCTTTAGTATACTTACTGTTAACAATATAGCTTGACGTTTACACAATGTAGCTTGGTAAAAGTCCATGATATCTAAAGTTTAATATAATTGACTAATATAGCTTTAATGTTGCATAATATAGTTTGATAGTCATCAAGAATTGATACTTAAAAGAGCTCTCATAGATATCTAGAATTTTCATTGTCCTAGACTTAATGACGTTGACACAATATACCTAGGTAAAAGTTCAAAATATAACCGACTTGTTTTTTATTTTGTCCACATTAATTCAACTTCCTAAATCATAGAATAGGACGAATATTTTGCAAAATTCACAATCTCGAAAAAAATGTCAGTATTTTTCAGATGAAGAATGCATCACATGCCTTGTGTGTCCCCATTTCACATGCAAGCATGGTTCTCATGGCTAAAAACATATTTTTGCTTATGAATTTTTTCATTTTAATCATTTATACCCTTAACTTAAGGAGAGATCAATTGTGTCCCTCAAGTTTTAATTTTAAATTTATCATATACCTTATTGTTCAATCAGCACCACACGTGAAATCACGTGTGATTGAGGAAGGTGAAAGATGAAATTGATCTCTTATCTCTCTACCTTCTTTCTCTAGATCCATACTCAGCTTCCCCATCATTGTTGATGTCTCTATCTACTCATGGCAATCGCTGACCACAGCCTCTAGCCCTATTCCCATCTCACGATAAATTGGCAAAACAATGTACATAATTATTTTTGTAATTAGAATAATGTACATATAAATTATTTTTTTATTAGACATAATATCTAAGTGTTTGTTTATATATATATATACACACACACATAGGGGCAGAGCCAAGATAGGCCCAGTACGAGCCTTGGCTTGCCATTAATTTTGGCATGCACTCAGGCTCGGTATAAAATATGGAAACTCTCCCTCAGTCCCTCTCTTGCTCAAGCACCCACAACCCACCCCCTTGCCTTTCTCCCTTTCTTGCTTCGCTTGTTATGGGCTGTGGGTTACTTGTCTCTCACTCTCACTCATTTTGGCATCTGTTGGATGACTTAGACTGTCACTGAGGTTGCTGACTCGCTCGTCTTCCTCGGTCGCTCTTCCTTGTTGCCTCTCTTTGGCTCCATTACTCGCCAACGCTGCCTCAGCCTCACCCCTTTACCCTCGATCATCGCTCGCCCTTATCGGTCATCGACTCTCCTCTCAAAAAAATTTCGCCCTTACTAAAAAATTTCTTGGCTCCACCCCTCTACATATACAACGCTATAAAGAATTAATAATTGGAGGCGATGCAATTGGAGGAGATTTGGAAAGAATTTCAATTAAAGGAAGTAAATTGGATGGCTAGGGCGGCCATGCAGTGCATATATATATATATAATATTATAAGAGATTGAGATGAAATTGGAGGCGGCAGAAAGAAGAACGAGAAGCAGGCAGGTGCCGCAAGGCTCAACCATGCAGCAGTTATCCTATTTCATGATCGGGGTTTCATCAGCAGATGACAATGACAGAGAAACTATGTGCTGTCTGTGCCGCCATCATCTGCCGCCTCTATCATGGACGTCCGCCCCATCATGCACTATGTATACGTACGTATTGATATAAAATTTTGATAAATAATTATATATAATTTATTAATATATATTATATTAATATAAAATTTAATCAAAGCACGTGTACATCACGTACAAAATTTTAAGATTTGAGAGGTGTAATAGGAAGAGTTCAAAAACAAAAAGATATTTTTAACTTATTCTCGTTAACCAAATACTAATTATACATAACACCAGATAATTATAAATTTTAATAATAACAACTCATAGTTATGAAAGGTTATGAACAAATAAAACAAAAATTCTAATATTACATATGCAATCATTCTATAAAACCTTGATTCGGCACAAAATCTTCAAAATAGACAAATAAAGAAATTTAATGAAAACCCAACTAACAAGGCAAAAGCTTCAAAATTTTTGGGAAAAAAAAAAAGAACCATAATTCCAACGAAAGAAAATTCTACGAAAAAAATGATAAAAATAGGTATTTGAAATCTTGAATTCTATATATACTTGAAATTGGAAAAACCAAGTACTATCACAAACAAATATCCAATCACAAAAATAAAAATCAAATATTAAGATTCTATATTCATATTTGTCTCGTATTGAATTAATATATAAAATTAATAATAAGACGAGAGTAATTTATAAACATTAATTAATTAAGAAAATTGTAAAAAAGTAGTCTTTCTCTTTCTTCTCATAATGTGATGATAGTTCTCAATGAGTAGAACTCAACAGATGTGAAAGAAATTGAGGGATTTATCCTATTATATAACAATTATATCATGTCACTCATTAAGTTATAATATAGCTTTAAACCCACACTAATGTGGACCCTTGTTTGTATAAAATAGGTGACTTGGCATATTGACAAAAGGTTGCAAGCAATATAAGCTAACACTTTTGTTTTATAGGATTCCAATTTATTAAAACTAAAAGTCATTTACAATTGATGTTAACCCACAATAGCTAGAATTTCTATCACATTTAACTAAATAGAGTGTCAAATAAAAAAATATATAAGAATATTTTTAATAAAAATATAAGAACCCTAAAGTTTAAACTAAATAGTTTAATATGTGGAATATGGTGAATTCCTCTTCTATCTTTACATTTAAACCTTGTATATAAACATAGATGAAAAATAAATATAATACAAAATAAAAACAAAAAAATATTATTTTTGAAAAAAGTAATAAACGAAAATAGGGAACACGAAACAGACATAAAAAAAAGTCATTTTTAAAAAAGTAAGAAACAAAAACGAGGAAATGCATAAATAAAAAAATATCAGAATCTTTTTGTAAATATAATTTTTAATATAAAAAATAATTATCCATTCTAAAAATAAACATAAATTTCATAATACATTGAAACAAATTTTAAAATAAATTTTAGAACAAACTAAAAGTTTTAAGTCTGAAACGAAAAAAAATTCATATTTATTAATGAATGAAAATGTGTTTCTAAAATAGAAATATATTTTTGATATTTTTTAATATTATAAAATAAAATTATAAAATAATCCAAAAATATTTACTAACATTTAAAAATGAAAACGTTTCTAAAACATTAAAATAATGTGTTCGGAAAATTTTCGTTCATTTAGAACTTAACATCGGGAGACATCAATCGGCCACTATTTTCGGACCAAATACATTAGTTGGAGCCTTTAATATATTACATTATTCAAAATTTAAGTATGGGAGTTGGAGCCTTTAATATATTATATTATTCAAAGTTTAAGTATGGGAGTTGGAGCCTTTAATACGTCTAGCGTCCACCTACTCGCCACATGTACGTTATCACAACCGAATATGCTTCCCAAATTTAAACGTCTGTCTTCACTCCCAATATCTCTCCGTCGCTATAAATGCAACCCTGTCGCCGCTCTTCTTGCTTGTATCGAAGCAAGCTAAGCCAATTGCAGTCCGTTTATCAGAAACGTCTTCAGAAACTTAAGTATGGGTTTGAAGGTCGGTTTTACTTTCTTCAAGCCTTCATCTTCTTCTGCGCTGTCGTTTGATTTGTGTTTGCGTGGCTTGTCGTGTTGATTCATTCCTGTTCATGGATTGAAGCGGAATTAAACCCTCCATTTTTTTTTTCTTTATGTCGTTATTGCTTTCTGTTAAGATTCTGATAATTGCCGTGCAAGCTAGTTCAGATCTGAATGAAAGGATTGATCTGTTCTGCTGCGTATGGATATTTGATTTGATAAGGATGATTTAAATTTTTAACACGGAGCCAAGAATTAACAGTAGGGTTAGAATTGCCTATGCTTTTGAGGGATTTGTTCTTGCTTAGCTTAATGTCTGTCGTGGATCTTTGTTTGATTAATGTGGAAGTGTTTATCTGTCAAGGGATGCAAGAGGGATAGGTTTCATGTATGTACACATACGTAACACATGGGTATTTTCTTAGCAAAAATAAAAAAATAAAAATAAAAACACATGGGTATTTGAGATGACCGTTCTTGCGTAGCTTCCGATACTCCTACTCTCGAATATGTTAGGAGAGGTAAATCACAGGTTGGGCCTTTGGCCCTTGTGCAAGACAATGATCGAACTCGCAATCCACTAGATTAACACCGACAGATTGCTCATCCGATTGCTCGACTTATGTCCTAAGAGAAAAAAAAACACACACACACACATGGCTACTTAGTTGGACTGATGATTGTTTGACCAAAATAATTTTCCTGGTGGCTTGGCTAATTGAAGGGGCAATACAGCTGTGTCACCTGTTTCTCATATTGATTTGTGATCTTTACTCTAAAAAACTAGGGCATCGAAGATCTGTGATCTTTACTCTAAAGATAAGGGCATTGAACTACAAGTACATAAAGATCTCGCGGCACAGAGTTAACACATATCTCTCATATAACCTAGATTGACATAGAAGATGAAGAGGGTTTAATGGGTTTCGTGAGAAAAACATAGATAAAGGTCAAAATGTTACACTCCCTAAACCCTTTTGGTTCAAATATTTTATTGGTCAAATTACTGCATATGCATACCAAACTTTTAATTCTACCATATTCGTTCATATTTCACTTTAGTCTAAAATATATAGAGATCATCCATCGATGTACGTTTTTAATCATAACCACACGGGTGACTTTCACTTTCGGTATAGGATTAGCACTTTAACACTCTTATCACCTTCCTCATAAGTTAACATACCTTTCAAAAGTACAAAATGATATTTTGGTCCCAACATTGTCTATAACATGAAAAGAGAAATACAAAATTCCATAATGAGATTGTGAACTCCTGCAGCTTCAACGCAGGAGGTATACCCCTCAAGATTTCAATGCTAGAATATGTTGCATCTGCTTTGATTCAACAACCATGGTGGATGAAATAATATTAGTCTCTAGGAGAACCTACACCATTTTGTAATTAGAGATCTGTTTGATGTGGTTGCCTTCTCTATATGTTTCCAGTTTACTTTACGTCTTTCTAAGGCTCTATTTCTTTAAAATCCATCCAAATTTACTTTTACCAATGAAACACACTGGTTTCACATGCCACTAACACATTGATGGGAAATTATTTTGGGGGCCTCCAGGAGGAATTTGAGGAGTATGCCGAGAAGGCTAAGACCCTGCCTGAGAACACCAGCAATGAGAACAAGCTTATTCTGTATGGACTGTTCAAACAAGCAACCGTTGGACCAGTGAACACTAGTTAGTATTTTCCTCCTGTTAAATACGCTTCCTGGAATCAAAATAGCTTCTTCTTGCTGTTCATTCGCTCATTTTGCATTCCCCATAGTCTCTTCTTACACATTGCTTGGTGCATCTGATCTGCAGGCCGTCCTGGCATCTTCAATATGAGGGACCGAGCAAAGTGGGATGCCTGGAAAGCGGTTGAAGGTAATTGGTTTTGGACATTGAATCACCGAACACTTATCTGATCGAACATTTGTTGTTTATGGTGGCCGAGTCATTTGGTTTGGATTGTGTGTGTGGCAGGAAAATCCAAGGATGAGGCAATGAGTGATTATATAACCAAGGTGAAACAGCTGCAAGAAGAAGCTGCTGCGTCTGCTTAATTTAAGAACTGCCTGTCTTTCTTCCCCTTATAACTGTGTTTGAAAAATTGGTGGAAGTTAATAACAACAAACATTGTGGTTTACCCTTATTGTGTAGTATCTTCTTCTTCCGTATATGAAGTTACATGTGCCTTGATCAGATGCAACAGGGGTTTGGCTGAACCATGAACACATCATATACAATTCGATTATCTTGTCAAATTATCTTACAAGGGTATTATATCAGGCTTTGAACTTGCTGCCTTGATCCATCTGTAGATGCCTAAATTTTGATCTATATATTGCTGTATTTTGAAATTCAAATGTTCCATTCTTTTTTAACTTCTTATTAAAGTCTAGTGACAATTGTATTCTAAAAATATAGCAACTCCTAAACCCTATTTGATTGAATATCATTATTTTTATCGGGTTATGCCCTTTTTCAAAATTTACTAAGATAGTATTTGTTAATTAAGATATAAAAAAAAAGATATAAAAATTATTTCAGATAAAAGTAATTTTTATTGTATTTATTAAATCTATTTGATGAGTCTTAAAAATTAAGTCAACATAACTTTTTATCTGAATTATTTCAAATAAATTTATTTTTCCTCTCTTCAGATAAATTTAGCTTTGTCTTTATAAATAAAAAAAAAATGATGCATGTGTTCTTTAATATATTTTAAAAAATTTAACAAATAATTTGATAAAAATTTTGAAATGCTTTATAGATTTATTTTGACCATTTATATCTGGGTCTGAAAAATATTTTAATTTTATCTTACTTATTTTAACAAATTCTATCTAAGAATATCTAAAAAGCGTCTATTTCTATCTTTTTACACATCTATACAAAAAAGGGTTTTTGACACACAAAATTAGGTTGCTTTCTTTATGAGTTTTAATTTTCAGTTTTGAGTTTTAAATTTATTTTGAATTTTCTGTTTTGCTAGTTTGTTTTCAAAAAATAAAAAACGTGTTTTATTTGTCATTATGAAAAATTGTTTTTCAAAATAGAAATTAAAAAACACGTTTTGTTTGAAATCTTGAGAATAATTTTTTAATAATATTTTATTTAATAAATTTGATTATTCAATAAATTATAACTATTTAATACTAATATATTATTAAGAAATATATACATCTTAAAGTTAGTAAATCTTGCAAAAAAAATTTTCGTTACAAAAATAAAATACAAATAAATAAATAAATTGTCCATTATTTTTTGTGTTTTGCCTGAAAATAATCAAAATAATTTTTTATTATTTTAAGTTTTCTTTATAATTTTTTTTCTTATTTTTGAAAATACGTTTTTGAAAACAGTAATGTAAATTTGTTTTCATCATTTTATAAAACTGAAAATTAAAAATAGTCTGAAAATAGTAAAGAAGACGTGTTCTATATTTGACACAATTTAAAATTCTTTTACAAAAAAAGCGTTGATACCGCAATAAATTTGAGAAAGGCTCGATATATATATATGTATGTATTAAAATAAATTAGTGAAATAATATAAAGTAAAATCATAAACGATCTTATAACAATTAAAAAAATACACAAATATACATCATCCAAATAATGTGGCGTATAGAACCGAGAATGTGGTGACTTCTTATGTTTTATGCACCATCAACTAGTAATTTTTATTTTTATTTTCATTATAATATAAGTTGCTTAATTCACTTTAACCTGAAATATATTTTTCATCTTCTTCTTGAGTTGTTACAATATTATGATATTATAGTGATATAAACACTAAAATTGTGTCAATCAATTAAAATTTTTTTTTATAAGTAAATTGAGTCAGTTTATTTTTCTAACCTATTTAAACAATGGGTTACAAAATTCATCAATAAATTTAATAAATTAATAATTTTTATAATAATTTAAAGTATAACTATTATGAAATATTATTAATTTTGAGTAAAATTATTATAAATTTTATACATGTCATCCTAATTTTTAAGAGTTATTTTTCAAATTTATTTTTTCGTATAACATTTCCCAAAGTATTTAATATATTTGGTTTTTAGATGAAATATAAAATGTTTTATTAATTAATAATACATAAATTGTATTTATTAAAATTAATATGCCTGAGATATTGTATTTATTAAAATTAATATGCGTGTGACTAATATCTCGTATTTATTTAAATATTTTTACGTTTCTCAATAATATTTAATTATCACTTTTAACAAAATAAATGCTTTTAATTAGAACGCCTGTGGGTCCCGAACTCAGAAGGGTAAGTCGATGCCTAAGACTGATAAAAGAAAAAGAAAAGAAAATCTTTTGATTACACGGTGACGGGTGGAAATTGAAAAAGGAGGAAAAAATGGGGGTAATTTGCGATTTTGTGATTGTGCATTTGTAAAGGCACACCTTCTTGCTTCTTCCCCAATTTGAAACTTGAACATTCAAAAACCAAAGGCAAAAGAGGTAACGGCGACGATACGATAGAGCTCAAGCCTCAAGGCCATCTTGCCAAAGCCAAATCAGTGTACAGCAGCGGGAGCGAAACCCAAGCCAGGCGATAAATCAGCGAAATCTCTCGCTACTGCCTGGCTTCAGGTTCCTTCTGTTTCGCCAATTTCTCCCAAACCCTTCGGTGTATTTGTTTGTATGATTCTCTGTATGTGTTTTTATACAGATTTGTCGAAAATTACCTTTGCGAGTTCGAATGTTAGTGGGTGTGGTTTTAAACGTGCAAAACTTTATATCCACTGTTTGGTTGCTGAGAATGTGTAGGAAAATGTGAAGAAAGCCGAAAGAAGTCAGCTTGCTTTACCAAGCCAATGTTGTATTACCTGCAGTTGAAGTAGTGCATTTCTTCAGGGTTTCAAATAATGACGATTCTCACATTCATTGTCTAACTTGTCTTTTTGTTTGGTTTTCTCTTGTTTTAGTTTTTTTATCGTTTCACGGTAATCAAAATTGCCTTCACAAGTTCTTCTAGGTTAATGGGTTTAGTTAAAATCTGTATACCTATAACCATAGTTGGTTGCTGAAATATCCAGGTTGGTGGGAGGAAATTAGAACAATATGAAGAAATCTTTATGTTTGTTGTTTTTTCTTGGGTAAAGAAAATGAAAAGAAATGATCAGCTTAACTCAGCCATATTTGTATTACGATTATATGAAGTAGGGCATTTCTTTGTTTGGGATTGAAATTCATGTTATCCTTTTGTTTTTGTCTTTATTGTATGCTCTCCATTCATTTCTGAGCACTCTAAATAGCCTTCACAGTTTGTATATTTGCGAGTTTAGTCAAAATCTGCATAAGGTTTACATGTACTGTTTTCCTCTGACAATATTTAGCAAAATCTAAGGAATTACGAAGAACCACTAAAAAAAATCATGTCTTGTGTATTTGTGTGATATAATAATGAAATTTTTAACAAAAGAAGTAGAGGAAGCCTAAAGAAAAGTTGGTGAAAAACTATTATGGTTGATATGGAATCATACAAAAGATATGATGCTGGATAGAGATAATAGGCAAGCTAAAATCCTTGTAGCTCTCCCCATCTAGTGGGACTAAGGTTCGGTGGTGTTGGGTTGTTTTATTTGTGTTAGTGCAGTTCATTGTTGGTTTGAAATAATGAACATGCCAAGTTCACGTTAAAACTTTTTATTTTCTATTTTAAACTTTTATTTTTTTCCTTTTGATTTGTTTTTCTGCAATCAAAATTACCTTAACAAGTCCCTTAATTTATGGGTTTGGCTCAGATTCTGCAAAAGTTTGAACTACTTTTGGTTTGAATGTTTAGAAAAAACAAGAAGAAGTAATAGAATAGTCAAGAATCTTTTGTTTTTATGCTTTAGTTGCTTAGAGAAGATGAAAATAATATCTCAACCAACTGTTGTTTGAAGATGTGGAATTCCATGGTAGTACCTTTTGTTTTATCTTTCACTTTTTTCCATCAGTTCTTTAGCAATAAAAAGGAGAAATGGATTTGTTATTGAATATGTTTTAGGATTTTCGGCTCAGAGTTAAGTTCATGTTTCTGTTTTCTTCAGGGCTTTGCTTGTTGGTCTACAATTTAATGTAATTTCATAGGTCACATGTCGATCCTCAGTAGATTCTTTCACAGAAGAGCCCCTGATGGCTTGCTTGAATTTGTTGACAGAGTATATGGTAATTGAACTTTATTTTTAAAGTAAACATGTGCTGGTTGCATTTTGCTTTCATTTGTATGTAATTGGATTTAACCATTTATGTGTGTTGGGGGGTGTGTTCATCCTTGCAGTTTTTGACTCTTGCTTCTCAACTGAAGTTTTACCCGATGGATTGTACCATCTTTACTTGCATGAGATCATTACTGAATTATATGAAGCATTCCCAGAATCATCTTTTCTTGCATTCAATTTCCGAGAAGGTGAGAAACGTAGTCAGTTTGCCGAGATTTTGTGTGAGTATGATGTTACTGTCATGGATTATCCAAGACAATATGAAGGTTGCCCACTTCTACCGCTGTCTCTGATTCTTCATTTCCTTCGTGTCTGTGAGAGTTGGCTTTCTGGTGGGAATCATCAAAATGTTATTCTGCTTCACTGTGAGAGAGGGGGTTGGCCTCTGTTGGCATTTCTTTTGGCTAGTTTCTTGATTTATAGAAAGTTGCATAGCCATAGTGGAGAAAAAAGGACTCTTGAGATCATCCATCGGGAGGCTCCTAAAGGATTGTTACAGCTGTTATCACCATTAAATTCATTTCCCTCACAGCTTCGGTACCTCCAGTATGTATCAAGAAGAAATATATCACCAGAGTGGCCTCCTCCTGAACGGGCTCTTTCATTGGATTGTCTCATTCTTCGTTCTATCCCAAATTTTGACAATCAAAATGGTTGCAGGCCACTTGTCCGTATTTTTGGTAGAAATCTACATAGCAAGGGCGGACTAACCACCCAAATGCTGTTTTCCATGTCAAAGAAAAACAAGAACCTTCGCTACTACCGACGGGTAAGGTGGACCTTTTTCCTAATTTTCTGCTCTTATACATAGGTGCTAACATAAGTTTTCCTTTAATGCAGAAGGACAGTGATGTAATTAAGATTGATGTCCAGTGTTTGGTGCAAGGGGATGTTGTACTAGAGTGTGTTCACTTAGATTTGGAACCTGAACGAGAAGTCATGATGTTTCGTATAATGTTCAACACTGCTTTTATTCGCTCTAACATCTTGATGCTCAACTGTGAAAACTTGGACATTCTTTGGGATTCAAAGGTGCGGTATCCAAAGGGATTTCGAGCAGAGGTAATTTTTTTTTTAACCTTTCAGTATTTCACTAAGACATCCTTGGATAGAGATGATTGGAGAGCCCATTTGTTTTGCTGACCCCATCTAGTGGGATTAAGGTTTTGATGATGATGGTGATTTGTATCTGACTAATTTATATTTCCCCCATATTGATGCATCTTATGAATTATCATTCTGTTTATGTTCAGGTTCTTTTTGGCGAGGTTGAGAGCATCTCTCCCTGTAAAACTCCAACGACTATCTTAGATGGTGATGTGAGAGGTGGATTGCCCCTTGAAGCTTTTTCTAGGGTTCAAGAACTCTTCAGTGGTGTTGAGTGGGTTGATAATAGTGATGATGCTGCATTATGGTTACTGAAACAGCTTTCAGTGTTAAATGATGTTAAAGAATTGTCAATATTACGAAGTAGGGCAAATGCATATTCATCACCTGTTGATTCTGAAGAGGAAAACAATGCATCTAGCACTGCTGATAGTCTGGATTTTCTAGATACTGAAAAGGTCAATAACCTAGGCTATGCAGGAGCAACAGGATTTAATTTCCTGGATGATCCCTTGTCTCAGGATTCTGCATCCGATGAAGCATCAGATCCTAGGATTTCTGCAGATGCACTGCCACCACTACTATTAGACACTGTTGATTCAGTTATTTCTCCTTCTGATGGTGGTGATCTACAAGATGAGTATGTGACTTTGGCATCTTCAGATCAAGTGCCAGCTGTAACAGGTCAGCAACATTTTCTGAGTAAAGACAGTCCACCTCATTCTCCTCAATCACTGCCAACTAGAGAACCTCCTACTGTTGCTTCTAGTACAAATGCCCCTCCACTTCCCACTGCTCCACCTCCGCCTCCGCCACCACCTTTGCGAATTAATTATAATAGTATAAGACCTTTGCCACCTCCTCCTCCTCCACCACCACTGCCACCACCTTTTACTCCTACTTCTACAACCAATTCTATTAGAGGACCTTCACCATCTCCACCAACACCACCACCACCACCACCTTGTCCACCTCATGCTACCAATATAGTTTCTCCACCACCACCTCCACCTCTACCGCTTGCTAACAGTAGAGGTTCTTTGCTGCTGCCTCCATCACCATCATCACCTTTGCTGCCTCCACCACCACCACCCCCTCCCCCTTTTGTTGCCAACAGGGGTCTTCCAGCACCACCTCCCAATACTAGTAGCCATCCTCCACCACCACCACCACCACCGCCACCACCACCTCCTCCTCCTCCTCCTCCACTCGTCGCACCTCCCACTACAATTGGAGGCCCTAGAGTGCCATCCCCATCCCCATCCGCACCTCCACCTCCACCACCACTGCCCAATACAAGTAGCTATCCTCCACCTCCAACTACAAGTATAGGCCCTATAATGCCACCTCCGCCTCCGCCACCTTCCATTAGAAGTAGCTATCCTCCACCACCTCCTCCACTACCCCCTGCACCTCCCACTACAAGTAGAGGGCCTACAATGCCACCTCCACCCCCGCCTCTGCCACCTCCCGGTGCAAGTAGCTATCCTTTTCCTCTTTCTCCACCACACCCTGCTCCTTCCACTACAAATAGAGTCCCTCTGGCACCACCCCCACCCCCACTTCCCACCACAAGCAAGGGCCCTCCACCACCACCACCACCTCCTCCTCCTTCGGTTCATTCTAACACTTCAACAAGGCCACCACCTCCGCCACCTCCTCCAGGACCACTTGGAAAAGGTTCAATTCCCCCACCTCCTCCACAGGCACCAAAGCCTCCTGGTGCTCCTCCTCCTCCTCCTCCTCCAAGTCAAGGTTTGGCATCAGCTCCACCTCCACCACTTGGAGCAAAAGGTTCAAGTGCACCGCTGCCCCCTCCATCTACCGGGCGGGGAAGAGCTGTCACAGGTTTGTCAAGTCATGGAAGAGGTCGAGTTGGTATAGGTTCTATTCCTCCAAAGCGGTCTTCATTAAAGCCCTTACACTGGGTGAAAGTTACACGAGCAGTGCAAGGGAGTTTGTGGGCTGACTCTCAAAAACAGGAAATTCAGTCAAGGTACATGAACCTGACTAGATGTTATAATTTGTGGGCTTTCTTTACTTATGCATCTTGGTAAATTATGTACAATGGTATCTCTATACAGCACATAAAAAATCCTTGCACAGAAGTTGATGAAGCCTTACTGTTATAAGCTATTTGATGTGCATCTCCTGCAGCTTTATATGATTGGTTATTCCTGTGTCTATTTTCTTCTTTTGTTTTTTTTGGTGTATATTTTCTTTTGGTCTAAATACATTTCTGTTGTTACATGATGGATATTCTTGTTAGGGCCCCTGAGATTGATATATCAGAACTTGAAAGTCTCTTCTCAGCTGCTTCTGCCTCAGATGGCTCTAGTAAACTTGGAGGTCGGCGTGGTTCTAAAATCAACAAACCAGAGAAAGTTCAGTTGGTAAGTTACAACATATCTTTTAACTTCCTCAGAACTCTTTGCAGCACCAATTCCTCTTAGGCAGAATCAGAACAGGTCTGTGATTAAGAAATTTCTGTCAAAGATGATGTCAGTCTGAAATATATTTTATGAATCCTATAAGAATGTGAATTTGTTATGTGTCATGATTATAGAAGACAAGTGGTTGTTAAAGATTGTCAACTTCCTCTTTGCCAGTCTGATCCAAAGGTGTTTTTGGCTAATTTGTCCTAGGTAAATGCAGGGTAATCCTTGTGCATTTGGCCTTGCTGCATTTGTATCTGTTTGGTGCTGCAGTAACTTATCTTTATGCTACGATTCAATCTTGTAGGAAGTCTTATTTCATGTCCTTGGAAGTTTCAATTTTTAAGTAATTTTCAATTTAAGCAGCTGGTAAAGATATACTGGTTTGGTTTACTTTGTAATCTTTATCTCTTTGGAGCTGCAGTTACTTACCTCTATGCTACAATTCAATCTCGTGGGAAGTCTCATCTTAATTATTCTGTCTTCCAAGCATAAGGTTATTATACTGTTTGAGGTGTGGTTTTGACATGTTAACGG
Source organism: Diospyros kaki (assembly GCA_036245055.1). Lineage (NCBI taxonomy): Eukaryota > Viridiplantae > Streptophyta > Magnoliopsida > Ericales > Ebenaceae > Diospyros > Diospyros kaki. The sequence continues at coordinate 36,115,786 of BSEG01000007.1, forward strand.
ACATAATAGTTTTTCACATTACGTTTATTTGCTCTTTATGAAATTTGATTTTTCCAATGAATAGGGCACCACCAATTTCTCTTCCTGAAACATACTTGTTTTGAGGATGATCGTGATGAGATTCAACACAATAGGTAGGATTCCAATGACGTAGGATAGTTTCTGCTGTATTTCAACTCCAAAATACAAGGAAAAAATGTAAACAAGCAACAAGATTGGGCATTCGAGAGGCCCAGGTCTCTCCTGCAAAAAAACTCCAAATTCTTCACACCTTTCTCTCTCTTCTAATCCCCTTTTATAGGTTGTTATCCCTCCTCCATAACCGTGTTTGTTATCCCTCCTCCAAGTTCCTACTCTACCCTTGGCGCACATGCTGGCTGTTACGCCCCTCCAGCTGTGTCACCAACATTCCTTTGATTCTTGTAGCGCCTTTGGTATGTCTGCAGTACCGGAGGCCTAACAGATCGCATTGCATTTGCATTTGAAATAAGTCTTCTGTTTAAGTCAATTAATCAATTATGGAGCATCTGTTCTATTATCCTAGCTGTGTGCCTGATGAGAAGGTTTTGCAATTTCTTTCTCCAATTCTTTCACCTTGTATGATATATCTCATATGGTTTTCTCACTTAAATACCTCTCTTGGTTTGGTTGTCATCTTTTATTATTTCTTGTTCATTTTCTTTCTTTCATCTACCTTTTCAGGTTGACTTACGTAGAGCAAACAATTGTGAAATCATGCTCACCAAAATAAAGATTCCTTTACCAGATATGATTGTAAGTTCATCTTTTCTAGTCTCATTGTACATGTAGCAATACAAATGCAATTTTTAGAGGGTAGCAGAATTAGAACTCTGATTTTCTTTATAAATTTCTTTCCAAATGAATCATGCTGTAAGGGACTTGATGTATTGGGAATGGTCAATTAATTGACATGAATATATAAGTGATAAAAATCCAACTGGGTACCTGATAAATGTTAAAGCTATTGCTCCCTATTATAAATGATGTTAAAAGCTCAGACCCCTCTTTCCCCTTATTTGTTTTGGTTATGGAAGCTCTTAGCTTGGCGTCTGTGCAAGTTAAGAATTCCAAGGCAATTGAATGGTCATGATTAGCACTGTCCTTTAATAGAACTGGGGACCCCACTAAGGGTCAACAAGCCTCAGATGATATCACAACATTATCTAACATCTACATTCATAAATAATGGTAGACTAAGTAAAGGAGACTGATTGTATCACTAAATAACCTCTAATTCGTGTTATGAATATAATGCCAACAGGATAGCCTGAACAGATAATGTGTCATCAATCAGATATTTGAGTCAGAGTATACATGCCATAAATCGAATGGTCAATGGTATAAATATACACATCATTAATTGAATATAAGTGGTCTCCTAGGGTAAGTCTAATCCAGGAGTGTGTTTACTATGTCTTCAAACCCAAGGATCGGTCAGATCCTACCATAATAGCTGCTATGACTGGTAGAATGAATCTAACTTGAGTTTGATGTTAAATACAACAGAGTAAGTCTATAAACAAAGTTAGCAAATAAAATGCACTATGATGTAGGGGAAACCAGTATATGAATGAATGCAACAAAGTAATTAATGCATGTGACATTTCAAATTCAACAAGAGGGATACAGGAGATGGGAATTAGGTTGTAAAGCATGTGTAGAAAAAGTAATGCACATATATGGAGTATACAAGAAGCACAATAATTCAACATGACAATCTAGGCTGCGACACATACACTGTTACATGCATGCTGCAAGACACATGGGGTTGACTCTCCCACTAACTAGGGTGAAACATGGTGCACTAATGGCTAACATCACCTTTTGTTAGCATACAGTGTTCTATAGGCTACTCCTATAAATATGTGAAAATAAATATAATTTTCTACACTATAAGTAAGGGAGATTAGATGAGGTAGTGGATGTAAAGAGAATAGGGGATAGGATTATTATGGTGAAGATTAGTCTAGGAAGAATAACTATGAATATCTTTAGTACATATGCACCACAAGCAGGGTTAGGTGATGAGATAAAAGCAAAATTTTGGGAGGACCTAGTGGGACTCATACAAATGATACCAAGAGGAGAGAAAGTGATTATAGGAGGTGACTTAAATGGGCACGTGGGTAGAGACGGAAATGGATATAGAGAGGTACATGGAGGGTATGGATTCAGGGAAATTAATAATGAGGGTAAATCTATCCTAGATTTTGCTATGGCATATGGGCTCATTATAACCAATACGAGGTTCAAAAAACGGGACGAACACTTAATCACATATAAAAATATCACCTCAAGCACCCAAATAGATTACTTCCTCATGAGACAAGAGGATCGGTTATGTTGTAGGGATTGTAAGGTAATACCGGGAGAGTGTTTGACTACTCAACATAGACTTCTAGTACTTGACGTCAAAGTAAGAAATTGGAAGAGAAAAAATCACATAAAACAAAATCCAAGAATCAGGTGGTGGAATTTAAAAGGGGAGAAACAACTAATCTTCAAAGAAAAATTAAGGGGTAGAAGGGAATGGAATGGAGAAAGACAGACAAACCAAATGTGGAAAGAAATGACTAATGCTCTGAGAAGCATGGCAAATGTAGTCTTTGGAGAGACAAATGGTAGAGTCCCTAACCTTAAGGAGTCTTGGTGGTGGAATGAAGATGTACAATTGAAAATTAAAAATAAGAAAACTTGCTATAAGGAAGTATATCAATGCAACAATGAAGAAAATCAAAAAAATTATAAAGAAGCAAAAAAGGCAGCAAAAAGAGCTGTTAGTGAAGCAAGGTCAAAAGCATATGAGAATCTATATAAACGACTTGATACAAAAGATGGAGAAAGGGATATATATAAATTAGCTAAAGCAAGAGAAAGAAAAACACGGGATTTAAATCAAGTGAAATGCATAAAAGATGACAATCAAAATGTTTTAGTAAATGAGGGAGCGATTAAGGAGAGATGGAAGGAGTATTTCACAAAATTATTCAATGATGGTGGTGACACAAGAGTTAGGTTGGGACATCTTAGTAACTCCGAAGGGAATGTGAGCTACACATTCTATCGACGCATAAGTTCAAATGAAATAAGGCAAGCTTTAAAAAAGATGAAAAATCATAAGGCAGTGGGACCAAATAATATACCAATAGAAGCATGAAAATGCATGGGAGAAGAGAGCATCTCCTGGCTAACGCAACTATTTAACACGATCCTTAAATCAAAAAAGATGCCAGATGAGTGGAGGAAGAGTACTTTGGTTCCTATATACAAGAACAAAGGAGATGTTCAAAACTGTGAAAATTATAGAGGAATTAAGTTAATGAGTCATACCATGAAACTCTAGGAGAGAGTAATAGAGCAGAGACTTAGAAAAGAAACAAATGTGTCAGAAAATCAGTTTGGTTTCATGCCTGGCAGGTCAACAATGGAAGCTATATATTTACTGATGTGTCTAATGGAAAGGTATCGAGATCACCAAAAGTACCTACATATGGTGTTTATAGATCTAGAAAAGGCCTATGATAGGGTCCCTAGAGAAGTATTATGGAGGGTTTTAGAGAAGAAATGAGTCAAAATAGCCTATATACAAGCCCTTAAGGCATGGTGTAGAGACAAGGGTCAGAACATGTGGAGGGGATACTGAACCATTTACAACTACAATAGGACTGCATCAAGGTTCTACACTAAGTCCATATTTATTTGCCTTAGTAATGGATGAATTCACTAAAGATATTCAGACAGATGTGCCATGGTGTATGCTATTTGCAGACGACATAGTGTTGGTGGATGAAACAAAAGGAGTGAACACTAAACTTGAGTTGTGGAGAAACAATTTAGAATCTAAGGGATTTAAATTAAGTAGAAAGAAAACAGAATATATGGAATGCAAATTTAGTAAAAATGCAAGAGTGGATGATGTTATAATAAAATTAGAAGACCAAATCTTACAAAGAAAAGACCATTTTCGATATTTGGGATCAGTGATTCAAAAAGATAGAGAAATTCACGAGGATGTCGCATATAGAATTAAGGCAGGTTGGCTAAAATGGAGAAATGCATCGGGAGTGTTATGTGATGGTAAAATCCCATTAAAATTGAAAGGAAAATTTTATAGGAGAGCTATAAGACCAGTTTTGCTGTATGGCTCAGAATGTTGGGCAGTCAAATACCAGCATGAGCAAAAGACGAGTGTAGCGGAGATGAGGATGTTAAGATGGATGTGCGGACATACAAGAAAAGATAAAATTAGAAATGAAGTTATTCGTAATAAGGTAGGAGTAGTGCCAATCGAGGAGAAGATGAGAGAGACTAGACTAAGATGGTTTGGTCATGTGAGAAGGAGACTAAGAGACGCTCCTGTGAGGAGAGTTGATGAAATGGAACAATTAGTCACAAAAAGAGGTAGAGGTAGATCCAAGAAGACTTTGGGAGAGACATTAAAGTTCGATATGAAGTATATGGATCTAAATGAAGATATGACAAACGATAGAAATACATGGAAGTCTAGAATTCATGTAGCCGACCCCACATAGTGGGATAAAGGTTGGATATGTTGTTGTTATAAGTAAGGGAGATGAATCAATGCATGTACGAGAGGTCCATCACAATGTCATGCATAACTGAAGCGATGAGCAAATATGGATTCAAAATGAATGTCAAGTTAAATACAGAGAAGCAAGATTTTATAACAGATAACTGAATAACTCATTTCTCCTTATTTTTTACTTTTTAAAACATGTCAAGTGTATCCATACAAATATGAGCTCCTTTGTGACTGGAAGGCCACTAGTTCGAGTTGTGAAAATAGTCTCTTTGTAGAAAGAGAATTGAGAAAAGGTTATAAATGATGCCCAGATTACATAGTGTATAATGGAAACAAAGGCTCAAGTGCCCTAAAACCCTACTGAATCACTGCTGAGATAACCAAGAGGAGAAGAATAGAGAAAACCCAAAAATGAAACTCCCACCTAAATCCCTTACTTACCTGGAATGAACAAGGAGGCTCAGAATGTGCCTCCAAAGGTACCAACAGCCACTAACTGCAATTGGAACTTCTTTCTCAGCCAGTGACACTCCCCTGTCTGTGCATATAGCCAAATGAGGCGCTTGGCTGCGCACTGAGGTTGGGGTTTAATTTTCCCTGCTCTGGAGCCTAAATGGACCTGTTAGGTTGCACATATAGGCTCACCCAAAATACCTCCTCGCCATTTTTTTTTGCATATGTTGGGCCATACGTGTGTGCGCGTGCACGCGCGCGCGCATACATCTACATGGGAAATCTATTTGCAAAAGTAGTAAGTCATTTTCCATTTCTACATATTGGAAAGGAGTATACACATAAGATTTTAATATATATTTTCAAAAGCTTTACAAGTTTTGCTCTAAAATTGCTCAAATAAAAATCTGAAGGAGCAGAATTAAGAATATTATTAGATTCCAAGTTACTTTCTTTAAATTTGCAAATATTTTTCACGTGTTTCTGACCTTTGTGATTCTGAAGAAATAAACGAGTAAGATTACATGTTTGGATGCGTGTTCAGCTTTGTCAAAAGGAATATATGATAATCCAACACGAGTGTGGCATGCTGTTAAATGTGTGTGGTTCTTAGTCCATGATGATGCAAAACCACTAATGCTATAACATCTATGCGTTTAGCTCTGTACTTTGATCAGATCCTAGCAGTCAGATTGGACAACCAACAAATTGGTCCACTTTTCTCTGAATATGCGCTTTGATAACAATGGATCGGATATACTGATGACTATGCCAGGATAAAGTGATATTGTGACGTGGTATCTCTATGTTTATTCAAAATATAAATCCAACATCTATATAATCCTGCCTGAACTGGTTAACTTGCCACACTGTAATTCCATTTGCAACCATTAGAACAGATGCAGGTTATAATCATACAAGGAAAAGGTTATGGTTCGGGGGGCCATTAACACAAATGATAGTTGTTGCAAAAAACTAAGTCCTATCCAAAATCAATGCCAATGTGGGGAGCCTCCAAATCTTCTATTGCTGCAAAGATCTATATTTTTGAGAAAACTGAAGTTCACATTACACAAAATGTATTCTCTTAAGGGTTTATTCTATTGTAAATGTAAGATTGAACGAGAATAGGGCAGTTTGTTATATATGCTTTGCTGTTCCAAATAAGGAGAGCAGTAGGCCTAGTAGAATGGGACTGATACATGTGGCCTAAGAAGTGTGTAATAGGATTATTAGCTATATGTCAGCTATTGTGTTTGCAGCTACTATATTGTCTCCTTTTTGGGTTTCTGATGGTTCTATAGTATTCCTGAACTACTATATCCCAGCAGTGGATTTCATTCATTACTTTTGACAATGAGTGGAAAATATGACTTATGATGATGATTAATGAATATGGATTTCTTTTCTTGAATCATGTATCTAGAACCGTGGTGAGCTAAATTAGAATTCCTTGATTTGTAGAGGGCAGTTCTGGCTTTGGATTCTTCAGCCCTTGATGTTGACCAAGTTGAGAATCTCATTAAATTCTGTCCTACAAAAGAAGAAATGGAGACACTGAAGGTACTGTCTTTCTGTATCTTTCAGATCAAGCTTGAGTTGGTAATCTTTGGAAATTGTGTAATATATCTATGAGATTGAGTTGGTATCTTTTGAAGTGATAATATGATATATCATAGCAAGTTTTAACTATCTGTTTACAAACTGATGTTCTCATAACTTTGGTTTTTTTTTTTTTCTTTGCATAAATTTTGGCCTTTATGTGTAAGTAGTTATCATTCAGCAGAAGCTTGTAGCCGAAGTGTTTCCATGTTAGCTCAAATTGATAACAGATATTTGTTTGCAAATTTCCGTTCTTTTTCTTTATTTTTCTGTATTTCCTTGCCATTTCTAACCAGTTGAAGCTTAAATATAAAACAGTATATATGCCCTTTGTCTGTTATTCCTAATTATCCATTTATATTTCTCATTTCATTCATATGTATGTCCAAATAATGTCACGTATTGAACATCTCATGATTTAGACACAATGTTGCCATTTATTATTATATGCTAGAGGTTGTTAGAGTTGAGTATTGTCCTTCTAGATCAAAATAATTGCTTGTGAACTAGAGACAACGGGGTTTAACAATGAAGTGGAAATAATTTTTTGCTGCTTTGATGAAGTGATGTTGGCCCAATATCAGGCTAGACTAGTATGTCGTGTATAGATAAGCTTAGCCAAGCTTTACCAGTATCCACCACTAGTAAAAATTTTGAAACATAGACAGATGAAAGAATGTGAAACCTGAAACTGCACAACAATGACAACATGTCAATCCTTTATCCTACTTGACCCTACATGAATTCTAGCTTGCTAGTCATTTCTATCTATGGCTTTATCCTTTATATGGTGTTGAAATAGATCGCGCCAAATTCAGACACTCGATTTCCTCACACAGCTGAACACAGCCCTTCACTACTTAACCCAAAATCGAAATCAGAAAGATACAAGAACACAATAGCAAACCACAAGCACTCACACAACAACAAAAGGATTTATCCTGGTTCGGAACTCTTGGAAGAGATCCTACATCTAGACTATTTTGACCTTGCTCTCACTATCTTGAACAAACCGGAATACAAGATTACATATGCTGTTTGCACACCCTCAGCCCAATTACCAGACTAAGAACTAATATGAGATTACAAAGAAATACCCTTTACTCTCACCTATAACAGCACATCCTCTTCCCATAAGATAGACCGCAAGACCCTTCTACATTAAGAGAGACTCGCGCCCTTCTATTTATAGAACATAGAGGGTGGGAATCCCAAGATAGAAAATAACCCCTACTGTTATTACAAGACTGCCCCTGATTTACATGCTACTAGAAGATTTATTATAACAACTTCTAACTAACACTATACAACTGAGCCCTAGACTAATCCTCAAGCAAATATTTCAACATATGGCCCTTACATATTGTTGAATTTGAGAACTTAATGAGGTCTAGCCTCTTTCTATTAAGATTTATAGTATGAATGTACAATAATTAAGGCTAAAAATACTCCTAAAATTAAGGCCTAGTTGTCTACTTGTCTACTAATCATAGCTAGTCTAATAACTAATTGACAGCTAATCCAACACTCCCCCTCAAGCTGGAGCATATATGTCATATGCACCAAGTTTGTTACAAATAAAACTAATACGAGGATCTCAAAAAACTTGGTGAAGATATTTGCCAGTTGATCAGTTGAATTGACAAAACTAGTGACAATACATCTTGATAGAATCTTTTCTCTGATAAAATGATAGTCAATTTCTGTGTTTGGTCTTCTCATGAAAGACTGGATTTGAGGCTATATGTAAGGTGGCTTGATTATCGCAGATTAATTTCATTTGTGTCACCTTGCCATATTTTAATTCTTGAAGCAATTGTTTCAGCCATATAAGTTCACATGTTGTCAAAGCCATAGCACGGTATTATGCTTCGGCACTAGACCTAGCAACCACATCCTGCTTCTTACTCTTCCAAGATACCAAGTTGCTATCAATTAGAACACAGTACTTGGAAGTAGAGCGTTTATCTGCAGGAGATCCTGTCCAATCAGTATCAAAATACCCAATCACCTGGGTATGACTTTTATCTTCATATTACAATCCCTGTTCTAGTGCTCCTTTGATATATCTGAGAATGTGAATGGCGGCATCCCAATGACTATCACATGAGGACTGCAGAAATGGACTAACCACACACACAAAAAAAGAGATGTCTGGATGAGTGATAGTGAGGTCGTTTAGCGACAAGTCTATGATATCTACCAAGATCAGATAATAACTCCCCTTGTCTTGGTAAGAGCTTGATATTCGGGTCCATGGGAGTATCAATCGGTCTATAATCAAGCATGCTAGCCCCCTCAAGAATGTCTAAGGCATATTTCCTTTGTGAAATAACTATGCTGCTTGTGGACTGGGCCACTTCAATGCCAAGAAAATATTTTAACTTACCTAGATTTTTAGTTTGAAAACAGTTGTAGATATGTGTCTTCAGTTGAATAATACTATCTTGATCATTTCCAGTGATGATAATATCATCCAAATAAACCACTAGATAAATGCATTGACCATTGGATGAGTGGCGATAAAAAACAATGGTCGGCCTCACTGCGAATCATACCAAATTCCTGAATAGTTGTACTAAACTGTCAAAACCAAGCTCGCGGAGATTGTTTCAGCCCATAAAAAGAGTGGCGAAGTTTGCAGTAATCTTGATTCCCTTTGAGGAACAAAGCTAGGCGATTGCTCCGTATAAATTTCCTCTTGAAGATCACCATGAAAAAAGGCATTCTTAATATCCAGCTGATAGAGAGGCTAATGATTCATTGCAGTAATGGATAAAAACAAGCGCACGGAGGCAATCTTAACTACCGGAGAAAAAATGTCACCGTAATCAAATCAAAAAATTTGAGTGTAGCCTTTGGCAACCAGGCGTGCCTTAAGGCTATCAACCTTCCCATCAGGACTAACCTTCACAGTATAGACCCAGCGACAACCAACAATAGATTTACTAAGAGGAAGAGAAATCAATTCCCAAGTGCCAGTAGAATGTAGAGCATCCATCTCATCAACCATAGCCTGACGCCACCTTGGATTTGAAAGTGCTTCACTGGTAGTTTTAGGAATAGTAATAGAAGATAAAGTAGACAACAATACATAATAGGGGGAAGCTAAATGATGATAGTTAAGGAAGGTGTATATAGAGTGAGGGTTGCGGGTAGAGTGTATACCTTTTTGAGTGGCAATAGGTTCAGGAGAATGGTCAACATCTAGCTCAGAAGCAACTGGTTGGTACGAGGCAGATGAAGATGTCGAAGCACGAGATGAGTTATCAGGTTATTCGTCAGCAATCGCAGGAGGATGTGGACAACGATAATAAATCTGAAGGAGACGTTCAGGGACAGTAGGAGTAGTATCGAAGGAAGGATAACAAAGGTAAGGAGTGGGAATAATCTTAGAAATTGGACGACTCTTAACAAGGGAGGAGAGAAAAAAAGGGAGATGCCTAAAAAAAGGTAAGATCAATAGAGATGAAATAACGCTGGTGATCAGGAGAGTAACACCGATAGCCTTTCTGAAGTCGTGAGTAACCAAGGAAATGCACTTGATGGCCTTGGTTGAAAGTTTGGGATGACCAGGAGTCATGTCATGAACGAAAAGTGCACCCAAAAACACAAAGTGGAAGGAGATAAAGACTTTGAGCAGGGTAAAGGATAGACTGAGGGACCTCAGGCTGTAAGACAAAGGAAGGCATCCGGTTAATGAGATAACATGCAGTGAGAATAACATAAACCCAAAAATGAAAAGGAGCATGACTATTAAGTAAAAGAGTGCGAGGGGTTTCAATCAAATGACGATTTTTGCGCTTGGCAACACCATTTTGCTGGAGTGTATAGGCACATGAGGATTAATGTAAAATACTCTTAGAAGCCATGAAAGTAGTGAAAGGAGTTGCGAAATATTCTCTAGCATTGTCACTGCAAAGGCACAAATAGAAACATTAAATTGAGTTTGCATTTCAGCACAAAAGTCCTTAAAGATAGTAAATAACTTTGGACGGTTTTTCAGTAACAACACCCAAGTATATTGAGAGTAATCGTTGATGAAAGTGACAAAGTACCAAAAATCTAAAATAGAAGGAACATAACAAGGACCCCAAACATCATTATGGACAAGTTCAAAAGGGGATGTGGCCCGATTATTGACACGCTTTGGAAACGAAGTACGAGACTGTTTTTCAAGCTGACACGACTCACAATTTAAAGTGGAAATAATGGAAAGACACAGGACCATCTTTTGTAATTTGGATAGACTCGGATGTCCTAAACGATTATGAAGAAGAGTTGGAGATTCAGTAGAAATGTAGGCTGTTGGTGAAGATACCTTGTCAAGATAATAAAGTCCCTGAGACTCACGCTCGTTGCCAATCATTTGTCTTGTACCCTGGTCTTGTACGAGAACGGAATCAGCAAAAAAAGGTTATGGAACAATGAAGAGTACGTGTCTGTTTACTAACATAAGCAAGATTAAAAGGGCTTTTGGGAACATATAAAACAAAATCTAAAGGTAACGAAGGGAGCTGTTGTGCTTGACCAATGCCTGTAGCAGAGGTTTTGTACCATTGGTAAGAGTAACAGTTGGCAAACAGGAAGAAGTAGAAAGATAGGAAAAGAGACTTTGGTTATTAGAGAGATGATCAGTTGCACCAAAATCAAGAACCTATGGTCCAACAGTGATAGACCGAGTAACACAAGCAATAGAATTACTAGTGTGCACCATAGAAGCAGTGAATGACGACACAGTCTGTTTAGAAGTCTGATATTGAATGTAGTCCTCATAATCATTTCCAGTCAAAATAAGGGAAGGAGAAGAATGATTCTCAAAAGGTGCTGATGGGGAATTGGCTGCGACAGACTGAGCCATGTTAGCAGCACGTGGTGGTCGATCATGTAGTTTGTGGCATCGTTCTCAAAAATGGCCCCACCTATGACAGTAACTGCATTTAGGACGGTTACCTTGTTGTGAGTTACCGCCTTGGTTGTTCCCTTGTTCTCCTCTGCCAAAGGTTTGTGACGCCAAGACAGAGGAATCAACTTGAGAGCTATCGATGACTGAAGACGAGGAAGATACCCGAAGAAGTCTAGCAAAGGCATCTTCTAGCGTCAGAACAATGGGATTGGATAATATTTGATCCTAGATCGGAGTAAGGTTAGATCGAATGATAGTCAATCCCAAAACTATAAAAAACTTATCTCGTTGTTGCAACTGTTCTTCTGTAGTATTACCAACTAGTAATAGAGAGTTGAACTCTTTCTTTAGGGATTCTAGATGGCCAAGAAATTCAGACATATCCATGTTTTGTTGTTTCAAATGAAAGATAGTGGAAACAACATAGTAGAGACGTTGAATATCATTTGTATAAAGAGATTTGGCCTTTGTCCATACCGAAACACAAGTCTTGTATGCCTTGTAAATGACATATAGTTTTGGATCAATGGTCTGTCAAAACATATTGCAAAGAAGAGCATCGGTTTTCTTCCACATTGCTTTGTCAACAGTTGGTAGGGGTGTGCAAAAAATCTAGTAAACCGATTTAATCGAACCGAACCGAAATGACCAGTTCGGTTTCCGTTACTCATTTAGCAAAAAATTGGTTATTTGGTTCGGTTATTTTGGTAAAAATAACTGAAAATCGAACCGAACCGAACCGTGTAGGAATAAACCACCACCCCCCTCGGGAATCAAACTATGAACCCCCCCTCACGCGGGCGCGACACCCCATATTTGTATTGCCATTTCATTTTTTCTTTGTCCTTCTCTCTCTCCCTATCTCTCGCCATTTCATTTTCATCCCAGATCTGGCCGGTTCATTCCTTCTCTCTCCCTCCACCATCCCTTGCCGTCACCGATGGCGAAGACGAAGGCGAAGACTCTTCGAGGCTTCGTAGATCAGAGAGAAGACAAGAGAGAAGACCTAGAAGGTGGAAGGACCGATCCTTAGTCTTTCCGTTTGCTAGGCCCCCATCGTCTCTGCTCCTGCACGGCGGCACCATCGCCCCCTTCGATGCCATCGTCAACGCCGATGCGATGCTTCCTCTCTACCTTCAACGCCGGTTGTTGTTTCTGTCGAAGCAATCACCTCCGACTCTTCTGCTCTAACGTCAACGCCAACTTAGACCTCCGACACAGCAACACCGACTTCAACTCCTACGACGAGTGCATCTCTCTCTCCTCCGATTTGCAGCACCGTGCTCGCCCTTCGGTAAGTTTTCGGCAACTTCTATTTTTCTGGAAATGTGTTGAGTTTTTTAACTATATAATTAATTTTTTGATCTATAAAAAATCAACAGTTTGATCAAACTCATTTTTGGATATATGAAGCACCGTGGTTGGGGGAATCCAATGATCGGTTCCGATCATTGGAATCACCGGCCGGCCAGGTGGCTGGCGACAACCGATGTTTGGTCTCTTTAGTATTCTAGGTTAGTTTAGTTTTTGGTTCGGTTTGGTTACCATGATTCAAGTTTCAGTTAGTTCGGTTTTAGTTGGTTTGGTTAGTAGGGTTAGTTGGTCGGTTTGGTTCGGTTATTATATGCTGGTCGGTTCGATTCAATTAGTAATTTTTGGACGGTTTGGTTCGGTTATAATCGATTAGACACCTTTGGCAGGAATGTTATCGACTTTCTTACTCAAGTGATTTTCCATTCTTTGGCCCATGAACCATAACTCAACAGAGACAGTCCAATACATGTAATTGCTACTTCCAACTAGTTTGTCAAAAGTAATGATAGGTGAGGAAGAAAAAGGAAAAGAGAAACTTGCAGATTTAGATTCGAAAGTGACTGAAGATGATGGGCTCTCCATATTTTGGATGGAAGGCAGTTTGGAAGCGTCTTCAATGGCAGATTTGTCAGAAGGACTCTCCATATTTTTGGATGAAAGGTAGTTTTTGAAGTGTCTTCAATGGAAGATCTGTTGGAACTGGAGTGGATATGGTTCAGGTGGGTCTGAACAGTTTTGGCATGTCAAATCCGGTCTGATGGGTCAGATCTAGGCTTAACGGATTTGAAACGGATTGTGCTTAGCAGGTCGAGCAAACCCAAATATGGATTGAGATCTGAGTGGGCAGTAGCTTGCTCACTTTTTAGGAGTGCTTTTCACGACTCACAAATTAAAAATCTGGCTTCTGCTTCAAAGGTTGAAAATGTAGAAGTTTTGGGGCGATGAAGGCTGCGAAGGATGCGGCCAGATCTGAAGGTTGACGGCCGGCCAGAGATGGTAGCAACGGCAGATCTGGAGGTTGATGACTGGCAGGAGATGGCAACAGCATCAGATTTGGTCCAGATTTGAAGGTCAGCTGCTGGATTTGGGCGGATCTAAAGATTGACGGTCGGATTTGAGCAAGACACAGTCGGATCTGGTCGATGGCAGCTAGATCTGAGCAAGGCGTGGCTGGATCTAGGCGGCGTGCAGAGGAAGCCGCGATGGATTGCTATGGCAGTGGCAGATCTGGAGAAGGTAGCAGCGTTGGACGGCTATGGAGTGGTAGATTTTGAGAAGGCAGCGGCGACGGAGGCCATGGGGCTGCAGATCTGGAGAAGGCAACGAGATCTGGTGGTGTCGGCGAGATCTGCGGTGGCAGATCTGAAGAAGGTAGTGAGATCTGGTGGCTGCTGCGGTGGTGACGAACAATGCAGCGAGGAGCTGAAGGCTGGTGCTGCAGGAAGGGGATGCAGGTTGGAGTTGGTGGAGGAGACTGGAAGCAGTGTGGCAGAGGTGGCGTTGAGGTAGCAAGGAGGCTGTGACTGCAACTAGAGTCTGAGTGGTGGCTCTGATACCCATGTTGAATCTGAGAACTTAGTGAGGTCTAGCCTCTTTCTATTAAGATTTTATAGTATGAATGTACAATAATTAAGGCTAAAAATACTCCTAAAATTAGGGCCTAGTTGTCTACTAATCATAGCTAGTCTAATAACTAATTGACAGCTAATCCAACATATATCATACCTACAAGTGTTTCTCAAGTTTTTCTTGGTCTTCCTCTACCTCTTTTGCTATATACTTGTTCCATTTCATCCATTCCCCTCACAAGAGCCTCTATTTGTCTTCTTTTCGCATGATCAAACTATCTTAGTCTTGTGTCACATATCTTATCTTCAATGGGAGCCACTTTAACCTTTTTATGAATATTCTCATTTCTAATTTGATATTTTCTTGTATGGCTGCACAATCATCTTACAATCATCATCTTCATCATGCTTATATTGCATGTTTTGGTGTTTTTCTGCACAACACTTTGTGCCATTCAACAAAGTTGATCTTATAGTTGTCTTATAATAAAGTCTTTTAGAGGCGTGGTGTTATGATTTGCTCATGAGAGGGATTGGATATGGACAGTGGTGGGTTATGGATATTAAGAAGGTGGTTGGTCTTCAGGCAAAGTACCTTTATAGGTGTGGGCTGTGGATAGATATTGAGGGTTTGGGATTTTACACTGATTGAGCTTAGGGTGCACAGTATTGTTAAGGTAAGGTTTTGGCGTGATAGTTGTGTGGCTGTGGCCTTTCTGCAAGGTCTTTATGGACCTTTATGAGTCAAGTGTATTTCTTCCACTGCCGTTGGTGTCATCCGGCTTCTGAGGTTTTTAGATTTACTCTCCATGACTGAAATAATGACTCTTTGACAGTTCTTTTCTGCCTTCATGAGCGCCCTATTAGAAAACAGGAAGAGAACCGGTGGTTTTAACATCTATCTAGAATTTGTGCTTTCTTTGTTTGCTTGTTTTGTAGTTTTCTCTGTGATCAGGGATGCTGTCTCACCTCCTAAGTTATTCGGAGATAGGTGCTCCTCTTGGGATGACTCTTTTAGACTGAACAACTTCCCTTGGATCCTTATTTCTGATAACCTGCAAAAAGGAGGCAAATTGTGTTGGATTAGTGCTTTATGTGTGAATTATGTCATGGAGTGTTCAGTGGATTATTTATGTCTTCACTATCTGGTGGCTGTAAAGATTTAATGTCTTGTTATGTAATTTTTTTTATAAAATGCTTGATGGCTGCGGTAATGATGGATCTTAGATTCTTAAGGGCTTGTATTTGCCCATGTAGCCACGCTTGGCTAGTGACTCATGTAAATTTATGTATTTGTTATGGGGCTTAATAGCAGCAGTAGAAATCTTCAGTAGAGCATCCCGTCCTTTGCTTGAAGGCAAACTTTCTTTGTTTCCATTTTCTGAGGGATTATGCTCTTTTAGTGTCTCTCCATTTTCTTGATGACTTTTGTCCTGTGTATATATGTACTTCTGATTTGTTAGTTTTGTATTAGATTTGCCTTTATGCCTTCTTTTATTGATTTCATTGCTCGTCAAAAAAAGAAAAAAGAAAAAATGAAAAACCTTTGGAACAGGTACTTTCATGGTTGATTGGTTTTCTGTATGAGGAAATATTACTTGTTAATTGACTGCAGTGAAGAAAAAAGGATTTGGCTTTTGTGCTTGTGGTTGAAAACTTATTGTTAACACATAATATATATTGCATTTTTAAACCATAGTTGTAGAATAAACTTTAACTATTATAAATTTAAATTATCACTAATTGTAGGGAAAAAAAAATCTTATCCTGTGGCCACAAATTTGAACTTGTTGCAGAATTTGGAAATGCTGCAAAGAGTCTGTGTATTAAGAGAGGTGCCAAAAATGAAAATCAATGAACTTTTCCTTTCTGGAGAAGTATGAAAATGGATATGAAGTTAGGCAATGAGAAATATCGGCTGATTTGTGGATGAGTTGTGGGAGTGTCATAGAATGAGTCATATGGCAATTTTGGGCTTTTGAGTATTTTGTTCCTAATTTCATAAAGTAAATTACATGTGTTTTAAGTTGAAGTCTTGGAGCAGGTAAATGATAGTGTTGAAATATTTGCTTAAGAATTAGTCTAGGGCTCAGTTGTATAGTGTTAGTTAGAAGTTGTTATAATAAATCTTCTAGTAGCATGTAAATCAGGGGCAGTCTTGTAATAGCAGTAGGGGTTATTTTCTATCTTGGGATTCCTGCCCTCTATGTTCTATAAATAGAAGGGCACGAGTGTCTCTTAATGTAGAAGAGTCTTGCGGTCTATCTTATGGGAAGAGGATGTGCTGTTATAGGTGAGAGTAAAGGGTATTTCTTTGTAATCTCATATTAGTTCTTAGTCTGGTAATTGGGCTGAGGGTGTGCAAACAGCATATGTAATCTTGTATTCCGGTTTGTTCAAGATAGTGAAAGCAAGGTCAAAACAGTTTGGATGTAAGATCTCTTCCAAGAGTTCCGAACCAAGATAAATCTTTTTGTTGTTGTGTGAGTGCTTGTGGTTTGCTGTTGTGTTCTTGTATCTTTTTGATTTCGGTTCTGGGTTAAGTAGTGAAGGGTTGTGTTCAGCTGTGTGAGGAAATCGAGTGTGTGTGTGAATTTGGCGCGATCTATTTCAACAATCTGGTATCAGAGCCACTGCTGTTTTCCGCACTCAAGATTCCAAGAAGCGATCAAGAAAGGAAGAAAGACCCAAGGAGGCGATCATGGCATCCATTCCCTCTTCGTCCAGATTTCTCGATGGGCAAAATGACTTTGGCCTCTAGAAGATGAAGATGAGTGCCCTCCTCGACAATCTTGGCCTTGAGGAAGCATTAGAAGGTGAAGCCAAGATGCCAAAGAACTACTCGGCAGAACAAAAGAAAGAGATTGTCAAGAAGGCATACAACACTTTAATCCTAAGCCTCGACGACAAAGTTTTAAGAGAAGTTTCCAAGATGAAGTCTGCTGTAGAGATATGGCTCAAGCTGGAGAGCTTATACATGACGAAATCATTATCCAGTCTCCTCTACCTTAAAGCCAGGTTCTTTACTTTTAAAATGCAAGATGGTAAGAAGTTACAAGATCACATGGATGAGTTTAACAAACTCTGTCTTGATCTTGAGAACATAGACATAAAATATGAGGAAGAAGACAAGGCATTAGTCTTACTCCATTTTCTTCCTAGAATGTATGAGACTTTTGTTGATATTTTAAAACATGGGAGGGATACATTATCTCTAGATGATGTTATAGGGGCCCTAAACTCAAAAGAATTGCAGAATAAAGTAGAAGGAAAATTATCTTCAGGAGATGCCCTCATTGTCAAGTCTAAAAATGATAAGAAAGATAACAAAGGAAGAGGTAGGTCAAGGTCTAGGTCAAAATATGGAAAAAGGCCTATTAAATGTTATTACTGTCATGAGGAGGGACACATTAAAAGAAATTGCCCCAAGAAAAGAAAAGATCATCAAGAAAAATCTGCTGAAGGAGGCAGTGTTTGTGAATTCAGGTATGAGAGTGCTGATGCACTGGTTGCCTCTGAAAGTATAGAAAACACTAACTGGATCATGGATTCCGGTTGCTCATTCCATATGACTTCTAAAAGATATTGGTTTCAAAATTATCAAGAATCTAATGGTGGGAAGGTCTTGTTAGGAAATAATCATGAATGCAAAGTATTAGGGATTGGGGATATAAGACTTAAAATGAATAATGGATCATTCAGAACCCTAATAGCTGTAAGACATGTTCTAGAACTCAAGAGAAATTTAATTTCTCTCGGAGAACTGGATAGAAATGGCCTTAGTTTTAAGGGTTATGGTGGAGTCTTGAAGATATCCAAGGGTTCTCTAATATGTATGAAAGCAGTTCTTCAGAATGGGATTTACATTCTGCAAGCAACCACTCTATGTGGGAAAGCTGCTATGGCTAGTAAAAGTGCCCAGTCACAAGCTAGACTGTGGCATTTAAGGATGTCACATATTAGTGAACAAGGCCTTAAGGAGCTAGCAAATCAAGGCATTCTGGTTAGTAGGCAGGTTGTAGGTCTCGAAAAATGTGAGACTTGCATTTATGGAAAGGTTGCCAAAGTTAAGTTTAGCAAGAAAGCAATCCATTCGTCCAAGTCCCCATTAGATTACATACATTCAGATCTTTGGGGGGCCATCTCAAGTCCAATCTCATGGAGGCTCTAGGTATTTCTTATCTATCATTGATGACTATTCTAGGATGGTGTGGGTATATGTACTAAAGACTAAGGATCAGACCTTTGAAGCTTTTAAAGCATGGAAAAAGATGATAGAAAACCAAATGGGGAAGTCTATTAAAACCATTAGGACTGATAATGTGTTAGAATTCTGCAATAAAGAATTATCCTCATTCACCACCATCTCATGAAATTTCTCCATGTGAAGATGGTGTTCAAACTTCATTTCATCATTACTCCGCCAGGGGATATTATCCACTGCCGGTCCCAAGCCCGGATAAAGGAGGAGGGTTGCGTTAGGTAGCCGACAGCCAGCGTAAAACCTAGTCGGATCCAAATATGAATTCTAGACAAACTATCTGTTGGGATGTAACCCACATAGAAGTCTAGAATTCATGTAGCCAACCCCACATAGTGGGATAACGGCTGGATATGTTGTTGTTGTTGTTGTGCAAAGATAGTGGAATAGTTAGGCACTTAACAACCCCAGGAAACCCAAAACAAACTGGGTTGGCTGAAAGGATGAATATAATTCTATTGGAAAGAGTGAGATGCATGTTATTTCATGCAAAATTACCTAAATCTTTTTGGGGGGAGGCTGTAACAACTGCAGCATATGTGATAAACAGATCACCTTCTGCTGCAATTGAGTTTAAAAGTCCTTATGAAAGATGGTTAGGCCACAAACCATCCTTAGACCACCTAAGAGTATTTGGGTGTCCTGCCTATGCTCATATAAAACAAGGTAAGCTGGATCCTAGGGCTAAGAAATGTCTATTCATTGGATATCCCCCTGGAGTTAAAGGTTATGAACTGTGGAACCTTGAAAAAGAAGGGCCTAAGACTATTATTTCTAGAGATGTGACATTTGATGAAGAATCAACCATGGATGTATCAGAAATAAAAGTCCAGTCAGTCTTGAGAGAAGAACCTAAGTCCATAGGCATCGAAGTCCAAGAAGCAGCTCCTGGAAATATCCAGAAGGGCTCTTGTGAGCAAGATTCTACCCAATGTGAAGAAAGTGAGGAAGAGAGTGATGCTGATTCTAGTATAGGTGATCAGCAAGATATCTCCAGGTATAGTGTGGCTAGGGATAGACAACCTAGAAACAGAAGGCCACCTAGTAGATATGGATTTGCAGACCTTGTGGCTTATGCACTGACAAGTGCATCAGAAGCTGCAGGTGAAGAACACCTCTCATTTGATGAGGCAGTGACATCAAAAGATGCAAAATTATGGATAAAAGCAATGAAAGCTGAAATAGAATCCTTAAGGAAGAACCAAACATGGATACTGGTGGATAGGCCTCAAGGACAGTGGATAGTAAGTTGTAAATGGCTTTATAAAATCAAGGAGGGTGCTGGAAGCAATTCAAAACCTAGGTATAAGGCTAGGTTAGTTGCTAGGCGGTTCACACAAGTCCCAGGTATAGATTTTAATGAGGTTTTCTCACCAGTTGTGAGACATACCTCAATTAGAGTTCTGCTTGCTATAACTGCCCACTTAAACTTAAAATTAGAACAAATGGATGTTACCACAACTTTTCTTCATGGAGATTTAGAGGAGAGGATATTAATGGAACAACCAAAAGGTTTTGAGTCTAAAGAAAAGGTTGAGAAGGTGTGTTTGCTTAAGAAGTCTCTTTATGAACTTAAGCAATCACCAAGTCAATGGTATAGGAAATTCGACTTGGTGATGACCAACCAAGGGTATAAAAGAAGTTCTTATGATAGCTGTGTTTATTTTAAGCATATTTCTCCTAGTATTTCAATCTTCCTGCTCCTTTATATAGATGACATGCTTATAGCAAGTCAATATGAGAAAGAAATTTAGCTGTTGAAACTAAAATTGAAGTCTGAGTTTGAGATGAAAGAGATAGGAGAAGCAAAGAAAATTCTAGGGATAGAAATTACCCGAAATAAACAGCATAGAAAATTGTACCTATCCTAAAAAATCCTATTTAGACAAGATAATTAAAAGATTTGGGATGACAGATGCAAAGGCAGTAAATATGCCCTTTGCTCAGCATTTCAAATTATTTGTTGATCAGTCTCCGATAAATGAAGAAGATAGGAAGGAAATGTCTAATATACCTTTTGCTAGTGCTGTGGGTAGTCTAATGTATAGCATGGTGTGCACTAGGCCTGATTTGGCTCATGCAATGAGTGTTGTAAGCATATTCATGGCAAATCTAGGCAAGGCACATTGGAATGCAGTTAAGTGGGTATTTAGATATGTTAAAGGGTTTAGCAACATGGTATTGTCTTATGGTGGAGCAAATATAGAAGAATTAGCCAGCATTATAGGGTATTCAAATGCTAATTATGCTGCTGATTTAGATAAAAGAAGGTCCACAACTGGCTATGTATTTAAGTTGTGGAATTCTACTATCAGCTGGAAATCTAGCCTTCAACACAACTACTGAAGCTGAATACATAGCAGTTTCAAAAGCAATTAAAGAAGCAATATGGTTGAAAAGTTGAACTAGTGAGCTCTTAGGATCTATAGTGCATGCCACTTTGATGTGTGATAGCCAAAGTGCCATACATTTGTCTAAAAACCAATCTCACCATGAAAGGACAAAACATATAAATGTGAGGCATCATTTTATTAGAGAGATATTAGATAAAAAGGAAATTTTTCTTATAAAAGTTGCAGGTACTGATAATGCTGTAGATATCTTTATAAAGGTAGTTCCTATGGCAAAGCTCAAGTACTGTTTGAAGTTGATCCAGATGACAGAAGAAGCTGGTGAAGGTGATGATCAAGTCAAGTATGGTTTACATGCAGGTGGCTATTCTGAAGCAGTCAAATCCTATGCAAATGGTGGAGAATTTGTTGAAGTATTTGCTTAAGGATTAGTCTACGGCTCAGTTGTATAGTGTTAGTTAGAAGTTGTTATAATAAATCTTCTAGTAGCATGTAAATCAGGGGCAGTCTTGTAATAGCAGTAGGGGTTATTTTCTATCTTGGGATTCCCGCCCTCTATGTTCTATAAATAGAAGGGCGCTAGTGTCTCTTAATGTAGAAGGGTCTTGCGGTCTATCTTATGGGAAGAGGATGTGCTGTTATAGGTGAGAGTAAAGGGTATTTCTTTGTAATCTTAGATTAGTTCTTAGTCTGGTAATTGGGCTGAGGGTGTGCAAACAACACATGTAATCTTGTATTCCGGTTTGTTCGAGATAGTGAAAGCAAGGTCAAAACAGTTTGGATGTAGGATCTTTTCCAAGAGTTCCGAACCAGGATAAATCCTTTTGTTGTTGTGTGAGTGCTTGTGGTTTGCTGTTGTGTTCTTGTATCTTTCTGATTTCGGTACTGGGTTAAGTAGTGAAGGGTTGTGTTCAGCTGTGTGAGGAAATCGAGTGTGTGTGAATTTGGCGCGATCTATTTCAACAGATAGTGTAGTACAAATACAGAAATGAAAATGAATGTTTATATATTTAAAAAAGATGATTTTTTTTTTTAAATCTTGGATGATTGAAGCCAAAGTTGCATCAAACTAAAGCTAGATGGATGAACGAGAGAAGTGGTTTTGGCCTATTGTGTTATTGTGGTATTTTAATCGACTTAGATTACTATTCATCAGGTTATCCTGTGACATAACTGATGCTGAGTGTTGTGGAAGTACTTTGGTAGACCAAGTGCCTGTTTGGTATTGCTGTGAAATTTGTTGTCACAAGAATTACTTTTATTAAAAGTGCTTTTGCGAGAATAATTTTCATTGATATGTAAATATTTATTTCCTTTGCTTTTGCTTCTGCTTCTCTTTCACAGAAGAAAAATATATTTTGTTGTTATACAAAAGCATTTATTTTTTTGCTATCCAAATGGAACAAAAAATGTAGAAAAATATTGATAAAGGTGAACCCTGTGCTCAAGTCTCCAGTGCGGGTTGGAAGGTCAATTTTACCTAGTTTGCTCTTGCTTTCAGTCACAATGGAGCAATCTTACTGCTTCACCAAGACTCACTTTCTGTTTGAAGTATGGAAATACTGATATCTACTCTAAATGTCAATTCACAACATGGCCAAACAGTCCATAATTGTGGTTGAGGTCAGCATGTTTCAGGTAGATGTACAGCAATAGGGATAAGATCAGATAAAATGTTAGATTAGCCACAAGTTGGAGAACTTATTAAATTGACATGACGGGAGAAAGCACCTTATGGTAGTTTTTTCTATTTGCAGTAGAGACTGCTGGTAGCCTTATACTGGGATTTTTGGAGACTCTTTGGCTCATGTTTAAGGTACTACAAGGACAATGGAGCGGAAGGGAAAATTCATTGGATATATGAGTTGAACCTCTGCTGAAATATATATCAAGCTTTCTAGTCTGTTCCTGTTGCACTTGGGAAGAAACAAACAGATTGATATGGACAGGGTGCATCATGAGACATAGTTGTCAAAGGCATGCCTAGGCTCAAGGCTGAGCAGAGGCAAAGCTCTGTGGTGTGCACCCCACGCACCTAACCTTGAGTTTGCCATACGCATGCCTTTTGGACCCGTCATTATTTTTTTTTTTTTTATGCATTTGTTAAAATCTAACAAGTAATAACGAGAAATAAATTAAAAGAAAAATTTTCAAACAATTGAACACTCCATTAGCTATCTAATATAAAACCCTAACATTAAAACAATACTCTCAAGTCTCAATAGCTATTCAACATAAAACCCTAAACCCTGAAGTGAGAAGGGAGAACAGATTGAAAGAGATTCAATAGCAGATTTGACCATCAAACCTTAGTATTAAACTTGTTGGTACGAACTTGAGTTTTTTTTCCTTTTTATTTCTAAAAGGTTTTAGCTTGATTGTCATCGAAGAATCTGTTTCTTTTTTTGGTCAATATGAAAGCACATTCACATAGATTTGTTTTGTTTTTTAATATTTTGACGAGGATTGAGAAATGAGTATAATTTTAACTTTTTTTAAGATTTGAAACGGTGATTCATGTTGATGTTTTGTTATGTTAGGACTATTTAAATAATACTTGTGATTTCTTATGTTTGCAAATTGTATGCCATTTTTTCCTTGCTTATCATTTTATTAATTTGTCTTGTGTTACAACTAGAATTTGAAACAATGCTATATGTTGATGTTTTAGACTTCTAGTACTTTTTTTGAAAAAGTGTTACTACAATAGTTATTATTAACTTGTTATAATGGTTGAAATAATATTAGTTGTTATTATAGTAACATAGTGTTGGTTATTTGTTATTTATGATTTTATAAGTTTGCTTTTATCTCTTTATAGGTATATATTAAAAAAATGATATATAAGTATTTTATATGAATTTTTTATAAATGTGAGCCTCACATCCAAAAGACTTGCGCCTAGGCTCCAAGAACAGAGCGCAGCAAACTTTCCAGGAAATAGGCCCAATAATGTATATGAAGCTCTGACACCATGCCCGATCAACATTGCCAAGCACTAAGCTATTAGGATGCAGTCCAACACAACACACACAACCTATCTAACATGATTTTTTTAGAAAGTCATCAATGGGTTTCTGAGGTTCTGGTACATTTTTATCTGGTGTGCCTTGTTCTTCAATGTCTTGAGATAATTTCAAAATCATGTTTAATTTTTTATTATCTCTTTACTGGTTTTGTTTTCTCTCTCAGAACTATACCGGGGACAAGGATATGCTTGGAAAGTGTGAACAGGTTCCTCTCTTCTCTTGATCATGGATGGAAAGATGGTAAAAAGATCTTGCATTTGTACTGCTAACAAGTTTGTGGTTAGTGAACATTTCAGTTTTTCCTGGAGTTAATGAAGGTCCCACGTGTGGAGTCCAAATTGCGAGTATTTGCATTTAGAATTACTTTTTCCAGTCAGGTAAGTTGGTCTAAAAGTTGCTCTTATATTTTTGAGCATGAATGCTAAAATTATTTCTACCTATATATATGCTTACAGCCTTGAAGTTTGTTTAGGTGGATGATTTACGACATAGCCTGAACACAATTAATGTTGCTGCTAGAGAGGTACTCTATTTGTTTTTCTACATTTTGGGTTTGTAAAGTAAGTCTCAGTGAAAAGTCAATTTAACTGTCGTAATCATTCACGTGCTATTGTAGTAAAAGAACCTGTAAATTTCGTCACTTTTTGGTGCTGTCATTTTCATGTGCACAATTGCAGGTAAAAGAATCTGTTAAATTGCGTCAAATAATGCAAACGATTCTCACTTTGGGAAATGCACTGAATCAAGGCACTGCTCGAGGTATTGTCATGTTCCATGAAGTTTCATTTTCAAAATGCTTCTGAACAATGATTATTGATGGACCCTTCAATATTTCAGGATCTGCCATAGGATTCAAATTAGACAGCCTACTTAAGCTGTCTGATACTCGTGCGAGGAATAATAAAATGACATTGATGCATTATTTGTGCAAGGTAGAAATGTTAGAAATGCCTCTGCAAATGCTTCATTGTATTTTTGGTCTCATAATTTTTGGTTAATGTTTAGTTTCTGCAACTTATCTTGCCAAGCCAATAGGAT
Organism: Diospyros kaki; assembly: GCA_036245055.1. Lineage (NCBI taxonomy): Eukaryota > Viridiplantae > Streptophyta > Magnoliopsida > Ericales > Ebenaceae > Diospyros > Diospyros kaki. The sequence continues at coordinate 36,140,872 of BSEG01000007.1, forward strand.
CATTTAAGCTGCTAGTTGCAGAATCTCGAGGATCTAATGGGTTTTGATTTATGGCCAATGGGTTTCTGTTAAATACAAAAACTCAAAAGGATTTATGCAGCATATGTGAGATAATGCATCACTTGCAATCATTAATTTTTGGGAGTTAATTGTATGAACTGGTCCACTTTTTCAAATTGGTTCACATACATAATGTACATGTATTTGTTTCCTATTTTCCAATTGTTAATCAAATTCTTTAATATTTATTTATTGTTATTAAATTTTTTGTGCTTCTACAACTTGCCAACCTAGTGGGGTTATGTCTTGGTGTGTTGCTGTGTAGCTTATTCTTTCAAAGTTTCTTTGGTTTTTTATGTGATGCTATAGTTAGTTGCATTTTTGTCGTTAGCTCCTTGCTGAGAAGATGCCAGAATTGCTGGATTTTGACAAGGATCTTGTTCACTTAGAAGCTGCATCTAAGGTATGATTAGAATGTTACAAATGTAAGCTCTTGTCACACTTCTTGAAATCTGTAAATTGGGCAGTTACAGCTGAATTAAAATGTGTTGCTTCTCCCATCTGCATATCAAATACCAGATCCAATTAAAGTCTTTAGCTGAAGAAATGCAAGCCGTGAGTAAAGGTCTTGAAAAGGTTGAGCAAGAACTCACTGCTTCAGAGAATGATGGTGCCATTTCTGCTGGCTTCCAGAAGGTGAGGAATTGTGTTAGGTTACTTCATTAAGGAATCTGTTCCCCAGTATATGGTTTATTTGATTACTTAATTCATAATTAAATACTTGATGTATAGTTTTTTGCAACTTAAGAGATACTCAAGTTCATACAGTTGCTTGGACTTTGCATAAAAGAGTCCTTGGTCTTGTTGATGAATCAGATACACATACATACACGTGTATATTGTATTCAAGTCCTGTTGACCTATGAATATAACAGAACAAAGGTTAACCCAAACATTACACAATTACTTAATTATAGATTGTGCCAACGTGAATTGAATAATCTATTTAATTATAGATCGTGCCAGTGTGAATTGGCACGATACAACCCTATTGTTGAAACTGCAGATAGTGTTATACATTCGTTAGCTTGTATGTTGTAGATAGCTTTTGTGGTGTACATACCTGTACCTGGCAGGAATATATATACCTGGATCTAACTGAATACTATTGAAAGCTCTGAGTTTTTCCCTCCATTTATTCTCTTTCTCTCTCTATATCTTCCATGTCTGTTTCATGGTATCAGAGCCCTAGAGAATTGAATTGGAGTAGATTCTCTGCATCTAACAACTTCTTATACTCGGATATTGATTGCGATTCAGATTCTTGGTCGCAATTCCAGATATTTCATTCTGATTGCAATATCCAGTGGATCACACATCAGGTACTGGTCGGAACATCATCTTGTTCCCTAGATCTTGAGTTTCTTCTGTGATCTGAAGACTGAACCTGCTGCGATCTAAGCTAGGGTTTGATCTGGTTCTGTAAGGTTTGGACTTGTATCGGATTGTTTCTGTTGTTCATCGGAAGCTAGGGTTCATCAACCAGATCTATCAAAAGCTAGGTTTTGTCAACTAGGTCAACCAGATCTGTCTTTTCTGGTGATCTTTAGCTTCTTTCTTTTCTTCCACGTGTTGAGAGTTTCATTATGTACCACACAGCCTCAAAATCTGCCACACAACCTCAACAAGGTGGTGGCAAAATTTGATGAATAATATTGAATATTGATATTGGTTTTGAGCAATCAGGATTACTCTTGTTTCTTTGGTTTGAGTTCTGCATCATTCTCATTCACTACTTAACCTTAGGATCATTGATTCTGCTGCCTCTGAACATATATATGGTAGTAAGTTCTTGTTCTCCCATTTTAATTCATCTAATATGCTACCTTCAATTACTGTGGCTGATGGTTCACAAGCTGTGCCTACAGGCATAGGTCATGCTAATCCGTTAAATGTGGAACATTTTACATGAAGGTTAAAATCCAAATTATGTTTCAACAATACAAAAATAAACAAAATAATTAACATCATTCATTACAGACTAAAATTTCTTTATATATTTTTTAATTCTTGTATATGTTTTTAAAATAGGTTATACGGGTTACATGAGTTAAATGGGTCAGGGGTGATATAATTTAACACAGTTAACCCACTTAATTATATTCATGCTTTTTTGGAATTAAACAGGTAAACCTAAACCTGCCACGGTTAGTTCCTTATCAATTTTTGGCTAATCCAATCTTGACACAAACTCGTTTAAGCTAAACCCAAGCCCACTAGCTCCATGCCACTGTTGAGTTGTGTTATTGGATTATATAGTTTTTTCCAACCCCTAGTGTATGCTGTGTTTCCAATTAAGTAAATAATGTTTTCTTAGCTAAAAAAAGAATATTTTCTTTTGGGTGAAAACTTCTACCTTTAAGGGTGTGGTGGACTAAAGGACAGATTTGGACAGCTTTTATTGAGCATGACAAATGATCTTGATTAGCTGATTTCATAGTAATACTAGTGTTCTAGAGTATATATACTAAAAACATTTAGTATGCATGGGCAGATATGTCAGGAGCCACCTATCTTCTCCCATGCTTATGGGGCTGGTTGGGAGGGTTGTATGAAAGAAAACAAATCCTAATGTAGTCATCTTAATGTGTAGGGGTTGCATCATCTCTTTAAATACATTTGCTAGAAATTAAAACATATTTATATGGTTGCAGAAGAATCTGGGTTCTCTCGTTTTCTTTCATCCTTTTTATGTATTTTAATATGCCAGAGAATTTACTTATTTGCTCCTTGAAACTATTCTGCTCAATGAGTTACCTCTCTGCTTTGATTTTGCACGTCACTAGATTGGCAAGTTACAATATGTGGTTTGCATGAAAAACACACCATTTTGTACTCCAAAAATAATTCATAATTTTCCTTGTAGTCCATATGATTTAACAGATTGGCAGTAAGACAAACAAAAGGTGACAGGTACTAGAAAACATATCTTATGGTTCAAATGTTTTTTTGGTCAAATTAGCGCAAAAAGCACATTCTTCTAATTTAGTAGATTCAGTTCATGTTTTACCTTTGTTCATGAAATCACAAGGGACTTCTCAAAACAGGGGTTTTAAGTATAATTTACCCAACTAGATTGGACTAGAGTAAAGAAGGGAAGAAAAAATCTTAGGATGCACATTCTTCCTCGCTAAGCTAAGAATTATTACTTGTGCCTTTCAGGTCTCGAAGAATTTCCTCGACACTGCTGAAGCTGAAGTAAGATCGCTTATCTCCTTGTACTCTGAAGTGGTAAGTGTTTTTTTTTTTTTTTAAATTATATTTTCTAGTGCTAAAATCTGCAGGTTCGTTCTTAGTGATGTAACTTTTGCTGCAAGAATCTCATAATTGTGACGCTTATCCTCTCTTCATAAGTTGAACCCTACATGTTGGAAAATTGAACCCGATGATGCGAATCACATATTTGGTTTATTATTCTAAGAAGATTAGCCTCTCTCCCTTGGCAAACAGAATATTATTGAGTCTCTGGTTATGACGTTGGGTTTATTTGGGCTCTGTGGTTGGTCCTCTGTGGTTGGTCCTTTGTTTTTTCACTTGCTTCCACATAACTACATCTCTTTTGTGATTGCTTTTATTATTCTTGACCAGTGATTGTTGGTTGTTTTCATGTACGATGTTAATAATAATTAGACCAAGAGATACTCAAAAAGCATCAATCTATTGGCTCGCCCTTGGTAATTGTATAACACATTCATCTTACAGGGAAGAAGTGCGGATTCATTATCTCAGTATTTTGGCGAGGACCCGGCTAGGTGTCCTTTTGAACAAGGTTTGATTGCTAAAAGCTCTGATCGCCTGGATCAAATGCAATCAAACTGAATACAAAAAGATGACAATACCGTCTCCTTTCCTTTGCCCTTTTGGTTGTGTTTGCAGTGACACAAATCCTGGCTGTCTTTGCTAAGATGTTCAACAAAGCACGGGACGAGAATGAGCAGCTGGCAGATGCCGAAAAGAAGAAGCTAGAGAAGGAAGCCATGAAAGAGCAGGCTGCAAGAAAAGAGGGCGCAGACATGGATCGCGTGAAGGCTAATTTTCGAAGTCAGAAACACGCATCTTGAATGCAGAAAGTAACCTCATACGGGTAGCTTGCTTGCACAAGACTGGATTGCTGCTGGGGATTCCTGGACACCTACAGCTTCTTCAAGAACACACGGGTGAATGATGAATCATCATCGCATTGCTGATACCAGTCACTGCCGGTGCTGGAACAGCCATTGCCGCCTTCTGTGCTGCTGGGAATTTTCATGGAACTAGGTTGATCCTAGGAGAATTCATCTAGAAAATGAGCCCATACAATATTTGATCGGTTCTTATGTTGTTTTAGGTGCTGGCTATTGGCTGATGATGATTTGAGTGGCTATTTAGTCCATTTTTGTATATCCCAACCATCCATTGACACTGGAGAGAGAGAGAGTCTTATATGTAAAGTTGTGTTGTATTTCTAAGTTGTCCGTGGCTCTCCATCGATTCTTGTGACTGAAACTTGCACGTTTGGAAGCCAAAAAGGAATTAATAATGTAATTCTTTTAGCAATACTTTAGGTAGTCAAATCAAAAGAGAAAAGTTATTAAATTTCAAGGTATTGGAGGGGTCTGGGGTTGGGGATGGAAAGGATATTATGGGGTTGACCTGGACTTGTGTTTGGTCAGGTTTCGAAGCAGCCTATACGAATACGATGCACAATTGTGAATTTGTGGAACCCATTAGTGTTTGTTTACGAATTGCTCTCCAATTTTGGCACCAACACGCATCTTTTATAAGGTCAATCATTTTCGTTGTCGTTGAAACTCATAATTCTATATGAATAAAATATTTGAATTGAAAATATATAATATAGCCTTTGGAGTAGCATGATTGCCTAAGTGGGGTGAGCACAACTTTAGTAACTGAACTGAACCGACAAGTTTCAACCGAACTTGTCGGTTTGGTTCGATTTTTTTTTTCAAAATTTTGGTTCAGGTAATTTTTTTAAAAATTCGATTTTTGGTGTTCAGTTTAGTTTTTTACTTCAAATAATCAAAGTTTCCGAATTAAACTGTATATTTCATAACCCCCCCCCCCAAACACTCTCTCGAGGTTTATTTCATCTCTAGATTTATGCATTTTTTTTTTGTTTTTATTTTTCTTATCATGTTCATTTAATCTTATTCTGTGTTCAACTCCATGCATTCTTCGTATATGTTTGGCCGTATGGTAGTTAGTTTTTGGGTAGGTTTCGATTCGATTTTTGGTTCGGTTAGTTTAAATTTAAAATCGGTTAGTTTGATTTCGATTACTTTGGTTAGTGGAGTAGTTCGGTTCAATTATTTGTTTAAAATTGATTTGGTTCTGTTATATATATGTACAAAAAAATAATAATAATTAGAATTAAAAATAAAATCAACCAAATCAGCGCCACGTGGCACCCCGAGGGAGTGCCACGTGGCAGCCCCTGGGTGACCTAAGGAGGCCACTCAGGGGACGCCACCCCCGAGTGAGGTCACTCGGGGGTGGCGGATGCGGCCCCCATAGGCAGCCACGCGTGCTGCCAGGCAGCACGCGTGCTGCCTAGTGGGGGCCGCGCCCTGGCAAATGGGGGGCGTCCCCCTCCCCCGAGTGGCGGTCACTCGGGGGAAAAAACACCCCCGAGTGACCTCACTCGGGGGAAGGAAGGCAGCCGCGCGCATGTGGCTGCCCGCGCGCGGCCATGCGCGCGCGGCCATGCGCGCAAGGCCGCGGGCATGCGGCTGCCCGCGCGCGCGGCCATGCGCACAAGGCCGCACGCATGGCTGCTCGCGCGCGGTCACGACCGCGCGCGGGACTGCCAGCATGCGGCCGCCCATACACGCCCTCGTGCGCGACCTCTCGCATACGTAACCGCTTCGCACCCGGCCCCATGCACTCACGCGCATGGCCCCTCGTGCTCCTCTTCCCCATGGCCACAGATACCCCCGAGTGAGGGTCACCCAGGGATCCACATTCGCCTTCGCGGGCCTCCTATTCTTACGCCACCGCCTCCAAGAAAATCGCCCTGAGGTTATTCCCGCGAGACTTGGTCAAAGCTTCTCCAAGATTCTTGCCACAAAACTCGGAACACGCGACACATGGATGCCCCTCTCGCTGCTATAAATAGGAGGTCACTTTCCCTCATTCGGTATGCAATTTCTGGCTCTCGCATTTACTCTCTTACTTTCGAATACTTAATTTCTACGGTGATCTAACTTAAGCATCGGAGGGTCCGCGCGGGGACTTCCGCCCGCGCTCCTAACCGATTCTTTCTCTAGTAGGTCATCCATCGCTCGGAAACGCCTCCGGAGACTCATCCATCGCTCGAAAACGCCTCTGGAGACTCATCCATCGCTCGGAAACGCCTCACGAGACTCACCCATCGCTGCCGCATTGCCCCGGGAGACTCACTCATCGCTCAGATACGCCATACGAGGGTCATACATCGGTGGTTTCCCATTTTATAAATTCATTGTTGTAATCTCGTAACAACAATTGGCGCCGTCTGTGGGAAACGCAAACAAAAAGCTGCAACACTCTTTCCTCATCATGGCACAAACTCGAAGCAATCGCCAGACCCTCTCCCGTGGGGCCCAATCACCTAGACGAGAAACCCTCCCTCGAGTGGAAGATCAACATCAGTATGCTCGCGAGAGCCCGTTACCCCTCATCCATGGGGGGCATCCGCCCCTCACCCATGAGGGACAACCTCCCCTCACCCATGGGGGCCAACCGTCCTTCACCCATCAATCCCCTCGTGAGGGTCACCCATCCCTCACACTCCAGCAGCCGCCTCACCCACTGGGGGCCCAACTTCAGGTGCCTCCTCCTACTGCCCCACATATTTTCTCGGGACCCTACTCAGGTATGCAGGTCCCATCCGTCGTTCCTTGGGCTGAGTACGAGGCCCTACGGCAGCAACACGCTGAAGGAGTACAAGCTCTGAAGGAAATGGCTGGAATTTTGCAAAGTTTGGTCCCCCACGGGACAATCCCAGCTGCATTGAGAAAGTTCATCCCAGAAATAGTTACATCTCACAGGGCTCGTCAGGAGATACCAGGGAACGACTCCTATCGAGACGCAAGTCCTGAAACCCACGCTCAACATGTCCCAACTAAAAACAATCAACCAAGGTCTCATTTAAGGGAAGATCACAGCCAAACATCTCCCCCTCGAGGAAATCATGAAGGAACTGACCGTCGAAAGACAGAAAGACGAAGCCCGCAACGAGGAAGATATTCGGAAACAGTAGCCAGCACTCCGATGGAAAGAGGCCGGGATGCCAAGCCCATAACCAAGCAAAATGATGGGCCTGAGGATAACCCTACTACATTTAGTGCACGAGAGGCCGCCGATATGAAAAAGATGATTGAGCGGGTCCTACAACAAAATAAGTTATTACCTACTTCGGAGGAACAATCTAGAGGAAAGCTACCATTTGCGACCGAAGTAATGGAGAAACCTTTGCCGAGGAAGTTCAAGATGCCTCAAATAAATCCCTATTCAGGAAGGGACGACCCTTACGATCACGTGCAAAACTATGAATCTCTAATGATGCTTCATGGATGGGACGACGAGATAATGTGCAGGGCATTTCCTTTAACCCTAACTGGGCATGCTCGAGCCTGGTTTAACGGCTTACCTGAGGCATCCATCTCTTCATTCGGGCAGTTAAAAACAGAATTTATCAATGCATTCATTATTAATAGTCAGAGGAAGAAAGATGCGACGTATCTGCTTAGCATCCGACAAGGGAATAAAGAGACCCTACGACACTACGTGGACAGATTTCGAAATGCCACACTTGAGATCTGTAATTTACCGATTGAAATGGCAGTGTCTGCCATGTTCCAAGGGACACGACTAACCCCTTTGCAAGAATCATTGTCCCTGGACCCTCCGAAATCCCTGGCAGACCTGTTCGTTAGGGCTAACAGGTACATACTCCATACGGAGATGATGAGAACGGTAGGAGGAAGTGAAGACGGAGAGAGAAAGAGGAAAGAGCGAGATATAGAAGAAGGGTCAAACCAACGAAAAGAACGGGTCAGGAGGTCGGATACAGTAGGGCCACAATTCCATCATTACACTAGGCTCAATCAACCCCGATCAACTATATTGGCGGCAGTAGAGGGATCTGGTCTCCTCCAGCTTCCGAAAAAGGTAGATCGCCCCATGGGGAGAAATCAAGAAGAGTACTGCAGATATCACCGAACTCGGGGGCACTCTACTGATCAGTGTAGGGAGCTAAAAAATCAGATCGAAGCACTCATTCGTGAAGGACACTTGCAAAGATATGTAAGGACTGAAGGAAGAAACGACAGAGACCGTCAAAGAAGGGAAGAAAGACCCGAAGGTCAAGATAGAAGAAATTTACGACAAAACGAAGGGATAAGAGATGACAGAATGGTGGCCCCCCCTGACAATGAGCCAACTCATCAAGCCATTCATGTTATCTCCGGGGGTGAGACTTTAGCTGGGAATACTTCTTCTTCTCGAAAGGCCTATGCCCGTCAGGCCTACCAAGTTAATTCCGTGATGGAGGTGAAAGAGGACGAGGAGCCAATCACGTTCACCCCTGCTGATAGAGGTGATATAATACTCCCACATGACGATCCAATGGTAATTTCTGCTGTTATCGCCAAACACCCCATCAGTAGAATTTTGGTGGATAGCGGCAGCTCTGTTAACCTAATATATTGGAACTGTTTCGAACAAATGCACATATCCCAAGACCGGTTGAGAAAAGTGTCCTCTCCCCTGTACAGCTTCACTGGAGAAGCTGTCTCGGTGGCAGGATCTGTTCAACTACCTGTCACATTGGGTGCCGACCCTAAAAGTGTGACTCGACAGGCGAATTTCATGGTGGTCAAAGCCCCTTCTGCAGCATACAATATGATTTTAGGCCGACCGCTCCTCAATGATATGAGGGCCGTAGTGTCCTCTTGCTACTTATTAATGAAATTCCCCACGCTCTCAGGAGTAGGGCAAGTTCGTGGAGATCAGAGGAAGGCAAGGTCCTGTTATGTATCGTCCACAAAAGGAAAAAGAGCAGAAGAGACTTTATCTATCGCCGAAAAAGCCATACACAAATCCCTGGCAGAAGAGACTGCTCGCAAGCCCCAACCAATGGAAGAGTTAGAAGCAGTGCGCTTAAGTGACACAGATCTAGAGAAGTTGGCGTATGTGGGCACGAAGCTTCCGAAAACAGTAAAAGAAGAAATCATGGGGTGCCTTAGAGAAAATTTGGATGTCTTTGCTTGGACACCAAGGGATATGCCAGGGATTAGTCCAGACGTGATATGTCACCATCTGAACGTGGATCCTCAGTTCAAGCCTGTTCGACAGAAAAAAAGGAATATCGCCCCTGACAGACTACTAGCGTTAGAAGAGGAAATTGATAAGCTACTAAAGGCAGGTTTCATTCGAGAGGTGTTATATCCAGAGTGGTTGGCCAATGTTGTCATGGTTAAAAAATCCAACGGAAAGTGGCGCGTGTGTATAGACTTCACTGGCCTCAACAAGGCGTGTCCTAAATATTCCTACCCATTACCTCGGATTGATCGACTGGTGGATGAAACATCTGGGTATCATTTATTGAGCTTCTTAGATGCCTTCTCAGGGTATCATCAGATAATGATGTATCCTCCAGATCAGGAGAAAACATCATTCATTACAGAAAAAGGGACATATTGTTACCAAGTTATGCCATTCGGGCTCAAGAACGCAGGGGCCACTTATCAACGCATGGTGAATAAGGTCTTCAAGGAATTATTGGGTGATACGATGGAAGCATATGTCGATGATATGATCGTGAAAAGTCGGGAAAAGGAATCGCATGTTAAAAAGTTGGCACGAGTACTCGAAGTCTTTAGGCAATACAAAATGCGCCTAAACCCAGCAAAATGTGCATTTGGAGTTCAGTCTGGAAAATTCTTAGGGTATATAATCACACAAAGGGGGATCGAGGCAAACCCCGAAAAGATTCAAGCAATACTAGATATGGAACCCCCAACGTCAATTAAGGAGGTGCAGCAGCTAACAGGTCGAATGGCGGCTCTTGGGCGTTTCCTCTCCAAATCGGCTGAAAGAGAACTCCCATTTCTTCAGACGTTAAGGGTAGGGAAAAAGTTTGAGTGGACGGAGCAATGCCAGAAGTCGTTTGAGGCATTAAAAGAGTACTTAAAAGAAGTCCCTCTATTGACTCGGCCTGAGACTGGGGAAGTGTTGTATCTGTACTTGGGCGTAAGTAACAAAGCAGTAAGTGCAGTGCTGATTAAAAAGGAAGGACAGGTGGATCGACCAGTATACTACGTCAGTAAGGTTCTACAAGGGCCGGAAACACGTTATCCCTTCACGGAAAAGGTGGCACTGGCCCTATTGAGCGCCTCCAGAAAGTTGAGGCCATATTTCCAAGCCCACTCTATTAGCGTACTGACAGACCAACCATTGCGGAGCATTTTGCAAAAGCCTGAGTGTTCTGGTCGTCTCACCAAATGGTCCATCGAGTTGAGTGAGTATGACATACAATACCATCCTAGGCAAGCTATAAAAGGGCAAGCATTGGCGGACTTTATTGTCGAATGTACACCCTCTAGGGAAGCCAAGGAAAAGAACATAACAGAGTGGTTACTGTTCGTTGACGGGGCTGCTAGTTCCCAAGGGAGTGGAGCGGGAATAGTGCTTATCCCACCAGAAGGAGAATCTCTGGAATACTCTCTAAGATTCGCTTTTCCAAGCTCGAATAATGTGGCCGAGTATGAGGCACTAATCGCAGGTCTAAGGTTAGCCCGAAAACTTGAGGTAACACGATTAATAGCCCACAGTGATTCTCAACTAATCGTTCAGCAATACTACGGGCAGTATGAGACTAGAGAGCCGACCATGGGACAGTATCTCCAGAAAGTCAGGGCACTTGTACAATTGTTCGAAACTTTCCAGCTAATACAAATCAACAGATCCCTTAATGGCCATGCAGATGCTTTATCCAAATTAGCATCCACTAAAGAAACTACTGGGAGAACAGTGTATGTGGAAGTCCTTCAACGACCAAGTATAGAAGAACCTGAAGTAGCATGTATTGAGGATAGTAACGACTGGAGAATCCCTTTCTACAAATATTTGACCACAGGAGAATTACCGGTAGACCCAAAAGAGGCTAAGAAAATTAAATTCAGAGGAGCTCGTTTCACAATAATAGATGGGATGCTATATAAGCGAGCGCACACTATGCCACTCCTCAAATGCTTAGGTCCTCGAGAAACCAATTATGCTTTGACTGAGCTCCACAGTGGGGTATGCGGTGAGCATCTAGGAGGAAGGGCCCTCGCGGCCAAGATCCTAAGGGCTGGATTTTTCTGGCCCACATTACAACACGATGCACAAGTAAAGGTCAAAGAGTGTGATAAATGTCAGAGGCACGCCCCGATTTATTCTGCTCCGATATCACAACTACAACCCACATTTCAGCCCATTCCCTTCGCTCAATGGGGCTTGGATATTCTCGGCCCATTTCCGCAAGCTACAGGGCAAAGGAAATTCCTTTTGGTGGCAACGGATTATTTTACCAAGTGGATTGAAGCTGAAGCCCTAGCCACCATCAGCGCGAGGAAAGTAGAGGCCATGGTATGGAAAGACATTGTATGTCGATTTGGAATCCCACGAATCATTAACACCGATCATGGAAAGAAGTTTGACTGTGATTCTTTTCGAAATTTTTGCAAAGGCTTGGACATTCAGCTAAGGATTTCTTCAGTAGCATATCCCCAAGCTAACGGACAAGCAGAAGTCAGCAACAGAACAATATTACATGGTTTGAAAACTCGGCTAGAAGGTGCAAAGGGAGCATGGGTGGATGAATTACCTACCGTCTTGTGGGCCTACCGAACAACCAGTCGGGTCTCAACGGGTGAAACACCCTTTAACCTGGTGTACGGAACAGAGGCTTTGATTCCAGTGGAAATCTCGTGCAGGTCACCCCGATTGGATGCTTTTGATAAATCTGACGGTTCGGAAAACTCTGATTCATTAAAAGAGAGTCTTGATCTCATCGAGGAACAGAGAGACAGGGCGGCGGTACGTATCGCTGCTTATCACAAAAGGGTTGCCAACTATTACAACTCTCGGGTAAGGAGCCGACCTCTCAAGGAAGGAGATTTGATCCTCAGAAAATCAGCCATCACCAATGCACTCCGAGAGGATGGAAAATTTCGAGCAAATTGGGAAGGGCCGTACCGCATCCAAGAAATGATAGGCCCTAGTACTTGTATCCTCCAAACGCTCCAGGGTGAAACCATGGGTAAGACGTGGAGCACAAACCACCTGAAATTGTACTCTCCTCCGGACATGTAACGCAATAATAATATGAACCCGAAGAGGAACCGTGGACGTAGGCACATTTTGCCGAACCACGTAAAATGCTTGTGTCTTTCCTTTCTTCATTATTCAAGGCAAATGAAAGAGAACGACTCGCTATGGGTCCCTTCTCGCAAAAAAAAAAAAAAAAAAAAAGAAGAGGAGAAAGATAATAATAAAGCCTTTTTGCTTCCCCGCAGAATAGTATGGCAAGTCTTGTCCGGAAGTGAAAAAGTCAAATGGCATTAGTAAGCAAATTAATGTCCCGCTAGTGGAATACTCTACTAAGCCCGATAATAATACAAAAGGCCCTGCCACATAATACGCTATGAGAAAAACACGGCTCAATAGGCCCGACGACTGTGATAGCCGTCCTGCCTCAAAGCCAAGTGGCCCGGTCTAGTGAAATGACAAATATGTTCACCACAACCCATCAACATTGAAATCAAAAGGTTATCCCGCTAGCCTACTTAATTGGCCTGGCCTGATGACAGGGACAATGAGTTGCAAGGAATTGCCAAAGGACCACTACGGGCTGAAACGCCCATAGTCCACCTTGTGGCATGCAGAGTCCAAAACCTTAAGGTCGGAACCAGATTTTCGCTCGAAAACAATAGTAAGAATCAGCAAGTTGTAGCCACTGTTTAAGAAAAGAGACAAATCTTATTCAAGAAATGAAAACTACTACTACTACAAAAAAAAAAAAAAAAAAAAATCTACTGCACTAAAGGGGGAAAAATCTCCTTCAAGTCCGCTTCCTCCTGCCAGAGCTCGGAGCACTGCTACTCGGGGCAGATGGGGGTTCACCCTCCTCCAAGCCTGAAAAAGGGATAACCATATCAGCTGGGACAACTGTATCACCAGTCGAAGGGAGGGCGTCAGTCATCTCCACTTCTGCCGAGGCAAAGGTGTACGGCTCCCATGGGCCCGACAAGTTCTCTAGATCATCAGCCAAGTTGGCATTCAAATAAGTCTTAGGGCTCGTGGGGTCAGGATCATTATATTTTCGCCAGTCGGGAACGTCAGACTCCTCTACCTCATCCGTATAAACCAGCTCAGGAAACTGTTCTCCCGAGCGTTTGGATTCCAGATGTGTGCGTGCAAGGTAGAATCCATACTTGGTGAAGCAACCCCCATAACGGATCTTCCTTTCTTGGCAGTCCGACGATAGGCGATATTCTTTCACAGCCTCCTTGCGTGCCGCGGAAATCTCTTCATTTCTTCGATCCCGGAGCGACCTATTTTGTTTCCTTTGACGAGCAAGATCATCTACCCTCAAGGAATGCTCTTGCAGCAAATTCACATGAGCCTTCCGAGACTCTAAGAGTTCCCTCGTCAACGATTCTTTATCCTTCCGGAGCCCCTCTAACTCCCCCTTCATGCCTGAAGACTCACCACGAGCCTCCACCAGCTTGGACCGCGTGTCCTCTCCCTCTCGAGTCAACTTTCTGATTTCGGCGTGTAGCGAGCGTTCATGATCCCGCCACTTTACCATATTCTCTCTCGCTTCCGCTTTCTCTTGTTCAGCCTGATGATGATAGGCTCTCCCGATGGCGTTGGATATCACCAACCCTTGGACCCCCTAGACGCAAACAGGTGCATTAGAAGACTAACGACCAAGTCACACAACAAGCACAACGTGCAGGCACAACAAAGATAACTTACCTCAATAATCTTCTGCTCAGGAGAATTGGCAACACTAGGCCAAATGCCGAAAAAATTTTGCTCATCTTGAGGAAGCACAGTAGCGTATATCATCCTGGCACCGACCCCTGGGTCTCTTATAGAATCTGAATCGATTAACCCTGGCTGCACAGTGAAATGGTCACCCCTCACCCGGGTGCCGTTGAGAATTGGCACGGGATTTCGCCTAGGCTCAACAATGGGAGGAAGGATTGGTCGAAAATCTGGGAGCTCGGCTTTCAACTTCCGCCGGTCCCTGCGAAAGGGGACAAAGGGTTATCGACTTTCCTCCCTGATTCGGTCAAGCTCGCCACTAAAAGAAGAGCGAGAGCTGCCAAACCCCTTTCTTCGCGAGCCAGACACGTCAATGGGATTTGGTTCCACAAGGGCGCCTTCAAGGGACGGTGGGTCTAACATAGATACGTCCGACGTGGGGGGCAAGGTCTCGGGGCAAGAAAGATTGGATGAGGTACCTGCTTCAGATCTTTTCATTTTTAAGCGCCGTCGAGACGAGTTAGGAACTGGAGGAGGAAGATGGCTGGGATCTGGTACGTCAGATGAAAGTCCCTGCAGCAAGCCTTGAGGCGCTTGAGGAGGAGGCTGTGGATCTTGCTCGCCAGACTGTCGTAAATTCCTACCACGACGTCTAAGCGTCTGTTCCTTGAATAGATTCATATCGCCTGCAAAACAAGGGATTGAAATAAGAGTTAGCCACATAAATTAGTATTTAAAAGGCAATCTCTACAAATTCTGGGGGTCTACCCTCAGGGGAAGAACAACCAGGAAAGACCATACTCCCTAGGGAATCCCCCCATTCTTCTTCCTCGGGACCCTCGTCCTCTTCCTCGCTGCCCTCTTCCTCCTCAACTTGTAAGGTGTCCTCGGGCATGGCCGATGAAGGCACAAAAGCAAGGTTGGAGGGCCCGGGCATGTCTTCTAGCCGAATGCCCCACCCCGCAGCAGCAATATTTTCTGAGGTAAGAAGGTCAGATAGATTACAAGTGCCAAGGGCACATAATCTCTCAATCACTCGGCGATAGACAGCCCGGGAAATCCCAATGTCATCGAGCTTCTCCAACCAGAAGTCTCGCTCGTTATCCCAACACCAACGAATCGGCGCTTTCCAGCTGGAAGGAGGCTCGACCACAATCCATCGGGACTCGAAGTCTACCTTATTTTGAAGCTTTTGAAAAAGGGGGGACAGACCTACAATCCTTTGAAGCGTGAAAAAGACACCCCTCCGTTCGACCCTTCTCAACCTATAGAAGCAACCGAACAACTCTACAGAGGGAGGTACTTGGATCATATGACATAGAATGGTGAAACCAACTAACTGAGCCCAGCCATTAGGATGAAGCTGCCCTGGGACAATGCAATGATAATCAAGCCACTCCATGCCAAAGTTAGACAAAGGAAAACGAAGACCTAATCTCAAAGAGGCTAAATATACTCCGAAACCACGTCCTACCATGGCTGTACTTGTCTCCTCAGATGTAGGAAGCCTAATACGATAGTCGATGGGAATGTGAAAACGAGACTGGATCCCGACCAATTCTCTCCCCTTCACTGAAGAACGACGTCCCAAAGATATATATACATTGGGAGCAGGAGGAGGAGGTGGTAAAGCATTCTTAAAGCGGCCCATGCTGAGCACTAAAACCCTAAACAGACCAAGCACGTGCCTTCCAGACAAACTAGGATTCCTATGGATGGGGGTCACACAAAAGCCAAAAGGAGACCCATGGATGAGGGTCACACAAAAGCCAAAAGGAGACCCATGGATGAGGGTCACACAAGGAGACCCATGGATGAGGGTCACACAAAAGCCAAAAGGAGACCCATGGATGAGGGTCACACAAACGCCAAGATAAGACCCATGGATGAGGTTACAACAAGAAAGGATTGAGACCCACCAAATGGGCTCACGCAAGGATGAGACTAATGACCAGTCCCATGGGTGAGGGTCAGGTAAGGTAGCAACTGACAACAATTGGACCCATGGATGAGGGTCACTCGGGGGAAAACATGCCTAAAAGTCCCCATGGGTGAGGCTCTCTCAAGGGAAATCAAGACCATGGGTGAGGGGGATATACCGTATAGAAATCTGGAATGCTGAGAGAATTTCCACGGAAGAGTGGTTGAGCAATGAAGAAATGGAAGGTCAAGTCTCCCTTTTATAGTGGTCCTAGGAGACACTGTGGAAAGGATAAAGCACGGAAGACCTGAAGATGGAGGAAATGGATACAGAAAAAAATCCTTTCCAAGATGTAAACGTCTCCAAGAAAATGGGATTACATCATAAGCAAAATACTCTTCCTCCCGGTACTCCCGACAGAAAGAGTAGGGAGCAATTGTTATATATATGTACAAAAAAATAATAATAATTAGAATTAAAAATAAAATCAACCAAATCAGCGCCACGTGGCACCCCGAGGGAGTGCCACGTGGCAGCCCCTGGGTGACCTAAGGAGGCCACCCAGGGGACGCCACCCCCGAGTGAGGTCACTCGGGGGTGGCGGACGCGGCCCCCATAGGCAGCCACGCGTGCTGCCTGGTGGGGGCCGCGCCCTGGCAAATGGGGGGCGTCCCCCTCCCCCGAGTGGCGGTCACTCGGGGGAAAAAACACCCCCGAGTGACCTCACTCGGGGGAAGGAAGGCAGCCGCGCGCATGCGGCTGCCCGCGCGCGGCCATGCGCGCGCGGCCATGCGCGCAAGGCCGCGCGCATGCGGCTGCCCGCGCGCGCGGCCATGCGCACAAGGCCGCACGCATGGCTGCTCGCGCGCGGTCACGACCGCGCGCGGGACTGCCAGCATGCGGCCGCCCATACACGCCCTCGTGCGCGACCTCTCGCATACGTAACCGCTTCGCACCCGGCCCCATGCACTCACGCGCATGGCCCCTCGTGCTCCTCTTCCCCATGGCCACAGATACCCCCGAGTGAGGGTCACCCAGGGATCCACATTCGCCTTCGCGGGCCTCCTATTCTTACGCCACCGCCTCCAAGAAAATCGCCCTGAGGTTATTCCCGCGAGACTTGGTCAAAGCTTCTCCAAGATTCTTGCCACAAAACTCGGAACACGCGACACATGGATGCCCCTCTCGCTGCTATAAATAGGAGGTCACTTTCCCTCATTCGGTATGCAATTTCTGGCTCTCGCATTTACTCTCTTACTTTCGAATACTTAATTTCTACGGTGATCTAACTTAAGCATCGGAGGGTCCGCGCGGGTACTTCCGCCCGCGCTCCTAACCGATTCTTTCTCTAGTAGGTCATCCATCGCTCGGAAACGCCTCCGGAGACTCATCCATCGCTCGAAAACGCCTCTGGAGACTCATCCATCGCTCGGAAACGCCTCACGAGACTCACCCATCGCTGCCGCATTGCCCCGGGAGACTCACTCATCGCTCAGATACGCCATACGAGGGTCATACATCGGTGGTTTCCCATTTTATAAATTCATTGTTGTAATCTCGTAACAACAGGTTCGTTAGCTAATATCGTGTAGTTCAATTCAATTATAACCGAATGCATACTCCTATTGACTAATAGATGTCAAGCTTACCTACTTAGTGAAATAATTGAACTTGCGGGACCATATTATACAAGTTGGAAGGAAATCACTTTGTTCACAAAAATTAAATGAATTCCTTCTAGAAGTTTTTTTGACGTTTTATTATGTAATAATAGATGTTAAGAAATCACATTATGTTGCCCTAATTATTATTATTATTATTATTTTCTATTTGAAATAATATTTCTCTAATTATTTATTTAGATACCTACAAAAAGAATTTCCTTTTTATTTCTACAAAAAATCCAATAAAAAATATATTATTAATATAATTAATATTATTTGAATATAAAAAGACAATTACATAAGCATTTCGTCATTTTCCATTCTCCCCGTTCAAACCAGGCGATCGTCATTTTCCATTCTCCCCGTTCAAACCAGGCGGCTCCCAATCCCATGGACTCGTAAGATGAGTCACTATTGAAATCCTTTCCTAGAAAATACATGCTTATATGCCCCAATCACCCACTAAACCCCACGGGCAGCCCAGCCCACACACCCTTCCTGTATATATAAACTTCCAATCAAATGCTACTCTAATATCACATGCACCCAACCAGACACGCAATCGAAACACAAGCTAGCTCTTCCCATTTTCTTTCTCATTTTCCCTCTCTCCAAACACTAGCTGACAGATTATGAATCCTATTGCCGCCACAAAATTTTCTGGGCTGCTTCTACGGCAGCTGGGTACGCTTGGGTCCGAGATTTCGAGGCCACTGGGAATGCAATGGGTGAGGATCTCCATGGTGGAAGGAAGGAACCTCAGCACCCTGTCTCCCGGTGCAGCTAAGGAGGCCGCCGGCAAGAGGGGCGGCGGCGATGAGAAGCCTATCGTGAGCTACTGGGGGGTTGCTCCGCCTGAGCTTACCAACGAGGATGGGTCCCCGTGGACGTGGACTTGTTTCAGGGTATGCAGTTAACATTATTTATTTATTTATTTATTAGAGAATACTTGGGTTTATTTTTGATTTGGTGAATAAAATAATTGATAGTGTTATATTTTACGATGATTTAATTTGCAGCCATGGGAAGCATACAAAGCAGACATGAGCATTGACGTGAAGAAGCACCACCAGCCATCCAATCTGAGGGACAAATTTGCCTACTGGACTGTCCAAGCTCTCAAATACCCTACTCACCTCTTCTTTCAGGTATTTATTTATTGGACAATGCTAGATGAACAATTTGGGAGACAATTTTGTTGACAATCCATGCTAAAATTACATATCAACCCTCAGTGTAAATTACAAATCCACCCTTACATTTTCAGCGCAAATTGAATTGCCCGCCTCTCTCCTGCTCTATCTCTCACTCTCTCTCTTTTACTCCCTTCGTCTCAACCATCTCTCTCTCTCTCTCTCCCCACCGCCTCTCCTTCACCTCACCCGCTGAAACAAGAACCCTAGCCCCCAAAAATCAGACGCCCCCACCGGCATCATCTCCCACTATCGTCGGAGACAATCTCTGACATTTTCGACCGCTGCTCCATCGCAGATCGGACGCACTTCGCGGTTAGTACAGCTCCGACGTGTCGTCCACCTCCGGCGTGGGTCTTCTCCTGCTGTCGTCCGTCCTTACCAGCAGCAGCGTCGGTCCTCTGACGTTCTCTCCACCTCCCGCCCTCGGTCCTCCGGTAGTCAGAAGACGATATTTCTACATATTTCTGTAAGATACCCTTCACTAATATCATACAGTGTCCTTGGACTGTATGATATTATATTTCTGCAATTCAATGGATGAAGAAACCCACTTTTGTAGTTTTTTTCCACATTCTACTGACAGTTGAAATTTTCGAATTATTCTTTTCACTAATGGCCTTGGAGTTCATAATGACCATGCCCAGTATTGATAAGAAAGCTAAGATGCTCCCATATTGTTGTTGAATGTAAAGTAGAGTAGGAGAATTAATAGATATATTATTTGATTGTGATGTTTTAGTTCTGGCATTTGCTTCTCTGCTCATGTTGTAATGCAAACATGTCAAGTTCAGTAATTTTCCTTATTTGCGTCAAAGAAAGAGGTTGTGAAAACATGAAGGTGTAGGTTGTCGGGTGGAAGTGTATGATGTGGTTGCTTTGGTAGGGGCAGATTAGCTAGCATCTGAAGAAGTTATTTTGTTTGTGAGAAAGGGGATGTGAAAAGAATGCTGCCAAAAAATATAAAAGATAGTTATCAGTGTGAAAAGAATGCTGCCAAAAAATCATGCTAGCTGAAGTTATTTACAATAAAGAACATGTTGCACAGAAATGGTCATTAGTTCAGTTCCCAGCTGGAGACACAACTAGGACATGAATGTGAGGTTTTGTTGATGAGCTCACGTGCTGGGGTTGGGTTGTTTATTTGTTAATGTATTTCCATCTAAGTAATATAAGTATGTTTGTTGTTTGTTAATTATGTATTTGCAACTTATTGTTATCTTAGTTATTTGTTAATGAATCCCCAATTGTGCTTCAAGGTTCTAGAACAACTGATTAGTCTAGGAGTAAAGTTATTAGTTATTTTTGTTCTTGCCTTCTCTCTTCTCTTGGCTTGCCATCTGTTTTATGTTCTATTTATTGTCTTTATGTTACCATTAAAGAAGAATGCTCATGGAACAATGAGCAGAGATCCTGCTTTATTCAACCATTTGTAGATTTCATGTCTTATCCCCACATGTTGTCTTCTTGCTCACATGTTCATCCTTTTGATACCTCATTTGTGCAGCTCAAAACTTTTGATTGATCATTAAGCATATTACTGCTCTTCCTCAGTTGATTGCAGCTTTGAGTTGATTAAATGTTGAGATCAAGGTTAGAGAAGTTATTAATCATTGCAAATGCAACACCTTTTGTAGCATTTGTCTAGAATTTGTGTTTGTTTGATTAGACAAGTTTTATGCTAGATTCATGATCAAAGCTCATTTTTGCTATTACATGTGAAACCAGGGGATCAGAGATGCCTCAGAGACAACCAGTGGAGCAAGATCAGAGATGTCAACAAGACGAGCCAAGGAGGAAGAAATGGGTTGCAGGTTAAGCGAATTTGGAGAGCAACTGGAAGCAAGTAAAGCCAATGAAATGCAGTTGAAGGGGAAGCTAGAAGCTGTGGAAGAGGCCAAGGAGGCACTAGAAGCTGAAATGAAGAAACTGAGAGTACAGGTAGAGCAGTGGAGAAAAGCGATCGATGTTGTAGCTGCAGTGCTTACTAGAAGAGTAGAGATGAATGGGAGACGGATATCTGAGAGGTACGGATCCATGAATAAGCACCACGGCAACATGTTCAAGCCATCGACTGGCGGGTACACAGGCTTTTTTGGTTCTCCCAGCCTAAGCCTTGATGACGATACAAATTATGGTTTTGGGAGCGGAAAGAAGAAAAGCTATGGTATTAGAATGTTTAGGGACTTGTGGAAGAAGAGGGGCCAGAAATAATAACAATCTCTTATTGTTAATGGGAAATCTCTCTTCTTTGCTATGTAATAGTCTTCTCTGCTAGTGTAATGGTGATTGATAAATTAGTTTGCGTCAACTATATCAATTATCTTCATTCACCACCATCTCATGAAATTCTTCCATGTGAAGATGGTGTTCAAACTTCATTCCATCATTACTCCGCCAGAGGATATTATCCACTGCCGGTCTCAAGCCCGGATAAAGGAGGAGGGTTGCGTTAGGTAGCCGACAGCCAGCGTAAAACCTAGTCGGATCCAAATATGAATTCTAGACAAACTATCTGTTGGGATGTAACCCACATAGAAGTCTAGAATTCATGTAGCCAACCCCACATAGTGGGATAACGGCTGGATATGTTGTTGTTGTTGTTTATATTTGTTTGGCCTCTTGGGTCATCATCATCATGTACACAAACACTATTATTAATTAAGCTCTTAGATCCTCAAAGATGGTCTTGTTTTGCTGCTCTATCAGGTTTGATTAAGTTTTGAAGGCCACTTTATGGCACATGGACTTCCCCCAACTGTAATCCTGAAACAAATGCCTCACTGTTTTGTGTCAACTGTGATCAAGGGAGAATGAACTATATAAGATTGATAATGTTTACTGTAGTACCACATTATTGTGCTAAATATAATACCAATCATATGCTAATAAACGTTCATACAAGATAAGTTGGTGGCATCATACAATTAAAACTTCATCCATAGTTCTAACATACCTATTGAGTTTGTTACTTCTCCCAGTGTCAGTATACAAATTCCAATTGCTCTTGAAATGGCATGCCAAATCACAGAAGCGTAACAAGGTGTTCACTGGACAATGTGCTTCATTTACAGTCATCTACAACAAATTGCTAATCATCTTTGTCGCTTTCATAGTTTTGGCACAAAGACAGCAGTATAGTGCTTGTAGTAGTTTTGCTCTCTTCCTCTTCGTCACTTTCATGTTTCTTCAAGGAGTGATTTTCTAAAGAAAGATATATTTTCAGTACCCAAATTTGAGTTTCAAACCAGAATCTTATGTAATGAAAGATGCATTTTAGTATTCTAAATCCAAAACCAAGGTTAACAAATATCAATTATGGTAATCTTTAATTGCAAAAAGAAAAAAAGAGAAGAAAGACCTTCCACTTCAAATGTTAAACATAGCATATCCAATACAATATTACACTTCAAATGTTGAACATTTGAATCCATAGAACAACACCAACTACTAGCCTCTCAAGGTTGAATGTTTAACCAGAAACATTCAATTCAACAACAATCATTTCTAATACTTCAAATTACAACAATTATTTTTGAGAATACATGTATTCATCACAAACAAGTAAAAAACAAACAGTAGAGTAAAATAGATACGTAAGCAGCCGGCAACAAAGAAAGCGACCAGCGCTACGCTTCGCGTAAACCAGATTTCGAAGCCGTCGACCAAGGGTGTCTCAGCCAGAAAAGTCAGCGGAGAAGGTAGGGAGGTTGGCGGCGGCTTTAACAGCTACGGACAGTGGAGATGGTGGTCGTTGCTTGCGGTCGCTGAAGAAGGCGACGCGATGGAAAAGGCGATAGGGATCCGGCGGCTGCTGGACAAGGCGACGCGGCGGCGGAAGCGAGACGAATCCAGCGGTTGCTAGAGACGCGGCAACGAAGATGAGGTGAGGTGAGATGAAGTGAAGAGAAGAGAAGGGGAAGTCGAGAGAGAGAGAGAGAGGGGGGGGGGGGGAATGTGGGTCTCCCAATTTGAGCAGAGATTCAAAATAGTCCGAGAAAGAGAGAGAGCCCAATTTGTGCGTCTCCCAATTTGGGCGGGAATTCAAAATAATTGGGCAAAAAATTGGCCTTTAAATTCTCGCGATTAAACCACATTGTCAACTATATTGTCAGACAGATTGGCCATGTAGCATTATCCTTATTTATTTCAAACATCACCAGTCCTCACCTCTTATTTATAAAGCTGCTGACATGACATGGTTGTTGTTAGAAACGAAGTCAAACTCGTAAATACATAACATACATATATATCCAGTCGTTATTCCACTATGTGGGGTTGGCTACATGAATTTTAGACTTCTATATGGGTTAAATCCCAACAGATAGTTTGTCTAGAATTCATATTTAGATCCGACTAGATTTTACGCTGGCTGTCGGCTACCTAACGCAACCCTCCTCCTTTATCCGGGCTTGGGATCGATAGTGGATAATATCCCCTGACAGAGTAATGATGAAATTAAGTTTCAACACCATCTTTATATAGAGAAGTTTCATGAGATGGTGGTGAATGAAGATAATTGATATAGTTGTGTTCCATCACTTAGTTGACATGCTGAAACCAACAAGTACAATATGGAAATATAACCACAAAGTCAAACTCGTAAACATATAAATATAATTATTGACTTATGGCTAATTGATTGTTGGTTGGGTGCTGCGGCAGAGGAGGCACATGTGCCACGCGATGCTGCTGGAGACGGTGGCGGCGGTGCCGGGGATGGTGGGCGGGATGCTGCTGCACTGCAAATCCCTCCGGCGGTTCGAGCACAGCGGCGGCTGGATCAAGGCCCTGCTCGACGAAGCCGAGAACGAGAGAATGCATCTCATGACCTTCATCGACTTGGCCAAGCCCAAATGGTACGAGCGAGCCCTAGTCTTCGCCGTCCAGGACGTCTTCTTCAACGCTTACTTCCTCGCCTACGTGGCCTCCCCCAAGCTCGCCCACCGCATCGTGGGTTACCTGGAGGAGGAGGCCGTCAAATCCTACTCCGAGTTCCTCCTCGACCTGGAAAGCGGCGCGTTTGAGAACGTGCCGGCACCGGCGATCGCCATCGACTACTGGCGGATGCCGCCGGACTCCACGCTCCGCGACGTCGTCACCGTCATTCGGGCCGACGAGGCGCACCACCGTGACGTCAACCACTTCGCATCTGTAAGTACTTTCGACGATGACTGGAAATGGAGATCATGTTGAGAATGATTTCTATCTAAAATGGCATTTGAAATCTGAATTGCAGGACATTCATTGCCAAGGAATGGAGCTGAAGGACTACCCGGCGCCGCTTGGCTATCACTAGAAATGAAATGTTAAAAAGCCATGTAAAAAATTATGTCGTTTCTGTCTATGTGAGTGAATGAGTTAAATTACACCCAGTGTTTATGTAATTCATCTTAATATTTAAATTATAAAAAATAAATTTAATATTTATAAATTATAAAAATTCTCTGTATAAATAACTCACTCAGTTTCCCTTCAAATCTTATTTAAAATAAACAAGGACAACAAAAAGGAATATATTTATAAATGATGTGAAATTTTGGGTTGCTTGCACTAGAATTCAATGCCAAGCTAGTAGTATATATAGGTTTGGTAGAAGTTTATAAACATAGTTCTGTAACCAAGGAAGTTACAATATCAATTGGAACCGAAAAATAACAATTTGTTGCTAAATATGTGAAGGCAAGGCAAAAGAATTAGACTAGCTGAAGTAATGAAATAACTTAATTATAATACTAACAAAGATAATAAGATAATTTGTAGTTCAATATATGACGACGAGACATACAAATACTCTTTTTCTAGGTATGACTTGCTTCTTTCATTTATCCTCGTCAGTCTCTCTCAAATCTACCTAAAAATAAAAATACCCTAAAAAGATAAAAGTGGATATTTTACCAACTCAACAATACCATGACCATCAACCAACAATCACATTGGACTAAAAAATCAATACCTATTAAACAAAATTAAAGATAAAAGAAAGGTAAGAGGGAAGAGGGGTTCTTCTATAGGCTAGATAGGCTAAGAAAGAGGGTTATCGAATGGGGCCTAAAAGATCAAAATGCCCTCGCCCACTTTATAAAGTGGGCCAGTGCCTTGCTCTCTTCTCTCTCTCTTCCCATGGTTGTGATGCAATCGCCAACTGCCCTTCGCCTCATCGCCTCGCCTTGCGTTGCCTCGCCGACTGTCGTGACATCTTTCAACGGTCGACGAAGCAAGGCGATGAGACGGCGAGGCGAAGAGCACTCGGCGGTCACATCGCGATCATGGAAAAGAAGAAAGGAGAAAGAAGAGAGGAGAGAGCAGGGCAGTGCCTCACTTTGTAAAGTAGGTTAAGGCATTTTAGTCTTTTAACCCCCTTTCAGCAAGCCCCTTGCTAAATCCACTCTCAAGAATTTTCCGGGGGAAGAGTGGCTTGTAGAATGGCTGCCAAGTAAGTTGGCTCAGGGCAGCACTTCAAGCATCTAACATCAATAAAGCTGATTACTACCCTTTCCAAAGAGCAAAAATAGTAACATCTTTCCAGCATTATTAACAAAGACGTCAAGTAAGTTAGAAGAAGAGTAGGCCATCAAGGCAAAAAACCAATACCCTGAAAAGGTTTACATGTTTCATCTCAAGAATAAGGCCGCCATGACCATCCAAAAAAAAAAAAAACCAAAAACCCATAATGTTTGCTGCTTCACATATTGGCATCTTGGGCAAGGAGATGATGACTGATTAAGCAAGTCCTCTCACCTCATAGTTGTGGGAAATTCTAAGAGGTGATTGCTCTGAAACTGGCCTATCCTCAGACCAAAGCTCTAAATTCACTGTTCCAGTCCCCCAATGTACGAGACACTTGTAGACTTCTCCTATGTTAAACAGGTTAACTAATGCCAATCCAAGACATCTATCCACCAGCATCCACTCTCCTGAAATTAAAATCCGCAAATATTAATTAAGAAAAAAGACTAAGAAAAACCATTTGACTAGAAGTTCTACAATAATTCAAGGTTCGTCTTGAAGGGGGCAAATATACATGTACTTGCAACAAGCAAGGATGCCCCCAGCCACATGGACAAATCAATGATACACAATATAAACTAACATTTAATAGCATGATTACATGGTCATATTATTTAATTGTTCCCAGCCTGATTGACTGTGGTTTCAAAAACTGTTTTCAAAGTGATATAAAAAAACTGTTTACTCAACATGATTATATTTACAACATACCAAACATTTATTCCACTACGTGGGGTCACTTATATGAGTTCTAGCTCTCTAGTCATTTTTATCTACAGTCTTTTCAAGGTGACAAGCATAAGCATATAATACACAGAGCCGGAGAAAACTTTGTTGATATAGATAATTGCACCAAAACAACATAAAAGAAGATCCCCAACCCCCAACTCCCACGCAAGAGAGCGGGTAGGTGGATTTGGGGTTTAGGATTTAGCTTGTAGGGATGGGTGGGATGGTAATGTGTAGCATTTAATGATTTACATCTGTCAGCAAAAGAAGATGTGAAAAATACAGAGTTCAAGCTAACACAAAGAGGGTTATTTATCCTTGCACAATCAGCTCCGTACAGACTCAGGTCATGTTAAGAGTTTAAAAAATTATTAAGGCCATAAAGGAATCAAAGTTTGAAATATCTGAAACAGAATTATAGACTGTCTTTCATTTGATTCTGTAATTTACAAATTGAAGTGGATGCGGATCCTACTCTAAGCAACCATTAAAGAAAGACAAAAAATTTCGAGGTGATACTTGAAGACTAAATTATTCCAAGAAAAGATCAACTTAGATATCTCGAATCAAACATCTAAAAAGAAGAGATTCTAAGCCATCATTGGTGTATGACTATACAACTGAGTTGTGCAAAGTACTGAGTTTAATTGAAATGGGGATGTTATATTGGACGTGCAACCATTCAAAAAGAAAAAAGAAAAAAGAAAAAAAGGACAACTTGGTAGAAGATAGAGAGAAGACAACTTGGTATGAATTTAGAGGAGGATGTTCGTAGCAAGACAGATAGAAGAAGACTACAGAAAACTTGGTAGGAAACTATTGAACACGAAAGATGACTATCCCACCTACTAGGCTAGTGATTGTTGGTTTCATTTTTTTCAAATAATCCCTTTACTTTATTCCCTTGTCAAGCAGTTTAACTCCCTAATGTAAGAGGAATGAAAAGAAACATTTCAAGCAGAAAATAATGTGTGTGTGTGAGAGAGAGAGAGAGAGACAGAGAGAGAGACTTACCATTAGGGCGAAGGTCCCCTTCAAATAACTTCTCTCCAGATTCTGGCCAAACTTCATGCTTAGAACCATTTATGGAGGTAAAAGAAACATAAGATTCTGTTGGGTGCAATAGTGCAAACATTGGGTGCACTCGCAAGCATACAAGCCTACAAAAGAACACAACAACAAACATCTATCATGGTTGATAACGGGAGGCCTTAAATGGGAAATTTAAACCTGTGACTGGGAAAAACAAAGACTAACCCAAATCAATAAGTTAGTTGAATATACCTAAACACCAATTAAAAATAAAAATTGCTTGCAGTTAATAAATTTCAAAATCAAATTCTTGAATATAATTTTTAGGCAAGCGTTGTAAACTAAGTTACAAGATTTGGTTGGGGCCATTAGATTCTTCCAACTATTTTTGCTAGCCCGGACAAGTAAGCTGGGATATCCAACAGATTGAGCAAAGGAATCTAATTTGTATAGTCAAAGAAATACCAATTTCACATTGTGTGTCTAAAATAAAAAATCAAGAGCCTACCTTGAAAATCCACCAGAACCAGCACCAACTTTACGTGCTGCAATACTTGAATCAATCTGGACAATGTTTGAGTCACCTTCTGCAAGAGATATTTGCCGTTCAATAACCAGTCCACCACCAATATCACCTTCTAACATAAGAGATTCTTTCTCTCCTGCTTGCTCAAGATTCCGCCTACAAAGAATAAGTTCTGGAAATTAATGGATGTATGATGAGAATCAAAACAGTGATTATAGGACTGATAACCAGGTTGTTTTTATGAATGCCATGCCTATGACCCTAACTTGGTCAGAGTAAGGTGCAATTGATGGGGATGATGATGTAAAGGACCAAGATGAATTTACTCAAATATCCGGCAAGCCAAGTTTGTCCTGCCACAAAAAAGTCGAAAGTAAAAATAAAAGATACTGTAACTACTATAACAAGTGCAGACGATGATGTTCACATCAAGTTACTATTTTAAAAAGAATGAGAGCACAAGTAACATGCTCTAATATGTCTAGAATGGTACTACTTTTGCAGGGGGGACTATTACAAGGTACCAGAGTCAGGTAGGGCAACAACTACAAGCAGGGAACTTGGACTTGTCACATAAATTAGTACGAATAAGATTACTTTTATAGCAAATAAATTATGCTTTTTCCAGTGAAAAACTACACTAAGAATTAGTAACTCACTCAATGACAGTATATTCCTCCGAACATCCAGCAGATCTGTACTCAGTGCCACTATATTCTTCATATCCATTAACTTCGACCCTGCTATGAAGCCACTGAGTCCCTGCCAGGGAGCCCACAATATCAGAAAGTGCCAAAATATGTCTCAAATTCCATTACATAAGCTTGCATTATTAGAGCTTTCAATATCATGAAGATGTCCATGTCTTTATATATAGATATTATAATATATATATAAATATATATAACACTGATGGCTCCAGGTCTAGATTCATGTAGCCATTCTGACTTTGTGGGACTAAGGCACAGGATCGTTGTCATAAACAACTGAGCCACCAACTGAGAGTCTGGTTCTGTTAGCTAGCCAACACATAGCATAAAGATCATAAGATCTTTCAATATAAATTCTGCCTAAGGATTGGAGAGCTAGAAGTAATGAAAGCGACCACAAAGTGGGATTTTAGGGCTTGTGATGATGATGAGCTAGCACCCAGTTTTCTGACTGAATTAAGAACCAAGATAGAAGAGTATTGGGACTCTATTCAGTTGTTCAAGAAAAGATTTGAATGATCACATAAGCATTACCTGAAGGAAGATGCTCCATTGAAATGATCCTTCCTCCAATCCAAGGAACAACTTTGACAGCCCAGACACCACTTTTCAGTTCAATAGGAGTCTGAGAGAGCTCTATTCCCTTGTGCCCAGAAGTCCTTTCGACCTCTGGAATACCCTTGGCAGTTTCTGCATTTAACAGAATACTAAGAAAGCAGCTCAAATTCATAATACATTCAAAAATCAAGTCAGAAAAAAGTATGAAAGTAGCATTAAAGTTGCCAACCTTAAGTGCCCACTAATATACTAATATAAATGAATAAACCAAATTAGGCTACAAAGTTCTTCTGATAAGAAAAATGAGATATGATGGGCTGAGTAAAATATTAGCACAGTATACCTTTTGTGTGCACACACAAAAACAAGGAGAATAACAGAATATTAATTCATCAAGAATGAACTGTCATACCGAATGCACCTTATAGCATAATATTGCTTTCGTGATATCAGTTTTCGAAAGAAAATTAGAAGAACATCCGCTGCAGGTGTTCACACATTATAATTGCCCCAAGAGACAAAGGGATTGTTGAAGTGGATACAGAAAATAAAAGAAAAAAACTGTTTAGAGGAATTAATTTGGTTACCCATTTTGATCTTGTGTTCTTTCTCACTCCTGGAGACCATATTAGTCACTTTATCTTCTGAAGGCATCAAGACTTGAAGATCCTCTCCATCAGTGCCCCATGCATCAAGCTGATGAGCAAATAGCAAAACTTAGGAATGCAAAGAAATAAATAAATAAACACCAAATTGGCTGGAGTATTTATTAAGAATTACTGTCAAATATTTGTATTTTACAGGAAGGAGGCATACTGTTGCATATCCACCAAGTAGTATTTGAACATGTAAACGTCGTTTTGGCCTTCTCCATGACCCTTCAGTTTTGTAGACTCTCACAGTAACAACTGACGACTCAAGTTCAGCAACATAAGTTGTTAAAAGATATCCACCTCTGGTGAATTCATATCCATCACCATCATCTTCAAAGAGAACGCCTTTAGCTTTACCTGCAACCAGAAGAACATAATGTTTACTGCATTTGGTAGCAGCTTAACTGATTCAACAACTGGTAATATTGCTGGGAAATCTTCATTTTGTTCTCAAAAAGGCTATAAAGTGGGGAAAAAGAAACACCAGGGTTATTGTACATCGATTTTTAGGCAGAAACTTTAGAACCAAAACATATTTCAATTTTCAAACAAGTGGCAAAACCCCTTATGAAACCCCTGAGGTACTGTTTTCCATAAATTTAATAGAAATGTAGCGCTTATAGAGATAAAAGTGTGTTTTTAATATTTCCCCACTATAAATGATACAATTTTAAGATTCAAATTGCATCTTGTGTGTCAGAAGGAAAGAAAGGTGCTGAATCAGCACTAGCCACCAAAACTTAAAGCTATTAGGAAAGGGATCAAGCTTCTCTTCAGACTCCCTTGTGTGCAAGTCCATCGCCCATGTGGACCAGAAAGGAAAGCAGATACTATCGAGAACCCAGTTTTCTTCTAACACCAATAAAACTCAAGCTTGAATTTCAATTCTCCAGAATATTACCAAATACTATAATTTCGCTTTAGCCACCCATCAATGACCCCAATGATTCCCAATGTAAAGCCAAAAATGAGGAGACTTAATGAAACCTAAGGTAGCATACTTATCATATGATATAGAACTATAGAACAATTACCATGCTCATCTAGAGCCACAAGTAATAATAAATCATCTGTTGGACTAGCTTCACCAACGTGCTGAATAGCAGGACCAAGAGGAATAATTGATCCACCTTGCAAATACATTGCGGGTAGATCCTGGCATGTGTTGAGAAAAATTGTATAAATAAGAATAGAAGGAGTAGAAATACTAGCAAACACAAGAAAAGCAAGAATAGAATTAGATGTATGAAACAAATACCGGATGTGAATCACCGAAATCAAAACTCCGCCAAATGCCTTTGGGCAAAAGGTGCGGCAGTTGGTTTGTCCCCTTATCAATCATTGTGCTACAAATACAAAATCAGAAAATGGGTAAGTTGGTTGAGCCATAAATTAACAAAACCACCACCACCACGCCTTCCATCCAACATATTGTCAGACGAGAGGGATGACAACATGATAAATAAAGAGTAAAATATTTAGTTATAACTAAAAAGCATACAATGCTCACATGTAAAGCCAAGGGCCATAACACTACTTTTCACATTGTCAAACATTCAATACTGAAAATGCAAACTTGGAACTTAGATATTACAAAAACCACATCAAATTAAAGTTTCAAGAAATAGTAAGTTGAATAATGTAAACATAATATAGCAAAAGCAACATAGAACAACGTTCTCAACAAAAACAAAATAACATGTAAAATTTCGGAAAAGAGATGTATTATGCATCTGCCACAGCCATATTACTGATCAGTGCAGAAAAACAGGAAGAAAATGACATGCAGACCTACCATATTCACTGATAAATATGCTCTCATCACACCATGTTACTGAATTAGCAGGTTCAAGGGCATGCAGACTTAGATTAAGTAACTTGAACATAAAATATAATTGTTCCTCAAAAAACTTGGGCAGGTACAGAAAAATTAGAAATTGAGATCAACTTAAAACTCAGTAAAACCAAGCAGAAATGGGACAATGACATCGAAGAGTACAAAATTTAAGTGAACTTCTATATTTAACATGCGCCACAGTTACAGAGGAAGAGAATAACAACCTTGCATATATTAGAAGCGGCCCCAACAAAAATGAAGTTTCATGTGTTCTTAGCCCGAGATCTTCTGGATCTGGACAAAAAAAAATTACAAACTCCAAAAATCCCACAAGAAAAATGCCAATATAAAAAAGAAATCAACACATCAAAATAAAGTAATCCAACAGCAGGCCACCAGCAAAGAAAGTAGGAGTTGCAACTGGAGTCCCCTTTGTATGTGCCATATAGAAAAGAGTATATATGTGTGGCAAAAGGCGGTAGCGCCTCTTTAATGCCAAGCGGCAGACTTCCTCGCACTGCAACAGATAAGGAGCACAAACTCAAAATAATGTGGCGCACTAGAAGTGAAAACTCAAAAAGTGTACAAGCCATTTCAAGAAATAACAATGAGGAAAGTGTAAACTTCTATTAAAGGGATTGGTTACTTTTTGACACAGTTGCAAAGATAAAATCATTAGTTCTAGTTAAATACTGATTAACTATTTGCCACAGTATCATATGAAAATTTCAAGTTCTACGAGAGAGAGAGAGAGAGAGAGAGAGAGAGAGAGAGAGAGCTTTAGGGCCTGTTTAGATGTAGAGAACATTTTCCTTATGCACTGGGGACACACATTTATATAAGTAAATGTGCAAATGTCAAGCATCTATGCAATTTGGTTGGGCAATTCACATAATTAGAATGAGGAAAGAAAAAATCAATTATAATTTTTAGTTGTGCATGATTTTCCAGGACAAAGATTAATCAGAAAGTTGAAAAAAAATAAAACTGAGATTTTGAACCACATACAAACCTCTTCACCAAAAGACCATGGCTCATGATCAACAGTGCCAGTTTCTGAATGCCCACGACAAAAAGGAAACATTGCACCCAAAGCCATCCACCTTCCAAACATCTTAGGTGTCGCATTCCCAGCAAAACCACCAATATCTGGTCCTGAAAGGGGTTGACCACTGAGGCCCTGGATAAAATAAATTTTCAGTTGAGTAATGCCTCATATTAAAAAGTTGCACATGCTAACTTCCTTAACTGGAAAATTATGATACATTCAACTGAAGGGTGAACAAACTGTAAATATCTAAGGCATGTAACTAAAATGCCCAAAGAAAAGGGATTTTCTTTTTTCCTTTTTCTGTAATCAAAGCTTTACCTAGTTCATCTGATTAGTAACCACACTTAACTACTGAGAATTCAAGCCCATGGTCACAATTTTATTTTATTTTATTTTTGGCTAAGTTCAAGGTTTTGCTATTCTCTTCAATGAAAATTTATATAAGCTTAGGTCTCAAAATAGAGCCAGACCTTCACTGGTGGGCCTTAGATAGCTAAATAGAGAAGTATGTTCTGCAAGTAAAATTGGAAAACAACAACCAAAAGTTCAAAACCCTTAATTTCACCTGGTGGGAAAAGTAAAATTGGGAAGTAAGAAATAAAAATAATTTGTGTCTTAATTGTCAATGGTAGAAGGTCACCTGTAACATGGTCTAATAGTCAGAGCATAAATCAATTTCAATATTGCTGAACATCACAGAGACAACAAGATATCTAAAACCAAAACAGAAGACAAGATGCCTAAGAAATTAAACCCAGAATGCAAATTAGTCAAAACCAAACATAACCTGTCCACTGGCATTGGCTAGCTAACACGGACTAAACTCTCCCAAATGCACAGAGAAACTGACAGGCACACACACAGACACAAACACAATGACATCCCTGCTCAAACATGCCACCATGAATGCACATCGTGGGCCTGAAAGTTGCATGCTTCTTCAACTTGTAAACACATAGTTCATTCTGCCTAGTGCATTATAAAGACATAAGACAGAAGAGGAGAAAATGTACACCAATATATGCAGCAACAGCAGGAAAAGGTAATACAGAAACAGAAGAAAAAAAAACGGATGAGCAGAAGAAAACAGAGAAGAGAAGGAAGCAGCCAAGAAGGAAGGGAAAAAGAAAGAAGGGGGGAAGGAGCTCTAGCTCAACCAAATATTCTTTTGTTCATTCCAAAAAATCCTTTTGGATTATATCAAGAAGCCATACATATAGCTTGATGAAACACATAAAATAACCACAACACTTTCAAACTGCTCTTATCTGATGTTTTACTCTTGTGTTTAGTTTTAATGATGAAAAACAACATTTGGTTTTAATTCTTAAGTCATGAGTCAAATTCATGGTTTTTAACAAAAATCAATTTCAATATCAAGTATTATTTTGTTAAAATGAAAACCAAGTATTATACATTCTTATACATATGGAGATTTACAAAAACAAGTTTTAAGATTCAAAAGAATCTCCTAAATAATTTTACCAAATTAGTTTTGAATAATTGGATAGTGGATGTTTTTACCTTTAATATAATTTTTCTAAGCCTAGAAGATTAGCGTATTATAAGGGAATATATAAGAAAATATTTTCATTTTGAAAAATTATTTCCCAATATTTTGATAGCTAATATTCATTGTTGTTAAAATGATTTTTAATGAATTTTTCAAGAAATAGAAGGTATGTATTTTGGGAGTGGTAAAATTTTTCAATCCCGAATTTGTATTAAAACCAAAATTTTATTTTCTTATTGTTATGGATTTTGATTTTTTAGATATTTTTATTGAATCCAAATAGATGGTACTTTCTTAATTACATTTATGTATTAAAGTAAATGTCCACATTTTATTTAATTTATATTTTACCTTCCATTTACTTAAACTAAAGAAATGTAAATATGTTGTAATGTGAACATTTATGTATCAAAATTTTAGCTTTTAATTTGTCCACTAAATGTTCTCCAACTATCGACCGTTTGCTCTCATCTGTCGACTGGCAGAATGCAATTTTGCATCTGTTGACCGTTTGCTCTTCATCTGTCGACCGTTTGTTTTCCAACTATCGACCGGCCTACTCCCATCTGTTAATCGGCAAAATGCAATTTTGCATCTATTGACCATTTTCACTCAACTGTCGACTAGCTTTTGAATTTTAACTCATCTATCGACCGTTTCTGTCGCTGAAAGCCTTTAAAGGCAAGTTTTTTAATTTCTAACGGCTCTAAATGGCTAGTTTTGATTGAAGCTTGTAGGATGCTTATAAATACAAGTCAAGGATGATATTGAAGAGGCTAATGGATGGGAATGAAGTGAAGTGAGCTTGCAAAATTTATTCATCTTCTCAATTGTGCTTGAGCTTTATTTTTCTCTCAACAAGGCTTTGTGTATCATATTGTAAAACTAGTTTCAAACCTTTGTATCTTATTTTGAGAGATATTGTAACTAAGAGCGTATACTTTTAGAACCTCTCTATTACACATTTCTTGTATTTCCTAACTTGTGTAGATAGAGGACCTACTTGTATAAGTAAGAGGTTGTAATTCCTAGTCTTGGACTAGAGAACCTAGTTGGTTTTAGTAAGGGGTTTTAATGGATTGAGTTCAAAATCCTTAGTGAGGAGCTAAGATAGTGGATTAGGCATGGTTTAAGCCGAACCACTATAAATCCTTGTGTTCATCTTTTACTTATGTTTTTTGTTTCATTTATTGTTCCAAGCATTTCATTAATCCTCAGTTGCATTATATTCTTATTTGTTTTGAAAAAGATTTCAAGTTTTCAAGCTAATTTTTTAATTACCCAATTCACCCCCCCTCTCTCATGGGTTAGTGCCATAGCATTTCAAACCTATCATTATCTAATATAATAACCTAAGGCCACTTAAATTCTACCCCAGAATCTACTATAAGTCATAAAGAAAACTAAAATACATTTAGATAAATCAAAGGCTCCTAGTTACATAAAACTAACATTCTATATTTGTCAACTTCTGAGTCCAAATCACAATCCACCGTCTTACATGCTTGAGTAGTGAAATTAGTTTATTTGAGCTAGTAGATGACAACTGATCAGGAATCTGAGTGTTTGAAGAAAAAAACAAATGACCATGCTTTGAACTTGAGAACAAACATAGAACAACATTTCTGATCAAAAACCGCAAACCCCCCTTCACTTACAAGTTGAAGAACCATTGAGATACTCATATGAAGGTGCTCCCAAGTAGAAAGGTTGTCTCCTGTCCATGTTGCAGCATACCTCTGGCTACCTATAAAACCAGCTCTGGTTAAAACAAAGGGACGCTTCTTTTCATTTGCCAATTTCATGCCTTCATATGTTGATCTTGCCATAAGCAATCCATAAACCTACAAGGGAAACCCAATACAAATAAACAAAAATTCTGGTTCTGATGCTTATTATAGTGTCAGCAATAGTTATAGTTTAATTTGCCAGACATCATTTCACCTCTAGATGAAAATTCAGTAAAGAAAATTCAGCAATAATTATTCTAAAAAAATCTGATGAAAAATATTAAATGTGAAGGATCAGAAAGAGCTGTAGATACTACATTGTGGTAGTGCGAGTGATTTTGAACACCTCCCAGTTCAATATCTCCACGATGAACATTGCTCTCAGGCATTGTTTTTGTTACAGTCTGAAAAGAAATATAATAGACCATGAATCCAATAAAAAGCATACAAGGAAACTAAGAAAAAAAAGCATGCAAGAAAGCAAAAAAGAGCCCTGGGCGTTACCTTAAAAACAGCTGGTTCATTCATATCATTCCATATACCATCAACACCATTAGAAACGAATTCTTTGACCAGATTAGCCCACCATGAGCGAGCTTTAGACTGCGTAAAGTCAGGGAGAACACACGGCCCAGGCCAAACATCACCTAAAAAATAAGGAGTTTGGAGTTAAAAATTTAGAAGAACACACAGACTAATGTAAGAAGAAGGTGAGACTAGGAAACTACAAATCCATGAAATCATTACCAACAAAAGGCTTTCCATCGGCTCTTTGAATCCATATCTCTCTTTTAGAACCTCTATCATAAACAAAGTACCCTTTCTCACGTTTGATCCCTGGGTCAAGCATCCAGATTGCTTTGAAACCACTGACATGAAGTTCTTCCACTAAGGATTTTGGGTCAGGAAAACGCTCCTGTAATAAATCACAATAGTTAATTTTTCCATGCCAATAATAAAATGCCCACAGGACATCCAATTAAAGATGAGTTATGGTCTATTTATAATACATCATGAGTTTTAACAAGCATGTAACCTGGATATGAAACCATTTAGAAGTGGCAATACAAATTGGATAGCTTAAGAAGTTAAAGCTAGCCTAGCTTTATCTTCTACTTATATAACCAATAATTTGAAAGAAAAAAAATAATCTCCCCCCCCCCCCCCAATACCTTCTTGAAAGTATTTAATAAAGAAGAAATAATCATACAAAGCAATGAAACTTTGATCTATACCAAATATGTTAATGGGCACTAAGCTGAGGCAGTGCTTGCCAAAGATAGCTAGATATAAGGGAATGAAAGGATAAAAAGAAGATCATTTATGTTGGTGCAAAATGGTACTTGCTGAATGAGAATGAAGGATGCCAGGGAATTTATGGCACGATGAATATGAATGCAGAAAGAATGTCCAAGGAGCACATTCCAGGTCAAAAAAGAAACAACAGATCCATCAATGTGAAGACAGAATTTATGGCACAACTAATATGTTTACAGTGAGCTTGTCCAGGAAGAACATAAGAACATACCTGGTCAAAAGTGAAACAGCGAAATCCATCCATGTAGTCTATATCCATCCATATAACATCACAAGGTATACCCTTCTCTCGGAATTTCCTCGCAATCTGCATATGTGAATGGATAAGTGCAACTACAGGGAACAAATACTAGAGATTAGAGCAACTATCAAAAACAATAGAAACATTATTACAATATTGTTTTTGTAATCCAGAAAGAAAATACAAAGGAAAAAACAAATTTAGCTTTTACTAGAACAATGTGTCAGAGTCAGGTTTTACTCCTCAGAAAACTAGAAAGCAAAAGCGTAAGCAGATTATTAAGAACTATACAGTTTGAAAAGAAACAATGAATATACAGTTTGAAAGGCAAAATTTAGGATGCAGGTACAAAAATATATACACACATAAATATTGTGAAAGAGAAAATTAGCGCTTGGTACAAATTAACAACCTCACGAACACGTGTATCAGTGTCATAGCTCCAGCGACATTGCTGATAGCCCAGCGCCCACTTAGGAGGCATAAAAACAGTACCTGCTAAGAAAATTATCAGTTACCAGTCACAGTAGATGAAACTTATTAACCAAAAGGGGGAGACAAGGGCAACCACAACAAATAAATTAACATCTGCAACATCAACTAAATATCAGACAGCTCTGTTACAGGACAAATGTAAAGAATATGAATTACATCAACAATTACTTCATTTCAGTATGGAGCACTAAATTTAGTGACACGTGTATGACATGAATGTTGATCTATGTTCCAAGTAAATTATGCATGCACATCTCATTTTGGAAATGACAGCGAAGGTACCAGGTAGCTTAACCTTTATGTATTGATTGCATAGATTCCAAGAATCAGATAAATATGGAAACATGCACCCTAAACCTCCTACTTTTGCAACCTAAACTGATTGAGTGCAAATCTTTATCAATCTTTTGCTATCAATTTGATCCAATTATAGCAATCCAATAGGACAGAAACCACACGGGAAAAGCACTTTAGGAAACTGTTGAGGAGGAATTGGCAATGGCAAGAGGATAAGAAGATAGATTCAAAATGCAGATAAAAATGACCAGTTTGAATAAGAGAAGATAAAGCCCCAGCTGTTCCTAAGAAATAGGAAGAGATGAAGCTCAAGTTATTCCTAAGAAGTAGGAGAAAAATCCTCCCCTTATCTGTTGCTGTGTTTGTATTTTAATTCCCTAAAATTTAGATAGAAGATGAGTAGAATTGTTGTATATATAGCATCTCGTAACTGAGAATTAGAGTGTAGCAGTTGGTATTTTTTCAATCCTATTACTTAGAGGATATCAATCCCAAAGTTCTCTAAATTTGTTCAGAAACCAGTAAACCAACTATCATAAACCAAAGTATTCAATAAAAACCAAAATAAAAACAAATGAGTTTTTAAGTTCTGTTTTTGGTCAAAATATCAAAGATAGATCCTGATACAGCCAAGTCATTGAGTTCAAATCTAACAGGCCAATATTAGTTATCCTATTCCCATTGAATCAATTATCAGTCACAAGTAGTTGATTCTTGTTTCTTGCATTAGACATCATGAGTATTGATTATTGGGTTTTGCACCATTTATGATGCTAGAGATAGAACACTAAGAAGAAAGAGCACTAAGTTTATTTCGATGTGAAAATACACCACTTTTGTTAATATTTTATGAAATAAACATGTGTATGTATTTGGGGGGAGGGGGCGGGGGGGTGTTCTCTGCAAGGATTTCCTAGTTCCCACTTGCCTCCGGATTAACTTTTCTTGCACCACAATCTATTTTCCTTCTAAATTTGTCTATTTCTTTGGACAGTGGCATATAGGCTTCTTATGCAATTTTTATCTCAAAGGAACTACAGTGAGAATTAGACAACCGCTCAATAAAAATATCCAAGGACATTATCAAGTATTTTAACAATCCAAAGAGCTTTTAAAAATTACCAATTGGAACAGATATTTAACAAGCCAAAAAGGACTATCAAAGATTTCCAATTACAAAAGATAAAAAGCATTGGTAGAGGATGCTTACCAACTGCATGAGATAAAGACACCAAAACATTGGTTGGTGAAGCAAATGGACCAATTGTTATCACAGGATATGATGACGAAGAAACAAACTTTACAGTTGATTCTTTCCTCAAATCAATCTGCTCAAAATGAAAACAATTGACTGATAAAACAGATCATCCATAAGAAAGTCATGTATATGACAAAATGAAATAAATTAGAAGCACAAGTACCTCACACCGCCGTGTTGTATCTGCAAGAACCCCCAGTGCCTCTCCACTCGGAAGAACAGCCAGTACCCAAGGATGTGATTGGTACAATGATGTAGTTCCAGGACCATAACCCCATGCATCCGTGTTCCAAGTAAAAACCTATAAATTAAAAATTGCTGAGTAAATGAAACATAAATAAAGCACCGGCTAGAAACCAAATTTACTTACTCTCTTCCCTGTCCGTTCAAGCTGTCCACTAACCTCTCCAGTTCCATAGAACGAGGTACAAGTTGGAAGCTAAATTGAAGCAGATTCAGTTACATGAGAGAAAAACATTAGAAATTTTACAAATATGTACATAAATAAATTAATACAGAGCGCAAAACTCCTATGATTGCAAGATTGAGAACGAAAAATATGTGGAATGTGGGAAGAGATTGTTTTCTTAGTTTAAACTTCGAACTGCCCCAGGTTGCAAAGAAACAAAATATACCACACGTTGAAATGATGCTTAACTGACCTCAATTTCAACAATTTGTTGCCCAAGAACACATTTAAAGGTTGGGGTATATGATGGGACTTTGTGACTACTCGGAAGCGGCCTGTCTCTCTTTTCAGGATTAACAAAAGAAAGACTCGGAAATGCTGCATCCCTATCATCCACTGAACAATCGAATCTGAAGATCCCTTCCTCAAGAATAGGCTCAAAGATCATTTTACCGGATTTCACGTCTGTTACTGCCATCTCTTTGTACCCAGCCATCTTAGAAGCTATCAAGTTCCCCCCAATCAACCCCTTGTTAAGCCTCTTCTTTCTGCAGCCCCAATATTTGCATCAGGAATCTGCCTCAATGACCAAAGCGAACTAAACAGTTAAAAAAACAAAGAAAGCAGATAACAATTTCATCAAAATAGAGCCAAAACCCAGAAATCAAGCATAAACCCTTGTTAGATCAACCATATTGCATACCTATGTGGAATATGATGAGCTCCTAATATCACTTTTATCACCACGCAAATAAATAGAACAATACAGTTCACTCACCAAGTATTTATGGTACCAAACTCATTAACAACTTAACACATACTCAACACATAACTAAACACACGTCACACTAATCTAAAGAATGCTTATTATTTCGAAATGCCTCTTCCTTCCCGGAGCCACATCCCCAACTTTAAGATTTTTTTTTAATATCCAACAACCTCCTTCCCGAAAACTGTAAAGATTCCCCTGTACCCCCCCCCCCCCCCCCTTTTAAAAGAATCCCCAGAACCAATATTTGACAGGAAATGTCACATGGATAGCATACAAAACATCAACATAAATAACAAGAAAACACCAAACATTGAAAGCCCAGAAAACAAGCTTCCTGATCAAAGGCACGCTTCTTTTATTTCTACAAGCAGAAATAAAAGTATGTTACCAATATATGATCATCATATAATTAAGACAAGAATCTCTTGGTTAGTTCACAATTTCGTTTAAACCCAACTAATTAGCCTTCCAAGTGAGTGAAACTATTTGGAGAAGATCAAATAATTGCAAAATCAACTCCCCCATAGCCTGACCTGACGGAATGGGGCAGAAAAGATGTCGATAATCTCGTCGTGAAGTGGGTCTGAGGACCAAATCCACGGCGATGGACAGGCTCAAGCTTCTTCAATTGCCTACTCGAAAACGCAGAACGAGAGTAGAATGAAGCGAGACCACACCCACGAATCTGATACTTTCCCGGCGATATACTGGGTGATCGAGCACTACTGTTCAATAATGGCGTCGATTCCATCGGGGCTTGTGGCCCGAACTCGTGATTATATATGCTAATTGAATAATAATAAAGTGTAAAACCCTGACAAGAAAGAAAGCCAGGTGATGAAAGGGCAAAAGGGCGAGTAAAGGCGACGCAGATCAATCATTGAGATCGCGGTGATTGGATTTGGCGACACGTGTGGGATGAGTTCGTCGTAACCATTTGCTCGTGAGGAAGCTCGATCCTGCTACCTGTCGGGCTGTCTCCATAGACTGTAGTTCAAGATATTTTCTTTGGAATTCATAGGTTTTAGCTTCAAATCTTGTTTTCTTAATTAAGTAATGTTAATTATAATAACAATAAATGTAAATTAAATATAAATTAATTTATTACTAGTTTATTTTTATTATAAATATTTCTCATATCACTCCTTATGGGCTAAACTCAGT
Source organism: Diospyros kaki (assembly GCA_036245055.1). NCBI lineage: Eukaryota > Viridiplantae > Streptophyta > Magnoliopsida > Ericales > Ebenaceae > Diospyros > Diospyros kaki. The sequence continues at coordinate 36,182,531 of BSEG01000007.1, forward strand.
CTAATGAACCGGTGCAATCGTCTGGAGTCTAGAAAATCCAGACGATCTCGTCGAAAAAAGACCATACACCATCGAAATTTGAAGCTCATAAAGCGAGCTCCTTGTGAACTTCTGGTGAAGCCCCTAGCGAGCTCTTACGATCGACTAACGAACTTCCAGTAAAACCCTTAGTTCGCTGGACCATCCAGATCGCTGGCCTAAAAATCTCTGACTCGCATAAATGGCAATGCTGCTGAGAAGTCAGACGTAAGGTCCATTTGCTTTATCTGTAGCAGCCCATGCCCCTCGTAATGAGGATCCCATTTCTGATTTGTGTACAAATGATAAGGACTGTCTGTCCCCCGTTATATCATCTTTATATTTCTATATGTTATCCAAATTGTAAGGGCCCCTCGTTATAAATAGGAATCAGAGATATCATGAGGGGTACAAGGAGAATAATCAGACACCGCCATTCTGAAAGAATAATCAGAGTGCGGTTGTGGAGTAGGCATCGTTCTGGACGAACCACGTGAAAATTGCTGGTGTTTACTCATATATGAGATCTTTGTTTTCTTCTTCTTACCATTTTTCGGACTCACCCACCGTGGTCCAAAACGAATCATGGTCGGTTAAAATTAAACGTCGACATTTTGGCACTAGAGGAAGGGGCCGCTTTGATCAGTAGCATGACGAGAGGAAGAAATACGCAAAGCTCCGATACGGTTGCCGACGCACCAGAAAATCACCGAGATCAATCGCGAGATTTCCCACCAAATGGAAGGACCATTCCTCCGACGGTGGATGTCCCTCTGCCACCACCAATCGGGAACAATGCCGGCATGCCCCCATTGTGGGTTAATGCCCAACCCACTGCTCAAATCGCCGGGATGAAGACGATCCAAGACTGGCAGCAATGCCAGGAGGCGTTAGAAAATACAATAATCCAGCTTACTGACGCAGTCAGGGCATTGACCCAGGCTCAAACACGGGCTATTCTCGATCCACCAGTGTCACCTCGAAGGGTTTGTCAACCACAAGAAGAAAGACCCCACTAGTGGAGGAAGATATCAGAGATAATTACCCGTTCGCAAATCACCATTCCCCGGAGCGGGAAAGAAGCAGGAGATCGCAGGTCTAACGGTCTGCGGACCTGAACTCGACCATGGATGAATTATTTCAAAGAGTTCGGCAGCTGGAAGAACGACAAGGAGTCCGCAGCCAGAGTAATGGCCATGGGGACAGGACGCCGTTCACCAAAGAGGTTGAACTCGAACCCTTCCCTAAGAGATTTAAAGTCCCAAGCATGCCACAATATAATGGGGACGACGACCCCTACGATTACCTGGATGCGTACAACGTACAAATGGATCTGCAGACAACCAGCTCGCTGCTTAAATGCCGAGCCTTCCCGACGATCTTGGGCGATATTCCCTGAGCTTGGTTGAAGAGCCTCCCGCTTTGCAGCATCAGCAGTTGAGAGGAATGCCAACAGAGATTCCTCAATCAATACAAGGCCCTAAGGAGGCAGCTCGCCCTACCATGTCACCTCGCCACAGTGTTCCAGAAAGCAAACGAGCCCTTGAGGGATTATATTACTAGATTCAGACGCGAGGTGAGCAATGTCGAGGATCCTTCTGATGAAAGTGTCCTGACGACGATCTCTGCCGACCTTCGAAAAGATGAGAAACTCTATGAGAGCATCTACAGGACCCCAGTTAAAGACCTGGGGGAATTTTATGAACGAGTTTCCAAGGAGATCCGATGGGAAGACGCCTTTGGATCAAAGAAACCCATCGGGCCGAAAGAAGAAGCTGGGGGCTCCAACTAGAATAAGAGAAAGAATAACAGAGACACCGAAAGGGAAGTTCGAGGGGAGCGCTCAAACAATGAAGTCTTCAAGTGAGCTCATAAGACAGAGAGAGATGAGCAACCTCCGCGATCGCGGCGCTTTGATAGCTATTGTGCCCTGTCTGACCCCCAAGAAAGGATCTTCGCCATGGAAAGAAACAATGAGGAGTTCAAGAAGCCTAACCCACTGAGAAACCCCAACAAATTCAGAAATAAAGAAAAATTCTATGCGTATCACAACTAGGCGGGCCACAACACCTCTGAATGTTGGGCCCTAAGGGACGTCATCGAGGACCTGATTAGAAGGGGTCGGTTGAAGGATTATGTGATACGACCAACCAATCAACCGAGCCAACCATCGGCCCAGTAATCGCCTCCCTCCGATGATGAGCGCTTACCGGTAGTACGAATTATCTACACGATTCATGGTGGACCTCACCTCGCGGAATCTTCCCACAAATCTAGCGAGAAGTACGTGCGTGAAGCTAACCATGTCTTATTGGTGAGATCGGACGAGCAGCGGGCTCCTACAAAGCGAGCTAGGGGTGACCCGATTTTGGAAAAGATTGTCTTCTTAGAAGAAGAAGCCAGAAACGTCTACTAGTCGCACAATGATGCGTTCGTCATACGGGCCCAGATTGGTAATTCCGAAGTGCGAATGATGATGGTGGACACGGGCAGCTCAGTAAATGTAATGTACAGAGCATGTTTCGATCAGATGGGTTTGGGACCAGATCAGTTGAGCTCGTCCCCAGAACCGCTCTATGGATTCATGGGTGATGCAGTGATCCCTGTTGGTCGGATTACTCTTCCCTTTACCGTCGGGGATGCAAATCTCCAAGCCACCACTTTGGAAGAGTTCCTAATTATAGATTGCCCTTCGGCATATAACGTCATGCACGGGAGACTGACAATGAACAATTTGGATCTAGTCACTTCAACCAGATCGCTAACAGTCAAATTCCCGACCCCCAATGGAGTGGGGTGTGTACGAGGCGAGCAACACCTCGCAAGACGTTGCTATGAAGATGCCCTAAAGATAAGGGCCAAATGAAAGAAAGTAAATGTCATCGCAAAACATAGCCCAAGACCGATCGACCAAAGGGGGGCTAATCACGATCTGGATCCCCATGAGGTCGACTGTGATAGGCCCACCAGTTTAGTAGAAGAGCTTGAAGATATCTTAGTCGAAAAGGTGGATGGAGAAAGGAGCCTCAAGCTAAGAAAAAATCTAGCCCCCGAGGTAAAATCCCAACTTACTGATTTCCTTATAGCTAACCTCGATGTATTTGCATGGAATCATGAAGATATGGTCAGAATAGCCCCGGAGGTTACGACGTATAGGCTTAACGTAGATGCCAGCTACAAGCCAGTGCATCAAAAGAGGAGGCTGATAACCCTGGAGCGTAGATGCCATCAAGGAAGAAGTGGACAAGCTCTTGGCAAGCAAGTTCATTAAAGAGGCCCACTACCCAGTCTGGGTGGCCAACCTAGTTCTGGTAAAAAAGAAAAATGAAAAATAGAGGACCTGCGTTGACTTTACCAACCTGAACAATACTTGCCCTAAGGACAACTTTCCTCTCCCGAGAATCGATTAGCTCGTGGACGCAACAGCTGGTCACTAGCTCCTCAATTTCATGGACGCCTATTCAGGCTACAATCAGGTCCCCATGAACCCCACCGACGAGGAGCACACCTTGTTCATTACCGATCGGGGACTTTATTGTTATAAGGTTATGCCTTTTGGGTTGAAGAATGCTGATGCGACCTACCAAAAGTTGGTCAATACGATGTTTGAAGCTCTGATTGGCATAACCATGGAAGTATACGTCGACGACATGCTGGTAAAGTCTGAACGAGTAGCAGACCATGTTTTCGATCTGAGAGAAATGTTTGGAGTCCTTAGAAGCCATCAGATGAAGCTCAATCCACTCAAGTGCGCCTTTGGGGTAGCATCTGAAAAATTTCTCTGGTTTATGGTAAACAACAGAGGCATCGAAGCCAATCTAAACAAAATAAGGGCTTTGCTCGATATGAGGTCTCTCGTGAAGAAAAAAGAGGTACAAAACCTCAATGGACAGGTCAAGACCCTGAGCCATTTCATCTCTAAGGTAACTGATAAGTGTGCCCCGTTCTTAGAGCTCCTAAAAAAGGCGCAAGACTTCAGGTGGACAGAAGAATGCAAGTTCCGTTACAACAGCTAAAGGAATATATAGGACGGGCCCCACTACTCGCCAAACCTAAGGAGAGAGAAAAGTTGACCTTATATTTGGGAGTATCCCAACATGCTCTCAGTACGGCCCTTGTTCGAGGGGAAGAAGGGGTGCAACACCCCATATATTACATCTCCAAAAGCTTGATCAATGCAAAAACAAGGTACACACCAATTGAAAAATTGGCTTACTATTTAATAATGGCATCAAGAAAGCTACGACCTTATTTCCAACCTCATGAGATCGAAGTCCTGACCAAGTACCTGCTGAAACAAATCTTGCAAAAGCCGAACACCTCGGTCGCTTACTAAAATGGTCTATCGAGCTCGCTCAGTTCGATATAAAACACAAGCCAAGGACAGCGATAAAGGGTCATGTGTTGGCAAATTTCATTGTCGAGTTCACTAGATCGATTGACGAAGAAATAGAGAACTTGAAAGGGTCATCCTGGGAATTATACGTCGACGGATCATCAAATGAACAAGGAGCAGGAGCTAGGGTTATGTTAATAAGCCCCGAAGGTTACAAAATCCTCTACGCCCTGACGTTCGGGTTTTCAGCCACCAATAATGAATCCGAGTATGAAGCCCTATTAGCGGGGCTCCGCCTGCCAAAGGAAATACGAGCTGAATCCTTAGAGATCTTCAGTGACTCTCAGCTGGTTGTCAATCAAGTATAGGGAGAATACTAGGCCAAAGATACAAAGATGGTGACATATTTACAAAAGGTACATGAACTTTTAACCACTTTCGAAAAATATGAAATGCGCCAGATTCCCCTCTCCCATAACTCTCATGCAGATGCATTAGCTCGCCTAGCAACAACCCGAGATGCGGAATTCTTGGGAGCTATACCTGTGGATTTCTTAGCCACTTCTAGCACAAAACAACGAGTTGACACGATGGCGATTGCAGGGTCCCAAAACTCATGAATGATTCCCATTTTGGGTTATCTGCAAGATGGGAAATTGTTGGAAGACAAGCTGGAAGCACGTCGGCTGTGATTTCAAGCAACTCGATATTGCATCTATGATGATAGACTGTACAGGAAGGGGTTCTCAGCCTCACTCCTAAGGTGCATTGACGACACCGACTATTAAACCGTGCTAAGAGAGATTCACGCAGGCCACTGCGGTAATCATGCGGGGCACTTTCACTGGCACATAAGGCACTCCGGCAAGGGTTTTTTTGGCCCACCATAAAGCAATATACCGTCGAGATAGTAAAAAAATGCAAAAAATGTCAAAGATTCGTCAAAATTTCGTGAGCTCCACCAGCCTACCTATAGCAAATGAACAGCCCAAAACCTTTTGCTATTTGGGGCATGGACCTAATCAGGCCACTCCCAACAGCCCGCAGAGGGTGCAAGTATCCCGTAGTGGCAGTTGACTACTTCACCAAATGGGAAGAAGCCAAAGAACTGGCATAGATCACCAGCTCGAAGGTACAAGCATTTACATGGGATAATATCATCTGCAAATTTGGAGTTCCACAACGAATAATAACAGATAATGGAACCTAATTCACCAGCGAGCAATTCATCCAATTTTGTGGGTCAATGGGGATCCGGAAGAGTTTCACCGCTGTGGACCACCCCCAAGACAATAGGTAGGTCGAAGTTGTTAACAAAATAATCAAACAAATTCTGAAAACAAAGCTTGAAGCTAGAAAGGGAGCTTGGGTGGATGAACTGCAAACAGTGCTCTGGGCTTATCGAACGACAGCTCGGAGCAACACGGGAGAAACCCCATTCTAGATGGTGTACGAATTCGAGGCTATGATACCTACAGAGAACGATCTGACCAGCCACCAGAGGGCCACCTTCGATTTCGAGAACAATAACGAGCTCTTGGCAATGAACCTCGACTTGCTCGAAGAAGCGAGGGATGTAGCTCGCATGAGGGTCGCCATCTATCAACAAAGGGTGGCACAATACTACAACAGAAAGGTTCGAACCTGACAGTACAACGTTGGAGGTCTGGTATTACGTCTGATACTCCCAGGAGCTCGCACGACAAGCGATGGCACCCTAGGCCTCAACTGGGAAGGTCCATTTATCATCAAGGAGAATTTGGGTAACGGAGCATATCATCTGGAAAACATGGAAGAGACTCCTTTCCCGCGAGTTTGGAATGCGGAACACCTTTGTGCTTACTTCCAATAAGTGTAATTGTTCTAACCTATGCTCAAAAATTCCTTTATCGCAATTTACGTGCATAATTCCGCTTGAGGTTTATAAATATTTGTGCATCGCACTTTACTGAACGAAATGTCTCTGAAATAAGGGGTCGTGAAACCATGGGTTGTGAGCTTAAACCCATTCGACCTAGCCATCGTGCTACGGTTTGTGGTTTCACTAAGCACCCGCCTTGGTACGCCTCTCAGGCTGTGGTTCGCGAGCTGAGAACCATTCATCTTGACTTCATGTCATGGTTTGGAACCTACTGAGCAACCACTTCCATAAGTGATTTTAAATCAGGGTTCACTAGCTAGAGTCCTTTCATCTTGACTTAGGTCATGGTCTGCAACCCCATCGGGTGTTCCCTCTCGGTTCAATTAAAACTTGTAAAAGCCATGGTGTGTTAGCTGAGGTCGTAATACGATCTACCTGGACGCACAGCTTAGTAATGCAAGTTCATAAAGTAACAAGCCATGGTATGTTAGTTGGGGTCACCCTATGATCCACCTGAACATATAACTTGGCAATACAAGTTGGAGTTTCACTAGCTAGGGTCCCTTTATCTTGGTTTAAGCCATGGTCTACGACTTGCCTGACTGCTCACTCCCGATTTATTAAACTTGTTGGGAGCCACAGTATGTCAGTTGAGATCGCGACACACTCTTCTATCTTGGCAAAATTTTCATCATGACCCGCATGATATCTCGTTAAAACATGTAAGTTGAGGTCCGTCTTAATTTGCCCTAGTAGCAATATTCGCGACCTACCGGACACGCATCCTAATCATCTATCATCATCAATCATGAGTTGCTCAGCCACAGTACGATAGCTGAGATCGCAAGGTGATCTACCTAGACACATATCTCGGTAAGGTTTTCATTATTTTGTCAAGACCTGTTAGCTAAGGGTTACAGTAATTTGCCTAAGAAAAACTGTTCGCAACCCACATGGCACATATTGATTATCACGACTATCGTTGATGAACTATTTCAAGCTTGTTAATCTGCAAGCTAGGGATACTATGGGTCCATCTGGACTTATGTTCGGACGATTCACTCTCAAGTTATGTTCTTAAAAACTCCTTCCAAGTTAATCTTTCGAGCTTATCCTAGTATACAGAAGGTTGCTAAAGTTCTTTTCAAGTTATATCATGAAGATTAGTTCAAGAATTATTTTGTCAAAGACTTTGTTAGAATTTGAGTTTGATTGGCTTGAGTTTGTGAAAAAATTTGAAGCAAAAGGCATATGTTCAAAAAATATTGAATTTCATTAAATAAGTACTTGTATTACAAAGTATGAAGAAAGTACTTGTGTTACAAAAAATAGAAAGAGGGGGCCTAGCTAGGAGGAGCGGTAGCCTCGACAGGATGAACCTCGGCAGATTGGACCTCAGTAGCTTCCACAGGCTGAACTTTGATAGCTCTAGAAGGTTCGACCTCATTCCCAACAGCTGGCAGAGCAATCTCAGACGAATCAAGCGGGGTGTCGGGCTCGGCATCCTCAGCGGCCTCAGTCGCATACCGTTTCACCTCCTCGACGGCCTGCACACCGAAGAAGGAAAAATCCATCTCGGGATGGTTCAACCAAAGAGTATACAGAAACAACGAGCAAGTGTCGGATTTGACCTCTTGAAGTACTAAGTCCATCCAAGCTCTGACTTCCGCCCAGATATCATCGATGGTCCTTTTTGCGATCTCCTCGCATCGGACGGCTCGATCGTCGGCCTGCTTCCGCTCTGCCTCGGCCGTTTTTAGTTTGTCTTGGCTTTCCCGCAAATCCTCTTTGGCCTTATTCAGCTCGTCGGTGAGCCTCGAGTTGGCAGATTCCCACATATTCTTTGATTGGTGGAGCTCCTCGTCAAGGTCTTTATTTCTCTGAATCGCCTCCCTCAGGCGCATCTCGGAGCCCTCAACCTCCATCCGGACGAAAAAAAGCTTGACCTCTAGAGCTTTCTTCTTCCCCTTGACTTTCGCGATCTCAGCCTGGAAGGACATGTTCACCGCGTCTAACTGTGCATCAAAATCCAGGTGCTGCTGTTTGAGCTTCATAGAGGCTAGAGAAAGCTGTAAAAAAAAAATTATTAGCTCAAGAGATGGGCAAACCGGGAAATTGAGATTAGCTCAAGGAGAGGGGGTAACTTCTCGCTAAGCTATGACGAGCCATGTAATCGTAAAGAACAACCCCTTTCAACCTCGCATCATCCAAGGGCTTCGCAACCGCACCCAGGAGGGTTGGCGTGGAGTCTAAGAGAGGGGCGACAAAGGTCCCTCCCGGTAGGGTTTCCAAGGCCGATTCCCCTTCGGGGACCTTAGCCTTTTTCCTCCTATCATCCCCCTACTGCAATGGCTGGTCGATCCTGAGAGGCGGAAGCTCGCTACCCTGACTGTTCTGGAGGGCACTGTTGTTGCGTCTGCGAAAGATGGGGACGTTGCACTGTTGTTGGCTATGTTTTTGCTGCTAGAGTTGTTGTGGGTTTTGTTGCTGTTGAGATCGTGACTGTGGCCGCGACTGCCCCGACCTCCCTCCCTGGGAACTCGAGCTTAGGGTTGCGGATGAAATGGCACCAGACCTGGCCCTAGACCTCTTCGAATCTACAAGGGCGAGATTTAACATACTTTCAGCTTGGCTACTAGACTCAGGCGCTTGGAAGGCAGAATGAAGGACTTTTGCACCCAAGACCCTGATGTGGTTCCCTTTGATAACCGTGATATTGAGAGGGGTCTCGAGCTCGTGGTTCCTGAGTAGCTCGTCAGTAATCTCAAAATCTTTCGAACTCGAACCCGCAGCGACGAGCTTGTCCAGAACCGCGGTCTCCTCAGCTGACAAGGTTGGTTTTTCACCCGCAAAATCTGCACCACAAAGCAAAAGTGTTAAGAACGTAAGGTGAAACGAAACAATCTAAGCCAACCAGCGTGCCTTTACCTGGAGCAAGCACAAAGCTAGTGTTTTTGAGCGACGAAAGCGAATGGCAAGATACGTAAAACTAACTGGACTTGTATTCGCCCACGTTGGATTTGCCTTTTGCCCTACCTTGAGGAAGCACAACCTTGTATTGAGAAGGACGAGCTGCTAAGTAGTACAACCCATCCTTGGCATTCTTAAAGGAAAAAAGAAACCTAACTAAATTTGGTGATGGAGAGGAAAGGTCATTCCTGAGAAATAAGACGGTTAGTGAAGTAAGTTGGGCATACGAGTTGGGTGTCAATTAGAAAAATGCGAGTTTCACGTCGTTTAAAAGATCGATAAGGTACGGAGCTACAAGGAATCTAAAACTAGACTCAAGGTGCTGAGGGCTAATGGCTATATAGTCGGATAACGGGTAGGGCGCGTGAGAGGTCGAGGCAGAGACGTACACTTAGCAACTCACTGGAAAGCGGAACTCCCGTGTGCAAGTCCCTACCTCTAGGAACTTAGCTTTAGAGGGAAATCTTTTGAAGACTTCACGCCCCGCTCTTTCCTTAGCGGCCTGATCCTCGACCTCCAGATCAGCTTTAGAAGAGGTCACTTTACCGATCTCCTTAGATCGTGCACTCGTTTCCTCAAAGTTTTGCGTCTCCATCACGAGGCAATCTTCAGAATTCGAAGTATCGTTTTCTCCTAAGATGTGTTTGTAGCACTTTTGGCTTGCGTTCTCTTGGAAAGAATCGGACATCTACAAAGAGAAAGAAAAATTGTCAGGTCGCAGGTCGCGAGCCAGAACTCAAAGAAGAGAAGCCTTAAAAATACCCCTTATTTTCATAAGCTATGTGCTCTACAAACGGGCACCGCCTAAAGCGGGGGGGCTGCAACTGCGAGCCCAGTATTCCATGGCAAACTAATCCTAAGGTCATCACGCCCGAAGACTCAGTAGACACCAAACCAACCGATTAGAGTCGCTTCCCCGGAGAATGGAAGCGACACCGACTGAATCAGGAAGACTAGAGAAACTATCGATGGCTAATCGACGATGGATGGCCTTACCAAAAAGAAAATAAATAAAAGTCACAGGAAACTCACCAAACATTGAGCCTGACGTTTGTATGGAAAGTCGGAGCAAGCACCGGACGGGAATGGTCAGCGTCTAAAAGCACGGTAGTGATGGAAGCCTTGAGAGAAGAAGGCAAAAGTAAGAAGGGATTTCGAAATAGGGTGAAAGAGGGAAAAGGGAGACACCCCCTACCATTTATAACTTGAGTTCGATCAATCCTAGTCATCGGATAGAAAAATGACTTACCACATGCTCCACATCCAGTGGCCGCATGATAGCTTGCGGGTCCCACAGGCATAATCATGCACAGTAATGAGGGAACGTGCGCACTAAATACGCCGCAGACAAGGCGTGCTACGTGGAACGACGAGATTTGAAGCTATTGGGCAGAAGTTAGAAATGTGGTTTAACAGCTGGCACACGTTAACTCCCAGTCTGAAGATCGCACTACGAGCTGGGGGGCTTGTGTTATACGCATTTCCCGCATCATTCCTTATGGGACAGACTCAGTCCAATGGGCCGGGCCAATCGCCTGGAGTCTAGAAAGTCCAGACGACCTCGTTGAAGAAAGACCATACACCATCGAAATTCGAAGCTCATAAAGCAAGCTATAATACTCAAGAAATTCTAAAGAATTCAAGGGTAATTTATCTTGGGGCAAAAAAAGAATTTAAGCATAAATTAAGGGTACAAGGGTAATTTATTACCGTATGATGACCGAATCGACTGTAGGGAGTGTCCTGGATCCGAGATGCCAAAGGAAAATGATATGGATGTGATGAGTATTTCGAGGCATGATTTATGGCATAGAAAGAAATGAGATCAGGAACAATTTTTGGTACAGCTAAAATACAGCTGCCAATTAAGTCGTAATACTGAATTCTTATAGATGACTTTTGGAAAGTCAATGGAAGCTTGAAGGGGCTTCAATTTTCATGAGGAACAACCTTTCAGAGGTTTCAGGAAGAAACGAGAGGATTTAGGGCCAAAACAAAGATTCGAGCCTAAGTGTAATTTTTTGAAATTGCCAGAGGGAGGCCGAAATGACATTTTCTTGAAATCTTCGGGGGTGAAATGAATGTTTTAGGACTTGGGGGTCTTAATAGCAATTATGAAAACTTGAGGGGCTTTGTAAAATGGACCAAAGGAAGAAAGTCAAAATTTTAGGGGCTAAAGTGTAATTTCAAGAAAAAGCTTCAAAGCATCCATGGCCGACCAACCTTCCAATCACCGAAATCAGCCATGGGAGACCAAAGGCAGTGGCTGGGGGGCCTCTGGGCAAGGCCAAGACAAGCTTCTTGGCCAACAAATGGCTAAAATGGCGTCAAAATCGGGCCAACTTTCGGTCGAAAGTTTGGCCACTAAAATGGTAAGATTGGAGCTCTTTCGGTAGATTTTGGACTTGTTAAAGGCAAGAGGGAACATTAGAGGCCTTGAATGAAGCGAGATCTGTCGTTTAGGGGCCCAAAAGAGCTCCAATCTTGCCTATGAATAGAGGTATTTAGAGATGCCGAAATATAGAAGAAATTAAACTCTCAGATCTGAGAGTTTGGGCAAAAATTGAGAGCAGCGGATAAGTTGCTTTTGTTGCCCATATCCTAAGTTTCATTTCTGTGCAATTTGAGCCATTTTGGTTAGGAGATGAGTGAGATCCGAAGGCTTGTCGAAAAAATGAGGTTTGCCAAAAAACTTGCTTGAGCAGTCTAAAAATAGCTCTATTTGTGGGATTTTTTGGTGTCATCTTGTAGATGGCGAAAAGAGTAAGCCATAGGTTCAAACGGGAGGTCAATTAGAGGTCGGATGAAGGAGATATGGCCATTAAACCAGAGGCATCACGTGCTGGCTGGAATTTGGAGGAAGAAGACGACCGGCGCGTGTGGGACACGCGCCAGCTGGGACCCGCGACTGGAGGTGCGTGGAGCAACTTGTATGGGCGAGTGAGGGAGCGTCCGAGCTCCAAAAATTCTGAAAAAAATTGCTAAATTCCTTTAAAATCGAGATCTAGGTCTTGTAAAAAAAGATTTGGATTCAGAGTTCTCGATGTTTCGATTATAGCATCAAAGAGTCTTGTTTTGCGTGAAAACGCACCATTCGGGTAAGTCTAGTATTTTTCTCTTAAAGTACATAGCATATGATGAATTGTTGTGAAGATAGATCTGAGAAAATAGTCTTGATGTATTTATTGAGATTTTTTAGAAGAAAAAATGAGAGAAAATGAAGGAAAATAGGAGAAAATGGAATTTTGATATATTTAGTAATAAAATATCATTTTTATGGTTGAGGTGATCAAGATGATGTGATTGGTGCAACTTTTGAGAGTTGGCACGAGAATCAATGTTGGCATGCATATCGAGGCAATGCGCGCTTCTCGAGGTATCTTGATCTTTTGGGCAAAGGTGAGTTGTCCTATCCCATATGGTATGATTGTTTATTATGCATGATATTTATGGAAGATATGATTTATTTTGTCATATTGCATGGAAAGTCATAATAATTGTATGACACGATATTATTGTCATGTTAATATTTGTGCATGAGAATGGGATGTCACCCCAGAGTGTAGCCCTAATTCTCTTAGGGCAATGATAGAATAATGTTAGGCTTATCCTGTAGAGGTTCGGGATTTGCTTAGGATTCCGTGTAAGGCTGGTGGGCCTGAAAAGTTACATTAAGGGCAAATGTTGTTCATGTTATTGCATCATGCATCCATATATATGTTTTGGACCCTCACTAGAAGTTTCATCTTCTAATGGGTTATGCCCCTGGAACATTCAACGTTCTAGTTGAGACCTGCAGTTTAGGTAAGGAGCAGGTTGAGATATGATGGCACGTGATGGCGTGGCCGATGGATTCAACAGGAAGTTCCAGAAATTTGTCTATCCGGATACGTTTTAGCTCATGCTTTAATGAGTTGAGATATAACAATGTATTTATGTATTTCTATATTGAGGATATGATGTTAATGTATGGTACGGATTCTTATACTATTATAAAGTGAAATTGATTATGTACCATATTAGGTTTCGATTTTAAGCTTACGCATTTATGATGATTACCTGTCTTACCTTATTGATTATTATTTTAGTATGCTGAGAAGGTAGATCGGGATTGTCGGGAACTGATTATATTGAGAAAAAAAAAATTATTCCTGAAATTCCTAAGTTATTTAACATTCGAGAAAAGTGAGACGTTACAGTTGGTATCAGAGCTTAACCCTATTTAGAGATTTGGAGAAAAGCAATTTAGAGACTTAAGGGTATCAGATACAATTACAGCCAATTAGTAGAAACCCCAAGTGGTGGTTTAAAGGAAAATAGTTTAAAGGATTCGTAAGAAATCCCTACTTAGAAATTAGGGATTTGTCAGTTGAACTCTTAAAGGTTACTGGATTTAAGTGTGGGGTAGTGAAAGTACATGTCTAGGAAAGTTCTGGCTAAGGAAAGATTTGGTATTTAAGTGTGTCCGTTTGTGACCTACCTCTCTTTCCTGGGAACTTACCTGGTGTACTTTTCACATACAAACACTATTTCAGTGTACGACTACTATTCTCGGTGAATAGTAGAAGACTGATGGAAGGTAGTACCAGCAAAATGATATAGTTATTGAAGTTAGGATCCGATGATATGATTTGGGTGTAAGGTTGACTCGGTAACCATGATTATAGATTCGAGAGATTTAGAGACTGATGATTTGAGGTCACTAGTCGAAATCCTTACGATAAAAAATAGGATAATTATCGTTATCAAGGATGAACGAATCATGGATAGTTAGTTTGATGTGACAGGGCATAGCTGATGAGTTAAGAATAGAATGATAAGGATTTTCGAGGATCATTTAGTGTCTCAAAAATAAGATGAATGGATCAGGGATCCAACGAATTGGGTCAAGTAAGAGGCTAAAGATGGCCTAGAGATGGCGTGTGAGTTACGTCAATCGATGAGATGATAATAGTTCAACTGATGTGACTCGTAGAGATGGGATAGGGAACCCTAGCAACGTGATGGCACTACTAGTTCGGTGTTCACAGTAACAGATCTGGATCTAGGGACCCACATGCAGAGGGCTGATGGATGGTTAGCGGTAAGGTACGGGAGTCCCGTCGACCGAAGTATCATAGCGGACTGCTTGGGAGATGATCAGATGCTGAAGATCTGTGACAACCCAGTAGGATATGTACCTTGTGTAGGGTCTAAGTCCCAAATGGTCTAGGGGGCGAGGTGTGTCGCTAGCTTAATTGATCGAGGACAGAAACCTCGGGAATCTAAATGAGATGGATTGAATATGGACTAAGTGTTCTATTTAAAGGATTGCATCAAAGTTTGTAGTCATCTTGGGAGTGGGTGACGCGACAAACAGTACGAAGCTCAGGGAGAAGGATCCCTTGGTGTCAAGTTTGGCAAATGCCATGTGAGATCGTGAGATGGTTGTGTTTCAATTACCTCAAAAAAAGAATTAGGTTGCAAGGAAAATATACTCGACGTATGGATATGATAGATGAATGCTCGTGAGCTGTTTAGGTGTTACCTATAAGGTGAGAAAATCACCGACCGTGATGAGGGCCTAGAATGAATGTTTCTGCAGAAGAAGTTAAACTCGTGGCAGCGACAATGAATGATAGTTCTTGAAGGACTACGACGAGACCGTGCGATTTTCACCTAGGGCGTACCCGTTTGAGGGTCGACGTATGTTGTAGGAGTAAGCCTACTATATGATGGGGGTGATCATGATAGCTTATGTGCTGGCTGGCGGTAAGTGAAGTGCCCAGGAAGAACTAATTTAATGGTCGTGCGCCGATGGTCAGCTAGATCTGAAGAACGGAATGCAAGAATCGGTAGATTCTTGATAAATGAGATTTTAGGTAATGGAGCATAGATAGTCCAAAAACCTTAATGGTGAGTTGTGAGAAGGCAATCTCGGTTTAAAGTAGAGTTCAGGTACCGAAAAGAAAGAGTTACTTGGTAGGTCGTATTGACCCTAAGAGAATGATGAGAAGACCTAGTCAACAGAGGTTGTGACTATGGTTCATTGTGCCAGATGGATCTGTGGAATCAGGTAAAGTTGTCGGTGGTTAACCCAACAAAGCGAACTCGGAAGCGCCATGATAAGTGGTGGATTGAGAGCCACAATTGCAAGGAAATCAAGTTCACCTAAGATGAATGGGACCAGATATCTTAATCTGATTCGGGATTTTTGGAGATAAATCAGTTTCAGATTCTTGAGGAATTTCTTGAAAGAACTGATTGATGATCTAGGGATTCGTAATGGAACTTTAGAGTTTTCAGAAAGAAATCCAGTGAGGATTGGAGTACCGTAGGTGACGTAAGTACCTACCTGCTCTAGTTGACAGCATGATTATGGATTGTCGTCTTGAAGATTGTGCAAATCTTTTATGTGATTGAGAGAATCAAATTATGGCGAATGTGCCGGGATGACAGGTCGTAGTAGGAGAAGGTACAGATTAAGAGATTCGGGATTTTTAATTTTTAGAATGAAACTCTCATGTGGCTAGACAGTTGGTCTAGGCAGCCCTGGTAGGCAAATTAAGAGATGTATAGTTGGACAATCATTAAAATGATGTCAGCGAATTATGAAAATAAGGAGCCTATTGATATGAGGTATAGACACTTGCGGTCAGTGAAAAGCTGTATGAAAAATGGAAAATATCAGAGTATATTCTTGGAAGAATTAATTGGACTATTTCTTAATGATGAAATTGCCAATGATAGCTTGGATGCTTAGCTATGTGTAACTTGATTAAGGACGTGAATTATCAGGTAATAATTAAGAGCCGATATTTTTATCTCGATTTGATGAATTATTAAAACAGTTGCAAGAGGCTGAAGCAATTGATGACCAATATACAATCGAAGGTAAAACAGGGGAATGAAACGTTAAAAGTACCAAAGCATAATATTCATTCCATAGTTCAAACGATTACATGAAATCAAGCCATACAATCACTCAAAGGAAAAAGGCAAACCATAAAACTGATAGCGTGGTCGATGCTCAACGATGATGATGGTTGCTAAACACGACAGGTCCCAGCTCATCGATGTCATCTGGGGGTGGCATCTGGCTACTGTTGGCTTTACCAGGGTAAGGTGAAAGAGTAGCCTTTGAGAAACTGGGAGGAGGGACGTCCTCAGGGATGATGGGAAGATCATAATTTCAGCTTGGGTATTGATCAGGTTGGGGATGTGAGGCATAATATGCGAATAGTGAATCTTGCAAATAAGCTCGATAAGCTTGCAAATCACTAACCTGCTGTTGAAGGGCTAGAATGTGAGATACACACCATAGACAGAATCTTGAAGCCGAGCTAAAGCTTCAAATAGTAAGTGAAACGGCTGCCTCTGCCCGATGCCTTGCCGGAAGCTGGTACAAAAGATATGAGACATTGCCGACACCAAAAATTCTGTGGATGGCGGAAAAGTCAATAGCTCCTTCCTTATGGCTGAAGTACGGGGCAAAGAAGCACCGTGGAGGGCATTGGGCATGCAAGACTATGTAGGCACCACACCGAGGCTGGGGTCTTGGTATGTTGCTCCTTGACATGATAGATCTGAATCTGACTAAATCTAAACAAAATAGATATGGGTCAGATCTAATGGGTCGGATCAAGGATGGGTCAAACCCGAAGTGGATCGAGCCGAATTGGGTCGGATCGACCCTGATCTGGCAGCAACGGCAACAGCAAGGATGGCAATGGCGCGGTGGCAGCCGAGGGAAGCCGGGCGATGGCCGGTGGCTGCGTGAGGGGGTTGGCAGCAACAGCTGCGACAAGGCCAGATCTGGCCGACGGAAGGGAATCGGAGGCTGTGGCAGTCGATTGCAGCGATTGGGGATGCTGTGCACCAGAGATCGAGGCTGACGGGGTGTCGGCCTGTGGTGCGAGCACGGGGCCGATTAAATCGGCTAGAGGTAGATGCGGTGGAGGCCGAGGGCGGCTGGGCTATGTGTGGCCAGTGGCTGTTCGCGTGTAGAGTCGGTGAGTTGTAGAGGAAGGAGGAAGAAGGAAGAAGAAAAAAGAAAAGAAGAAAAAGAAGAAAAGAAAAGAAAAGAAAAAAAAGAAAAAGAGAAAAAAAAAAGGAGAAGAAAAATAATTTTCTTTATGGGAAAAACGTGTTTTATTATTCCGGAGATTTTGGTAAGAAGGAAAAAATTATCCGGACATGCAAAAGTTGAGTTCGGGGCTTTTTAGGTAATTATAGTCCCGACCTTATGTTCCGAAACATGAAGCAATGTAGGGTTCGAAATGAAAGTTTTGGGAATCAAGTTTCAAAATAGAATGCTAAGATGTTTCAAAACAAGATGTTTTGGGCATGCTATTGTCAGAAGGCAGTGATGGAACACTCTGGAATAATTATGTCCAAAATAGGACTCATGAAAAGAGTCTAATAAGAATAACCTGCCGGGTGCAGTAAGAGTTTATGATAGCTCAAAGGATTGGGTTGCACGATTAGTGCAACATGACCGAATGATGGAGTATGGATCACGCTAAGGCACAGAAATGACTACCTGATATATGACTTGGAGTTGAAAAATGTGGTATGTGCTCTCGAAGTTATAAAGACACTACCGAAACAGAATGGTGGGATATTTTGATGCGCTCACAAACCACGAGGAGCCTGAGATATGAGTTCTCACAGAAGGAGCTGAACGAAAGGTAGAGACGGTTGATGGGGTTCTTTAAGGACTACAACTGCACTACTTCGTATCACCGGGCGCGTGGCAGAGAGGTGCCCAATGCAGGACCTGGTGGATAGTTGTGAGTGTCAGATGAAGTTGGAGGCTTGTTGGTCTGTCGACTATGATGGTAGTGCCGAAGGGATCGTTTATTTTTATGGCTAGCCTGGTCGTTTAGCTGGATCTGGTGAACGAGATACAGAAGGCATGTGTGGTTGACAAGTGTACTTGTCTATGGAATGATAATATGGTCAGCCCAAGGTTTATGATTTTTGAAATGCGAGAAGGCATTCTCAAAAGTTTCGGGGTAGAAGGTGCGTGCCTAAAATGATTGAAAGATGTGTGGTCGTCTGAAAGAAGCCACAACAGGAAATTATGTGAATGACACGATATGCTTGTGAGCATTAGACGTGTAAGGAACACAAACTGAGGTGTTTGTCAAGGATCAAATAGATATTTAATTTAAGGTGTTCAAGTAATGAGCTATGTATTATCTTAGTTACCTTAACGGTCAGATGAAAATTTCGAGAACGAAATTTCTTTAAGGAGGGGTGAATGTAATACCCAAGAAATTCTAAAGAATTCAAGGGTAATTTATCTTGGGGCAAAAATAGAATTTAAGGATAGATTGAGGGTATAAGGGTAATTTATTACCGTATGATGACTGAATCGACTGCAGGGAGTGTCCTGGAGCCGAGATGCCAAAGGAAAATGATATGGCCGTGATGAGTATTTCGAGGCATGATTTATGGCATAGAAAGAAATGAGATCGGGAACGATTTTTGGTATAGCTAAAATGCAACTGCCAATTAGGCTGCAATGCCGAATTGTTATAGACGACTTTCGGGAAGTCAATGGAAGCTTGAGGGGGCTTCGATTTTTTATGAGGAACAACCCTTCATAGGTTTCAGGAAGAAACGAGAGGATTTAGGGCCAAAACAAAGATTCGGGCCTAAGTGTAATTTTTTGAAATTACCATAAGTAGGCCGAAACGATGTTTTCTTGAAATCTTCGGGAGTGAAATGAATGTTTTAGGACTTGGGGGTCTTAATGGAAATTATGAAAAGTTAAGGGGCTTTGTAAAATGGACCAAAGGAAGAAAGTCAAAATTTTAGGGGCCAAAGTGTAATTTCAAAAAAAACCTTCAAAGCGTCCATGGCCAACCAACCTTCTAATCACCGAAATCATCCATGGGAGACCCAAGGTAGTGGTTGGGGGGCTTCTGGGCAAGGCCAAGACAAGCTTCTTGGCCAACAAATGGCCAAAATGACGTCAAAATCGGGCCAACTTTCGGCCGAAAGTTTGGCCACTGAAATGGCAAGATTGGAGCTCTTTCGGTGGATTTTGAACTTGTTAAAGGCAAGAGGGAACATTAGAGGCCTTGAATGAAGCGAGATCCGTCGTTTAGGGGTCCGAAATTACCTATAAATAGAGATATTTAGAGATACCGAAATATAGAAGAAATTAAACTCTCAGATCCGAGAGTTTGGGCAAAAATTGAGAGCAGCGAATAAGGGACTTTTGTTGCTCATATCCTAAACTTCATTTATGTGCAATTTGAGCCATTTTGGTTGAGAGATGAGTGAGATTCGAAGGCTCGTCGGAAAAATGAGGTTCGCTGGAAAACGTGCTTGAGCAGTCTGAAAATGGCTCCATTTGTGGGATTTTTTGGTGTCATTTTGTAGAGGGCGAAAAGTCGAAGCCATAAGTTCAAATGGGGGGTCAATCAGAGGTCAAATGAAAGAGATATGGCCATTAAACCAGAGGCGTTGCGTGTTGGCCAGAATCTGGAGGAAGAAGACGACCGGCGCGTGTGGGACACGCGCCAGCTGGGACCCGCGACTGGGGGCGCGTGAAGCAACTTGTATGGGAGAGTGAGGCCGCGTCCGAACTCTAAAAATTCTGAAAAAAATTGATAAATTCCTCTAAAATTGAGATCTAGGTCCTGTAAAAAAAGATTTGGATTTGGAGTTCTCGATGTTTCGATTCTAGCATCAAAGAGTCTCGTTTTACGTGAAAACGCACCATTCGGGTAACTCCAAGATTTTCCCCTTAAAATACATAGCATATGATGAATTGTTGTGAAGATAGATCTGAGAAAATAGTCTTGATGTATTTATTGAGATTTTTTAGAAGAAAAAATGAGAGAAAATGAAGGAAAATAGGAGAAAATGGAATTTTGATATATTTAGTAATAAAATATCATTTTTATGGTTGAGGTGATCAAGATGATGTGATTGGTGCAACTTTTGAGAGTTGGTACGAGAATCAATGTTGGGCACGCATATCGAGGCAATGCGCGCTTCTCGAGGTATCTTGATCTTTTGGGCAAAGGTGAGTTGTCCTATCCCATATGGTATGATTGTTTATTATGCATGATATTTATGGAAGATATGATTTATTTTGTCATATTGCATGGAAAGTCGTAATAATTGTATGACACGATATTATTGTCATGTTAATATTTGTATATGGGAATAGGATGTCACCCCAGAGTGTAGTAATTCTCCTAGGGCAATGATAGAATAACGTTAGGCTTATCCTGTAGAGGTTCGAGATTTGCCTAGGATTCCGTGCCAGGCTGCTGAGCCTGGGAAATTACATTAAGGGCAAATGTTGTTCATGTTATTGCATCATGCATCCATATATATGTTTTGGACCCTCACTAGAAGTTTCATCTTCTAATGGGTTATGCCCCTGGAACATTCAACGTTCTAGTTGAGACTTGCAGTTTAGGTAAGGAGCAGGTTGAGATATGATGACACGTGATGGCGTGGCCGATGGATTCAGTAGGAAGTTCCAGAAATTTGTCTATCCGGATACGTTTTAGCTCATGCTTTAATGAGTTGAGATATAACAATGTATTTATGTATTTTTGTATTGAGGATATGATGTTAATGTATGGTATGGATTCTTATACTGTTATAAAATGAAATTGATTATGTACCATATCAGGTTTCGATTTTAAACTTCTGCATTTATGATGATGTCTTAGCTTATTGATTATTACTTTAGTATGCTGAGAAGGTAGATCGGGATTATCGGGAATTAATTATATTGAGAAAAAAAATTATTCCTGAAATTCCTAAGTTATTTAACGCTCGAGAAAAGTGGGGCGTTACACAAGCTCCTTGCGAACTTCCGATGAAGCCCCTAGCGAGCTCTTGGCAATCGACTAACGAACTTCCAATAAAACCCTTAGTTCGCTGGACCATCCAGATCGCTAGCCTAAAAACCTCCAACTCGCGTAAATGACAAAACTGCTGAGAAGTCAGAGGTATGGTCCATTTGCTTTATCTGCAACAGCCCATGCCCCTCATAATGAGGATCCCACTTACGATTTTTGTATAGATGATAAGGACTGTCTGTCCCCCGTTATATCATCTTTATATTTCTATATGTTATCCAAATTGTAAGGGCCCCTCGTTATAAATAGGAATCAGAGATATCATGAGGGGTATAAGGAGAATAATCAGACACCGTTATTCTAAAAGAATAATCAGAGTGCAATCGTGGAGTAGGTATCGTTCTGATCGAACCACGTAAAAATTGCTGGTGTTTACTCATATCTGGAATCTTTGTTTTCTTCTTCTTACCATTTTTCGGACTCGCTCATCGCGGCCCAAAACGAATCACGATCGACTAAAATTGAACATCGATAATTTTTATTTCTATTTTTAATTTAGTAATTATTACTTTCCTAATTCTTTGGATAAATATACAATAATTGATATTTAAAATGTAATTCTACTCTTAAAAAAACTATAACTAGCTTTGACACTCTAAATAAATAAATATATAAGATGTCATTAATTTGTTTGGTAAATGAGACGAGGCACCCTAATTTTTAAATCTTTGTGATTCCTCCAAGCTGTCCAAAACAGGTTGCGCATGACTCTTGGCCCACATATTTTAGATTAGCTCATTTAAAGCTTTTTTCATTCTCTATGCTTTGACCCTTTATCATTTGGTCCACCATTAATGAGCAAAGGATGTTTGGTGTTACCTTGTGGTCCTTCTTGATTATGAAATTGATTTTTATCAGGTTATGTGATTTCATAAAGCTCCATAGGAGCTTGCATATAACATAACTTTAATTTTTTAATAATAAATTAGTAAATAAGATGATTGTTTTTAAAAAAATTATATTTGTATCAAATTTAGAGTGTTAAATCTAAGTTAGCCTAACCTTTTTAGTGATAATAAAAAAACTGTACCTACTAACTACCACTCGAGTTCAATTATGTAAAGAGTAAATTCATTCAATTATATTTGGGATAACTATGTAAAGAGAAAATTCATACATGTTACGTAAATAGTAAAAAAATTACGTATACACTTTAATCGTGTGTATGTGTAATGTTAGGAGGAGAACGAGACTCATGGAAACTAAAGAACAGTAATCACTGCCAACAAAAGAACCATCTGACTGTTACTTCTAGTATAGATACCCCTCCACCTCCCACTGTTCCCAGGGGCAGATCCAGAAATGGATTTGGGAAAGGACTGTCCCCCCAAATCTATCAGTTATTTCAGGTCCTTTCCCTCCCAAATAATTATCTCAAGATAAATTTAGGGGAGAGGTGAAACTGACACGGGCTTCAACTGGTGCCTGCCCCCGTGAACCCGCCCCTGACTACTCCACTTCTGCCTTTGCCACCACCTTTGCCAATTAATTATAATAGTATAAGACCTTCGCCATCTCCTCATCCTCCTCTTCCAACACTGCCACCACCTTTTACTCCTACTTCTACAACCAATTCTATTAGAAGACCCTCACCATCTCCTCCACCACCGCCACCTTGTCCACCTGATGCTGCCAATATAGTTTCTCCACCACCTACCGCTTGCTAACAATAGAGGTTCTTTGCTGCTACCTCCATCGCCATCATCACCTTTGCTGCCTCCACCCCCCCCCCCCCTTCTTTTGTTGCCAACAGGGGTCTTCCAACACCACCTCCCAATACTAGTAGCCATCTTCTACCACCATCTCCCACTACAAATAAAGGCCCTCCAGCACCAGCATCACCCCCACCTCCCACCACAAGCAAGGGCCTCCTCCTTCAATTCATTCTAACACTTCAACAAGACCACCACCTCCTCCAGGACCACTTGGAAAATATTCAATTCCCCCACCTCCTCCACAAGCACCAAAGCCTCCTGGTGCTCCTTCTCCTCCTCCAAGTCAAGGTTTGGCATCGGCTCCACCTCCTCCACCTGGAGCAAAAGGTTCAAGTGCACTGCTGCCCCCTTTATCTACCTGGCAGGCAAGAGCCGTCACAAGTTTGTCAAGTCCCAGAAGAGGTCGAGTTGGTACAAGTTCTATTCTTCCAAAGCGGTCTTCATTAAAGTCCTTGCACTGGGTGAAAGTTACACGAGCAATGCAAGGGAGTTTGTGGGCTGACTCTCAAAAACAGGAAATTTAGTCAAGGTACATGAACCTGACTAGATGTTATAATTTGTGAGCTTTCTTTACTTATACATCTTGGTAAATTATGTACAATGGCATCTCTATACAACGCATAAAAAATATCCTTGCGCAGAAGTCGATGAAGCCTTACTGTTATAAGCTATTTGATGTGCATCTCCCGCAGCTTTATATGATTGGTTATTCCCGTGTCTATTTTCTTCTTTCGTTTTTTTTTTTTTGGGGGGGTTGTATTTTCTTTGGTCTAAATACATTTCTGATATTACATGATGGATGTTCTTGTTAGGGCCCCTGAGATTGATATATCAGAACTTGAAAGTCTCTTCTCAGCTGCTTCTGCCTCAGATGGCTCTAGTAAACTTGGAGGTCGACGTGGTTCTAAAATCAACAAACCAGAGAAAGCGCAGTTGGTAAGTTACAACATATCTTTTAACTTCCTCAGAACTCTTTGCAGCACCAATTCCTCTTAGGCAGAATCAGAACAGATTTTCTGTCAAAGATGATGTCAGTGAAATAAATTTTATAAATCCTTTAAGAATGTGAATTTGTTATGTGACATGATTATAGAAGACAAGTGGCTGTTAAAGATTGTCGACTTCCTCTTTGCCAGTCTACTCCAAAGGTGTTTTAGGCTAATTTGTCCAAGGTAAATGCAGGGTAATCCTTGTGCATTTGGCCTTGTTACATTTTTATGTGATACAGTGAAACAAATAGAAAAAAACTGGTTTAGAGTTGAAACAATTCAAACCAGCTAGGAAAATAAATCAGAGTTGAAATTGATAGAATCTCTAACTCTTTAGAAAATATTAGATTTTAATAACACACAAGTAGTAATCTTGATTGATGATGAAAAGTAGCTGAAACTACAACAATACAACTTTATATAGGCTGCTAGGGATAGAAAAAATACAGCCTGTCATAGGACTAGCACAAGAAAATAAAGCTGTTATAATAGTTAGGCAGTCATCTTTGACAAAATGGTAGGCTGTAAATTAATATATAGCTAGGCAACCTTTTTAGACAAATGTTTAGGTAGCTGTAAATGTAAAAAAATTCTACAAAAACACACCTAAAAACACAATTGAAATGCAACTAGTTATATAACTATAGTAGCAACTTGTATGAAAGTTGAAAATGTGACTAAGAAGGATGAAAATGTGACCTGAATTACTGCTATCCTACATCAGTCCCTTCCACTTGGAAAGAACTCATCCCCGAGTTAAATTGTTCCTTTGACTCCTTGAAGTAAAAAGCGTAGATGTCATCTACATCAAAAGTTTTTGATATGCTCATAGAATTAAGGACGTCAATTACACAAACATTATCGTTGATCTTCTGAAAAATTTTGTATGGACTGATTTTTTTTAGTGTCTTTCGGTCATTTTTTCGTTCACCACCCATTTACAAGTAGCATTTTTTTCCTAGAAAATACATGCTTATATGCCCCAATCACCCACTAAACCCCACGGGCAGCCCGCACGCCCTTCCTATATAAACCTGCAATCAAACGCCGCTCTAATATCACATGCACCCAACCAGACACGCAATCAAACCACAAGCTAGCTCTTCCCATTTTCTCTCTCATTTTCCCTCTCTCCAAACACTAGCTGGCAGATTATGAATCCTACTGCCGCCACAAAATTTTCTGGGCTGCTTCTACGGCAGCTGGGTATGCTTGGGTCCGAGATTTCGAGGCCACTGGGAATGCAGTGGGTGAGGATCTCCATGGTGGAAGGAAGGAACCTCCGCATCCTGGCTCCCGGTGCAGCTAAGGAGGCCGCCGGCGATGAGAAGCCTATCGTGAGCTACTGGGGGGTTGCTCCGCCTGAGCTTACCAACGAGGATGGGTCCCCGTGGAAGTGGAATTGTTTCAGGGTATGCGTATTTATTTATTTATTAGAGAATACTTGGTTTATTTTTGATTTGGTGAATAAAATAATTGATAGTGTTATTTTACGATGATTTGGCAGCCATGGGAAGCATACAAAGCAGACATGAGCATTGACGTGAATAAGCACCACCAGCCATCCAATCTGGGGGACAAATTTGCCTACTGGACTGTCCAAGCTCTCGAAAGCCCTACTCACCTCTTCTTTCAGGTATTTATTTATTTCAAACATCAACAATTCAAATACCCTCCTCAGAGCAGCTCCAATGGAGCGGCAATTGTAAATTGGCTCTGGAAACAACTCCAATGAATACACCAAAATGGTGTTGGAGCACAATTTTCAACAATTAAATTTGGTGTTGAGTGAATAATGTAACACCAAATTTGGTGTTACACTATTCATCAACACCAAATTTTCTTTTTTATTTTATTCTCAATTTTACCCCTCTTTGTATAACTTCAAAATAAGTTATTCATTTTATATCCTTTATCACTTTTATTACATTTGTATATTTTGATTAATAATTAAAAATATAAATTAGATATGGCTTTACTTTTTTCACTTATACTTTTTATATGCTTGACAGTCTCCGTCAAAATTATCTAAAAATCAAAATACCCTAAAAAGATAAAAGTGGATATTTTACCAACTCAACAATACCGTCAACTAAAAATCACATCAGATTAAAAATCAATACCCATAAAAAAAATTAAGGAAAAAATAAAGGTAAGGGGGAAGAGTGGCTTGTAGAATGGCTGCCAAGTAAGTTGGCTCAAGGCAGCACTTCAAGTTAGAAGAAGAGTAGGCCATCAAGTCAAAAATAG
Organism: Diospyros kaki; assembly: GCA_036245055.1. Taxonomy (NCBI): domain Eukaryota; kingdom Viridiplantae; phylum Streptophyta; class Magnoliopsida; order Ericales; family Ebenaceae; genus Diospyros; species Diospyros kaki. The sequence goes on from BSEG01000007.1 coordinate 36,208,546, forward strand.
TAACATAGTTACTGAATTACTACCCTTTCCAAAGAGCAAAAATAGTAATATATTTCCAGCATTATTAACAAAGACATCAAGTTAGAAGAAGAGTAGGCCATCAAGGCAAAAAACCAATACCCTAAAAAGGTTTACATGTTTCATCTCAAGAATAAGGCTCCCATGACCATCCGAAAAAAAAAAAAAAAACCCATAATGTTTGCTGCGCATATTTCATTGGTAGTTTGCTGCATCACATATTGGCACCTTGGGCAAGGAGATGATGACTGATTAAGCAAGTCCTCTCACCTCATAGTTGTGGGAAATTCTAAGAGGTGATTGCTCTGAAACTGGCCTATCCTCAGACCAAAGCTCTAAATTCACTGTTCCAGTCCCCCAATGTATGAGACACTTGTAGACTTCTCCTATGTTAAACCGGTTAACTAATTCCAATCCAAGACATCTATCCACCAGCATCCACTCTCCTGAAATTAAAATCCGCAAATATTAATTAAGAAAGAGACTAAGAAAAACCATTTGACTAGAAGTTCTACAATACTTCAAGGTTCGTCTTGAAGGGGGCACACATACATGTACTTGCAACATGCAAGGATGCCCCCAGGCACATGTTTTACCACATGAACAAATCAATGATACAAAATATAAACTAACATTTAATAGCAAGATTACATGGTCAAATTATTTAATTGTTCCCAGCCTGATTGGGTACTGTGGTTTCAAAAACTGTTTTCAAAGTGATATAAAAAAACTGTTTACTCAACATGATTATATTTACAACATACCAAACATTTATCCCACTATGTCGGGTCACTTACATGAGTTCTAACTCTCTAGTCATTTCTATCTATAGCCTTCTCAAGGTGACAAGCATACACATATAATACACAAAGAACCGGAGAAAACTTTGTTGATTTAGATAATTGCACCAAAACATCATAAAAGAAGATCCCCAACCCTAGACTCCCACGCGAGAGAGCGGGTAGGTGGGTTTTGGGTTTATGATTTAGTTTGTAGGGATGGGTGGGATAACAATGTGTAGCATTTAATGATTTACATTTGTTAGCAAAAGAAGATGTGAAAAATATAGAGTTCAAGCTGTGGTAATTATGACTCAAAATTTTAATTCATTTGTGATTGGGTTTTCTAATTTAACTGTGATTGGGATTTTGAATTTGATTGTGATTAGGATGTTATCAAATTCGATTTTGATTGGAATTTATCTCATCTGAAAATATATCCTCTTAGCTTATCTCATCTGGAGGAATATCCTCATAAATCATCTTCTAATCAGGATAGAATTTCTTGTGTTCATCTATAAATAATTTTAGATTTGTAAATAGGTGCCCAGGTCACTGGAATTATTGTAGCAATATCCGATAGTGATATTTTGTTCTTTCTGCCTGTGTTTTTTTTCAATTTGGATTTTCCACATAAAATTATGTGTTTGTGTGTGTGACTGATGATTTGTTTGTGGTTTGTTTTCAATCCAAACTCTTAACACAAGCTAACATTATTCTTACACAATCAGCTCTGTAAAACAGAAAAAGTATTTCCAAGGAAAATGCCCTTACATAAAGACTCAGGTCATGTTAAGAGGTTAAAAAATTATTAAGGCCATAAAGGAATCAAAATCTGAAACAGAATTATACACCGTCATTCATTTGATTCAGTAATTTACAAATTGAAGTGGATGCAGATCCTACTCTAAGCAACCATTAAAGAAAGACAAAAAATTGAAAGCTGATACTTGAAGACTAAATTATTCCAAGAAAAGATCAACTTAGATATCTTGAATCAAACATCTAAAAAGAAGAGATTATAATGCCACCGTTGCTGTATGACTATACAACCGAGTTGTGCAAAGTACGAGTTTAATTGAAATGGGGATGTTATATTGGAAGTGCAGCCATGCCAAAAAAAAAAGAAAAGAAAAAAAGGACAACTTGGTAGAAGACAGAGAGAAGACAACCTGGTATGAGTTTAGTGGAGGATGTTTGTAGCAAGACAGATAGAAGAAGACTACAGAAAACTTGGTAAGAAACTATTGAACACGAAAGATGACTATCCCACCTACTAGGCTTGTGATTGTTGTTTTCATTTTTTTCAAATAACCCTTTTACTTTATTCCCTTGTCAAGGAGTTAACTCCCTAATGTAAGAGGAAAGAAAAGAAACGTTTCAAGCAGAAAATAATGTGTGTGTGTGTGTGTGAGAGAGAGAGAGAGAGTTACCATTAGGGCGAAGGTCCCCTTCAAATAACTTCTCTCCATATTCTGGCCAAACTACATGCTTAGAACCATTTATGGAGGTAAAAGAAACATAAGATTCTGTTGGGTGCAGTAGTGCAAACATTGGGTGCACTCGCAAACATACAAGCCTACAAAAGAACACAACAACAAACATCTATCATGATTGATAATGAGAGGGATTAAATAGGAAGTTTAAACCTGTGACTGGGAAAATCAAAGACTAACCCAAATCAATAAGTTTGTTGAATATACCTAAATGCCAATTAAAAATAAAAATTGCTTGCAGTTAATAAATTTCAAAATCAAATTCTTGAATATAATTTTTAGGCAAGCTTTGTAAACTAAGTTACAAGATTTGTTTGGTGCCATTAGATTCTTCCAACTACTTTTGTTAGCCTGGACAAGTAAGCAGGGATATCCAACAGATTGAGAAAAGGAATCTAATATGTATAGTCAAAGAAATACCAATTTCACATTGTGTGTCTAAAATAAAAAATCAAGAGCCTACCTTGAAAATCCACCAGAACCAGCACCAACTTTACGTGCTACAATACTTGAATCAATCTGGACAATGTTTGAGTTACCTTCTGGAAGAGATATTTGCCGTTCAATAAACAATCCACCACCAATATCACCTTCTAACATAAGAGATTCTTTCTCTCCAGCTTGCTCAAGATTCCGCCTACAAAGAATAAGTTCTGGAAATTAATGGATGTATGATGAGAACCAAAACAGTGATTATAGGACTGATAACCAGATTGTTTTTATGAATGCCATGCCACTGACCCTAACTTGGTTAGAGTAAGGAGCAATTGATGGGGATGATGATGAATGCTAAAGGACCAACATGAATATAGTCAAATATCGGACAAGCCAAGTTTGTCCTGCCACAACAAAAGTAAAAAGTAAAAATAAAAGATACTGTAACTATTACAACATGCGCAGACGATGTTGTTCACATCAAGTTACTATTTTAAAAAGAATGAGAGCACAAGTAACACGCTTTAATATGCCTAGCATGGTACTACTTTTGCAGGGGGTACCATTACAAGGTACCAGAGTCAGGTAGGACAACTACAAGTAGGGAACTTGGACTTGTCACATAAATTAGTATGAATAAGATTACTTTTCTAGCAAATAAATTATGCTTTTTCCAGTGAAAAACTACACTAAGAATTAGTAACTCACTCAATGACAGTATATTCCTCCGAACATCCAGCAGATCTGTACTCAGTACCACTATATTCTTCATATCCATTAACTTCGACCCTGCTATGAAGCCACTGAGTCCCTGCCAGGGAGCCCACAATATCAGAAAGTACCAAAATATGTCTCAAATTCCATTACATAAGCTTGCATTATTAGAACTTTCAATATCAAGATGTCCATGTCTTTATATATAGATATTATAACATATATATATATATATATATAACTGATGGCTCCAGGTCTAGATTCATGTAGCCATTCTGACTTTGTGGGACTAAGGCACAGGATCGTTGTCATAAACAACTGAGCCACCGAGAGTCTGGTTCTGTTAGCTAGCCAACACATAGCATAAAGATCATGAGATCTTTCAATATAAATTCTGCACAAGGATTGGAGAGCTAGAAGTAATGAAGCTGACCACAAAGTGGGATTTTAGGGCTTGTGATGATGATTAGCTAGCACCCACTTTTCTGACTGAATTAAGAACCAAGATAGAAGAGTATTGGGACTCTATTCAATTGTTCAAGAAAAGATTTGAATGAGCACATAAGCATTACCTGAAGGACAATGCTCCATTGAAATGATCCTTCCTCCAATCCAAGGAACAACTTTGACGGCCCAGACACCACTTTTCAGTTCAATAGGAGTCTGAGAAATCTCCATTCCCTTGTGCCTAGAAGTCCTTTCGACCTCTGGAATGCCCTTGGCAGTTTCTGCATTTAACAGAATAATAAGAAAACAGCTCAAATTCATAATACATTCAAAAATCAAGTCAGAAAAAAGTATGAAGGTAGCATTAAAGTTGCCAACCTTAAGTGCCCACTAATATACTAATATAAATGAATAAACCAAATTAGGCTACTAAGTTCTCCAGGAACATCAAGCATAAGAAAAATGAGATATGATGTACAGAGTAAAATATTAGCACAATATACCTTTTGTGTGCGCACAGAAAAACAAGGAGAACAACAAAATATTAATTCATCGAGAATGAACCGTCATACCGAATGCACCTTATAGCATAATATTGCTTTCATGATATCAGTTTTCAAAAGAAAATTAGAAGAACAACCGTTGCAGGTGTTCACGCATTATAATTGCCCTGAGAGACAAAGGGATTGTTGAAGTGGATACAGAAAATAAAAGAAAAAAACTGTTTAGAGGAATTAATTTGGTTACCTATTTGGATCTTGTATTCTTTCTCACTCTTGGATACCATATTAGTCACTTTATCTTCTGCAGGCATCAAGATTTGAAGATCCTCTCCATCAGTGCCCCATGCATCAAGCTGATGAGCAAATAGCAAAACTTAGGAATACAAAGAAATAGACAAATAAACACCAAATTGGCTGGAGTATTTATTAAGAATTACTGTCAAATATTTGTATTTTACAGGAAGGAGGCATACTGTAGCATATCCACCAAATAGTATTTGAACATGTAAACGTCGTTTTGGCCTTCTCCATGACCCTTCAGTTTTGGAGACTCTCACAGTAACAACTGAAGACTCAAGTTCAGCAACATAAGTTGTTAAAAGATATCCACCTCTGGTGAATTCATATCCATCACCGTCATCTTCAAAGAGAATGCCTTTAGCTTTACCTGCAACCAGCAGAACATAATATTTACTGCATTTGGTAGAGCCTTAACTGATTCAAAAGCTGGTAATATTGCTGGGAAATCTTCATTTTGTTCTCAAAAAGGCTATAAAGTGGGGAAAAAGAAACACCAGGGTTATTGTACATCGATTTTTAAGCGAAACTTTAGAACCAAAACATGTTTCAATTTTCAACCAAGTGGCAAAACCCCTTATGAAACCCCTAAGGTACTGTTTTCCATAAATTTAATAGAAATGTAGAGCTTACAGAGATAAAAGTGTGATTTTAATATTTCCCGACTATAAATGATACAATTTTAAGATTCAAATTGCATCTTGTGTGTCAGACGGAAAGAAAGGTGCTAAATCAGCACAAGTCACCAAAACTTAAAGCTATTAGAAAAGGGTTCAACATCAAGCTTCTCTTCAGACTCCCTTGTGTGCAAGTCCATCGCCCATGTTGACCAGAAAGGAAAGCAGATACGATCCAGAACCCAGTTTTCTTCTAACACCAATAAAACTCAAGCTTGAATTTCAATTCTCCATAATATTACCAAATACTATAATTTTGCTTTAGCCACCCATCAAGGCCCCAATGATTCCCAATGTAAAGCTAAAAATAAGGAGACTTAATTAAACCTAAGTTAGAATACTTATCATATGACATAGAACTACAGAACCATTACCATACTCATCTAGAGCCACAAGTAATAATAAATCATCTGTTGGACTAGCTTCACCAACGTGCTGAATAGCAGGACCAAGAGGAATAATTGATCCACCTTGCAAATACATTGCGGGTAGATCCTGGCATATATTGAGAAAAATTGTATAAATAAGAATACAAGGAGTAGAAATACTAGCAAACACAAGAAAATCAAGAATATAATTAGATGTATGAAACAAATACCGGATGTGAATCACCAAAATCAAAACTCCGCCAAATGCCTTTGGGAAAAAAGTGCTGCAGTTGGTTTGTCCCCTTATCAATCATTGTGCTACAAATACAAAATCAGAAGTTGGTAAGTTGCTTGAGTCATAAATTAACAAAACCACCACCACCACCCCTTCCATCCAACATATTGTCAGACGAGAAGGATGGCAACATCATAAATAAAGAGTAAAATATTTAGTTATAACTAAAAAGCATACAATGTTCACATGTAAAGCCAAGGGCCATAACGCTACATTTCACATTGTCAAACATTCAATATTGTAAATGCAAACTTGAAACTTAGATATGACAAAAACCATATCAAATTAAAGTTTCAAGAAATAAAGTTGAATACTGTAAACACAATATAGCAAAAGCAACATAGAACAACGTTCTCAACAAAAACAAAATAACATGTAAAATTTTGGAAAAGGGATGTATTATGCATCTGCCACAGCCATATTACTGATCAGTGCAGAAAAACAGGAAGACGATGACATGCACCTACCATATTCACTGATAAATATGCTCTCATCACACCATGTTACTGAATTAGCAGGTTCAAGGACATGTAGACTTAGATTAAGTAACTTGAACATAAAATATAATCATTCCTCAGAAAACTTGGGCAGGTACAGAAAAATTAAAAATTGAGATCAACTTAAAACTCAGTTAAACCAAGCAGAAATGGGACAATGACATTGAAGAGTACAAAATTTAAGTGAACTTCTATATTTAACATGTGCCACAGTTACATAGGAAGAGAATAACAACCTTGCATATATTAGAAGCGGCCCTAACAAAAATGAAGTTTCATGTGTTCTTAGCCCCAGATCTTCTGGATCTGGACAAAAAAATTTCACAAACTCCTATAAATCCCACAAGAAAAATTCAAGAATAAAAAAGAAATCAACACATCAAAATAAAGTAATCCAACAGCAGGCCACCAGCAAAGAAAGTAGGAGTTGCAACTGGAGTCCCCTTTGTATGTGCCATATAGAAAAGAGTATATATGTGTGGCAAAAGGCGGTAGCGCCTCTTTAATGCCAAGCGGCAGACTTCCTCGCACTGCAACAGATAAGGAGCACAAACTCAAAATAATGTGGCACACTAGAAGTGAAAACTCAAAAAGTGTACAAGCCATTTCAAGAAATAACAATGAGGAAAGGCTAAACTTCTATTAAAGGGATTGGTTACTTTTTGACACAGTTGCAAAGATAAAATCATTAGTTCTAGTTGAATACTAATTAACTATTTGCCACTGTATCATATGAAACTTTCAAGTTTTACGAGAGAGAGAGAGAGCTTTAGGGCCTGTTTAGATGTAGAGAACATTTTCCTTATGCATTGGGGACACACATTTATATAAGTAAATGTGCAAATGTCAAGCATCTATTCAATTTGGTTGGGCAATTCACATAATTAGAATGAGGAACAAAAAATCAATTATATTTTTTAATTGTGCATGATTTTCCAGCACAAAGATTAATCAGAAAGTTGAAAAAAAAAAAAAAAAACTGAGATTTTGAACCACATACAAACCTCTTCACCAAAAGACCATGGCTCATGATCAACACTGCCAGTTGTTGAATGCCCACGACAAAAAGGAAACATTGCACCCAAAGCCATCCACCTTCCAAACAGCTTAGGTGTTGCATTCCCAGCAAAACCACCAATATCTGGTCCTGAAAGCGGTTGACCACTGAGGCCCTGGATAAAATAAATTTTCAGTTGAGTAATTCCTCATATTAAAAAGTTGCGCGTGCTAACTTCCTTAACTGGAAAATTATGATACATTCAACTTAAGGGTGAACAAACTGTAAATATCTAAGGCATGTAACTAAAATGCCCAAAGAAAAGGGATTTTCTTTTTCTGTAATCAAAGCTTTACCTAGTTCATCTGATTAGTAACCCCACTTAACTACTGAGAATTCAAAACCCATGGTCACAATTTTATTTTAATTTATTTTTGGCTAAGTTCAAGCTTCTTCTATTCTCTTCAATGAAAATTTATACAAGCTTAGGTCTCAAAATAGAGCCAGACCTTCACTGGTGGGCCTTAGATAGCAAAATAGGCAAGTATGTTCCACAAGTAAAATTGGAAAACAACAACAACCAAAACCCTTAATTTCACCTGGTGGGAAAAGTAAAATTGGGAAGTAAGAAATAAATATAATTTGCGTCTTAATTGCCAATGGTAGAAGGGCACCTGTAACATGCTCTAATAGTCAGGGCATAAGTCAATTTCAATATTGCTGAACATCACAGAAACAACAAGAGATCTAAAACTAAAACGGAAGACAAGATGCCTAAGAAATTAAACCCACAATGCAAATTAGTCAAAACCAAACATAACCTGTCCACTGGCATTGGCTAGCTAACACGGACTAAACTCTCCCAAATGCACAGAGAAACTGACAGGCACACACACAGACACAAACACAATGACATCCCTGCTCAAACATGCCACCATGAATCCACATCGTGGACCTGAAAGTTGCATGCTTATTCAACTTATAAATACATAGTTCATTCTGCCTAGTGCAGTTGAAAGACATAAGACAGAAGAGGAGAAAACGTACAACAATATATGCAGCAACAGCAGGAAAAGGTAATACAGAAACAGAAGAAAACAGAGAAGAGAAGGAAGCAGCCAAGAAGGAAGGGAAAAAGAAAGAAGGGGGGAAGGAGCTCTAGCTCAACCAAATATTCTTTTGTTCATTCCAAAAAATCCTTTTGGATTATATCAAGAAGCCATACATATAGCTTGATGAAACACCTAAAATAACCACAACACTTTCAAACTGCTCTTATCTAATATAATAACCTAAGGCTACTTAAATTCTACCCCGGAATCTACTAGGAATTCATAAAGAAAACTAAAATACATTTAGATAAATCAAAGGCTCCTAATTACATAAAACTAACATCCTATATTTGTCAACTTCTGAGTCCAAATCACAATCCACCGTCTTACATGCTCGATTGAGTAGTGAAATTAGTTTATTTGAGCTAGTAGATGACAACTGATTAGGAATCTCAGTATTTGAAGAAAACAACAATGACTATGCTTTGAACTTGAGAACAAACATAGAACAACATTTCTGATCAAAAACAGCAAACCCCCCTTCACTTACAAGTTGAAGAACCATTGAGATACTCATATGAAGGTGCTCCCAAGTAGAAAGGTTGTCTCCTGTCCATGTTGCAGCATACCTCTGGCTACCTATAAAACCAGCTCTGGTTAAAACAAAGGGACGCTTCTTTTCATTTGCCAATTTCATGCCTTCATATGTTGATCTTGCCATAAGCAATCCATAAACCTACAAGGGAAACCCAATATAAATAAACAAAAATTCTGGTTCTGATGCTGGTTCTGATGCTTATTCTAGTCTCAGCAATAGTTATAGTTTAATTTGCCAGACATCATTTCATCTCTAGATGAAAATTCTGTAAAGCAAACAAATAATTATTCTAAAAAAATATGAAGAAAAATATTAAATGTGAAGGATCAGAAAGAGCTGAAGATACTACATTGTGGTAGTGCGAGTGATTTTGACAACCTCCCAGTTCAATATCTCCATGATGAACATTGCTCTCAGGCATTGTTTGTGTTACAGTCTGAAAAGAAATATAATAGACCATGAATCCAAAAAAAGCATAAAAGGAAACTAAGAAAAAAAAGCATGCAAGGAAGTAAAAAAGAGCCCTGGGCACTACCTTAAAAACAGTTGGTTCATTCATATCATTCCATATACCATCAACACCATTAGAAACGAATTCTTTGACCAGATTAGCCCACCATGAGTGAGCTTTAGACTGCGTAAAGTCAGGGAAAACACACGGCCCAGGCCAAACATCACCTAAAAAATAAGGAGTTTGGAGTTAAAAATTTAAAAGAACAAACAGACTAATGTAAGAAGGCCGCGAGACTAGGAAACTACAAATCCATGAAATCATTACCGACAAAAGGCTTTCCATCGGCTGTTTGAATCCATATCTCTCTTTCAGAACCACTATCATAAACAAAGTACCCTTCTTCACGTTTGATCCCTGGGTCAAGCATCCAGATTGCTTTGAAACCACGGCCATGAAGTTCTTCCACTAAGGATTTTGGGTCAGGAAAATGCTCCTGTAATAAATCACAATAGTTAATTTTTCCATGCCAATAATAAAATGCCTACAGGACATCCAATTAAAAATGAGTTATGGTCTGTTTATAATACATCATGAGTTTTACCAAGCATGTAACCTGGATATGAAACCATTTAGAAGTGGCAATACAAATTGGATAGCTTAAGAAGTTAAAACCTAGCTTTATCTTCTACTTATATAACCAAAAATGTAAATAATTTGAAAGAAAAATAATCTCCCCCCCCCGGCGCCCTCCCAATACCTTCTTGAAAGTATTTAATAAAGAAGAAATAATCATACAAAGCAATGAAACTTTGATCTATACCAAATATGTTAATAGGCACTAAGCTGTGCCAAAGATAGCTAGATATAAGGGAATGAAAGGATAAAAAGAAGATCATTGTTGGTACAAAATGGTAATGGCTGAATGAGAATGAAGGATGCCAAGGAATTTATGGCACAATGAATATGTATGCAGAAAGAATGTCCAAGGAGCACATTCCAGGTCAAAAAAGAAACAACAGATCCATCAATGTGAAGACAGAATTTATGGCACAACTAATATGTTTACAGTGAGCTTGTCCAAGAAGAAGATAAGAACATGCCTGGTCAAAAGTGAAACAACGAAATCCATCCATGTAGTCTATATCCATCCATATAACATCACAAGGTATACCTTTCTCTCGGAATTTCCTCGCAATCTGCATATGTGAATGGATAAGTGCAACTACAGGGAACAAATACTAGAGATTAGAGCAACTATCAAAAACAATAGAAACATCATTACAATATTACTTTTGTAATCCAGAAAGAAAATACAAAGGAAAAAACAAATTTAGCTTTTACTAGAACGATGTGTCAGAGTCATCTTTTACTCAAAAAACTAGAAAGCAAAAGCATAAGCAAATTATTAAGAACTATACAATTTGAAAAGTGTAGAAGAAATCAATCTAATTCTTCATGTATAGAAAAACTGATACAAGGGCTTTCTTATAGACATACACTCTTGGACCCCAAAGACTTCTACTTCAATACTACTCCCTAATATCTCTCCTAATTTGTAGGAAGAGATCAGATTACAAAATACAATAAAATAGAAAATGAGAAACTGATAATACACATGGATAAATACTAAGAGAAGATAGAGATAAAAGTCTCTCTTTGACAAGACTCTCAGGAATCTGCTATCGCTAACACTCCCCCTCAAGCTGGGGAATGTATATCACCCATCCCTAGCTTGGATACTAGGTCCTCAAACTGTGCGGTAGGCAATCATTTTGTTAGAATATCAACCACATGACACGTTGATGGCACATATGAGATATTGAGGAGACCTGAATCAAGCGTTTCTTTGAGGAAATGACGATCAATCTCAATATGTTTTATCCAGTCATGTTGGACCGGATTATGAGCTATACTGATCGCTAATTGGTTATCACATAGCAACTTAATGGGTCTCTGTACTGGAATTTTTAGATCTTCTAGTACTATTTGCAACCATAGAAGTTCGCATACTCCTAAAGCCATAGCTCGAAACTCAGATTCTGCACTTGATCTTGCTACAACTCCTTGCTTCTCCAAGATACCAGATTACCCTCTAGGAACACACAATACCCAATTGTGGATCTCCTATCAACTAGAGACCCCCCATAGTCAGCATCCACATATCCTTGAATCTTTAAAACATCCCCTAGGGTAAATAAGATTCCCTTACCTGGTGTAGCTTTAAGATAATTCAAAATCCTCCTTACTTCTTGCATATGTTCTGAGGAGGGATTATGCATAAATTGACTTACAAGGCTCACTGCAAATGCTATATCAGGTCTAGTATGTGAGAGATAAATCAGCCTACCCACCAGACGTTGAAACTCCCTTTATCTATCACCTCATCTTTGGTATTTTCTTGCAACTTTAGGTTCGGATCCACTGGTATGCTAGATCCTTTTCCTCCTAGAAGCCCTGTTTCTGTAAGTAAGTCCATAATATACTTTTTTTATGACAAGAATATGCCATTTTTTGAGTATACAACCTCAATGCCAAAGAAATATTTCAGCATCCCAAATTCTTTAATTTCAAATTCTTTAGCCAAGTTTTGCTTTAAAATTACCTGTTCAGCAGTATCATTACCAGTAACCACAATATCATCCACATATACAAGTAAAGCTGTCATCAGATCACCATGATGCTTGATAAAGAGAGTATGATCCCCCCTGCTTTGATGATATCCCATAGATAGCATAGCTTTAGAAAACCGGTCGAACCAAGCACGTGGAGATTGCTTGAGCCCATAGAGGGCCTTTTTAAGTCTACATACTCTTCCTCCCCCTTCTTGGTGAAAACCAGGAGGTAGTTCTATAAATATCTCCTCCTCTAAATCCCCATGCAAGAATGCATTTTTCACATCAAATTGCTGGAGTTGCCACCCATGTATTGCTACTAATGAAATAAGAACCCGAACAGAAGTCATCTTTGCAACCAGGGCAAAAGTTTCAAGATAATCAATGCCATAAGATTGGATGTAGCACTTGGCAACCAACCTTGCCTTGTACAGGTCAAAAGTACCATCAGCTTTGAATTTCACATTAAATATCCACTGGCAGCCAACCAGCTTAATACCTTTGGGTTTGGCCACGAGATCCCAAGTATGATTTTTGTTAAGTGCCCACACTCTAGCATAGCTTCTTTCCACTTAGGGTTCTTTAGAGCTTCTTCTACTGATGTTGGGATAACAATAGCATCCAATCAAGAGAGAAATCCTCGGTGGCTAGATGATAGGCGATGATAGGATAAATAATTGGACATGGGATGTTGAGTACAAGATCTAATTCCCTTTCGGAGAGCAATGGGGAGATCAAGGTCAGTAGGTTCGAGGCATGGACTGCACTCTGTCGGAGCATCATCTTCACTTGATGTAGGTTCCAGGGCTGGACAAGGGACTGATGATTCGATAGGCTGCTAAGTAGAGATGTGCTGTCATTTTTTGTAAACAAATGGAGAACCCTTGTACCGAATTGGAGATGGCTAGGAAATGACATGGGCTGGTTGATGGTCACCGCTAGATATTGGGAATAGAGGCTGGTTCATGATGGAAGGGCAGTGAAGGTCCAAAGGGCTGGTTTCTACCAAGGGAACAGAAGTTTTAGAGGCTGGATTTTCGCTGAAATTAGGCTCCCCCTAACTGCTGGTTTGAAGAGGGGCAAAGTATGACTCATTTTCATGGAATGTAACATCCTTAGACACATAGAACTTCCTTAGGGTAGGACAGTAGCATTTGTAACCCTTTTAAGTAGGAGAATAGCTGAGGAAGACACAACTATGAGCCCTTGGATCAAACTTGTCCCGGTGGTTTTTAGGAATGTGAACAAAACACACACTCCCAAAGACTTTAAGTAGCAGTTGAGAATGCAAAGAACAATCAGGATAGAAGGAGGCTAATTTTTGGAGAGGACTTTGATGTTTTAGGACCCTAGATGGCACTCTATTTATCACATAAGTTGCTGTTAGCACAGCCTCCCCCCAAAACTATTTTGGAACTTGATGATGGTGAAAAAGAGTGCTGGTGACATTGAGAAGGTGTCTCATCCTTTTCTCGGCCACTCCATTTTGTTGGGGGGTGTCCACACAAGATGATTCGTGAATAATGCCTTCTTTTTGGAAAAATAGATGCGAGGGATTGTTAAAATAATCCTTTGCATTATCAGTTCGGAATTGTTGAATTGATGTGCCAAATTGAGTGAGAATCATTTTGCAGAAGTGTTGTAAAGTAGACCCAATGGCAAATTTGTATTTTAAAAGGTACACCCAACACATTCTAGTGCAATCATCAATGAAGGTGATGAACCACCTAGCTCCCAAATAGTTTGAAATTTTAAATGGTCCCCAAACATTCGAATGGACTAAGAAGAATGGTTTAGAAGATAATTTATTGCTAATAGGATGAGTCACTCGATGGTGCTTCGCCATGACACACACATCACATTGAAAATCACTAGGCTCTAGGTTTCTAAACAAACCAGGGAACATGTTCTTTAATAAAATGAAAGGAGGATGGCCTAATCTAAGATGGTAGAGCCAAATTGAGGAGAAATCAGTAGAGGTTTCAGTGGAATATGCCATCCCAGGCCTTCTTCTTTTTGTGTTAGGATTCTCCCCTTGCAAAATGTACAGCCCATTACACTTTTTAGCCACACCAATCATCTTCCCCGTGCCCTTGGCCTGAAACTTGCACAAATGAGAAGAAAAAATAGTATAGCAGTTTAGATCTTTGGTTAATTGATGAATAGAAATCAGATTGGAAGTCAAATTTGGGACATAAAGTGTTAAGAGTTATGCCCCACAAGCCAATTATATTTACATGTAATTGATCATACTTTACATTTTGATTCTTTATCTTCAATCAATTGCTATTGCAAGACATTATGTTTTTATTTGTCATTGATGGTTGTCATCATTATTTATTGTAATCCATACTTGACAAAGTCCATAGATCAAATAGGCTCATAGAATATAGTTGTGCATAGAGATGACGATCATGAAACATATTCCTTTCAAACCTTGATCTTAAATGTTCCTAGTCATAGAGTTATTAGGATTGAACACTAATAACTCGGATAGACTAGCACATATGATGCATGCTCAATTAGGAGAATGTCTCGTTTCATGGACATTGGTGTGAGGACATTAATGCATATAGGTGGGTGCTTATTATAAGAATAAGTACACTGAACTGACCCGCTACAGAATTCCTAATGATTATTATTTAATGTCGAATTGGAACTCCTGTGTTGCAATAGTGCAGATTGATTCTTAGACTTTAGACATCATGGTAGTCTTATATTTGACTGGTTACGCTTTGGTTCTTTTTGGATTCTAATGGAATCATTAACAAATTATCACTGGGCATAACTTATCACATATGAAAGCTTGTGAATGTCGAAATAGGATTCATCACTTATCGATAAGATGAGTAGATGTCCTATGTATTCCGATGATTTTATGACTGAGGAAATTCTTGGCCAAGGTAAGGTGGAAGTCAAAAGGTGTTTTGATTTCACTTATCAAGTCATAAATCTAAAATGGATACATGGTTATTGAATGATTAGAGTTTCGTCATAAAACCATATCCTAAATTCAATCGGGACATAGATTGATAAAAGGATTTTACTGCATGATAATTGCAATTGAAAAGGTTTGTGTTTTTTCATCGTTGGCTAGGTATTCATGGCATGTTGCTAGACGTTAACCATGATATGTAGGGTTTTAGAATTAATTTGATTAATTCTAAAACTATTAATTAAAGAGTTTAATTAAGAAGCTCATGAGATGGGTTAAATAAAAGGCCCATGAGCTTAATTAAATAGTTTAATTAATCTAATAAGTTGGGTCTTCATATAACCCAATAGAATTGGCCCTACATCTAGCCTAATGGTAGACCTAAGGGGTCACACACTTAGGTCGAGCCCGTTCCACAATTTAAAAGAGAGAGTCGGCCTAATGTGATTAAGGGCCGGGTCTAAATTGTTTAGGGTTTTTTCAAGGCACGTTTTGGGTTTTTTAACTCTATTTATATGCCACTTAAGAAGATGGAAAAAAAGAAGAAAATTTCGGATCTCTCAAGAGGCGCCTAGGGTTGCTAGCACTACTCGAGGCGTTCGTGGAAAGGGTCAATCGTGTGGACCGACTTGGAGGAGCTCACACTTGCGTCTCTACGGATCATAATCGGGCAGAATCGAAGCTTCACGGTCGCTAGTTTCCTAACATAAAGAGCATGACTGAGGGTTAAAGAAGGGCTGATGTGAATGGTACATGTTCCGGTAATAGGGACTGATACACCATTTGCAATGGTGATTTGTTTGGCGGAGGTAAGGAGCTCATAGGTCTCAAAAAAATAGGGATTAGGTGTCATGTGATCCATGGCTCCCGAATCAAGGATCCACATGTTATCCTTATCAATTTTCGAAGCTGAAAAAGAACAATTGGTTAGAGATATACCTTGCTGATCAGTGGAGCATGAAGCTCCATCTTGGAAGGTTCTTAGGAAGGCTTTTAGTTTGCTGAGTTCTTCAGCATTTAACAGCTTTAGATCAGCCTCTGTTGGCTCTTCTTTTTCACCCTTTTCTTCCGGATCCTTGCTTGAGAGATAACTTTGAGATCTCATATTCTTGAATCCTCCAATCTTCTTCAACACAGCCTCCTTTCCATGTAATTTAAAACAAGTTTCCCTGGTATGCCGGGGCTTCTTGCAATGAGTACACCATTGTCCTTCTCGACTTGTATTCCTTGTTTGGGTGACTGATCTCCCAAACCTCATCCCATCTCCCTCTTTGTTTTTGATAAAGAGGGCTGATCCTTCAGGACTATAATCAGTAAGCATCGCACTTCTTCTATTCTCCTCAATGCGAACGATGGCAAAAACCTCATTTAGGCTAGGAAGTTTGTCCTTACCTAGGACTTGTACACGAACTTGATCAAACTCTTGATTCAAGCCGGCTAGGAATTCTACAATTCGATCTCTCTCCACAATCTGATGAAGGGCAGCAACATCTGTTTTGCACACCATTTTAATTGCTTGATACTGATCGAGTTCCAGCTATAAGCCCCTCATTTGGTTGTAGTATTCGGTCACTGTTAGCGGCCCTTGTTTAGTGGAGTTGATCTTTGTTTTTACCTCAAAGATCACTGATGCATCTCTAACCTTGGAGAAGGTTTGTTGGACAGTTTCCCACACTTCCTTGGCTGTGTTTAGGAACATGTAGTTCCTACTTATGTCTGGCTGCATTGTACTCCACAGCCATGACATAATTCTTGAGTCTTCCACATCCCATGCTATGAAGGATGGGACTTCTTCTTTTGGTGGATTTGTTGCCAAGTGACTTCCTTTGCTTTGGCCCTTGAGGAAAGTTCTGACCAGTTGAGTCCATTGAAGATAATTCCTACCATCTAATCGATAAGATTGATGAAGAGTTGGCAATTCAGCAGCCATATGAGTAGAGTCTACCAGATTTAGATCTCCAGTTATGCTAGGAGAAGGAATGGAGGATGGCAATGAATATACAGTTTGAAAGGCAAAATTTAGGATGCAAGTACATAAATATTGTGAAAGAGAGAATTAGCACTTGGTACAAATTAACAACCTCACGAACACGTGTATCAGAGTCATAGCTCCAACGACATTGCTGATAGCCCAGCGACCACTTAGGAGGCATAAAAACAGTACCTGCTAAGAAAATTACCAGTTACTGGTCACAATAGATGAAACTTATTAACCAAAAGAGGGAGACAAGGGCAACCACAACAAATAAATTAACATCTGTAACATCAACTAAATATCAGATAGCTCTGTTACAGAACAAATGTAAAGAATATGAATTACATCAACAATTACTTCATTTCAGTATGGAGCACTAAATTTAGTGACACGTGTATGACATGAATGGTGATCTATGTTCCAAGTAAATTATGCATGCACATCTCACTTTGGAAATGACAACGAAGGTACCGGGTAGCTTCACCTTTATGTATTGATTGCATACCTAGATTCCAAGAATCAGATAAATACGAAAACATGCACCCTAAACCTCCTACTTTTGCAACCTAAACTAGTAGAGTGCAAATCTTTATCAATCTTTTGCTATCAATTTGATCCAATTATAGCAATCCAATAGGACAAAAACCACACGGGAAAAGCACTTTAGGAAACTGTTGAGGAGGAATTCACAATGGCAAGAGGATAAGAAGATAGATTCCAAATGCAGATAAAAATGACCAGTCTGAATAAGAGAAGATAAAGCCCCAGCTGTTTCATAAGAAATAGGAAGAGATGAAGCTCAAGTTATTCCTAAGAAGTAGGAGAAAAATCCTCCCCTTATCTGTTGTTGTGTTTGTATTTTAATTCCCTAAAATTTAGATAGAATATAAGTAGAATTGTTGTATATATAGCATCTTGTAACCGAGAATTAGAGTGTAGCAGTTGGTATTTTTTCAATCCTATTACTTAGAGGATATCAATCCCAAAGTTCTCTAAATTTGTTCATGGTATCAAAGCCTGGTTTTCGGTGATCTTTATATCCTCTTTTTCACACCAACTGCTCCAAGATGGCTAGTTCTTCACCGACTAGTGAATCCTCAACTATCAGCCCTACTACCTCTCAATCTATAGCCCCAACTTCTGCCCCTATTTTATTAGATCACCATACCCTTCAAATCACTCAACATAAACTCAATGGGACCAATTTTTAGGAATGGCCTCAATCAGTCATGTTGGTTATGAAAGGCAAAGGAAAAGTGGGATACCTAATGGGGAGAGTTTCAAAGCCAGATCCTGAAGCTGCCAATTATGAAGCATGGGATTCTGAAAACTCCATAGTGATGGATTTGCTTATCAATTCCATGGAGCCGAAGATAGGGAGGACCTATCTGTTCTATAAAACAACAAAAAAAGTATGGGATGCAGTCCAAAGTCTTTACTCAGACATGGAGAATACAACACAGTGTTTTGAAGTTCAATCAGTCCTAAGGACCACTCGCCAAGGTAACAATTCAGTGACTGATTACTATAATGTACTATCTGAATTATGGCAAGAGATGGATTTGTTTTATGATATTAGTTGGGAGTGTACAAAGAATGGGGTGAAATATTCTAAAATAATATAAAAAGAGAGGGTCTTTGATTTCTTACATGGGCTCAACTCTGACTTAGATGAAGTCAAAGGAAGGCTGTTAGGAACAAAACTCTTTCCATCTATCAAGGAGGTTTTTGCTGAAGTTCGGAAGGAAGAAAGCCGAAAGAAGGTCATTCTCCATGCATCACCCGAAATTAATAATTAGAGTGGCTCAACCCTTGCTGTTTCTAAACCAAAAACAGCAACCACTCGTGGGGAATTTCAGAAAGAAAGGTAATGGTGTGATCATTGCCAAAAGCCCTATCATACCAAGGAAACTTGCTGGAAAATACATGGGAAACCAAGTAATTGGAAAGGGAAAGGTCAAAAAAAGCAGCAAACAGACTATGCAGTGGATGCTGAAGAAGGTAAATGTCATGACCACGAGGATCCCCAAGGATAGAGTAGGAAATATGAGTATTTAGCTTGCATGCCTTACTATACTTTGTAATTTCCTTTCTTTCTTTCTGTTATAGTGTTTTGTCCTATTCTATAGGCAATTAGACTAGTTGTTATAGTGCACATGGGAGTATGTGGGAGGCTGTTAGGCTATATATAAGCCTTAGCTAAGGGTGGATGGATTTTCATGCATGAATTGATTAATGAATTCCCAATATCTCTCTGTACAATTTCTTTCTTTCCCTCCCTTTCTCCCTCTCTCTCGTTCAGCACTATTCCATTCCTTCTCTCCCTAATTCTCTGCAATCTTCCCCTTCATTTCTTCTCTGTTTCTTCCCTAAATTCCTTTCAATTACTTCTAAGACCTTAGCTAAAACCTAGGGTCATGACAAATGGTATCAGAGTAGTCCATCCTTGGATGTGGTTTGGATTCGGGTTCCGACGATGATTATCAGTGAGTTTCGACGGTGATTATAGGCTACTAATCTCCAATCGAAGGAGAGTTAAGTAGTTTCAACTCGAAACTGTACGTGGATTCCGTTTGAAGGGACGGATTCCTCCGACTTCTTTGCTAGTGAGTTCCAACACCCTAGGCTGCTAATTTCCAAGTCAAAAGGCGTTTGAGGCAAGAATATGAGGCTTGGCAGCAGGCGAGCCAGGAAGTCGTGACTGGTGTAGGAATTCCAAGAGATTGTGGTTGTGTAGCGGGGTTCGGCTCGAAGGCAACGAAGGGAGGGTGGTCTACGACCATTGAAGTGCGACTGTTGAGGCGAGTGTGAGTCCATCGAAGGTGATCCAGTAATAGATTCAGAATGGGCGAGGCAAGATGTTGACGAATGACAGCGAATTTTAATAAATCTTGCTCGGAATTGGCGTGCTAAGGAGAGGCCAACGGTGATATCGAGTGGAATTTGAAGTCCAAATCAGAGTAGCGCAGCAGGTATGGGAAGCTGAGGTACAAGCGATCACGGCTTGTGATCTAGAAGAGTTGTTCGACTTTTCTTGGAAGCGAGCAGAAGGTTGACGCTCAACCGCGAATCGCAGTAAGTTTGTTCGAAGTGGATGGGCGAAACAACTTAAGTGGAATTGGAAGCCAAGTCGTAAGCTACTACAACCATCGAATTCTTAATTCTGTAGAATTTCGTTGGTTGCATCACAGTCGCTCAAGGAAGGCGAGCAACCCAGATGATTCCAGTGGGGAAACTTCAACAATCTGGCAGAATTGATTCCGACGCACAAGAGGAAATGAATATGGCGCACAAGGAGGTGAGGTCGGCTGATGTTTGAGGCTTGGAATTGGAAGAAGACTTGGCCAGTTGATTCCGACGCAAGGAGCTTGACTCTCGAAATTTGAAGGCGATTATGGAAACCAGGATCAATAGGCGATCTAGATCAGTTCCGTGACTCCGACAATCTAGGTTGTGAAGGTGACCATTGTAGCAATTGATTCACACTTCGGATGGAGATCTAGGGAACTCTAGAAGGCCGATCAAATTGTTGTAAGTGTGCGATTTCTTCTGCTGCTAAAATAAACTTACCTTAAAGCATAACAGTGGCTGCAATTTGCCACTTATTGGATCAATTTTAGAGGTGATTGGGTGAGGCAATTACAAAAGGGAAGCGTGGGGATTTAGGATGGACAACACTTTGATTTCTTAGCCTGTGGCTTGTCCAATTCGTGAAATTTCTACCATGACGAGCAAAGCTTGCATGAGACCGTGGGAGCCTAACTTGCAGCAGAAGGATGTTACATGTTCTACTGGAGATAGACATCAGGGGAAGTTTGGCCAAAAGCCTTATGGGAAAAGAAGTTGGAGATGGGGATCATCCAATTGGACAAAGGAACAAGAAGTGTGGTACATGATTCGAGCAAGGAATTCGGGCAGATGCTACACGAACAATTGCAAGAGTTTGCAATGATACTTACTAAGAAGTATCATGACAACTTCCCTGCAGAATTCTTTGAGGATTATCATGGAAATTTTAATAAAAAGTACTTCCATAAAACGGAGCAGCCGAAGGAGAAGTCAAGATTATGGAAGAGTGATTCATTGCTTGCTTTAGATTTTGGGTTGAAAAGGAAGTATGCTGATTTCAGCAGCAATAACAAGAAGGACAACTACAATATTAGAAATGGTATGGGTGGTGAATGGCATTATCCAAAGGGAATCAGTAACAATCAAGCAGATAGGACAGTAGATACAAAGGTACCATCAAATATTTTTGAAAAAGAAGTTCATATAGAGGAAAAATCCAGCATACACAAAGAAGAAGAGATTGCTGGACTGCCGACATGGAAATAGGAAATTTTGATAGAAAAAGTAGTTAAGGTTCTTTTGAAGCCAATGGTAGCTGGGGAAAAACTAAAGGAGGTAGCTGAAGAAGTCAAAGGTGTTATCGAAGAGAATAAAACTCCCGCTGCTCTGCTGTTTTTTACTTCCACTAGCAATTCTAAGTTGTTGTCTACCGCATTGAGGGATGAATCGTTGGCTGGAATAGAAGTTACAGTAGCTCCTAATGCCAATGCTCACAAACAGCCTTGGTATGAGTATCCAAGGCAAGTCTACAATCCTCCATTGCTGCATTTTGAGGATGTTGTTGATATTTTTGCAACAAAGCATGGCTGTGGGTTGAAAGGTAAGACAATAACTACAACTATGGATGTAGATCTGCCACCCTTGCTTGTATGGGACAATAATGAACTACTAATGAAGGTCATAGACACAGATAATCTTTACGTTGGACTCCAAGGTTCAGCTACTAAGTATGTTTGTCCGAAAGTTGTTGATTATGTTCATAGATGGGAGACCAAGCTTAATTGGATAACTATTATCAGGAGTGGTTGTTTTGGGCTTGAACTCGATGAAGTTTTCCCTATGGAAGTTTTGAGTTAGCTTAGGCTTGGAATTGATCTTCGAAACCTAAGAATGAAGATGAAGAGGCCTAAAAGGAGAAAGAAGGAAAGAGGAATAAAACAGATTGAGAGAGTTGGTATTAGGTAAGAGCAGTGACCAATTGCTAAAGTTCTTGGGGACAAGAACTTTCTCAAGGAGGGGGGAATTGTCATGACCCTGAGGATTCCCAAGGATAGAGTAGGAAATATGAGTATTTAGCTTGCATGCATTACTATACTTTGTAATTTCCTTTCTTTCTTTCTGTTATAGTGTTTTGTCCTATTCTATAGGCAGTTAAACTAGTTGTTATAGTGCACATGGGAGTATGTGGGAGGCTGTTAGGCTATATATAAGCCTCAGCTGAGATTGGATGGATTTTCATGCATGAATTGATTAATGAAATTCCAATATCTCTCTCTACAATTTCTCTCTCTTTCCCTCCCTCTCTCTCGTTCAGCACTGTTCCATTCCTTCTTTCTCTAATTCTCTACAATCTCCCCCTTCATTTCTTCTCTGTTTCTTCCCCAAATTCCTTTCAATTACTTCTAAGACCCTAGCTAAACCCTAGGGTCATGACAGTAAAATTGCAAATTTTTCAGTTTCCCTAGATCAATTGGAGTTTTTACAATAGATTTTGAACCAAACAAGGGTTGCAAAATCATCAGATTCTGTAGAAGTTCCTAATCCAACAGCTTCCCATGTGAAACAAGGTAATTTTCATAATTGTTACCTCTCTAAATTGCTGAATATGAATTATTGGATAGTAGATACCAGGGCTTTTGACCATACGCCCGGATATTCATATGAAATGGTTGTGTTACACTGTTGTCTCGAGTATAGGATAAAGTCATTTCTAGAAGATCAATGAAGACAGTGCACAAAAGTGGCTACTGAAGATTTAGATAGGAAATTATATCCCATGTGAAATTAGCGAAAGTTATGGGGTTAAACTGTAATTATCTAAAGTATTCATTGGGATGTCTGCCCTATTATATAAATAAAGGGAAAGGGGTAGTCGGGTGAGAAGAAGTGATTCTCATTCTGATATTGTGCGAGTGCAGTGTGTGAGAGGAAAAGCCTATCAAGAAAGCTCTTTGTAATCTCCAAGAAAGATTGTACTCGGGTGGAATAAGAGTGAGACTTCTTGTAACTATTCTACACTCGGTTTCTAGTGGAATTGCTCTTGGACTAAGATTGGATGCAGGGTTGCTTTTCAGGCAATCCAAACCAGGATATATCACGTGACTCTTGTTTGTGGTTTGGTTGTTTCTTTCTCTAGTTTTTCATTCCTTTAATTTTATTCTTTTAATTACAATTGCATATTTTTGTTGTTTGGTTAGATTTCAGGTGAGGAGTGTGAGAGTTTAACACTTGTAAGCATTGTTTGAGTTATCTAAAGAGTTCCTAATCATAATAGATTGGTATCAGAGCCAAGAACTCATTCAAGAACTGCCAAGAACCCTAGAAATCAATGGTTTTACTCCTGCCATGGCGTCCACGCCTTCTGCCGCTAGATACGACACTAAGAAGTTCAATGGAACTAATGCCTTTGGGATTTGGAGAATTAAAATGAAAGCTTTGTTGGGTAATCTACGATTAGATGAAGCCTTAGAAACTGAAAAGAAGTTGCCCGAAACCATCGCTAATGAATAGAAAAAGGAAATCAGTGATCGTGGGAAAGAAATAAACAAGAAAGCTTTCAATACCCTAATCTTGAGTTTAGGAGACAAAGTCCTAAGGGAAGTGTCTAAAATGGAATCAGCAGAGGCATTATGGTCAAAGTTAGAAAGTTTTTATATGACAAATCACTTTCAAGTAGGCTATACTTGAAGGATGAGCTTTTTACATTCAAAATGCAAGAAGGGAAGAAACTTCACAGTCATATTAATGATTTCAATAAACTATGTCTTGATTTGGAAAACATAGATATAAAATATGATGAAGAAGATAAGACTCTTGTATTATTGCATTCCTTGCCTAAGTCATATGAAACCTTTGTGGATATCCTTAAACATGTAGGGATACATTGACCTTAGAGGATGTGCATTGAACTCTAAGGAGTTGCAATAGAAAGTAGAGGAAAAAACTGTTGCTAGTGATGTACTCTCGGTTGGAACTAAATCGGATAGGAATGATCCTAGGCAAAAGGGTGGGTCTAGGTCAAAATCAAGAAATGACAAGAGAATAACTAAGTGCTATTACTGCCATGAGGAAGGGCATATCAAGAAGAATTGCCCTAAGAGACAAAAAGAATTCCTAGAGAAAAACAATCCTGAAAACACCTCATCTCTATGTGAATACAACTATGATAGTGCTGATGCCCTAGTAGTATCTGAAAATGCTGATAGAAAAGCATGGATACTAGATTCGGGGTGTTCTTTCCATATGTCTCCACATAGGAAATGGTTTGTGAACTATAGAGATTTGGTAGGTGGTAAGGTGTCATTAGGCAACAACCCAAGAGTATAGGACCAAGGGTATTGGAGATGTAAGATTAAAGTTGCATGATGGATCGATTAAAAACTTAAAATCTGTAAGATATGTCCCAAGTTTGAAAAGAAATCTAATTTCCCTAGGTGAGTTAGATAGAATTGGTTTCTCCTATAAAGGAGATAATGGAGCCCTAAAAGTTGCTAAAGGATCCCTAATAGTGATGAAAGCAGTCCTCAACAATGGTATTTATGTGATGCAAGCTTACACTTTGTGTGGAGAAGCTGCAGCCACTAAAGAGAAAGCCTATGATAAGTATAGGCCATGGCATTTGAGGATGGCTCACAATAGTGAGCAAGGACAAAAGGAAGTATCTAAGAAAGGGATATTAGGAGAGGGAAAAGTTGCAGATGTGGAAAAGAGTGAATCATGCGGATTTGGTAAAGCTACCAAAGTTAAATTCTCCAAAAAGACCTTGAATTCATCTATAGCCCCATTAGAGGTCATTCATTAGGATCTATGTGGCCCTATCCAAACCTTGTCTCATGGTGGAGCTAGGTTATTCGTGCCTATTAGAGATGAAGTTTTCCTAAGAAATCCCAAACAAACATGAGCTAGCTGGAAGGTTGTCTCTGGTGTGAAGGGTTATGAGTAGTGGAGTTTGGAATTAGGTATGCCTAGGTCTATTATAGCTAGGGAACATACCTAAAATGAAAATTCCACATGAAAGACATAAAATTAGACAATTATAATGTCAAGGAAGGTAATCTAGAAGGCTGTGTAATATAAACAGCAAGCAGAATTTCTTGAAAATGTCTTAAATAGCCCCATGAACCAGGACTTAGCAGTAGATAATCTGGAAAATGATGTAGACAGCTCCATTGATCAAAATCCAGGTTAGAAAAGGGAAAGGGAAGTAGGATCATCTAGTATAGCAGTGAGCAAGGGAATGGAAGGTATAATGTTGCATAGGATAAGTAAAAGAAGGAATATAATGCCACCAGAGAGGTATGGAGTTATGGCCTAAGATTCCTATGCACTGTTAAGTGCTATAGAAGAGGCTAGTGAGGAACCTATTTCGTATGAAGAGGAAATGCACTCAAAAGACTCCAAATAAATGGCTGGTTGCCATGAAATGAGAAATGGAGCTGCTTTGGACTTTAGTGGATGAACCCTTAGGATGAAGGGCTATTTGAGATTAAGATAGGTGCTGGAAATGAGAAAAGCCTAGGTAAAAGACTAGGCTAGTGGCTATTAAGCTAGGACAGCACATTAAGACTTAATTCTTGTTTAAATGGTGTCACTAACAGCCTTTCTCCATGAAGGTTTAAAAGGAAATGATCTCATAGAATAGCCCAAGGGATTTGAGATTAGAGAGAAAGGTAAGCAAGTATGATTGCTTAGAAGGTCTCCCAATGAATTAAGTCAATCCCAAGCCATTGGTATGAGAAATGTGATTCTCTTATGATAGTCCAAGGGTTTAAAATGGGTGCATTTGGTAGCTGTGATTATTTCAAAGATATGCCTAATGAGATATAAATGTATCATCTCGGGTAATCAGTTATAGAGATCCTCATGTTAAAAGCTGAGATTTAGGTCAGCAGTTGAAGTGTAGGACCTAGGAGAAGCTGGGAAAATATTAGGCATAGAAGTAAAGTGAAATAGACAGCGTAAGGAAGCCTAGGTTATCCAAAAGACGTACCTTTGTAAGCTGGTAAAGTAAATAAGAGAGATAAGCAGTCCTCTAATAATGAAGCAAACATAAGAGAAATGAGTAAGGTTCCTACTCAAATGCAGTGGCAAAGCCTAAAGGCTGGAATTGGCTTGCTATGAATGAGTATAGCAGATTTAAGGCCAATCCGGGTAAGGTTCACTGGGATGCTGTGAAATTGGACACCTTGATATGTAAAGTTAACATCGGATATGGATTTGGTTTATGGTGCAGCAAGTCTAGAAGAAGAACCATGCATTTAGGGTCTATTGGCTGCTGATTATACAGCAGAACTCCTGGGAGGAATGCTAAGGTTGAGTTGAGATGGAATAGCCAATGTACAATCCACTTGACTAAGATTGTCCCACCACGAAAAGGATCAATCATATTGATGTTAGGAATTTCTTCATTAAGAGAATCCTTGAGGAGGAGGAATTAATCCTAAATAAAAGGTTGCAGGTATATACAATGCAACTGAAATGTTGTCCAAGGTTGTTCCATCGATAAAAGGGTAAATTATATGAAATCCCCTTACACTTAGGGTCATGTGCAACTTACCCCCCTGTGCTTTCAATTGCATCAAAAAACCCCTTGCACTTTCAAAATATTGCAATTAGCCATAATTTGTTGTTATTTTACATAATTTTGTATAATAATCTACATACAAAATATATAATTCTACATATATAATTTCAATATATCAAAAAAATACAAAATTTTGCATTAATCAACCAATAAATTGCATAAAATAATGTAAAAAAATAACAAATTATGGCTGATTGCAACATTTTGAAAGTGCAAGGGGGTTTTTTGATGCAATCGAAAGCAAAGGTTGGTAAGTTGCACATGACCCTAAGTGCAGGGGGGTTTCATATAATTTACCCTTGATAAAATTTGCAGCATTGTTTTAAATATTCTTAATGTTTGTTGTGTTTGGGTGATCAGATTTGTGTAGCAGTCCAAATGAGAGCAGTTTCAGTTCATCTGTTGGAAGGCCCAAGGCTTTGATGGATGAAGAATGGATCTATACTCGACAATGGTGGAGAATTGTTATGTTGTTGTCTTGAGTATAGGAAACTGTATCTCATGTGAAATTAGCGAAAGTTATGGGGTTAAACTGTAATTATCTAAAGTCTTCATTGGGATGTTTGCCCTATTCTATAAATAGAGGGAAAGGGGTAGCCGGGTGAGAAGAAGTGATTCTCATTCTGATATTGTGCGAGTGCAGTGTGTGAGAGGAAAGGTTAGAAAGCTCTTTGTAATCTCCAAGAAAGATTATACTCCAGTGGAATAAGAGTGAGGGACTTCTTGTAATTGTTCCACACTCGGTTTCTAGTGGAATTGCCGTTGGAGTAAGGCTGGATGTAGGGTTGCTTTTCATGCAATCTGAACCAGGATATATCACGCACCTCTTGTTTGTGGTTTGGTTGTTTCTTTCTTTGATTTTTCATTCCTTTAATTATGTTCTTTTAGTTACAGTTGCATATTTCTGTTGTTTGGTTAGATTTCGAGTGAGGAGAGGAGTGTGAGAGTTTAGCACTTGTAAGCATTGTTTGAGTTATCTAAAGAGCTCCTAATCATCACAGGCTAATTACAAATAGTGTGAGAAAAATATAAAGGTAACTATGGCAGATGGTACAATATCCTATGCTGAAGGGAAAGGTTCGGTATATTTAGGTGATTTATTGTTGAAATCAATCCTATATGTGCCTACATTATGATGTAATCTCTTGTCCATTAGCAAAATTACTAAAGAAGTGAATTGCAAAGTAATTTTCTCTCAAACTCATTGTGTATTTTAGGACTTAATTATAGGGAGGATGATTGACAATGCTGAGGAGAAAGAAGGCCTATACTATGTGAAATGAGTTGTTGGTGATTCTAGGTTTCCTCAGTTACATAATTCTTTTTTATCTTTTGTTGTTTTAGATTCTAACATCTATTTGTGGCACAAATGATTAGGCCATCCAAACTTTAGATATCTAAAAATTTTGTATCCTCGTTTGTTTGGCAATAAAATGAGTGAATCTTTTAGGTGTGAACAGTGCATTCTTGCTAAGAAAACAAAATTGTTCATCCTTTTCATTCTTATTAACTTACCAAACCATTCTACCTGATACATAGTGATGTATGGGGACTAAAAAAAATCCCAAATCTAACATACACCCGTTGGTTTGTCACATTAATAGATGATCATACCAGGGTGTGTTGGGTGTTGTCATGTCCCTAAGAGTAATGAAAGGTTAATATTGTACTAGAGATATAATAAAGGGGTAATCTTATAATAGGTTTATAATAATTGTTAAGATATATTTTAGCAAGTGGTTAGAAGCACATGGGAGCATGTGCTAGGCTGTTAGAAGGCAAATATGCCTATATAAGGTTGTTGTAATGGGTTTGTTTCTTTATCCAGGAATTAATGAGTTGAAATCTGATTTCTCCTCCTCCGAATTCTCTCCCTTTCTTGATCTTCATCTCCTTCTTTTCTGTTCTTCTAATCCCCCTAACACTTCTTCTAATTTCCCCCTCATTCTTTCAAATCTCCCCTTAATTTCCTTCTATTCTTGGCCTTAGTTGAATCGGATTCTTCTGATTCCCAAACTAATCCTAGGTTAAGCCCTACGTTCATGACAAATTGGTATAGAGGCAATCGTTTCTCGACTGTGAGTTCTGAAATTCAGTAGTTGTTCGATCAGATTTGAAGTAAGCAAGCCAGATTCGAAGCAGAGCATCGTTCCTTGGTGTTAATGTCTGACGGCTATCAATAACTCCTCTGTGATTGATTTCCGACGATCAAGGTTGCGATTTTTGGCGACCCAAGCTAGTTCAAGGAGCTACCATCTACCAGTGGTCCTCGGCTAGTCGTTAAGGTTGCAGTGAGTAAGTAGTCGATTCTTCGGGTTGATCAGAAATTATAGTCGAATCGAACTATAAGATTTCCAACCATAAAATCCATTGCAACTAGATCTTCAAAACGCCGAGCACCTCTAGATTCGATTCTTGAAAGGTGGAATAGGCCAGTGATTCTTGGTTGTGATTCAGTCATTCCGATCTGAGCCATCAGGATCGTAACGATCGTGATCAAATAGGTGAATTGCGCTGACCCACCACGATTAGCTGGGAATTGTAGACTGTCGATCCACAACAAGTAGTGTAATCGGAGCTAATCCATTCAGGAGGCAGTGCTGGAGGCGCTTCCTAGCAACAACTCTAACCGCCAATTCAACAGAAATTATCAAGCCGCGTGTGAAGCTGAAGTAGATTCCAGCGAATTTCATGATTACGGCAGATCCGAGTCCGAGTCCTGAAGACAAAGCCAGTGGTTGACTCGAGGTTGGAAATTCAGAGGTTGCCTAACTTTTGGAGGCGACTTAAAGGATGGGATCTATTGTTCAAATCCGACCGTAACGTATGAGGAAATTCCGGCTATCCTAGTGGTTGGACCCAAGTCACTGCACATGGGAAAGGCAAACAAACCCAGGCGGTCTTGGTTGTTATTTCCCAGCAACGGTACTCAGCTACTGCTTTGTAATTTCCGATCACTTCACGATTAGCGATTCCAGGGGTGTATTTTGGCGTGATTAAGATTCGATTTGAAGGCAATTCAGAGCCAATGGTTATCGGCTACTACATGGTGATTAGGCGAAACCTACAAGTTTATTTCGACTAAGATTTTTAGTGATTTAGAGCAGCAAAGTTGATTAATTTGATGGGGATTGAGCAGCGAATCAGTGAAAAGGAATTCCATAGGCGGTAATTCCAATCAAATTCTAGGCTAGCAATAAGGTAAACAAAGGGTAATTTCGACTTTGAATTCTGGTTAACTTTGTTTGAATTGGAGAGGCGAAGAAGAGCAGTATGTACATAGCTCCTTGGTCTTCAAAGTATGTTGATTGTGAAAAATCAACTAAGGGGAACAGTACACATAGGAGACCATTGGAGCCTCAATTGCAATAGAAGAATGCTTCATTTTCAGTTAGAATGGAGCCTCAATGACAACCAAAGAAGGCTGCATTTTTAGTTGGCAGCAACAGAGATAAGAAGCAGTGTAGCCAGAAGAATCAAAGATGGGGAAAGAAGTTTGAGAATGAGTCTAGCCAAAGGGACAAAGGAACAAGCAATGGGATTCTTGAAGAGTGCAAGGAATTTGCCTGTATGTTCCACGAGAAGTTGCAGGAGTTTGCAATGATACTGATCAAGAAGTATCATTATAACTTTCCCGCTGAATACTTCGATGATTATCGCGAGAGTTTTAACAAAGATGATTTCCTTAAAATGGAGTAGCCGAAGGAGAAATTGAGGCGAGAAGCAGATTCACAGCCTACCTCCAATGCAGAGTGGCAGAAGTATACTGGCCTAGGTGGAATGGACAAGAAAGGTGATGATAATGACAGTGCTGGCAGCAATAGTAGCATTTGTGGGGGTTTAGTATAGGGTGTGTGGTCAAAAAGGAGAATTAAAAGAACACACTGGTTTCTTTGGAAAAGAAGGTCCTGATAAGGATGTTCCAAATGAGACACATGGAAGGCCAAAACTAGAGTGGAATGATAGAGATAATAGGAGGTAGCTAAGAGTTTTTGGAGTTGGAAAAAAATTATCCGACTGAGATTGACAAGATAGAAGAAGAATTAATACATCAAAGGGCAATTACCAAAAGGTTGCAAGAGGAATGCTGGGAAGTATTTGATCAAGTGACCAACAAAACCAAGGCCAACTTGTTACCCTTGGCATCTAATGCACAGATTGAAAGCAGTGTTCTAAAATGCGCTAGGCGCTAGTCTGGAGCTAGGCTGGGGCCTAGGCGGGCTTAAAAAAACTGTTGATTTTTTTTATATTTTTCAATTTTATGATGTAACTTAATGTTATTTTTAATTAAATCATAGTTAAAAGTGGCATAAAAATATATATATCTAATATATATATATATTAGATATATATCTAACATATAAATAAAATATATATATATCTACATATAAATAGAAATAGAGAAATATATATAGCTAATATATTTAACATATAAATAAAAATATATACCTAACCTATAAATAAAAAAATTTAAATAACATAATAAACTCTAATACTAACCCCAACAGCGCGAGAGAGAGAGATCCAACAGCGACAGCGTGCGCGAGTGAGAGAGAGAGGGGGGGTCGGAAGCGGAAGCGGAAGCAGAGATGGAGCTTGACAGCGGCGGCGGCGGCGTTGACGCAGCGAGGACGAGGCAACAAGGACGGAACTTGACGGCAGTGAGTAGGTCGCGATAGAGCTTGAGGTAGCGAGGAGGTACCAACGGTGGCCTTAGGCTAAGAGGAGTATGAGAGGGCGGCAGCTGAGAGAAGTATGAGAGGGCGACGGCTGAGAGGAGTAAAAGAGGCTTCGGAATCGACGAAAGGTAAAATTTAAACACAAAAATTAGGCGTCCCAGGCGACTAGGCGCCGCCTGGGCCACCTAGGCTCCACCGCCGCCCGATTAATCGGGTTGGCGCCTAGAGGGGCCGCCTAGGCCATATTCACAGCGGCCAGGGGCCGCCTAGCGCCTCATTGGCTGATTTTTAGAACACTGACTGAAGGATTAGATAACGTGGAGGCTTCTTTGTCAAATGATAAGGGGAAGACGACACCAATAGAAGGAAGACTTGTTGATCCTAAACGATGCCACTGTGTTGCTGTCAATTTTAAAGATGATGAGAGGAGGGGAGCATATGTGGTAACCTGTCGGATGGATGAATTTCGAGATGAACATCATTTGAAGGTTTTAGGGTGGTAGGTTTCAGCTGCTACCTGCGACAAAAAATGGTTAAATTCATTTAAGACACTAGATGTGGACATATTGACGGGATTTGGCATCATATTGGATCCTCAGACTATAGGTACCAATAGTCTTAATTTGGTAGCTATTGCAAACCCAAGGCAAATGGTCTATTACTACTTGAAGAAAGATGCAGCCTTGACTGCAATAACTATTATTTTTGTTCCAGTTGATGAGAACTTAAGAACGACAAAGAAGAGACCTAGAAGTAGAAAGAAAGTGTAGGAGATAATCCTAGAATAAAATAGATAAAGCCAGATAAAGGGAAAGGAAGTCGAAGATGCAACGAAGATAAGAAGATAGAGCAGAAGATATATCCGAAAATATAGGAGTTCGAATTACTCCAAATCTGTTATTGTATTTTAATTTTAAATACCCTAATCTTTAGCTAAGAGATAAGAAGTATAGTTGTATTTAAAGTAGCCTTATATCCTAGAAGATATAGAATAGTTTATGTGCATTCGGGTTCTTTTTCAATCAGAAATCCAAGTCTGAAATTGTTCATGGTATCAGAGTTTGGTTCTCGATAATTAGCACACCAACTTTTCTCAAGATGGCTGACTCCTCAACCATAAGTGCAACCTCTAATATAGGTCCTCCTATAGCCTCTTGATCGATTCTTCCAACCCTTTTTTCTTCTTCCTCCTCGTTAGATCACCATACTCTACAAATCACACAACATAAACTTAATGGGACCAATTTTCGGGAATGGTTTCAGTTGGTTATGTTGGTGACGAAAGGCAAAGGAAAAATAGGGTATCTCACAAAAGTAATACCTCAGCCAGATCCTGAAACTATCGAGCATGAAGCATGGGATGCTGAAAACTCTATAGTGATGGCTTGGCTCATCAATTCCATGGAGCCAAAGATAGGGCGAACCTATCTATTCTACAAGACAACAAAGGATGTATGGGATGCTTTCCAGAGCCTATATTCAGACATGGAGAACACATCACAATGCTTTGAGGTGAGATCAGCTTTGAGAACCACCCGCAAGGTAACCATTTGGTGATTGAATACTATAATATTCTATCTGAATTATGGCAAGAAAAGGATCTGTTTTATGATATACAATGGGAGTGTATGAAGGATGGAGTAAAATATGCAAAGATTGTGGAGAAAGAGCGGGTATTTGATTTCCTACATGGATTAAATCCGGACTTAGATGAAGTCCGCGGAAGGCTCCTAGGGATGAAACCCTTCCCTTCCATCAAGGAGGCCTTTGCTGAGGTTAGGAGGGAGGAAAGCCGAAAAAAGGTCATGTTAAACACAACTCCTGAGGTCAATAATCAGGATGGATCAACACTTACAGCCTTGAAGCAAAGGACAACAACACCTCGAGGAGATCATACAAAAGACCGACCTTGGTGTCACTACAAAAGACCATATCATACTAAAGAAATTTGCTGGAAAATACACGGGAAGAAATCAGAATCAGAAGAGGCCACGAGTAGCTTATGCAGTGGATGTAGAAGAAGGTAAAAGTTTTACCTTAACCTCTAATCAATTGGAGGTTTTGCAGCAGTTTTTTAAACAAACAAGGATTTCAAAACCCTCCAATTCTGAGGAAGTAATGAATCCAACCACCTCCCAAGTGACACAAGGTAAGAGTTATAATTGCTATCTTTCTAAGTTACTAAATGGGACTGATTGGATTGTTGATATAGGGGCCTCCGACCATATGACTAGATCCATGAGTGGCATGGTGGATTACAAATGTTGTGAAAGGAATATAAAGGTGACTATGGCAGATGGTACAATATCATATGTTGAAGGGAAAGGTTCAGTATACTTGAATGATTTATGGCTAAAATCTATCTTATATGTGCCCTCTTTAAGAAGTAACCTGCTATCTATCAGTAAAGTCACTAAAGATATGAACTGCAAAGTAATTTTTTCTCCTACTCAATGTGTGTTTTAGGACCTAATTTCAGGGAGGATGATTGGCAATATTGAGGAAAGAGAGGGCCTTTACTATGTGAAAGGACCAGCTACTGCTGCTGCTTCTGTTCTTATTCCTAGGTTACAAAATTCATTTGTTTCTTTTGTTGTTTTAGATTCTAATATTCACTTATGGCACAAGAGATTAGGCCACCCAAATTTTCGTTATTTAAAGCTTTTGTATCCTCGTTTATTTAGCAATAAAATGAGTGATTCTTTCAACTGCGAACAGTGTATTCTTGCTAAACAAACAAAATCCTCACATCCTATTCATGCCTATAAACCAACCAAACCTTTCTACATTATCCATAGTGATGTATGGGGACCAACTAGGATACCAAATTTGACTAACACTCACTGGTTTGTCACCTTCATTGATGACCATATCAGGGTATGTTAGGTATTCTTGATGAAGGAAAAATCTGAAGTTTACATAGTTTTTAGAAAATTCCATCAAATGGTCCGCTACTTATTTCACACTTCCATCCATATTCTTTGATCGGATAATGGAAAATAATACTTCTCATCCGAGTTTGAGACATATTTAAGTGACAATGGTATTTTTCACCAAAGCACATGTTCTTATAATCCCCAACAGAATGGTGTGGCAAAAAGGAAGAACAGGCATTTGCTCGAAACAGCCTAAACACTCATGTTTTCCAGCTCTATGCCTACATCCTATTGGGGAAAAGTCATTCTCACTTCAGCCTATCTCATTAATCGGATACCTTCTAAAGTCCTCAGCTTCAAAACCCCTTTAAACACTCTCATTACCTCATATCCTCACCTTACTCGCATTCTAAACTCTTTGTCCCCTAAAGTTTTCGGCTGTATTGCTTATGTTCACAACTACAACTCTAAATTACATCCAAAATCCTTGAAGCGTGTATTTATTGGTTATTCTCCTACACAACAAGGATACAAGTCTTATTGTCCTAACACAAAAATTCCTTGTGTCTTGTGATGTCTCTTTTCTAGAACATCAGTCTTATTACCCTACAATCAATCTACAGGGGGAGATTTCAAGTGCAGATCAGAGTAGGGATAATTGTTAGGATGTTAGTCTTCTTCCTGAAACAGTGGCCTCATCTACTCCTATTCCGAATGATGTAACAGATTCAGGGGGAGAAGAATAGCAGCAACAAAAGCATATTTCAGAAACTGGTCTTAAAACACGATTGCCAATGAAAGTATATTCAAGGAGAAAGGATCTTGAACCAAGGCAAGATCAATCATCAGCCCTGGGACAAGGTCCAACACAAGAAGAGGAAGAGAGGACTGAATCAGTAGCACCATTTGAGGCTCCCAGCAAGTCCAACAATGCAGACAGCAGGTCCAACAAGGCAGAACCAGAGACTACAGAAGTTGAACCATATGACCTGAATATTCCAATTGCTTGGAGAAAAGGAGTAAGGTCATATACTCAGCACCCTATAACTAACCATTTGGTGTACTCTCAACTATCCCAAAGTTT
Source organism: Diospyros kaki (assembly GCA_036245055.1). NCBI lineage: Eukaryota > Viridiplantae > Streptophyta > Magnoliopsida > Ericales > Ebenaceae > Diospyros > Diospyros kaki. Next base: position 36,243,986 of record BSEG01000007.1, read on the forward strand.
CAGGGCATTTACCATCAAAGTGGATGAGGTGCAGATTCCAAAAAATATTGATGATGCCCTACAGAAACCAGATTGGAAAACAGTTGTAATGGAGGAAATGGTGCCCTAGTGAAAAATGGTACATGGAAAGTGGTAGATTTGCCTCAAAATAAGAAAATAGTAGGGAGCATATGGGTATTTGCTGTAAAACATAGAGCTGATGGAAGCATTGAATGACATAAAGCAAGGTTGGTGGCCCAAGGATTCACTCAAACTCAAGGTATAGATTATGAAGAGACCTTTGCACCCGTTGCAAAGCTCAATTCTATACGTGCGTTATTCAACTGTAGCTAACTTAGATTGGGAACTACACTAACTTGATATAAAGAATGCATTTCTTAATAGAGATTTAGAAGAAGAGATATATATGAGAATGCCTCCCGGATTTGAAGAAAAAGGAAAGGCTTGCAGATTAATAAAATCGTTATATGGGCTAAAACAATCTCCTAGGGCCTGGTTCAAGCGATTTAGTACTACATTGCATCAGCTAGCGTATCAACAAAGGCAGTCTGACCATACTCTGTTTACTAAACATGTTGTTAATGGCCTTAAAATCATCTTAATTGTCTATGTCGATGACATTATTGTTACAGGTGATGATAAGGAGGAGATTTTAGCATTAAAGGAGCAATTACAACACTTTTTTGAAGTAAAAGACCTTGGGAAGATGAGATATTTTCTTGGGATGGAAGTAGCAAGGAGCAAGGAGGGAATCCTGATATCCCAAAGAAAATACGCTCTAGACCTATTAAAAGAAACAGACAAGTTGGGATGTAAACCAGCCAATACACCACTGGAACCCAATTGGAAATATAATGAAGATGGGGTTGAGAAAGCAATTGACAAAAAAAGGTATCAAAGATTAGTAGGAAGGCTGATATACTTGTCTCTTACACGACCAGACATCTCATATACAGTGAGTAAAGTAAGTCAATACATGCATTCACCAACTAGCAAATATCTTGATGCAGCTTATCATATTCTAAGATACCTAAAAGAGACTCATGGCAAAGGTATTTTGTTCAAAAAGACCGAAGACCAAGGAATTCAAGGGTTTGTAGATGCTAACTAGGCTGGTTCCTTAGAAGATAGCAAATCAACTTTTGGTTATTGCACAAAACTATGGGGAAATCTTGTTACGTGGAGAAGCAAAAAACTAAGTGTGGTAGCTAGGAGCAGTGCTGAAGCAGAATACCGAGCTATAGCCCAAGGCATTTGTGAAGTAATATGGCTAGGAAAATTCATGAATGACTTGAAGATGCCTAATACTGATCCTACAAGACTATACTGTGACAGTAAATCTGCCATTAGTATAGTAAATAACCCAGTCTAACATGACCGGATAAAACATGTAAGAATTGATAGGCATTTCATCAGACAAGAGATTGAATAAGGAGGAATAAACCTAGTATATATCCCTATCGGTCTACAAGAAGCTGATATTCTTACCAAGGCAATGAACAAACAAGGATTTGAAGTGATAAGAGGCAAGCTGGGAATGAAGGATATCTATTCTCCAGCTTGAGGGGGAGTGTTGGAGATAATCCTAGAATAAAATAGATAAAGCCGGATAAAGGGAAAGGAAGTCAAAGATGCAATGAAGATAAGAAGATAGAGTAGAAGATATATCCGAAAATATAGGAGTTCGAATTACTCCAAATCTGTTATTGTATTTTAATTTTAAATACCCTAATCTTTAGCTAAGAGATAGGAAGTATAGTTGTAGTTAAAGTTGTTAGATATGAGCCCTAAAGATCAATTCTAATGATACAAAGGGAGTCGATCTTGTAATTCTTTAAATATTATTTAAATGGCAAGTTTATGTTTTTATTTAAATTGCAATATGATTTACATTATAAAACATATATCCATTAGTATAATAAGGAGTGGATATCATTCTTAAGCGTTAAGAATACGAGTTACGGATAATCCACAGTTCGTTATACTATAAACATGTTCCTGGCCGTAGAATTCTTAATCTGGATAATAGCAACTCGTAAAGGCTAGCATATCGTCTTCTTCCTTATTCAGTATGAGATACTGAAAGATAAGATTGGTGAGTCTCATGCCATTCTGTATGAGATATAGAAGGAAGATGAGTGGGTGCTCGTTACAAGAACGAGTTCACTGAACGACACTGTTAACATTAAATCACATGGGTTATTTCTCACAGGTTAATGATTTAATGTTAGCTGCGATTTTGCAACTAGTCCTTAGACCTGAGATGACATGAATATCTGTGTATTGGTGGATTAAGATATCAGCAATATTATGTGATTGTTCTAGTCAAGGATAATCATACGTATCTATGTGTCTGATTCAGTGATACATGAGGTATGTGTGCATCAGACATGGAATCTATCACCTCGAGATTTATGAGAAAGATATCCTATGCGATCCAGTAATCACTTGACAATAAATCCTTGACCAAGGTAATATGACGATATTTATTCCATAAGGGTTGTGTCATAATTAGTCAAGATTGATTTTGGATTTGGTCATATGACGAGATTAAAATATTCGACTTACTGACCATGATCTCATATCTTGTCGGGATATAGGATGATAGAAGGACCGTATTGCATGGCAACATAGTAAAAGGTTCACAATGCCCGCATCACAATAAATTGGGTAATCATGACATATTGCTAAATGTCACTTATGATTTACGAGAATTAATCGTTGATTATTCTCGTTGTCAATTTATTTGTGAATCCAGAAAGTCCTACCCAAAAGAAATCACTTTCAAAGAGAAAATAGATAAGTTAGTAATTTTATAATTACTGATAATAGTGCATTTATTTATTGGATAAATAAGAATAATTAAATAATTATATTATAAATATAATTATTTGATCATTAATTGGGTTGGGCCTTTTGTTAGCACATTAGGCTTGGCCCAATGGCACTATTGGATTTAATTTAACACTATTGGATTGGGCTTGGCCCAATTACATTAAATGGAATGAGCTTGAGAAGCCCAACCCATTTAATATATATATATATATAAGCTCTCCATCTCTTCATTTACTTCACTTGAGTCTTCTTGATTCATTTGAATGTTGAGAGAGTTTTTGGAGAAGTGTTCTTAAATTCAAAAGGTAAGTTAAAAATTTTTTGTGAAAAATTTCTTTTACTTATCTCTCTCTTTGATATTCTTAGATAGAAGTGATTTCAGGTGGACCGACTTGGCATCCTACACTTGGAGGATTAAACAGCAGAAAATCTAATGGTAAAATCAGATTTCATCAAAGAGGTAACCTTTCGTTTTTGTTTCCAATTTGTTAAACCATAATTTCTGAAAAACGGGATACCTGCAAACTAAATTTTAATTTCGCTGCACATATGATAAGATCTAAGTATCCCAACAAAAGTAGCCTTGTATCCTAGAAGAGATAGAATAGTTTCTGTGCATTCGAGTTCTTTTTCAATCAAAAATCCAAGTTTGAAATTGTTCAAAAAGAAAGAAAGGAGGATGATCCACATAAAGAAGGCTGGAATTGGATGAAGAGCAATGGCTACTTGCGGCAAGTTCTTGGGGACAAGAACTCTCTCAAGGAGGGGGGAATTGTCATGTCCCTAGGAGTAATGGAAGGTCAATATTGTAATAGAGATATAATAAAGGGGTAATCTTGTAATAGGTTTATAATAATTGTTAGGATATATTTTAGAAAGTGGTTAAAAGCACATGGGAATATGTGCTAGGCTGTTAGAAGGAAAATATGCCTATATAAGGTTATTATAATGGGTTTGTTTCTTTATCCAGGAATTAACTGTAATACCCCATTTTTCCGGGCATGTTATAAATTGGGACAATTCTAGGATAATAAATTTTTTTTTCTCTTTAATACTAATGCTAAACCATATCATTTCTTCATATCCATCCCAAAATTTTCATACTTCTATCTCGAAAGAAAATCATCATATACATCAAATACGGAAGGTAAAATCGAACTTAACATGTTAACATTAATCATAAATCAATTTTTACATCCTCATAAACCATAAATAAGGTTATACAACATCATTCCTCAAAACGTTCAGAATTCGAAATAGAAGAACTTAAATACATGGGCTACATTACATACATTCAATTCATTATGCACTTTGCTAAGTGTCATTTCATGCCTCATTCATCCTCATTTCTGCTACAATCTCTATCTAGAATGTTTGTATATTCCAAGGGCAAAACCCAAGTTAGATGATGAATCATCTAAGTAAGAGTACAATAAACACATTTCGTGCATGGATGCAAAATGTCCTTTTGCATATCATTTCGGTTTAAGCCGACCGTACCTTATTGCTAATCCCCATTTTCACAGCCTCCTTACCTGGTCGAGGTGTATGGGTGCACCCTTGGCAGAGCAACGGTCCCGGCCCATACTCTCAAACCTTTATGCGAATGTATGATCAATAATATCATCGTGTATATATGCATATTTCATCATCACTACATGTAAATGCAATCTACATGAACATATTCACATTCAGACATGACAATATGATAAAACCAGTTACATAAAATTAGGTTTTGAGGTCAAACCACTTACAAGCCATTTTCATAAACAAAATCCAGTTGAATACTACCACTTACCTTGCAAAAAGACAATTTTGCCCCTAGCATAATTTTGCCTCAAAATTCGCGTCAGACTTCCAATCGTACTCAATTATGAACCTTGACGTACCTTGGGCATTACTTAAAAAAATCAGATTTCTAATTTTCCTAATTTCTCCCATTTCCTCCTATTATTTCCTCAAGATTATGAAATAAATACTTCCTCATAAAATTTTCTCAATTCCTCTTCACAATAATTCCTAAAACAATATTCCTAAACCCAGAAATTTTCTCATAATTTTAGAATCCATGTTCTACTTATTTCTCATTTTCTCTTTGATTTTCAAGTATCTATTGCCTCAAAAATCCATAATAAATACCAATCATGCATTTCTCTTCCAATTTCATCATCAACAATTCTAAAATATTATTCCCATATTTTTGGAATTTTCGAAGAAATTTTCGAAAATGACTCAATTTCCCGCAAAGCGATTCAGTATTCTTCTATACTGCGACAAAGCCTTGGTTTGCGTATCTAATGTCTTCTTCCACAAATTTTCACACGACCTACTAAACCCAACCCATAGGATTTTTTTTAGGAATTTTTGGTATTTTTCTCTCTCTATATATATATATATTTTCTTTCTTTCTCTTTTTCAAATCTCTCTCTCACTCTTAAATCTTTCTTTCTTACAACCTTTCTCTTTCTAATTTAAGTCCTTCAACCTTTCAAGTTTTCTTTATTTATAGAATGTTGAATTAAGCTTAGCATAATTGTAGTGATCCACTATCTTTAATTATTTTGTCGCTTTTCTTAATTATTTTCCACTAAATCTCACCCATAATTTCTAATTATTTGTCCACACTCTACTTTGTCTCCCATATTTCTCAATTATTTCACCCACTATCTTTGATTATTTGTCCACACCCTACTTTGTCTCCTACATTTCTCAATTATTCACCCATTATTTTTAATTATTTTGTCACCTTTTTTAATTATTTTCCACTAAATCTCACCCATAATCTTCAATTATTTGCCCACACCCTACTTTGTCTCCCACATTTCTCAATTATTTCACCCACTATCTTTAATTATTTCGTCACTTTAATTATTTTTCACTAAATCTTCTTTTGAATAGATTATTCTTTCATTTAGTTCATTAATTTTAGGCCCACTTTCTTAGCCTACTAACTCTAAGCCCATTTACTTAACCTTTCTTTTTATTCTTTCAACTTAGTCCACTAGCTCTAAGCTCATTTACTTAGTCTTTCCTCTTTCAACTTAGCCCACTAACTCTAAGCTCATTTACTTAGCCTTTCTTTTTTTAACGTAGCCCACTAACTCTAAGTCCATTAGTTTTCTCAATTATAATCTCCAATGGATGTCAAAAAATATTTTAAATAAAAATTAATTATTATTATTCTCAAAATAGTAGGATATTATATTCTCCTCTCCTTACAAAATTTCGTCCTCGAAATTTGTCATATATTCTAAATCTCAAAATTTCATTCTTGAAATTAACGCCTGACTGATCAAATACTTAGGGAAGAACATACCTCATTACCTACCTTATTTCAAATAAAACTATTGTAGTTCTTTACGGGGATCACATATCCAAGGAAAAATATACCATATGAAAATCATTTGATTTCTTTTGTCGCATTTGACCATACTTCACAAGATCTATTATCCTGATCTTAATTGACAGATCCATACTTCTTGGCCGAACTATACATGTGACCATCGGCTCTTTTGACTTCCAGTCAATCGTAGCATAGGTTCACTTGCCTACTCGCAATCTCCTAATTACTCAACCAGACTTGCCCTTGATTCCAAGACATACGTCGGTAGTTCTCCTTGCCTTAGCGTGATCTATACCTGATCACCTATCTATGTTGCTCCATACTTCGAAACATAAGGTTGGGATTATAAATACCTAAAAAGCCCCGAACTCAACTTTCGCATGCCTAGATATATATATATATTTTTTCCATAAAAATCTATTTTTTTCTTCTTCCCTTCTTCTTCTTCTTCTTTCTTCTTCTTCCTTCTTCCTCTATTCTTCTTCTCTGCGAACGCCCACCGACCACGCACAGCCCGACCACCCCCGGCCTCCGCTGCAGTCGCTGCATCCGCCTCCGGCCAACTTCCTCGGCCCCTTGATCTCCACCATTGACCGTCGCCCCTGCAGCCTCAACCTCCTGCGCGCATAGTGCCCCGCTGCTGCAACCGGCCGTAACCTTCTTCGGCCGCCTCCGCCACTGCTCGCAACCCTCTCTAACTGTCGATTGGACCCCCAATCCTCCTGTCGTCGTCACCGCGCACCAGATCTCCCTCGCCACTAGCCACCATCACCTGATCATCCAACGCCCGTTGCTGTTCTTCTTCAAGTCTGTCATTTTTCATCATATTCTTAGTTTTGTAATCTTAGAATCTAGATCTTAAATCAGATCTGGTTCGATCCGATCTACCTAAATCTATCCCATCCATCTAGATCCGACCCATTAAATTTGTCCCCAGATCTGGTTAGATCTAGACACTATCCAGATCCATCTAGAAATCATGTCAGGATCCGAGTTTCCATGCGGTGCCTGCAAGGTCTTGAGGAGGAGATGCACCCTATCGTGTCTTTGCCCCTTACTTCTTCCATGAGGAATGATCTATTCATTTTGCTGCCATCCACCAAGTTTTTGGTGTTAGTAATGCCTCCAAAATCCTAACCCAGCTTCCGGTAAGTGACCGGTATAGGGTTGCCGCTACACTCACTATTGAAGCTCAAGCTCGGCTTCAAAATCCTGTTTTCGGCTGTGTATCCCATATTTTTTTCCTCGAACAACAAGTTGTCAATCTCCAACAACAGGTTGTCAACTTGCAAGCCCATGTAGTTTTATTGCAGAATTTACTATTTATAAACTATTTTGCATATCCTCAACCTATTCCAAATTGGTCTCACCCCCAACCTGACCTAGATCCTATCCCTAAATCTGATCTGAGTTTTATCGATATTTTTTGACCTATCTCGCATGGATCACTACCCGTAGATCATCCAAATCCATTATGGAGCTCTGAATATCCCTTTATGCTCGAACATGCCTCACTCCCTAGTTTTCCAAAGACTACTTCTCTATTTCACCCCTGCGAAACTAGCAGTAGCCAGTGGCCTGAATATCCCATTATGCCCTAACATGCCTTACTCCCTAGTTTTTCAGAGACTACTCCTCTATTTCACCCTGCGAAACTAGTGGTAGCCAGTGGTCTGAATATCCCATTATGTCCGAACATGCCTTACTCCCTAGTTTTTCAGAGACTACTCCTCTATTTCACCCCGACGAAACTAGTGGTAGCCAGTGGCTACTCCATGACAACGTCCATGAGCTTGGACCCGTCGTGTTCGGTAGTCATCATTGGTACTGAGTATTGGCAACATTCTATGGTTTAACTCCTTTTCTTTTTAAGTAATTGTATTACTTCATGGCTTGATCTCTTGTAACCGTATTGAATATATATATGGAATGAATGTTATGTTTTTGGTACTTTTAACATCTTATTCCCTTGTCTTACCCTCAATTGCATATTGATCATAAAATATCTCAGCCTCTTACAGCTGTTTAATAATTCATCAAATCGAGATAAAAATATTAGTTCTTAATTATCACCTGATAATTCACGTCCTCAATCAAATTACATATAGCTAAGCATCCACTATCCTCAAGCTATCTTTGGCAAATTTGGATTTTATTATTAAGAAATGATCCGATAAATCTCTCGAGAATATATCCTAGTATTTCTCTTATTACCTCAAACATTTTCTGAGACTTAAGTGACTCTGATGTAGTTGATATTAGAACGAAATTTTTGAAGACTTAGGAGAAGTCTGACTTAGAGACTTAAGGAATTTGATATTGATGGAACCAATTAGTAGAAACCCCAAGTAGAGACTTAGGAAAAAAGAGACTAATGGTACGTAAGGCGAAATCCCTACTTAGAGATTTAGGGATTGTCGGTTGAAATCTTAGAGGTTATTAGATTTAAGTGTAGGTGTAGTGGAATTGCATGTCTATGAAAGTTTTGACTAAGGAAAGACTTGGTATTTAAGTGTGTTCGTTTATGACTCACCTCTCTTTTCTGAGAACTTATCTGGTGTACTATTCACGTACAGACACTATTCCAGTATACAGTTACTATTCTCAGTGAATAGTAGAAGTCTGATAGAAGCTAGTACAAGAAGAGTGATTAGTCTGATGTGACATGGCCTAGCTGATGAGTTAGGATCGAATGATAAGTATTTTCGAGGATCATTAGTGTCTCGAAAATAAGATGTATAGATCAGGGATCCAACGGATTGGGTCAAGCGAGAGATCGAAGATGGCCAAGTGATGGCATGTGAGTTACACTAGATGAAGCGACAGTGGTGCAACTAATGTGACTCGCAAAAACGGGATAAGGAACCCTAGTAGCATGACGACACTACTGGTTTGGTGTTCGCAATGACAGATCTGGATCTAGGGACCCACGTGCAAAGAGCTGATGGATGGCTAATGGTAAGGTATGAGAGGCTCATCGACTGAAGCATCATAGCAGATTGTCTGGGAGACGATCTGATACTGAAGATCTAGGACAACCCAGTAGGGTCTGTACCTTGTATGGGGTCTAAAATCCCAATGACCTAGGGTGCAAGCTGTGCCACTAACTGTGGTTGAAAGAGGTTGGAAGCCTAGGGGATCAACCCAGAATAAGATAGACAGTATTGTGGAGACACGATCTAAAAAAAAAAGAGAAGCAAGTAATGTCATGAATGTGGACTGTGTGTCCTATTTAAAGGATAGTATCCAGGTTCATGGTCATCTTGTTAGTAGGTGATGAGATGAGCAATATGAGGCTCAAGGGGTATATTAATCTCAGTGTCTAGCATGGCAATACTAGTGGGATCATGAGACAGGTCGTATCGACCCTACGGGAGAATGATGAGAAACCTAGTTGATAGAATTTGCGACTACAGTGTATTGTGCCAAGTAGACTTGGGATTTAGAAATCTGTAAGAAAGGACAAGTGAATAAGTGCAACCACATGGGGACCTAAATTATTATGAGATTAAGATATGCTTAGGTGAAGAGTCTTTGAAAATTTTTGAGGTAATAGAGAAATACCAGGATGTATTCTCGAGAGATTTATCGAATCATTTCTTAATAATAAAATCCAAATTTGCCAAAGATAGCTTGAGCATAGTGGATGCTTATCTATGTGTGATTTGATTGAGGACGTGAATTATCAGGTGATAATTAAGAACTAATATTTTTATCTCGATTTGATGAATTATTAAACAGCTATAAGAGGCTGAGATATTTTATAATCAATATGCAATCGAGGGTAAGACAAGGGAATAAGACATTAAAGTACCAAAAACATAACATTCATTCCATATATATATTCAATGCGGTTACAAGAGATCAAGCCATGAAGTAATACAATTACTCAAAAAAAAAGGAGTTAAACCATAGAATGTCGCCAATACTCAGTACCAATGATGACTACCGAACACGACGGGTCCAAGCTCATGGATGTTGTCATGGAGTGGCCACTGGCTACCACTAGTTTCATCAGGGTGAAATAGAGGAGTAGTCTCTGAAAAACTAGGGAGTAAGGCATGTTCGGACATAATGGGATATTCAGGCCACTGGCTACCGTAAGTTTCGTTGGGGTGAAATAGAGAAGTAGTCTCTGGAAAACTAGGGAGTGAGGCATGTTCGAGCATAAAGGGATATTCAGAGCTCCATAATGGATTTGGATCATTTACGGGTAGTGATCCATGCGAGATAGGTTCAAAAATATCGGCAAAGCTCATATCAGGTTCAGGGATAGGATCTGGGTCAAGTTAGAGGTGAGACCAATTTGGAACAAGTTGAGAATATGCAAAATAGTTTGCAAATAGTAAATTCTGCAATAAAGCTACATGGGCTTGTAAGTCGATAACCTGTTGTTGAAGATCGACAACCTGTTGTTTGAGGAAAAAAATATGGGATACACAGCCGAAAATAGGATTTTGAAGCCGAGCTTAAGCTTCAATAACGAGTGTAGCGGTGGCCCCATACCAGTCACTTACCGGAAGCTGGGCTAGGATTTTGGAGGCATTATTAGTACCAAAAACCTGGTGGATGATAGCAAAATGAATAGATCCTTCCTCATGGAAGAAGTAAAGGGCAAAGACACACGATGGGGTGCATCTCTTCCTTAAGACCTTGCAGGCACCGCATGGAAACCTAGATCTTGACATGATTTCTAGATGAATCTGGATACTGGCTAGATCTAACTAAATCTAGGGACAAATCTAATGGCTCGGATCTAGATGGATGGGATAGATCTAGGCAGATTGGGTCGAACCAGATCTGATTTAAGATCTAGATTGTAAGATTACAAAACTAAGGATATGATGAAAAATGGCAGACCTGAAGAAGAACAGCAACAGGCTCTGGCCGATCGGGTGATGGCGGCCAGTGGCGAGGGAGATCCGATACGCGACAACGGCGACAGGAGGATCAGGGGTCCAATTGGCGGTCAGAGAGGGTTGCGAGTAGTGGCGAAGGCGGCCAGAGATGGTTACGGCCAGTTGTAGTGGCGAGGCGCTGTGCGCACAGGAGGTCGAGGCCACAGGGGTGACGGTCGGCGGTGGAGATCGAGGGGCCGAGAAAGTCGACCAAAGGTGGACGCAGCGGCTGCAACGGAGGCCGAGGGTGGTCGGGTTGTGCGTGGTCAGTGGGCATTCGTAGAGAAGAAGAAGAAGGGAAGAAGAAAAAAAAAAGAAAAAAATAGATTTTTATGGAAAAAATATATATATATCCGAGCACGCAAAAGTTGAGTTCGGGGCTTTTCAGGTATTTATAATTCCAACCTTATGTTTCGAAGCATGGAGCAACATAGATAGATGATCAGGTATAGATCACGCCAAGGCAAGGAGAACTATCGACGTATGTCTTGGAATCAAGGGTAAGTCTGGTTGAGTAATTAGGAGATTGCGAGTAGGCAAGTGAACCTATGCTACGATTGACTGGAAGTCAAAAGAGTCAATGGTCACATGTATAGTTCGGCTAAGAAGTATGGATCTGTCAATTAAGATCAGGATAATAGATCTTGTGAAGTATGGTCAAATGCAACGAAAGAAATCAAATGATTTTCATATGGTATAGTTTTCCTTGGGATATGTGATCGCCGCAAAGAACTACAACAGGTTTATTTGAAATAAGGTAATGAGGTATGTTCTTCCCTAACTATTTGATCAGTCAGGCGTTAATTTCAAGAATGAAATTTTGAAATTTAGAATATATAGCAAATTTCGATAACGAAATTTTGGTTAGGAGAGGAGAATGTAATATCCTAGTATTTTGAGAATAATGATAATTAATTTTTATTTAAAATATTTTTTGACATCTGTTAGAAATTATAATTGAGAAAACTAATGGGCTTAGAGTTAGTAGACTAAGTTGAAAAAGGAAAGGCTAAGTAAATGGGTTTGGAGTTAGTGGGCTAAGTTGAAAAAGGAAAGGCTAAGTAAATGGGCTTAGAGCTAGTGGACTAAGTTGAAAGAAAAAAAAAAAGGCTAAGTAAATGGGCTTAAAGTTAGTAGGCTAAGAAAGTGGGCTTAAAATTAATAAAGTAAATGAAAGAATAATCTATTCAAAAGAAGATTTAGTAGAAAATAATTAAAGTGACAAAATAATTAAAGATAGTAGGTGAAATAATTGAGAAATGTGGGAGACAAAGTAGGGTGTAGGCAAATAATTAAAGATTATGTGCGAAATTTAGTGAAAAATAATTAAGAAATGTGATAAAATAATTAAAGATAATGGGTGAAATAATTGAGAAATGTGGGAGACAAAGTAGGGTATGAATAAATAATCAAAGATAGTAAGTGAAATAATTGAGAAATGTGGGAGACAAAGTATGGTGTAAACAAATAATTAAAAATTATGGGTGAGGTTTAGTGGAAAATAATTAAGAAAGACGACAAAATAATTAAAGATAGTGGATCACTGCAATTATATTAAACTTAATTCAACTTTCTATAAATAGAGAAAACTTGAAAGGTTGGAGAACGTAAATTAGAAAGAGAAAAGTTGTAAGAAAGAAAGATTTGAGAGTGAGAGAGAGATTTGAAAAAGAGAAAGAAAGAAAATAAAATAAATATATACATATATTTAGAGAAAAATACCAAAAATTCCTATAAAAAATCCTATAGGTTGGGTTTAGTAGTTCGTGTGAAAATTTGTGGCAGAAGGCGTTGTTGGATACGCAAACCGAGGCTTTGTCGTAATATAGAAGAATACCGAATCGCTCCGCGGGAAGGTGAGTCATCTTTGAAAATTTCTTCAAAAATTTCAGAAATATAAGAATGATATTTTAGAATTGTTGATGATGAAATTGGAAGAAAAATGCATGATTAGTATTTATTATGGATTTTTGAGGCAATAGATGCTTGAAAATCAAAGAGAAAATGAGAAATAAATAGAACATGGATTCTGAAAATTATGAGAAAATTTCTGGGCTTAGGAATATTGTTTTAGGAATTATTGTGAAGAGAAATTGAGAAAATTTTATGAGAAAGTATTTATTTCATAATCTTGAGGAAATAATAAGAGAAAATGGGAGAAATTAGGAAAATTAGAGAAAATTAGAAATCTAATTTTTTTAAGTAATGCCCAGGGTACGTCAAGGTTCATAATTGAGTATGATTGGAAGTTTGATGCGAATTTTGAGGCAAAATTATGCTAGGGGCAAAATTGTATTTTTGCAAGGTAAGTGGTACTATTCAACTGGATTTAGTTTATGAAAATGACTTGTAAGTGGTTTGACCCCAAAACCTGATTTTATGTAACTAGTTTTATTAAGTTGTCATGTCTGGATGTGAATATGTTCATGTAGATTGCATTTACATGTACTGATGATGAAATATGCATATGTACACGATGATATTATTGATCATGCATTCACATAAGGGTTTGAGAGTACGGGCCGAGACTGCTGCTCTGCCAAGGGTGCACCCATACACCTCGGCCGGGTAAGGAGGCTGTGAAAATGGGGAGTAGCAATAAGGTACAGTCGGCTCAAACCGAAATGATATGCAAAAGGAGATTTTGCATCCGTGTACGAAATATGTTTATTGTACTCTTACTTAGATGATTCATCATCAACTTGGTCTTTGTCCCTGGAATATTCAAACGTTCTAGATGGAGATTGTAGCAAAAACGAGGATGAATGACGCATGAAATGGCACTTAGCAAAGTGCATGATTCTTAATATTTTTCAAATCTCAATCCATATGCTTCGATCGGATAATAGAAGAGAATATTTTTCAACCAAATTTGAGACTTATTTGAGTGAGAATGGCATTGTTCATCAAAGTGCATGCCCCTATAATCCCCAACAAAATGGGGTGGCTGAAAGAAAGAATAGGCATTTGCTTAAAACCTAATGTTCACTAGCTCAGTTCTTACTTCCTATTGGGGAGAAGCCATTCTCACGGCTGCCTATCTCATCAATAAACTCCCCACTAGGATACTTAACTTCAAAACTCCCTTGAATACTCTCATCAATTCCTATCCTCTTCTTAACCGTATGCTAAATTCCTTGTCTCCAAAAGTCTTTGGATGTACAATCTTTGTTCACCACTACCACTCTAAATTAAAACCTAAGTCCTTGAAGTGTGTGTTTGTTGGTTATTCTCCCACATAGCAAGGCTACAAGTGTTATTGCCCTAACACTAAGAAATTTTTTGTCTCTTGTGATGTCTCTTTTATTGAGAATCAATACTACTACCCTACCAAACCTCTGTAAGGGGAGATTCCTAGTGCAAATCAAGGTAGGGATGGCTGGGATGTTAGTATTTTGCCTGAAACAGTGACCACTTCTACTCTTATTCCGGATTCTGTAACTAATCAAGGGGGAGAACAGATAACACAGCAGCAAATTCAGAACATTCAAGAAGAAATTCCTAAATCACAGCCACCAATCAAGGTGTATTCTAGAAGAAGGCCTCTTGAACCAAAGCAAAACCAATCATTAGCCCTGGAAGTAGGTCTGGTACCTAAAGCGGATGAAAGGAATGAAGCAACAGTGCCTATTGTGGAGGATAACAGGACTAAAAATGTAGAACCTGAATTATATGATTTGGATATTCCAATTGCTTGGAGAAAGGGGGTGAGATCATACACTAAGTATCCTATTTCTAACCATTTGGTATATTCTCGTTTATCTCCAAATTTCAGGGCATTCACTATCAGGGTTGATGAGGTGCAAATACCTAAGAATATCAATGAGGCCTTACAAATACCGAACTGGAGAAGGGCTGTAATGGAAGAAATGGATGCACTAAAAAAGAATGGTACATGGGAAGTGGTGAATCTGTATCAAAACAAGAAAATGATAGGAAGCAAATGGGTATTCACAATAAAACACAAAGCTAATGGAAACATTAAAAGGTATAAGGCCAGGTTAGTAGCCTAAAGCTTCACTCAAACACAAGGTATAGATTATGAAGGGACTTTTGCACCTATTGCAAAGCTCAATTCTATATGTGTGCTATTATCCCTTACAACTAACTTAGATTGGGAATTACATCAGCTTGATATAAAGAATGCATTTCTTAATGGGGATCTAGAAAAGGAAATATATATGAAAATCCCTCCCAATTTTGAAGAAAAAGGGAAAGTTTGCAAACTAAAGAAATCTTTGTATGGGCTGAAACAATCTCCTAGAGCTTGGTTTAAAAGGCTTGGCACCACATTACATCAGCTAGGGTATCAAAAAAGGCAATCTAATCACACATTGTTCGCCAAACATGTTGCTAATGGTCTGAAAACTATCTTAATTGTCTATGTAGACAATATTATTGTTACAGGTGACAATTAGTAGAAAATTAAGGCACTAAAAGGACAGTTGCAACAAGCTTTTGAAGTTAAAGACCTTAAACAACTGAGATATTTTCTAGGGATGGAAGTAGCAAGAAGCAAAAAGGGAATTTTTATTTTCTCAAAGAAAATATACATTGGATCTATTAAAGGAGACATGTAAGCTTGGTTGTAAACCAGCCAGCACACCATCGGAACCCAACTGGAAAGCTAATGAAGATGGGGTAAAAAAGGCAGTTGATAAGAGTAGATACCACAGGTTAGTGGAAAGGCTGATTTATTTGTCTCTTACTCGGCCTCATATAACTTATGCAGTGAGCAAAGTGAGTCAATATATGCATTTATCCACTAGCAAACATCTCAATGCTATTGATCATATCCTAAGATACCTTAAAGGAACTCCTGGTAAGGGTATTTTATTCAGAAAGAATGAAGATCGAGGGATTCACTGTTTTGTAGATGCCGATTGGGTAGGTTCCTTAGAAGACAACAAATCAACCTCTAGTTATTACACAAAATTATGGGGTAATCTTGTGACATGGAGGAGCAAGAAACAGAGTGTAGTAGCTAGAAGTAGTGCTAAGGCAGAATACCGAGCTATAGCTCAGGTTATTTGTGAAGTAATATGGTTGTTGAAGTTCATGGAAGACCTGAAGATGCCTAATACTAATCCTACAAGGCTATATTGTGACAGCAAATTTACCGTAAGTATAGTAAATAATCTGGTCTAACATGACCAAATGAAACATGTGAGAATTGATAGACAATTCATTATACAAGTGATTGAAGAAGGTGGAATCAAACTGGTGTATATTCCTACAGGTTTACAAGAAACTGATATTCTCACCAAGGCAATGAACAAACAAGGTTTTGAGCTGATTAGTGGCAAGCTGGGAATGAATGACATTTATTCACCAGCTTGAAGGGGAGTGTTAAGGAGGAATTCATGATGGCAAGAGGATAAGAAGATAGATTCCGATTGCAGATAAAAATGACCAGTTTGAATAAGAGAAGATAAAACCCCAGCTGTTCCTAAGAAATAGGAAGAGATGAAGCTCAAGTTATTCCTAAGAAGTAGGAAAAAAATCAGGAGAAAAAATCAGGAGAAAAATTCTCCCCTTATCTGTTGTGTTTGTACTTTAATTCCCTAAAATTTAGATAGAAGATAAGTAGAATTGTTGTATATATAGCATCTTGTAACCGAGAATTGGAGTGTAGCAGTTGGTATTTTTTCAATCCTAATACTTGGAGGATATCAATCCCAAAGTTCTCTAAATTTGTTCAGAAACCAGTAAACCAACTATCATAAACCAAAGTATTCAATAAAAACCAAAATAAAAACAAATGAGTTTTTAAGTTCTGTTTTTGGTCAAAATATCAAAGATAGATCCTGATACAGCCAAGTCATTGAGTTCAAATCTAACAGGCCAATATTAGTTATCCTATTTCCATTGAATCAATTATCAGTCACAAGTAGTTGATTCTTATTTCTTGCATTAGTCATCATGAGTGTTGATTGTTGGGTTTTGCACCATTTATGATACAGTGGCATATAGGCTTCTTATGCAATTTTTATCTCAAAGGAACTACAGTGAGAATTAGACAACCGCTCAATAAAAATATCCAAGGACATTATCAAGTATTTTAACAATCCAAAGAGCTTTTAAAAATTACCAATTGCAACAGATATTTAACAAGCCAAAAAGGACTATCAAAGATTTCCAATTACAAAAGATAAAAAACATTGGTAGAGGATGCTTACCAACTGCATGAGATAAAGAAACCAAAACATTGGTTGGTGAAGCAAATGGACCAATTGTTATCACAGGATATGATGACGAAGAAACAAATTTTATAGTTGATTCTTTCCTCAAATCAATCTGCTCAGAATGAAAACAACTGATAAAACAGATCATCCATATGGAAGTCATGTACATGACAGAATGAAATAAATTAGAAGCGCAAGTACCTCACACCGCCGTGGTGTATCTGCAAGAACCCCCAATGCCTCTCCACTCGGAAGAATAGCCAGTACCCAATGATGTGATTGGTACAATGGTGTAGTCCCAGGACCATAACCCAGTGCATCCGTGTTCCAAGTAAAAACCTATAAATTAAAAATTGCTGAGTAAATGAAACAAAAATAAAGCACCGGCTAGAAACCAAATTTACTTACTCTCTTCCCTGTCCGTTCAAGCTGTCCACTAACCTCTCCAGTTCCATAGAACGAGGTACAAGTTGGAAGCTAAATTGAAGCAGATTCAGTAACATGAGAGAAAAACATTAGAAATTTTACAAATACGTACATAAATAAATTAATACAGAGCACAAAACTCCTACCATTGCAAGATTGGGAACGAAAAATGTGTGGAATGTGGGAAGAGGTTGTTTTCTTAGTTTAAACTTTGAACTGCCCCAGGTTGCAAAGAAACAAAATATACCACACGTTGAAATGACGTTTAACTGACCTCAATTTCAACAATTTGTTGCCCAAGAACACATTTAAAGGTTGGGGTATATGATGGGACTTTGTGACTACTCATAAGCGGCCTGTCTCTCTTTTCAGGATTAACAAAAGAAAGACTTGGAAATGCTGCATCCCTATCATCCACTGAACAATCGAATCTGAAGATCCCTTCCTCAAGAATAGGCTCAAAGATCATTTTACCGGATTTCACGTCTGTTACTGCCATCTCTTTGGACCCAGCCATCTTAGAAGCTCTCAAGTTCCCCCCCAATCAACCCCTTGTCAAACCTCTTCTTTCTGCAGCCCCAATATTTGCATCAGGAATCTGCCTCAATGACCAAAGCGAACTAAACAGTTAAAAAAACAAAGAAAGCAGAGAACAATTTTATCAAAATAGAGCCAAAACCCAGAAATCAAGCATAAACCGTTGTTAGATCAACCATATTGCATACCTCTGTGGCATATGATGAGCTCCTAATATCACTTTTATCACCGCGCAAAGAAATAGAACAATACAGTTCACTCACCAAGTATTTACGGTACCAAGCTCATTAACAACTTAGCACATAACTAAACACACTTCGCACTAATCTAAAGAATGCTTATTATTTCGAAATGCCTCTTCCTTTCCGGAGCCACATCCCCAACTTAAGATTTTTTTTTAATATCCAACAACCTCCTTCCCGAAAACTGTAAAGATTCCCCAGTATCCTCCCTTAAAAGAATCCCGCGAACCAATATTTGACAGGAAATGTCACATGGATAGCAAACAAAACATCAACATAAATAACAAGAAAACACCAAGCATTGAAAGCCCAGAAAACAAGCTTCCTGATCAAAGGCACGCATCTTTTATTTCTACAAGCAGAAACAAAAGTATGATACCAATATATGATCATCATGCAATGAAGACAAGAATCTCTTGGCTAGTTCACAATTTTGTTTAAACCCAACTAATTAGCCTTCCAGGTGAGTGAAACTGTTCGGAGAAGATCAAATAATTGCAAAATCAACTCCCCATAGCCTGACCTGACGGAATGTGGCAGAAAAAATGTCGATAATCTCGTCGTGAAGTGGGTCTGAGGAGCAAATCCACAGCGATGGACAGGCTCAAGCTTCTTCAATTGCCTACTCGAAAACGCAGAACTAGAGTAGAATGAAGCGAGACCATGCCCACGAATCTGATACTTTCTTGACGATATACTGGGTGCTTGAGCACTACTGTTCAATAATGGCGTCAATTCCATCGGGGCTTGTGGCCCGAACTCGTGATTATATATGCTAATTGAATAATAATAAAGTGTAAAACACGGATGAATTATTTGTAGGCCTGACAAGAAAGAAAGCCATGTGATGAAAAGGAAAAAGGGCGGGTAAAGGCGAGGCAGATCAATCATTGAGATCGCGGTGATTGGATTTGGCGACACGTCTGGGATGAGCTCGTCGTAACCATTTGCTCGTGAGGATGCTCGATCCTGCTGCCTGTCGGCCTGTCTTCATAGACTATAGTTCAAGATTTTATTTTTCTTTTTTTTAAATTATGTCTCACTAGTATCCTCAACCACTCTACCCCTAAAACTATACTAAAGAAATATATTACAAGATTGCTTAAATAGTCAGGGTGGTGGGTCTTTGGCCCCTTACTGATGTCACTCCTAAGGCTATCTCCAGCAAGCCTCCTCATTTCACTCTCTATTATATTATAAATAATTTACTTCCTATTCTAATTTTACCTTGAAAATTATGTTTGCTCCAGTAACACTCCCTATTCTCTTATCTATTTAACTCCCTATTTCATTTCTTTATCAATAAACTTCAATTTTATTTATTTTACCTTACATATATGTTTAACTACTATAAAATTTTATTATTTATTTTTTAATTTAATAATAAATATTATTATATTAAATATTAATAATATTTAATATATTTTTAAATCAATTTACTAATTTTATAAAAAATAATTATTTAACAAAATATAATATAATAACAAAATTAAGATTTTAATATGATAAAATTAAAATTCCAACAATGGTCATATTCCAACGGCTATATTCCAACGGTCATATTTTAATAGTCATATTCCAACAGTCATATTCTAACGGCCATATTCCAACAATTTATAAATAAATGATCCATTTGGTTAAAAAATTTACAGCCCACAAATCTAAAACACCAACTCACATTAGCCACCATGTCCAACATCAACCGTATGCTCTTCCGAATGATTCATGAAGAAGTTCAAGATGATGAAGAAGAAGAGGCTATTGTTACAGCATTAGTTGAACACCATATTCAATCTGGGGATCACGGCTCTATATCACGCCGTTGTGGATCCGTGATGAACCGTCGTGTCATCAATCGCAATAGAGTTGAAGGGCATGAAAGGATTTATCGTGATTATTTTGGTGATTCTCCTACATATCCACCACATTTATTTCGTAGAAGGTTTTGTATGCGTCAATCATTATTTCTACGAATTCAAGTAGCAATTGAATCACATGATTCATACTTTGTTCAAAGATATAATGCTGCAGGAGTTCTTGGATTATCATCACTCCAAAAAATTACAGCTGCATTAAGGATGCTTGCATATGGATCACCTGTAGATGTTGTGAATGAATATGTCAGGATTGGTGAAAGTACAGTAGTAGAGAGTTTGAAAAGGTTCGTGAAGGCAGTGGTTGAGGTATTTGGCGAGCAATATTTGAGGCGACCAAATAGTATTGATATTGCAAGGTTGATGACCGTGGCTGAGCAACGTGAGTTTCCAGGAATGTTGGGCAGCATCGATTGTATGCATTGGAAATGAGCCAATTGCCCAACTGCATGGCATGAAATGTATGCAGGTCATGTCCGTGAACCAACCATTATTTTGGAAGCAATAGCTTCATATGATCTATGGATATGGCATGTTTTTTTTGGATTACCGGGATCATTAAACGACATTAATGTGTTAGACAGATCCCATGTATTCTCAGAATTGGCAGAAGGTCGCGGTCCTGAAGTAAAATACACTATCAATGGGCATGAATATACCATAGAATATTATCTTGCTGATGGTATATATCCCTCGTGGTCTACTTTTGTTAAAACCATTCTATTTTCCCAAGGAAATAAGGCGAAATTTTTTGTTGCACAACAAGAATCTGCTAGAAAAGATGTCGAAAGAGCATTTGGAGTCCTACAATCACAATTTGCAATAGTACGTGGACTGGGACATTTTTAGGACGTTCAAACACTCAAAGATATAATAACGACCTGTATAATCTTGCACAATATGATAGTTGAAGATAAACGTGGTACAGTTCATGAGGGTGTGGATTCCGAATATGATACAGTTGCTGGCACTCCAACAATTGAATTGTCTCACAATCGCACAAATGAAATTATGGATTTCATACAGGTTCACCATCAGATTCGAGACAACCAAGCTCATATGCAATTAAAAAATGATCTTGTGGAGCATTTGTGGGAACTGTATGGTAAACAATAGAATTGAAATGAATTAATGTACTTGTTTTCTATTGCATTAATAAAAAATTGTCAGTTCTGAGTCAACACCTGTGAGAAATAACCATCAAGTTAGATGTTCATGAACTTCACATAATCCCAACTCCATACATTAAGAAAATGAAATGATACATACATTAATACCTACTCTAGTTAGAAATATGGGAACCTTGCATTAATAAAATAAAAAGATACATACATTAATCCAACTCCAATTACAAATCTGGATGCAACCTTGCATTTCGCTTTTTCTAAATAATTTCAACTTTGAGAGCTTTGTAATATTCAGCTTGAAATTCATCCATATTGCTAGTATCAATCCCAATAATTCTTTCTTCATAAAGTTGTTGCTCACGTTCTTCCATTTTTCTTTCTTGTTCAACTCTATCTCTTTTCAACTTTAACATCTCATTCGCTTGTTCAATTAATAACATTTGGGACTGCGTTATCTTTTCAGTAATTTCTTTCAACACGTTTGCTAGTTCCCCAGTAGAAGAATCTGTTACCTTGGACTTATTGTTTCGCCCACGTTCTTTTGTAGCATCTCTTCCCATTGGTCATTCCAATAAAGGGTCGCTGTGTCGGACATCAATATCATCCAAGTTCACTGAATCGAAAGTAGATGGTGATGATGTTGCTGGACTTACATGTCGAGAACTTTTAGATTTTTTCTTTGATAAACTCGAAGAAAATTTTGGTGCATATCGCAACTCATGCCAGTAATATAGAAATGTGAAAATAGACTTTTGTAGGCTCTTGTACATCTCTATTGCTTGAGAAATATAATAAATTAAAAATAATGTCAATAACTATGACTATCAACATGATATTAATAATTAGAAATAAGAGAATAATGATAAAGGTTACCTTATCTTGTTCTGTTGTTCCACTTTGATTTCTGTCATCTATTTGGTTATAATATCCTTGAAATTTACTTACAGCAAGTTGGATTATAAACCAACGATGCATCAATGAATTAGAATTTCGATCAGATTCAAACTCTTTGTACTGATGGAAATATGCATGAACTATTTCCCAATACCTTTGTTTAGTTTGATCGTTACCATGTGCAGCGTCCGTACTAATATTTAGCCATGTTGACACGAGCATGCAATCCTCTTGCGTTGAGAAATTTTTTGTTCGTACCTTTCTTTGAGTGTTGACTTCAGATGAATCAAGTAGAGATGGAGTGGTTGCTACATTTGGATATTCATCTACAATATTCTGGTCATGGTTGAGCAAATTTGTATAATAATGTTCATTATTATCCCCTTCCATAGCAAACAAAATGCAATTGGTCAACCTGAGACAAAAAGAATGAAATTATCTTTCTATGTCTCAAATGTTCAAGACTTGGAAGAAAAGAATGAAATTGTCTTTTATTCAGAAAAAGAATGAAAAATATCCAAACCCAACCAGACTCGAATTGCAAAAAAGAATACTTTGGTGAATGGAAGTAGCTCTTCTCCTTATAGACCTTAAACCTTCTTAGTTCATTGACTCACATAATTGTGCAAGTAAGTTATTCATTTACTACATAATTGTGCAAGTAAGTTATTCATTTACTTTAATGTCAGTAGTGGCTTTAAGGTACTCAAAATGCATTAATTAAGCTGCTATATAAAAATCTGTTAAGTCTGTTAAGATATGCTAGTAATTGTGTACAAAATGCATATTGATTCCAATTGGAATAATCCTAGAGAATTCTATCTCTCTCTGTATGTATGTATAATCTTGTTTTTGTAATACTCGGTATTAAATAATAAGAGAATTTTTGAGGATATGGGTCAAAACGATATTTAGCAAAGTTTCGGGCCAAAATGCAATATTCGAAACTTAAACGAAAGACGAATGACCAAGTTAAGATAAGTCAATTGAGGAAAGATGGCACAATTGGACGATATTTGATAAAAATTAGGGGTTTCAAAGGTTTGAAGTCAAAAACACGCAATTAGGAGAGTTCGGGCAAAAGTGTAATTTTTGCAAAATATCAGTGGGAGATCGAATCAACGAGTTTTTCAGAAATTCCAAAAGGAAATGGAAAATATAGAACTTGAGGGTCATTGTGGTATATTTAGAAAGATCAGGGACACAAAGGAAAGGGCCAAAATGTCAAATTAAGAAAATAGGGGTGAAAATGCAATTTTGGAAAAATTGCACATGGGAATCCGACCGCCGCACATGGCTGCCGGCAGCCGCCTTTGGAGGCGTCGGGAAGCTCGCCTAAGGGTGCTAGCTTGCTTGCCAGGTGATGATGAAGCTCTAGAGGGTGGCCATTGGCCGAGCACGGCGGCGACGTGACCGAAAAATGATGGCAAAGATTTTTCAGATTTGGCTGAATCTTTCAAGGGATCTAGAGCTTGATTTGTTGTTTTTCGATTGGTTTAGAGGCTAGATTTGGGCTAAATGGATGAGGACGAGCAAGATGGGGTGAATAATCGAGCGAAAATCGACTATAAAAGGAGGTATTCGGCCGAGGGTTTAAAATCAAAACCGTTAAAAAATTATCGTGTTTTTGCTTGAATCGAGCTTGAGGGATAAGGGGATTTTGTTCTTGGTGTTCTAAGGATCGTTTCTGGAGCATTTGAGATCGTTTGGTGTTGAAATGGAGAGGTTTTGAAGCTTGGCCGGAAAACCGAAACCGCCACCGCCGCGACCTGCAACTCGGTTTTAATCTTACTTCCGGCCACTTTTTCCGACAAACAAAGGCACCATTGAGGTCGCCTTGAGGAGCTCTACAAGCCCCCATAAGAATTTAGGGTTTTGGACGTCGTCGGAATCGGGGAAGACAACCGGAGAAGATGACTGTGCGGCGGCGCGTGAATCCCACTCGCAAGGCTACGGGGTGGCGCGTGAGGGCGCGTGAGGTAGGTTTTTTGAGTGTTTTTAATTTTATAATTTTGGTTGAATTATTTTAGGAATTATCATGGAAGAAAATTTTGAAAAAAAAGATGTTTGGTATTTTTAATGAATTTCCGAAGGTATAGATGTTTAAAAATTAAATAAAAATAGAAAAAATTATGGAAAAAATATAATGTTGATTCCAAAGGTATTAAATGATGAAATAGGAGTCAATTGGGTCATTGGAAGAGAATTTACACAATTTTCGAGGTGTGGCACGTTTTTCGAGGCGAAATCCAGACTTTTCCGAATTGAGGTGAGTGGCTTGATTCTAGCTTATCCTTGTCTTGAAAGTGTTTTTAAAGTGCTTTGGTGAGTTCAAGTGAATAATTTTACCCTCTTAGACTTAGCTTAGTTAACAAGGTCTATTACTTTCGTTCGTTGTATCGATATTCACTACATTGCATTAACTATTTATTTTTAAAATGTTGGTGCATGGCGTTTAAATTTTCATATCACGAGGAGTCATGTTTAATTGTATCGTTGGGTCTGTGTGGGGCGATTGTGGGGTCTACTTGAGATTAGGATAATGCTAATCCAGGTGAACGGGTGTCACACTGGGGTACTCGAGGGAATAATGTTGAACCAGGTGAACGGGTGTCACGACGGTGCACCCGAGGGATTAACATTGGACCAGGTGAACGTGTGCCACAGTGAGGCATTCGAGGGATTACGCATGTCAAGGTGATATCTCGAGTTAGACGTGTTTTGCAATTGTCGTATAGTAGGCCATGCTCGTATGTCTTTCATGCATTGTATAACTGTTTCTTACCTTCACTTAGATGGTTTATCATCTAACATGGGTTATGCCCCTGGAACATTCAACGTTCCAGTCAGGGATAGCAGCGAGGTCGAGAACACGACTGAGGAGCCAGTGGTGTATGTTTGATAGTTGTTGGTGTTTTATTATTTTGGAAACATTAATGTTATTTATATACCGCTTGACGATGTTGTAATAATTAGTATTGGTATTGTATTCATATGGTGGTATGGGAACAATTCGATTGTAACACGTGGTAGGCCACGTCATTTTGATTAATTAAGTATTCCGCTGTGTTTATATTGTCTCGTTCGGTTGAGATTATGTTATTATTATCTAAACGAGTAGGACTGGAACTCTCGGAGTTTTCATCTGCATGTGAAGATTGTGCTCACAGGCGCCGCGAGTATCAGACTTGGTGAAAATAAAAAAAAAAAAAAAGGAAATCCCGGGAATTTCCTTATAGTAACATGCCTGTATAGGGCGGGGTGTTACAATTGGTATCAGAGCCCTAGGTTAAAACCCTAGGATGGTTAGGCTAGGTTATTGAACTTAGCACGGTTAGATTTGTTAACTTAGAATAGAAATAAGGAACTTAGGTAACATATGAGAACTTTTGGAAACACTTGTTTGAGGTTTTTGAGAAAATCTTTGTGTAATGTTAGTAGAAAATGGTGGACCAAGTACTGCTGTCACACTGGGTAAATAGGATTGAAGCTCGAGGAAACCCGCAAAATGAGGACATGAATGTATTTCTGCTTGCAATGGAAGAAATCATAGATGATGTGCCCCCCAGCTACCGACAGTTGGTAGATTTATCAGAGTTTCAGATCGTCTTCCTTATTGACCAGTTTGAGGGAGAATGGAAAACTTTTGCGCAGTGGTTGTGGCAAGACTGGGAGGATGACACTCTACGTGAATTTTGCGCAAGAATGAGGAACGAGCATCAAGACCTACTTGGAGACGTTATGGATGAGGAGGAACAAGCAGAGATTGCTGCAAACCTCGCAAATGAAGTCATAGATATTAGCTCTGACGAGGAATCAGATGAGGAGACTCAGGAAGTCCAAGATGACGACGAAGGACCCCCGGTGGCATCCGACAGTGATGGGGACCACAAAGAGTCCTGGATCTGGAGGCCAAAGAACTACTGAGCAAGGCCAAAGAAGTGACTGAAGAAAGAAGGGATATGTAGATATAAAATATAATAAGATGTTATGTCTATTTCTTTTTTTGTAGTACTAAGTTGTTCTGTTTATGGGATAATATAAAGAAATAAAACTGTCCCTTTGTATAGAAACAATTTTGTCTTGTGCATAATTCATTTCCGTGATTCACTTCAGATGGTGAATACACGAAGACTTCGAGACGCGGCTCATGTTGAAAGAGGGAGAAGAGAAGAAAATAATTCTGAAGATCGGGGTGATCACAGGAATCACTCAGGAGGAAATCGAAGATATGTCGGAGAATCAAGCTCCAGTGAAGACCGGTTTGAGCGAATGGAGCGATTTTTGGAAAATATGCTGTCATACGTGAGTCGAGAGGAGCCTACTCGGCACACGACCACGGGTTTGGAAAGATACCGACATTTGAGACCCCCTGTGTTTAAAGGTAGGACTGGCGATGATCCTAGCACAGCCGAGTATTGGCTAGAGCAGACCGAGAAACTACTTCAACATCTTCAATGTAGTGAAGAGGAAAAGGTGAGGTGTGCAACCTACACGCTGGAGGAAGAAGCAGGTCGGTGGTGGCAGTCTACCGAGCGTTCATTAATAAGGTCTCAACAGGAACGTGAAGCTGAGAACGAGGATGCACCAATGTATACTTGGGCGGTATTCAAGGAAGAGTTTAACGCCAAGTACTTTTCTAAGAGTTGGAAGGAAGAAAGAATCTGGGAATTTATGAGGCTTAAGCAGACGGATGAGATGACTGTGAATCAATATGATAATCGGTTCATTCAACTGATTAAGTACGTGCCCATGTACGAGACTGACGAGAGTCAGAAGGCACAAAAGTTTGTTTCGGGATTACAAGGACATCTCCAGCAAGTTCTGAGTGGATGGGACATTGAAACTTACAAAGAAGCATTACACCGAGCGTTGACCATTGAGAGAAATCTGACACGAGCCAAGATCATCAAGACAGAGGAAGGAAGTAAAAGTAGTAAATCAGGCAGTCCGACGACTCAATCAAGGGATGACAGGAAATGCCCTCGATGTAGGAGAAAACACCCTGGGAAGAGGTGTGTCTTGAGGTGCTATGGATGCGGCGAAGAAGGTCACATCGGGAGAAACTACCCAAAGATCAAAGCAACACCCCAGGTTGGGTATCAGGGAAAGGTGGTGTGTTACAGTTGTGGTCAACCGGGGCATATCTCGCGCGATTGCTCAAAAAGACAAAAGACGGAACCACCGAGTGGAAGTACACAAAATGTTCGTCCAGGCCGAGTGTACAATCTGACTTGTGAGGACGCTGAGGCCGATCCTGCAGTTATTGAAGGTACACTGTTCTTCTCGAATATTCCAGTTCATGCTTTAATAGATCCAGGTGCTACGCATTCATTCGTGTCGCATGCATCAGTAGAAAGTTTACAATTAGAACCTAGGGAATTGGGTTATCAAATGGTAATAGCCACTCCTATGGGTTCAACTTTAAGAACTGCGGTAGGGTGCCGCGAGTGTATTTTTAGTATGGGATCAGAAAACTTCAAGATTGATTTAGTAGTGTTAGACATTCAAGATTTCGACATAATTATCGGAATGGATTTCCTATCACTTCATGAGGTTAAAATAGATTGTAAGAGTAAGACCGTAAGCATACCCAAGCTTAACGGAGAGTGGACTGTGTTCCAGGGTCAAAGTAGGAAGATCAAGAGAGAAAATGGCATGACTTTGCATACGCTGCAGTCAGCCAAACCCGAATCAGAAAAGAAAAGTCTCGAGTTGGAGTCAGTGAGGGTCGTGAATGAGTATCCTGAGGTATTTCCTGAGGAATTACCAGGATTACCTCCTCAAAGAGAAATTGAATTTTCGATAGACCTTATACCGAATACACAGCCAATATCCATACCTCCGTACAAGATGGCCCCTGCTGAGATGAAGGAATTGAATGAGCAATTACAAGACTTGACCGACAAAGGATTTATCAGACCAAGTGTGTCGCCCTGGGGAGCTCCGATATTGTTCGTGAAAAAGAAAGATGGTACCTTACGTATGTGTACTGACTACCGACAGTTAAACAAGGTAACCATAAAGAATAAGTACCCTTTGCC
This sequence comes from Diospyros kaki, assembly GCA_036245055.1. Lineage (NCBI taxonomy): Eukaryota > Viridiplantae > Streptophyta > Magnoliopsida > Ericales > Ebenaceae > Diospyros > Diospyros kaki. Next base: position 36,272,391 of record BSEG01000007.1, read on the forward strand.
TAGGATTGAGGAATTGTTTGACCAACTTCAAGGAGCCAGAGTATTTTCTAAGATAGATCTTCGGTCAGGGTACTATCAAATGAAGATCAAACCGGAAGATGTACCCAAGGCTGCATTTCGGTCACGGTATGGTCACTACGAGTATCTAGTGATGCCGTTTGGATTGACCAATGCACCTGCTGCATTTATGGATTTAATGAACCGAACTTTTAGGCCTTACCTGGACAAGTTCGTGATAGTGTTCATAGATGACATTTTGATATACTCTACAAGTGAGATTGATCATGAGGAACATTTAAGGATAGTCTTGCAAACTTTAAAGGACCATAAGTTGTACGCCAAATTCTCGAAGTGTGAATTTTGGCTTACTCAAGTGGCATTTCTTAGACATATAATTTCTACAGAAGGTATAGCTGTTGATCCAGCAAAGATAGAAGCAGTTCAAAAGTGGCAAGCACCTAAGACCATTGGGGAAATTCGAAGTTTTCTTGGACTAGCGGGGTACTACAGAAGATTTGTAGAAGGATTTTCAAAGATATCTGCTCCACTTACTCGATTGACGCAGAAAGAAGTGAAATTTGAATGGAGTGATAAATGTGAGCAAAGTTTTCAAGAACTTAAGGCACGATTAACTACGGCACCGATTTTAGCAATGTCGACTGAGTCAGGAAAGTTTGTGGTGTATAGTGATGCTTCTGGGATGGGGTTGGGGTGTGTCTTAATGCAAGATGAGAAAGTAATCGCTTACGGATCTCGGCAATTGAAAAGACACGAGCAGAACTACCCAACACATGACTTGGAATTAGCAGCTATCATATATGCTTTGAAGTTGTGGAGACATTATCTCTACGGGGTACAATTTGAGATTTTTACGGATCATAAAAGTTTGAAGTACATATTTTCTCAGAAGGAATTAAACATGAGACAAAGAAGATGGATGGAGTACTTAAAAGATTACGATTGTACCATTTCCTATCATCTAGGGAAGGCTAACATAGTTGCAGACGCTCTTAGCCGAAGAAGTTCCGAGATTGTGGCTAACATGATGATTGAAGAATTTAGCCACCTGACAATAGGTGTTAAGCCTAAACCAATCAAGGGATATTTGGCAAATCTGACAATTCAACCTGATGTGGTAAATCAAATCAGATTAGCTTTTCAAACAGACACAAGAAGAAGTCAGTGGATAGACGAGAACGATCAAGTTAAGGCACCTGAATTTAGTTACCGTGATGGTATACTTCGATTTCAGAGAAGAACCTACGTACCAAGGGATCAAGATCTAAGACAAGTTATCTTGGGAGAAGCTCATCGGGCAAGATACACAATACATCCAGGATCCACAAAGATGTATAAGGATCTTAGGAAAATTTATTGGTGGCCAGGAATGAAAAAGGATGTGACACGGTACGTGGCCCAATGCGATACCTGTCAACGTATCAAAATTGAGCATCAGCGACCGGGAGGGAAGCTACAACCATTGGATATTCCCGAGTGGAAATGGGATCACGTCACTATGGATTTTGTGACCAATTTACCTCGAAGTCCCAAAGGAAACGATGCTATTTGGGTAATAGTGGATCGACTAACCAAGTCGGCACATTTCTTGCCTATTAAGATAGGGCAACCAACTCATGCTTTGGCTCAGCTGTACATTGAGGAAATAGTACGATTACATGGAATACCTGCAAGTATAGTGTCAGATCGAGACCCACGATTTACATCAAGATTTTGGGAAAGTTTCCACAAGTGTATGGGAACACAGTTGAAGCTTAGTATAGCTTATCACCCTCAGACTGACGGACAATCCGAGCGGACAATTCAAACATTCGAAGACATGTTGAGGGCATGCATTTTGGAACTATCAGGAAGTTGGGAGAAACATTTACCGTTGGTAGAATTTGCCTACAACAACGGGCACCACAACAGCATTGGAATGGCTCCTTACGAGGCATTATATGGGCGAAAATGCAGAACACCACTCTGCTGGGTAGAAACTGGAGAAGTCGGATTAATTGGACCTGAGATTGTTCAGACTACTACCGAGAAGATTAAGCAAATACAGGAGAAAATAAGGACAAGTCAAAGTCGTCAGAAATCGTACGCTGATCGACGAAGGCGAAACCTGGAATTTTTAGTCGGTGACAAGGTATACTTAAAAGTCTCTCCATTTAAAACCGTGATTAGAGGAAAAAGGAAAGGGAAATTAAGCCCAAGATACATAGGACCTTCAGAAATTCTGGAGAAAATTGGAATAGTGGCTTACAGATTAGCTTTACCTGTGGCATTATCAAACATCCACAACGTGTTTCATGTGTCTCAACTACGGAAACATGAGCCAGACCCTACGCAGGTACTTCGAAATGAGACCATTGAGATACGAAATGATCTAACATACCCTGAGAAACCAGTTCGAATCCTAGATCAAAGGGATCAAGTCTTAAGGAACAAAGTTATTCCCTTAGTAAAGATACTATGGGGCAATCATGACGAGGAAGAGGCAACTTGGGAACGCGAAGAAGAGATGAAAATTTCTTATCCGCATTTATTTTGATATTGTAAGTTAGTAATTTCGAGGACGAAATTTCTTTTTAGAGGGGGAGGATGTAATACCCGGTATTAAATAATAAGAGAATTTTTGAGGATATGGGTCAAAACGATATTTAGCAAAGTTTATTCGAAACTTAAACGAAAGACGAATGACCAAGTTAAGATAAGTCAATTGAGGAAAGATGGCACAATTGGACGATATTTGATAAAAATCAGGGGTTTCAAAGGTTTGAAGTCAAAAACACGCAATTAGGAGAGTTCGGGCAAAAGTGCAGTTTTTGCAAAATATCAGTGGGAGGTCGAATCAACGAGTTTTTCAGAAATTCCAAAAGGAAATGGAAAATATAGAACTTGAGGGTCATTGTGGTATATTTAGAAAGATCAGGGACACAAAGGAAAGGGCCAAAATGTCAAATTAAGAAAATAGGGGTGAAAATGCAATTTTGGAAAAATTGCACATGGGAATCCGACCGCCGCACATGGCCGCCGCCAGCCGCCTCTGGAGGCGTCGGGAAGCTCGCCTAAGGGTGCTAGCTTGCTTGCCAGGTGATGATGAAGCTCCAGGGGGTGGCCATTGGCCGAGCACGGCGGCGACGTGACCGGAAAATGATGGCAAAGATTTTTCCGATTTGGCCGAATCTTTCGAGGGATCTAGAGCTTGATTTGTTGTTTTTCGATTGTTTTAGAGGCTAGATTTGGGCTAAAGGGATGAGGACGAGCAAGATGGGGTGAATAATCGAGCGAAAATCGACTATAAAATGGGGTATTCGGCCGAGGGTTTAAAATCAAAATCGTTAAAAAATTATCGTGTTTTTGCTTGAATCGAGCTTGAAGGATAAGGGGATTTTGTTCTTGGTGTTCTAAGGATCGTTTCTGGAGCATTTGGGATCGATTGGTGTTGAAATGGAGAGGTTTTGAAGCTTGGCCGGAAAACCGAAACCGCCACCGCCGCAACCTGCAACTCGGTTTTAATCTTACTTCCGGCCACTTTTTCCGACAAACAAAGGCACCATTGAGGTCGCCTTGAGGAGCTCTACAAGCCCCCATAAGAATTTAGGGTTTTGGACGTCGTCGGAATCGGGGAAGACAACCGGAGAAGATGACTGTGCGGCGGCGCGTGAATCCCACTCGCAGGGCTACGAGGTGGCGCGTGAGGTAGGTTTTTTGAGTGTTTTTAATTTTAGAATTTTGGTTGAATTATTTTAGGAATTATCATGGAAGAAAATTTTGAAAAAAAATGATGTTTGGTATTTTTAATGAATTTCCGAAGGTATAGATGTTTAAAAATTAAATAAAAATAGAGAAAATTATGGAAAAAATAGAATGTTGATTCCAAAGGTATTAAATGATGAAATAAGAGTCGATTGGGTCATTGGAAGAGGATTTACACAATTTTCGAGGTGTGGCACGTTTTTCGAGGCGAAATCCAGACTTTTCCGAATTGAGGTGAGTGGCTTGATTCTAGCTTATCCTTGTCTTGAAAGTGTTTTTAAAGTGTTTTGGTGAGTTCAAGTGAATAATTTTACCCTCTTAGACTTAGCTTAGTTAACAAGGTCTATTACTTTCGTTCGTTGTATCGATATTCACTACATTGCATTAACTATTTATTTTTAAAATGTTGGTGCATAGCGTTTAAATTTTCATATCACAAGGAGTCATGTTTAATTGCATCGCTGGGTCTGTGTGGGGCGATTGTGGGGTCTACTTGAGATTGGGATAATGCTAATCCAGGTGAACGGGTGTCACACTGGGGTACTCGAGGGAATAATGTTGAACCAGGTGAACGGGTGTCACGACGGTGCACCCGAGGGATTAACATTGGACCAGGTGAACGTGTGCCACAGTGAGGCATTCGAGGGATTACGCATGTCAAGGTGATATCTCGAGTTAGACGTGTTTTGCAATTGTCGTATAGTAGGCCATGCTCGTATGTCTTTCATGCATTGTATAACTGTTTCTTACCTTCACTTAGATGGTTTATCATCTAACATGGGTTATGCCCCTGGAACATTCAACGTTCCAGTCAGGGATAGCAGCGAGGTCGAGGACACGACTGAGGAGCCAGTGGTGTATGTTTGATAGTTGTTGGTGTTTTATTATTTTGGAAACATTAATGTTATTTATATACCGCTTGACGATGTTGTAATAATTAGTATTGGTATTGTATTCATATGGTGGTATGGGAACAATTCGATTGTAACACGTGGTAGGCCACGTCATTTTGATTAATTAAGTATTCCGCTGTGTTTATATTGTCTCGTTCGGTTGAGATTATGTTATTATTATCTAAACGAGTAGGACTGGAACTCTCGGGGTTTTCATCTGCATGTGAAGATTTTGCTCACAGGCGCCGCGAGTATCAGACTTGGTGAAAATAAAAAAAAAAAAAAAAAGAAAACCCCTGGAATTTCCTTATAGTAACATGCCTGTATAGGGCGGGGTGTTACAGTTTTGCCTCATGTGTATGTTTTCTTTCCTTTTCTTTTTCTTCTCTAACCATAATATCAGGAAAGCAGTCCAATAAATAGGCTATTTGGCATTCTTCATAGTTATATCTCGTAGGGATTTAATATTTGCCTTCCTCACACCTTAATGTATTTGACTGACACGATTTTATTTATGTTGTCCCTAATTTGTTGATTTTGCGTCCTCCAACTAAAGAAAGGCTTTCAGATAAGATGGAGGGTAGGTGTGTGTCTCTTTTAGTGGGATTGGTATATGATGAATAATATAACATGTTTTTCTTAGAATCACAAAACAGGAAAAATGAGAAATGAAGGACATAGAAAAATACGAGAACAACATTAATTAAGCTTCTGGTAGGAATCAGTTATATCAAGCTTATCCAATTACTGGACAAATTTTACCAACTCCCTAAGTCATTGAACAAATCTTACCAACTCCCTCATTCAATAACATAGGCATTTGCAAAGTTGGGCCTAGTGTGGAAGAGCAACTTCCTTTAAATCATCAAAACAGAACTTGGGTTAATATCACAAACCACTAAGAAGACGTTGAAGAAGATTTGTCGAGGAAGCTGCTGAAAGACTCACCGAGGGAAGACGCTGCTAGTTGCTATTGCTGTTTCGCCCAATCTATTGCAGGGAAGACGCTGCTGGTTGCTATTGTTGTTGATGTTCCGTCGGATCTGCTGTTACGAAGATGCTGCTGGTTGTTGTTGTTGTTTCGTGTTGTTTCGCGGGATCTCTTGCAGGGAAGACGCTGTAAGTTATTGCTATTGTTCCGCAGGATTTGCTACTGCCGCCAATGCTCGTTGTTACTGTTATTCGTGGCTGCCGGATCTGTTACTGCTGCCGTTACCCTGCAACTTATCTTCACCCTTCCCGCGTCTGGTTCTCTCTTCTCGCCTTGAGCAGTTGGGGGCTGAGGGAGAGATAGGGAGATGATGAGGAAAAGGACTTTGGGTCCCAAATTACGCTGATACCTAGGACAAACAGCCAAATGCGGGTGGAACACGTGTTACTTGATAAAGAGCTCTGCCTATGATTATCTCTCTGAGAACTAAAAGACGTGTGGCAAAAGATCATTGCCATAATAGGTGGCTGGGCACACGGAAAGGAAGCCTCGAGTTCTTAGGGATCGGTCACCTTGTCGAAGGTCGCGGGGATAGGGTCTATATCGAAGATCTCGGGAGTTGACGCCACGACGGAATCCTTATCAAGAAGATCCCAAAGTTCCCTCGGGAATCCTGATCTAGAGGTGAGGATAAAAGGAAGAACACGAGGTAAGAAAGGGGATATTTTTTCCATTACAATTAGATTCCTAATAAGCAAGTGAACTGACTTGACCATCGGAGATCGACCTGGGGAGCAAGTCCCCGTCTCCATTGCAGGTACGGCTAAGGAGGCAGAAAAGGAGTGTTCGGCCACCACTTCTCGGATCTCTTCATCAATTGGCGCCCACCGTGGGGCCGAGGCACTCTTTTTTTCTTTTCTGCCTCTCCAGCGCAACAGGTTGTGGAGATTTTCGATAATCTTTCCCTTGCTTGGAATGGCAACCAGAAGACAACAATCTCGAGCAGTAGGGGGCAACCCTATCCCAGAACCCAGTCAGCAGAACCCACCTAAAAGTCCGGTGGGGAGAGACTGGAGCCCAAAAGGCCCTCCGCCACCTCCAGATCGGATAGCGCTCCTAGAAGGTCAGGTGTAGCGATTAACAGAATTACTCACAAGTTTCCTGGATCGACAGCAGCAGCAAGCCCAAGAATCCCGGACGGAGGGAAGGCAGGAACCCCCGCGGGAGGAGGAGTCCTTTTTGTCGAAGGCGAACTCGCGGAGGCCGGGGCGAGAGGATGGCCAAGGTGAAGCGGTAGAATCTTCGGACTTATCGTTCTTGCAGCAATGGCAGGAAGAAAGGCTACGTCAGCTTAATGAGGAGATTGCTGCCCTGAAGCCCAAAGCTAGGGAGGGGCAGGGGGCAATGACAGCATAGCCTCTTAGCCTGGAGATCATGACGGCTATACCACCGGAACGTCTCCGCATTTCGGCCATTAAGCCTTATGTCAGGACCTCCGATCCGATGGATCATCTTGACCTCTTTACCTCGCATATGATGATGCAGGATGCTTCGGATGTAATGTGGTGTAGAGTTTTCTTGGCCACCCTGGAAGGGCACGCACGAGCTTGGTATTCAAACCTGGATCATCATTCTATCGTGAGTTTTGCACAGCTTCGAGGCAGTTTTCTGGCGCACTTTGCTCCCCTCCGGAGGCATCGAAGGTCTACCATGGCCTTGGTAAGTATGAAGCAGAACCAGGGAGAACCCTTGAAGGACTTCGTCTCACGCTTCAACATGGAGGCCTTAAGCATAGAGAATTTTGACCACAGCGTGGCTATGGTGGCATTCCAGAATGCCTTAAGGCCTGGTCTTTTCGCACAGTCATTAGCCAAGACGCCCCCAATTACGTTCACGGACATACTGGGCCGGGCTACGAAGTACATAAACACCGAAGAGGTCATGCAAGCTAAAAGGGCGGAACATGTGGAGAAGAAAGATAAGAAGAAGCCTCCCGAGGAAAGGAAAAGGGAGGACCGAAGGGAAAAACATCGTCCTCGGTGGGAGTCTAGTGGATATACCCCCCTGAATGCCTCGAGGGAAGAGATCCTTGCCACTATTGAAGGTAAAGACTATCTGAAGAAGCCGAGGCCAATGAAGGCTCCGTCTGACAAAAGGAACTGGAACAAATATTGCCGCTTCCATCGGGATCATGGCCATGATACCGAGGAATGTCACCAACTAAAAGAGGAGATCCAAGAGCTTATCAATCGGGGTTTCCTGAGGAGTTATGTGGCAAAGGAAGGCGATTCTCGGAGAAGCAAAGACCAACGGTCGCGATCACGGAGCCCCCCAAAGAGGGACCGCACAGACGATCGAGATCAAGCCTAGCGGGAGAGATTACACCGGGGAAGAGATGATCATCCTCAGCCTCCAGTATTTCATACGCTGGCGGCAGGAGAAGTCCCAGTCATGAAGGAGAAAGGGGGTGGCCCCACACGACTAAAGAGGTCACGTAACGTGGAGCCAATCTCTTTCTCCGACAACGACCTCCCGGGATACCCGAATCGGAATGATCCGTTGATGATAACAGCTGAGCTTGGAAAGTGGGAGCTTCGGCGGATCCTCGTAGATCCGGGGAGCTCTTCGAAAATATTGTATCGACAGGCTTTCCTCGGCATGGGATATGAAATGGCACAGTTAAGGCCAGCAAGGGTCCCTTTGGTGGGATATGATGGGGAGGCCGTGTATTCAGAAGGGATCATTCAGCTCCCACTGACGGTAGGGAGAGGCTCTCGAACTTCTCGAGTGATGCTAGATATCCTGGTGGCAGACGTACCCTCGGCATACAACATGATTCTTGGCAGATCTGGTCTCAATACCCTTCGGGCCATTCCAAGCACATATCATATGATGTTGAAGTTCCCCACCGATAGGGGGACGGGAGAAGTGCGGAGAGATTTACGTTCTACTCGCGAATGTTACATGGCCTCTATAGGCATAGCAAGGGACAAGGGGGCAGGGTTGCAAAGTGACGTTCCGAGCCCCCGAGCAGACCCCTCGAAGGAGGTCTGTAACACCCCGCCCTATACAGGCGTGTCACTATAAGGAAATTCTCGGGGTTTCTTTTTTTTTTTTTTTTCATTTTCACCAAGTCTGGTACTCACGGCACCTGTGAGCACAATCTTCACATGCAGATGAAAACCCCAAGAGATCCAGTCCTACTCGTTTAGTTAATAATAACATAACCTCAACCGAACGAGACAATTTAAACACAGCGGAATACTTGTTTAATCAAAAGGACGTGGCCTACCACGTGTTACAACCGAATTGTTCCCATACCACCATATGAATACAATACCAATACTAATTATTACAACATTGTCAAGCAGTAGATAAATAACATTAATGTTTCCAAAATGATATAACACCAACAACTATTAAACATACACCACTGGCTCCTCAGTCGTGTCCTCGACCTCGCTGCTATCCCTGACTGGAACGTTGAATATTCCAGGGGCATAACCCATGTTAGATGATAAACCATCTAAGTGAAGGCAAGAAGCAATTATACAATGCATGAAAGACATACGAGCATGGCATACTATACGACAGATGCAAGACACGTCTAACTCGAGATATCACCTTGACATGCTTAATCCCTCGAATGCCCCACTGTGGCACACGTTCACCTGGTCCAACGTTAATCCCTCGGGTGCACCGTCGCGACACCCGTTCACCTGGTTTAACATTTTTCCCTCGAGTGCCCCAGTGTGACACCCGTTCACCTGGATTAATATTATCCCAATCTCAAGTAGACCCCACATCGCCCCACACAAACCCAATGATGCGATTAAACAAGACTTCTCATGATATGAAAATTTACACGCCATGCACCAACATTTTAAAAATAAACAGTTAATGCAATGTAGTGATTTTCGACACAACGAACGTAAGTAAAAAGCCTTGTAAAATAAGCTAAGCCTAGGAGGGTAAAATTACTCACTAGAACTCGCCAAAGCACTTTAAAAACACTTTCAAGATAAAGATAAGCTAGAATCAAGCCACTCACCTCAATTCGGAAAAGTCTGGATTTTGCCTCGAAAAACGTGCCACACCTCGAAAATTGTGTAAATCCTCTTCCAATGACCCAAATGACTCCTATTTCATCATTTAACACCTTTGGAATCAACATTCTATTTTTTCCATAATTTTCTCTATTTTTATTTAATTTTTAAACATCTATACCTTCGGAAATTCATAAAAAATACCAAACATCTTTTTTCTCAAAATTTTCTTCCATGATAATTCCTAAAATAATTCAACAAAAATTCTGAAATTGAAAACACTCAAAAACCCTACCTCACGCGCCCTCACGCGCCACCCCTATGCCCTGCGAGTGGGTTTCACGCGCCGCCGCACAGGTCGTCTTCTCCGGCCTTCTTCTCCGATTCCGACGACTTCCTTTGGCTAAACCAACTACGGGGGCTTGTAGATCTTGATGAGGCGACCTCAATGGTACCCTCAATTGCCCGAAAACATCGCCGGAAAATGCCTTAAATGGCAGTTGCAGGTCGCGGCGGCGGAACCCTCGATTTTCCGGCCAAGCTTCGAAACCCCTCCAAATCTATACCAAACGATCCCAAATGCTCCATAAACGATCCTTAGACCACTAAGAACAAAAGCCCCTTATCCTTGTGCCTCGATTCAAGCCCTAACGCCCTTAATTTTCCTCGATTCATTTTGAGACTCTCGGCCATGGTTGGGTATTTATACCCGATTTTGGCGCTTAAAACCACCAAGGCTTGCTCGTCCTTATCCCTTGAGCTCGGATCTAGCTTCTAAACCAATCGAGAAGCACCAAATCGCGAGCCTAAGCCCTCGAAAGATCCGGCCAAATCGGAAATCTTTTGGCCATGATTTCCGATCACATCCGGCCCTAATCCGGCCAATAGAAGCTCCCAATGAAGCCATCATCGCCTGGAGCTACTCTAGCAACCTCCAGGCGACCCTCCCGACGCCTCCAGAGGCGGCTGCCGGCGGCCATAGGCGGCCGGTCGGTTTCACACCCAAGAAGTTTGTAAAAATTGCATTTTCTCTTATTTCTAAACACCCTTGAACTATCCAACACTTTCACGATGACCCTCTAGTTCCATATTTTCCATTTCCTTTTGGAATTTCTGAAAAATTCATCGATTCGACCTCCCACTGACATTTTGTAGAAACTGCACTTTTGCCCGAACTCTCCTAATTGCGTGCTTTTGACTTCAAACCTCTGAAAATCCCTAATTTTATCAAATCTCATCTAATTGTGCCATTTTTCTTCAATTGACTTTTCTTAACTTGGTCGTCTTTCGTTTAAGTTTCGAATATTGCATTTTGGCCCGAAACTTTGCTAAATATCGTTTTGACCCATATCCTCAAAAATTCTCTTATTATTTAATACCGGGTATTACATCCTCCCCCTCTAAAAAGAAATTTCGTCCTCGAAATTACTAACTTACAATATCAAAATAAATGCGGAAAAGAAATCTTCATCTCTTCTTCGCGTTCCCAAGTTGCCTCTTCTTCGTCATGATTGCCCCATAGTACCTTTACTAAGGGGATAACTTTGTTCCTTAAGACTTGATCCCTCCGATCTAGGATTCGAACTGGTTCCTCAGGGTATGTTAGATCATTTCGTATCTCAATGGTCTCATTCCGAAGTACCTGCGTAGGGTCTGGCTCATGTTTCCGTAGTTGAGACACATGAAACACGTTGTGGATGTTTGATAATGCCACAGGTAAAGCTAATCGGTAAGCCACTAGTCCAATTTTCTCCAGAATTTCATAGGGTCCTATGTATCTTGGGCTTAATTTTCCTTTTCTTTTTCCTCGAATTACGGACTTGAATGGAGAGACTTTCAAGTATACTTTGTCACCAACCAAGAATTCCAGGTTTCGCCTTCGTCGATCAGCGTACGATTTCTGACGACTTTGACTCGTTCTCATTTTCTCTTGTATTTGCTTGATCTTCTCAGTAGTAGTTTGTACAATCTCGGGCCCTATCAATCCTACTTCTCCAGTTTCTACCCAACAGAGCGGTGTTCTGCATCTTCGTCCATATAATGCCTCGTAAGGGGCCATTCCAATGCTGCTGTGGTGCCCGTTGTTATAGGCAAATTCTACCAACGGTAGATGTTTCTCCCAACTTCCAGATAATTCCAATATACATGCTCTCAACATGTCCTCGAGTGTTTGAATTGTCCGCTCGGACTGTCCGTCAGTCTGAGGGTGATAAGCTGTACTGAGCTTTAACTGTGTCCCCATACACTTGTGGAAACTTTCCCAAAATCGTGATGTAAATCGTGGGTCCCGATCTGACACTATACTTGCAGGTATTCCATGTAATCGTACTATTTCCTCAATGTACAGCTGAGCCAGAACATGAGTTGGTTGCCCTATCTTAATAGGCAAGAAATGTGCCGACTTGGTCAGTCGATCCACTATTACCCAAATAGCATCGTTTCCTTTGGGACTTCGAGGTAAATTGGTCACAAAATCCATAGTGACGTGATCCCATTTCCACTCGGGAATGTCCAATGGTTGTAATTTTCCTCCCGGTCGCTGATGCTCAATTTTGATACGTTGACAGGTATCGCATTGTGCTACGTACCGTGCCACGTCCTTTTTCATTCCTGGCCACCAATAAATTTCCCTAAGATCCTTATACATTTTTGTGGATCCTGGATGTATTGTGTATCTTGCTCGATGAGCTTCTCCCAAGATAACTTGTCTTAGATCTTGATCCCTTGGTACGTAGGTTCTTCCCTGAAATCGAAGTATATCATCACGGTAACTAAATTCAGGTGCCTTAACCTGATCGTTCTCGTCTATCCACTGACTTCTTCTTGTGTCTGTTTGAAGAGCTAATCTGATTTGATTTACCACATCAGGTTGAATTGTCAAATTTGCCAAATATCCCTTGATTGGTTTAGGCTTAACACCTACTGTCAGGTGACTAAATTCCTCGATCATCATGTTAGCCACAATCTCAGAGCTTCTTCGGCTAAGAGCGTCTGCAACTATGTTAGCCTTTCCTGGATGATAGGAAATGGTACAATCGTAGTCTTTTAAGTACTCCATCCATCTTCTTTGTCTCATGTTTAATTCCTTCTGAGAAAATATGTACTTCAAACTCTTATGATCCGTAAAAATTTCAAATTGTACTCCATAAAGGTAATGCCTCCACAACTTCAAAGCGTAAATTATGGCTGCTAATTCCAAGTCGTGAGTTGGGTAGTTTTGCTCATGTCTCTTCAATTGCCGAGATCCGTAAGCAACTACTTTCTCATCTTGCATTAAAACACACCCCAACCCTATCCCAGAAGCATCACTATACACTACAAACTTTCCTGCCTCAGTCGGCATTGCCAAAATCGGTGCCGTAGTTAATCGTGCCTTAAGTTCCTGAAAACTTTGCTCACATTTATCACTCCATTCAAATTTCACTTCTTTCTGTGTCAATCGAGTAAGTGGAGCAGATATCTTTGAAAATCCTTCCACAAATCTTCTGTAGTACCCAGCTAGTCCAAGAAAACTTCGGATTTCTCCAATAGTCTTAGGTGCTTGCCACTTTTGAACTGCTTCTATCTTTGCTGGATCGACAGCTATACCTTTTGCAGAAATTATGTGTCCAAGAAATGCCACTTGAGTAAGCCAAAATTCACACTTTGAGAATTTGGCGTACAACTTATGATCCTTTAAAGTCTGCAAGACTATCCTTAAATGTTTTTCATGATCAATCTCACTTGTAGAGTATATCAAAATGTCATCTATGAACACTATCACGAACTTGTCCAGATAAGGCCTAAAAGTTCGGTTCATTAAATCCATAAATGCAGCAGGTGCATTGGTCAATCCAAACGGCATCACTAGATACTCATAATGACCATACCGTGACCGAAATGCAGTCTTGGATACATCTTCCGGTTTGATCTTCATTTGATAGTATCCTGACCGAAGATCTATCTTAGAAAATACTTTGGCTCCTTGAAGTTGATCAAACAATTCCTCAATCCTAGGCAAAGGGTACTTATTCTTTATGGTGACCTTGTTTAACTGTCGGTAGTCAGTACACATACGTAAGGTACCATCTTTCTTTTTCACGAACAATATCGGAGCTCCCCAGGGCGACACACTTGGTCTGATAAATCCTTTGTTGGTCAAATCTTGTAATTGCTCCTTCAATTCCCTCATCTCAGCAGGGGCCATCTTGTACGGAGGTATGGATATTGGCTGTGTATTTGGTACAAGATCTATCGAAAATTCAATTTCTCTTTGAGGAGGTAATCCTGGTAATTCCTCAGGAAACACCTCAGGATACTCATTCACAACCCTTACTAACTCCAATTTGAGACTTCTCTTTCCTGATTCGGGTTTGGCTGACTGCAACGTATGCAAAGTCATGTCATTTTCTCTCTTAATCCTCCTACTTTGACCTTGGAACACAGTCCACTCTCTGTTAAGCTTGGGTATGCTTACAGTCTTACTCTTACAATCTATTTTTGCCTCATGAAGTGCTAGGAAATCCATTCCGATAATTACGTCAAAATCTTGAATGTCTAACACTACTAAATCAATCTTGAAACTTTCTGATCCCATATTAAAAATACACTCGTGGCACCCTACCGCAGTTCTTAAAGTTGAACCCATAGGAGTGGCTATTACCATTTGATAACCCAACTCCCTAGGTTCTAATTGTAGACTTTCTACTGACGCATGCGATACGAATGAATGCGTAGCACCTGGATCTATTAAAGCATGAACTGGAATATTTGAGAAGAACAGTGTACCTTCAATAACTGCAGGATCGGCCTCAGCGTCCTCACAAGTCAGGTTGTACACTCGGCCTGGACGAACATTTTGTGTACTTCCACTTGGTGGTTCCATCTTCTGCCTTTTTGAGCAATCGCGCGAGATATGCCCTGGTTGACCACAACTGTAGCACACCACCTTTCCCTGATACCCAACCTGGGGTGTTGCTTTGATCTTTGGGCAGTTTCTCCCGATGTGACCTTCTTCGCCGCATCCATAGCACCTTAAGACACACCTCTTCCCAGGGTGTTTTCTCCTGCATCGGGGGCATTTTCCGTCATCCCTTAATTGAGTCGTCGAACTGCCTGATTTACCACTTTTACTTCCTTCCTCTGTCTTGATGATCTTGGCTCGTGTCAGATTTCTTTCTATGGTCAAAGCTCGGTGCAATGCTTCTTTGTAAGTTTCAATGTCCCATCCACTCAGAACTTGCTGGAGATGTTCTTGTAATCCTGAAACAAACTTTTGTGCTTTCTGACTCTCGTCAGTCTCGTACATGGGCACGTACTTAATCAGTTGAATGAACCGATTATCATATTGATTCACAGTCATCTCACCCGTCTGCTTAAGCCTCATAAATTCCCAGATTCTTTCTTCCTTCCAACTCTTAGAAAAGTACTTGGCGTTAAACTCTTCCTTGAATATCGCCCAAGTATACATTAGTGCATCCTCGTTCTCAGCTTCACGTTCCTGTTGAGACCTTGTTAATGAACGCTCGGTAGACTGCCACCACCGGCCTGCTTCTTCCTCCAGCGTGTAGGTTGCACACCTCACTTTTTCCTCTTCACTACATTGGAGATGCTGAAGTAGTTTCTCGGTCTGCTCCAGCCAGTACTCAGCTGCGCTAGGATCATCGCCAGTCCTTCCTTTGAACACAGGGGGTCTCAAATGTCGGTATCGCTCCAAAGCCGTGGTCGTGTGCCGGGTAGGCTCCTCTCGACTCACGTATGTCAGCATATTTTCCAAAAATCGCTCCATTCGCTCAAACCGGTCTTCACTGGAGCTTGATTCTCCAACATACCTTCGATTTCCTCCTGAGTGATTTCTGTGATCACCCATATCCTCAGGATTATTTTCTTCTCTTCTCCCACTTTCAGCATGGGCTGCATTTCGAAGTCTTCGTGTATTCACCATCTGAAGTGAATCACGGAAATAAATTATGCACAAGACAAAATTGTTTCTATACAAAGGGACAGTTTTATTTCTTTATATTATCCCATAAACAAAAGAACTTAGTACTACTGAAAAAGAAAGAAATAAACATAACATCTTATTATATTTTATATCTACATATCCCTTCTTTAGTCACTTCGTCGGCCTTGCTTAGTAGTTCTTTGGCCTCCAGATCCAGGACTCTTTGTGGTCCCCATCACTGTCGGATGCCACCGAGGGTCCTTCGTCGTCATCTTGGACTTCCTGAGTCTCCTCATCTGATTCCTTATCAGAGCTAATATCTATGACCTCATTTGCGAGGTTTGCAGCAATCCCAGCTTGTTCCTCCTCATCCATAACGTCTCCAAGTAGATCTTGATGCTCGTTCCTCATTCTTGCACAAAACTCACGTAGAGTGTCATCCTCCCAGTCTTGCCACAACCACTGCGCAAAAGTTTTCCACTCTCCCTCAAATTGGTCAATAAGGAAACCGATCTGAAACTCTGATAAATCTACCAACTGTCGATAGCTGGGGGGCACATCATCTATGATCTCTTCCATTGCAAGCAGAAATACATTCATGTCCTCATCCTGCGGGTTTCCTCGAGCTTCAATCCTATTTGCCCAGTGTGACAGCAATACTTGGTCCACCATTTTCTACTAACATTACACAAAGATTTTCTCAAAATCCTCAAACAAGTGTTTCCTAAAATTTTCATATGATACCTAAAATCCTTATTCCTATTCTAAGTTAACAAATCTAACCATGCTAAGTTCAATAACCTAGCCTAACCATCCTAGGGTTTTAACCTAGGGCTCTGATACCAATTGTAACACCCCGCCCTATACAGGCGTGTCACTATAAGGAAATTCTCGGGGTTTCTTTTTTTTTTTTTTTTCATTTTCACCAAGTCTGGTACTCACGGCACCTGTGAGCACAATCTTCACATGCAGATGAAAACCCCAAGAGATCCAGTCCTACTCGTTTAGTTAATAATAACATAACCTCAACCGAACGAGACAATTTAAACACAGCGGAATACTTGTTTAATCAAAAGGACGTGGCCTACCACGTGTTACAACCGAATTGTTCCCATACCACCATATGAATACAATACCAATACTAATTATTACAACATTGTCAAGCAGTAGATAAATAACATTAATGTTTCCAAAATGATATAACACCAACAACTATTAAACATACACCACTGGCTCCTCAGTCGTGTCCTCGACCTCGCTGCTATCCCTGACTGGAACGTTGAATATTCCAGGGGCATAACCCATGTTAGATGATAAACCATCTAAGTGAAGGCAAGAAGCAATTATACAATGCATGAAAGACATACGAGCATGGCATACTATACGACAGATGCAAGACACGTCTAACTCGAGATATCACCTTGACATGCTTAATCCCTCGAATGCCCCACTGTGGCACACGTTCACCTGGTCCAACGTTAATCCCTCGGGTGCACCGTCGCGACACCCGTTCACCTGGTTTAACATTTTTCCCTCGAGTGCCCCAGTGTGACACCCGTTCACCTGGATTAATATTATCCCAATCTCAAGTAGACCCCACATCGCCCCACACAAACCCAATGATGCGATTAAACAAGACTTCTCATGATATGAAAATTTACACGCCATGCACCAACATTTTAAAAATAAACAGTTAATGCAATGTAGTGATTTTCGACACAACGAACGTAAGTAAAAAGCCTTGTAAAATAAGCTAAGCCTAGGAGGGTAAAATTACTCACTAGAACTCGCCAAAGCACTTTAAAAACACTTTCAAGATAAAGATAAGCTAGAATCAAGCCACTCACCTCAATTCGGAAAAGTCTGGATTTTGCCTCGAAAAACGTGCCACACCTCGAAAATTGTGTAAATCCTCTTCCAATGACCCAAATGACTCCTATTTCATCATTTAACACCTTTGGAATCAACATTCTATTTTTTCCATAATTTTCTCTATTTTTATTTAATTTTTAAACATCTATACCTTCGGAAATTCATAAAAAATACCAAACATCTTTTTTCTCAAAATTTTCTTCCATGATAATTCCTAAAATAATTCAACAAAAATTCTGAAATTGAAAACACTCAAAAACCCTACCTCACGCGCCCTCACGCGCCACCCCTATGCCCTGCGAGTGGGTTTCACGCGCCGCCGCACAGGTCGTCTTCTCCGGCCTTCTTCTCCGATTCCGACGACTTCCTTTGGCTAAACCAACTACGGGGGCTTGTAGATCTTGATGAGGCGACCTCAATGGTACCCTCAATTGCCCGAAAACATCGCCGGAAAATGCCTTAAATGGCAGTTGCAGGTCGCGGCGGCGGAACCCTCGATTTTCCGGCCAAGCTTCGAAACCCCTCCAAATCTATACCAAACGATCCCAAATGCTCCATAAACGATCCTTAGACCACTAAGAACAAAAGCCCCTTATCCTTGTGCCTCGATTCAAGCCCTAACGCCCTTAATTTTCCTCGATTCATTTTGAGACTCTCGGCCATGGTTGGGTATTTATACCCGATTTTGGCGCTTAAAACCACCAAGGCTTGCTCGTCCTTATCCCTTGAGCTCGGATCTAGCTTCTAAACCAATCGAGAAGCACCAAATCGCGAGCCTAAGCCCTCGAAAGATCCGGCCAAATCGGAAATCTTTTGGCCATGATTTCCGATCACATCCGGCCCTAATCCGGCCAATAGAAGCTCCCAATGAAGCCATCATCGCCTGGAGCTACTCTAGCAACCTCCAGGCGACCCTCCCGACGCCTCCAGAGGCGGCTGCCGGCGGCCATAGGCGGCCGGTCGGTTTCACACCCAAGAAGTTTGTAAAAATTGCATTTTCTCTTATTTCTAAACACCCTTGAACTATCCAACACTTTCACGATGACCCTCTAGTTCCATATTTTCCATTTCCTTTTGGAATTTCTGAAAAATTCATCGATTCGACCTCCCACTGACATTTTGTAGAAACTGCACTTTTGCCCGAACTCTCCTAATTGCGTGCTTTTGACTTCAAACCTCTGAAAATCCCTAATTTTATCAAATCTCATCTAATTGTGCCATTTTTCTTCAATTGACTTTTCTTAACTTGGTCGTCTTTCGTTTAAGTTTCGAATATTGCATTTTGGCCCGAAACTTTGCTAAATATCGTTTTGACCCATATCCTCAAAAATTCTCTTATTATTTAATACCGGGTATTACAAGGTCAACTTCCTATTAGAAGGACCCGAAGATCCAAAAACAGCAGGGCCGGTG
Organism: Diospyros kaki; assembly: GCA_036245055.1. Lineage (NCBI taxonomy): Eukaryota > Viridiplantae > Streptophyta > Magnoliopsida > Ericales > Ebenaceae > Diospyros > Diospyros kaki. Next base: position 36,291,231 of record BSEG01000007.1, read on the forward strand.
GACAAATTGGAAGAGGTACCTTTGAAGGTAGACTGCCCAGATCATTGTGTGAGGGTGAGTGTGGAATTAAAAGATCCATTGAGGAGTCAGATAGTAGCGCTCCTTAGGCAATACGCGGACGTCTTCGCATGGACTGCTCAGGACATGCCAGGAGTGGATCCCGCAGTCATGACACATAGGCTGGGGATCCGGCCAGGTTTCTAGCCAGTCAAACAGAAGAAGCGAAGTTTTACCCCGGATAGAGCTCGGGCAATCGAGGAGAAAGTTGCAAAATTGATCGAAGCCGGATATATTCGGGAGGTAGATTATCTGGATTGGTTGGCAAATGTTGTGTTGGTCCCTAAAGGAAAAGGCAAGTGGAGACTTTGCATCGATTTCACTGATCTTAATAAGGCTTGCCCAAAGGATAGCTACCCACTCCCGAGGATCGACGCCTTAATTGATGGGAAGGCTGGTTGTTCACTCATGAGTTTCTTAGATGCTTTTCAGGGATACCACCAGATCCCATTACACCCGAAGAACCAGGAGAAGACCGCATTCATTACCAGCTAGGCAACCTACTGCTACACTGTGATGCCTTTCAGTTTGAAAAATGTAGGAGCCACTTATCAGCGTTTAGTGAATAAGTTTTTTCAACACCAGCTCGGAAGGAATATGGAGGCATACGTTGATGACATGTTGGTAAAAAGCCTGGAGGCAGGAAGTCATCCGAAGGATTTGGAGGAATACTTCAAAACCCTTCGTAAGTTCCACGTAAAGCTTAATCCTGTCAAATGTGCTTTTTGGCGTTTCTGCAGGAAAATTCTTAGGCTACATAGTACATCACTGAGGGATTGAAGTAAATCCAGCGAAGGTCAAAGCTATCATGGATATGCCCGCACCGAGGAGTGTGAAAGAAGTACAGAGCCTCACAGGCAGAATGACCACCCTAGGTAGATTCCTCTCTCGCTTGGCGGAAAAAGACCTTTCTTTTTACAAGGTCTTGTCAAAGGCAAACAACTTCAAGTGGAATTCTGAATGCCAGAAAGTTTTTGAAAAGCTGAAGGAGCACCTGGCCACGCCCCCAGTTCTCACCAAGCCGAAGCCAGGAGAGCCCTTATACATATATTTGGCGATAGTCGATAAGGCCGTGAGTTCGATACTGATACGAGAAGAAGACAAGATCCAGAGGCCTGTCTATTATGCAAGCAAGCGGCTGACGGGGGCCGAGGTTCGGTATCCTCCTATGGAAAAGTTGGCCTTCGCCCTAATAATATCAGCCAGAAAACTCCGACCTTACTTTCAAGCTCACACGATTATTGTGCTTACTAATCCGCTTTTGCAGCAAGTCCTTAGCAAACCAAAACTTTCAGGGCGAATGTTGAAGTGGGCGGTGGAGCTCACTGCTTTCGACATTGAGTATAGGCCGCAGCCAGCTATTAAAGCTCATTCGTTGGCAGACTTTATTGCTGAAGGAATTGGGGCTCCCGAGGGTCCGAGTGAGGATCCGAGGCCATGGATGGTGGCAGTAGATGGAAGCTCGACCTTGGGTGGGGGAAAAGCAGGATTGATGATTAAGAGTCCCAAAAGGCAGATATGGCCTTATGCTTTACACTTCAAATTCCGAGCATCCAATAACGAGGCAGAATATGAGGCCTTGCTGGATGGATTGAGATTAGCTAAACAATTGGGAGCTCAGAGCGTTGAGGTGAGCTCGGACTCTAACTTGGTGGTACAACAAGTGAACGGAGAGTATGAAGCTCGAGAAGACCATATGGCGAGGTATTTGACCATGGTCAGATAGCTGATGGCACGCTTTCAACGCGTGAAAGTAGAGTATATCCCTCGGGCAATGAACACAGAGGCGGACCTGCTGTCCCGAATCGCCTCTTCCTCTTTCCCTACGAGCTCTCGAAAAATTCGGATTGAGTCCCTTCCGCAAAAAAATATCGAAGAGGTTGCTGATCAATTATGGGTGGAGGACGAGCCCAGCTGGATGGATCCGTTGCTGTTATACTTGAAAGAAGAGAAACTCCCCGAAGGCGATTTGGAAGCTCGGGAGGTCAAGCGAAAAGCCCGAAGCTTCGTGTTAATTGGGGGAGAATTGTACAGAAGGTCTTTTTCACAACCATTGCTCAAATGCATCCGACCTTGCGAAGCAGATTATGTCCTACGGGAGATACATAAAGGTATATCTGGAAGTCATATCGGAGCCCGGGCTCTTAGTCAAAAGGCTCTCCAGCAGGGGTATTATTGGCCAACAATGGTACAAGATTCGAAACAACTGGTCAGGACCTGTGATCGATGCCAGCGAACGTTTAACCTGGTCCATGTGCCGGCAGTCGCGTTAGCCCATCTGGCCATGCCTTGCCCCTTCGCTCAATGGGGTATCGACATCCTGGGACCTCTCCCCCTGCAGCAGGATAAATCAGATACATCATGGCTGCTATAAATTATTTCACAAAATAGGTCGAAGTTGAGGTAGTGGCCTCAATCACCGCCCGGCGGGTAAAACAATTTTTATGAAAGAACGTGGTCTGTCGTTTTGGAATTCCTCGGGTACTGATCTCGGACAATGGCACTCAATTCTCTGATCGATCTGTTCAGGAATGGTGCCAGGAATTGGGAATTAAGCAGCAGTTCACCTCGGTGACCCATCCTCAGGCTAATGGTCAAATTGAGCTTGCTAATAGGACTTTGTTGTGAGGCTTAAAAGCGAGCGTGGATAAGGCGAATGGTAGCTGGGTAGAAGAATTGTCGAGCATTTTGCGGTCTTATCGAACCACGTCAAAAGCTTCCACAGGAGAAACCCCTTTCAGTCTATGCTACGGTTCAGAAGCATTGATCCCAGTCGAGATCAGGGTACCTACGTTAAGAGTGGAGTTTTTCAGCCCTGAACCTAATGAGCAAAATCTGAGGGACAACCTCGATCTCTTGGATGAATTTCGTGATCAGGTGAAAATTCGATAGGCTGCCTATAACCAACGCATAGAGAGGTACTACAATCGAAGGGTGAGGGCGCGAAATTTTCTACCAGGAGACTTGGTATTAAGGCGAGCAGACGCTCGGGGAGCTCGGGAGGCTAACAAACTAACACCAAATTGGGAAGGTCCTTACAAAGTAGTAGAAGTCCTCAGCCCTGGTGCCTACAAACTGCAAACCCTCGAAAGGGCACCAGTAAAAAACGCATGGAACGTGTAGAACTTGAGGAAATTCTATCAGTAATTATTCTTTATTATTTGTTAGTCCAAATCCATTATTACATATCTTGTCAGTAGTATTCTCTTTGTTTCTTTTCATATGAAATTCAGGAATAAATCTAGTCTTCCTCCTATGCGTAAGAACTCGTCATTCCCAAGAACTCCTTAGCACCAAAGGGTCAAATATGATCCTCGGGGGGTCCGAACCCTCGACCGAAACAAAGGATCAGATTTGATCCTCGGGGGGTCCGAACCCTCGACCGAAACAAAGGATCAAATATGATCCTCGGGGGGTCCGAACCCTCGACCGAAACAAAGGATCAAATATGATCCTCGGGGGATCAAACCCTCGGCCGAAACAAAGGATCATATTTGATCCTCGGGGGGTCCGAACCCTCGACCGAAACAAAGAATCAAATATGATCCTCGGGGGGTCCAAACCCTCGACCGAAACAAAGGATCAAATATGATCCTCGGGGGATCAAACCCTCGGCCGAAACAAAGGATCATATTTGATCCTCGACAGATTTCAACCCGCAACAAAGGATCAAATTTGATCCTCGACAGACCTGATCCTCCCAAAGCTGAAAACCTTCGGAGAGGAGACAGGGATCATGATCCCCTAAAATATGAAGGATCAAGCCCGATCCCTGATGATCTTTTCTGTATCTTAATAGAATGCAGAGGAAATAACAAAAGAAAAGTGACGGAAAAACAAAATTTTTCTATTACAGCAACAAGTTTAAATACTTTCTATTACAGCAACAAGTTTAAATACAAAGGTATCTACTCTAAAGAAGATAAGGCCGTGGCTACATCGAAAGGAATGGAGTCCACATCCAGGTTGGGGAAGCGCTCTTTAGCAAGCTTCTTCATATGCTCAAAGCCACCTCGAAGAACTTCTTCTAGCTCCGCGGCGTAAGCTTCGGAGCCTCGAAAATCCTCACGACCATTCTGGAAAGCCACTTGGGCATCCTTAAGAGCAGACTGGAGCTGGGCATGAGCAGTGCAAAGATCTTCCTTACACCGGGAATAAGACTCCAACGCCTCGACTTGCTTTTTTTTGGCCTCTTTCAGCTCCAGAGTAAGCCTTTGTAGATCCTCTTGAAGCTGATTATTGTCTTCCCGAAGTTGATTATTGGTACCCTGTGCGGCGTCCAACTCCTCCCCAAGCCGAGAATTAGCCTGGTTGGCCTCGAGCATGTTTTTCTGGACTAACTCCAGATCTTCGCGCATTTGAGCTTCAGCTTCATTGGCAAGTCGAGCGTCTTCTTGGGCTAGCTCAACGGACTTGGTCAAGATATGGACACGATGTTCCAAATCCGACAACTGGAAAGAGAGGGACTCAAGCCCTCGGAGCCTTTCAACCTCGGATTCTAGGGAGGAGATCCGGGCGCGCAGTTCGGATTCTCGCTGGGATACTGAACCCTGGAACCCTGCGAGGCTCTGGAGAAGTGGAAACAGAACAGAGATTAAGACTTACTGGTATAAAGGGAATCAAAAAGAAGAAAGATTAGGATCATACCCTCAGAACTTCGGCACAATAGTCTGGTTTTTTCGGCGTTTGAGGGATGTCAGGAAGAGCCAGAGCTGCTAAAGGAGTAGTGGCGGCTTCAGAAACTGGAGGTTTAGAAGGAGCAGTAGCCGAATGAGTAGCTTCTGTCCTGCGGCGTTTGGTCCGGCGCGCAAGGATTTCCTTCGTGGACAATGTGGAAGCCTCTTCCAATGAAGCTTCCCCTGTCAGGTTTGAGCGCCTCGTTGGGGCTAAAGGCGTTAATATTCGCTTAAAAACAGAACCAACAGGAATGCTGGGAGACGTAGCAGGAGGCTTCGTACCTGCCGAAGCTGGCTTCTCTTATGCCTCCGAACGAGCTGCAGCAGCCACTTGAGTAATGGTCGCCGAGTCATCTTCGGCGGGGATCGGCAAAGGAGCAGGCGAGGTAGAAGATCTTTGCTGGGAGAGGGCCTTCGACCCTTCATCAGCACCGTCCCTAGGAGCTTCTCGGAAGGTTCGAGGATCCCCCTCCGCTGTTATTCGGGACCTTGAGGATGTCGGAGCTTTCTTATTTTTTCTGCTTCTCGGGGCTCACTCGGAAGGGATCGCCCTCTCCAACACCTTCGGGACGTTGGGAAGGGCCGAGGGGCCCTTACTCCCGGGGAAGTCTAAGATTATCCCCTCAGCGAAGGGGGAGTAGGATATCTCCCAGAGATCTTCAACTGAGAAGGGAAAACAATAAAAATCAAACTCCGAAAAAGAAGAATAAGGAAGAAGAGAAAAAGAAGAAAAGCTCACAGCTCTCGCCGTCTAAGCCCGCCTTGGTGAGGCTGGGGTTGAAGAGCCACCCCTCTTCCCAGTTCCGGCTATTCTTCATAAGACGGATGGCGGACTCTTCGATAGCTTCGACACTCTGACGTTTATGCTTCGTATCCAAGGTCTCATCGTTGCAAACGAACCAAACTTCCTGAGAAGAGCCGGAGGGCCTAGGGCGGATGAAAACGAAATGCTCCTTCCAATCGTCAGAATCTTTTGACCCACCAGATTGCATGAGGGTCGAAGTGCCAATCTCAACCCCAGGGCACTCTTTGCAGGCGAGGAGACGACCTTCTTTCACGATCCGGGGGGAGATGGAGATCCAACCCCCAGGGTCGCGGTTGGTGGTAAAGAAGAAGTCGAAGAGATCTCCAGATGGTTCAATTCTGCCAGTATGGCAGATAAGGAGAAAGCCTATCAGATATCACCATCTGAAGGGAGATAGCTGGGCAGGGGCGATGGTAAGGTGCTAAAGTAAGGACATCACTCTTTTTCGGGGAGGGAGTCGGAAACCCCTATCGAACGCACATTTGTAGACGCAAAGCCGACCAACGACAGGATGACACGCTCACAGGTGGCTGTTGAACTCGACCTCCCACTCTTCGGGGATATGGTACTTTTCCATGAACTGTTGACATTCCGCTTGGCTCATCCACTGGCATGGAATAGACGCGGCTGGGTGATTTTCCCATTCAATGAGCTTTGCGCCGGTGGAGTTGAACTTCCCAGAACCAGTGATCGCCATGGCAGAAGAGTAGAAGAAGGAAATGAGGAAAGATGAGGAAATGTTTATCGGTGCAAGAAGAGCTGAAGGCTGAAGGAGAGTCGGGTGAAAAAGCAACTGAAGGAGTAAAGGGTTCCTACTTAAACCGTGGGTGAAAAAAGGCCAAAGGACGAGCAATGATAAGCATTAATTACCGCAGACTGGCATTACTCGAAAGACGAAAAGGTTTTGGACAACATATGGGGAAGGGATATTGCTGTAGAAACAAATCGATTCTTGTGCCCTCCAAACACGCGCAAGGGGAAAATACGGTTAACCCCTTGGATCGCATAAGACGACAACCAGCAAGAAGTGAGGAGGAAAAGGGCCTCGGGAGCTTTACCACTCTTTAATTCCTTCGAACCGAAGAGCTCAAAGAGTGGGGGGCAAGTGATGAGGAAAAGGACTTCGGGTCCCAAATTACGCTGATACCTAGGACAAACAGCCAAATGCGGGTGGAACACGTGTTACTTGATAAAGAGCTCTGCCTATGATTATCTCTCTGAGAACTAAAAGACGTGTGGCAAAAGATCATCGCCATAATAGGTGGCGGGGCACACGGAAAGGAAGCCCCAAGTTCTTAGGGATCGGTCACCTTGCTGAAGGTCGCGGGGATAGGGTCTATCTCGAAGATCTCTATCTCAAAGATCTCGGGAGCGGACGCCACAACGAAATCCTTATCAAGAAGATCCCGAAGTTCCCTCGGGAATCCTGATCTAGAGGTGAGGATAAAAGGAAGAACACGAGGTAAGAAAGGTTTGGTGATCAAAAGCAATTATACAAAAATTCAACAATAAATAAACACAAACAAAAAAATTCATGCATATATACAAGTAGTTGTGATTGTGGCTCACATCTTCCTCTGGTTTTACGTCCAGAAACGGCTTAAACACTTTCTATGAAGTGGGGATAGGCTTCCCATCCAATTTTCTTATAGATTGGCAAATAAGGTCGTTTTTAGTCAGATTCCCAAGACTATAGCGTTGGTTGTCACTTATGAACTGGGTCCATAAAGCAAGAAGTTCTCTTTGCACTATTCCACTCGGATGCGTCTCAAGAGTCAATCAGATATCATCCAAAGACTCCTTACTCAGTCCATCCTTTATGAAACTAATTTTATCTTCTCGATTTACGGACGTAAACCCCACAGATTTGCATCGTGTGTTACAGGTCCAACGAGCACACTTGTGACAACCATTCATTCTTTTCACCCTTCGTTTCTTCGCAAAACTACTCTTTCCCAAACCTGGAAAGTGCTTAAAACTAGGTGAAGTTTCGCCAGCTAATCGAACTTTTGCTTCGATCAGCCAACGAACATCTTCAGGGATGTTATTACGCATCAATAGTTTAAGTCTTTCACACCTACCAGCATAAATTCTTTTCAAATCATTCATTGGGAGAGATGGATAGTACTTGCGAATTTCTGAGAGTCGAGGATCCATTTTTTTTTTTTATAAATTAAAAGACAACTATAAAAATAGAAACTATAAATCTTACAAAATGAACGAAAGTACCTGATCGGAGAACAACACGAAAGAGAGAAGACTGAGCTTGCTTCCAAAAGTGTGGCTTGCCTCTTACAGATATGGAGTCTCTTATAGAGCAATGGGTGCCACTATTCCACACTCGGCTCGAGACATGCCATAATTGCGCTGACACGCTTGGCGTCGTCTAGCGTCTCATTTTTCAACATTTGGCAGTGTGTCTCTTTCTTTATAGGGCAGTGTGATTACACTGCTCAAGAAATGTGGCTACCCCCAACGTCAATTCTGTCTCCCTATTTTGAAATTTTTTTTTTAACTCTTTTTTTTTTAATTTTGTCGTTATTTTTTTTTAAATTATTTTTTTTTAAAGGGGTTCAATAAAAGTATGTATACCACACAAGTCAATATTATCGAGTCAAACAAAATTATTTGCACAATGGATCAATACCAATAAATCAATTCCTAAGTACACCTTACCCCCCAACTTGAATTGCACATTGTCCTCAATCAGCAATAAAAGGATAGAAGATATGGATACCTGGTAGTCTTCAATGTATAAACTCGTATGTAAAAATTTTGTTTAGACTGCACACAAAGAAACACTATTTGAATCAAAATTAATTAAGTAATGCAGAAAATGAATAATATATATATATTTTTAATATACTTTTTTTTGTTAATGTCCCAAATCTAGAGACATCCATTTAACCTAAATGGAAAGGTGGTCTTTTAACGTCAGATTCCCAGACGACACGAAACTCTCCTTACTCATCAGATGATGGTGGTTCACCCAAATCCACAAATCCTTCATTTTCCTTAACAAAACCCTGATATGGTTTCAACCTATGACCATTGACTGTAAGAAGTTGTCCTGACTCCAAATTTTTTATCTCAAATGCCCCATATTTTGAGATAGTCTTGATTACAAAGGGGCCGACCCATCGAGACTTCAATTTTCCTGGGAATAGATGCAATCTAGAATCATACAAGAGTACCTGTTGCCCTACCTGAAAGCTTTTTCGAATGATATGCCGATCATGCAACTCTTTCATGTGAACCTTGGCCAATCGTGCATTTTTAAATGCCTCGTTCCGAATTTCCTCGAGTTCATTCAATTGGAGCTTCCTAGATAGGCCTGCTTCAGTTAAACTCTTGTTAATCTTTTGAATTGCCCAATATGCTTTTTGCTCAATTTTCACCGATAGATGACAAGATTTACCGTATACTAGCCTATAGGGAGACATTCCTAAAATTGTTTTGTAAGCTGTCCTGTACGCCCAAAGAGCGTCTACTAGTCTTAAGGACCAATCCTTACGATTAGTAGCAACAGTCTTTTCCAATATGCCCTTAATCTCCCTATTGGCTAACTCGGCTTGACCATTGGTTTGGGGATGGTATGGTGTTGCAACCTTGTGCAGTACACCATATTTCTTCATTAGTTCTGCCACAACTTTATTACAAAAATGGGAACCCCCATCACTGATGATTGCTCGTGGCATCCCAAATCGACTGAATATGTTTTCTTTCAAAAATTTCACTACAGTCTTCTGGTCATTTGTTCTGGCCGGGATCGCTTCGACCCATTTGGACACATAGTCGACAGCAAGTAAGATGTATTCATGACCAAATGAATTGACAAATGGGCCCATAAAATCCATACCCCAACAGTCAAAAACTTCTAACACTTGGATCGGATGTAATGGCATCATGTTTCTCCTCGACAGACTTCCTAACCTTTGACATCGATCGCAACTTGAACAGAATTTGTACACATCCTTGAACAGTGTCGGCCAATAAAATCCACTCTGAAAAATTTTTGCAGCTGTTTTCTTAACAGAAAAATGGCCTCCACATGCAAGAGTATGACAAAAATTAATGACACTCTGTTGCTCATGATCGGGTATGCATCTACGGATGATTTGGTCAGGACAATATTTGAAGAGGTAGGGCTCATCCCAAAAGAAGGTTCTGACTTTTCTGAAGAATTTATGCCTATCTAGCTTACTCCAATGGTCTGGGATCAGAACAGTTGCCAGGTAGTTCGCAATGTCGGCATACCAAGGGACAACAGATGATGCATGAATAACATTCACTTCAAACAGTTGCTCATCAGGGAAATTGTCATGGATTGGTTCATCAAATTGTGTGAGATCTTGACCTGAAATTCTTGACAAATGATCAGCCACCACATTCTCTACTCCCTTCTTATCTCTGATTTCAATGTTGAACTCTTGTAGGAGTAAGATCCATCGGAGCAGACGAGGTTTTGCATCTTGCTTTGTGAACAAATACTTCAAAGCAGCGTGATCAGTAAAAATGATCACTAGTGACCCTACGAGGTAAGATCGGAACTTGTCTAGGGCAAAGACAACTGCTAGTAACTCTTTCTCTGTGGTGGTATAATTCTTTTGTGCCTCATTAAGAGTTTTGCTAGCATAGTATATCACATGAGGTTTCTTATCCTTCCTCTGCCCTAACACAACTCCTACCGCGTAATCACTAGCATCGCACATAAGTTCAAATGGGAGGGACCAATCAGGGGACTGAATGATAGGTGCTGAAATGAGTGATTTCTTCAACTTCTCAAAAGTAACTTGACACTCACCATTCCACTCAAAAGGTATGTCAAAAGCTAGGAGGCGGCATAAAGGTCTGGCTATGGCACTGAATGAAGCGATAAATCGCCTATAAAAACCAGCATGGCCAAGAAAAGACCTAACCTCTCTCACATTCCTTGGGGCAGGTAATTTTTGAATTGACTCAACCTTGGACTGATCAACCTCAATACCCCTAGAAGAAACAATATGTCCCAAGACATTTCCTTGAGTAACCATGAAATGACACTTCTCCCAATTTAGCACTAAATTCGTTTCTTTGCATTGGACCAGAATTTTCTCCAAATTTTCCAAACAACTCTCAAAACTATCTCCATGCACTGAGAAGTCATCCATAAAAACTTCTACCACATTCTCAACCAATTCACTGAAAATACTCATCATGCATCTTTGAAAGGTTGCAGGGGCATTGCACAGACCAAATGGCATTCGTCTGTAAGCAAATGTCCCGAATGGACATATGAACGTGGTTTTCTCCTGATCCTCTAAAGCAATTTCAATCTGATTGTACCCAGAATAGCCATCTAAGAAGCAATAGAAGGCATGTCCCGCTATTCTCTCTAACACCTGATCCAAAAATGGGAGCGGAAAATGATCCTTCCTAGTCATAGAGTTGAGCTTTCTGTAATCTATGCACATTTGCCATCCAGTCTAGATGCGTGTAGGAATGAGCTCATTGTTCTCATTTGCTATCACAGTGACTCCTGACTTCTTGGGTACAACTTGAGTTGGACTAACCCATTTGGAATCAGATATAGGGTAGATAATGCCAGCATCTAAGAGCTTTAACACCTCCCCCCTAACCACTTCCTTCATGTTTGGGTTTAACCTTCTCTGCATCTGTCTCACCGACTTTGCATCTTCTTCCAAGAAAATTCTGTGGGTGCAAATTAAGGGACTAATGCCATGCAAGTCTTCTATAGTCCAACCTAAAACTTTCTTCTATGCCTTTAACAAACTCAACAATTGTTCCTCCTGTTGAGGATTCAGACTTGATGAAATCACCACCGGCAAAGATTCTCCTTCACCTAGGAATGCATACTTAAGGTTGTTTGGCAATGGTTTCCTTTCAGGTGCGTGTGAGCAGCTTAACACAGATTCAGTTTTCTCTCGAGAGCAATCTTGTTGCTCCATAAATTCCTCCAACTCAAAACTTTCTTGAGCAAATTCATAGTTAATGTACTCCTCACTCAATATCTGTATCAGATCAGCTTCTTTAGTCTCATTCTCCACATCAAGTTGTTTGGAAACCCTAAAAATGTTTGTTTCCAATGTCATATTTCCAAAGGACAATTTCAAGATTTCATTCCTACAGTTGATGATGGCATTTGATGTGGCAAGGAATGGTCGACCTAAGATGACTGGCACAGGAGGCTGAGGCCCCTGATGCGGCTGCGTGTCCAAAACGATGAAGTCCACTGGAAAGTAGAACTTATCGATTTGTACTAGAACATCTTCCACAATTCCTCGTGGAATTTTGATTGATCGGTCAGCCAGCTGAAGGGTCACTCTAGTGGGTTTGAGCTCACCTAGTCCCAACTATTAATATACACTGTATGGCAACAAATTGACACTAGCTCCTAAATCCAAGAGTGCCTGATCAACCTTTTGACTTCTTATGATGCATGAAATGGTTGGGCAGCCTGGGTCTTTGTATTTGGGAGGAGTTTTCAATTGGAGAATGGAGCTGACTTGCTCGATCAGGAATGCTTTTTCATGCACATTTGTTTTTCTTTTGACAGTGCACAGATCTTTCAAAAATTTTGCATATGAAGGTGTTTGTTTGATGGCATCCAACAGCGGGATGTTGATTCTTACTTGCTTAAACACTTCATATATATCTGCATTTTTTTGCTCTTTTTTCAAATGAGTCAACCTTTGTGGAAAAGGTGGTTTGGGCTTGTATTGAATTTCTTTTCCTTCTTTTTGTTTTTCATTTTTCTCATTTTTTTCATTTTTCTCATCTTTCTCATTTTTTTCATTTTTTTCATTTTTCTCCACAGTGGATTCATGATATTTTGGTTCTTCCTCTTCAACAACAGGTTGGTTTATCCTAGGATCAATTGATTTTTCTATCATTCTCCCACTTCTTAAGGCAGTCACTGCTTGCACTTGTTCATGAGTGTTGGTTTCACTATTAGAAGCTTCTACCTGGTTGGTTTGCCTAATTGGGTTAGGATTAGTTTGGGATGGAAACCTTCCGGGTTCTCTCACACTCGCCACAAATAACTTTGGCGAGCTGAAAATAACACTGCTAGAGATAGCCTAATGTCCTTTCCTAGAAAAAAATATTTTACTTCTCACAGAAATCGAACCCACACTAAGAGTTCCCAACCAAGCTTTCAACTTGTCCTTTTGCCACTTGACTATGTCAAGCTTTTCCCATATTGATAGTTCAAGATATTTTCTTTGAAATTCTTAGGTTTTAGCTTCAAATCTTGTTTTGTTAATTAAGTAATGTTAATTATAATAACAATAAATGTAAATTAAATATAAATTAATTTATTACTAGTTTATTTTCATTTCTATTTTTTAATTTAATAATTGTTACTTTTCTAATTCTTTGAACAAATATACAATTAATTGATATTTAAAATGTAATTCTACTCTTAAGAAAAAAACTAGAACTAACTTTCACACTCTAAATAAATAAATATATAAGATATCATTAATTTGTTTGATAAAATATACTGGGCATCCCTAATTTTTAATAAATTATATCATGTATTTCTCCCATTTTATAAATACAAACTATACTAATATGTCATTTGTTAAATAATTGTTAAAAATGTTATGTAATTTCATAAAGCTTTATAGGAACTTGCATATAACATAAATTTTTTTTTTCATAATAATTTAGTAAATGTAGTCAGGTGATTTTTGAAAAAAAAAATAATTTTTATATTTTTATCAAATTTAGAGTGTTAAATCTAAGTTAGCCTAACTTTTTTAGTGACAAAAAATTGTACCTACTAACTACCATTCTTCAGAGTTCAATTATGTAAGGAATAAATTCATTCAACTATAATTGGAATAATTTATAATCATACATGTTACATAAATTGCAAAAACTTACATGTATGTTCTCACCATATGTGTGTATGTGATGTTAGGTGGAGAATGAGGCCCATGGGAACACCAGCCAATTAAGAACGATAAAATTAATATTTGATGATGAGAGAACAATTAGAAAAAGAATAAAAAATGAGTTAATGTGTATTTATTGTCAAAGAATTGAGAACTTTTATAATTTGCACAAGAGATAATTTAATCATGATTTTTACTGGGTGTCACATTTATAACTTGGCATGATTAGAACATGGACCTAAGGGCTCAAGACATACATGTGAAACCATACTCATAATTGTCGAAGTCTTTTAATGTGATTGGCTGCACTCTCACCCTACAATTAAAACACAAAACAAAACACAATAAAAATTTTATATTTTTTTCTTTATATTGGTGAGAGGTTTATACTCATCAGTGTACGAGTGCAGTTGTAGTCCAAATTTAAATTTATATTTTCTGGATGAGTCCAGGTCGTCCACTGAAAGATTTATTTATGGCAAAATAAAAAGAATGTCACACACAAACACACGCATTTGGATGAATTGGAAACAAGATTTTTTATGGATTTTCAAATAACATATGCTAGGAAATAAAGTAAGACAAAAGTTAAAATAAACACTGAATGTAAAAATATAGAATTAAATAAGTCTTGAGTTAAGACAATTTCAGCACCAACCCATTGATTCCCAATTTTTAGTAGAAAAGATTAGTAACATTAATTTAATTTCAGATATGAGGGTTTGTTATTAAATGCAATTAGAGATAATGATAGTTCTAAATTAAGCAATCCCCATACATGATATATGAGATTCTAGTTTAAGCAACTACCATAAATTCAATTACAATTAATACACAAAACAACTAAATTAATCATCCGGATTTGGTATGATAGCGTTCCCAATTCTAGTAACTCTCATACATGGCATGAAAGCTCTAAGTTAGGCTTACGCTCCAATCCAAACCTAGTGATTTCTTAATTTAAAAATACACACTCATATTGAAATTTAAATTAATATTACTCATTTAAAGCGTAGCTTTCTTTGGGAATCATGGGCATTGGACACTGTCCTTGCCTTAACCCAAGATTGGGTTTAGTTACTCATATTTATTTGTAAATTAATTAACAAGAATTTAAATGACGTAATTTAAATGACAGAATTTAAATGACAAGAATTAAAATAGCAGAAACTAACCGGCCATTTAGGCGGTGAATATTTAAAAGACAAGAATTAAAATTGCAAAAATTAAAAGGCATAAACTAACCGGCCATTTAGGCGGTGAATAATTAAGTAACAATAAATGATATAAGAATTTAAAAGAAGAAAGAAATGAAGTAAGATCACAAGAGAAAATAATAAAGAAAATGAGAAAGAATAAGAACAATTCTCAAAGAGAGAATTATAAGGAAACAACTAAACTTTGATTCAAGAATAATAATCACCCTTACAAATGCAATCAAGTGACCTATTTATAGGCCACAAGATGCAATACAAACCACACAATTTCAATTATTCAACTAGACATAATTATATCTAATGGGCACACACACACTTAAAGTTAAATGGATTTTAGCTATAATACATAATTAAAGTTAAATGGATTTTAGCTAAAATACATACCTAATAAAGCACTCATAAAGTTAAATAGATTTTAGCTATAATACACAACTAATAGTTAAATGGATTTTAGCTAAAAGACACACCTAATAAAGCACTCACATAAAAAATAAAAATAGATTTCTATAAATTGATTTTTAATCTTCATTAGGATTAAAAATAATCCTTGGGCCTTCTTCAAATGATATCTTTCATGGGATGCTCAAGTTGGGTCTTAATTCTTCATGGACTTTAATTTTGCATGGGCTTGAATTCTTTTTTCTTCATGGGTTTGAATTCTTTTTGGGCTTGAATTCTCCATTCTTCATGGGCTTGAATTCTTTTTGGGCTTCCAAGTCCACCTTCTTCATACCTATAAATAAGCAATTTATTAATAAATCATCTATTATATTATATATATATTGATATGATATATTATATAGGATATTATATGCTTATATATTATATAGATAATCCATGCATGCATTTCATTGAGTATATATAAGTATTATATTTACATGTTTATTATAATATATTATATATTATATATATAGATAAATATTACACATAACTATTCAATTAAACCAATTTAAAATCAAAACGGAGGTTATAATTATAACAAAAATTTTATAAAATTAACCACTAATAAGTGATGAGTCAAGATGTCATTTAAATGATGATCTATAACACCCATATTATTTTAGAATAATTGAATATTTAAGGAAATAAATTCAAATTCAACTTGGAGAATAATTTATATCTATGAATGAATGGATCAAATGGCTTTAATATAAAAGGAGAAAGAAAAGCCTAGAGCTGGCACATGTGTTAGCCTCTTTCTTTGTTGGGTTTTTCTGTAGAGTTAGAAAGGGTGATAAAGAGGTTTACAGAATGAGGGTAAAAAGATAAAATTGCCCCTGCCCACTTTGCAAATTTGTAAAGTGGGTCATTGCTCTACTCTCTCCTCTCTCCTCTCTCCTCCCATGGCCATTGCCTCGTCGTTGCCCTCGACTCACCGACCGTCGCTAGTGAGGCAAAGTGAGGGCAAGACAGAGATGCAGCGACAGTTGGCGAGGCAAGGGCAGCAAGGCGACGACGCGTGGTAGCGAGGCACAGCGACAACTATAAGAGAAATGAGAGAATAAGACAATGGCCCACTTTACAAAATTGCAAAGTGGGCAAGGTAATTTCATTTTTTTGCTCTCATTCGATAACTCCGTTTGTAAGTCTTTCTGGCTCTCAAAACTTTTCCTCCTCGACGTGAGGTCCCTTTCCATGAAAGGGATCCCATGACCAAAGGGTTATAGTACAACTAGCAACAACAGTAACTGCTCATTGCACTAAGGGGCTACCTTGAATAGCCTTTTTACACTAATGGGGATGGCTTGATTCCTATTAACTCGTTTCTTTTTTCTGTCATCTCATGTGCATATAGATACATTTCATAAGAGAATAAGATTTAAAAAAAAAAAACAAAAGATATGACAAATTTCTTTTATATTAACTATTTTATGGAAAAGATTATGAGTTCTATAAAATGGGAGAACATAGAATCATCCTTTGCTTGAGAAAATTGAAATAAGAGTGTGTTTGATTATACATATTTTCTATGGAAAATATGTAATCATTACACATTTTTTATAGAAAACAATCAAACACTCCTAATTTTTCTATGAAAAAATATGTAAGGTACAAGCATTTAAAGCTTTTTTCCATGGAATTCATTTTCCAAGGGGGTGGGATGGATTTTGTTTTCTAGCCAATATTATCTAGAATTAAATTCTAGGTAATGCAATCAAACACACTTTAAGTGTAAAAGGTGAGAGAAAATAGAAAAGTATGGAGAAGAAAGGAAAAAAAAAAGAGAAAATTAGTGAATGGAAAAAAAAATCTTTCATGGAGGTGAAAGATTAGGAATCTAGGAAGAATAAATAAAATCATTCTTAAAGAGACTCAAAAGTAAATTTCTCTCACCTACAAACTATTTTTAATCCATGCCTTTTTGTGTTGTATAAGAAATTGATTTTAAAAATATACTTTATTTGGTTTTTTTTTCATGTGCATTCATGATGATGCATGATTATACTATTTTACTTTATATTGCTTAGGCTCAAAGTGATGTGATTATAGGCCTTCCAAGAGATGCTTAGGGCACTGTTGAAAAAGCTCTTGGAAGCATACTAACATTATCATAAGTGATATTGTGGAGTAGAAATTTATATTTTATTTTACATACACATTTTATGTAATATATTATACTTTGACTTAATACATATGGCGATCCCTTAATTATTAAAAAATATAGTATTTAGTCCCCGATGTGCAAAACATAAAAATTTAGTATATCAATTATTAAAAATTATTATTTTAACTCTTTATTGTGAAATAATGTTAGCGCGTGTATGGATATGATCGTTTTCACGAGTGAACATCACATCAGTGAGACACGTCAAATTAATCTTAATACATAAATATAACATTTGGTCCCATAACAATTAAAAATTTTGACATTTGATCCCTGATATAAAAAAAAAGAGACCAAATTTAATTTAAAAAATACATAAATTTCATAAAAAAAAATATCTAAAAATTTCATAGAAAATATCAAAAAATATTTTTAAAATATATAAAAATAATGAAAAAACCCAAATTTCATAAAAGGACTACAAATTTCATTAAAAAACTTAGAAATATTTTTTAAAAAATTGATGGAGTTTATTTTGTCACTTTAAGATCTCATTTGATAATTTGTGAATAAAATTTATGGATTTCATGAAGTTCTAGTTACTTTTCATTTGAATTCTTATTATCATAGTTTCCATTAGGCTTTTTTTATGAAATTTGACCTTTTAATGAATATTTTTAGGTCTTTTTTTATGAAATGTTTTGGTATTTTACAAAATTTAGGTCATTTTTTGAATATATTTAAGTATTTTTGATGAAATTTGTATGTCTTTTTATGAATTTTAGGTATTTTTTTGAATATTTTTAGATTTTTTAATTAAAATTTTAGGTCTTTTATGAAATTTAGGCATTTTACAAATATTTTTAGATATTTTTTAATGAAATTTAAGTATTTTAAAATATTTTTAAAGTTTTTTTTTTATAAAATTTAAGTCTTTTTAAATATTTTTAAAGTTTTTTTGGTATGAAATTTATATATTTCTTTAATCAAATTTGGTCTTTTTTTTTCATATCAATGACCAAATATCAAATTTTTTAATTGTTGATAGATTAAATGTCATATTTATGTATTAAATCTAGCTTGATATATCTTGCTAACATGACATCTTATATAGTATACATAATAGCTCCGTTTACTCTCAATCACAATAAAGACTTAAAACAACGATTTTTAATAGTTAAAATACTCAAATCTTGACATTGTATACATCATAGATCAAGCACCATATATTTTAATTATTGAGGGGCCGTCGTATCTATTAAGCCTTTTGCTTTTAGTGGTTTCTCACTTAGGTAACATTTATTAATCAAGATATGGATTAAAAAAAGTGAGATACGAAAAGCATTTTAAATTTCAAATAAAAGTGTTTTTCATTGTATTTGTTAAATTTATTTGACAATCTACTAAAAAAAGTCACGTGACTTCTTATCTAAAATTTTTCAAATAAATTTATTTCTCCACCATCTAAATAAATTTATCTAAAATTTTACCAAAAAAAAAAAATAATAATTCATATCCCCCATCTCATAAAACCTTCACCTCTCCTATTCATTTATTTTCTTTCATCTTCCTTTATTTTATCTTCATGCGTCAACTGAGTTTTTGTCGTTGCCTTCATCTTTATACTTCAATGGCGTAAGGTAAAGTCATTATCTTCCATTATTTTTAACTTGTTTTTGTCTTTCCTACATTGACTACCACTTCTTGCATCGTCGGCAACTGTTATCGCTTCCATCGTCAACGGTTGTAGTTGCCTACATCGTCGGCGGCCACTATAGCTTGAGTCCGCTGCTATCTCTTGCGACGTTAGCAGCGGCAACCATTGTCGCCTTTATTGCTTGCATCGTCGGCGAGCGCCTTCACCCTTGCCTATGCCTACTGTTGTCGCCTCCACTACGGCCTGCTTCGCCCGCTGCCTGTAGCAGCCTACTTCGATGTGATGCTGTCGCTTGATCCCTATTTGGTTCTGAATCTGATGGATGGCTTGGTTGAGAGAGTGCCCATTTTATTGTAGTTTTTCGATCTTGATGATTTTTGTTTCTATAAGTACTGAGCAGGGTTGTGTTGTTCTTGGGCATCTTTTAACCATTTCATTTTATTGCTTCTTTGAGTTGTATTGTTCTTGATGATTTTGCTGGTTCTTTTAAACTTGTTATGGATGTTAATAAACAATTTTGAATGAATTTAGGAATAAGAATATTTTGGTAATGAATCCTTATGTTGGTGCTTATATATGTGCTTTAACTAACATATGAAAAGTAAAAGTACAATTCTTAATGCATTACAAAATTTTTAACAAATAATTTGATAAAAATTATGAAATGTTTTATAGTTGTATTTTGATAATTTCATATCTTGATCGAGAAAACATTTCAACTTTATTTTAATACTGTTATGCACAAAACATACTGAAAAGAGAAGAGCAGTGCAAACGCCACACGACAGCCTAAGCGAGCGCCATGTGACAGCCCGAGGGAACGCCACGTGGCAGCCCCATAGGTGACCAAAGGAGGCCACCCAGGGGTGTGGGCGCGCCCGGCACAGCCTCTCTGCGCGCGTGCGGCCAGACAGCACGCGGCTACTTGGTGGGGGTTGCACCCCTGGCCCTTAAGACGCTCCCCCCGAGTAAGGGTCACTCGGGGGGGGGGGCTCAACTGAACGCCCCCGCGCACGGCCTTCCCCTAAGTGAGGGTCACTCAGGGGAGTCGTGCTCTCGCGAATGGGCGCGCCTCCCCCCACACAGGGGCCCATTTGTGCGGCCGCCCACGCGCACCCCCGCATGCAGCATCCCGCACGTGTAGCCATTGGTGCATGCGGCCACCCGTGAGCATGGCCATTCGCCCACGCGGCCTCCCGTGCGCGCCCCCGCGCATGGTCCCTTCGTACCCGGCCCTGTGCACCCGCGCGCACGGCCCCTCGTGCTCTCCTTGCCCGCGCTTATGCATACCTCCGAGTGAGGGTCACCCAGGGATCCACACTCACCTCCGCATGCCTTCTATTCTTGCACCACTGCCTCCCAGAAAGTTGGCCTAAAGCTACTCCTGCGAGACTCGGTCAAAGCCTCTCCGAGATTCTTGCCGTGAAACTCGGGATACGTGACACATGGATGCCCCTCTTGTTGCTATAAATAGGAGATCTCTTTCCCTCATTCAGTATGCAATCTCTCGCTCTCATATTTACACTCTTACTTTCAAGTACTCTACTTCTACGGTGATCTAATTTAAGCATCGGAGGGTTCACGCGGGGACTTTCGCCCCGCCCCTAACCGATTCTTTTTCCAACAGGTCACCCATCATTCTCAATTTGACCAAGGGGCTCACCCATCGTCGTGTTCACCCCGAAAGACTCATCCATCGCCCAGATACACCACGAGAGGGTCACCCATCGCTAAAATCATCCATTAAAGGGTCATCCATCAGCAGTTTCCCTTTTTACAAATTTACAAATTTATTGTTGTTACCTGATAACAACAAATACAATATTATCTTATTCATTTTAACAAATATTATTTTAGAATATTCATTCTCTAACTTCGGTTCATCCTTTGAAATATTCAAATGTTTCAGGTGAGGCAAATGATTCGAAAGGAAAAGAAGTTCTTAAAGTGTAGGTTTTGAAAGCTTTACTATTTTTGTGACATGATGTTTTATAGATGTTATACATGTTTTTATATGACACACTAGAAGTATGTATAATTTTTATTTTGATGATATCAAGTATATCAAACTCATTCTACAAATTAAGTTT
Organism: Diospyros kaki; assembly: GCA_036245055.1. Classification (NCBI taxonomy): domain Eukaryota; kingdom Viridiplantae; phylum Streptophyta; class Magnoliopsida; order Ericales; family Ebenaceae; genus Diospyros; species Diospyros kaki. The sequence continues at coordinate 36,312,179 of BSEG01000007.1, forward strand.
TCATTCAATGTATGTCATTTTATTTTAGTGGAAATTGACAAATTTTACGTGTATAACTTAATTTGTAGTGACGTATTGTTGTTGCTAAAATACAACAATCTATTTTTTTTTATTGTGGACAAATGCAAGAGTCTCGGGAGTTGTGCCTTCACTGATGAGAATCTGGATGAGGAATTGGATCTGATGGAGTTCCAAGCCTGATAAACCGACGGAGCTGATGGTTCGTCAAGCTAATGATCTTGTGGGCTGATGATCTTGTGGCCTCAAAATGATCTTGTGGCTAAAAGTGATCTGGTGGCCTCAAAGTGATCTGGTGGCCTTGAGGATGACGAGAGACCTCAGGGTGATGAGAGGTCTCGGGATGACGAGAGGCCTCGAGATGACGAGAGGTCTCGGGATGACGAGAGACCTCGGGGCGACGAGAGGCCTTGCTGGTGACGAGAGGCCTTGAGGTGACGAGAGGCCTTACTGGTGACAAGAGGCCTCGGGGTAACGAGAGGCCTTGATGGTAACGAGAGGCCTCGGGGTGACGAGAGGCCTTGGTGGTGACGAGAGGCCTCGGGGTGACGAGAGGCCTTGCTGGTGACGAGAGGTCTCGAGATGACGAGAGACCTAGGGGTGACGAGAGGCCTCGGAGTGACAAGAGGCCTCGGGGTGACGAGAGGCCTTGCTGGTGACAAGAGGTCTCAAGATGATGAGAGACCTCAGGTTGACGAGAGGCCTTGCTGGTGACGAGAGGCCTCGGAGTGACGAGAGGCCTTGCTACTGACGAGAGGTCTTGGGATGACGAGAGACCTTGTTGGTGACGAGATGCCTACAAAACGAGAGCACCGCTAGGGCGCGGGTGGGGGTCCCCGCACAAACCCTCCGATGCTTAAATTAGATCTTGAGAGAAAATGAGAAGTCAAACTTCAATTGCTCAAAATGGCGTACCTTGTGATGAAGGCATGATCTGGTATTTATAGCGAAGGAGAGAGAAGATGTGCGAGAATCTCGCGGCCCATTTTGAGTGGTTCCCATATCTCAACTTTATGCCCGATTTTCATGATGATTGAACTCGAATCTCTCGAAACTCAAAACATAAAAGTTGTAGATAATTCTCTTATATTTCCATATAACTTTGAATCAGCTCAATCGGAGCTTGTATGAGAAAGTTATGGCAAAAAAACTGAATCAGTGTCATACCCACTCGGCATAACCGAGTGGGTCATAAATAACGAGTGGCCACTCGGTCATAACCGAGTGGGGGCCACTCGGTCATGTCTTATTTTGCCCGACCGAGTGGAGGGCCACTCGGTTATGCCTTCTTTTTCCCTTTTGACTTGGTTCGAGTCCATCTTCCTAAAATACTTGACTCCGAGCCTTCATAGTGTAGGTGTATCAACTTCATACCCGATTTACCCCTTAATTAAGCCCGAATCTATCAAAACTCAAAACATGAAAGTTGTATATAATTATCTTATCTTTCCATATAACTTTGAATCACCTCAATCGGAGCTCGTATGAGGAATTTATGGCCGAAAAACTAAGGCAGTGTCGTACCCACTCGGCATAACCGAGTGGGCCCTCCCCACTTGGTCTCGGCTCGACCTCTTGCTCCTTCGGCTTACTTCCTTGATCTCCTACAACCTGTTGGGACTTTGGGGTTCATGTCCATGTCTCAAGACTATTTTTTAGGTCTTGTGATTCTCCATGTTTACAGGGCATATCAATTGCTCCCTATTCTTTTAGTCGGAAGGTTCGGATGAAAGAGTATCTTGTCTGGTAAACTTTTGAACACCACTTCTCTTTTAGATGCTTAATCTTTTACACATCCTCTCGAGCTTGTTTGCACATCATGCTTTTAAATTTCTAGACTCTTGTGATTTTCAATTCCTTTGCAGAAGTATGAGGTAGATATACTAGTAAGTTTGCTTTCCATAGATGTCGAACTATGCATCGAACAATGAGTTTGATTCTGCTCCCAGTTATTGAGTTTTGTACAGGACAATAGGCTTGCATTTAATTTTCCTTTACTGTTGGGCTTTAAGCAGGACCATGAGCTTACGTTTGTTTGTTTTCCCGTTGTCGGGCTATAAGCGGGACAACGGGCTTGAATGTACTTTTACCTTGTTGTCGGGCTATGAGCGGGGTAACAAGCTTGAATGTACTTTTACCTCGTTGTCGGGCTATAAGCGGGGTAACAAGCTTGAATGTACTTTTACCTCGTTGCCGAGCTATAAGTGGGACAACGAGTTTGAATTTATTTTTCCCTTGTTGCCGGGCAGTGAGCGGGACAACGGGCTTGAATGTAATTTTACCTCGTTGTCGAGCCGTGAGCAGGACAACGGGCTTGAATTTATTTTTCCCTCGTTGCCGGGCCTTGAGCAGGACGACGAGCTTGAATGTAATTTTACCACGTTGTAGGGCTATAAGCGAGACAACGGGCTTGAGTTTATTTTTCCCTCGTTGCCGGGCCGTGAGCGGGACAACGTGCTTGAATATAATTTTACCTCGTTGCCGGGCCGTGAGTGGGGCAACGGGCTTGATCGAATTTTACCTCGTTGCCGGGCCATAGGCGGGACAATGGGCTCGATCGCGTTTTACCTCGTTGTCGGGCCGTAGGTGGGACAACGGGCTTGATCGAATTTTACCTCGTTGCCGGGCCATAGGCGGGACAACGGGCTCGATCGCGTTTTACCTCATTGCCGGGCCGTAGGCGGGACAACGGGCTTGATCGAATTTTACCTCGTTGCCGGGCCATAGGCGGGACAACGGGCTCGATCGTGTTTTACCTCGTTGCCGGGCCGTAGGCGGGACAACGGGCTTGATCGAATTTTACCTCGTTCCAGGGCCATAGGCGGGGCAACGGGCTCGATCACGTTTTACCTCTTTGCCGGGCCGTAGGCGGGACAACGGGCTTGATCGAATTTTACCTCGTTGTCGGGCCATAAGCGAGACAACGGGCTTGATCGCGTTTTACCTCGTTGTCGGGCCGTAGGCGGGACAACGGGCTTGATCGAATTTTACCTCGTTGTCGGGCCATAAGAGGGACAACGGGCTCGATTGCGTTTTACATCGTTGCCGGGCCATAGGCGGGACAACGGGCTTAATCGAATTTTACCTCGTTGTCGGGCCATAAGCGGGACAACGGGCTCGATCGCGTTTTACCTCGTTGCTGGGCCGTAGGCGGGGCAACGGGCTTGAGTTTATTTTTCCCTCGTTGTCGGGCCGTGAGCGGGGCAACAGGCTTGAGTTTATTTTTCCTGTAAGCAGACCATAGCAAACAAGCTTTCACAAAGCAATGTGTAATGGAAATGCTTACATTTTTTGAAATAAGTGAGTACATCCACCGTTTCATTTTGGGTCTTATTATTGCCTCTGAGCACGAAATGTTTAGTTTCTCGATCTTTAACATAGGCTCTCTTCAATGTGTCTGAATTTTGCTCCCAGTTTTCTCTTTAAGGGCATTAATGGTGGCTAACTGCCTTCTTCTAAGGGCATGTCCTTTCGTGGCTTGTCTAGATGGAATATGAGGAGTCCCTTACCATAGTTTCACTGTCCGAGATGACATGCATGGGCTCATGAACTGGTTCATTGTCTAGAGGTGGATTCTCTCCGTAACCCCTTCCTCTCTCTTGACATCTCTGATTTGATCTCCCCCGCTCTTCCTATCTATCTTCTCCTCTTTGAGGATCACCATCTCTGACCTGTACGTACCTTTGAAGATGTACTTCACGAACTAGCATCTCAATCTGATCTCTTAACTCCCGGCACTGGTCAGTGCAATGACTATGGGTTCTGTGATATCTACAATATTCTTCTCTATTCTTCCCCATTGGATGGTCAACCTTTTTCGGGAGTCTAATGAGACCTGACCCTTCGATGGCTGCAAGTATGGTTGACCGAGGCTGGAGGAGTTTGGTGTAATGGTGGAACTGGGGCAAAGGTATATCTGATCTTCTAACCCTTTCTTGTCGTCGAATAGACTCTTCTTCTCCTTCACGCTCCTTTTTCTTCCTTTCTTTGTCCTCATTCCCTGCCACATTTCTCATAATTTCAGTGTGAAGGATATACCTGTTTGCTCTGAAAAATAGATCGGCCAGGGACGTTGGGGGGTCTAAAGAAAGTGACTCTTGGAGAGAGGCGAGGCGCGTCCCTTGGAGCATAGCAGACACTGCAACTTGGGCTAGCAAGTCGGGGACTTCAAGGGTGGCATTACGAAACCTATCCACAAATTGACGTAAAGATTCCTTATTCCCTTGTCGTATGCTGAGCAAATATGTGGCATCCAATTTCCTTCGACTGTTAATCACAAAAGCTTTAGTAAATTCTGTCCTAAGATTCCCAAATGAGGAAATGGAGGCTTCTGGAAGGCTATTAAACCATGTTCGAGCATGTCCTAACAGTGTTAAGGAAAATGCTTGGCATATTATATCGTCGTCCCATCCATGCAATATCATCAGTGACTCATAATTCTGAACATGATCATATGGGTCGTCTTTCCCTGAATAAAGAGTGATTTGTGGCATTTTGAATTTTCGAGGCAGTGGTCTCTCCAATATATTAGTCGTAAAAGGACATTTTCTTCGTTGGTGCTCTTTTGTTGCAGGGATTAACTTTTTTCGTTCAAGCACTTCTTCTACTACTCTTTTCATATCATCCCTCATAGTGGCTGTTGTCTGATTGTCATGTCTTGTTGACGTACTGGCCACTGTTTCATGATACCTCTGTCTTTGAGGGCTTCTGGTTTTGTTTTCCATTCTTGGGTTTTCATTTCTTTGGAGTACAGAATGAGGGTTCTTTCTTGGTGGTGGCAATCTAGGCCTACCCTCTCGTCGAGGCGTAGGTCGAGAATGAGAATCGGGAGTAGCTTTTTGGTAGGAATCGGCCCCCACCTCGGGCTGAGGTTCTGGGGGTGGTATAAACTTTTTTAGAGTATCGGGCAATGTCCCTATCGGCATCATACCTTGGAGGATACCAGCCATGTCTCGAAGTGCTTGCATGCCCTCAACGTGTTGTTGTCTCAATGCTTCATACTCCTCCCACGGGACTGTGTGTGGTGGCTGTCGTGAAGTCCTGGCTTGGTCAGTAGGCGGCGGCCTTGAGCCGATAAGTAGTGGGGGTGGGACTGTTTGGTTCCCCACCTACATGCTGGGGGAAATGGGGCGGTCACCTCATTCAGGTTGAGCATTATGTGGGGGAGGAGGTGCTCCCTGTTGCTGAGTGTTTCGTGGTGGTAGGCATGTTTCTACGCCTTGAGAGAGAGTTCGTCCGTGTCCACGGGTGTTTGCCATTCTTGAGTTGACTTTTTGTCTTGCGTTTCCCATAGACGGCGCCAATTGTTGTTGCCAAAATACAACAATCTATTTTTTTTATTGTGGACAGACGCAAGAGTCTCGGGAGTTGTGCCTTTACTGATGAGAATCTGGATGAGGAATTGGATTTGATGGAGTTCCAAGCCTGATAAACCGACGGAGCTGATGGTTCGTCGAGCTGATGATCTTGTGGGCTGATGATCTTGTGGCTAAAAGTGATCTGGTGGCCTCAAAGTGATCTGGTGGCCTTGAGGATGACAAGAGACCTCGGGGTGACGAGAGGTCTCGGGATGACGAGAGGCCTCGAGATGACGAGAGGTCTCGGGATGACGAGAGACCTCGGGGTGACGAGAGGCCTTGCTGGTGACGAGAGACCTTGGGGTGACGAGAGGCCTTGGTGGTGACGAGAGGCCTTACTGGTGACGAGAGGCCTCGGGGTGACGAGAGGCCTTGATGGTAACGAGAGGCCTCGGGGTGACGAGAGGCCTTGGTGGTGACGAGAGGCCTCGGGGTGACGAGAGGCCTTGCTGGTGACGAGAGGCGTCGGAGTGACGAGAGGCCTCGGGGTGACGAAAGGCCTTGCTGGTGACGAGAGGTCTCGAGATGACGAGAGGCCTCGGGGTGACGAGAGGCCTCGCTGGTGACGAGAGGTCTCGAGATGACGAGAGACCTTGGGTTGATGAGAGGCCTTGCTGGTGACGAGAGGCCTCGGAGTGACGAGAGGCCTTGCTGGTGACGGGAGGTCTTGGGATGACGAGAGATCTTGTTGGTGACGAGAGGCCTACAAAACGAGAGCACCGTTAGGGCGCGGGTGGGGGTCCCCGCGCAAACCCCCGATGCTTAAATTAGATCTTGAGAGAAAATGAGAAGTCAAACTTCAATTGCTCAAAATGGCGTACCTTGTGATGAAGGCATGATCTGGTATTTATAGCGGAGGAGAGAGAAGATGTGCGAGAATCTCTCAGCCCATTTTGAGTGGTTCCCATACCTCAACTTCATGACCGATTTTCATGATGATTGAACTCTAATATCTCGAAACTTAAAACATAAAAGTTGTAGATAATTCTCTTAGCTTTCCATAGAACTTTGAATCAGCTCAATCGGAGCTCGTATGAGAAAGTTATGGCCGAAAAACTGAATCAGTGTCATACCTACTCGGCATAACCGAGTGGGTCATAAATAACGAGTGGCCACTCGGTCATGACCGAGTTGGGGCCACTCGGTCATGTCTTATTTTGCCCGACCGAGTGGGGGGCCACTCGGTTATGCCTTCTTTTGCCCTTTTGACTTGGTTCGAGTCCATCTTCCTTCAATACTTGACTTTGAGCCTTCATAGTGTAGGTGCATCAACTTCATACCCGATTTACCCCTTAATTAAGCCCGAATCTATCAAAACTCAAAACATGAAAGTTGTAGATAATTCTCTTATATTTCCATAGAACTTTGAATCAGATCAATCTGAACTCGTATGAGAAAGTTATGGCCAAAAAACTAAGGCAGTGTCGTACCCACTCGACATAACCGAGTGGACCCTCCCCACTTCGTCTCGGCTCGACCTCTTGCTTCTTCGGCTTACTTCCTTGATCTCCTACAACCTGTTGGGCCTTTGGGCTTCATGTCCATATCTCAAGACTATTTTTTAGGTCTTGTGATTCTCCATGTTTACAGGGCATATCACGTATAAATTTATTCTAAGGGTTTTAGAAGATCAGAATGTTTGAAAGTTTTTTTTTTTAATTTTGTTTTAAATTTAATATTTCAAAATAAATTAAAAATTTAAATTTTTTGATATGAGTTATGAATTAAATTATATTCAATCTATGAAAATGAGTATGCATGTAAAAATCCTGCCTGAATAAACAAAATCAAACACGAGTTTAGGTGAAAAAATGAGGTAACTAAAATAAACTCCTCTAAACACCACTTAAGAGAATAATTTATAGTAAATTTAAAAAAATTAAATAATAAAAACAAAAAATCAAGAAACAAAAATTTTAAAAGTAAAATGTAAATTGCAAGAATTGGCTGAAAGTGTTTATGAAAAATGTTTTTAAAATAAAAAAATTTCAAAATATGATGTAAGAACATATTATAAAGGAAAAACTGTTTCACAATCTGTCCCTCTTTACACGTTCAAGCCACGTGTAGGGGTGTGTATGGTGCGATTTGACTGGTCTGAACTATTTTCAACATGCCAAATCGCTAGTGCAGTTTTCCGAGCAATCTGGTTTGGTGCGGTTTATTGCGGTTTAAAAATTTGGTACAAGTGAGCCTTAAAACCATTAAAAATGCTACTTAAAAATGGTAAATAAAGACACAAATATTGATAAATAAATACAATCAAAGGTAAATAAATAGGAGTAGAAAATAAAAACAAAACAGTGTAATTTAACATATAACATTTCAATATTGAAAGCAAAAAATAACTTGTTTAGCAATGAATTATGCAATTACTTTGTTTAGAAATAAAAAATTATAAAATTAACTTGTTTAACAATAAATTATGAATTATGCATCAAATTAACCTGTTTGGGGTGGCTTTTATAATAATAATTTTTTTTTTATATTTTCTTGGACTGTTCGGCTTAAAATCGAACCACCAACTGTACAAATTTTGCAGTTTATATAGCGTCTAAACCGTTTTCAACTGCAAAAATAAAAAATCGATCAATTTAGTTTGATCAATTTTTGCGAGGCACCAATTTTTTTAAACACCCTAATCACGTGTCCTCTATGGATTAGTCTAGGTGTCTCACTTGATTTAGGCCATGTTACACCTTAGAGAGCTGACTATTTAATCCCCATCAAAATATATTCAGTTCCAAATATTGATTGAGCTTGTAATAATTTTTTAGGGAAATTAATGAATTACACTCTCTTAAACAGTCATTCCCTCTCACGTTGCTACATCATCACCGTCGCCAAGGTTATTTGGGATAAAAAGATAAATTATTAAAAATTTTAAATAACAAAGAAAACCTAATGATAGTTAGACGACGATAAAAGAAGAAAAGTGTGTGGTTGGGTGACATTCATTTTTGGGCTAATTAATATTGGGCCTGGGCTTTGATTTGCAAGCCCAAGCACAATCTCCACAAACTCAAAGAAGGGAGTGGGAGAGGAAGCCCAGTCAAAGTTTCAGAGTCTTTTGGCGTCTACTTGGACATGGACATGGACATGGACATGGTACATCTTTTCTTTTAATTTTTATATTTTATCAATTAAAAAAAATTTCACTATCTCAAAGTCTTCCAGCCATCTCAAAGTCTCCTTAAACTAATATTATGTGCACGTCACCACCAACCATAACCCATTAGCGCGCTTGCTTGCTTCCGTCTCCAATCTATTCCACATTTTATAACCCATTACCACCTTCGCTTTCCATTTTTACGGTGAATAAATAAATTATAAATTTATAATTTTATGAAGTTGACCGAGATCCATTCCATTGTATAGGAAATATGATGAGGGGTAAAATTATCATTTTGTCCCTAAATATAAAAGGTGATTGAACTTCTCATTTATAGGAAGATCTCACTTTCAAACAAATCAAGTTGTAAAACAATCATTACAATGCTTTAATATCTGATCACTTGTAGAACAGTTGGGCTTCTTTACAAACTCTCTCAATTCTTATGGATCGGTATATTCATATTTGTCAACATTCTCAATTCTTAATCATTTAATTTACTTGATCGTCAATAATCAATCTTTTTCTCTATTAATCGTTAAATCTGATACATTTAGCAATCATTGAGTAGATTTAGCCACCAATAAATGCACGAATGAATAGATCTATTCATCAATGGAAATGCCTATTGTTGGTGACAAAGGAAAACAGAAGAAGATTCATTCAAACCTCAATTGCTTATTCTGAACCCAACACCATGTGCAAATCTCGTATTATTTTATTTTGTCATATTTAAACTCAACCTTTAGATTCAAGGTTGTTGGTTATCAAAATTACTCTGCAAGTCATCTAAAATTGTTTTTTTTAAAATTTGTATTATGAGTATTTTGATCATTTTCATATGAAGATATGATTAAATATATGATATCTTATAATGTAGCCTTGCTAATTAAATACTTAAAAGTCCATAATTGATTGCTTATCCTATGATATCTTGTTGGCACATTCTTAAAAGTAGTAATTAAAATATAATAAATATATATATTTTTAGATGATATATATTTATTATACATGGAGATTTTCATTAATTAAATTTCTGAAAATAAATATATTTATTTTTAAGTAACATCTAATAATAAAAAATATTTAATTTAAAAAATAACAAATAACAAATATCAAATAACGCATTTTCCAAAACATAAATTTAGTGAAGCAAGGTGGAGGAATTTCGTTGAATACGTGAGCGCGTGGCGGCGGCAGCGTCCACTGTGATTCAAAGCCATTTGCATTTAGCAAACATTCCACACGCACGAGAAATTCGAAACGCCAGCTTGTGCTTGATTCCAAATTCCAATTCAATGGCCTACCTCCTCTTTTTGACGCCATCTTTGGATCTTCTTTCCAATTCATTATCGTCATCGTCCCCCACCTTCCAACCCCAAAAGAGGAATCTACGGAAGTATCGTCCCTCGATAAGATTCCACAATCAACGGGCTCTTATCCATCCAGCATATATATATATATATATAACTATATATTTCTGTAGTGGAAGAAAAAGCTGAGAAGAGAGGTGATTTGTAGACTATTATTATGCCTACAATTGGGGTATGGTCAGACTGCCACGACCATGGATTCTAGCAACTCACTGCTCCGTTTGTCCGTTTCTGTTTTTCTGCTTCTTTCCCTCAATCTTCTTTGTCGTCTTCTTCCTCCTTTCACGGAAGCGTTGCTTTTCTTTGATACTGGAATCTATGGCCTTTCAAAACCCGCCTTGCCATTCAGCATTTATGAGTCCTGCGCTGTTCATTTCCTTGTCCTCTGAATTCGTCACCCTTTTCCTTTCTGTTAGTTTTTCTCCCCACAATCATCTTCCTGTACAATGTCTTGTGTATCGCTGACTGCCGTGGCCGATCAACGGTTCTTCAGGTAAGCATCTATGATGATCCTTGATATTTAGCAAATTGCGAGTTAGGTTTTTGATGAAATTAGTTCATTTCATGAGTTTGGTATGGTTGCAATTGCAGTTGTAGAATTTGGGATGACAAAGGGAAGAACAAAGGATTTACTAAGAACCCTGTACGAATCCACAGCAAGAGGAAGTTTAACTTCTTGCCACTGTCTAGTTCTGATCTAGCAATGACGGCAAGCTCATCTTTTCCCAAATTTTACAACGAGGTTTGTCTTGTAAATTTCATACTAGTTATCGTTTTGATGAATTGATTGACTGATTTTATCACTGTTTCTTTTTCCACTTGGTCAGTTATAGAGTTTCCTATTTTCTGATGTGGATCTTACTTGTCCTCAAAAAACGAGCTTGATTGAAGATGTAACATTTTCCAGGTTCTTAAGGATGCAAGGGAAAAATTTACTCGGGAGATATCCTTCCCGTCCAAGGACAAGAATATCTCTCTTGCGAAGGTAATTCTGTTCCCTCTTTTCCATTTGGTTTTACCCAAGGATCATGGTTTCAAATATTGATCACTACGGGCATGGTTCCTATTCATCCCATTAGGAAGGACTACACGATTGTTTTTCCCTTAGATTGTTGTCGTAATTTGATTATTGTCACGGGCCCTTCCCATTGACAAGTATCATACTTTGGTTTGTAGCTTTCATATGGTTATTCCTATCTTCTTTCTTAGTGTATTATTCTATTTATGGTAGCTTTGTATGCACGGTAATTTGTCTTTCTTCTGTTTGGAGCTATGGTGCTGATTATATGACATTCTAGTTGTTAATTGTGAAGCTCCAAACGGTGCCGTTCCACTTTGCTGACTGGAAGGCCACGTGCAGCAACCGCGTGCTGCCATTTAGAAGCCGCTGGATGGTTGCACGTGGCAACCATCAGCTGTCCCTCAGCTGGCGCCCGATTATGCTCCTTGCCCGATCTGCTCCCCTGCTCTCATGCTCTCCTGCACCTCTGCCGCTTTCTGTTGGGATTATAATCGTGCTCGCACGATTTGATCTGATCCCTCCATCCTCACTTTATTGAGACGCAATCTCAGCCGCTCTTGATCGTTTTTTATTGCTGCCTCGAGATGTGAACGGGCAGAGGCTGAAAAGACAAAGAAAATCAGAAAGGGTTCGATCGGGTTATTTTGGTTTTGCGGGTTGGAGGCTCTCGCCTCTTTCAGGCTAGGGTTCTTCCTGGTTTGTTCCCGATTTCTTTTTCTGTATATGTTGTATAGGTTTATGGTTCGATAGGTTTGCCTTTAATCTGTATTAAGTGATTAATTGGCAGTTTTGAGTTCTCGAACCATTGATCGTTTTGAGGGTTTTTTGTTTGTGAGCGTTTATGAGTGTGTAATCCGATATTTCATCTCATAGTGCAGTGAGCTCTTCTCTCTCGAGCTCAACGTGGATGTAGCCTCGATTTGAGGTGAACCACGGTAAAAACCCTTGTGCCTCCATTACTTTATTTTTGTTTCTCGCAGTTTATATTTTCTGATTCCAGCACTGTGAATGATTTACATCAAATATTGTTTTGTGATTGCTTAAGTATAACCCTAAGGGTTTCTGTCGAGTCTCAACAGTGGTATCAGAGCCGCTTTAAGTTCGACTTCTAGGGTTTACTGTAAGGTCAAATCATTCTTCGTAACTAGGGTTCTCTGATAGAGTCAGTGTCAGCGGGTGTTTGCTGTATTGATCTTCTTCAGTGAATAGAGCCCTTTAGGTTACCTTCGTGCAATACGAAGATGAACTCTGCCCAATTTGAGATCGGTATATTTGATGGAAAGGGAGACTTTGGAAGCTAGAAGAAAAAGATGAGAGTATTACTCTCTCATCATAAAGTGCTCATAGCACTTGAGACAGACGATCGCAAATGGTCAGCAGACCAGCTTGCAAGAACAGAGGAAATCAGAGAGGAAGCCTTTAATCTGATCTTCCTCCATCTAGGAGACAGTGTGATCCGCAAAGTGGATGGTATGACTGCTCCCTTAGAACTATGGAATAAATTAGATGCTTTATTTTCTGTCATTACTGCACCTAATTTAGTATATCTGAAAGGCATGTTGTTTAATTATAAAATGAGTACATCTAAGACAATGGATGAGAATATAGATGAATTCACTAAACTTGCATTGCTACTTAGGGGTACTGATCAAGCTCTAGGAGACTCGAGTGAAGCTATGATTTTATTAAATGCATTGCCTGATGATTATGATGTTGTTAAACATGCATTAAGATATACTGGCATAGTACCTACATTAGATCTTGTTATTTCAGGCATTAAGGCTAGAGAACTAGAATTGGGAACATCTAAGAAATCTGGAAACAACCTATTTGTAAAGAGTAAGAATGAGAAAAAACACTTTGCAAATAACAATGATCAAACCATTGGGTCAGGGCAAAAGGGTAAGAAGAAAGATAAAAAGGGTAAATAGAAATGGAAATGTTATCACTGTGGGAAAGAAGGACACATCAAGAAATACTGTTATGATTTTATTAAGAAACAAAAGCAAGGGGGAAACATGAATGCTAATCCAAATAATTCAAATTGCTTAGCTGAGGTTCTTACTGTTTCAAATGTTTTTATTGATAATGAATGGATCATGGATTCCGGGTGTTCTTTTCATATGTGCCCTAACATTGATTGGTTTCAAAAATTTGAAAAAACAGAATCAGGAACTGTGTTTATGGGTAATAACCAATCTTGTAGAATTAGAGGCATAGGAAACATATCTCTCAGATTTCATGACAACAAAATTAGAACATTAACTGATGTAAGATATGTTCCTGATCTAAAAAGGAATTTAATATCTCTTGGCACATTAGATGAACTAGGGTTCTCCTATAAGGCAGAAAATGGATCCATGCATGTGTTTAAGGGAGATGATCTAATATTAACTGGAGCTAAGAAAAATGGATTATATGTGTTGGATGGCTGTTATTTCCCTTCTGATATTATTAATTCTGCATGCATAGTAAAATCTGATAAGACAGAATTATGGCACTTGAGACTTGGCCATATGAGCCTAAAAGGTCTTAAGGCACTGTCTAACCAAGGCTACCTTGGTTCAGTGTCAGTGGGGTCCCTCGACTTTTGTGAGCCATGTGTCCTAGGCAAGCAACACAGGCTGGGTTTCCATAAGGGAACCCACCTGGCGAAGGTATGCCTAGAGTATATACATGCTGATTTATGGGGGCCTTCTCAGGTCCCTACTCATGGTGGTAACAGATACTTTCTCTCTATTATTGATGATTTCACTAGGAAGGTTTGAGTTTTTCTCTTAAAATCTAAAGACCAGACCTTAGAGAAATTCAAGACATGGAAGAACTTAATTGAAAATCAAATAGATAGAAAGATTAAAACCTTAAGGACAAACAATGGACTAGAATTCTGTAACAAAGAGTTTGATGAATTCTGTAATACCCAAGGTATTCTTAGGCATAGGACTGTGAGGTATACACCCCAACAAAATGGGGTAGCTGAGAGGATGAACCGAACTCTTCTAGAAAAAGTTAGATGCCTCTTGTTTACTTCTAATATGCCAAAATCTTTTTGGGGGGAGGCCTTGTCTACAGCAGCTTATTTGGTAAATAGAAGCCCTTCCACTGCCTTAAATCTAAAATGCCCTGAAGAAAAATGGACAAATAGAAAACTAAATTTAGATTACCTAAGGGTGTTTGGTTGTGAAGCATATGCTCACAAAACAGAAGGTAAGTTAGATCCTAGGTCCATTAAGTGTGTGTTTGTTGGTTACCAAGAAGGGACCAAAGGCTTTAGATTATGGGAAAGACAATCTGGTGGGATAAAAATTATTATCAGTAGAGATGTCATATTTAATGAAGCCATTTTCCCTTGTAAAATTGAAAATTCAGAAGAAACCAACAATAATAGTAATCCAGATGATTTTGTCATTCTAGGAGGATCCCAAATTGAGGTGGAGCAAGCAGAAGGTTCCCTTCCAGCTGCTCCAATTGAATCCAACCTAGAAGATGTCTCAAATCCTCATGAAATTCAAACCTCTGATCATGATGATGATCAAGAGGAACAAGATAAAGAATCTGAGATTGAGGTGGAGCATTACAGCCCCACCCAAAATCTCAGTGATTATCATCTAGCTAGAGATAGAAGTAGGAGGGTTTCAAGACCCCCTGCCAGGTATGCCTATTCGGATTTAGTGTTTTGTGCCTTAGTGGCAGGTCTGGAATTAAGGAGCAGTAAGCCTTCTACTTATGAGGTGGCTGTCAGCTCTAAGGAAAGTGTTAAGTGGAAACAAGCCATGGATGAGGAAATGACATCACTTAAAATTAATGGCACTTGGGAATTAGTGCCTAGACCTCAAAAACAGAAGTTAATCCAGTGTAAATGGTTGTATAAGTTAAAAGAAGGCATAACTCTCAATGACCCCATTAGGTATAAAGCAAGATTAGTGGCTAAGGGGTTCACTTAGAGAGAAGGAATAGACTACACTGAAATTTTCTCCCCTGTAGTAAAATTCAAAACCATTCGCATGATGCTATCTGTGGTTGTTCAATTTGATCTTGAATTAGAACAATTAGATGTTAAAACAGCCTTTTTACATGGAGATTTAGAGGAGAAAATTTATATGATACAACCTGCTGGATATATTGACTCAAACAAACCTGAGCATGTCTGTTTACTAAAGAAATCCCTTTATGGCTTAAAACAATCCCCAAGACAATGGTATAAAAAGTTTGATAATTTTGTCTTAGGAATTGGGTTTGTAAGGAGTAAATATGATAACTGTTTTTATTTTATCCTCTCAAATGATCCCATTTATCTATTGTTATATGTTGATGACATTTTGTTAATCAGCAAATCTAAGTCAAAGATAAATGAATTAAAACAGATGCTCAACACAAGTTTTGACATGAAAGACTTAGGTTCAGCTAAGAAAATTCTAGGAATGACAATAGAAAGGGATAGGAAAAATTTCAGCCTAAAGGTTCATCAAAATGACTACTTGATGAAATCTGTGAAAAGGTTTGGCATGCAAAATTGCAAGCTAGTAAGTGTCCCATTAGCCGGACACTTTGTCTTAACTAAATCTCAATGCCCTTCGTCCAACTCTGAAATCATTAAAATGGAAAGTGTTCCATATGCTAATGCTATTGGAACCATCATGTATGCCATGATTAGTACAAGGCCTGATTTAGCCTATGCTATTTCAACCCTCAGTAAATTCATGTCCAACCCGGGTAAACCTCACTGGGAGGCTCTTAAATATTTATTAAGATATATATATGGATCAGTTGATGTTGGTTTATGTTACAAGAAAAGATTTAACTCTCTTGATCTTGTTGGGTATGTAGATTCTGACTTTGCAGGGGATAGAGACTCTCGTAAGTCCACTACTGCTTTATACTTCACCCTAGGTGGGAATTGCATCAGCTGGAAATCACAGCTGCAGCCTCTGGTTGCTCTGTCCTCCACTGAGGCTGAATACGTAGCAGTTACTGATGCTGTTAAAGAGGCAGTGTGGCTTTAAGGTATCCTCCTGGAAATCCAACTGCTGCAAGGTAAGGCTGTGGTATATTCAGACAGTCAAAGTGCGATTCACTTGACCAAAAATACAGTCTATCATGAACGCACCAAGCACGTGGATGTCAGGTATCATTACATTAGAGATTTAGTTGCAAATGGCACTATATCTATACTTAAAGTGCCTACAGAAAATAACCCTGCTGATATGGGTACAAAGTTGCTAAATGCAACTAAGTTCAAGCATTGCTTGGACTTGTTGCATGTGGGTGTTGGTTGATCATATCAACCAGAGCAATGAAAGAGAGAATTGTAGCATGCTGCATTTTTGTTATGATGTTTTGGATTACATTCTTCTGTTTGGTGCTTCAAGGTGGAGATTGTTAATTATGAAGCTCCAAACGGTGCCGTTCCACTTTGCTGACTGGAAGGCCACGTGCAGCAACCGCGTGCTGCCATTTGGCAGCCGCTGGATGGTTGCACGTGGCAACCATCAGCTGTCCCTCAGCTGGCGCCCGATTATGCTCCTTGCCCGATCTGCTCCCCTGCTCTCATGCTCTCCTGCACCTCTGCCGCTTTCTGTTGGGATTATAATCGTGCTCGCACGATTTGATCTGATCCCTCCATCCTCACTTTATTGAGACGCAATCTCAGCTGCTCTTGATCGTTTTTTATTGCTGTCTCGAGATGTGAACGGGCAGAGGCTGAAAAGACAAAGAAAATCAGAAAGGGTTCGATCGGGTTATTTTGGTTTTGCGGGTTGGAGGCTCTCGCCTCTTTCAGGCTAGGGTTTTTCCTGGTTTGTTCCCGATTTCTTTTTCTGTATATGTTGTATAGGTTTATGGTTCGATAGGTTTGCCTTTAATCTGTATTAAGTGATTAATTGGCAGTTTTGAGTTCTCGAACCATTGATCGTTTTGAGGGTTTTTTGTTTGTGAGCGTTTATGAGTGTGTAATCCGATATTTCATCTCATAGTGCAGTGAGCTCTTCTCTCTCGAGCTCAACGTGGATGTAGCCTCGATTTGAGGTGAACCACGGTAAAAACCCTTGTGCCTCCATTACTTTATTTTTGTTTCTCGCAGTTTATATTTTCTGATTCCAACACTGTGAATGATTTACATCAAATATTGTTTTGTGATTGCTTAAGTATAACCCTAAGGGTTTTTGTCGAGTCTCAACACTAGTTCATTCCGAAATGCGAGGCTGCAGACTCTTCTGTACGTTGCTGCTGAAGATGAGGCCTTTATGGCTGCCAATCGAGAGGTGGATGGTCGTTCTCTCCAAAGTGAATGGAAAGATGCTTCAGTCTCTTCTGATGCCCTAGAATGGGAATCCTTGGAGGAGATGCCTTTGGCTGGAAAGAATATCAACGAGTGGCTGATTGAACTGGATGCCATTGCCGAAGAAATCAAGGCAGAGTTGGTTCCACGAGATGTCGGTTGCCATTTGGGTGAAGTTTTGGAGGCTGTGAACCTAGTTCTTTTCAAGTCAAGAGGTCTCAAAAGGTCATCTGCACTAGCGGATCCTAAGTATTCATACTTGCACTCAGTTCTGAGATCTGGGTGTTGCAGCGGTAATGCTTCATTTCTCACTGTTTCTTGCTTACTCTGTTACTTTGTTCAAACTATAGAAAGGGCATTCTAAATTTCCTCCACCAAGTGTCTATGTTATGCCTTTTGTTTGGAGAAGATCTGACACCACCTGACATTTGGTTATTTTGTTGGCAGCGATTTTGCTTAGCATAATTTATATTGAGGTTTGTCGAAGACTTAATCTGACTGTTGTGGGATCTCGAGTTGGGGAAGAGTTCTTGATTTGGCCCCAAATAGAGAACCCTGAGGTGTGTGGAACTTTCTAATTTGTGAGTTCAGTTGCTGTTACTTTTATGACTACCATTTATGTGATCATGTAACAATGTTGAGTATTAACCAAATGCTTTTTAATTTGGTAGCTCATTTGTTACACAGTTCCATTACACGTAGGAATAACATTTTGTATACTGTTGTACTGAGTTTGAATACTACTTATTTTACTTTGATTTTAGGAGCTCTTCAAGGTAACTTCAGGACACAACTTGTTCGGAGTTGTTAATGGGAATTGTGTGGACAACCCAAAATCAATGGCCTCAGATCTAGGGAGCAGTTCACTATCTGAACTTGACATCGCAACTAGCCGAGGCATTATCGGGATTGTTCTGGCAAATTTGATTGTATGTTCTAAGCATTTCTATTGTGATGAAGTTTCACCTTATACCAGCTGTTTGCTTGTGTGCGCCTTATGAATAATTGAAATTGAATATACCACTCCCCTCCACCGGAAACTCAAACAAACACGTAATGTTGCAGAGGCTTCATTGGAAACGGGCTTCAAGAATGAACTATGGGTTAATGCTGACTTATCCACTTAGGCCTATTCGTGCACATGATGCCAACGACAAATTTAGCAAGATAGACAGATCAAATAATCTTTTGGTGCGGCCTCATGATCTGAGGTACTGATTAATGCTCCTTTGTGGAATTAGTTGCAACCTTTTCTTTTATTTCCTGATCATGCAGGTTCCTCTTTCTGTTGTTCCAACAGGATCAAGATGCTAGTTTTACAAGATTGGCATGAGAACAGCAGCAATATGATGTATTGCTGATAGATTCTATTTTTTTAGGATGGTTTTCTTATGCAATTTACGGGCTGTTTAATGCAATCTTTTTAATATCCAGGGCGTGAAGATTAATCACTCTTTGGTTTCAAAATAATTTTCTATAAGGCAGATGCAAAAATTTACTTTTGCTTTTCTTGTTCTACATGCAAACTTACTGGATTATAGGTTCAAGACAAGCTAACTAGCTTCTAGTTTAGCATACTTTGATAATTGTAGTTATTGAACTTATTTTAGCTAGACCGTCCACTCTTGAGGAAACTTAAAATGTAGTTGATGTGGGAAACCAACAGGCAACGATAGGCCTTTAAGCTTAGATTTCCTACAGCAGTAGTCTATTTCTCAATTCAAAATGTCAGTTTTCTATAGAGATTTATGCGCTGTGCACTTGTCCACCCATTTTCGTCGTTCCACTCACTGGAATTCAACTATTTTCTTGTGGAGGTTATTAACCTCAGAAAACTGTAATAGATACAAACTCTTGCTCTAACTGTTTAGCAAAAAGTTGTGGAACTTTTGCAGTGCGCAACGTAGTAGTTTTGACCACTTAGGTTAAAAACATAACACCATGGATGGGATCTCAAAAACTACTTTGCAGGCTGGCTATCATGGCCTCAGAAAGGTTGTTGATTCTGCAGCCACATAATTGGGCTTTGAGGAGGGACCATGGCATGATGCTGTACTATAATAGGTATGAAGTCCTCAATCCTCATCTTGGTCGCCCCTGATCAGTTCTGTTAGGACTGATCGGTTTCTTGGTTTGCTTATAACTTGGTTGATGAAACTTGGGCATATTGTCAGGGAGTACAAGGAGGCAGTCCAAGAGCTGAGCATTTGCATGGCCTTTGCCCCTGAAGCAGAGGCAGGGGTCCTGGAACTATTCGTCAAGAAACTGCATTTACTGCAGCTGGAGTCGTCCTGGAAATCTCTGGGGCATAAAGGGCCCTTAGGTGTGGCTTGAATCGTTCGGATGCTGTTCATATAGATATTTCAGGCAGTGTACATATATATGTTGTTGTTAGAGCTTGTACTTGTACGTGCTTTTGTTTAACCATGTTGGATGGCATCATGGCTTTGATTGGCTTCAGTGGAGATCATTATATATGCTTCCCATTTCATGACAATGCTTGTCTTTCTAATTGTAAACCAGACTTCGCTGTTGTTGTATATGCGTATCGACTTTTGATGAAAAGTTAGAAAAGAAACAATCTGTTACTTTTTTACTCTTGTGCAAGAGACATTTGTTTTTTTAAGTCTTCCGTTACCTGGTGAATAAATTAATTTAATTAGCTCTGATAATACATTAACACTATACATTTGACATTAAAAGAGTCGCATGAATGACAGTGAATTCTCATACATAACCAACAAAAGAAAAAAAAAAAAGATATATTATTTGACTTATTAATGATCCTATATTAGAGAAAAAAAAGCAAGTACATGGGAATAGTCAACTTTAATAATATGCGAGTCAAATACGAAATCTTTGGAATAAACTCTCTCTTCAAATTCCTTTTTGAGTTGCTAGCCTTCTCCATATATGAATTCCCTTCGATCCCCATTTCCCCTGTGTTTTTCCTTTCCCTTGTCTCTCCCGTTTTTTCCGATGGGAACTAAAGCCAGCGAACTGGTTGGTGTCTTTCGCTGCATACGAGTTAATCAAGCAATGGAAAGTACGCCTCCATACCCACTACAACTACCTTTTTGTTCTGGTAATATTTCCTCTTCTTCTTCTTCAGACAGCCATGGGAGATGCAGTCTTTCATGCAAAGGCTACTGCAGCACAAACGGCATCGTCTTCAGTATAAAAAACAAACGTTCCGATCTCAAGTCCCCACTTCAACTCCAGCTTCCTCTACGTCGGCCCAGACGCCGCCATCCAACCCCACCGCCAACCTCCAAACCACCAGTCAAGAAGACCCAAAATGTCGCCGCCGCCAGCACCTCGGACATCTTGCGCTTGATGGATGGCCTTGGCCTTTCTGTACCCATCGACATATACACTTCCCTTATCAAAGAATGCGCCGAAACCAGGGACGCAGACGGAGCTGTTGAGCTCCACGCCCACGTCAAACGCAGCGGCCTCCGGTTTACATTGCCGTTTCTCAACCGCATTTTAATGATGTATGCCTCGTGCGGGTTGATTGATAATGCCCGCCAGATATTCGACAAAATGCCCATTAGAGACTTTAATTCTTGGGCTGTACTGATTGCCGGTTACATGGATGGTGATCTTTATCAGGAAGCAATAAGTTTGTTTGTGAAAATGCGTTGTGATCATAAACTTCAACGTGGGTATGATAAGCTGATTGACTTCCCGGTTTCTTGGATCATTGTGTGCCTTGTAAAGGCATGTGTGGAGACTATGAACTTAGGACTTGGGGAACAACTTCATGGTTGGTTGTTAAAGGTTGGTTATGATGTAGATTTGTATATAAGTAGTTCCTTGATAAATATGTATGGGAGATTGGGGCATCTTGAAGGTGTGGACATAGTTTTTAATCATATGGCTTATCGCAACACTTTGGTTTGGACGGCTAAACTTGTCAACAAATGTAGGGAAGAGTACTTTTACGAAGTTTTGAATGCGTTTAAGGACATGGGGAGGGAAGGAGTAGAGAAGAACGGGTTTACGTTTTCTAGTGTTCTGAGAGCATGTGCTAGGATGAATGACAATGGGCAGTGTGGTCAGCAGGTGCATGCTGAGTTGATCAAGCTAGGGTTGGAATCAAATGATTTTGTGCAGTGTGGGTTAGTTGACATGTATGGGAAATGTGGGTTACTAAAGGATGCAGAAGGGGCGTTCGAGATGATTGGAGATGAGAAAACTGCAGCATGTTGGAACGCAATGCTTACAGGCTATGTGAAACATGGTCACTGCATCAAGGCCATCAAGGTTCTTTATGCCATGAAGTCAGCTGGCCTGCAACCTCAGGAATCATTGCTCAATGAAGTCAGGTTTGCTTGCGGGAATAAAGCTCTACACAGATGCCATTCGGACCTGATTTGAGTAATGTGTTGTTAAGTTGTGAATGTGGATGCATTGGCAGGCAGTTGCAGCCAGGTATCGTCTACTACTACTACTACTACTTGCCTACAGTTCTGATCATATTTGCTCATTAATGGCATAATGAGCAAAGTGCATAAACTATGACCTTTGCTTCTGGGATCCCACTTGTATGTTCTGGATCAGGTGTCCTGAATTGGCAATTGAAGGCAAGGATTGATTCATGCTCTGGTTTTGAGGTTTTGCATCTTTTCTGAAGTTGGGCAAATATTGCATCTAGCTGGTGGTATGTGGGTTACTAGCCACCCCTGAGAACCTCAAAGTATATGAGTTTCTGCATTTGCTGCCCCTCAAAACCTCATTAAGGTTGTCTTTGACTTGAAGTGAGTATTATTCTGCCTTTCTAATTGATTAAGTTATTCATTCTCTCTCGCTCTTGAAGAGTGGATATTTCAGGCTTGGCATCTACTTCCTTAAGGAGCTACTGATGAAGCAAAAACCTCCAAAGAGGATGTGTGTGTTGGACCCTCTCCAGACAAAATAAGGTATTATCTTTCTAACAAAGGCTAAACATTCTGTAATGGGCTTGTATTCTCTATTCAGTGCAGCATCAATAAAGAATAGGGCAAAATGTAGCATGCATCTTGATTTTCGGTGTAAATATAGAGATTATTCATTCACACTTTAAAATTTACACTGGGTATCACTACTAAAATATAGGAAGTATTATTCACAGCTTAAAAATATAGAGAGGTAGGGTTGTTGTAATCTTCATAACGTGAAAAATAGGTGTTATAATTTAGTATAACTTCAAAACTCTCAAAGTTCATTTGTAGAACATATCTGTCTAAACAAATAAAACAAGATACATAATACTCACAAACATGATCACAACATGATACTTGAGATAACAACATGATATTTGACAAATTTCATATCTTACTCAAATTTTATTGGTAGGATCGGTCTGCGGTCACTGGGCTTAAACCAATAATACTTGTCTTAGGTTGAGTCATTTAATTAGTTAAATTTTAATTTGGGTCCCCATTGATGTATTGACTTTTTTTTTATCATGTAAATAAACAAAAAATATAAAATTGGTACCATGCATAGAACATGATTTCTTATGGCTAAAAGAAAAGAGTAACACTATGGGTACGTCGTGGGCTACGCCCTTGGCCACCGAAATAATTTAAAAATAATTTTTACATTATTTTTTAGATTTTGCAAGGCCCAAGAAATATATTATAACGACTCGTTAGTGGGCCTAGACTTTATGGGTATTTTATTTTTGAACATTAGAAATTTTGCCCTATTAGAATAAATGTGGAAAATAATTTTTATGAGACAAATTTATGTAAGTAAATTATGTGAATAAAATTATAAATGTTATTATCATAATTGATGAAAAGAGGAGAATAAAGGAAATGGAAATGTTTGGAAAATCCCACCTAATGGGCTAAAGTGGATTGGGCTACTAAAATTGGGGTAAGCTCAAGTGTAAGTTGTGTGGTATTTTAGTTAATAAATGAAATGGATTGGGTTGTAATTGAGCCCAGATGAGATTTTGTATATTTTAAATTTTTTGTAATGTTGTAAAGCCTATTGGGGCTTATGGTGTAGAATGGGCCATTATTTTTAATTGGGCCAATAAATTGGGCTTGGGTCATGTATTTACATGAGTAGAAGGAAATAAATGGAAAAGAAAAGAAAATGTGATGCAAATGACCATTAAGGCCTTGGATTTTTATGTGTGTTGTGTGTGCAGGGTGAGGGGCAATTATGGAAAGAGATGAGAGAATGGGTTGATGGGATTAGGTGGGATGGGCGTGCATGACATCCCTTGTTTCTTTTCATTTGCTTCTTTCTTTCCTCCATTGTCAATCTCTTCCCTTTCTCTCTCTCATGGCTTCTCTTTCTCTTTCTTTTTCTCATTTTTCCTTCTTTCTTCTTTCCATTTTTGATTTCAATTGAAGCTTAAAGTGAAGTTGTAGCTGGGTGCATTCTTCTTCTTGGATATTTTTTCATCAAAGGCAAGTTCCTCTTGCACATTTATTTTATTTTGTGTAAGCTTGCTTCATTTTCCATTGTGATGTTGAATGCCTCATAGTTCTTTATTTTCTTATGGTTAAAAAGTAATTTGGAATCGGTTTTATATTTTCTTCAAATCATTTGTTATTTCGAAGCTTTGTCGGGTCTTTGTGATAGTCTTGTTGGGGCTTATTTTCCCTATCTTTATTTCATGGAATGGCAACTTGGGGGTTAGGAGATTAGCCATGGGTAGTTTTGGGATTGTTTTGGGGTGTTTATTGGTCATTTTGAGGGTTTTTGAAGATTTTTTAGCCCTTTTTATGCGTTCTCGGCCAAGTCGACTCGTCTAGGAGGTCAAATCGACTCGAGCTGAGTCGACTCGATTTTGGGCGAGTTGACTCGAGCCAAGTTGACCCAGATTTTCGCCCAGTCGACTCGGCCGCAGCTTTGACTACTCTGCGCATGCTTCATTTTTTCGGCCATAACTTTTAACGTAGAATTCGGAATTGCGATCTGTTTAAAGCACCATAAACTAGACTTCGAGAGCTTTAATTTGATATATAATATGATATATTTTGGTTATGGTTTGGGTGGTTTAAGGCTTTCCTAAATTTATATTACCTATAACGGTCATGTTTTGGGAAGTTGTTACGTTATGCTTTTGGTTGGCATGTCCGTGGAACTCTCTTATCTTGTGTGATGCATTTATATCCTTATCTTAGTGCCTCTTATTATTATTTTGGCGCAGCAGCTAAGTTTCGCAAGTGTGAGACGGGATATCCCAATGAGCGCCTGACGTAGGTGAGGTGGCCATAAACTCGATAGGTGATGCTCCTGCCACTGTGGTGGCTGATGGATTTTTATATATATGTGTAAGCATCATAGTCATGGATGTGGAGGCCTGGAGGGCCAATGTGGTGCATACATTTTCAATATTATGAAAAAATGCATAAGCATGAATTGGTGACTTCTTGTGTTATGAGTCACATATAAAAAGAGATGGGTTTTATGTGTGCCTTGTTACTAAGTAAGGAGATCTATGTATTCATGAGTAATGAAACGGTGCATAAAATGCATAAAGAAAATAGCATGGGAATGATTTTATTAATGGGAGCTAAATGGGAAATGCTACTCGTACTTAGGGAGTAAGGTTTATTCCACTTTGATTTATCCATGCTTTAACTCTATTTCTCCCTTTGTTGTAATATATGCTTGTTTATGGGATGGTTTTATAAATGGGAATTGAAGGATGGGTTAAATTGTATTGGGAAGTCGGGTGTACTCTATTTTGTTATGCATCCATTCCTTCTCGCTTCGTTGATATATATATATATATATATATTTGCCGAGCCTTATGGCTCACTTTGAAATTTGAGTTTGGCAAACCATAAGCAAGTGTATTCTTTGAGGATGTTATGTTAATGTCTAATTTAGAAGGCATGAACCCAAGGGGTGTAGATGTCGGGTAATGATTTTCTTTGACTCTAAGTTATTCATGCCTTCATGTATCGTGCTATTGACACTTCATTTGCTATATATTTGCTGAGTTTTGTGACTCACGTCGTTTCTTTTGTCATTCCAGGTAACGGAAGATAGATATTTTTGGGGCAAGTTCAGATTAGATGTGTACAGAGATGTCCCGGCCTCAAAGATTCATGGGTGTATGTTGAGGGTAAGAAATAGAGAGCTTATTGTATTTCTTTTTTTCTAAAAAGCCTTAGTGCCCTTTTATTTCATAATGTATAGGCGATAAGCCCAAGATGATGATGTATTGAATGATATGTAATTTATCCTGGCTCCTATTATTAGTGATCAAATTCGAAAAAGAAATTTCTTGAAAATCTGAGCATCTGTATCCATCTTGAATGGACATTCTGTCGGACTTCCTGTGTTAGCGGGAAAATCCGAGAGCGGACTCTGACATATATCCCCACCCACCCAAAGCCATCTTCTCTCTCCCTATTACCCGCCCAAACTCAAAGCCATCTTCTCCATCTTCTCTCTCCTTACTACCCGCCCAAACCCAAAGCCATCTTCTCCATCTTCTTCCTCATTCATTCACTCTCTCTCTCTCTCTCTCTCTCTCTCTCTCTCTCTCCCATACACTCTCTTTCTCAAACCCACCATTCTCTCTCTCAAATCGTCGTCCTTCTTCACCCCACGATCGCTGCGAGCATTGTCATTGCCCCCCCAATCATGAGTAGCGCTTGCTGTCCGTTACCCCCTGCGGCGAGCACCGCCTCGCTCGGTCGCCCCAACCACCGTCCATAGACGACCGCCCCCCACCACCACCGCCTCTGGGACCGGCATCGCCCCCTACCAGCCGGCCGGTAGCAGCGTCTCGCCCCCACCGCCATAGCCCCAGTAAGTCACCCCCACCTGCTTGTAGCGCCTCGCCCCCACCCGTAATATTTAGCCTTTAAATTAATAAATTATTCAGCTGTTACAATTAGTTGTTTTCTTCTTCCCTCAGTTGTTATGCTAATATTAGGGATTGGGTGATAGTATAATGTCAGTCTGGCACTTGGTTGCCTGTATATAGGTGAACTGGTGCTTGTTTGGTGATTTTGCATTTCAAAAAAAGTTACGCAAATCTTTTTTTTCAAGTTGTTGATAATGAGTCAAAGAGATGCTAATTAGTGGCAGATGAATAGGTATGTGACTGCAGAAGTTGGATTTGAATTAGATTAAGAGAAGAAAATTAATTTATTAATTATTCAGTTGTTTTTCAAATTAAGTTTTGATTTTTTAGTTATTTGTATTTTTTGTTTTAAATTCAATAAACCAATTTGATAGAAATACATAATTATTTTATAAATTAGTTTTGTTACCCTAACCTGCTATGAAATAAATATACGACATTGATTTTTCTAAATTTTGATTATGTAACTTCAGTTTAATTTCACAATAAAATATTTTAATTTATGGTTAGAATTTTCGTGTTGATCACTGTTCAATTTGTCCAA
This sequence comes from Diospyros kaki, assembly GCA_036245055.1. NCBI lineage: Eukaryota > Viridiplantae > Streptophyta > Magnoliopsida > Ericales > Ebenaceae > Diospyros > Diospyros kaki. The sequence goes on from BSEG01000007.1 coordinate 36,338,714, forward strand.
TAGTCATGCCTTTGATTGATTTCTCTCAGTTTCAAGGCTAAGTCCTCAATATAGAGTATTGTTTAAAAACTTGTTCTGCTTGTAAAAAAGAAGGCAGAACTCGTTCTCTTAATTGATTCTCGAATAATCAAATCAATTATTGAATTTGAAATTGAATGATTAATAAAGTATTTAAATTTTAAAATTTTACGTCTTTACAAAGATGTAACTGTAAAACTAGTAAAGGACTAAGATCATGTATATGGATGGCCAAATGTTATTCCTTGAATAATTTTGGCCAATTAGTAATATATATATATATATATATATTACAAACAAAGTCTAAATTCCAATCTTCTCACACAGAATAATATTTAGACATTTTCCTTTTCTTTAACATCGTTCTCAATTTTTTTCTAACTATATTCACTAACTGATAAATTTCATTTCATAACCACATCATATAAACTTGATATTACATAAATTTAAACCCCAAATTCCTCACACAATTAAATAAAAAAATAAATTATATTTTTTTGTAACTCAAAATAAATCATATTCTTTATTTTTCATTTTCACAATCAACTCAAAAAAACAACAGAAGCAAATTTTTGAGATAAGTGGTCACCCAAGCGATCATGTGGTGAGTGCAGGTGGTTGCTCGTGGCGGAGGGAGGGGCGAGGACGGGTGGGAGCGAGGCGTTGTGACCGGCTGGCAGAGGGGGTTATGGCTGTCCAAGAGTTGGTGGGGGGGGACGACTGTCTGTGGCCGGTGATGGGGGCGATCGGGCAAGGTGGTGCTCACAACAGGGGGCGACGGACAACAAGCGTTGCTCGCGATCGGGGAGGGGGGCAAGGAGGGGCGACGATTTGAGAGAGAGAGTGGTGGGTTTGAGAAAGAGAGTGTGTGGGAAAGAGCGAGACTGAATGAATGAATGAATAAGAAAGAAAATGGAGAAGATGGTTTTGGGTTTGGGTAGGTAGTAGGGAGAGAAAAGATGGAGAAGGTAGCTTTGGGTGGGTGGGCGGGCGGGCTAATACATTTCTTGAGCTTTGCAAAATCTAAAAAATAATGTAAAAATTATTTTTAAATTGGTTTGATAGTCGAGAGTGTAGCCCATGGCGTACCCATAGCATTACTCAAAAGAAAAATGTGAATACTCTACAGATAAGACTATGAATCGTTTTGGATTTTGTTGGATTGGATACATCATAATTGATTGGTCCTAGCTGATTTATGGGTTTTGGTTTTGTTCTATTTCTTTTGGTCACACAGCGTCACCACCTTTACGCCGAAAGCAAAACCATAATATTCAACCGGGTTTACTTTTTGTTTATTGAAAGTAGAGGACCTAATTCCATATGATCAAATATTAATTTTTTTTAGACAAAATGGATAATCCAAAGATCTTATAGAGGATCACATGAGTTAATTCTAGCAGTATACACACACACACACGTACATGACCTCTTTCACTGAGTCTCTCACTAAAATTCAATAAAAACGTGATTAACTTATTCATCCTTTAAATTAAAATATATAATACAATAAAACCTAACGACTTAAAACTTTCTATTTCATTTTAGTTCATCTCCTCTATGTAGCTATGTGCTTGCTCTGTGATTTGTTGCAACATGCAAGTTAATAATCCTCGGCCAGAAGCCCAACCAGACAGGCCTGATATTTTCCCCTGGAATCCATTAATAATGCCTCAAGGGTCCACTCTCCACTAGAGTATAAATCAATCACTACCCAATTGGCTATTGTGACACCCCCTCCCCAATTATCCTTAGCCACATGTTTTTCTTTTTCTTTTTTTTTTGTTTTTATTTTTTCAAATTCCACTATAATAATATCTTCACACAAGTAAAGCTGTAGGCATTGCCTCTGGTTTCATTGCTTTGCTTTTAAGCAAAGGGAGTACCCACAAAGTCAAAGGAGTCACTACTTTTTTAAAAGTATTTTATGAGGCTTGAAACATACTTAAAATTGAAAATTAAAATTAGAAACTGAAATAAAGTAAAAAAAAAGTATGCAATTAATTCACCATGGAAAGTAACAAGTTTTGTCTGAAATTAACATTTAATGCAATAAAAATAAAAATAAAAAATCAATGATGTGTAATGTTAGGCACATACATACATCCATTTTTCCGTAACTTAAAAAATATAATGGTTGCTCATTGATTTTTACAAACTTTATTAACAACTTGTGTGGTGATAAAATCAGTCCCAATATAATTGCGGGTATTAATTTAATAATGCAATAAACTCTTAATATGGTAAAAGGTGTCAAAATAAGACTAAGAAGTTCTTCTATATATCTTATGTTATGTCGTTGTCACTCAGTGATATTTATGCGGAAACTTGCCACACCCTCAACCAACTCATTTTTTATCAGTACCGAATCAAATTTAAAACACAATTAAAGTTTTGATAATTGGCCAATTTAAGTATATTAAATCTACTTATTTACTTTTTTTGAAGGTAGTGCAAGTTTATCTATCTAAGTTTATTAATTGTAATTTAGTTTCTATTATTAATTAATTTATCATAGCTATTCTTATAATTTATCATTATCTAGTTTGTCTATTTGTTCATCGCATTAATAATTTTTTTATTAATTTTAATAACAATATTATTACTTCATTCACCTAATCATCCACGCATTAACTTAATTATAAGTTTTTTATACAGTGAATAGTAATTGATAAAATTAAGAAATATATGTAAAAGATAATAATAATAATAATAATAATAATAATAATAATAATAATAATAATAATAATAATAATAATAATAATAATAATTCGTTATCCATTGAATAATTTCTCAATAAAGACACCCAAACAGTTCCCACACCGTCTACTGATATTCCCACATATTCACAGTTTCTCCATGCGCTGAGTGTCGCTTCTCTACAACCGTTGCAGGGGAAATGGATGCCTTCTCTTCCTCTTTCCTCTCCACTTTCTCTCTCCCCAATCTCTCTCCACCGCCTTCTAACCCTCCTCTCCTCAACATCTCCGCCGTCAGGATCGAAGAAAAACCACCATCCACGGCGACGGCGACGACCGCCTCTCCCACTCGAACATCTCAGCCTTCAAAGAAGCCAAATTCAGCTTTACCAGTTCCTCAAAGACCCACTTCGAAAAGAGCACCGCCTCCGACGCCGGTGCGTCCGGCCCCGTCTCTGCCCACGACTATCTTCAACGCATTCGACGACATCATCAATAACTTCATCGACCCGCCTCGCGGACAAGCGCTGGACCCGAAACACGTCCTCTCCGAAAACTTCGCGCCGGTCGACGAGCTCCCCCCGACAGAATGCGAGGTGGTGGAGGGCGCCCTCCCGCCCTGCCTGGACGGCGCCTACATCCGCAACGGCCCCAACCCGCAGTTCCTGCCTCGCGGGCCCTACCACCTCTTCGACGGCGACGGCATGCTCCACGCCATCCGCATCTCCGGCGGCAGCGCCATCCTCACCAGCCGCTACGTGAAGACCTACAAGTACACCGTCGAGCGCCAAACCGGCTCCCCAGTTTTTCCCAACGTCTTCTCCGGCTTCAATGGCCTCACCGCCTCGGCGGCGCGTGGCGCGGTGACAGCCGCTAGAGCCCTAGCCGGGCAGTACAATCCCACCAACGGCATAGGCCTCGCCAATACCAGTCTGTCTCTGATCGGAAATAATCTCTTCGCTCTCGGGGAATCCGACCTCCCTTACTCCATAAAGCTGTCGCCAGACGGCGATATAGTGACTCTGGGCCGGCACGACTTCGACGGGAAGCTGTTCATGAGCATGACGGCGCACCCCAAGATTGACACCGACACGGGCGAGGCCTTCGCTTTCCGGTACGGGCCGGTGCCGCCGTTTCTGACATTCTTTCGGTTCAACTCGGACGGGACCAAGCAACCGGACGTTCCTATTTTCTCCATGACAAGACCGTCGTTCCTTCATGACTTTGCCATCACGGAAAACTATGCCATCTTTCCCGACATACAAATAGGTAAGTCAGGGCTGTCCGAATAGATACATATTTTACTACTTTTACGTTAATTTGTTACGAACAATAAATATAATTTAAATAACAAAATATTTAAGAATGTAATTGGGTTGAAATTACATAGTTCGAATGTAATTAAAATAATAAAAAAATTTAATTATAAATATAAAAGTCAAAATATGTATTTTACCTACTTCCCTCACATTAGTTACTCCAAGTGTAAAGGGTAAATAGATAAAAGAATAATACTAAGTGTTATGACTGTCATCTGACATGACAGTCATGTCACTTGATGGGGGTTAGAGGTGTCAAAAGGGCCGGCCCGGCCCGGCCCGGTCCGGCCCGAGTCGACCCACGGGCTTTTTAAACGGGCCAGGCCGGCCCTTTTACTAAAAGGGCCGGGCCGGGCCCGGGCCCTTTTGCCATTGATAGGGCCCGGCCCGGCCCACGGCCCCCCTACAAAGGGGCCGGGCCGGGCTGGGCCAGGCCAGCCCGTGGGCTGGAGGGCCGAGCCGGGCTCTTAGCCCATAGGGCCTAGCGGGCGGGGCCCGGTGGGCCCAGCCCTTTTTTTTTTAAATATTTTTTTAAAAATAATATATACAATATATACATATATAAATATCAAAATAATACATACATAAAAATTAGTTTTTTTCTTTTAAAATATTTTCTATCTTAATTCTTAAATATTATTTCATCATTTTATATTTCAAAATTCTATATACCTTATAAATTTTTTTGTGAATTAATATGAAAAATAATATACATATAAAAAGAAGAATGTTTATTTATAATTTAAATATATAAAAAATTTAACTTAAAAATTTTAAATAAATTGATGGTTATTATTTATATATATTGTGAAATTAAATGTTTTAATATCCAATATCAATAATTACTAAAAAATAACAAAATTAAAAAAAAATGTATAAGGGCCTTACTGGCCCATAAGGGCCTCATGGGCCTGGCCCATAAGGGCCACGGGCCGGGCCGGGCTGGGCCCTTAAACGGGCCGGGCCGGGCCGTGGGCCTAATTTCTTAGGCCGAGCCCGGCCCCCCTATGAACAGTAACGGGCCGGGCCAAAGCCCGGCCCGTCCCGGGCTGGGCCGGGCGGCCCGCGGGCCGCCCGGCCCTTTTGACACCTCTAATGGGGTGGAGTCCACACCCATCATCTCACATTTAGTTACCCGCATCGAGTTCAATTAATTTTTTTTTTTTATGTGTGTCACTGTCGCAGGCATGGATCCAGTGGGTATGATAATGGGGGGTTCGCCGGTGGGTACGGACTCTACGAAAGTGCCCAGGCTGGGAGTGATCCCGCGGTACGCCAAGGACGAATCAGAGATGAAGTGGTTCGACGTCCCGGGCTTCAACATCATTCACGCAATCAACGCGTGGGAGGAGGACGCCGGCCGGACGGTGGTGGTGGTAGCGCCCAACATATTGGCGGTCGAGCACACCTTGGAGCGCATGGATTTGATCCACGCCTCCGTCGAGAAGGTCAGGATCGACCTCCAAACCGGCACCGTCTCCAGACACCCCGTCGCCGCCAGAAATCTGGACTTCGCTGTGATCAATCCCAAATACACAGGAAAGAGGAACAGGTGTGTACATGCTTCAAATGTGAATTCAAGAATTTCAGTATTTCGTTGATACCCTAACCCTAGCTAATTCAAGAATTTTGTCGTGGATGATCGTGTAGGTATGTGTACGCGGCGGTCGGGGATCCGATGCCGAAGATAACGGGCGTGGTGAAGCTGGACCTAGCGTCCTCGGAATGCGATCGCCGGGACAGCACGGTGGCAACGAGGATGTTCGGGCCGGGATGCTACGGCGGCGAGCCGTTCTTCGTGGCGAGGCAGCCGGATGATCCCGACGCCGACGAGGACGACGGCTACGTGGTGACGTACGTTCACGATGAGAACGCGGGAGAGTCGAAGTTCTTGGTGATGGATGCGAAGTCGCCGGAGCTTGACATAGTGGCGGCCGTGAAGCTCCCCCGGCGGGTGCCGTACGGCTTCCACGGCCTCTTCGTGAGGGAAAGTGACCTCAAAAAGCTGTGAATTTTGAACATCGATTCGATTTTCGAGATTTAATGGAGGGCATATGAAATTTATATTTAATTGTATTATTATGGAAAAAAAGAAATAAAATTTACTTTATAGTGTATATATATAAGATAGAAAGAGATATTATAATTTATTTAGAAGGGCATAAATCCGTAATGAGTAAAAAAACATATATTTATACACCATTCTTATTGTATTTAATTGTGAAAGATTAACAGTTTATGATAGTAATAATAATTTACATTACGATGTTCATCTGCCGAGATATAATAAAAATAAGAATTATAGTAGAAATGAAATGACATTGAAATGTGTAGGTATGTTTTGGGTGTAAAAATAGAATAAGAAGGAAACTCAGATCTCCACCAGTGATTTGGGTGCGAGGTAGCGGCAGCAACTCATGTCACCCTTGCTTGCTGATCCTTCTTATCAGGTGCCATCACCATTGCCATTTTTGTCATCTTTATTCATGGACCAGATTGACACCTCGTCAAAGAGGACTGACAAATAGTGATGGATGTTGCGGGTCCTTCACTCAGGGCCCATTTTCTAAAGAACGAAGAAAACCGCAATGAAGCAACGAGCATTTGGGCTTGATTCGCTATCGATAAGGATAGATTTTAGATTATAGTGCTTCTTAGATATATCTATTCATGAAACAATATTAATATTATTACTACTGTATATTTATCATGGATGATGTTATTTTTTATGATGAATGTACATTTATGTATGATTTTTAATTTAGTTTGTTTGTGTTGTTATATTGGTGCGCATAGTTTAATTTTGAAATTTTCAAAGAAAATTAATTTTTTACTTATAAATTAATTTATATTTGAAACGAATTTTGAAACAAATAAAATCCATCTAAAAAAATATACACAAAAAATTAATCTAAAAATCAATTTCAAAATATGTATGAAATTTTCATCTCAAAATCTATCTGAAATTTGTATATCAAAATCCGTTTCAAATTTTAGACTTTAAAAATCCATCTCAAATTTTGCGATGAATATTTTTCCGACGGCTTGAAATTCGTTTCAAATTAGAGATGAAAAAAATTCGTCTTAAAATCTGTCTGAAAATTCAGTCTCAAATTGGAGAAGGAAAAAATTTGTCTCAAAATCTAGATGTCAAAATTCATTTGAAAATTTCATCTCAAATTAGAGATTAGAAAAATTCGTTTCAAATTTTGCAATGAGTGTTTTTTTGACGACTCAAAATCCGTCTCAAACCGAAAATTTGTTTCAAAATCTGTCTCAAATTATCTGTTTTTCTTGTAGTGTCTATTCATTAAGAGCTAACTGGGCCAGACACAAGGAAAGGGTAGAGAAAACCTCAACTATAGGTTCAGTTGGAGGGAACTTAAGATTAGGGCATACTCGCACATAATCAAACAACCAAGAGGCATTTGATGGGCTTTAAGGCCCTTCTGCCAATATTCGTCGATTAGAATATGGTATTTCTTAATGAGTTCACTATTCCCATCTCAATCAAACTAAAATCAATCTTGTTATATTCTCCAATAGACCCATCATGTTAAAATTATCCTATTACTTCTTATCGAAATCAACGTATAAGGACTATTCGTTTCCCCCATTTGGATTTGTCACCTCCTCAAAGGATAATTAGAGGCATTGAAAAGATTAGATGATTAGGATTTTGACCCTCATCATTCAAACTTAGATGTTGAGTTTGGGAATCCTTGGATAAATACATTACAAGGAAAAGACAACTTAGGGAAAATGGAAGAACTAAGGGAAGTGAATAATAGTGTGACAAGACTTGGGGGGCAAGAGGTTAATAGCTTCAACACCGACTTAAAAGATATCCAAATGACTTGAAACAAAATATTAAAAATTTTAATGGCTAAGTATGAAAGAGAAAAATGAGCAAAAAATATTAATGTTAACTTGAGCCTTGAAGCCCAAGATGGGGCAGTCAAGGTCGGCTTAAGCTTGAGCACACCAAGTTGGACAACTAAGGTGGCTTGAGTTGGGATCGCCTCATCTTGAGCTTGATAGTCAAAGGTGAGAGACCTGAAGTTGGGGAGAGGGGTGAAGTGACCCAAGTTAGGCCCACCTCGCCTGAACCTCGATGGCCGGGGGCCCCTAGTATAACGGCCCGCCTCCCGAAGCCTTCACGGGCATAGAGAGTCTGTGAGAGGGTTATTATTTGAATGATATCGAACAATAATGCAACTACAACTCACACACAACCCTTTTATAAATCATAACCTTTTACATCACATTACATTCCATAACCATTTTTACATAATCATTCACAACATGTGCCCACCTAAGCTTCCATAAAATACATCCATCTAAAAAATATAAAATATTATTCTAACATAAGCACAATGACACCCAGGATCTAGTCTCGGGAAGATTCTACACTTGATATCATGACTCAATGATCGGGACCCAACTCTATCGAACGCACTTGCGATCTCAGGATATTTTTATCTAGAATGATGGAAAGAAAACGTGAGTCACAAGACTTAACAAACTTTAGAAATGAAGGTTGTAGGTTAAAGACAGAACTATTCCTATAGCACCCCATGCAATTTATGCCAATGCAGCAACATATCATGCCATGAACCATACATGTTTCTACCTCGAATGCATAACATAAAGTAACTTTGCACATAAACAGTCATTGGGGCCCATATAAGACATACATTGGCGCTCAAGTCCCACATACAAACTTGTTGCAACCTAATATAGACTACCATATCATCACCCAATAAGACCTGCATTTTCCTAACATTCATAAAATCACTTTCTTGACCTGTCTTTTCCTGTCCTTCATAACATGTATATAGCATGAGACCGTTCAACCTTAAGTTCGGAACTCGCACTCCCCAGCTAATCTACCGGGTCTGTGCCTCGCAATCCACCCATATCATAGCCTTGCACTCCCCGGCTAACTTATCGGGTCCCTGTCGTACTTCTCGGCTAACCTACTGGGTCCGTGCCATCATCAAAATCACTCTCCTTACCATGCAATGCAATACATAAGAAATGCAATGGGTTCTGTAGCATAAATGTGATGTCAACGCCCTCATAAACCAAGCATCAGGCCATGCTACGCCCACATAGGAATACACACATACGAAATGCTCTACATGCACCGGCTCACCTAAAGTACCCAAGTTGGCTCTTAGACCAACTGGGTCATGCAAATGCTCACACATCTCGTCACACACAACGCATGTCCCACTAGTGAATACAACTCAATCCCATACAGCATACACATTATGATATGCACAAGACAAGGTGGGAATTTGGCAATACCAGCTCTTCTGGCCCTTCTAACGCTTATCGCAACAGTCAATGACTGACATCCATACATCCAGCCATCAACTGTCACAACCCACAGTCGACAGTTAGTGGTTTTGTACCCTATAACCTTAAGACACACATGATCAACATTTAATTCATATCTTTTAGACTTTAACATTACATAATATTTCCCCGTAACTCTTCACATACACAACCACATAAACATAATAATATCGTTCTTATTCTCATCTCTCATCATGTTAATGAACCATTCACCTTTCTCATTAAACCCTTTAACATAACCTCATACCAACTCTTCTAAGAATTTAACCCATCGGGTTCGACATCATTCCCAAGGAAAGCGGAGCAATACGAAGCTCCGTGACGGTCGAAATGGATGACACCAAGACATCACTATTTAATTTATTCCATTAACAATAAACCCATTAATAAAATATAAGTCATAGGGTGGTTACCACACAGAGTATTATTATTAATGTGTGGAACCGAGTTATAGTAAGAGATGGAATAAAATACGAGAAACATGGAGACTTTCACGGGAAATAAAGAACATGAGGAGAGGGTTAAAAACTTGCCTTTACTTAGTCGATTCTTGCCATTTTCGTACTCCCGCTACGAAGTAAAACGTTTAATAAAAAATAATAAGTCTACAGTCTATATTAATCAAATCTAACCATGTAAAACACGTAATTTGATCGTGTAAAACTTATAATCTAAACATGAAACGCTTACACTAATTTTATTCATGTACCTGACTATCTTAACCGTGATTTAACTCTCAAATCCCCTAACTTTCCTCTTTTCTGAAGCTAGCTGTGCCCTCTTTCTCCCTTAATTTTCTCTCATTTCTTCTCTCTTTTCCTCTCTGTTTCATGCGTGCGTTTTGGCCAAAATGGCCTTTAAATTGGCAAGGCAAATCTTAGTGGTCGAGCTATTCCCACATCTCTAGGCTAATCATCATATTTTACTTAATTAGAAATGAATTGCATTCCAAATTGCAGAGGTTGGACGCGTGGCTCCTCATTGCCCATATATTAAAATATTATATATTATGTCATTAATAAACTATATGATAATATTATATATATATATTTTACCTATTCATATTGAGAGCAAATTATGCATGACATCCTGCTCCAAATTGCTATCACTTCTTTTATGTAATTACTTAATTATTTTATTTTATATATAAACATATTAATATTTATAATATTTTATTTATCTTAAACACTTAATAATCTAAGTCCTAGGAATTCTACAAACTTTCGATCACTTCCTCATTCAAAAATGTAATAAATTTAATATCTTTTTTTAAACTTCTTTAGGTCACAAATATTACAAAAATCATCAATCACTCTAAAATGTAGGAATTAATAATTATTATTTATCTCCAAAATTTTGGATGTTATACCTAATATAGGGTTGTTGAGGCCAAGCTTAGAGCTAACTAGGCAGCTTGGGCTTTGTCTCCTGAGTTTGATGGACTTGGCTTCCCTTGAGCTCTTTGGATTTTACCTTACTAATCTTTGGCACCAACTAAACCTTTTAGGAAAATCTCAAGTTTTCTAATTGAAAAAGAAGAAGGTGTGGACTGTTGGAAAAATATGGTATATTTACATGTCCAAAATGATAAATAAGTGAATGAGAAATTGATTAAAAAAAATTATTTTTGAGGCATATGTAATATAATATATAATTTATAAGTAAAAGAAGGAAAAAATACAAGGGGTGTGATATGCGTGCACTATGCGCTGAATTATGAAGGTGCACTATGCGCGCATTATGTGAGGTGACTAATTGAATTTCAATAATGCAATTTCTGTGTAGGAACACTATGCGCATACGCAGTTGCGTATTTCATTATATATATATATATATATGCATGGGTAGTTGCACATGACTTATGTTATATTTTTTAAGAAAGGACAGCAGCCACATCCGCCCCCCTCGCTTCTTCCATCATTTTCTTTTCTTCTTCCTTTTCTCTTCCTCATTCTTTATAAATAGATGGTTTACTCCATTGAAAAATAACGACAAAATTCACAGCTGAATTATTTCTTAAAAATTCACATACTTTTCTAGTTTTAATAGTATTCAACTAGTATTTCAGTTTGTTATTAGGTTCTAAAGTTTGTGCTAACTTTTCAGTCTATAAACCGTCGTGCTCTGGGAAACAGATGCCAACTAGCCTCTAGCACATTTGGTGAGGTGACGAATCTTTTTTAAGGAAACTGTGTGTCACACGTGTCTCGATTTTTCCATCCCTGCATTATGCATTTTAACTATGCATTATGCATTATTAACAGTAGAGGTCAACGGTCAACTTTATACCAACCATTTTCAGAGACATTTTTTACACACAATGTCGATATTAAACGCAATACTATATGATGTATGATTTTTTAGGTTCACTACCCGTTAGTAATCAGATAACACCCAAACATTTTTTGGTATTGGTCAATCCCTTGACCCATACTATGCGTGCACTATGCGAGGTGATTGATTTAATTTAAAAAATACAATTTTTGTGTAGGTACCCTATGCGCATGGCGATTGTGTTTTTCATTATATATATTATAATATATTATATTATTATGTATATAAAGATAAAATATTATATTATATTTTTTAAGAAAGGAGGGCAACCACAGCCCCATTCCCTTCTCCCGTCGTCTTCTTTCTTTCTTTCTCTTCTCTTCTTCCTCCTCTATAAAGAGAAAGCTTACTCCATTGAAAAATAATAACAAAATTCACAATAGAATTATTTTCTAAAATTCTTATACTCTTTTAGTTTTAATAGTATTCAACTAATATTCCAGTTTGCAACACATGTATATATATATATATATTCATTTGGAAGAATCTGAATATACATTTGTGTTATATATATGTTTATGTATGTATATAATGATTTCATGGGTTTGGGAGAATTGGTCTTTCCCGAACCCATGGATTCAAGGTGTTTTCAAAGCTCATAAACTTTGGGGTTCTAGTACAATGATGGGCAGCCGCATTTATCGTGGTCGCTGATGGAAGCTTTGCGATGATGGGCAGTCGCAAGGAACCCAACCCTCGGTGGGTGTGATGATAGACTTTGAAGTAGTCATGGTTGTTGTTCGTCATTACTATGGTCGTCGATCTCTTCCTCTTCCCCCTCATTTTTTCCTTGACAACTAACAGTGTTTGTGGCCATTGTTAAGGAAACAAGTCGATGGAGATAATGAATGGAGAAGAGGATGGGGTGACTGGCGATGAGAGAACAAGGACAAAATAGGTTTTCTTCAAAATTATTTAAATATCAGTGTGAAGAGCAAAACACTTGACTGTAAGAAATTTTATTATATTTTTATAACATGCAGTTCACTTCAAACTCCTACTTTGACCATTATTATGGCATTACCTGACATTCGAAAGCCTACGATAATTGTCGACAACTATCACTAATCTATTGTGAAAGAGGAAGAGACCCATTGTTGTCGATTGGTGAAGAAAGATGCAATGCCAAAGAGTAAACATGGATGGACAAAGAACCACAAAAGAAAGAAGGGGAAGCCCAATGGTCAGGGGCAAACACGAAAAGCGTTTCTGCCCTCACGTTTGCGGTGTGACTGTGTTCGATTCCTAGCTGCTGCAATTCCTAATTTAATCCCCCCCATCGTACTAAGAGATTAGTTGGTGGGATCACTCGTGATGGAGTGTCATCCAAAAAGAAGGGGAAGCCTATCTGTGCTTTGAGCAATATTAGTGTCATTTGACCACACCTTAGTGTGTTAACATATTAGTTTTTTATTAATATTCTTTTATAAAAAAACATCATTTGATAAAATATTATTATACTTTAAAACATAATTGTTTCTGAGTTCGATCCTCACTCTCTACAAGGGTCAAATGCTCAATCTATGATTTATCTTTTCTATCATAATCGAGAGTACGAGTATCGGGGTCACGCAAGAACAATCATCTCAAAACATAATTATTTTTTTTAAAATCACAGGTTAAATTATTTTTAAGGATCCTGCTTTTATAAAAAGAATAATAACCTTTAATAAGATTCACAATTATTAATAAATTATTTACTTTTATAACCATTCACTCTCTTTATAATTGTGTCACTTTACAAAATAACTATTTATAAATATCATAGTGTGTTTTGAAGTCATTTTACAAATCTATGACACAATAATAAAATATTAAGCTAACACTTACTACTTATTTTTAATATTAACAAACATAACAACACGCTCAATTTGAATAATACTTTATTAATATTAATTTTACTATACAAGACAATAAAACACAACCACCTCATTACAATGCCAATAGTGTCTAAGTTTCTAAAAATAACTAACTCGAACAACAATTGATGAACTAATGAAAAGGATTCAAATAAGGCCAAACCTGTCAACTGTGTAGTTTGATCTCAATCTCATATGCCAATTTTTTTAAGCATATTGTCAATTTATGATGATGGTTGAAACAAATTTAAATTTAAATTCAAATTTAGGAAAAAAAATGCTACTGAGTCTTAAAATAATTTTAAAATATATTTTTAGTATTTAAAAAATACAACGAGTACTCTTGAAGTTTAATATTATGTATTTTTTTTTTAAAATCAAAATATCCTTATATTTAAAGATTTTCTTTTCTACTTTTTTTTCTTTCTTTTTCATCCTTTGTTTTATGGTATTTGTTTCTCTTTCTCTTAGTTAGTACCAATAATTGTTCACGATGGTGACGGTGATATTGCTCTCTCTATGATGAATTTAAGAGTATTTGGATTCATTATTTTTCTTTATTTCTCAATAACTTAGTTATCGTTAATTATTAACAATTATTATTTTTTTTTTTACAATTGGAAGAACGAGAGAGTGAAAGTGTTATAAGGAAATAAATGAAAAATGAAATAGTTATTTGACCTTTTTATTTAAAAGCAAAAGAGGTTATTGTTATTTACAAAATATACACCAAATTTATAATAATAACGTTAAACCTCATATTATCAATTTTCTCTTAATTTAGATGACAACATCACCTTGCCCTCCACCTTATACCTCGATTGTCACATCATATGTTGTGGATTGCTTTAATTTCGGAAAAAAGGGGGAATATGTGACAAAAAAACCCTGGCTGTGGAGTGTGGAGTGGGGGATAAGCTTGAGAGGAATTGGTTTTATTTCTTCAATTCCTTGCCAAGAACCCTTAAATATCTAAGAGGGGGACCATATGAATTACTCATTCCCGGCCTAAATATGGATATAATGCCAAAGCAAAGGAGCACACATTTTCTGTTGCTTGCATTACAGCTAACTGCTTTCATCCAAAAACAACAAACATGGGAGCTAACTGTGAATAACATCGCATATTTCAGAATCCCTGCAACTATATTTTCTCTAAAAACACTAACATATAACCCTCCAAAAATATAGGAGTAATGCTAATGGTAGTAGTTGACAACTGAGCCTCTTATAGGTAACGCAAGTTGTGATCTTTTGTAATCTAAACCACAGAAATTAAGAGAGCTGCCCCCAGCATCTTACCACTTCAAACATGACAATAACAATGGCCTCCTACTGTTGATTCCTGTTATCTATTTGGTGGTGGGGCTTCAAGATGTATTCTGGTTGTCATTATTTCCTATCATCAATAAAAAATATCTCAGGGTGGTCCATGCTAATCCTTCAACAGATGAGGATATAATGCACAGCTGCAAAGGACCACACATATTGTGTTGCTCATATTAGAGCTACTAATTAATTGTGAGTCTGACAACAGATAATACCCCATTGCTCAGACGCCTCACACGTGAATAAAGCATCTCAAAATCCTTGCAACTGTACTTGGATATATAGTTACATGATATATCTCTACCTGGTGGAGAGAGACTTAAAGATGCCTTTGGCTTCATTGCTATATATCACGAACCAAATTGTGGACTCTACGCATCAAAGAGGGTCCATCCGGTATTGCTTTCAAGCATTGAACAGCTATACTGTTTTTTTTCTCTCATTATATATATCTCTCAGGACTATTTTCAAGCCATATAACATCAATCAAACTCATGAATTACACTAATGTTTCTGCAAGCCCGGAATAATTGGAAGATAATAATGTAGGGCAATGAAGGATGAAGACATACCTTGGTTCTATTATATCTTCTTATATTCAACTCATTCTGAATACCTCATTCCTACAAGAAGCCATAGGTGAAACAAAACGAAGGAAGCCTACACCAAAAACCACCACAATTTACCCTTTTTAATTAATTTTCTGGGATTTTAAACGGGGGCGTCGAGCAAAATAAAGGGTGTGCTCAACTGCTTATGACTCCACTGAAAATGTATACATTTTATGCGTTCCATTTGAAAAATCCATTGATGATGCCCCTGGTAAATAAAAATGAGCAATTTTCTTACAAAGGGGCAAACTAAGCCCGAAAATTGGAAAATGGAAAATGATGCTGTGCTGGGCACAGTACATATGAATCACTTGCAAGATTCCAGCTTTGAGGCCGTACTATTCAAAAAGAATCATCAAGTGTTGAAAAGACATATGAAACTTCGGATAATAGTCCCTCCCCCACAATGGGTCTGGTACTTCTATCGTTTGTTAGAGCTTAGAGATGACTCCAAAATATCCTTAACAGACCAAATAAAGACACTTCCTACTGCGAAAATACAGGAAAACCTCAAAATGAGGGGGGGAGATTATAATTTCAAAAACTATTTTGAAGCTAGATAAAGTAGGAGAAAGAGTGAATTAGTTTTAAAAACCATTCATCCAAAAGAGTTGTCTCAAATAACCAAGTTAGAAATTAGAATAGTTTTCACAATTGTTCAGATATAAAAACTATAACTCAAAACTTCTATTATGTTTTGGTTTTCATAGAAACCATAATCTACACAAGATCAAATGTTTTCGTAAGTTAGAATAGTCTACAAAATTGTCCAGAATCCAGATATGAAAATTATAACTCAAAACTTCTATTGCTTTTCAGTTTCGAAAACAAAGAAAATGAGAATATAGAAACATAATCAATAAGAGCTCAAATGTTCTAAAAATGCTTTTTAACAATCCCCTCCCCCTCCCCAAAAGTCTGAACAATGCTCTCTCTAAGGTGGGGCTCTATCTTCTAAGATACATCAAGGGTCTGAAAAATTTTCCTGTACCAGATGCGGAACAAGAGATCTCTTTGTCTTTATTATTGTCTAAAAGTATTCGAGACAAATGGATTCTGAAATATCTAAAAGATTATAGATGGTTGTGAAGACAACATCTTTGTAAAGTAAGGCTAAAGCTATGTAAAAAGATGACCTTCCCTCAACCCATGCAAAGTGGGGAGTTTCATTCATTGAGAATGCCCTTTTTTAATCTATTTTTTGGGTCAGAGTTAGAGTGTTCATGGTGCGATTTGACCAGTCTGAATTATTTTCAGCAAGCCAAATTGGTAGTGCGATTTTTTGATCAAACTAGACCGCATTTGCGGTCTGATTTGGTGCGATTTACCACGATTTGAAAATAACTATTAACAATATATAATATAATATAAAAATATTAGAAAAAATAATTATATATTATTATAAACTATTATAATCTGTTGGCAATTATAATAGTTATATATTATTATAAACTTGTTATATATTATTATAAAAATATAAGATGATTTTTATAATAATAAGGGTTGTAAGGGCTATTGGGGTGATTTTTATAATAATATATTTTTTATATATTTTTTTTATACTTTCTTGGGCGGTTTGGTTTTAAACCAAACCGAGAACCATACAAACAACAAACCATGTGGTTTGTATAACCACCAAACCGTTTTGGACCGCAAAAAAAAAAATCGATCGATTTGGTTCGATTTGATTTGATTTCGCCAATTTTTGCGATATACCGATTTTTTTAAACACCCCTAGTCAGAGCTGCATTTTGATTTTGATCTCTCTCTCTCTGGTTATTTCTGGGCCCAGTGGGCTTTACTAGGGCCTACTCCTTATTTGATACACGGCCAAGAGGTTCAGCAATCCAGTTCCATCCTGGAGCCAGCTGAGGCCCACAGATCCACATTTTTGGCCCAATAAAGAATATATTGGGATTCTTTATCAACACCAACACCAATGGAGGAAATTTGTTCAGCCTGAAAAGGGCTCGTTTGGCTATTGTTGAGTTTAATTACGAAAATGTTTTGATGATAAAAATTAAATATAAAACGTTAATAAAAATATCTTAATTGAGTAAAGTTAAACTGGAAAGACTTAATCAAATAAATTTGTTTATTAATTGATAAACACACCTTTTCTCAAGTAAAGTTTAATTGTAATCAATATTGCTTGAATAATAAATGTTGGTAATCGAGTAAAGTATTGATCAACTAATACTTAAGGTTAATAGAATAAAATCCTTTAATCAAGTAAGGAAAGTTTTTAGTTTAGTAACAAGTGATCATACTCAACTAACTTATGATTTTAATTGAGTAAGACTTAATATTCAAGGAATTAATTGTTTTATATACTTGTGTCACTTGAGTATATAATGAAATAACATTAATCTAGTAATTAATATGTTAATTGACACTATAATACTCATTAATCGAGTAAGAAATGAGGCTAAAGTTGCAACTCTCTAGACTTGTATCATTAATTGATTTAGAATGACATGTTAATCGAGTATTACATATAATTACTCGAGTAACTAAGTGTATTGATTGAGTTAAAATTATTGTACATAGAATGAATCTTTGTATTTAAATTATTAATTGACTAAGTAAAAGATGTAATCGAGCAATGCCCAAATTTAACCAACTAACTATTAAACTTATTCAAGTGATTGCATATTTTTCTTGAGTAATATCAATATTTACTTGACTAATGTTATGCTGAAATTTGAAAAAATAAACTATTACAGAATATTAAATGCACACAATTTTGATCATTTAAGGGGTTTGAGTTACATTTAATTTATTATGATTCATTCTCTCATAAAAATGGCATAAAATTTGAAGTTTAAATCATGTACTAAATTGTTGATTTGCAAAGAAATAAAGAATGTCCTTACAGAAATTCTGGTGTGTGCTTTTACCCACTGGACAACAAGCCAATAGCATTGAAGAGGAAAAATCTATAGAAGAGATCTGAGGCCTCAAGACAAGAATTGAAGCTGATCTGAATATCTTGAACCTTAAACTATAAACAATTTCTCTTAATGTCAACTTATATCACTCTCTAGCTTGTTTATACTGTAAAAGGTTTGTGCTTAAGCTATTAAAAAATACCTTATAAAGGTTCCAACTGCTCTTTATAAAGGTTGAATAAGAGATTTTAGCTTAACTTGTCCTAAATAGTTAATGAATTGTTTAATCTTTTGCATATTCTTTAACATTTGGTTCTCACATATTGTGTATTTAGAGTTTTACATTCCAGCATTGCATTTGATTTTCATATTTCAGACACTTTCATTTTACACTCACAACATTGTTTTCCAAACACATAAAGAAATTTAAAATAGTTTTTATACAAAGTTTTATGAAATGAAAATATTTTGGAATACACAATTCACTCCTCTCTTGAGTGCACTCCTACATTTCTTTACAACTATAATTTCATTTTTGGTATTTTATTTTCATTCTTAAAATTTTGTAAACAAAAAACTGACTCCTAATTATGAAAATAAAAAAAATACTGAAAATAGAATCACAATGAAATGAGCCCTAAATTAAACCTTGTTGGGATGTTTCCAAACCATCAAATTTGGTCCCTCCAATTTATTGAAAGCCTACAACATAGTAGCTAAATCCATATTTCTATCCTTGTATTTTAATGTTTTTTTTATAATAACTTAAATTTTTTATTATTTTAATTATTCAATTGGATCTACATTTTCGAGTGAATTTAATCTATATACTTTAACATAAACAGAGTGTGATATGTATTTTATCATCTTATTTTTTTTATATATAAAAGTATAGAGATTAAATTAAATTAAAAATATAAGTTTAAGGGTATAAATGAAATAATAAAAAATTAAAAAAAACTAAAAATATAAGAAGAAAAGTATATGTTTGGCCCAACATAGGATAATGATTTACCCTAAACTCCAATTGAATTAGGCAATAACATAGCAAAATGATTCAGACTCAAGACTCAGACTCATGGAACGACCCTTAATTTGTTAGGGCATGGGCTAAGAGGTCCAAAGCTGAATGATTGCAAACCATTAATTATTGTAACAGTAGTTGGAAAAGTTACAAAACCAAACAGCATTTAATTTAATCAGAAATATAATGGAATAGTATGCATTTGGATGGTGGCATTTAAAATTTGGACATTTTATTTATTCAAAGGTATTTAGATTTGAATCCTTAATTATGCAACCCAAAATAATGATTTCATATGTGAAATAGATATATATATATATAAGGTATTTATATATATGTTTAGAATAATATATAACAAACCTATGGTCAATTAAGACATACAAATGGAATTGTGTACACATATTAATTGAATATATATATATATATATTGCAAATTAAATATAATAATATTATTTATACACATATATATTTATATACTTAATTTTTGAAACGTATATATTAATTTATATGTGGGTGAATATGCAATTACGTTTTTAGGATCCAAATAATATCAAATGAAAATTGTGCCCATTTGCATTTTCATGACCCAATTTCAACACTTCTATTAAGAATACTATGGACTAAATTAAGGATAATAATTTTTAGCTTTATTAGTTTTATCCAAAAAACATACAAGTAAGGATAAAAAAGACAAATCATTGAGTCGATAAAATTAAGAAATTATATATATAATATTATATATGTATATGAGAAAAGAATTGGGAGAGAAATACCGAGAATATAAATTGAAATGATTGAGATTTTGACAGATATAAAAATAGAAATGTTTTGACGATAACAAATGACATTGACATGTATGGTGGGCATCTTGTCCGACAAAATTAAAAAAAAAAATTATTATCCTTCATTATAAACATCATTGAAATATTTTGAAACTATTGAATTTGGTCCATCCAATTTATAAAAGGACTACCACATTGGGATATGAGGTACCCAAACTTTCTAATCCCTCCGTATTAGGCAACATCTGCTAAATGATTTAGACTCGTGAAATGACCCCTAATTCTTAGGACATAGGCTAAAGGTCCAAAATTGAGTGATCCTAATCCATTAATTATTGAAATGCTAGAAAAGTTCCAAAACCAACATGATAGAAATGGAAAACAACAGGTGGTCATAATCAAATGTTTAATGGCCACAGTTTTATAATGTTCCATTTAATTAGGAGGATAATTTTTTTTTGAAATTTGCAAACTACATGTATTATAAATTTTAGATTAAGATTCAAGACATTCTTAATATACACCAGATTTTTTTTTATTGAGAAAATATTGTGTCATTACAAATTTTTTGTGCCCAAATCGATCATTGACATGTAATTAAAATTGTAAAAAAAATTTAATCAAAAAATAATAATTTAAATATGTTTACGAATTTGTTTCTATATCATTAAGAGATAATGGTTTAAATATCGCAAAACTTATGATATCTCAAAAAAACAAAATAATTTTCAATACCCATATATGATCCACTAGCAATCCTAATAATTTTGTAGCATGGGCAATCCCTCCATGGCATACTCAATAAGACACGTACACAGCTATATGTGTGTGTATATATATTGTATAGGGGGTGAAGATTGGAGTTCACTATTGAGGAGGGGGAGGATCCAAATATATATTCCAAGTGGGAACAGTACAGTACACAGCCCAAAAAAAGCACGCGTGGCCTTTGTGGGTGGGTTCTCTTCTTGTCTCCAAATCTTTTATCCCTTCCATATGTCTGTCTTTCTTCTCCACATCACTTCCACTCCCACTCCCTCTCCGTGGTGCCTTTTTAATAAATCAAACAAGAGCTCACGTAATTGATTCTGTATAGTGGGATTAAATACCATTGATGGAATAGATATGGTCACTCTAAATGCATCAACTTATGTATAATATTAGTTCAAAATTTAACAGCTTCCGGCATTAGATATTTTGTGAAGACATCTCCTGAGAGAAAATATTTTTTATTTATTGATGTGTATATGGATCAAAGTTCATTGGATGCAGACAAAAAATGAGTTTAAAAGTTAAAGATAAAACGTAATGCTTAAAGCACTACAAAAGGAAGTTAGGAGACTCTTTCGATAGACTCCCGCAAAAAGAAGGATCAATAGGTTCTGAGAAAGTCTATAAGGTCACATGCAAGCAGTTACCTTCAAAATTTTATCTAAAAATTATGTAACGAATGAGAATTATTTGAAATAGTCATAGTTACAAAATATCAATAATTGTTATTACTTTCTAACAATTTTAATCATAAATAAAGGAGAATTCATTTTCCCAACCAAGTCGTTTTTCACCCTGTATAAGAGCTTTGCAAGTTATTCTAATTATGTCTTATGTCTTTTAATAATTTTCTTTCTACAAAATGTATAAAGTTTCGAGACGATACTTTCCCAACAAATAAATTATATTATTATGCTAAAACCACAACTTCTACCAACCACACTCCATCCTCCCTTGTATTAATATACGAAATTGTCGTCAGTATGGCATGAGCAATACTAAAAAAGAGGGAATGTGCATAATAAAAGGAGGACATTGGTGAGATCTTGGGAGGCATACTTTATAGATTTTGAGGTGATAACGCATGTGATGATGTGGGAGAAATGTAAAGGCATTTTAAGAGAGAGAGAGGATCGACGCGAACGAGAATGTCCTGTCCTGGCCAGGCCAAGCCAAGCCAAGCCCAGCCCTTGCGGATAAATTCATTGCCACTTACGTAATATTCTATCCCATATTACCGGCCAATTCGCACGCCTACAGATCAACCGTCCTCAGAGTACTCCCACCATCATGATTTTTTTTTTTTTTTAGGAAATTTCCCATGAAATTTTCTAAATTACAATGATTAATTTTATATTTTTAAAAATGACATTTTGCGCAACACGTATCCTTATTGATAAAATGAATTAATTACTTTACCACTTGATTGGTGAATCCCACAAGAGTGGGTTCAAATCGTCATCTCCAAATTTACTGTCATTTTTTACAGTTATAGATTTACCAAGCACCTCTAGATCATGAACAGTCGTTGGTCATGATGTCTTCGTAATCACCTCCAGTATATGTATATCCTCACGAGCCACCATTCCATTGTCTCTGTGTGGTTGCTCTTGTTGACATTTTGCCAATTTCATGATTGTCTTAAACCATAGGCTCAGTGTAGTATCTTTATCTATGTGTTGATCATCCACCATGTCCTCCTCTCCTCTGGGAGTTCTATTAAGCAGAATGTTTTATTTATATATATATATATATATATATATATAATACTTTATTTTTAAACTGTAAAAATCTTCATATATATAAATGACCCAATTTAAAAGAAGATCTGATAACAGTTTAGGAAATTATATTAATAGTGGTACTTGGCCAAATCCACATCATTCACCATTTAGGTTTGCTAGCACCTTATAATTTTTTGCACCTCTTTTGTCTATTGATCTCTTATTTGCATAAACATATACATTGCTGTTGTGTACCTACCTAATCATCGGTTTAAGAATGTTCTTGGCTTATCATCACCACCACCACTTTAAACCAGATAAGAGTGCTTAGATAACGTAATCTTTATACTTAATCTCTATAATATATATATATATATATATATGTGTGTGTGTGTGTGTGTGTGTGTGTTTGGTCTATGTAGAGTGCTTAATAATAATAATAATAAGAGAGTTGCTAAATCTCATCGTGACGAAGAAAGAAAGTTGATTGCGACTTCGACACAGATCTTCGGAAGAAGCAGTATTTTGAGGAAGATGAATCATAAAAATTCTTTAAATACCTAATTAACTATTGTTTTTGGGAACAACGTGCTTTACCTATCATCAGCACTAAGCTGATTAACACAAGTTGGTCTGTGACAAGATGACTTAGCTGCCACACAGTCATGGATATAGATAATTTAATCTGTATATATGTACTTCCATGGCAGTACTAATGGGTTTTCATCATTCGGCACATCCCCAAAAACAAGCATTATTTTGGTGCCCACCGAACGTAAAAACTGTCATTTGGGACGATTGTAACAGTACAATTTTTTATGTTCTTATAGTTCATATTAACGGATTGACGTTTTTCTTTAATTTTTGTACTCTATTTTTGAACTTTGCCATGATTGGGATATTGCTACAGTTTAGTAGCGCAATTGTTGACTATCTATGGGCTATGGCCAACAACAAAATCAAATTAAGTACATTTAAATGTAGATGATCGATATTATTCTTTCAATCCTCTTTAGTGGGAGCATGGATTGATTCTTGGTGGAACTTCCTTAATTCAAGCAGGCAATAATGAGCAAGTGAATCAAAACCCAGAAAATTAGCAAAATTTCAGGCCCCTCAATTAAAACCAGCTTTCGGCAATTAATTTAGTGATCTAAGGGTTAACGATCTTTCAAAGATTCTTTTTAAAACTTAGCTTTGATTATGGTTAATGAGAGGTTGTAATGATATAAGTTTAAAGTTGTATAAAGATAAAGATTTATGATATTGAGAGCAGAAGCATATTCAGTTAATTTCTCAAGATTAAGAGTTAAAAGGTTGTCAAAGAGACTAATAATTAGGACTTAGATTTGATTAGAAGAAAAGGCAACAACTAAGTAAGGTTGTTAGAAAAAGAGGCTAATAATTGGAGAAAATGGAAGATGGCAAGGCTCATAATGAAAGACTAAACACCCATTAAAAGACAATACAGGTGAGATTATATATAAAGAAAATCAAGTTGCCATGAGAATGGAAGATGACGTAAATATTTTTATATTTAAGTAAACTTTTCTTTCTTTAAAAATATAATAATAATATAGAAAAACATCATCAAATTAAAGGACAATGAAAAGATTCCCCACTACAAGGTGGGAGTGGGACACGTGTCAACTTCCCAACTCATTATCTTAAATGTCATATTACAATTTTTATTTAATTTAAATAAAAATTATTCATATTAAAAATTAAAAAAAAAAAAGTTTTTCATGTCTACATGGCCTGTTTTCACATTCATATTGATATAGAAATAACTATGGGTTAAAGAGTCAAAGTAGCTAGTGATGAGAAGATATTTTGATTGTTACGTTGATGCCACTAGATTAATTACGTTGATGAGAAGATATAACTGTAATTTTTTAAATATGTGTATATATATGTTGTTATGTTTTCATATTGTACTTGTTGGTTTCACCATGTCAACTAAGTTATGGAACACAACTATATCAATTATCTTCATTCACCACCATCTCATGAAATTTCTCCATGTGAAGATGGTGTTCAAACTTCATTTCATCATTACTCCGCCAGGGGATATTATCCACTGCCGGTCCCAAGCCCGGATAAAGGAGGAGGGTTGCGTTAGGTAGCCGACAGCCAGCGTAAAACCTAGTCGGATCCAAATATGAATTCTAGACAAACTATCTGTTGGGATGTAACCCACATAGAAGTCTAGAATTCATGTAGCTAACCCCACATAGTGGGATAACGGCTGGATATGTTGTTGTTGTTTATGTGTATATATATGCCAAGAAAGAGAATGATAATAAAGCGGAAGGGTTTTTATAAATTATATTATATTTGATTTTTTTTCTTTGAATATATTGTTTGTTTTTAATTATTAAATTATGATTCATGAATAATAAAATTTATGTTTATTTTTTATATTAAAAATTATATTTACAAAAAATTCCTATATTTTTTTATTTGCATATTTCTCCCACATTTCTATTTCTTCATTTTTTTTGAAAAATTTCATTCCCTATTTTCGTTTCATATCTTATTCATTTTCTATTTTTGTGAAAATTAGAAACCAATTGGGTTACATAATTAATTAAATGATAAAAAATGATTAGCATTTAAACCAATTAACAATATGTATTGCAAAAATATATGTATAGTTGGAATACGTTTTTATGTGTAATAATTAATTTATTATGTATACAAAACCAAGTTATAGTGCTAAATATTTTGATTTTTTTGGGGTCTTATTTATAAAAATACCCCTAACATTATAAAAGGAAAGAAAGAGTCAGCTCCATTCAGAATTTCATATTTTACCTTTTTTAATGAAAAAACAAAAAAACAAATGACATAACTAACTATACAAATTTATTTTTTAAAGGTACATACAAATATTCATTTTTTTTTCACTCAAATTTTTTGATAATTAATTCACATATAATTTTTTATTTTTTTACTCGATGCACATTATTTGTGTGTTGTAAGTATCTGATAAATTTATCCAATACACGTTTAACATACCCAAGGATTCCATCACTTAAACATTGTAAAAAGTATAGTTAGAGCAAGGGAAAAAATATTTTGTGGATTGTACAGTACACTAATAACACCATACCTAAGATTCATTTTTGAAGCTAAAAGGGCAGCCTCATGTTTGCTATGCTCATTATAACGTTTGACTATATCTACATAAATGAAAAGCCTTCAAGATGCTTTCATGAAGTTCAATTAATTATCTAGTGAAATTGTACTATTTGCCATCATTTTGTTTAATCACGATAATCAAACTATTCCTTAGTCAAAAGTTAAGAAGTGCCCTTATCATGGTTTAGCCAAAAAAAGAAAACTACTATTCCTTAGTTGGTACCTTTGGCATTCTATTTTGAACAAAGCACAACTTTAATCCTAGAAGATTTGGATCAGATTGAATGGCAATTCTAACCAAGAAATCTAGCAGGATCACAATGCAATCTATTTCTCCATAAATAAAGAATATATTTTTTTTTAAAAAAAAAAAAGAGTAACTAAGTCTCTAGAGTTGTCAGTGATGATGTTTGAAATTGCAGTTAAAACTTGTCACCAACTTACCCAATTGTCCAGATATTTGAGTCCAATTGATGCTGAATGAACAGTTTCACTTTTGTTTCCTAGTTCAGCATGAAATAATCACAAATAGTAAGTGGATTCTCATGAAAATGCATATCATTTTTAGGCAGAAGAACCACTTGATAGTGAAAATCTTGGATATGGCATGAAAAGATTATGAAGGCCAAATATGAAAAATGCGTCAAAGATGTGGTATAACAAAGACTACCCAGTTGGGGAGATGGTGAAAATGCAAATGGACATAACCTTTGGCTTGGCTGCACAGACAAAAGAATCCAGGCAACTAGGGGGGGCTATGGATAGGAGGTACCAAAGCAAGAGGGAATAAGTGAAAATATGTCAAAAAGATGGGGCACTAGTGGAAGAAAATTCATGTCTGATGGGCTTAAATAAACAAGGTGGGGAGATGTAAGGATAGGGACAAAGCACGAATAGCAATAGGGTAGACATCAACATTACAATGCGCACCCAGTGCCAAGTAGCCAGACTCACTGTATGCAGAAAAAGACTGGCTAGCTCCACAATGTCCCTTGCCCGCCATCTCAGTGCACTGCAATATATATATATATATACATATATGTAGTTTTATGGTTAGTAATTGGAATCCAATTGATGGATAGTTAGTTTAATCATATCTCTCTATTCATTGTTCAGTCTAAAATAGTAATAGTATATCAAATTAAGAACAAAGGAGAGAATACTACTAGGGGTGAAGGATTTGCCCATAGCATCTACCTTTAAATCCCTATCGGAAATATAAAATGGAAAGATGCAATGAGACGCAACGCAATGCTAATGTTGAAATTTGAAAACCACAGTTGAAGAACAGCAGCATTTTCATGTGATCCTGGAAGGATTAAGGAATACAAGAATCAGTATACTTAACTGGGAAAAGCACCATTCCTTTCACTTCTATTTTCTGAGATCCGTAGACCACTCAATTCATCCTACTTTCTTTCACGTGCCTGTGGGCTTCTCCTTTCGTAGATTGTTCGCATTTCTTTGCTTAAATTCTTTAGACAATCCATCCCCCAGCTTTCTTCCCAAGCCTCTGGTCTTCTTCCTGTACAGATTGTTCTTCCATGACCCAGAACTTCGACTTTACCCACCGAAAGGCGTGTGCATCCTATGCGTACTACCTGAAAAAGTGACAATGCACCAACATGTTTGGATAGAAAATTTGACTCCAAGTCGTAAAGCCAAATGTCCTCACGCTCTCCTATCCATGCCACACACTGTTTTCTAAGTGCTGCATTAATCATAAATAGCACCACTCGCTCCTTTTCATGCTCCTACACAAAGTATAAAGATCTTACAAATCCATCGTACCGTGAATACCGACAACACTTATCTTCTATGCGCATCGTATTCCCAAAGACAGGATAAACATAGCACATTTCTGAAAGAAACCAGGCCTTCTAAAGCGATTCTTAATAGGTTTGGAACAAACTAACTTTAGTACGTAGTAGACTAGTTCACAGTGTTGCTAGAATAGAAGGCAAAAGTGATAAACAATATGGAAAATAGAAACAATAAACAATGGGGAGATAGCTGCAATAAAAGGCCAAAAAATTTTTACCAAAAAAACAAGCAGCAGTAGAAATCATAGAAAGAAGCTTCTAGAAAACAAATGAGAAACCTTCAGCATATTTACCAGAAACTCGGGAGGAAAATTCAATGAAGACTTTCGTAAAGAACAAATGGACACTTAACTCGTGATATTTCCACTTTAAGACTGGCCGGACCCATCACGATTTAGTGATATTATAATACAAAAATTAATAAAAAAAAAATCACATATTGAAGTTTATGCATGCCCATTTGCCAATACTTTTTCACAGTGACAACTGATAAATAAATAATTAGTGCAGATTGTTGAAAAACCTCGCACACAGAGCACTGGTTAGTCCACTTAACAAGCGAAAGCAAGCACAAAGCTATATATATATATAAACAGAAGAATCAAAGAAATAGAACAATACTTCCCTCGGTTGAAGAATAAGGATTCCAAGGCTCAGCCGTCCAATACCACACAAGGTAACACCAAGGATCGGATTCCAAAACTGAAGCTAAACACCCAGCCCAAACCCCTTTCGGTGAGATGCTCGGAAAACCCTAACTGATGAACCCACAAAAGGCAAAGCTCACGAAGAACGAAGACAACACTCGGCTCCTCTCTTGCTCTCTGTTTTTCTCACACATAAACCCTAGATAACAACGAGTATTTATAGCCATCAAACTAGCAAAAAATCCGCCAGAAAGAGGGATAACAAAACCTGGATTATAGGATGGATAATACTCAAAGGATGACGACGAAAACACGGAGCAATCTGAAATCGCCATAACAGATGGATAGGGTTTTGAATCACAACAGAAAAGGGGATAAGAGAGAATCGGCCGAACGAGCAAAGAGGAGAGGGAGCAGATTAGGTCAACCAGCAGCTTATATATGAGGGGTAATGGGCGGCTAAGGCTTTGGGCTGGGCCAAGATATGGCCTGAGCTGCTTGGGCCAAGCTTGGCCCAAGCCCCCTCAAAAAGGCCCCATAGCTTCTTTTGGGCCATCTCCTTTTTGGGCTGCCATTTGTGTGGATTGGACATTTGGTTTTGCTATCAATCCTGGGCCCTAAGGCCTATGATAGATTAACCCACATCATAGCCTTGGGCTTAGTTAGGGAGAAAAACCAACAAATCTCCACCTTAATCCCTAACTAAGCCAGCAAGCAAACAGCAAACATTCACAACAGATAAAAGCACACAGCAGACTAACAGAAAATGCAAAACAATGCATAGCTCAAACGAATTGAAAAATGCACATAAAGCATGTATCAAACAGATTGAACAAATGCTCAGTTACCTTTGCCAATATTTAAAAGTTCAAGACAGCTTTTAAATTTATTCAAAGTCAAAATTTTGGTGCCCATATCTGAGGGATTATATTCAGACAGAATTTTCTCCAGTTCAACCAATTTTTGAGAAATAATGTCACGAATAAAATGCAGTCTAACATCTATATGCTTAGTACGTTCATGAAACACTGGGTTTTTACACAAATGAATAGCAGATTGACTATCAGAATATACTACCACATTGGTATTTAGAACACCTAGTTCACCTAACAACCCTTTAAACCATAAAGCTTCTTTAATGGCTTCTGTGGCAGCAATATATTCAGATTCAGTAGTGGAAAGAGCAACAATATGCTGGAGTTGAGATTTCCAGCTCACACAAGAGTTACACAAAGTAAACACATAGGAAGATGTGGATTTCCTATTATCTCTATTACCAGCATAATCTGAATCTGTAAACCCCTTTAGATTTATTTCTTCATTTGTGTTTTTGTATACTAAGCCTATATCGAAAGATCCCTTCAGATATCTCAATAACCATTTCACAGCCTCCCAATGCCTAAGACCTGGATTTGACATAAACCTACTAAGGGTGCTAATTGCATGAGCTAGGTCCGGTCTAGTGCATACCATCAAATACATTATAGACCCTATCACATTAGAATATGGAATTTTACTCATGTATGCTTCTTCTTCCTCATTAGCAGGTGATTGGTCTTTAGATAGGGTGAAATGGCTGGCCAAAGGTAATGACACAGGTTTGCATTCATGCATGCCAAATTTTTTCAAAATTTTCAAAATATATGCTGTTTGATGCAAGAATAAACTTGAATCTGACCTATTTCTTTCTATTTCCATACCTAGGATTTTCCTAGCACTCCCTAGGTCTTTCATGTCAAATTCTTTACCTAAAGTCAGTTTAATTTCATTTATCCTTTTTAAATCAGGACCTATCAGGAGCATGTCATCAACATACAGCAATAAAAAACACAGAATCAGATTGCTGGAAAAATAAACAGTGATCATGCTCGCTTCTTTTAAAACCAATAGAATGAACAAAGACATCAAAACGTTTGTACCACTGTCTAGGGGATTGTTTTAGACCATACAAGGACTTTTTCAGATAACACACATGATTAGGATTATTTTTATTTTCAAAACCTCTTGGTTGTGACATAAAAATCTGTTCTTCCAAGTCACCATGTAAAAAAGCCGTTTTTACATCTAATTGTTCGAGTTCCCAATTAAAGTGAGCAACTAATGCTAGCATGACTCGAATGGTGGTGTACTTGACAACGGGTGAGAAGATCTCATTGTAATCTATCCCTTCCTTTTGTGTGAACCCCTTAGCTACTAATCTAGCTTTAAACCTTATTGGCTCATCCCCTTTAGACCCTTCCTTTATCTTATAGACCCACTTACAACCCACTAAGGATTTATCTTTCGGCCTAGGTACTAATTTCCATGTTTGATTTTTATGGAGAGAACTCATCTCTTCTTCCATTGCTTTAATCCATTCTTTTGAATTTTCACTCTTAACAGCCTCTTCATATGTATTTGGCTCCCTATCAACTTGATCACTAACATAATTAAGACTAAAGTCGGTTTCTAACCTCTTAGGGAGTCTATGTGGCCTTCTTTCCCTATCTCTAGTCAATTGATAATCAATTTGAGGACCTTGATCAACTTGAGGTTCCTCTAAGACACTCTCTTCCTCTTCCTCAATGGTTTGTGTGTTATCCTCCACCTCAATTTGAGTAATGGGAATTTGGGTACTAATCTTCTCCACCTCAAACCTAGTGCTCTCTTGCTGATTTTTATCCACTAAATCTGACTCTTCTTTAAGACAAGGCATTTCTTGTTCATTAAAAGTGACATCTCGGGATATAATAATTTTAATTCCTACTTGGTTCTTATCCCACAACCTATAGCCTTTAACTCCCTCAGGATATCCTAAGAAGACACACTTCCTAGCCCTAGGTTCTAATTTTCCCTCATTTTGATGAATAAATGCAGCACACCCAAAATTTTTTAAAACTGAATATTCAGCACATTTACCATACCATTTTTCATGAGGAGTGTCACCATTTAACACAATAGAAGGAGTCAAATTTGTCAAATAGCAAGCAGTCATAATAGCCTCACCCCAAAGAGACTTAGGCACTCCAGAACTAAGCATCATACATCTTACTTTATCTAACAAAGTCCTATTCATTCTCTCAGCTATTCCATTTTGTTGAGGAGTATATGGGACTGTTTTATGCCTAGTTATTCCATTTTCAACACACAAATTATCAAAATTGACATTGCAGAATTCAAGGCCATTATCTGTTCTTAGAAATTTTATTTTATTTCCAGTTTGGTTTTCAACTTGCATTTTCCAGTTTTTAAATTTCTGAAAAGTTTCAGTTTTATCTTTTAGCAAGTAAACCCACACTCTCCTAGAATAATCATCAATTATGGAGAGAAAATACTTATTTCCACCAAATGTTGGATTGCTACCCGGGCCCCAAAGGTCTGCATGAACATATTCTAACACTTTGGAGGTTTTGTGACTGCTAGAAGAAAAAGACAGCCTATGGTGTTTTCCTAAGACACAATGGTCACAAAATGGTAGGTCAGACACTTGATCTTTTCCAAAGACACCCTTATCACTTAGATACTTTAGCCCTTTGATACTAACGTGTGCCAACCTATTGTGCCATTTTTGTGTGTGATCTGAGTTAACTGATGCAATAGTGCCACTAGCTACTTCAGCATGTGTTATATAGATACCATTACTTCTTATAGCTTTAAATGCCCTAAGTGCACCCTTATTCATTTTTATCATGCCATTCCCTACTTCTCCTTTAAAACCTACCTTTTCTAGTTCTCCCATTGATAGTAGATTCCTACCCATTTGAGGGATGTATCTAACCCCAATTAAAGTTAGCACATAGCCATTATCAAATTTGACAATTATATTACCAACACCAACCACTTTATATGCAATATTATCACATGTAACAACATTACCATGATCAGATTCATATAAGTGTTCAAACCAGTGTTTATTAGAGGTAACATGAAATGAGGCACCGGAATCTAAGATCCACTCAGATAAATGGGAATTCACAGACAGGTTAATTTCAGGTTTAGTAAGCATGTATACTTCCCCAGATTCACATTGAGTAGACACCACATTTGCTTCATTACTTTCTTTTTCTTTTTGTCTATTCTTTTCTATGTAGCAATCTTTAATATAGTGTCCAGTTTTACCACATCCATAACACTTTCTGCCTTTTGTTTTTCCTTGAGATTTAGATCTTCCTTTTCCCTTTTTCTTGTAGTTTTTATTTTGTCCCTCACTACCCCTAGTTTGGGACCTACCCCTCACATAGTGAACCTCTCCACTTCTCCTATCATTTCTTTCAGCTTTTATCTCTTTTTCTTTAATTTTAAGAGACTCTACTACAATGTCAGGAGTAAGTGTATCTCTACCATACATAATGGCATTCTTAACATCCTTATACATATCAGGTATAGCATTCAAGAGGATGATAGCTTTGTATTGATCAGATAGGGTTTCACCAGTATTATTGATATCTTGTACCAATTTGTTAAAAACATCAAGATTATCATCAATATCTTTTGAGGGATCAAGCTTAAAACTAAAAAAGCTCTCAAGTAGGAAGAGTTTGTTAGGGGTGGATTGCGTTAGGTAAAGGGATTCAAGTCTTTCCCATAATTCTTTAGTTGAATCTAATTTTCCTACCTTTCTCAAAACAGAATCTGAAAGATGAAGAATGATAGAAGTATATGCTAGTTCATCCATCTCTTTTTGTTCTTCTGTGATATCAGAAATTACAATTTCTTTTCCTTCCTCAGATGTACTAGTTTTAACAAAACCAGTTAAAGCCTTAGACACCTTTTGTTGAACTAGAATACCTTTCATTTTCTGTTGCCATATAGCAAAATCCCCTTTACCATTAAAGACTCCTAACTCAAAGCGTTGAGAAGACATGATGCACACAGCACAC
The DNA here is from genome assembly GCA_036245055.1 of Diospyros kaki. Taxonomy (NCBI): domain Eukaryota; kingdom Viridiplantae; phylum Streptophyta; class Magnoliopsida; order Ericales; family Ebenaceae; genus Diospyros; species Diospyros kaki. The sequence continues at coordinate 36,371,912 of BSEG01000007.1, forward strand.
AAGAGACAGATTTAAAATAGATGCACGAACTGACACTTAGACAGTTACTGGTAGCTTAACAATCCACAATCAAAAAACAGATAATCAGGCAAGAGACCAATCACACAGAACCCTAGAGATAACAGCAAACAATGGTTACCAACCACAGGGTAACCTCCAACCTAATGGCCACCCCCACACGATGGCCTGCTAGGTACTGAAAATAAACTAGGGTTTTAGAAGGATCTCACCGAGCGGACTGACTTTCAGTCCGAAGCTGAAACAGAGATAACCGACCAAGCGTCCTTGGTCTGAGCACACCGCCGAGGAGAACCGCGCGCCACCACCGGAGGTGCGCTTCAAAGACCAGAGATTGAGTTGCAGGGTCACGAGCCTTAGTACTGTCGGATCAACGAGAGAGACTCTAGGATCCGAGTACTAGGGTTCGGTCGCGTTCACCACAGAAGGCTCTGATACCAGTTTGTTGGAAAAACCTCGCACACAGAGCACTGGTTAGTCCACTTAACAAGCGAAAGCAAGCACAAAGCTATATATATATATAAACAGAAGAATCAAAGAAATAGAACAATACTTCCCTCGGTTGAAGAATAAGGATTCCAAGGCTCAGCCGTCCAATACCACACAAGGTAACACCAAGGATCGGATTCCAAAACTGAAGCTAAACACCCAGCCCAAACCCCTTTCGGTGAGATGCTCGGAAAACCCTAACTGATGAACCCACAAAAGGCAAAGCTCACGAAGAACGAAGACAACACTCGGCTCCTCTCTTGCTCTCTGTTTTTCTCACACATAAACCCTAGATAACAACGAGTATTTATAGCCATCAAACCAGCAAAAAATCCGCCAGAAAAAGGGATAACAAAACCTGGATTATAGGATGGATAATACTCAAAGGATGACGACGAAAACACGGAGCAATATGAAATCGCCATAACAGATGGATAGGGTTTTGAATCACAACAGAAAAGGGGATAAGAGAGAATCGGCCGAACGAGCAAAGAGGAGAGGGAGCAGATTAGGTCAACCAGCAGCTTATATATGAGGGGTAATGGGCGGCTAAGGCTTTGGGCTGGGCCAAGATATGGCCTGAGCTGCTTGGGCCAAGCTTGGCCCAAGCCCCCTCAAAAAGGCCCCATAGCTTCTTTTGGGCCATCTCCTTTTTGGGCTGCCATTTGTGTGGATTGGACATTTGGTTTTGCTATCAATCCTGGGCCCTAAGGCCTATGATAGATTAACCCACATCATAGCCTTGGGCTTAGTTAGGGAGAAAAACCAACACAGATCTCTACGATGAATATTTTATTGGACTTTCCATATGGGTATAACTTTCTCAAGTAGTGTGACCTTACATAGAATCATAGTCACTTCCACATCGATCCACACGCCAACAACTAAATTTTAAATTAATAGAAAGTAGAAGAGAGACAAAAGGCGTAAGAAAACTAAGATTCTAATTTTTTGTAAAGCATCCTCAGTTATTAATATTTCCAAATGGTCCCAGTGAAAATCGTTGTTACTTTCATGTAAGCAACGCCACTTTCCACGCCAACAATCCTACTACTAAATTTCATAAATAAGGAATGGATCTTCGTTTCCTTTCCTTTCAAATTCAATTCATGTTGTTTAGAGGATCTCTTTTTCGCTAATTTGCTTGAAATGTGAGGTTTCTTCTATTTCTTGAGATAGAAATTTCGGGGAAGAAAGACCTTTTGCCTTTCTCCCTTGAGCTGATACTTCTTTGTAATCCTTAAAAAAACATTAGTATACAAAAATAAATTGGTCTCATATATAGGATTGGACTTAATGCCAAAGCCATGCACATACATAACAAAATGTTTGGATGAAGCTCTCTATATAGATTTGGTTAGTTAATGTCATGCCCAGAAATTCTCATTGCAAAAAGGCAACTGCACGCCGAGGGTGATCTCTATTCCATATTCCTACATTACATAAATCACCTTGGGTGTGAGTATGTATTGTTGTTAAGATGCTTATTTCTATTGTTATTGCTTGTCGTGCAAGGAGTAATGCTTCCACCTCTCTTCCATTTGGGGACTAGGGCCCTGAATGAGGGACTATGCGGAGTCTCTGACAAATGGTACCAGAGCCATACTTAGTGCACAAAGGCTTGCCTCCAGTAGGAGGAACTTGGGTGTCTTTTGACCATTCTCGGGCATCTAAGGTCGCGATTCGGGGCTCAAGACTCCATCTATGCCAATAAGAACCAAATACACACGTATATTATAAATAAAAAAAATACATAGAGTGGAAATAAGGTGAGGAATCCAAATGCATTTGCTTAAAAGCCACATGTAAATCCAAATATATGATGATAGACATGATAAGCCAGAAGCGATATCATTGTCTATTAGCAGTACCAAAAATTTAATATGCAAGTGGTATATACATGTTCAAAGAAATAAAAAAAAAAACAAGTCAACAAATGTCTGTGAGCCCTAGACCATATAGTATTGCTGTATTTAGGTTTCCAGTGTTCCCATTTGCTTATGAGTCATGATTCTAGGTGTTTAGTGTTGGAGAGTTGATTTTCATGCGAACTAGTGAGTATGGCAAACAAGTGGTTCTCATTTCCCACTTATCGTTGTTGGATACAAGCTGCAGGATGATCCACACACCCAAAGACACAATAAGGAGATAATAAATGAAGTTTAGGAAGAAAAGCATCATCCAGGGCGTGTATGTGCACGAGAGAGAGGGAGGGAGAAAATGGGGGGGGGGGGGGGAGGTTGGTTGGCGGCGGGGGGGAATGATACCAATCTGATAAAAGCAAGAGGGACCCAGAAAGAGATTAGGAAAAAAAAAGTACTGAACTCGAGAGAGTCAGTATTAGAATACTTTGAGGTGGGAACCCACCAGGGAGGCTAGCCCTATACCACAGTCTTAACATATTGGTGACCCTAGCCTGTGTGTTTATATATTTGCATTCTCCAGTTCACTCTTGTAAGCAAACTTAAAAGCAATTGCTTAGCTTCTCTTCCTTTCTTCCCAGTTACAATCAACATAGTGTGATACAAACAAAATCATCAACAGTTCAACTTGGCCATGCACCTCTGTAGTTTGGTGTCAAAACCAGAAAATAGCAGCAGTATTTCCATGGCTGGTCTGTCAAACGTTTTGGAACCCTGCAACACATTGGAATGCCCTCACAGAGCTGTCCTTGCACACCCCGTACAAGCCAATTCTCAATCCCTTCCACAAATGAGCTTATACTCAATAACTTTGAAGGTCTCTCTCTCTCTCTCTCAAAGCTACAGAGATTGAAAAATGTTAACTTAGTTGCACTCATTGTATCCTAGAATAGAAAATGTAACCAAACTTCTAATCTTATACCCATAAAATTTTTTGCATATAAAAGATTCTCCCTCTTGTAGACCTTTACTGATTTTATGATTTTTTAACAGTTTGAAGAAGTGGTTTACAAAGTTAAATTGGAGCAGAAAGGATCCTGCTGCGGTGGGATATCAAGCTCTGTGGAGAAGACCATATTAAATGGAGTAACCGGTACGGTTTGTCCAGGAGAGATACTGGCGATGCTTGGACCATCAGGCAGTGGGAAAACCACTCTCCTGACAGCCTTAGGAGGACGTCTTAGTGGTAACCTATCAGGCAAGATCACATATAATGGTCAGCCCTTTTCAGGTTCCATCAAACGGCGAACAGGATTTGTTGCACAATATGATGTCTTATACCCTCATCTCACTGTAAATGAAACTCTCCTATTCACTGCACTGCTAAGGCTACCAAATAGCTTGACCAAGGATGAGAAAGCTCAGCAAGTGGAGCGAGCTATCACAGAATTGGGACTAACTAGATGCAGGAACAGTGTGATAGGGGGGCCACTGTTTAGAGGGATATCAGGTGGAGAGAAGAAAAGAGTGAGTATAGGCCAAGAAATGCTGATCAATCCAAGCTTACTATTGCTAGACGAACCTACATCAGGTTTAGATTCAACCACAGCTCAGCAGATTCTGAACACAATCAAACGGCTTGCTAGTGGGGGTAGAACTGTGGTCACAACCATTCACCAACCCTCAAGCCGACTCTACCACATGTTTGATAAGGTAGTCTTGCTCTCCGAAGGCTGCCCCATCTACTATGGTCCTGCATCAACAGCTTTGGAATACTTTTCCTTAATTGGTTTTTCCACGTCCGTCACAGTCAATCCAGCTGATCTCTTACTTGATCTTGCCAATGGTAATTCACAAATCTCTTTTCATTTTGTTGGCAGAACCGAAGAACTAACAAAACATTTCATTCTCTTTAATAAATTTAAAGTGGAGAGGCCACAGATTAGCAGCCGCCCTTCATTGATAAATTATTCCATCGTTTTTTTCCCATTCACACAAGATATTAGATATCAGCTGGCTTACTGAAAGTAGGCATTACAGTTTTATCTCTATATGAAATGCGAATGAGAGCCCACCCGTCAAACTTCCCTGGTTCAGCTTAGAAAAAAAAAGTAAAATTTACCATCATCTGCAACTCAGGTTGAGCATAATCTTGTGTTGAAATCCATAATCTGCAGAGAAACATTAGAACATAGTTATGTACACGTTGGCACATATGATGTATCACAGCCCATATGCCAATTATCACGTCATCCATTAAAAAGTGAAATGAAGGAAATGCCACGTGTTGCAGTCCATATGCCCACTTATCTAGCCTTCCATTAAGAAGTTAAATGAAGTAATCTTTATACTCTCATGAATGTTGTGACTAACAAAAATTTGCAGGAATTGGACCTGATCACCAGGATATGATTGAGCAAAGAGATAATGCTGAACAAGAACAGAAGCCAGTGAGGGATATTCTCATCTCTGCTTATGAGAAGAACATTTCTTCAAGGTTAAAAGCTGAATTAGGCAGGTTGGATGTCAACAACTACAATTACATAAAAGATGTGTCCACAAGTGCGTGCCCCTCTTATCCCACAAATTGTGGTTAGTCATGCTATCATAATTCCTCCTCAGCCTCAGGACAGGAGTTTTAGCTTCAAGGTCTCACTTTTTCTAATTTTTGACTAGTCTAAAGAGTATTTTGGTCTTGAAATGGTGCAGCAAACAATGTAAAATCAGAACAATGGTGCACGAGCTGGTGGCATCAGTTCAAGGTGCTGCTTCTGAGGGGGCTTAGGGAGCGGAGATATGAAGCTTTCAACAGGCTAAGAATCTTCCAAGTCATAAGTGTTGCTGTACTTGGGGGACTTCTTTGGTGGCACACTCCAACATCCCACATTGAAGATCGTGTAAGAATTTTGACACATACACTATCGCAATAATAAGACACGGTACCTTCATATTAGCTTACATGCCAAGGTGATAATATGACTAGTTCAGACATTTAGTTCCAATATCAATATTCCAAAAACATATCCAGTCAAAAACTGAATAATTCCTTCCATATAACATTTCTTTTAGGTCGTGCTTGGATAGGGTCCTTTCACCCATCACTTGGTTTGGAATTTGAAATTCCTAATGCATTGTATGTTTACATTTTGTTGAAAGCACCTGGATTTGGGTCCAAAGCCACCTTAGATTTGAACCCCACAAAATAGAATAATTTGAAATGACACCTTCATAAGTGTCATTTCAAGTGACAGGACTTAAAATGCAAGCATTCAAATGACATGATTTGAAATCCCTCTGACTATCCAAACACAACGTGAAAATTCTAAAAAGCAAAATACTGGCCTTTTCATGTTCCTTCAAATTTCAAATGACTTTTTAATTTTTTTCACAACCACATCAAACTTTGTTATTAGTTTCAATTACAGATGTCAATGTGTTCAATCCAATTAAACTGCTAAACGATGATGTGGAAATCAGGTTATTCAATTGAATGAAATTTTAAAAAAAAAAATCTATCTCATGGCACATAATTTTTAACAAAAAAAATTATATATATATGAAGTTATACAAACAAAATTTTGAAAAATCAAATTTTATACAAGCAATTTTTTTACCACAATTTTGCATGAAATATTATACAATAAGAACTTTGACAAAGCAAATTTTATGCAAAAAAATTAAAGCAAATTATTTTAGCAAACCATATTTTATGCAAAAATTTTATAAATTTGCATTGAAGTCTTTACAGAAAACACAAAAATTATTTTAGCAAAACTTTGTTAAAGCAAATTTTATACAAAAAAAAAATGTGGTATAGCTTTGTATATTATGCAGAAACTTTTATATAAGCAAATTTTATACAAGAAAAATTTCCCTGCATAAAAAATTTGCTTGTATAAAATTTTCCTGAATAAAATTTGTTTTGTCAAAGTTTTGTTTGTATAAAATTTTCTATATAAAATTAAGTGGCATGAGAGGAAAGATTTTTTTTTCAATTTACTATTTTCCACATCATTTAATTGGATCTTGTGATTTCTGCATCACAATTAACAGTTTGCTTGAATGGAATGTGAGTAATCTATAATTGAAACTGATAATGAAGTTCAATGTGATTATTAAAGAACTTAAAAAGTCTTTGAATTTTGAATCAAAGTGAAAAGATCAGTAACTCTTTGGAATTTTCCCTTTCTGAAACAGAAAATTTGAGAAACCTTAAGGGAACAAGAAAAATACAGGAACGGGAAGGGGAGAGAGAGGAAAGAATCAACTATAAGATTAATTACTGTCTTAAACAGGCCAGAAATTGTCTTGAATCATTAAGGTTAGACCCTTGATTTTTCTATGGATGCTAAACAGTGGTTTCTTCTTGATTGCAGATTGCCATGCTTTTCTTCTTCTCTGTATTCTGGGGCTTCTACCCTCTATACAATGCTGTTTTCACATTTCCCCAAGAAAGATCTATGCTAATTAAGGAACGCTCATCTGGAATGTACCGCCTCTCAGCCTACTTTTTATCCAAAACTATTGGAGACCTGCCACTAGAACTTGCACTTCCAACAGCATTTACCTTCATAATCTATTGGATGGGTGGGCTTAAAGCCAATCCTGTCACTTTCATCCTTTCCCTTCTTGTTGTCCTTCACAATGTCCTCGTTGCCCAAAGTCTTGGCTTAGCAATTGGTGCCATACTCATGGATGTAAAACAGGCAACTACTTTAGCCTCAGTTACAACACTAGTTTTCCTTATTGCAGGGGGGTACTATATTCAACAAATCCCTCCCTTCATAGCCTGGTTAAAGTACTTGAGCTACAGCTACTATTGTTACAAGCTCCTACTTGGGGTTCAGTATAATGAGAACGACTATTATGAGTGCACAAGTGGGGTGTATTGCCGGGTTGCAGATTTTCCTGCCATAAAATCAGTGGGTCTGAACAATTTGTGGATAGACGTTTCCATAATGGCCCTGATGTTGGTGGGTTATAGGCTCATTGCTTATTTAGCCTTGAACCGGGTGCAGTGAAGTAAGTTTTGCTGTGAACAACAGATGCGTACAGGAGAGAGAGGAGGTAGAAAGAAGATGAAGTTTTGCAGAGGATGAATTTGATGAGGAATAGAGTTCGAACAGTTTTCAATTTCTTCAACTGAATAATAATGTTTTACTTAGATGAAAATCATGTTGCCATATTTTGAACATTTTCATACTAGAATTATGTACCACCTTTTAGCAAATAGTTAGGCCAAATACGAACTTGAAAATTTTACTTCTGTTTGCAATATACTTATCACATTATATATCAATCAAAATGTGAGTACTGATGAAGGAGGGGAAAACACTTACGAAGAAAACGAAAGAGCAATCATATACCTTAAAGTCACCATACACCTTGGCTTTGAATAATTAGTTTCCTGCAAGTATATTGACAACAATAAGAGAGTGAGGAAATAGAATAATCTAGCGGCACCAAGTGGCAACTATCATCATCTGCAGCCTTAATTATATAGTGTGGAAGTCTTTCTCTGTTACTATGGTTCAAAAATCAAAACTAAGTTTGGGTTACCTAGAATAATTTGTGGCCAAAATAGAAGTTCACTGAAATTATCAGATGAACTGCAGAAACCTAATGTTTTTGTATGTAGCAGAATCAACTAACCATCTTTCTCCAACTAATTATCAACTCAAGTGTTCTATGGTTCAGCTCTTGAAGTTTTCAGATAAACTATTTATTCACATTCTTGTTACATCAGTCAATAAACTAATGCTACAAATGACCTCCTTCTTCTGGAAGTGTTCCTAAAAACTTATCAAATTAGGGACTCAATTTATCAAATCATATTCCTGTATTATATCATGTTCCCAACTTTTTTCCTTTCTTCCTGTCCATTGTGCTAGATTGCTTTAATAAGCATAGCATCCATATTTTCCGCCAATAGAAAGAAAAATGGGGCACCTCCCTATTTTGCCTTAATAAAGGAACTCCTTTAAGTTACTTCCTCTAAAATATGCGTAACAAACATGGCTTCATCTGAAGCTTCTTGTTTTGCACCAAAGAAATGCTCTCCTAAGAGTTAGTTGGTTGTTCTTTTATTGAAAGATTGACATTTTCCCACCAGGCCAGCTTGAAACTAGGTGCTCGCTTAGGAGTAGCCTTGATTACTGCTCTACTAGTGCTAATAAGCAAAAGGGTTAAAATTTTAAGGGCCTGTTCTGTTATAGAAAACATCTTCTAATTTTTCAACTCCAATTTTCTATTGAATGGTTGAATCTCCAATTAAAAAATGGAAAACTCAATTTTCTAATTTTTCAAATTTATACTATGAATAGGAAAACATCAAACAAGATGTTTTCTAAATTTATGGAAATGAATGCTATTGCCTTCTGAAATATAAAGGCTCTGTTTGTTTGGATGTAAAATGTTTTCTTGGAAAACAGTTTCCTATTTTTTGGTGTTAGGCTGACAAAAAAGATAGAAAATATTTTACACCAAAGGATGTACAATAATTTACCAATTCAAAATCCATAAATCATTTTCTTCTTTACACCAAAGCTAATTAACTGTTTTTTGTTCTCTTTTGTCAAAACATCTTTACATATATGTATATGTGTATATCTATCAATAAATACATATATAAACAATATGTCTACATTTATACATACACATGCACACACAGATATACATACATACAAACATATACATGCATGCACAGATACAAATAAAAAACGCTAGAAAATAAGATAAAAATTAATTTTCTGTGTAAAATATATTCCAGTGTAAAATGTTTTATGTCCAAAATGTTACAGCATAGTTAGCTGCAAAATTAGACTTGAAAATTAAAAAATGTTTTCTACAACTGAATGGGCCCTAAGTTTTTTGCATTTGGGGTTTTTATGCGGAAAAGATACAAAACTAAAAAGAAAAGAAAAAAGTTAAAGTTTACAAAACTAATAAGAAAATATTTGGTTCGTATTAACCCATGCAAAAATATTGGTCTCATTTTCTTCTTCTTAACCAGAAATTAATAAATCTCAGTTTCCATTTTTTTTCTTTAAATTTTCCCTTTAAATATTATTCCCCAGAAGTAATTTTGGTCTATATATTAAAGGCCCAAGGCACACTAAGGCGTACAAGAGTGTTGGAGCCTGAGACGCAAGGCGAGGCGCAAGGCTAGTGGAACTAAGTGCATGCTAATTTAAAAAAAAGAAAAATATATGTCCTAATTAAAGAATAAAATATAAAATAAGTTTTACCTCCTAATAACACATTCACAAGCATATTATCAAGGAAATTAAAAAATTCAACATATACTAACTAAAAAAATATTAAAACAAATTACATACCTGTAAATTTCAGCAAAGCACATCCCATCATATTTTAGCAACCGGCATATAAACATTACAAAAGTTAAAAACTTTGTAAGAAAAGTTTTTAAATCAACTTAAATTAAATCTTAAATAATTTTTAGATTTTAAATCTTAATTAAGATTAACTAATGAGGGAGATGATATAGTAAATTTGAAGGAGGCGATGTGTTGTTTAAAGAGAAAGAGCTGAGAGTCTCTTTGGTTTGACAGTCTCTTCAGATTTCTCTCTTTTTTTTTATTGGCTACTAAGTCTTATTTTGTTTTTTTTATTTATTGCTTATTTAGTATTTAATTATAATTGGAATTGGAATCTGAAAATTTTCCTTTTCCTAATAGGATTCTATTAAAAATTACACCAACAAACACTTAAAAATGCAGTAAGTTTGAAGGACATGTGTCGTTTGAAGAAGAGAGAGCCAAGAATCTCTTTGGTTTGACAGTCTCTTTAAATTTCTTTCTTTTTTCAATTGGTTGTCAGCTCTTATTTTGTTTTTTTTTTCTTTTGATTTATTGTTTAATTAGTATTTAGTTATAATTGGAATTGAAATCTGAAAAGTTAAAACAATAAACACTTAAACAGTATAAATAGTTAAAAAAAAAAAAAAAAGCCAAGCATGCCTAAGCCCAAAGTTGCGTCTGAGGGCCTAGGCGCGCCTGGGCATGCCTGGCTGGTTTGCGCTCGCCTGGGAGCATTCCAAGCGCCAAAGGTGCACCTTATGCCTAGACGTGCCTTTAATAACACCGAGCTACACTTTAGGTGAACAACATATATGATTAATCTAGTGCTTGTTCTGTTAGTTCTATATGCTGAAATTATGCTCAATTAAGGCTGATCTCTAGGATCAGTGTTTTATGTAAATATTATGTAAATATAGAAAGACAATAATGTAAATTAGGATGGTAGGATGCTGTCAATTATTTCTTTCCTTCTTTGCTAATAATCATCTCCTTAAAAGGGGATATTGTACACATTCATTTTTATTCAATCAAGACATTGTCTTTGATAATTTCTAAGTTGGTATCAGAGCAGGATTACATCACAGCCATACACTGTGAAAAACCCTAGGCAGCTTTTTAATCACAACCTTCCATTTCTTGTGAAACCCTCGCTGCCTCTTTCTCCATCAGATCCAATACCCATCGGCATACGGCCATCCCTAGTCGACGTCATCAGCCATCACCAACCGTTGCTCCCATCAGGTCTGATACCCATCAACGCAACTGGTTCAGAAGCCATCGGCCTTCCATAGCCACTGGTCATGCATAACCAGTGGTCGCGCATAGCCATCGGTTTTACACAGCCACTAGTCGCCCATAGCCATCGGTCCTCCATAGCTAGTGGTCGCGCCTAGCCATCAGTCTTCCATAGCCAAAGGTCGCGACCTCTTTAGAGCTTATCAACGCGGCTGGTTCTCACTTCTCACGACTTTGACCGCTGTCTACCGCCTCACCTAGCACGGCCGTTTTCAGTCGCCATCCGACCACCAGTCACCCCAACCCAAAGTCGCGGCTGCTCTCTAGTGTTGCTGCTGTCACTGCTGCATCCCAGGTTTTTTTTGCTTCCAACGAGTTTAGTTATGTCAGAAGTTACATCTGAATCCATCCCAACTCTTGCTGCTGCCATCCAGACCAGAATTCCAGCAACCCATTCTGTTCAAATCACCACTACTCGTTTAAATGGTGATAATTTTCTTCGCTGGTCTCAATCTGTCCGGATGTATATTCGCGGGCAAGGGAAAATTGGCTACATCACAGGAGAGAAAAAAGAACCTGCAGCAGTTGATCCATTGCACCCTATTTGGGACACTGAAAACTCCATGGTAATGACATGGCTGGTCAATTCCATGGATGAAGATATCGATTCCAATTATATGTGCTATCCTACTGCAAAAGAGTTGTGGGATAATGTAAATCAAATGTACTCAGACCTGGGGAACCAATCTCAGATTTTTGAATTGACTCTGAAACTAAGCGAAGTTCGACAAGGAGATGATTCTGTCACTAAGTACTTTCACTCTTTGAAGCGATTGTGGCAAGATCTTGATCTCTTCAACACGTATGAGTGGAAATCTACGGATGATTACAACCACCACAAAAAACTGGTTGAAGATAACCGTATTTACAAGTTTCTTGCTAGTCTCAATATTAACTTCGATGAAGTGCGTGGAAGGATCATTGGCCGATCTCCCCTTCCCCCTATTGGTGATGTCTTTGCTGAAGTTAGAAGAGAAGAAAGTCGAAGGAGTGTCATGCTAGGCAAAAAGACTGCTGGTGAGTCCCTTGAAAATTCTGCCCTAATTACTACCTACAAGGCTGAAAATTATCAGCGTCGGAGCGATGAGCGACCTCGAGTCTGGTGTGACCGTTGCAACAAGCCACGCCATACTCGTGAGACTTGCTGGAAACTTCATGGCAAACCGACTAATTGGAAGAGCAGTAAGCACGGAGAAAAGAGCCATCATGGGGTCCCTACTGCCAATGAGGTTGATACTGGTCCCTTTAACAAAGAGCAAATTGATCAACTCTTGTAGCTGTTAAAATTAGGGTTGGCAATTGTTTGGTTCGGTTTCGGTTTTTGCTAAAACCATAACCAAACCAAACTTAAATTACTAAAACCAAAACCAAACCATTACCCATTTGGTTTTAAAAATTTAAAACCATAACCAAACCATTCGGTTTCGGTTTAACCATGGTTTTTTTAGTTTAATCCATATCAACAAACAAAAACAAATAGCATTCATAAAAATTTTTGATAATTTCACAACAAACAAAGATAAATTCTAATAAAGTTACCTTATTCTTGCATAAAGTTACAAAACTTATTGGATATAAAATCACATTTCCAAACCTACAATTGTTAAGATCAATAAATTAATATGTGCATAATTAAATTGAAATTTAAGCTAAAAAAAATTAGCTACGAAAGTTAATACCTTCATCAACAACATTAATATATTCTTCGTAAATTGATGCATATCCATCTGAAATGAATGAGACAACTCCATCTAACAAAATTATAAATATAAAAAATAAATTAATATGAAGAGAGATGAGGCAGAGAGCGAGAGACAGCGAGGGTGAGAGAGATCGAGGGCGAGCGAGGATAAGAGGGGTCGAGCCCTAGCGAGAGCAAGAGAGATCTAGCGAGGGTGAGTGAGAGCAAGAGGGATGCAGAGAGCGAGGGCGACTGGCGAGCTCGCGCGGAGGAGTAAGAGAAATGATGTGAATCAGCTTGCTAAAGCCTCACGAGATCTCTTAAGCATTCATGGAGGCCCAATAACAAGATTGCAAGATTTGGGCATGATTGATTGATTGCGAAGATTGCAAGATTTGGGAATGATTGATTGATTGGTTGATTGATTGGCAAGATTTCCAGATTTGGGGTTGATTGATTGGTTGGTTGATTGATTGACAAGATTACCAGATTTGGGGTTGATTGATTGGTTGGTTGATTGATTGACAAGATTTCCAGATTTGGGGTTGATTGATTGATTGGTTGATTGATTGACAAGATTGCCAGATTGATTGGTTGATTGATTGATTGACAAGATTTGCAAGATTTGGGGATGATTGATTGATTGACAAGATTGATCCAAGCTTCCCTTATTTCCTCCTTTGTTTTAAATCTTTTCTATTTTAGATAATTCTTGTTTCTTTATCAGATTATGTTATTTCCTTCTTTTAATCAATTCCTATTATGCCAAGGATTTGATTTATTTCTTTCTAATTTAGAATTTGAGTTCGGCTATATAAGCCAATGTAACCCAAGAGGAATTTAGTTTTTGATCAATATTATTTGTGAGAGTTTTCTCTTTGGTTCTTCAACGAACTACTTTGAACTTATCAAGATTTTATCTTGTGGCGTTCATCCTTGACTTATCACTCACAACTCTTCTCATCTATCTTGAGTGTGGCGTCAACCCTACCTTCTTATACCTTTGGTTCTTATCTCTTTATAGATAACGGGTCAAGGTCTTTTGTTTTCTTTATTATGAATCTGTTTTAGAACGATCCTTGGCGAAGGAACCATTTTTGATCGTCGGGTCTCACCTTCCTTCGTGGGGTTCACATCATTTGGTATCAGAGCTTTGGCTCTAAATCAGGTTTGAACTATCCTTATTTTTTTGCTTTCATTGATTATTGTTTCTCTTTATTCCCGCAGCATTGTTTGTTCTTCAAGTCTGCAACTTTGCCTATTTTTTTCATCTTGATTTCTTCAAGTTTTGTTATTTATCATTATATATAAAAAAAAAAGTGAGAAGTTGAGAATTCCAAAAAAAAAAAAAGGAAAGTTGGAAATTCAAAAAAAAAAAAAAAGAGTGGAAAGTTGGAAGTTCGCAAAGAAAAAGAAAGTGCGAAATTGAAAATTCAAAAAAAAAAAAAGTAAAGTAAATTCAGAAATCAATTGAATCTGAATTAGTTGAAGTGTTACTTGTCATTCAAGTTTTGATTGCATAAAGTGTGTATCCTGTCTATACAGAACAATTTTACCCTAGTTGCATCAAAATCCGTATCTCCTTTTCCTCTTGTCTTTTCTTATCTATTGTTTCATTATAACTCTATTCTTTCGGCTTCTTAAATTCTGTCTATTTTTTTCGTCCTTTGCAAATTAACCCATTCTCATTCTTAGTGGTCTGATTGGTTGAGTTTGGATTGTTGCAAGAAAAATTTTGATTGAGTGATTTGAGTTCAATAAAGAACTAAAAGAGGAAGCTAAAGAGTGGAAAAAGGCAAGAGAGTGTGAGCTCATAAGAGGGTAAAAGCCAAGTTTGCGAATACACGAGTGTGAGTGCTATCAATCTTGAGAGGAAACACGTGAGGGAGTGTTTGTGAGGTTTCCTAACTTTGTTTTGCAAGGTATTAAACATGTCTCAAGAGAATGAAGCTCAGGAAAAGATAGACTTCAAACTCTTCTTTCAGTCCTTAGAGCAAAAATTTGAACGAATGGAGATGAGGTTTGATGAGATAAATGGGAGAATAGATAAAGTTGAATCTAGTTCACAAAGGAGGCAACCGCCTAAAGCTCCTACCATGCAACGAAGAGAGAGGCATCCACCCAGGTATGATTATGAAGATGACTATGGGGATGACCTAGATGATGATGATCGTGCCTCTAATGTTAGTATAGGCCAATTTAGGCGTGGGAATAGAGATAGAGGAGTTAGACATGGAGAAAGGATTGATAACAACTTGGACAACATTAAGATGCAGATTCCATCTTTCCAAGGCAAAAACGATCCGGAAGTTTATTTGGAGTGGGAGACAAAGGTTGAGATGGTGTTTGCGTGTCACAACTACTCTGAATTGAAAAAGGTAAAATTGGCCACCATCGAATTTACTGATTATGCTATTATTTGGTGGGATCAACTTATTTTGAACAGGAGACGAAATCGTGAAAGGCCCATCGAGACATGGGAAGAAATGAAGGCTATTATGAGGAGGCGATTCATTCCAAGTCACTACTATAGGGACTTATTTCAGAAGTTGCAACGCCTTACTCAAGGTTCCAAAAGTGTTGAGGACTACCATAAGGAGATGGAAATAGCCATGATTCGAGCCAATGTGGAGGAGGACCGAGAAACTACCATGGCCAGGTTCCTAGTTGGATTGAACCGTGATATTACAGATGTGGTAGAACTACAACATTACATTGAGTTAGATGACATGGTGCACATGGCCATCAAAGTGGAGCGACAATTGAAGAGAAAGGGGTCCACACGAATTGGGCAGAATTTAGGCTCTTTTTCAACATGGGAAATTAATTGGAGTGGCAATGATGAAAGGTCTAATTCCAAGCCTAAGGCTGAAATCTCGAAAAATAACAAAGATGGAGAAGTACCACATAAGGTAAAATCTGATACTCTACCTCCTAGAACTAGAGATATCAAATGCTTTAAGTGTTTGGGGACATGCCATATTGCATCTCAATGCCCAAACAAGAGAGTAATGATTCTGAAAGATGATGGTGATATTGAGACCGAAGATGAGTTTGATAATGAGTCCATGCCACCTTTAGAGGATGCAAGTGGCATTGAGTACCCGGTTGATGGGGAGCTCTTGGTGGCAAGGAGAGCTCTTAGTGTGCAAGTCAAAACTGATGCAAAAGAGCAACTTGAGAACATTTTTCTTACTAAATGCCATGTCAACGATAAGGTATGTAGCATGATTATTGATGGGGGCAGTTGTACTAATGTGGCTAGCACTAGCTTGGTTGAAAAATTGAATTTGATGACCTTGAAGCATCCTAGGCCGTATAAGCTACAATGGCTGAATGATTGTGGAGAATTTAAAGTAACCAAACAAGTGTTTGTTTCATTCTCAATTGGGAAGTATACAGATGAAGTTTTGTGTGATGTGGTGCCAATGCATGCCGGCCATATCCTTTTGGGGCGACCATGGCAGTTTGATAGGTGTGCAATTCATGATGGTTATACCAATAGATTCTCCTTTGTACTTAATGAAAAGCCAATTACTCTTGTACCCCTATCCCCAAGACAAGTGTATGAAGATCAAGTGAGGTTAAAAAAAAAGAGTGATAAGAAAAATGAGAGTGAGAGTTCAAAAGTAAGAGAAACTGAGATGATGAAAAAAGAGAGTGCGAGTTCAAAAGTAAGAGAAACTGAGATCAAACAGAGAGAAAAGGAGAGCAAAAAAGGAAAAGGAGTTTCGGTTAGTGAGGAAAGAAAAGAGAGAAAACAAGTGAACTATTATGTAAGAGAGAGTGAGTTCAAAAAGGCTTTGTTTCTAAATCAGCCTATGATTGTACCTTTGTACAAAGAGGTTTGTTTTAGTACTACTGACCTTAACCCCTCTTTTTCGAGTGTTGTTTCTTTTTTGCAGAAAATTGATGATGTGTTCCCTAAAAAGATTCCTAATGGTTTCGAGAAAGTTGTATTTGATCCTGGTGACTGGGTTTGGTGGCATATAAGGAAGGAACAATTTCCTATTCAAAGGTGACGATTTGAGGACAAATCTTTTTCAAGAAAGGGGGAATGATGTGAATCAGCTTGCTAAAGCCTTACGAGATCTCTTAAGCATTCATGGAGGCCCAATAACAAGATTGCAAGATTTGGGCATGATTGATTGATTGCGAAGATTGCAAGATTTGGGAATGATTGATTGATTGGTTGATTGATTGGCAAGATTGCCAGATTTGGGGTTGATTGATTGGTTGGTTGATTGATTGACAAGATTACCAGATTTGGGGTTGATTGATTGGTTGGTTGATTGATTGACAAGATTTCCAGATTTGGGGTTGATTGATTGATTGGTTGATTGATTGACAAGATTGCCAGATTGATTGGTTGATTGATTGATTGACAAGATTTGCAAGATTTGGGGATGATTGATTGATTGACAAGATTGATCCAAGCTTCCCTTATTTCCTCCTTTGTTTTAAATCTTTTCTATTTTAGATAATTCTTGTTTCTTTATCAGATTATGTTATTTCCTTCTTTTAATCAATTCCTATTATGCCAAGGATTTGATTTATTTCTTTCTAATTTAGAATTTGAGTTCGGCTATATAAGCCAATGTAACCTAAGAGGAATTTAGTTTTTGATCAATATTATTTGTGAGAGTTTTCTCTTTGGTTCTTCAACGAACTACTTTGAACTTATCAAGATTTTATCTTGTGGCGTTCATCCTTGACTTATCACTCACAACTCTTCTCATCTATCTTGAGTGTGGCGTCAACCCTACCTTCTTATACCTTTGGTTCTTATCTCTTTATAGATAACGGGTCAAGGTCTTTTGTTTTCTTTATTATGAATCTGTTTTAGAACGATCCTTGGCGAAGGAACCATTTTTGATCGTCGGGTCTCACCTTCCTTCGTGGGGTTCACATCAAGAAAGGAGGCAGAAAGGGTGAGAGAGATCGAGGGCAAGCGAGAACAGGGTCCGAGCCCTAGCGAGAGCAAGAGAGATCCAGCGAGGGCGAGCGAGAGCAAAGGCCGAGCCCTAGCGAGAGCAAGAGAGATCTAGCGAGGGCGAGCAAGAGAAAGAGAGATGTAGAGAGCAAGGGCGAGGGCGCGCGGACGAGCGAGAGGCAGCGAGGGTGAGAGCGAGGTCGAGAGAGGAAGGATAAGAGAAAGGGAGAAGGGTTTGCAACAAGGCAATTGGACTGGGGTGGGCTAGGCTCGGGTGGGCTGGGCTCAGGTGGGCGTGGTTGTATATAATATATATTATATATACATATTATATTATATATATAATATATTATATATATTCGGTTCGATTCGGTTACCCACCATTCGATTCGATTTCGGTTCGAGTTTTGGTTTGGTTTTAGTGAAAACCATAAGCAAACTATACCCATTGAAACAGTGTTCGGTTTTTCCCCGAACCAAACCATTACCCAGTCAAACGGTTTTTAACCGCGTTGACCGGTTCGGTTCCCCACGGTTTCGGTTGTAATTGCCATCCCTAGTTAAAATCCAATTCCTCATCTGGTATTCCTAGTGTTTCCTTGGCACACACAGGTAGAAAACCTAACGCCCTTTCTTGTCTTCATTTCTCTCCATGGGTTATCGATTCCAGAGCCTCCGATCATATGACTAGTTCTTCTCATTTTTTTAATGCCTATTCTCCTTGCTCTGGCAATGAAAAAATCAGAATCGCTGATGGTAGTTTTTCCCTCATTGCAGGCAAGGGGCTTATTAAACTAAGACTATTAATCTCACTTCTGTTCTTCATGTTCCTAACTTAGTCTGCAATCTTTTGTCTGTTAGTAAATTGTGCAAAGATTCTAATTGTTGTGTTACTTTCTTTGACTCTCATTGTGAATTTCAGGACCAAACCTTGGGGACGATGATTGGGCGTGCTAGGATGATTGAAGGTCTTTACTACTTTGATGATATCTCTGTTGGTAATAAAAAAGTTCAGGCTCAGGGCTTTAGTAGTACTAGTTCAATTCCTGTTCCAGACACAATTATGCTATGGCATCTTAGACTTGGTCATCCTAGTTTTGCCTATTTGAAACATTTATTTCCTGATTTGTTTAAAGGAATAGATTTTTCATTTTTTCAATGTGACAGTTGCATCTTGGCAAAAAATCATCGTTCTACATACTTACCAAGACCTTACCAAGCGTCCAAACCGTTTTATATCATTCATAGTGATGTTTGGGGTCCATCTAAAATTTCTACGCTTTCTGGAAAACGTTAGTATGTTACCTTTATTGATGATCATACACGCTTGTGTTGGATTTATTTGATGCAAAAAAAAATCTGATGTGGAATTCTTATTCAAAAATTTTTACACTATGATTGAAAATCAATTTCAAACCAAAATTGGTATTTTACACTCTGACAATGGCACCGAGTATTTTAACGAACACTTGGGGGATTTTTTGAAAACAAAAGGTGCACACCTCTACTTGTTGGAATACTCCTCAACAAAATGGCATTGTTGAACGTAAAAATAGACATTTACTTGAAGTCGCATGTGCCATAATGTTTTCTATGGATATTCCAAAATATTTATGGGGTGACGCTGTTTTGACGGCGTCCTATTTGACAAACAGGATGCCTACTAAAGTATTAAAGTACAAAACACCTCTTGAGTGCTTGAAAGAAGTTTTTCCCAACACTCGGTTACATTCGGATCTTCCTATCAAAGTTTTTGGATGTACAGTGTATGTTCATATACCTCATCAATTTCATTCCAAACTTGACCCTCGGGCTGTCAAATGTGTTTTTTTGGATTATGCCTCACATCAAAAAGGCTATAAGTGTTATGATCCTCAAACCAAAAAATTCTTTATTAGTATGGATGTTTCGTTTTTTGAAAAACACCCCTATTTTACCCAAAATTCTCTTCAAGGGGAGAAACATGGAGTTGAAGATAATTTTTGGGATGTCTCTATCCCTCTTCCAAACACAATTTATCCTACTCAAGAACCACATGGTTCTAATAATGGTCACTTAGAAGATTCTGATTCTAGTTTTTTGGTGCCCAGTGAAAGGGTTTCTAGTACAGGGGGAGAAGTACTACAGACTGATCATCATAATCTAAATTCTGAGCTTCAGGTTTATACTAGACATAGATTTCATCAAAGGAACAAAGACCTGAATATCAACTCTGCACAAAATCAAAACCCGAGCAATGGTACTGTAAGTTCAAGAAATCCCATTTCAACTTCTAGTTTGCTTCCGTCAACTGTGCCCAATAGTTCCCCAGTTGATTCTCTACCTACTATTCCTGACCTTGATGTTCCTATAGCCATTCGGAAAAGTGTCAGAAGTTGCACTAAACATCCTATTGCTAAATATCTCTCTTACCATAGACTATCAAAAAATCATAAAGCTTTCACATCTAGGATTTCACACTTGTTTGTTCCAAGGAATATACAGGAAGCTTTAGATGATCCGAATTGGAAATTAACAGTCATAGAGAAGATGAATGCTCTAAGGCGAAGTGGCACCTGGGAGATGGTTTATTTTCCCAAAGGAAAGAAAATAGTAGGGTGTAAATGGGTGTTTACAATAAAGTGTAAGGCTGATGGGAGTGTTGATAGGTATAAAGCCAAACTTGTGGCTAAGGGCTTCACCCAGACTTATGGAATCGACTACCAGGAGACATTTGCTCCTGTTGCTAAAATAAACTCTATCAGAGTCCTATTGTCTCTTGCAGTAAATTCAGATTGGCCTCTACACCAGCTTGATGTCAAAAATGCATTTTTTAATGGTGATCTTAAAGAGAAGGTCTTCATGAGTTTGCCTCTGGGATTCAAAAGAAACTTGGGAGTGATAAAGTATGTAGGCTAAAGAAATCCTTGTATAGTCTTAAACAGTCACCAAGAGCATGGTTTGAACGCTTTGGAAAGGCAGTTATCAGTTATGGCTTCCTTCAAAGTCAGGCAGATCACACTATATTTTATAAACACTCAAAAGATGGTAAAGTTGCAATTTTGATTGTTTATGTTGATGACATTATTTTAACTGGTGATGATGAGACAGAGTTAGCAGCCCTTAAGCAGAAACTTGCGAAGGAGTTCCAGATTAAGGATCTGGGAATTTTAAAATACTTTCTTGGAATGGAGTTTGCAAGATCCAAAGAAGGTATTTTTGTTAATCAGAGAAAATATGTTCTTGATCTTCTTGGAGAAACAGGTTTACTCGGTTGCAGGATGTCGAAGACTCCCATTGAGCCTAATGTGAAACTACAGGCTGCTAAAGCTGACGAAGTGAAGGACAGAGAACAATATCAGAGACTTGTGAGCAGGTTAATCTACTTGTCTCATACGAGACCTGATATTGCTTTTGCAGTTAGTATGGCAAGTCAATTTATGCACTCACCAGGGCCAGAGCATTTCGAGGTGGTCTACAGAATCCTAAGATATCTAAAAGGTACACCTGGCAAAGGGTTGTTGTTCAAGAAACATGGTCACCTACAAGTTGAGATCTACACTGATGCAGATTGGACAGGAAGTGTTGATGATAGGAGATCTACTTCGAGCTACTGTTCTTTTATTGGGGGTAATCTAGTCACCTGGCGAAGCAAAAAACAAAATGTTGTGGCTAGAAGTAGTGCAGAAGCAGAGTTTAGAGCTATTGCCCATGGAATTTGTGAGGGAATGTGGATCAAACGAATACTTGAAGAACTAAAGTTTTCTCATTCAGTACCTATAAAGGTCTATTGTGACAACAAGGCTGCCATCTCTATAGCTCATAACCCAGTGTTGCATGATCGTACAAAACATATAGAGGTGGACAAACATTTCATCAAGGAGAAGATCGATGGTGGGATAATATGCATGCCATACCTTCCAACAACCAAACAAATTGCTGATATTCTAACTAAGGGTCTTCACAAGAAGCAGTTTGATAAACTTATTGGCAAGCTGGCTATGGAAGATATCTACAAACCAGCTTGAGGAGGAGTGCTGAAATTATGCTCAATTAAGGCTGATCTCTAGGATCAGTGTTTTATGTAAATATTATGTAAATATAGAAAGACAATAATGTAAATTAGGATGGTAGGATGCTGTCAATTATTTCTTTCCTTCTTTGCTAATAATCATCTCCTTAAAAGGGGATATTGTACACATTCATTTTTATTCAATCAAGACATTGTCTTTGATAATTTCTAAGTCTATATAATGGCAAGTATATCCCAAGAGGGGAGGTGAATTGGGATTTGGGTAAATTTTCGATAGTTTAAAAACTTATAGCATGCAGGACACTATGTTTCGAAACATGATGAAGTATGTTTCGAAATAAACTTTTCTGTAAAGTATGTTTCGAAACCAAACTTTCTGTCAAGTATGTTTCGAAACCTACTATGATATGTTTCGAAACTTTCCTCTCTGTTTTGCTTATTTTGAAACTTTTAGCTTTTGAAAATGATTCTTTTGAAAGCATGAACAATGAGAATAAGCAAGTAAAATAGTAAAACAAATTTTCACACGAGATTTATAGTGGTTCGACACCCACCTACTCCACTACCTTCAAGCTTACCCACTTGAAGGATTTTCAAATACAATCACTTTCACTAGCGATCAAGCACATCAAGGGTTTTACCACGATTCATCCTAAAACCTTACACAATGAATTTTTACGGGTTCAACTCAAACCTTACAACAAGATAAATAAAACTTATCTTTTACAAACCAATAATTTGAATGTAATGAAAATACCTTACTAAATAGTTGTTACAAACCTATTGGTATGGAGTGAGGAGAGCTTGAAAGGATGAGAGTGCCAGTTCCAGTTTGCTTATCTTTTTCACACCACAATGCACACAAAGGATTAATTGAAAGGATCTTCTTTGAGAGCTTGTTGAAAGAGTTTTGTTTGCTTGTGCTTGTGTATATAACAATATCTCTTGTAGGTGTGTATACTTGTGTATGCTTGTAAGAGATGTCCTCTTGTCTTCAAAAAATGATATATATATCAAAGAGATAGAGTTTTAACTAATTATAACTGTTAGAGACAAGATGATAAAGTAGGTTTCGAAACACACATTATAGGTTTCGAAACAACACATTTTTACACTAAGGTTTCGAAACATACATATCATGTTTCAAAACATCCAGCCTTTACAGCTGAATATGCACTAAGAGACAGAATGAGTGGGAGACATTGCTTTAAAACAAAATGATTTTGTTTTATTCTCCACTTACAAATTATTTGAAATTAAAACATCAGGGTATAGAGATTATTTCAAAAGTAAGCTTTTAAATAGCTTTTGAAATAAAGTGCAAAAGCATGACAATTTTTCAAATATTCTTCTGATAGATTCAGATGTTTCGAAACATGCTATGAAGGTTTCGAAACATACTTCAAAAACATATTTCAAAACATGTTAAAACAAGTTTTTAAATGCTCTGCTGACAGAGATGACGGAGGTTTTGAAACATATGCTCAGTTTTCAAACACGTTTCGAAATACAGCGTATAAACTTAGCAAACATTGAAACCCTATCACAAGACATTTCAAAACATGTATAGAAACATGGAAAAATGATGTTTCGAAACATGGAAAGTTAGTTTCGAAACATGATGCATGATATTTGGATTTTTCAAACATTTAAACATTCGTGCCAAAACACTAGTCATACATGTTTCGAAATATGAGATTTCACATGAAGATTTTTCATTCTAAGATTGGTTTTTTTTTTTTTTATCAAGCACATTTTCTCATATATCAAAAAATATGATACAACATGTTCTTGGTTGCATGTGTTGTCCTCACACTCTAGCCATGGCTGCAAATACCTAAATGACTATAAAACATAAACAAGGAGAAAATAGTAGTAGAAGGAAACAGTTATTACCGTATGTGGTTGTGCAATAGCAAAGAAATTGCCATTTCGAATCCTCATATGCAACAGTATAATATAGCACAAATTATTGCAATCACCGAGTCCTCGAAAGCAATCACATGATACTACTCTAGATCCAATTTGAGATCTGATGCTTGTTGGGTTATGGCAGTCCCTGCGAGATGGCCCTAGTCTAATTTGGCCACTCAAAAATTGACCTAGAATTGGTCCGCGGGGCTAGTGCGCTGGTGATGGCGCCGCCCGTAGCGCTTATAGGATTAAGTGGTTGCCTCTGTTAACAGCTATAACTTTTAGCTCGAGTGGTAAGCGCTTGGGTCCTGCGGTCCTACTGGTATCAGATCAGGTCACGGGTTCGAGTATGTGCGGACACAACCCTTGGCGGGGGGGGGGAGGATTGTTGGGTTATGGTAGTCCTTGGGAGATGGCCTTGGTCTAGTTTGTCCACCCGAAAATTGACCCAGAATTGGTCCACGAGGCTCGTGGGCTGGTGATGGCGCCGCCCGTAGCGCTTATAGGATTAAGTGGCTGCCTCGATTAACAGCTATAGCGTTTAGCTCGAGTGGTAAGCGCTTGGGTCCTAAGGTTCTACAATGCCATCTCTGATAGATAAAATCCTATTTTTGGTTCCCCATCACACATCTGTACAAATTCAAAACACTGGAAAACATAAAATAGGGAAATGAGAATTCTGTGTGTTGTATAAATTCAGAACACATCATGCTTATCCTCCTAAGAATCTAAGAATTCTTTACCAGATTCATGGAGTATTTCACAGCATCACAAGGAAGATGCTCGAACAGGGTCCACATAAGACCCACATAGTAATAGACAGATGTCACAATGCTTCATTAAAGTTTAATATGAAGAAGTCCAGTACCATAATAATACAAGCAAAGAAAAGCAGAAAAGATAGGACTGATAATGAAGCTTAAAGCACTGAAAAACATCACATATTAGCTTGGAACAAGTAGTTCACCCCCTCTACATCACAAATAAAAAAAAAAAAAAAGAGGAATGGATAATAGATAAAGGAAGTAGAGGATAACATAAGTATACCAGTGTAAAGGGTAGATCTAGCCACCAAAATAATAATATTCTTCCTTCTCTTCTATATATTTACAGTGCTTGCTCGTGACAGGTTGTGGTACAAACAGTTCCCTTTCTATTCTGACCTTGTTAAGTTTCTTTTCAACGAATTGTTGTCCCCTCTTAGGACCTTATTCATCAGATCAGCTGCTTCCTGTATTTCTTTATCAATGATCCATCAATCCAAATCCTTCCCCCACATCATTCACGACAGCTCCAGTTTCCTGTTCTGACTCTGCGATAAGAGATTCCAAAACCCTCTGGACCCTTTCTCTATGCCCCCGGTACTCTTTTACTGACGTTTGGCCAGCTCTAACAGAATCATTACTGACTTCTATAACTGTTTTAGGGCTGTTTGAAAGACCATTGAGAATTTGGTTTTATTATTACTTACAGCTGAAGCTGACAGAGGATTTTTACTAGACAAGTGGCTCCTACTGAAAGGATATGTGAGACACAATTAAAATGGCTTGGTTACGTGAGAAAAAGACCAATAGAGTCTATTGTGAGAAGAATAGATGGAATGGAACAAGTCTTTAGCATAAGAGGTAGTGGAAGACAAATAAAAACATGGATGAAAATGATTGGTGAGCTATAATTTATGTAGCCAACCCCACATAGTGGGATTAAGGCTTGATATGTTGCTATAAAGGTTCTATAGATGTCTGGAGGGAGCTTTGGAATCCTCTCTCAATTTATGAGTTACTTAAATTTCTAGTGATCCTCCTCTTCCTTTGCACAGGAAAATTATTGAGGGGGTGTTGGGATTTTTATGTACTTGAAGGACCTTTCCAACCAGGTATAATATTCTCCAGTGGATCATAAATACTAATATCATCTACATGAAGGCAAAAAAAAAGTAGGCCACTGTATTTGAAATTAAAAATGACATGTTAATGTCTAATATGACAGTTGAACCAGGCACACAGAGTAGTTCCTGATAAGAAAAATAATTTAGGAAAAACAATCACCATCAAACTAGCAGTAAATCTTGATATGGATCATTTAAGAAATTCATGGTTTCAAACGATAAATGCTAACCAAAACATGGGGAAAGAAATAGAAATGATATGGTACAACAACAACAACAACAACATATCCAGCCTTTATCCCACTATGTGGGGTCGGCTACATGAATTCTAGACTTCCATGTATTTCTATCGTTTGTCATATCTTCATTTAGATCCATATACTTCATATCGAACTTTAATGTCTCTCCCAAAGTCTTCTTAGGTCTACCTCTACCTCCTTTTGTGACTAATTGTTCCATTTCATCAACTCTCCTCACAGGAGCGTCTCTTAGTCTCCTTCTCACATGACCAAACCATCTTAGTCTAGTCTCTCTCATCTTCTCCTCGATTGGCACTACTCCTACCTTATTACGAATAACTTCATTTCTAATTTTATCCTTTCTTGTATGTCCGCACATCCATCTTAACATTCTCATCTCCGCTACACTCGTCTTTTGCTCATGCTGGTATTTGACTGCCCAACATTCTGAGCCATACAGCAAAACTGGTCTTATAGCTCTCCTATAAAATTTTCCTTTCAATTTTAATGGGATTTTACCATCACATAACACTCCCGATGCATTTCTCCATTTTAGCCAACCTGCCTTAATTCTATGTGCGACATCCTCGTGAATTTCTCCATCTTTTTGAATCACTGATCCCAAATATCGAAAATGGTCTTTTCTTTGTAAGATTTGGTCTTCTAATTTTATTATAACATCATCCACTCTTGCATTTTTACTAAATTTGCATTCCATATATTCTGTTTTCTTTCTACTTAATTTAAATCCCTTAGATTCTAAATTGTTTCTCCACAACTCAAACTTAGTGTTCACTCCTTCTTTTGTTTCATCCACCAACACTATGTCGTCTGCAAATAGCATACACCATGGCACATCTGTCTGAATATCTTTAGTGAGTTCATCCATTACTAAGGCAAATAAGTATGGACTTAGTGCAGAACCTTGATGCAGTCCTATTGTAGTTATAAATGGTTCAGTATCCCCTCCGCATGTTCTGACCCTTGTCTCTACACCATGATACATGTCCTTAAGGGCTTGTATATAGGCTATTTTGACTCCTTTCTTCTCTAAAACCCTCCATAATACTTCTCTAGGGACCCTATCATAGGCCTTTTCTAGATCTATAAACACCATATGTAGGTCCTTCTGATGATCCCGATACCTTTCCATTAGGCGCCTCAGTAAATACATAGCTTCCATTGTTGACCTACCAGGCATGAAACCAAACTGATTTTCTGACACATTTGTTTCTTTTCTAAGTCTCTGCTCTATTACTCTCTCCCAGAGTTTCATGGTATGACTCATTAACTTAATTCCTCTATAATTTTCACAGTTTTGAACATCTCCTTTGTTCTTGTATATAGGAACCAAAGTACTCTTCCTCCACTCATCTGGCATCTTTTTTGATTTAAGGATCGCGTTAAATAGTTGCGTTAGCCAGGAGATGCCCTCTTCTCCCATGCATTTCCATGCTTCTATTGGTATATTATCTGGTCCCACTGCCTTATGATTTTTCATCTTTTTTAAAGCTTGCCTTATTTCATTTGAACTTATGCGTCGATAGAATGCGTAGCTCACATTCCCTTCGGAGTTACTAAGATGTCCCAACCTAACTCTTGTGTCACCACCATCATTAAATAATTTTGTGAAATACTCCTTCCATCTCTCCTTAATCACTCCCTCATTTACTAAAACATTTTGATTGTCATCTTTTATGCATTTCACTTGATTTAAATCCCGTGTTTTTCTTTCTCTTGCTTTAGCTAATTTATATATATCCCTTTCTCCATCTTTTGTATCAAGTCGTTTATATAGATTCTCATATGCTTTTGACCTTGCTTCACTAACAGCTCTTTTTGCTGCCTTTTTTGCTTCTTTATAATTTTTTTGATTTTCTTCATTATTGCATTGATATACCGCTTTATAGCAAGTTTTCTTATTTTTAATTTTCAATTGTACATCTTCATTCCACCACCAAGACTCCTTAAGGTTAGGGGCTCTACCATTTGTCTCTCCAAGGACTACCTTTGCCGTGCTTCTCAGAGCATTAGCAGAAATGATATGGAAAAACCTAATAAATATAAATGTTGTGGCCCAACCATCGATGGTATCATTATCATTTTCAGAAATTTTGAGATTTGATTATTTTCCACTACCTAAGGTGACAAAGATTGAATACAAATAAAAAATTGAGAAAAAGGGAACCCTCAGAATAATCAATTACCTGCCCCACCCATAGTCAAGGCTCTCAATGTTTGCATGGAGCCACTTAGGCAAATTTAATAGGTTCTCATTCTCTTTTTCAACTTTTCTCTCAATTCCCTGAAAAAATAAAGTGTCTTCATCATCCATCAGGTAAAATGTGACCTTTCTCTGCTAAACCATTTTCTCAGATTTGAAACAGAATCTAAGCCTATCATTTTCCATCAGTAAAGTTCATAATTTTTCATCAGATTTGGGCTGTATCATATCTGAACAACGCTTTCCCTAGCCTCCATACAGTTATATCAGGAACCAACAGCCAACTCCAATCTTTTTTACTAGATTCATCGATTTTTTCTCTTTGCCCAGTTCTCCATACTATCTGATGGTATCATCTCTGTACTTTTGCTGTTGCTTTCATGATTAAGGAAATAGGGGGCTTTTGCAGATTATCCACTCAACCATTTTCCTCAACATCTTCAGGATCAGCATCCCTTACTTTTGGACTAAAATCTCCACAAGGACTGCAGCAGACACAGAACCTAAAATGGCAGGTTGGGAGCCATTGTTTTCCTTGTCCAGTCCTGGTCAAGTGCTATTATCCATTTCCTTTTCTCTGGGCAATGAGAAATCAGATGAACCTGTCTCTAAACTGCTACAATTTGTTTTGTGGCCCAAAGCACTCGCTATCAAAAGACCAGTCTCCTTGAGTCCTTCACCAGCAGCTTAAGGATCAATTTTTATCCTCGGAAGAGACTCCTCTTCATAACAGAAACATAGTGGGCATGAATATTAGGTGTAAAATCTGATCTACCATGTAAAATGGCATGGTCAGACACTTCATTGTCTTTGTCCAATATGGCAATATCTGCTTTGCAGTGCCATCAGTTTCATTGGCGCTCTGAAGACTTGAAATTGCAGCACCTTCCAGCACACTTCTGTGTTTGAGTTCTTGCTTTGATTCTTATTTGTCACATTTTCAAGAGAGAATCTCCCTGGCTTCCTTAACTGAGGTTATCACCCTTGGTTTTGTTCTGAACTTTTTCTTTAGTTTGCTAGACCGATTTTGGCATACAGGATGATTGGCTCACTTCGATCATGTCTGTTATGTTTACTTCACTCTCTATATTCATCATATCTCTTGAAATTTTCATGATCAAGGTAACAGATGCTTGCAAATCGCCACCATCCAACAAAGCTTCCTCACTAGATCCACTATCATTGCTCTTCAGATTATATAAGATCATAGGTATTGAGGTTCCCCTAAGACCTCCTATTTGGTGAAAATATCCATTAGAAAGATCATTTAGGAGATCCATATCTCCTTGTCCATGTCAATTGTCCACTTCCCTTCAATTGGAAAGCTTACTAATGTTTGGATAATCTCCTCCATCCCCAATATTTCGCCCTCCTGAACAACCACCCTATCCCACAATCCAATGCCCCAAAACTCCGAATCGTACTTGTACTAATCAAACTAATTATCCAATTTATTCCATCAAAACAGATTTTGATTCTGATATTGCCTTATAATACCCAACATTACTTTTAACAACTCCATGACTACAACTAAACTCGCTTTCTTGTGCACTAACATTCTCGGAATTCAAATAACGACGCGGGTTACAAGAAAACCACGGAATCGAGGCGCACCTGTCGTCGTTGTTCGGCGAGTTCCGGCGACTAGTGGACCCACCAAAATTAGCTGAAACTCGGAAGGTTTCTGGTGGTAAAAAGAACGGTGAAAATGACGGGTAAAGAGGCAGCCTAGAACCGGGTATTCGGATCCTGTTTGGATCCGTCCCGCCCTTTTCATATGTATAATGAACATTCTTTTCGTTATCTATACTATTATACAATCACAACAAAATTCAATTATTAAAATATTTTTTATATTTTTATTTAAAAAATAAATTATAAATTATAAACTAAATCTAATAATTTATTGGATAAGGATCTATAAACAATCCACTAAACCTTAGAAACATCAACAATTTTATTAGTATTATAAACAATAAAAGTATTAATAGACGATAAAAATGAATAATATCAGATAGTGAAAATAATAATGATAATATCTAAGGTGGTGCATCTATAAGGGTAAATTGCAAAAAAAGATTAAAAAAAAACAAAATTTTATGATGTTTTTAATTTGGATTGAATTTTTAATTTTATTAATAGGGCCATCACTTTAATTTTATTTTAATTTTGAATTGCTATTTATGTTCCATTAATAAAAATTATTCAAGGTTAGCCCTCAACATTAGACTATCTAGATAGACGCTTAAGGCCCTTTTTTCAGATCTAATGTCTACAGACTTTTTCAGATCCAACGATTTGGGCTCATATCTAACCAATAAAAAATTTAAAATCAATACTAAAAAAAAGGAGATTCTTTTCGAAATAAATGACAATTAATGCATAGAGCAATGGGCTACAGGTTCATGATTGTGTTGGCAAGAAGAACAAGTACTCAATGTTGTCTACTTCCTGTTTTGTCTATCTCTATGCGTACTTTTCGACTCTTTTCTTTTTCTTTTTCTTATTATTTTGTCAGTAGTACACAACAATAGGTAGCAAGCATAGATTGTTAGTTTGCTTTGTAGAAGGATGAGCAAAATAGAAAGCAATTAGATTTTATATATATATTGTATATTAGATATTTACATCTCTTGAACTCTTCTCTTGTGTTTTTCTATTAATTTGTTTTGTAGATTTCAATTTAAATATCAAATCTAATCAAATTCTATTGTTCCTCACTCTATTACACTTGAATTTGATATTATATTAATTTTCATATTTAAATTAATTTATATATTTTAGTGCACTAGATATTTACATATCCCTTAAAATTGAAGTTGATAAAATATTATATTCGGTCAACAATGTCACAAGAAATGTTGAATGAATTGACGATGGTGTATATTAAAAAATATATGTCAAAACAAATTGATTGTAATAGTTTAATTGTTGATTTTTTTATTTAAAAATATTAAAAAAATAAATTTAAAGTAAAATATTGTAAATTTTAAATTATTATTATGGTAACTTTGAATGTTTTTATATAATAAAAAAAATTATTCGTATTTGTTACATATAATTTTATTTTTAAATAAAATGCCTCATATAAAATTTTATTTTAGGTTCCTAAAATCTCAAGACCGGCCTAAAATCATTAAATACTAACCTAATCCATAAATTAAAGTGAGATAAGGCAATTGGAACCTTAATAGCTTTAGCATATAGACTTAAATATATTCATATAAACTCAATGTATATAAATATGAACTCAAAATTTGATACATTTTTTTTTTTGATAATTTATTATTTACAAAACAGGAGTGTTATGAAAATTCTTACAACAAATATGTCAGATTTGTAACACAAATCTACATAAATCCAATTCGATTGGATACTATAGTAGTACACGATTAGACTAAATTAGTCAACTTAATTAAGTTATAAATATAAAACATCTTAAATCACTTAAGGTGCGTTTGATAGACATAGAAAATGAGGGTGAAATTCATTTTCCATCTAAATTCTAAGAAATTCTATCCAACAACTTTTCAATTCCATGGAATTTGAATTTCATTTTAGTTCAAAAAGTGAATATTTTCCTTGAAACTAAGGAATTGAAATTCCTAGAGGTTGAGGTAAAAATTGAAATTCCATAAAATTGAAATTCCATCCTTATTTTTCAACTCTATCAAACACAACCTTAATTGATTATATTGCCTAATTAACCAAGCTAAGAAGTGAAAAGTCACTCCTATTACTGTCATCATTTGAAGTAAATTTTCACTTAAACTCCTCTATTTTTGAGGTTGTGTATTTTATATCTCTATTATTATATAAATAAACATTAAATTTGGATATTACGAAGATTTGTTAATAAAATAATTTTTTAAAATATTATTTAGGTATCTTATTTAAAAAATAAAAACTAACAAAACTTAAACTTATGATATCTAAATAATAATAACATTTTAAAAGAATTTTACCATTATACATAGGCTCTTTTTATTTAAAAGATTAAAATTAAAACAATAACAATATCTAATAAACTTTCTTTTAAATTTATTTTATTTATTTTTTACCGGAACAGCTCTTTAGTATTCTTTAAAGAACTGCTAGTTAACGGTTTGTTTTAAACAAATGTTAGTAGAGTCGATGTGAAACACTGGCCAGTAATTTGTTAAATACTAATGTGTGGACCATAAAAGACCATATGCATTAAGAAGACATTAGATCAAACACCATATGCATGTATTCTTGGCCAAACAGGAATTCCGATCTACAGAGCAGGCCTTACCCCAACCATTTGCTTCTCCAAACCAAAACAATCTCTCTCTCTCTCTCCCTCTCTCGATTCCGGCAGTAGAGAAAAGGCATGACATGAACAGTTCGGCCCATTTCTGCCCGTATATAGTGTGTCCTACAATAAGCAACCAAAAAATTGAACCGAGGCAATGAGAGTAATACCAGCAGAAAGAGACCCTTCTTGTAAAATCTTATTTCTTTTCCCCTCAGTTGGGGTTGGAGAAGCACTCGAATTCCTACTGATTTGATGGTCAACGAGGAACCAACGCCAGCCCAAATTAGCCTGCTTTAATTCCCCAATGGCACAGGTTCAGATCTGCTGCAGATATCCCCTCGACAAAGCGGGCATACCCTGTAAAATCATGCCAAATTCCAAACAATTTTATGGGAATGGTGAAAGCCTGCTACTAGTTATTGCATGGAAGAGAGAAGCCGCAAAACAAAATGGGGAGGGGGAAGGGGAGGGGGGCTGAGTGCATACCTGTGAATCTCCTTGAGCCATTTATCTATGCATGTTCTATGAAATTCATGGTGACAAGGTAGCATCCTCAAACTATCTCCTTCCTCGTACTCTACGAGGCATATATAACATCTGTTGGTAAAAGAAAAAAGATCTCCTTCAATCAAAAGAATTGCAGAGCAATTAATAAAATAAGACATTACCATAGGATTTGAGTCAGAGACGGAAGTTATTAATAGTGCTTACACATATCTTTTGCTACAACAGTCTTACAATAACATATTTTCACTTAGATTGGGAAGAATCCATTCCATGCTTGTGATGTAAGACATTGAAAGCAAACTTGTAGGAAACACTGCATAAACTTCATTTTTTGGTGGACCGAGATCCGCAAATGTTTTGGAATTCCGAAAGCTAAGTCCACAGTTTGCAGATGCAAAAAACAAATTAGTTTAAAAAAGTAAGAAATGCCGCATTTCTTAATCTTGTAGTGTAGGAAGGTGTACATACACCAGTTACTTGCAATTTCAATGTTAAATTAGAGGCCAGAGGACAGGTAGATGTCACAATTGATTCATCTTAATAGGCTGGATCATGTCCCAGAATTAATTGTTTTCTTCATCTTTTTTTCTCTCTCTCTTTAAGGGGAATGGGGACTTGATGAATGGTATTACAAGAAAAGTAGATTACAAATTTGTTGGAGAAGATGACAAAGAATACAATAAAGAAGAAGGGAGACAGCTCCTTGTGAAGGATAAGCAAAACAACACAAGCGGAGTCGCAAATGCCCATAAACCCAATTAAAGTCCATAGAAATATCTCTGTGGGCTTTCCTAGTCCTATTAAGAGCAGGAATTCCAAATAGAAAATTTTAAAACTTGGCCGTTTTAATTTTCTAGCTAGAAAATGCTCAATAACATAATTGTGGAACAATATTTATCAGCCATGTCTAGGAAATCTAGAAACTCACCAATATGCCAATTCTTTCTACAAGTAATCACCAACAAACTTCTATAATGCCTTTTTTTCATAATATTCTTCTATTTTTTCTGGGTCGCTGACATTTAAGTCCTAAAACTTCAAATATGTAATAATAATTAATCCAGTAACAGATCAATGTACAATTTGCACAATATTCTCCGTCCAGGCATCGGGTCAGTTGTACAAGGTCAAAAGTTTGATTGATTAACTTGTAAGTAGGCACCAAAATTTCCAACTCACACACTGTGCAGTCACGTGAAATGTTGCAGTCATGTGTGCAACATCGAGTTCTTTGACCAGCGAAGGAAGAGATGCTTCTGGCTTTTTAGCCTAAAATAACCTTATTAGATATAGTTACAAATTTGTGTTTAGAAGATTATCAGATAAAGTTACCACTGTTGACTTTTTATGAATTAGGAGACAGGTTCTCAAGAATTAATTCCCCATCAGACATGGTCACACAATTCTCTTTCCACGTCATTGGACAAAAGTTTTCCTTCTTACTAAACATGATCAGGAATTTTATCTTGCACAAGTAAATAAGAGAACTCTTTTTTTTTTTTTCCCGCCCGGGGGGGGGGGGGGGTTGGCATAAATGCAAATACCTCCTCGAGCTCCTCCATTTGATTCTTTTTATAGAATATCAATATTTTTGTTTGTTTCCATGTTATACGCAAAAAATATGAACATGAGAATATCATCATTTGTTTCTTTCAACCATATGGGTTACATACACAATACCCTTGGATCAATCAATAAACAAGAGAAAAGAAAAAGGTTTGATATTTGAGGTTGTTCATTCGTCTATATAAGAGTCGTAGACATGATATCAATAATCTACAGCTACCTAAGGTTGTATTTGAGAGGGTGGCTAACTAGTCCAGAAACATAAGAACATATCCAGTGCATATATATTTGCAATTTAGATAAGTAGTCAGTGTGAATCTAGAAGCATCACAATGTTCCAATTGAAGATCGAAAAATAAGGTCGGTCGGTCTTGGGCCAACTGTGCCCTTTGGGATGGTTATGGGGCTAAATTAATCAGTCAAAGGGAAAGCACAGGGTATAAGGAAATCAAGTGAGTCAGGCTGTAGTTAGTGCATGTAAGCATTTAATCTCAACAAGGCAAGATGCCACTTGTACATCCCAAACTTTCTTTAATTATTCTCAAGCCCTAACAATCCACATCTCCAATTCTCTCTCTGCTGCTTTCCCCCCCCAAATTCACTGACCTATCAATTGCCTTTCTGAATCATCCCTTCACCAGTTTAATTATGATGAACATGTATATGCTATAGTGCATGTGTGTGGGTATAATTTAATTCTTTTCAAGTCAAATAAAGAGAATGCCTATTCACAATGAAGACAAGCGTGATCAAGGTCAGAACTTGGGGAGGCATATGTTGGAGGGAATGTTGAGGAAGATCTCCCATATCCCAAACCCAATCTGCTACATCCCTAGTGCCAACATCCAACATAGCACCTCTCTACAAGTACCTTTGCTTTGCAATTCATCTTTCAAGACCATAAGAGTAAAAACTCGGTAATGACATCTACAATGTTTTCCAGAAAGTTATCTTCATATGCCATAGAACAAACATAAAATGTACTAAACTGATATGTGATTAGGCATTTGTCACCATCAGGTGCTAGGATTATTTGAATGATTAACTCCTACATCGAGAGTGCATCCTTTTAACCATGATAAGAAAAGAGGAAGCCTGTGTACATCTCCAAAAAAGGGCAAAGTAAGTAAAAGTGGTGTAATACTCATTTCTCTCATAGAATTTTCTCTAATTTTTTGGAATTAAATTTTTAAGGAAAATGAGAGAACATGTTTAAATAGAAATCCAGATTTTCTCCAGCGGGTTTTGAAACCCAGAATTATGGGTTTCGCTTGGAGCTTCAAGAAAGCTGGGCTAGATGAAACAAGGATAGGTTTCAAAACCCAGTAAATTAGGTTCCAAAACCTAAGGCCCATGAAACTGAAAATTAGGTATTCAAGAAAAATTGCAGAACTTTTAGAATTGGATTAAAGATTTGGATTACTCACGTCAAAACAAGCCTGTTGATATATAACTCAATAAATTCTGAGGAAGTGCCCACGAACACGATTTTGAGGTAAATACCACGTGGCATGTAAAACAAGGAATTATCCTAAAATTTTGATGTAACAAGAGAGTATTGGTATGATTTTCAATACAAAATTTGGGCATGTAGATTAGACTAAAATTAGAAGAAAATATGGAATATATAACTATATACAAAAACAAGATTTTGGATATTTTCTAATGGAGACATAAATGACCTATTGGGAGTAAAACATGGAAGGAAAGAGGAGGGGGTTTGAAAGGGGTCAGCCACCCCAATTTAAGCAGATTTAACTCAATTGGATCCACTCTATGGAAAATAATTGTGACATATATATTATATGTTATTGTTATATAATGAAGAGTAGAATTATGCCCTTAAAGAATTGAGGGTGATATACATCGGGAGCTAGCCATTCTCCCATTTTCTGCCAAGACACTGAGCAGCCATTGGAGCATCATTCACTCCTTGTTGGCCTTCCCCAGCCTTAGAGATTTCCGAAGACTAGATATAAACTCTATGGTCATAGTTACACGAAAGCATACGAAACATTCTTTGATGCACAACTTTAACAATAACATGCTTTCATTAACTTCTCATGCTTAAGATGAATAATAAGAGCATAACACAAGACTTGAATCAACTTTCCTAGCTCTCTCTTTCCCTCTTCTTTCCTAGCTCTTGGTTACTTGGCTAATTCCCAATATTATACATCACTCTCAATTCTTTAATGGCATAATTATCCTTAAATCTACTCTTCATTATATCACAAAAACGTAAATATACAGCTCATATATATTTCCCAAAGAGAAAGAAATCCGATGGAGGACAAATCCCCATAAATTGAGGTGACTTGGTCCTTTCAAAATCCCCCCCCCCCAAAAAAAAATCCTCTCTTTTCCTCCATGTTTTACCCCCAATAGGTCATTTATCTCTCCAAGAGACAATTTCCCAAAGGACCCAAACCTTTGTTCTTAGATATCTACATATATTCCATATTTTCTTCTAATTTGCATGTCCAAATTCTATATTGAAAAATCATATCAATACCCTTTGAATTCAATTATTTCTCGTCAGAACAAACTGAGGAAAAATTCCTCATTTTGTGTGCCACAAGGCACTTACCTCATTTTTTACATTTGCAGACACTTCCCTGAAATTTATCAAGTTATATACCAACAAACTCATTTTAACGTGGAGAATCTGAATCCATGGTTCATTTCATTCCACAATTTTCCTTGAAAATTACCCAATTTTCAATTTCCTGGTCAGCAGGTTTCAAAACTTGATTTTATCCAACCCATCTTTCTTGAAGCTCCAAGTTTCAAAACCGATAATTCTGGGTTCCAAAACCAGCTGTAGAAAATCTGGATTTATGTTTAAACATATTCTCTCATTTTCCTTAAAAATTTAATTCCATTTCCCTTTTTTGGACATGTGCACAGGTTTCCTCTTTCTTATCAAGATTAAAAGGATGCACTATCCAGGATGATTTGACCAGACAGACAATACCCCAAAACTTGTATTTGGTTCAGGATGATTTGACACGACGTTAGTGGAGCACACTTGCCAGTAAAGAAAACCACAACATTGGTAGTGAAGGCACTGATGCCAACATCCAGAGCCATCCAGTTATTGGAGAACATGGAGACATGACTCAAAAGTGTATATAACAGTACAAAGTGCACCACATGTCATCTTCACTGTCTTCAAATGGAGATCTCTCTACAATTGGCCAATGCAGAGGCCCACAATAGAGTAAAGGAGCAATCAACTTGATGAAAATCCTCAGCTCTATACCGTAATTCCAAGTTCCAAGAAGTTTCAAGAGGAAGGAGATCCTTAAACCCTATCTCAACTGAATATTCAAGCTGTATTAGAGTTGGTGATTGGTATGTCAGATTATGTTGGAAGGCAGAGTGTTGCAGATGCATGGTCTTGCATGACAAAGGGTTGAGTACGTGGTACTTCACATGGTCTGGCATGGGTAAAGAGTTCCAGGGGTCAGGAGGTGCCCCCCGGGTCATTGTCCTAGTAAGTGAGGGAATGCTCAAGGGGAATGTGTCCAATAAAGAATTTGACCACCGAATTTCATCAACCAAGCCAAGGATGTGTCAGGAACATTCTTGTAATTGTCACACATTGGCAGGACATCGATAGCTACTGCTGTTCAATTCAAGGTTGACCCCAAAGGAAAAGATTATAGAGAATGTTTCTCCACCAGCTCATGAGACTACACATGCTGCCAACTAAAAGTCAATTGCTGTGCTGATATAGAGATGACACTTGTGTAAGGGTGATACGCTCACCACAAAAATATTGACATGGGTACAGGATTTTGCATTCTATTCTTTATTGTTTTCTTCAAAGGTTCAGACATGATCTAAAACAAGGAATCTTTGAATAATTCTGAATGATTAAATTGCTCCACCTAATTCTCAAATGACTAACATGAAAAGGCCGGGGAAACCCCCAGATGGTAACAATAGGACAAGATGGTAGAAGCCTTTCCACGCTAGTTTGAAGCTGTGAGGAAGGCAGCATTTACAATCCAAGTTTGTCCACAATGTTATGCAAATAAAAGTCAACATGAGAGACAACTTCTCTGTCCTACGTCCATATCACCCTCTCTTGACAGAGCAAACATAATATAGAGAAAGTAAACAACAGAACTATCACAGTATGTGTTACAGCACCAACCTATAAGCCTCCCTCAAGCACCATTAATTACTATTTTAGCTACATTACCAGGAAAAGAATAAAAGTCATTTCTACCTAATTAACATGATGTTAACTCACTAGAACAAGCTTTAAAGTCTCTTACATATGCTTATACCAATGCATCAACCCTACCTAGAACCATAATAACCATATATAGTTAACTACTTGGATCCCTAACGCCTAGAACATAAAATTCACCTAAAGATGTTGAAAGGACCAACAAAAAAATGAGTAACAATAGTTGTAAACAATTTACTGGTCAAACCAAAGTTCAAATATCACCAACACCCACTAGATTGTGCATGAAACCACACATCTATATGTCCATGCATGTTTGATCGTACAAAGTGTTGAGCAATTATGAAAGAGGTTAGCAAAAACATCAGGAAAACTAGCAAATATAGGGTTAAAAAAATGAATCTGTTAGACACAATCATATAAAGCTAGCTTACATCAAACTAAAATGAGAATAGAGAAAAAAAAGGTTGAATGGTTTGGGTGTGTGCAACAAAAAATACAATAATTGTTCCAATTAGAAAGAACGACAGTATCCATAGAGGATAAGATAATAGGATGTGGGAGACTATATTAACTGGAGTTGAGATAACAGGGGGAGAAAAAACATGGCATACCATGTCCTAGCCAAAATCATGGGCCTTCATATAGAAGAATAGAGAGAAGATCATCCACATAGCCTATCCCAAGTAATTTGAAAAAAAAAAAAAAAACACTTTCAGACAACACAAGACTTCTAAGCAGTCAAACCCCAGAGTTCGATGATGGAATTTGGTAACTTGTTAGTATCTGATATCTTATGAGTTTGGACCAAGAAAGACTAGACTCCCCATCCCCCACCCTCAAACAAGTGAACATCATCATAACATTAGCAGCACTATTTTTCTTTACCTTAGCAAATGATAGTGGAAGATATTAGCTATAAGTCATCAAACAAAAAGAAAATTTCTGCAATGAATGAATAGTCTCAATCCATCCAAACAGTTCTTTTTTTTTAAATGCAGAGTCAATCAATGCTATTTCATGATTTCGTAGCAAACCAAAAATAAATGAATAAAAGAGAGAAACAATAATACTTACTGTGCAGCTTCCTCATTCAGATGCTTTTGCAATTTACTATAAGATATCACAGGCAAGGATTCCACAACTTCATTAGGTGCAGGAACAGAACCAATTGACGACACAGAAGGTCGAGAAGATAAGACAACAGATTGCTGGTGAATTTCATCCAAAACCTAATTAAGATACATATAGAGGATTGAACATTTATAATACTGTAAAAGAAAAAAAAATTGGAAATGTCACTCCAGGAAAAGTGACGTTACCTCAAACAAAGCTTCAGCCAACATAACGATTCTTGATATGCTAGCCCTAGCACTAGCATCATCATTTGAATTAACATCTCGATTACTAATACGACATGTGCAATGACCTGTTCGATGTTGACCAGATATGATACAAGATCTCTCATGACCAGACAGGTTCTCAAAACGGTTGCCCATCCGCTGAAGAGCACGGACCTAAAATATTTATATTGTGTTACAATGTGCAATAAGGAAGGCATATCAGCAGGAGACATCATTTGGATGAAGACATCTCAGTGCAGTTACTGGTTCATAGCACTTTATCAAATTGCAATAAAAAAGCATTTGGAGAAATGGAACATTATTCAGCTTCTTGAAGGAAACAATTATTGATTCCCTTTTTTTTTCTTGTTTTGAGGACAAGGGAGTACGGCCCTCCCTTTATTGTGTCTTTCTTTTTTACATGAGTAGAGATACATAGGCTCTCTTTGTAGGAACTCTTCCCTTTTGTACAACTTAACCTCCTTAAGGCAGTTTCCCCTCCTTATATATTTATTTTTTCATGGAAAAAAGGCAAAACAAAAATTAAATGTTATAAACAAACAAATAAATATGATTATAGTAATGTCCTAGACAGTGTGAAGCAAGGGTTGAATACCCAAGCACACCTCTCATGTATTCTGGAAGTGCAAGATAAAATTAGCATGATCATTCTCATAGGCATCATATCTTCACATCTTTTCTAACCTTGTTTCATCAACCAAATCATCTATAATAATTTTTCACTTGTCTAAATAGTCAATGCATGTCCACAAACCTGCGATCTTATTCTTCTTCTGCGTTCAAGGAAATTTGATCTATGCTCCAAGAGATCATGATACCTGGCTTCTCTTGCACGCGAGTTTTCCACTTCATAATCTTCACCAGTGTACAAGGAGCTAGAGATACCAGATGAAGCATAAGCAGAAGTAGAAGAGATCAAAGAAGTCTCATTTGATGTCAATGCCCCTGCTCCACTGCCCAAAGCCTGTGAACCACCATGCTGACTGGCATCTATTACTTCCCTTGCTTGTTGCAAAGGAGGTGTTAAACCAGGAAATGATGATCTGCGAAGAACTCGATCACGAAGTCTTCCAACACTTAGGGTTCTACTAAAACGAACATTACGTTCCACAGGTTCTCGAGCTCCAATCCGCCTATCAGGATGTCTAGCCTCCATGTTGTCTATGTCACTATGGATAACTGGAGAATGCAAATTTAAATTGAACTCACCTCTAGGATTGCCCACATTTAGAGCAGAACTACCTTGATCATCTTGCAAACAATCAGAAATTCCAGTAGTTGTAGGATTTGACCCTAAATTACCAGAAGCAAAATCTCCATAATGTTGTTGTGTGGGAGATCTATTCACAAGGCATGAAGGAAGTAAGCCTCGACCTCGAGAAGTTTCATTTCTATTAAAAATTCCATGGGCACAACATGTTTGTAGTTCTTCCTGTTCATTTGAAGCTGTGAACCTTGTTGATGATACACGATAAGCTTCTGATGACCCCAAACTTGTTGCTCTACTCAGCCCAAAGCTTGCATTACCTGGGCACAAGCTAAAGCGGGAAAGAAAGCGACTTGAAGCACTCAATGATCTAGAAGAGATAGCTCGGGAAGAACTACTACCAGCCCCAGAAACAGTATCCCTGAGATTTGATTGACCCCAATCATCAAGCTCAGGGTTAGAAGATATGCAGGCTGTTTCATCAGCCCGCTCAGCTATAACTTTTTTATAACATTTAGCTTTTACTCGATCCAAGTCTGATTTAATCTCGTTTGCGCTTGGGCTATTGCAACCGTGTCTTTTACTCTGATGATCAGAAACCTAAAGAACAAATCATATTAAATTTAATTATTGAAACAGCATGGTCAACTTACTGGTTACATTATACTTGAATAAATAAAATTCCACACTCCACAGCACAAACAAATCATTTCTTGAGTGATGATCCATAAAAAAGATGTGCAGGATGACCAATAGCAGTTTAAATTTTTAATTTAGACCATTTATGTTAAGCGCCATTTCTACTACGAAAATCAACCCCAAAAAAAAAAAAAAAGAAAGAAATAATTCCACTTCATTTTTTAAAGAATTTAACACATGTATAGCATCACTTAAGGCATGAGGCAATATATAAGTAAACACATTCTAACACATGTTTATAAATGAAATATAAAGGTAAATATCTCAAGATGGCTGACTTGAAAGGAGGAATTTCACAAGGCAGCATTATGAATAAGTCACTATGGTATATAAACACTCAATAAGCTAATAACTAAAATTTTTAGTTGACAATTTACTTATCATTCATTGAGAAATTTTTTATAATTTTTCTTTGCTTTAATTAATAACTTCTCTTTAATTTTATTTAAAATTATTTTCAATAAACATAGTCACTAAATTTTTCCTTATAAAATTTATTATTTTCTTAAGTTTGTTCTCAAAATTATATATATAATTATATTCAAATGAGTTTTAATGAATATTACATGTGCCATACATCTATTTTCAATATAATATTATGCATATTTTTCTTCTCAAAAAATTATATGTATTATTACTTTAGATAAGTTTTAATGTATTTACATGTAGTACAACATTTTTGTTGAATATAATATATATTACACCATATTATCCTTAAGTTCATCATGTCAAAATTTACAGTGCTGCCCATTTCCTAGCAGGCATATCCTACAATCAAAATGTAGGTGCAAAGCACCTACACAACCAGCACCTAATTGCATGTAACACCATTAAGCATATAACTCACTGCACCAAGTAATTTCAAAATTAGGGAGAAACACTGAACAAGGTATTGATGTCGATATAACATACATCAGCTCCTCATTGAGAAGGCAAGGTTCAGGGGTGATATCCAAGGAAGTGGAGCCAAATATGCTCTAATAAATTGAAAGAGAGGGTAAACAATCTCTTCCACTTCAAGATACAGTTGAGACCAAAGTGAAACAACAGATAGTAGAAAGTCAAGAAATTTCAGAAAATGCAAACAATCCTACATGCCAATCATGAATTACTATAGGTTGTGCTACAGCCCTTATCTAAAGATAGTTCAAGATTCACCACACATGTCAAGCACATTATGATATCTCTGCAGGAACAATGTCTTTACCAAACTTGTGCAACTCAAAGATCTTAGAACAGTCATGGTGGAACAGATTCCCAGACCGGGCCTTTCATTCCTGACCTGGTAAAAGCCCATTTGAAACACATAAATCACCAGGCAAGTCTACGTTTTGGTTTTAATGGAAGAATTCCGCGTAAAATTTAAACCCAAGAACCTAGATTTTTTCAAGTGTAATAATATGAAACCATAACCTAGTTTTGAATAAACCAATACAAACACAATCATAGCGAGCGAAAAAGGGAGGCCATTGGAAAAGAACGGAGGAGACAAAGATAGAGTGACCTGGTCGTCATTGTCGCTGTCGTGAGATCCAGGCGGCGGGCCGAGACACGACGATTGGAAGGCTCGGCTTCCTTTGGATCGGCTCCTGCGGGCACCGGAAGACGACGACGACGACGGGGAAGACGAAGATGACTCGGCAGCATTAGTCTTGCTACTGCTCGACCCCATCTTAGCCCCCACAGCCGCAAATTGCTTGAAGAAGCGGAGAAGTTCTTCACACCATCAACCTAACCTAAAATCGGCCCAATTCCAGATCCAGACGGGAAGGCATTGCCTGGATGAGATCTGATAGGCATTTTGAAAGGGAGAAAGGTGGGAGTGAAAGAAGTGTTGCTTTTCAGCAAAGCGAGATGATATATAGGAGACTGTGTCTGCGTGTTTGAACAGGAAAGGGACAGATCTACTGACTCACATTACTACTACTACTGCTGCCACTACTACTACAACAACTACAACCATAGCCTATTTATTTATTGGATTCGATTTCAGTTGGGCCTACACCACATAACCGGCCCGGCCCCATTCAGCACGCCATTTTCAAAATTTGAACCAGAAACAACCATACTCGTACTCGTAGTAGTAAACCCTATTGATTAAATTAATTAATTATAATTCTCAACGTACTGTCTTGTAGAAAATTTAATTCTAAATTTGTTCCCATAAAATTTTGATAAGTTTGCACTTTGCACGATATGAACCCAATTCAAAACTGATTACGATGAACAAGAAGCCCAATATGAAGAATAACAAGAGACCAAACCAAAGTAAAAGTAGAGGAGTTAAAGCTCTTCCAGCTTGAACAAGATGCAGGCAGCAAGATCACATACAACACTTGATCACAGCAAAACATCAAGGAGGCAGTAATATAAAGCTGTGGATGAATTTGCAGGGGAACTAGCCAGAGGCTTGAAATCAGTAAATTTCCTAATGGCTGCGAACCGGGGAATTTAACCCACAATATCTGCTAAAATCTGGGCCAAAAGTTGAATGAAATCCTCTTTCAACCAGGCAGTCATCTCAAGTTCTGAAGCTACAATGGGCTACGCTATTCAAGCAAGCTAGTCCAGTTTAGAAATTCTGACTAAAGTTGATT
Organism: Diospyros kaki; assembly: GCA_036245055.1. Lineage (NCBI taxonomy): Eukaryota > Viridiplantae > Streptophyta > Magnoliopsida > Ericales > Ebenaceae > Diospyros > Diospyros kaki. The sequence continues at coordinate 36,416,210 of BSEG01000007.1, forward strand.
TCCACCCGAGTAGTCAAATTCTGACGGATCACCTGCATCCCCAAGATACAGAAAAAAACATTAGAACAATCGAGTCAAGAAACACATAGACGAGTCCATAATTAGAGGTTATGATCTGAAAAGTACCATTGCACAAGCCGCGTCAGAAGTCAAAGGTTTCTTTGGCCTAACTGCCATACAAACTGATCGACCACCACCATAGCATGAGATGCCGAGCCAATAGAGCCTTCATACCTACCACAATACAATGTACTGTTAGAAGATAACTACGAACTCAATAACGTCACTATCGATTCCCTCATATTACACCAAATATATTGAGGAACAGTGAAGAAATGTGTCAAAAGCAAGTGGCTATATTGGGCACGTTAACATGAATAATCAAAAACTTACAGCGCAACCAATAGAAATGCTGCTGTCTCAATCACAATAGCACCTTCGCCAGAAGGTTTTGTCGAGTTAATGCACCTTGCACAAAACCAATTCTCATGAATTGATGTGACAATGTCTGCCAAAAGAAGCCAGAGAGCACACTTTTGATGAACAGGTTTATTATTATGACGAGTAAAATTTCATGAGGAAACTAGCACCTGAGAAACGTATGATTAATAAGCAAGGAACATTCACTAGCAGTTGACAGAAAACCATTAAGTTAACCTGGACTGACTTCGAGATGGGAATCTGTCCTAGAAAAATCAATGGTATAATCGGCCTAAAAGAATAGTTTTCTCAGAACTTCAAGAGTGCATCCATCAGCAATGCTCAGTACATGACGAAAAAAACCCCAATTTCTCATTTGCTAATAGTTTTATCAGAACTTCAAGAGTGCATCTATCAGCAATGTTCGGTACATGACCTAAAACAAAAAAAAAAAATCCTCATTGCAACTTCTCACCAGAACTGAATCATTTTGAGATGTTTGAGCATCAGCTGCCTAGCTCATATTGGCTAGTAAAGGTATAATATATATGTATATGCATGCGAGTGTGTACAACACCTGAAATCTAAAACCATGGATGAGTAATCAGTAGATGTTGATTATGGAGAAAATGGGGAGAAAACAATCTGAAAAACTTGAGAAACCAGAATGGAGGTGCACAAGAAGATTTTCAGGTGCAGAGGAACTCTTGACTGGGGAATGGTAAGAAGGAGAAAGAGAGAAAGGAGGAGGAGGAAGAGGGGGGGTGGCCTGGGGCTCACCAAGGATTCCAAGGCCCATAAATACCAACTGGTGGAAGGTAATTGGAGCATCAAAGCATTGAGCTTTGATGTGCAAGAAGATTTTTAGATGGGGAACTCTTGACTGGGGAAATGGTTGGAAGGAATTTTTTTTTTTTTTTTTTTGGGGGGGGGGGGGGGTGTTAGTCACCTAGGGTTCCAAGGCCTATACCAACCGGTGGAAGGTAATTGAAGGATCAGAGCATTGAGCAAAATAATCAGAGAGAAGAAGTCTTACAATTAGTAAGGCAGAGAGGAATCATTCACACCAATAAGAGAAGAAGAGCATGCAAGAGAGAAGATGATTGCAGTGGCCAATTGTGCTACGCAAAGGAGGAAATGCAACAAATATTGGTATTAGAGCAAAGATTAATGGGATAATACTTAGAAATGAACATTGATGGCTAGAACTAAGTCCCCCGGGCCCACTGAATACACTTAGAGGCCCTAGGATAGATTAACCCATACCCCTAATCATGTATTAGAAATATGCGAGAACTTTTTCCCTCAAGTGTATTTGGTGAATTCAGAAGACATTTCTGGCCATCTATGTTCCCTTCTAAGTTATATCCCATGAACCGTTCCTCTAGCACTCACACTAGTCATACCCCTTCCTCAGGTAGTACAACCATCCACTACAATCCTCTTCTTTCTCCCTCATGCTCTCCTTGTCTCGATGGATTCCTCTCTACTCGATTAATGGTAATAACTCACCTCTATAATTTCTTTTGCTCTATGTGTTGACACCACAGAGGTCTTCCCTTGTTTGGTATTTATAGGCCTTGGAGCACTCCCTGTGAGCACCCTACAAATATCATTTCCTCTATTTTCTCTCCATTTCCCCACAATCAGATTTTTTGAAGTTCCTCATCATCTAAAACTCTTCTTGCACACCTCCATTTTTGGTTGCTCAACTTTATCTGACTGTTTTCTCCCCACTTCTTCCATAATCATCGTCTACCATTTACTCACCCACAATTTCAGATTTCAGGTGTTACAATGTGCATGGGAAGTGAAAAACAGATCTTTCATAAGTGCAGAATCAAAATTAATTTTGGAGGGGTAGAGTGAACTCAAACAGTGAAGTCTCTGTTTGAAAATAAACAGAAATTGATTAGTACCTCAAATGAAATATTTGGTACATCAATTACAAAAGTGCTATATAAGAATGCAAATACTCCAACATTGGAGTACAAAGATTTAGTCCCTGTTATCAGTTAAAGATTGCAGATGTAACAAGCAAGATACTATTTGATACTTGTTTTGACGCATATCTGGCACTGAATGGAAGCAGCATTTGGACTCACATTGGTTTAACCCAATACAAAAACTCTCGGACTGGAGCTTGTTTCGTTTGACAAAATCAACAAATTGCCTTAGTTCAATAGGATCTTCTTTTATTCCTTCTTGTTCTGCACTGCAAGCACCAAAACAAGTATATGCTCTCAGCAGAAGAAATCAAGATCCACCAAATACCAAGAATATAAATTTGCTTATTGAGATTAAATATTGATCTTGCTAACATCTTTTCATGATCAGTACTGAATAAGGAGAAAAGGATTGTAAGCTTCATTTTTTGTTTTCTTCTGTGTTTTTTGGGGACAAAAGTAAGGCCAGCATCTTCATCTTTTTCACTGATGAGTACATAAAGATAATAAAATATAGTCTTAAAATGAAATTTTGTCTAAAAAAATTGCAGATAACAGGAATATAAAAAACAATGGTACTTCATATTTAATAATTTATATTTATCATATCAATATAGTGCTGGTATGAATGTAAAGAGCATAAATCTCCAGATAAACCCCCCATTGAAGAGTCACTACGGTTAACACCAGACCTAGAGAAAATTACTAGCATTGTTCAGAGTACCATTCTCTGCCATATCTGTGTATATGCGAACAGATTTTTCCAGTTTTGGAGGAAAGTCTAGGATAATTTTGGGAGACTATTACATGTCAATTTTAAGAAGATATGGCCATGTATAGAGATGATTTTCTAGCTAAAATCCATGACCCACCTAATGGGATCAAGGCTTGATATTTTGTTGTTGTTACATATCACTTTTAGCTATATCATCTATGTAATTTTTATTTCCTTTTTTAAAACAGTCAAATGCTTATTTTGTATCTCAACTAGAAAAGTTAACCATGTGTATAGATATATATATAATCCAAGGGGATGTTTCTCGTCCTTGAAGCCTAGTCATAAACAAAGTTCAAGCAGAGTGAATTCTTCTGTCAATTTAGGCAATTAAAACGAATTTCATCTGCCTTTTTTATATATGTATATATAACTAATTTAAATATTAGAAGTATTTTTCAATATGTCCTGCAAACCTTGTTGACTCAGACTCCCTGTAATGTTTAATATTTTCAGACACTGTGGTCCATTGTTTTACAGACTTTGTTTCAGTTCCCATGTTCAGCCATGTTATTCAATTAAGTGCAAAATAACAAAGAAACTTGATCAAGCGGCTACTTAAATAACTGCAGAATAGTGGGGAAGAAAAATTATCACATATAGCACCCAACTGTACATAAAAAAGGAACACAGAGTATTGCTAATTTTCCTTACATTGTAGACAACAAGCGAGAGGGTCCAGTCGGATCATAGTTAATCAGCAAAGCAGCCTTCAGAGGTTGACCTGCAAGTTAAACAATGTTTCTGACCTATATGAAATAAAAACAAGAGGACAGAGAGAAGTTGAATAAACATATAGTGCTCTCTCACCGGAAGAATCAACATGGTTAGATGCCCACTTCTCCCAAATTTTATGAACAAAAGCCCAATCCATTAGGGTTGCGTATAACTTCAACCCTAGGGCCAACATGCATCACAACAGATAAGCACAAAACCAAACAACCATCAACATCCGAATCAAAATTTCAAAACGACAAAACTTCAGATTGAGAGAGTGCTGGTGGCTCGCTATGGCGAAAAAGAAAGAAGAAAGATCGAAGAAGGAACTACTAAAGCTTCACCCCGCAACGCGAACGGCGATAGTCCTCGCCTTGTTCTTCTGTTCTTCAGATTTTCCCGCTTAGCCGATACCCTAGGAAGGTCCTACCGGCGAGAGTACATCTCCGACCCTCCGTTAGCCGCCGCCCCGCCTCCTCTAGGTTGGTGATGGTAGGGAAGGCTTTGGGCCTTGCTGTCGTGACTGTAAGTCTGTAACGAGTGAGAGAGAGGGGGGGTTAGGGCTAGCCCAAATCAAGAAATGGGCTGTTTTAAGATCCAGACCCGCAAAGTCTGAACCAACCAGCAGACTACCCAATTGACCGGACCCTTAAGCCTCTGAATTTTGGAATTACAGGGAAGTCTCTAAATTTGTGAAATAATAATAAGCCTCTGAATTTTGGAAATGACAAAAAAAAGAACCTTAGGCTTTGGGTACCTTTAGGCCAGATTTTTATAAAATTAGAACTGTATTGATTGATACAAGATTATTATTATTATTATTATTATTATTTGATGGATCCGGAAAGATGAAGACAGACGAAGCGACAGCAAGGAAGCATAAAAGACCCCTCGGCTGGGGCCAAGAGGAAACCACCAACGTAGCCGAGTGGCCTCGGTCACTCGGTTTGGGCGAGTGGCCATAAGGCCACTCGATGTTACCAAGTGGCCACGGCCACTCAGCATGGCCGAGTGGCCTAGCCCTCGGCCTGACCGAGTGGCCAAGGCCACTCGTCACACCCGAGTGGCCAAGGTCACTCCGCCATCCGCCACTCAACCTGACCGAGTGGCCAGGGCCACTCGGTCAGCTTGCGAGAAAAGACCCCACCCGAGTGGGGGCCACCCGAGATCGCCAGAAGACTCTTCATGATTCAGCCCATGGGCCCCGAGAATTCCGAAACGGGCCCCGAGATTCCCGCTGAAAATATCGCGAGAACTCTCTCTCTCCTCCACTATAAATACAAGACTTGATTTTCAACTCAAGGTACGCTATTTTGAGCAATTGAAGTACAATTTTGCATTTTCTCTCGAGATCTAATTTAAGTATCGGAGGGTTTGAGCGGGGACCCCCACCCGCGCCCTAACGGTGCTCTCGTTTTGTAGGCCACTCGGTCACCAGGTCACTCGGTCATAGGGCCACTCGGTCATCAGGCCACTCGATCATCAGGCCACTCGGTCACCATCAAGGCCACTTGGTCACCTTCAGGGCCACTCGGTCACCAGGCCACTCGTTCGTCACAAGATCACTCGTCACTCCGAGACCTCTCGTCACCTTGAGGTCTCCCGTCACTCCGTGACTTCCGGTCGCTTCGAGGCCTCTCGTCACCTTGGGGTCTCCCATCGCTCCGAGGCCTCTCGTCACCTTAAGGCCACCCGATCGCTCCGAGACCTCTCGTCACCTTGAGGCCACCAGATCATTTTGAGGCCGCCAGATCATCAACCCACAAGATTATCAGCTCATCAGACCATCAGCTCTGTTGGTTTGTCAGACCTGAGACTCCATCAGATCCAATCCCTCGTCCAGATTTTTCATCAGTGAAGGCACGACTCCCGAGATACTTGCGTATGTCCGCAATAAAAAATAGATTGTTGTATTTTGGCAACAACAATTGGCGCCGTCTGTGGGAAACGCAAGACAAAAAGTCAACTTAAGAATGGCAAACACTCGTGGACACCGACGAACTCTCTCTCAAGGCGTAGAAACGCGCCCACCACCACGAAACACTCAACAACAGGGAGCACCTCCTCCCCCACATAATGCTCAACCTGAGGAAGACGATCGCTCCATCCCGCAGGTGGGGAATCAAACAGTCCCATCGCCACCACTTATCAGCTCAAGGCTACCTCCTACTGATCAAGCTGGGGCTTCACGACAGCCATCACATACGGTACCGTGGGAAGAATACGAAGCATTGAGACAACAACACGTTGAAGGTATGCAAGCACTTCGAGACATGGCTGGAATCCTCCAAGGTATGATGCCTATAGGGACGTTACCTGATACTCTGAAAAAGTTTATGCCATCCCCCGAACCTCAACCCGAGGCAGGGGCCGATTCCTACCAAGAAGCTACTCCTGATTCTCATTCTCGATCTACGCCTAGACGAGAGGGTAGGCCTAGGTCATCACCTCAAAGGAAGAACCCTCATTCCGTACCACGAAGAAATGAAGACCCCAAAAGGGAAAACAGGACCAGAAGTCCTCAAAGACGAAAGTATCATGAAACAGTGGGCAGTACCCCAACAAGATATGACAATCAGACAACAGCTACTATGAGGGATGACATGAAACGAGTAGTAGAAGAAGTGCTTGAGCGGAAAAAGTTAATCCCTGCAACAGAAGAGCACCAACAAAGAAAAAGTCCTTTTACGACAGATATATTGGAGAGACCACTGTCTCAAAAATTCAAAATGCCACAAATTACCCTCTACTCCGGAAAAGATGACCCATATGATCATGTTCAGAACTATGAGTCCCTAATGATGTTGCACGGATGGGATGACGACATAATGTGTCGAGCATTTTCCTTAACATTGTCAGGACATGCTCGAACATGGTTTAACAGCCTTCCGGAATCCTCTATTTCCTCATTTGGACATCTTAGGACAGAGTTCACCAAAGCTTTTGTGATTAACAGTCGAAGGAAAAATGTTGCCACCTATTTGCTCAGTATACGACAAGGGAATAAAGAATCCTTACGACAATTTGTGGATAGATTCCGCAATGCTACCCTTGAAATCCCCGACTTGCCGGCCCAAGTAGCAGTGTCTGCTATGCTCCAAGGGACACGCCTCGCCTCTCTACAAGAGTCACTTTCTTTAGACCCCCCAACGTCCCTAGCCGATCTATTTGTCAGAGCGAACAGGTATATCCTCCACACTGAAATTATGAGGAATGTGGCAGGGAACGAGGACAAAGAAAAGAAGAGAAAGGAGCGAGAAGGGGAAGATGAGTCTATCCGACGACAAGAAAGAGTTAGACGTCCAGATGCACCTAAACCTCTCTTTAATCATTATACTCGGCTTCTACAGCCCCGATCAACTATATTAGCTGCAGTTGAGGGAGAAGGACTCCTTAAACTACCTCGCAGAGTTGACCGACCTATGGGGAAAAATCAAGGAGAGTATTGCAGATATCACCGAACTCGGGGGCATGCCACTGATCATTGCCGAGAGCTAAAGAACCAGATTGAGATACTTATCCGTGAAGGGCACTTACAAAGGTATGTGAGAAAGGAAGAAGAAGAAGAAGAAAACAGGGAACCCCGACAAAGGGAAGATAGGCATGAAGGGCATGAAAGGCCAAACCCAAGGCAACAAGAAAGAGGAAGAGATCATCGACAAGCTACTCGTCTAGACAATGAGCCGACTCAACAGGCCATTCACGTTATTTCAGGGGGGGAAACCCTAGGAGGGGACACATCAGCCTCCCGAAAGGCATATGCACGTCAAGCCTACCAAGTTAACTCAGTAATGGAAGTAAGAGACGATGAAGAGCCTATCACCTTTGCCCCAACTGATCGAGGCGATATAATACTCCCACATGATGATCCCATGGTTATCTCAACAGTCGTGGCCAAGCATCCCATCAGCAGAATTTTAGTGGATAGTGGCAGTTCTGTCAATCTGATTTATTGGAACTGCTTTGAACAAATGCATTTATCCCACGATCGATTGAAGAAAGTATCCTCACCTCTGTATAGCTTTACTGGAGAAGCGGTACCAGTTGCGAGATCTATTCAACTACCTATCACGTTAGGCGAAGACCCCCAACTTGTAACGCGACAAGCGAATTTTATGGTGGTTAAAACTTCCTCAGCGGCATACAATATGATTTTGGGACGCCCATTACTCAATGATTTAAGGGCCGTGGTATCCTCTTGCTATCTATTGATGAAATTTCCTACACCCGCTGCGGTCGGACAAGTTAGAGGAGATCAAAAGAAGGCACGAACTTGCTATGTGTCGTCTACAAAAGGGAAAAGAGCTGAAGAAACCTTATCCATAGCCGAGAAAGCGATACATAAATCCTTGGAGGAAGGAGCTGCACGTAAACCTCAACCTGTTGAAGAATTAGAAGTAATACACTTGAGTGAATCAGATTCTGAGAAAGTGGCATATGTGGGATCCCAGCTTCCGGAGCATGTGAAAGAAGAAATAGCCAGATGCCTGCGAGAAAATTCAGACGTGTTCGCTTGGAAGCCGAAAGATATGCCAGGGATTAGTCCCGAAGTAATATGCCATCATTTGAATGTGGATCCCCACTTCAAACCAGTCCGACAAAAGAATCGAAACATTGCCCCAGATAGGCTACATGTGCTAGAAGATGAGGTTGACAAACTACTAAAGGCAGGTTTCATACGAGAAGTATTGTATCCAGAATGGTTGGCCAATGTTGTTATGGTCCCGAAACCTAATGGAAAATGGCGTGTTTGTGTGGATTTCACCAATCTCAATAAGGCGTGCCCCAAAGACTCCTACCCGCTACCACGGATCGACCGCCTCGTGGACGAAACATCTGGATACCAGTTTTTAAGCTTTTTGGATGCATTCTCAAGGTACCATCAAATAAAAATATACCCTCCAGACCAGGAAAAGACGTCATTCATCACTGAAAAAGGGACATACTGCTACCAAGTCATGCCCATTGGACTTAAGAACGCCGGAGCCACTTATCAGCGCATGGTGAATAAGGTCTTTAAAAAACTGTTGGGCAACACGATGGAAACCTATGTGGATGACATGATAGTAAAAAGTCGAGAGAATGAATCCCATGTAGAAAAGCTAACACGGGTGCTTGGGGTCTTCAGGCAATACAACATGCGGTTAAATCCCGCGAAGTGTGCATTTAGAGTACAGTCAGGAAAATTCTTGGGATACATGATCACACAAAGAGGAATCGAGGCTAACCCTGAGAAAATTCAAGCAATATTGGATATGGAACCACCCACGTCAACTAAAGAAGTTCAGCGATTGATAGGGCGAATGGCAGCCCTGGGACATTTTCTCTCCAAGTCAGCCGAAAGAGAGCTGCCCTTCTTACGAACATTAAGAGCAGGTAAAAAGTTTGAGTGGACAGAACAGTGTCAAAAATCATTTGAAACATTAAAAGAATATTTGAAAGGAGTTCCCCTATTAACACGACTAGAGACTGGGGAGACGTTATACTTGTACTTGGGGATCAGTGATGAAGCCATAAGTGCAGTATTAATCAGGAAAGAGGGACAGGTGGATCGACCAATATATTATGTCAGCAAGGTATTACAAGGCCCCGAGACACGTTATCCCGTGGCGGAGAAAATGGCATTGGCCCTACTAAATGCATCCAGGAAGTTGAGGTCATACTTCCAGCCCATTCGATTATCGTACTTACAGATCAACCTTTACGGAGTATTTTACAAAAACTCGAATGTTCGGGTCGCCTCACCAAATAGTCCATTGAATTAAGCGAATATGATATCCAATATCAACCACGACAAGCTATAAAAGGACAAGCGCTGGCTGACTTTATTGTAGAATGCACTCACTCCAACAAAGTAGGAGAAAACAAGCAAGCAGTATGGTTGTTGTTTGTCGATGGAGCATCTGGTTCACAAGGAAGCGGGGCAGGAATAGTACTAGTATCCCCTGAAGGAGAAACGTTGGAATATTCACTACGATTTGCTTTCTTAAGTACCAACAATGTGGCCGAATATGAAGCCTTAATTGCCGGAATGAGGATAGAAAAGAAATTGGAGGTAACACGATTAGTTGCCCATAGTGATTCTCAGTTAATTGTGCTGTAATTTCAGGGACAATTCGAAACCAGGGAACAAATAATGGCTCAGTACTTGCGTAAAGTGAAAGACCTGGCTCAAACATTCCAGAGCTTCGAATTAACACAAATAAACAGATCTCTTAATGGGCACGCTGATGCTTTATCCAAATTAGCATCCACCAGAGAAATAACAGGAAGAGCAGTATTTGTGGAAAAGCTACACCATCCAAGCATTGAAGAAAAAGAAGTGTCATGCATTGAGACAAAGATAGACTGGAGATCGCCTTTCTATCGTTATCTCACTAATAATGAATTACCAGACGATCCACAAGAAAAGAGAAGGCTTAAGATGCGGGCTTCAAGATTCACTATCATAGATGGAATATTATATAAGCGAGCCTACACTACACCTCTTCTCAAGTGCTTAGGCCCTCAAGAGACCGAATATATCCTAACAGAAGCTCACAGTTGTAACACCCGAGAAAATTTTTGAAGATAAAATGATATTTGATGAAGGGCAAAATTGGAATTTTGAGAAAAATGAGACTTTAGGGCACACTAACCTAGTTTTGGACGACCAAATTAGCCAACGGGAGTACCTCGGACCCGAGATTGCCCGAGAAAATGGTATAGTATCGACAAGCAATTAAAATTATGATTTTTAGTGATGAAAGGAAGAAGATCGGGAACAGTTTTCGGTACAGCAAAATACAGCTGCCCGTTTAGGTCGTATTACCGAATTGCTGTAAACGAAGTCCAAAAAGTCAATGGAGAGTGTCAAGGAATAGTATTCGATGTGTAGAACAACCCTTAAGTGGTTTCGGGTTGAATCGGGTGGATTTGAGGTCAAATAAATTAGTCGGGCCAAAGTGTAATTTTCTAAAAATGCCCAAGGGAGGTCTAAACAGCAAATTTTCGAATGTTTCAAGGGTGAAATGAGAATTATTAACCTTAAGGGTCTTAGTGAAAGTGTTAGAAAGATCAGGGACTTGAGAGAAGGGGCCAAAATGCAAAAAGAAAACTTATAGGGGCCTAACTGCAATTTCAGAAAAATCGCACGTTGATGGCAGATTTGGCCGCGATTGTGGCCAGAAAATCCGGCCACCTGGACGACCTAGGGTCGTCAGGGCATGGTCTAGGGCGTCCTTGGAGGCGTGGGGAAGAAGTATAGCCGGAGAACGAGCCACGTGGGGGCCGATTTTGGCTATAAATAGCCAAGGGTTTCGGCCGAGAGGAAGGCACCAAATCGAGCTTGTTCTCGAATGATTTTTGGAGAGATAATAGAGGGCTTTTGGTCTCCAGGAGGTGAGGATCGTTTTGGGAGTAGTTTGAAGAGTTTTGGTGGAGGTTTGAGGGAGATCCAAGCTCGGCCGAGGGTTTGAGGCGGTCCGCCTACCGCCGCCTGTAAACGGCCGTTTGGACCACTTTCTGGTGGCCTTTCGGCCTGATTTTGGTGGGGTTAGGATCGATTCTTAAAGGGCTATCGGGGGGTACCGGTTTCACGACCATCGGAGCAGTCGCCGGCGACCGGCCTAAGGTTGAAGACGACTGGCGCGTGACTGGCACGCGCCAGCCCAAGCCAAGCAGCCCACGCGCCGCGCGTGAGGGCGCGTGACGATCCAGGTATTTTTGAAATTTTTTTTATTATGTTTAGAAAATTATTTTATGAATTTTGATGCAATAAAATTTGGAAAAATGTTTGAGGAAATGGTTATTTTGTAATTTTCAAAGTGAATAAGGCTTAGGAAAAATAGGAAAATGAATTAGAAAATTCTTAGAAATTTTTGGGAGATAGGAATTTATTAATTATGAATTATTATGAAGAGAAATCAAGGAAAAATGTTGAGTAGGCATTTATTAGAATTTTTGAGGAGAAATATATAGAAAATAGGAAGAAATTATGGAAAATAGATATTGATGTAATTTTGAATAAATGTGATGACTAAGGTATCGGTGAGACTCGAGGTCGAAGTACAAGAGCGTCACGTGCGAAAAATGAGGCCAGGCACGCAGATTGAGGCAGGCACGCAAATCGAGGCTGACTGCGCCTGACGATCGGAAAGTCGTCTAAAGGTGAGTAGTTCTTCTCTAAAAATTGATTACTGTGAGTTGTTCGGCCCGAAAGATTTCAAATAGCATATGAATGGTTTCACTGTGAGTGTTCTGTCCGGAAAACTATTTACTGTGAGAAGTTCTTCTCCAAACATTGGTTTCTGTGAATGATTCTACCCAAAAGATTTCAAATGACATGTAAATGGTTTCCAAGCTCGGTTTTGTGATGAAATGTCTAAATGATTGCTTACATGTGCATTAAATGATGATTTAAGTATTGATGATGCATGTTATGAGTTTAAGTGATACATGTTATGATTTTTCGACCATTGGCTGGTTTTGGTGGTATGTGGGTTGTTGACCTGTGACGTGGCCCAGAGTGGCAGTACTCGGGAATGCGTACCTAGGATTAATGTTTGGTGATTACTTGGGACGGGGCTGAGACGGACTTCACCCTACGGGACCCAAGTGGCGGGGCTGCGAGTGGACACCACCCCAGGATCCTTTGAGCGGTAGCATTAATGCCTAGGTGACGGCGATTCCATGGACAGTGCTGTTGTGACACTCTCGGGGCTAGGGTTATGTTTTGGACCGCTTTTGAGTGGGAGCGTAAAGCCTGACAATGACCGTGGGGTGGTTCCTGGGTTCATGTGTCGAGGTTGTCCCTCTTAAGCGGGATTGGGTTGCCAATGGGTCGATTTGGTTGTGTCGCTGTAACGCCCCGCTTTTCTGAGCGTTAAATAACTTAGGAATTTCGGGAATATTTTTTTTTTTTATAAACCATCTCCCGACAATCCTGTTTTACCTTCTCAACTCACTAAATAAGAATCAATAAGCTAAGACAGGTAATCATCATAAATGCGGAAGCTTAAAATCGAAACCTGATATGGTACATAATCAATTTCACTTTATAACTATATAAGAATTCGTACCATACATTAACATCATCTCCTCAATATTGAAATACATAAATACATGGAGATTCCATAATGTTCTAACAAGACTAATCATCAATAAAGCATCAGCCAAAACATATCCGAGTCAGCTTACTGAATCCATCAGCTACGCCATCACGTGCCGTCTCATCTCAACCTGATCCTTGCCTAAGCTGCAAGTCTAAACTGGAACGTTGAATGTTCCAGGGGCATAACCCATTAGAAGATGAATCTTCTAGTAAGGGTTTAAAAACATGATACATGAATACATGATGCAATAACATAAACAATCATGTGCCCTAGTGTAACTTCCCTAGCCTACCAGCCTGGCACGGAATCCTAGGCAGAATCCCGAACCTTTGCAGGATAATCCTAACGTTGTTCCATCATTGCCCTTGGGAATTACGGCTACACTCTTAGGGCGACATCCCCATCCCATGCATGAGTATCAATATGCCAATAATATCGTGCTATGCAAGAATAATGTATTTTCATGTAATATGAAATGATCATAACTTCAATAAATATCATGCATAATGAAGCAAAGGTTTCATATATAGGTTCTTGGGATAAAACCACTTACCTTTAGACGTAAACTCAATTTTTCTCGAAAAACGCGTATAACCTCGTTTTGCGTGCCAACCTTGAAAATAACATAAACCATCAAGATCCATGGCCAAATCACTTCCTGGCCAATCATTTCCAAGTAAAATCAATAATCTAATTTTTTCATACTTTTTCCTTATTTTCTCTATTTTTTCTCTATTTTTCATAGTCATAATTCCTTCCAAAATTCAAAATAAATACCTAATCAGGTAATTTATTTAATTTTTCTTCATAAAAATTCCTAAAATAACATTTCTAATCTCTATGAGTTTTCTGAGAATTTTCCAAAATCTCTTCCTATTTTTCTCTAATTAATTTTCCTTTAAAAAAATTCAAAATAATTATTTCATCATAACATTTCTCAAATAAAATTTTATAAAACTGAACTATTCCTTTTTCTTGTATTTCTGGATATTTTTCCATAATTTTCTCTCTTTTATTTCTATTTTTACTCTATTTTTCTTTATTTCAGCATTTAAATAATATTAAAAATTATCTCCGGTCATCTTCTCCGGCGCCGGCACACCGGAAAATTAAACTGACTATACCAGAAGATAGCTTACCTTGAGTTGATCATTCTGTCCAAATTTGAGCTTGAAAGAACACTTGGAAGACCTCCCTCCGAGCAAAATTCAGTTCGGTTCCGGCGAGATCCGATTTTTCCGACGAAACTCCGATCACCCCTCAAATGAACTCCAAAATTTCTCAAACTTTCCAGAAATGATCCTCAGCTCATGGGCAACAAAAGCCCTATGGTTTGGTGCCTCAATTTGTTCAAAAGTGAGGTCGATTTGAAACTCAAATCTTGCAAAACTCTAAACCACCATATCCTCTATTTATAGGCGATTTTGGCCCCATAAATGACGGATCTCGCTTCAATCAAGGCCTCTGATGTCCCCTATTGCCCTTAACAAGTCCAAAATCCACCGAAAGAGCTCCATTTTTGCGATCTAAATGGCCAAACTTTCGGCCACTTTTTCTTCAATTTCTGGCCATTCCATTGCTTGTTGTCGGTCAAGCCCTTTACAAAAGATGCTCCTTGAGCAACCCTCGTGCCATCCCTGTGGCCAATTTCGGTGATTTGATGGGTTGGTCGGCCATGGTTGCTTGGAGATTTTCTTAAAATTGCACTTTGGCCCCTCAAACTTTGGTTTTCTCACTTTGGCCCATTTCACCAAGTTCCTTGACTTTTGATAATTTCTCTCAAGACCCTAAAGTCCTAAAACATCAATTTGACCCCTGAGGATTCTGAAAAAATATCGTTTCGGCCTCTCTTGAGTAATTTCAAAAAACTGTATTTAGGCCCGAATCTCCGTTTTGGCCCTAAACCTCTTCGTTTCTTCCTGAAACCACTGAAGGGTTGTTCCTTATGAAAAATTGAAGCCCCCTCAAGTTTCTGTTGACTTCTCGGAAGTCATCTATGACGATTCGGTATTGCAGCCTAATTAGTAGCTGTATTTTAGCTGTACCGAAAATTGTTCCCGATCCAATTTATTTCGATGCTATAAATCATATCTTGGGGTGCTCGTTAATGCTACATCATTTTCCTTTGTCATTTCGGCTCCAGGGTACTCCCAGCAGTCGATTTAGTCAATTTTTCGGACTATTCAGATACCAATTTTCTCTGAAACCCCATTTCCCAAATTTCTCGGGTATTACATTCACCCCTCCTTAAAAGAAATTTCGTCCTCGAAATTTTCATCAGACCGTTAAGGTAACTAAGACATCACATAGCTCATTGTCTAAATATCTCAAATCAAACATCTATTTGATCCTTGACAAAACACCTCGATTTGCGTTCCTTACACGCCTAATGCTTATAAGCATACCATGTCATTCACATAATTTCCTGTTGTGGCTCATTTCAGACGACCACACACCTTCCAATCATTTTAGGCACGCACATTTTATCCCGAAACTTTTGAGATTGCATTCTCGTATTTCAAAAATCATAAACCTTGGCTAACCACAATCATTAATTATAGACAATAACACTTATTAATCACACATGCTTTTCGTATCTCGTTTACCAAATCCAGCTAAACAACCAGACTAGCCATAAAGATAGAAGATCCCTTCGGCACTACCATCATAGTTAGCAGGCCAACAAGCCTCCAACTTCATCTGCCACTCACGACTATCCACCAGGTCCTGCGTCGGCACCTGACGGCCACGCCCTGGGTGATACGAAGTAGTGCAGTCGTAGTCCTTAAGGAACTCCATCCACTGTCGCTACCTTTCATTTAGCTCTTTTTGTGAGAACCCGTACCTCAGGCTCCTCGTGGTTTGTGAGCACATCAATTGTCCTATCATTTTGGTAGTGTTTCCATAACCTTAAGAGTACATGTCCTAGCTGTCAGCTCTAAGTCATACATCGGGTAGTTCTCTTGGTACCTTGGCGTGATCCACACGCCATCATTCGATCATATTGCACTTGCAATTCGATCATTTGAGCTATCATAAACCCTTACTGCCCCCGGCAGGTTATTCTTATTAAACTCTTCTCATGAGTCCTATTGTGGACATAATTATTCCAGAGTGTTCTATCACTGTCTTTTTGACAACAGTTTGCCGAAATTTCTTATTTCAAAACATCATAGCATTCTATTTCGAAACATGATTCCCAAAATTTCCATTTTGAATCCTACGTTGTTCCATGATTCTAAACATAGGGTCGGGATTATAAATACCCGAAAAGCCTCGAATTCAACTTCCGTGCATCCGGATCATTTTTTTCTTTTTACTAGAATCTCCGGAATAATAAAACACGTTTTTCCCATAAAGAAATTTATTTTTCTTCTCTTTTTTTTTTCTTTTTTTTCTTTTTCTTTTCTTTTCTTTTCTTCTTTTTCTTCTTTTCCTCTTTCTTTTTCATTCTTCCTCCTTCCTCTGCAACTCACTGACTCTGCGCGCGAACAACCACCGACCGCGCACAGCCCAGCCGCCCTCGGCCTTCGCCGCGTCTGCCTCTAGCCGATGTAATCGGCCCTGCGCTCGCACCACCGGCCGACACCCCGTCAGCCTCGATCTCCGGTGCACAGCATCCCCAGCTGCTGCAATCGCAGCTCCTCCTCGCCATCATCGCCGGCCCAATCGGCCCTCGCATCGGCCAGATCCGGTACGCCACCGCCGCTGCCAGCCTTCTCGTGCAACCACCAGCCATCGCCCGGCCTCTCTCGGCTGCCTCGGCGCCATCGCCGTCCTTGCTGCTGTCGTTGTTGCCAGATCCGGGTCAATCCGACCCGACCCGACCCGTCTCGATCCGGCCCGGCCCGACCCGACCCGTCTTAATCCACTTCAGGTTTGACCCATCCCTGTTTCAACCCATTAGATCTGACCCATATATGTTTCAACCCATATCTGATTTATTTAGATTTAGCCAGATCCAGATCTATCATGCGAGCCCAGTCTCGATGTGGGGCCTGCCTAGTCTTACGTAGAGGATGCAGTCCAGAATGCATCTTTGCCCCTTACTTCCGTCGTGAGGATGGTACTACTCGTTTTGCCGCCATCCGTGATGTTTTTGGCGTCAGAAATTTCATCAACTTCCTAGTTTCGCTTCTGGTAAACGACCGATTTTGGGCTGCCGATACATTCTTTATTGAAGCTCAGGCTCGGCTTCAGGATCCTGTCTATGGATGTGTATCTCAGATTCTTACACTTCAGCAGCAGGTTAGTGATTTACAAGCTTATCGAGCTTATTTGCAAGATTCACTGTTCGCATATTATGCCTCACATCCCCAACCTGCTTCTCAACCTGATCAATACCCAAGTTGGAATTTCGATCTTCCTATCATCCCTGAGGACGTCCCTCCTCCCAGTTTCTCAGAGGCTACTCTTCCACCTTACCCTGGTGAAGCCAGCAGTAGCCAGATGCCACCCCCAGATGACATTGATGAGCTGGGACCTGTCGTGTTTGGCCACTGTCGTCGTTACTGAGCATTAGCATCATCATCAGTTTCATGGTTTCTTTTTCCTTTGAGTAATTGTACGGCTTGATTTCCTGTAATCGTTTGAACTATGGAATGAATATTATGCTTTGGTACTTTAACGTTTCATTCTCTTGTCTTAGCCTCGATTGCATTTTGATCATAAAATACCTCAGGCTCTTGCAGCTATTTAATAATTCATCAATTTGAGATAAAATATCAACTCTTAATTATCACCTGATAATTTACGTCCTTAATCAAGTCACACTTAATCAAGCATCCAATAGCCTCAAGCTATCATTGGCAATTTCATCATTAAAAAATAATACAATTAAATCTTCCGAGAATATATCTTGCTATTTCTCAATTCTTCTTACATCTTTTTATTAACCGCAAGTGCCCGTACCATATCTCGACAGGCTCTTTATTTCCATAACTTGCTGATATCACTCAGCAATACATCTCCCGATTTGCCCATCAAGGCTATCTAGACTAACTATCTAGCCATACGAGAGTTCCAATCTCAAAAATTGAAAATTCTCGGATCCTCAATCAATTTGGGTCTGCAGCTTCTCCTACTGCAACCTATCATCCTGGCACATCTGTCATCATCTTGATTCTCTTAATCACGTCCAAGATTTACACAATCTTCAAGACGACAATCCATAGCCATGCTACCAGCTAGAGCAGGTAGGTACTTACATTACTCATGGTACTCCCATCCTTGCTGGATTTCTTTCTGAAGCTCTAAAGTTCCATCACGAATCCCTAGATCCTCAATCAGAAATTCCTCAAGAATCTCAAACCGATTTATCCTTGAAAATCCTGAATCATATCGCAATATCCGGTTCTAGTTATCTCTCATGGATTCAATTTCCTTGCAATTATGGCTCCCAATCCACTATTCATCATGGTGCTTTCAAGTTCATCTTGTCGGGTTGACCACCGACAATTTTACCTGATTTCACAGATCCATTTAGCACACTGAATCGTAGTTATAACCTCTGTTGACTAGGTCTTTTCATCATTCTTTTAGGGTCGATACGACCTATCAATTAACTATTTCCTTTTCGATACTCAAACTCTACTTTAAACCGAGATTGCCTTCTCACAACTCGCCATTATGGTTTTTGGACTATCCATGCTCCACTACCTGAAATCTTATCAAGAATCCACCGATTCTCGCATTTCGTTCTTCATATCCAGCTGACTATCGGCACACGACCATTAAATTAGTTCTTCTTAGGCACTACACTTACTGCCAGCCAGTATACAAGCTGTCATCATCACCCCTATCATATAGTAGGCTTACTCCTACATCATACGTCAACCCTCAAATGGGTACACCCTGGGTGAAAATTGCACGGTCTCATCGTAGTCCTTCAAGAACTATCATTCATTGTCACTGCCACGAGTCTAACTTTTTTTTTTTGTAAAAACATTCATTCTAGGCCCTAATCACAGTCGATGATTTCCTTACCTCATAAGTAACACTTAAACAGCTCACGAGTATTCATCTGTCATATTCATACGTCGAGTATATTTTCCTTGCAACCTAATTCTTTCTTTGAGACAATTACAACACAACCATCTCATGATCTTACTTGGTATTTGCCGAACTAGACACTGAGGTTAAATTTTTCCCTCGAGCCTCATTATCAATTCATGAAATGACCATAACCTAGATACAATTTAAAAAGGACACATAGTTCGCATTCAAGATATTACATGCTTTTTATTCCTCAGATTGTGTCTCCTTAGTACGATCCATCTTACCTTAGGTCGATTCCCTAGGCTCCCAGCCTTGATCGACAAACTAGTGGTATGCCTTGTATCCTAATTCATTGGAATTTGAACTCCACACAAGGTACAGACCCTACTGGTTTGTCCCAGATCTTCAGCATCTGATCGTCACCCAGACAGTCTGCTATAATGCTTTGGTCGACGGGTCTCCCGTACCTTACCATAAGCCATCTATCAGCCCTCTGCTCGTGGGTCCCTAAATCCAGATCTGTCACTGCGAACACCGAACCAGTAGTATCGTTACGCTGTTAGGGTTTCTTTATCTCGTCTCTCCGAGTCTCATCGGTTGCACCACTGTCTCCTCATCAATGGACACAACTCTCACGCCATTACTTGGCCATCTTCAGCCTCTTGTTTGATCCAATCCATTGGATCCCCTTATCTTATTTCTGAGATACTAAATGACCCTCGAAAATCCTTATCATTTGATCCTTAACTCGACAGCTAAGCCATGACACATTGAACTAATCATCACTAATCCAATCATCCTTCAATAACCCTAGTTATCCTATCTTTCATTGTAAAGATTTCGACAATTGACCTCAAATCATCAGTCCCTAAATCTCTCGGATCCATAATCACGGTTATTGAGTCAACCTTACACTAGAATCATTTCATCGAATCCTTATTCCAATAACTAGATCATTTTTTCAGTACTAGCTTCTATTAGGCATTCTACTATTCACCGGGAATAGTAGTCGTCTACTGAAATAGTGTCTGTCGTGAAGAGTACACCAGGTAAGTTCCCAGGAAAGAGAGGTGGGTCACAATGGACACACTTAAGTACCAAATCTTTCCTTAGCCAGAACTTGCCTAGACATGCACTTCCACTACAACACACTTATCCAGTAACCGTCAACACCCAAATCCTACGGTGGCTTTGCTTATCTAGCCACATGCGACCTTTTTCTTATATTCGCTCATACTAGAGTCACTCAAGGCTCAGACATTTCCTATGTTTTTAGCAATTATGCTCTGATACCAACTGTAACGCCCCGCTTTTCTGAGCGTTAAATAACTTAGGAATTTCGGGAATATTTTTTTTTTTATAAACCATCTCCCGACAATCCTGTTTTACCTTCTCAACTCACTAAATAAGAATCAATAAGCTAAGACAGGTAATCATCATAAATGCGGAAGCTTAAAATCGAAACCTGATATGGTACATAATCAATTTCACTTTATAACTATATAAGAATTCGTACCATACATTAACATCATCTCCTCAATATTGAAATACATAAATACATGGAGATTCCATAATGTTCTAACAAGACTAATAATCAATAAAGCATCAGCCAAAACATATCCGAGTCAGCTTACTGAATCCATCAGCTACGCCATCACGTGCCGTCTCATCTCAACCTGATCCTTGCCTAAGCTGCAAGTCTAAACTGGAACGTTGAATGTTCCAGGGGCATAACCCATTAGAAGATGAATCTTCTAGTAAGGGTTTAAAAACATGATACATGAATACATGATGCAATAACATAAACAATCATGTGCCCTAGTGTAACTTCCCTAGCCTACCAGCCTGGCACGGAACCCTAGGCAGAATCCCGAACCTCTGCAGGATAATCCTAACGTTGTTCCATCATTGCCCTTGGGAATTACGGCTACACTCTTAGGGCGACATCCCCATCCCATGCATAAGTATCAATATGCCAATAATATCGTGCTATGCAAGAATAACGTATTTTCATGTAATATGAAATGATCATAACTTCAATAAATATCATGCATAATGAAGCAAAGGTTTCATATATAGGTTCTTGGGATAAAACCACTTACCTTTAGACGTAAACTCAATTTTTCTTGAAAAACGCGTATAACCTCGTTTTGCGTGCCAACCTTGAAAATAACATAAACCATCAAGATCCATGGCCAAATCACTTCCTGGCCAATCATTTCCAAGTAAAATCAATAATCTAATTTTTTCATACTTTTTCCTTATTTTCTCTATTTTTTCTCTATTTTTCATAGTCATAATTCCTTCCAAAATTCAAAATAAATACCTAATCAGGTAATTTATTTAATTTTTCTTCATAAAAATTCCTAAAATAACATTTCTAATCTCTATGAGTTTTCTGAGAATTTTCCAAAATCTCTTCCTATTTTTCTCTAATTAATTTTCCTTTAAAAAAATTCAAAATAATTATTTCATCATAACATTTCTCAAATAAAATTTTATAAAACTGAACTATTCCTTTTTCTTGTATTTCTGGATATTTTTCCATAATTTTCTCTCTTTTATTTCTATTTTTACTCTATTTTTCTTTATTTCAGCATTTAAATAATATTAAAAATTATCTCCGGTCATCTTCTCCGGCGCCGGCACACCGGAAAATTAAACTGACTATACCAGAAGATAGCTTACCTTGAGTTGATCATTCTGTCCAAATTTGAGCTTGAAAGAACACTTGGAAGACCTCCCTCCGAGCAAAATTCAGTTCGGTTCCGGCGAGATCCGATTTTTCCGACGAAACTCCGATCACCCCTCAAATGAACTCCAAAATTTCTCAAACTTTCCAGAAATGATCCTCAGCTCATGGGCAACAAAAGCCCTATGGTTTGGTGCCTCAATTTGTTCAAAAGTGAGGTCGATTTGAAATTCAAATCTTGCAAAACTCTAAACCACCATATCCTCTATTTATAGGCGATTTTGGCCCCATAAATGACGGATCTCGCTTCAATCAAGGCCTCTGATGTCCCCTATTGCCCTTAACAAGTCCAAAATCCACCGAAAGAGCTCCATTTTTGCGATCTAAATGGCCAAACTTTCGGCCACTTTTTCTTCAATTTCTGGCCATTCCATTGCTTGTTGTCGGTCAAGCCCTTTACAAAAGATGCTCCTTGAGCAACCCTCGTGCCATCCCTGTGGCCAATTTCGGTGATTTGATGGGTTGGTCGGCCATGGTTGCTTGGAGATTTTCTTAAAATTGCACTTTGGCCCCTCAAACTTTGGTTTTCTCACTTTGGCCCATTTCACCAAGTTCCTTGACTTTTGATAATTTCTCTCAAGACCCTAAAGTCCTAAAACATCAATTTGACCCCTGAGGATTCTGAAAAAATATCGTTTCGGCCTCTCTTGAGTAATTTCAAAAAACTGTATTTAGGCCCGAATCTCCGTTTTGGCCCTAAACCTCTTCGTTTCTTCCTGAAACCACTGAAGGGTTGTTCCTTATGAAAAATTGAAGCCCCCTCAAGTTTCTGTTGACTTCTCGGAAGTCATCTATGACGATTCGGTATTGCAGCCTAATTAGTAGCTGTATTTTAGCTGTACCGAAAATTGTTCCCGATCCAATTTATTTCGATGCTATAAATCATATCTTGGGGTGCTCGTTAATGCTACATCATTTTCCTTTGTCATTTCGGCTCCAGGGTACTCCCAGCAGTCGATTTAGTCAATTTTTCGGACTATTCAGATACCAATTTTCTCTGAAACCCCATTTCCCAAATTTCTCGGGTATTACATTCACCCCTCCTTAAAAGAAATTTCGTCCTCGAAATTTTCATCAGACCGTTAAGGTAACTAAGACATCACATAGCTCATTGTCTAAATATCTCAAATCAAACATCTATTTGATCCTTGACAAAACACCTCGATTTGCGTTCCTTACACGCCTAATGCTTATAAGCATACCATGTCATTCACATAATTTCCTGTTGTGGCTCATTTCAGACGACCACACACCTTCCAATCATTTTAGGCACGCACATTTTATCCCGAAACTTTTGAGATTGCATTCTCGTATTTCAAAAATCATAAACCTTGGCTAACCACAATCATTAATTATAGACAATAACACTTATTAATCACACATGCTTTTCGTATCTCGTTTACCAAATCCAGCTAAACAACCAGACTAGCCATAAAGATAGAAGATCCCTTCGGCACTACCATCATAGTTAGCAGGCCAACAAGCCTCCAACTTCATCTGCCACTCACGACTATCCACCAGGTCCTGCGTCGGCACCTGACGGCCACGCCCTGGGTGATACGAAGTAGTGCAGTCGTAGTCCTTAAGGAACTCCATCCACTGTCGCTACCTTTCATTTAGCTCTTTTTGTGAGAACCCGTACCTCAGGCTCCTCGTGGTTTGTGAGCACATCAATTGTCCTATCATTTTGGTAGTGTTTCCATAACCTTAAGAGTACATGTCCTAGCTGTCAGCTCTAAGTCATACATCGGGTAGTTCTCTTGGTACCTTGGCGTGATCCACACGCCATCATTCGATCATATTGCACTTGCAATTCGATCATTTGAGCTATCATAAACCCTTACTGCCCCCGGCAGGTTATTCTTATTAAACTCTTCTCATGAGTCCTATTGTGGACATAATTATTCCAGAGTGTTCTATCACTGTCTTTTTGACAACAGTTTGCCGAAATTTCTTATTTCAAAACATCATAGCATTCTATTTCGAAACATGATTCCCAAAATTTCCATTTTGAATCCTACGTTGTTCCATGATTCTAAACATAGGGTCGGGATTATAAATACCCGAAAAGCCTCGAATTCAACTTCCGTGCATCCGGATCATTTTTTTCTTTTTACTAGAATCTCCGGAATAATAAAACACGTTTTTCCCATAAAGAAATTTATTTTTCTTCTCTTTTTTTTTTCTTTTTTTTCTTTTTCTTTTCTTTTCTTTTCTTCTTTTTCTTCTTTTCCTCTTTCTTTTTCATTCTTCCTCCTTCCTCTGCAACTCACTGACTCTGCGCGCGAACAACCACCGACCGCGCACAGCCCAGCCGCCCTCGGCCTTCGCCGCGTCTGCCTCTAGCCGATGTAATCGGCCCTGCGCTCGCACCACCGGCCGACACCCCGTCAGCCTCGATCTCCGGTGCACAGCATCCCCAGCTGCTGCAATCGCAGCTCCTCCTCGCCATCATCGCCGGCCCAATCGGCCCTCGCATCGGCCAGATCCGGTACGCCACCGCCGCTGCCAGCCTTCTCGTGCAACCACCAGCCATCGCCCGGCCTCTCTCGGCTGCCTCGGCGCCATCGCCGTCCTTGCTGCTGTCGTTGTTGCCAGATCCGGGTCAATCCGACCCGACCCGACCCGTCTCGATCCGGCCCGGCCCGACCCGACCCGTCTTAATCCACTTCAGGTTTGACCCATCCTTGTTTCAACCCATTAGATCTGACCCATATATGTTTCAACCCATATCTGATTTATTTAGATTTAGCCAGATCCAGATCTATCATGCGAGCCCAGTCTCGATGTGGGGCCTGCCTAGTCTTACGTAGAGGATGCAGTCCAGAATGCATCTTTGCCCCTTACTTCCGTCGTGAGGATGGTACTACTCGTTTTGCCGCCATCCGTGATGTTTTTGGCGTCAGAAATTTCATCAACTTCCTAGTTCCGCTTCCGGTAAACGACCGATTTTGGGCTGCCGATACATTCTTTATTGAAGCTCAGGCTCGGCTTCAGGATCCTGTCTATGGATGTGTATCTCAGATTCTTACACTTCAGCAGCAGGTTAGTGATTTACAAGCTTATCGAGCTTATTTGCAAGATTCACTGTTCGCATATTATGCCTCACATCCCCAACCTGCTTCTCAACCTGATCAATACCCAAGTTGGAATTTCGATCTTCCTATCATCCCTGAGGACGTCCCTCCTCCCAGTTTCTCAGAGGCTACTCTTCCACCTTACCCTGGTGAAGCCAGCAGTAGCCAGATGCCACCCCCAGATGACATTGATGAGCTGGGACCTGTCGTGTTTGGCCACTGTCGTCGTTACTGAGCATTAGCATCATCATCAGTTTCATGGTTTCTTTTTCCTTTGAGTAATTGTACGGCTTGATTTCCTGTAATCGTTTGAACTATGGAATGAATATTATGCTTTGGTACTTTAACGTTTCATTCTCTTGTCTTAGCCTCGATTGCATTTTGATCATAAAATACCTCAGGCTCTTGCAGCTATTTAATAATTCATCAATTTGAGATAAAATATCAACTCTTAATTATCACCTGATAATTTACGTCCTTAATCAAGTCACACTTAATCAAGCATCCAATAGCCTCAAGCTATCATTGGCAATTTCATCATTAAAAAATAATTCAATTAAATCTTCCGAGAATATATCTTGCTATTTCTCAATTCTTCTTACATCTTTTTATTAACCGCAAGTGCCCGTACCATATCTCGACAGGCTCTTTATTTCCATAACTTGCTGATATCACTCAGCAATACATCTCCCGATTTGCCCATCAAGGCTATCTAGACTAACTATCTAGCCATACGAGAGTTCCAATCTCAAAAATTGAAAATTCTCGGATCCTCAATCAATTTGGGTCTGCAGCTTCTCCTACTGCAACCTATCATCCTGGCACATCTGTCATCATCTTGATTCTCTTAATCACGTCCAAGATTTACACAATCTTCAAGACGACAATCCATAGCCATGCTACCAGCTAGAGCAGGTAGGTACTTACATTACTCATGGTACTCCCATCCTTGCTGGATTTCTTTCTGAAGCTCTAAAGTTCCATCACGAATCCCTAGATCCTGTTTATGATGTTTAGAGATCATGTAATATATTTTCATGTGAAACATCGATTCAATTGTTGTAAAAGAATTTGTCCATTATATATTTGAGGTTACGATCTTGCTTCCGCTGATGTGATGGATGATACCTGTCTTAGTTCATTTATTGAATGTTGTTATACTAAGAAGGTACGATCGAGATTGTCGGGAAATAATGGCTATCGAGGAATTTATGTGATGTTTGATTTAATTTTTCTCGAAATCTCGAATTAACGCACGCTTGGGAAAAGTAGGGCGTTACAGTTGGTATCAGAGCGAACTAGCAAAAATCCCCGATTGGAGACTCAGGGGTACTAATGGAAATAGGGAATGATTAAGTCAGTAACGGTTAGTCTGATGTTAAGTTAGGCGATAGGAAGCATTGAGATGATTTGGTATTTATCGAGGATTCAAGTATTGTTTAAGTGTTGATGTTTTCTTTTCAGATGGAAAGGGCTCGAAGAATTTTGGATCTCAATGAGCAGGATGAGGGAAACGGCAGTAGCAGTCATCGTGGTCGCTCAGTGAGTCGCGCCACAAGCAGTCGCCATAGTCACTCTACGAGTTCTGCTACGAGCAATCCCCGTAGTCGCTCAACGAATCGTGCCGCGAGCAGTAGACGACAAGAAGAGCAATCAGGTCCTAGTGAGAGTAGGCTTGATCGAATAAAGCGAATCTTGGAAGGCGTACTGACACATGTAACGAGGAACGAGGCGCCAAGACGCACCCCCCATATGTTGGACCAATACCGCCGGCAAAGACCCCCGGTGTTCAGGGGCAAAGCAGGAGATGACCCCAGTGCAGCTGAGTACTGGATGGAGCAAACTGAGAAGCTACTCCAACATCTGCACTGCAGTGACGAAGAGAAGGTTAACTGCGCTACATTTATGCTTGAGGGAGAGGCTGCAAGATGGTGGCAATCAGCCCAACGAGCCCTACAAACGACACTCGGGCAGGCGGCACATGATCTAAGGCCGAGACGAGATCAGACGATAACTTGGGAAGCATTTAAAGAAGCTTTCAATGCTCGGTACTTTCCCCAAAGCTGGAAGGAGGAGAGAACTTGGGAATTCATGAACCTAAAGCAGACTGACGGGATGTCGGTAACTCAATACGATGTCAAGTTCACTCAACTGATCAGATATGTGCCTATGTACGAAACTGACGAGAGGCAGAAGGCACAAAAATTTGTGAGTGGACTAAAAGTGGATTTACAACAAGCCCTCAGTTCGTGTATCATCAACACTTACAACGAGGCGCTGGACAGGGCTTTGACCACTGAGATGAACCTACTGCGTGTAGGATTGATAAGGTCTGATGAAAAGAAGAAAGAATTGAAAGGCACGGAGCATAAAGGGAAAAATTTCAAAGAAAACAAGTCGTGTCCCCGATGCAACAAAGAACACCCAGGAAGAAATTGTTCTCAAGGGCATATCACATGTTTTTCGTGCGGTGAAAAAGGACACAAGGAAAAAGATTGCCCTAAGAAGAAAGATGTACCTCCAACTGGGAATCAAATGGGGATCGCGTGCTACTCGTGCAATCAACCTGGTCACTACGCCAATGAATGCCCGAAAAGACAGAAGGTAGAACAAACTGGGAAGATAACCATGACGCCAGGACCTCGTACCGGACGAGTCTTTTGCCTAACAAGAGAAAATGAAGAAGTCTACCCTGGCTTGGGAAGAGATGATGAAGAAACCACGACCAAGGACATGCCAAGTTAATTCAATGTTATCAATTTCTGTGCCATCTTGACAGATGAGTTAAAGATTCAATATTATCAATTTCTGTGTCATCATGGCATTAGTATTAGGATCGATTATAAGTCAATGAAATGTATTTTGAGGACACAGTTGGATATAATAATAAGTGTTATGAATCATTTTGAGATTTGCGTAACTGCCTGTTCAAAGCCACAACGGGATATCCTGGGAAATAAAAGATGTGTCTGGTAAGATCGGATCACATGGATATGTAAGTTAGGAATAATTATGAGTGATACTTAGACATTTCAATTGGGAGTCATTAGCAGATATCACGGACCAAATTTCGAGGACGAAATTTTTCTAAGGGGGGGAGGATGTAACACCCGAGAAAATTTTTGAAGATAAAATGATATTTGATGAAGGGCAAAATTGGAATTTTGAGAAAAATGAGACTTTAGGGCACACTAACCTAGTTTTGGACGACCAAATTAGCCAACGGGAGTACCTCGGACCCGAGATTGCCCGAGAAAATGGTATAGTATCGACAAGCAATTAAAATTATGATTTTTAGTGATGAAAGGAAGAAGATCGGGAACAGTTTTCGGTACAGCAAAATACAGCTGCCCGTTTAGGTCGTATTACCGAATTGCTGTAAACGAAGTCCAAAAAGTCAATGGAGAGTGTCAAGGAATAGTATTCGATGTGTAGAACAACCCTTAAGTGGTTTCGGGTTGAATCGGGTGGATTTGAGGTCAAATAAATCAGTCGGGCCAAAGTGTAATTTTCTAAAAATGCCCAAGGGAGGTCTAAACAGCAAATTTTCGAATGTTTCAAGGGTGAAATGAGAATTATTAACCTTAAGGGTCTTAGTGAAAGTGTTAGAAAGATCAGGGACTTGAGAGAAGGGGCCAAAATGCAAAAAGAAAACTTATAGGGGCCTAACTGCAATTTCAGAAAAATCGCACGTTGATGGCAGATTTGGCCGCGATTGTGGCCGGAAAATCCGGCCACCTGGACGACCTAGGGTCGTCAGGGCATGGTCTAGGGCGTCCTTGGAGGCGTGGGGAAGAAGTATAGCCGGAGAACGAGCCACGTGGGGGCCGATTTTGGCTATAAATAGCCAAGGGTTTCGGCCGAGAGGAAGGCACCAAATCGAGCTTGTTCTCGAATGATTTTTGGAGAGATAATAGAGGGCTTTTGGTCTCCAGGAGGTGAGGATCGTTTTGGGAGTAGTTTGAAGAGTTTTGGTGGAGGTTTGAGGGAGATCCAAGCTCGGCCGAGGGTTTGAGGCGGTCCGCCTACCGCCGCCTGTAAACGGCCGTTTGGACCACTTTCTGGTGGCCTTTCGGCCTGATTTTGGTGGGGTTAGGATCGATTCTTAAAGGGCTATCGGGGGGTACCGGTTTCACGACCATCGGAGTAGTCGCCGGCGACCGGCCTAAGGTTGAAGACGACTGGCGCGTGACTGGCACGCGCCAGCCCAAGCCAAGCAGCCCACACGCCGCGCGTGAGGGCGCGTGACGATCCAGGTATTTTTGAAATTTTTTTTATTATGTTTAGAAAATTATTTTATGAATTTTGATGCAATAAAATTTGGAAAAATGTTTGAGGAAATGGTTATTTTGTAATTTTCAAAGTGAATAAGGCTTAGGAAAAATAGAAAAATGAATTAGAAAATTCTTAGAAATTTTTGGGAGATAGGAATTTATTAATTATGAATTATTATGAAGAGAAATCAAAGAAAAATGTTGAGTAGGCATTTATTAGAATTTTTGAGGAGAAATATATAGAAAATAGGAAGAAATTATGGAAAATAGATATTGATGTAATTTTGAATAAATGTGATGACTAAGGTATCGGTGAGACTCGAGGTCGAAGTACAAGAGCGTCACGTGCGAAAAATGAGGCCAGGCACGCAGATTGAGGCAGGCACGCAAATCGAGGCTGACTGCGCCTGACGATCGGAAAGTCGTCTAAAGGTGAGTAGTTCTTCTCTAAAAATTGATTACTGTGAGTTGTTCGGCCCGAAAGATTTCAAATAGCATATGAATGGTTTCACTATGAGTGTTCTGTCCGGAAAACTATTTACTGTGAGAAGTTCTTCTCCAAACATTGGTTTCTGTGAATGATTCTACCCAAAAGATTTCAAATGACATGTAAATGGTTTCCAAGCTCGGTTTTGTGATGAAATGTCTAAATGATTGCTTACATGTGCATTAAACGATGATTTAAGTATTGATGATGCATGTTATGAGTTTAAGTGATACATGTTATGATTTTTCGACCATTGGCTGGTTTTGGTGGTATGTGGGTTGTTGACCTGTGACGTGGCCCAGAGTGGCAGTACTCGGGAATGCGTACCTAGGATTAATGTTTGGTGATTACTTGGGACGGGGCTGAGACGGACTTCACCCTACGGGACCCAAGTGGCGGGGCTGCGAGTGGACACCACCCCGGTTGATGGCTCAAGTGGCGGGGCTGCGAGTGGACACCACCCCAGGATCCTTTGAGCGGTAGCATTAATGCCTAGGTGACGGCGATTCCATGGACAGTGCTGTTGTGACACTCTCGGGGCTAGGGTTATGTTTTGGACCGCTTTTGAGTGGGAGCGTAAAGCCTGACAATGACCGTGGGGTGGTTCCTGGGTTCATGTGTCGAGGTTGTCCCTCTTAAGCGGGATTGGGTTGCCAATGGGTCGATTTGGTTGTGTCGCCTTTAGAGAGATTGCGTTTTCCCCGGTTAGGGTTAAATGCTGTGTGGGATTCTCTTTAGGCTGGTGCATGTTGAGATTTATCGATTTTGTGTACATGATTTCTGCATACATTCATGAAAACGTTTTTGAACTCTCACTTAGATGATTCAGCATCTAATTTGGACTATGTCCCTGGAATATTCAAACGTTCCAGGTGAAAGCAGTGGCGACAAAGGAAGAATGCCATCAGGATGTAGCAGTTACGTTTGGTTTTCGTAGGTCCTGTTTATGATGTTTAGAGATCATGTAATATATTTTCATGTGAAACATCGATTCAATTGTTGTAAAAGAATTTGTCCATTATATATTTGAGGTTACGATCTTGCTTCCGCTGATGTGATGGATGATACCTGTCTTAGTTCATTTATTGAATGTCGTTATACTAAGAAGGTACGATCGAGATTGTCGGGAAATAATGACTATCGAGGAATTTATGTGATGTTTGATTTAATTTTTCTCGAAATCTCGAATTAACGCACGCTTGGGAAAAGTGGGGCGTTACAACAGTGGAATATGTGGAGAACATCTGGGAGCAAGAGCCTTGGCGACCAAAATATTAAGAGCTGGTTTCTTTTGGCCCACACTAAGGTCAGACACGCTAAAGAAAGTTAAGTCATGTGACAAATGCCAGCGACATGCGCCAATCCAATCTGCTCCAATATCCCATCTACAGCCTGCATTCCAACCTATACCCTTCGCTCGGTGGGGCTTGGACATTTTGGGACCTTTCCCTCAAGCACCCGGACAAAGAAAATTTTTAATAGTAGCTACTGACTACTTCACCAAATGGATTGAAGCTGAACCGTTGGCCACCATTACAGCACGAAAAATAGAAGCGATGGTGTGGAAAGACATTGTTTGTCGATTCGGAATACCTAGAATCATCGTCACGGATCATGGGAAACAGTTCGATTGTGACTCCTTTAAAAAATTTTGCGACAATCTAGGGATTCAACTAAGATTCGCCTCGGTGGCGTACCCCCAAGCCAATGGACAGGTTGAGGTCAGTAACCGAACCATATTACATGGCTTAAAAACTCGACTTGAAGGAGCCAGAGGCACATGGGTAGATGAGCTACCCACCATTTTATGGGCTTATCGGACGACTAGTAGAGTAGCTACCGGAGAAACTCCATTCAACCTTGTATATGGGACAGAAGCCTTGATCCCCATAGAAATTTTAGCGAAGTCTCCAAGGTTAATGGCATATGAAGGGGAAGATGGTGCGAGGAATTCTGAAGCATTGCGAGAAAATTTGGATCTGATTGAAGAGCAGAGAGATAAAGCTGCCATGAAGATAGCCGCATATCAGAGAAGAATAGCCAGTTATTTCAATTCTCGGGTTAAGAATAGACCCATGACAGAAGGAGATTTAGTACTTCGGAGATCTTTCGTAACCAATGCGCTAAGGGAAGATGGAAAGCTACGAGCCAATTGGGAAGGACCGTATCGTATCCTAAAGCTGATCGAACCCAACACTTGCATCTTACAAACTCTTGAAGGAGACACCATGGGAAAAACATGGAATCTAAATTATCTGAAGTTGTATACAAATGATGTACCTGAGCAACTATCTGCAATAATATAAAGTCCTGAACAGGACCGTGGACGTAGGCACACTTTGCCGAACCACGTAAAAGATGCTTGTGTCTGTATGAATGCCATATTATCTTTGCAGAAACGCGATCGAGCCCGTTGTCCCGCCTATGGCCCGGCAACGAGGTAAAATTCGATCAAGCCCGTTGTCCCGCCTACGACCCGGCAACATGGTCAAACACGATCGAGCCCGTTGTCCCGCCTATGGCCCGGCAACGAGGTAAAATTCGATCAAGCCCGTTGTCCCGCCTACGGCCCGGCAACGTGGTCAAACACGATCGAGCCCGTTGTCCCGCCTATGGCCCGGCAACGAGGTAAAATTCGATCAAGCCCGTTGTCCCGCCTACGGCCCGGCAACGTGGTCAAACACGATCGAGCCCGTTGTCCCGCCTATGGCTCGGCAACGAGGTAAAATTCGATCAAGCCCGTTGTCCCGCCTACGGCCCGGCAACGTGGTCAAACACGATCGAGCCCGTTGTCCCGCCTATGGCCCGACAACGAGATAAAATTCGATCAAGCCCGTTGTCCCGCCTACGGCCCGGCAACGTGGTCAAACACGATCGAGCCCGTTGTCCCGCCTATGGCTCGGCAACGAGGTAAAATTCGATCAAGCCCGTTGTCCCGCCTACAGCCCGGCAACGTGGTTAAACACGATCGAGCCCGTTGTCCCGCCTATGGCCCGGCAACGAGGTAAAATTCGATCAAGCCCGTTGTCCCGCCTACGGCCCGGCAACGTGGTCAAACACGATTGAGCCCGTTGTCCCGCCTATGGCCCGGCAATGAGGTAAAATTCGATCAAGCCCGTTGTCCCGCCTACGGCCCGGCAACGTGGTCAAATACGATCGAGCCCGTTGTCCCGCCTATGGCTCGGCAACGAGGTAAAATTCGATCAAGCCCGTTGTCCCGCCTACGGTCCGGCAACGTGGTCAAACACGATCGAGCCCGTTGTCCCGCCTATGGCCCGGCAACGAGGTAAAATTCGATCAAGCCCGTTGTCCCGCCTACGGCCCGGCAACGTGGTCAAACACGATCGAGCCCGTTGTCCCGCCTATGGCTCGGCAACGAGGTAAAATTCGATCAAGCCCGTTGTCCCGCCTACGGCCCGACAACGTGGTTAAACACGATCGAGCCCGTTGTCCCGCCTATGGCCCGGCAACGAGGTAAAATTCGATCAAGCCCGTTGTCCCGCCTACGGCCCGGCAACGTGGTCAAACACAATCGAGCCTGTTGTCCCGCCTATAGCCCGGCAACGAAGTAAAATTCGATCAAGCCCGTTGTCCCGCCTACGGCCCGGCAACGTGGTCAAACACGATCGAGCCCGTTGTCCCGCCTATGGCCCGACAACGAGGTAAAATTCGATCAAGCCCGTTGTCCCGCCTACGGCCTGGCAACGTGGTCAAATACGATCGAGCCCGTTGTCCCGCCTATGGCCCGACAACGAGGTAAAATTCGATCAAGCCCGTTGTCCCGCCTACGGCCCGGCAACGTGGTCAAACACGATCGAGCCCGTTGTCCTGCCTATGGCCCGGCAACGAGGTAAAATTCGATCAAGCCCGTTGTCCCGCCTACGGCCCGACAACGTGGTCAAACACGATCGAGCCCGTTGTCCCGTCTATGGCCCGGCAACGAGGTAAAATTCAATCAAGCCCTTTGTCCCGCCTACGGCCCGGCAACGTGGTCAAACACGATCGAGCCCGTTGTCCCGCTTACAGCCCGACAACGAGGAGAAATACGCTCAAGATCGACATATTGTGCATAATTCAAAAACGAACAGGAGGTCTTGGCCTCATATCAGAGATGACAGCCAGGGATAACCAACGGTAGCAAAGAAAGAGTAAATCAAACAATAAAAGAACAAGGCACTCCGGATAGGACTAAGAAGAGAATATTTCATTGATAAAGCATAGTTCTATTACAAAAAAAAAAAAGGGAAGCAGCAGCAACAACGAAAAACAAATTACAATGGGGACCTACTCGCGGGAGCGAGATCTACGAGACGAACACCGAGTAGATCCAATGGACACAACAGGAACCTCAGGAGACCCTGTGGGAAGTTCCCCTTCCTCAGCCTCGGCCGCATGAGGAAAGTCTTCAGCAATCGCCCCAGAAGCTTCTCCAATGACTCCGGGATCGGCTGTCGCGCTTCCTTTCCCACTCTTAAAAGAAAACGGATCCCAGGGGCCCGTCAGATTATCCAGGTCATCCACCAAGTGAGAGTCCAAGTAAGAAGGAGGACTCATAGTTTCATTTGGCTCATATTGACGCCAATCCACTTCATGAGATTCTTCAACTTCGGGAGTAAGAAAAAGTTCCGGAAAACTCTCTCCCGGACGCTGAGACTCCAGGTGGGTGCGAGCAAGGTAAAACCCATACTTCAGGAAACTGGAAGCATATTTTCCCTTCCTATCCTGACAATCTTTCGAGAGACGATATTCCTTTACTGCTTGAGCTCGAATATCTCGGGCATCCCTACGGCTTATCTTCAATTCAGACAAACGTAAGGAATGTTCCTGCATGAGCGCTTCGTGTCGCGCTGCCAACTCCACATTCTTCTGCTCTTCAGCTCCAAGCCTAGAGCGTAAATCTTCATTCTCCTTATGAAGACTCGAGCTACCAGCAGAAGCCTCAGACAATCGCTCATTCATACGCCCAATCTCCTCCTCTGCATTCTTCATCCCAAGCTCCGCCCGACGAGCGCGTCCCTTTAACACCTGACGCTCATCATTCCATGAAGTTTGGCGTCGCCTCCAATCTGACATCTGGGCCTCCACTTGCTCACGATAGGCCCTGTCTCTGGCATTGGAAGCCACCATCCCTTGGACCCCTTGTACCAGAAGCTGCTCTACCTCATCTCGGGTCTGAGCATAGTTACCGCCAATAAATCGTCGTTCTTCTCGAGGGAGAATGGTAGAATAAATGAGACGAGCACCAATTCCTGGTTCAGTGAAGGAATCTGTCTCCAACACACCCGGAGAAACTTCAAAGTCCCGACCCATGAGTTTCCTACCATCTCCAAGGATCATAGTACGCCTCACATCCCCTGGAAGGGGAAGTATAGGAGGTGGCCTCAATGACTTCTCGCCTTCAAGACGACGACGATCTTTTCTATTTGGGATAACAGGATGGCGACATTCTTCCTCCACTCGGGCCATATCACTAGCAAATCGAGAGGACGAACTTCGCCCCCCTCGAGAATTGGGAGCAGGAAAGGGGATATTGACTGCTTCTTCATGAGAAAGAGGAATCGATGGAGGACTCTCCGTGTGGGAAGGGAACTCAGCACTTGAGGGATCACTTCTCGGGCGACGCCGCCTTTCCACCCCTGTTGGAGAAACGCCGGCAGGCCTGCGAGAACGAGGAGGACGAGAGATTGTAGCTCCCTCAATACTTGGAGGAGGAACCTCGGACGATGCCGCAGCACGCGCCTCCTCTTCACGTTGGAGCCTACGCACCTCCCTCAACCTACTCACTCCAGCCATCTCTGCAAAGATCAAAGCAAAACCTTCAAAATGAGAAAAATAAATATAATAAAGAAGAAAAGAAGGCAATGTCAAAAATATATTCTACCCCCAAGAGTGTTTTCCTCCTGAGGATCGAAAGGAGGATGCGAAGACGACTCAGACATTTCCATCTCCTCCTCCTCGACCCCTTCCATTTCCTGATTGGACAGCGTAGAAGACTGAGGAGGAGCAGTTGGCGTTACGACCCCCCAGCCCGCGGCTCTGAAATTCTCCACCGTCAAAAGGCTCATCAAATCAATGGGGCCTTGTGCAGACAGCATCTCTACAAGACGACGATATACACCCCGAACTTCCTTACAAGGAGAGAACCCTTGGCTAGCATCCTAATGATTCCAGTGCAGAGGTGCATCCCAGGTAGGCAGAAGTCCTATCACTACCCATCGCTTTTCAAATCGATTAATCTTATTTGGTAGAGCGTCGAACAACTCGAAGCCCCGAATCTTTTGGAGCGTATAAAGGGCACGGTCCTTACTAGCTTTTCGCAGCCGATAAAAACAACTGAAAAGCATCAAAGAAGGGGGTACATCCCTCTGCTGGCAAAGCACAGAAAAGCCAACCATCTGGGCCCAACCATTAGGGTGAAGTTGGGCAGGAACAATCTGATAATGTCGCAGCCATGCCATGGCGAAGGGTGGAAGGGGAAAGCGGAGCCCCACCTCAGCAAAATGAATTCCCAAAGAGCCCTCATCTACTTGAGAAGGATTCGGCTCGTCGAGGCGAGGATACCTCACCATAAAACCAGAAGGTGTGGCATCATAAATCTTCTCGAAAGCATCATATCGAAGCCGAGAGCTTGAAGTATCAGGGATGTGCGCGGGGCTAGGGGGTGATGCCGGTCTTCTCCTCGACATATTCAAGAAATTCGAGACTGTTACCTGGTTACAAAAGAGAAGACGAAAGGTCACAACGAACAAAGCACCTGTACAAAAGACAAAAAACATCAGTATAAGGCAGAAGAAAGAAGCTATCGAAGAAAAAATGGGCGATTAAAGGCATAAAAGGACGAGAGAAGGCCGAAGCCACTCGACCACAACCGAGTAAGGAGCCACTCGGTCATGACCGAGTGGCCTCGACCGAAAAAAACGGCCACTCGGTCATGACCGAGTGGCCTTGGTAGAAAAACACGGCCACTCGGTCATGACCGAGTGGCCTCGGCCGAAAAAAATGGCCACTCGATCATGGCCGAGTGGCCCCTCGTCGCACACAAGGCCACCCGGTCATGACCGAGTGGCCTCTAAATTCCTTCTTCCCATCAGTGAAAGCGAGACGTGGCCTAGAAAACGCGCTGAGACCTGAGAGATTTCGAGTTCGAAGGTGACTTGTTTGCGAATCAAATGAAGACTTGACTCCTTATTTATAGGGGCTCAAAAGTGAAAAAAATATCAAAAATTCTAAAAAGATACAGAAAATGAAGAATAAAAGCGCGTAAATGGTCTACCAAAGAAAAAACAAAGAAGACAAAAAATCACGTTGCAAAATTCCGGGAAACTTATGCTCTTCTACCCGATCTCTCGACTAAAAGAGCAGGGAGCAATTGATGGACCCGGAAAGATGAAGACAGACGAAGCGACAGCAAGGAAGCATAAAAGACCCCTCGGCTGGGGCCAAGAGGAAACCACCAGCGTAGCCGAGTGGCCAAAGCCACTCGACGTGATCGAGTGGCCTCGGTCACTCGGTTTGGGCGAGTGGCCCCGGCCACTCGGCATGGCCGAGTGGCCTAGCCCTCGGCCTGACCGAGTGGCCAAGGCCACTCGTCACACCCGAGTGGCCAAGGTCACTCCGCCATCCGCCAAAGTGGCCAAGGCCACTCGGCGTAGCCGAGTGGCTCCGCCACTCAACCTGACCGAGTGGCCAGGGCCACTCGGTCAGGTCGAGTGACCGAGGCCACTCGGTCAGCTTGCGAGAAAAGACCCCACCCGAGTGGGGGCCACCCGAGATCGCCAGAAGACTCTTCATGATTCAGCCCATGAGCCCCGAGAATTCCGAAACGGGCCCCGAGATTCCTGCCAAAAATATCGCGAGAACTCTCTCTCTCCTCCACTATAAATACAAGACTTGATTTTCAACTCAAGGTACGCTATTTTGAGCAATTGAAGTACAATTTTGCATTTTCTCTCGAGATCTAATTTAAGCATCGGAGGGTTTGCGCGGGGACCCCTACCCGCGCCCTAACGGTGCTCTCGTTTTGTAGGTCACTTGGTCACCAGGTCACTCGGTCATAGGGCCACTCGGTCATCAGGCCACTCGATCATTAGGCCACTCGATCACCAGGCCACTCAGTCACCATCAAGGCCACTCGGTCACCTTCAGGGCCACTCGGTCACCAGGCCACTCGTTCGTCACAAGATCACTCGTCACTCCGAGACCTCTCGTCACCTTGAGGTCTCCCGTCACTCTGTGGCTTCCCGTCGCTCCGAGGCCTCTCGTCACCTTGGGGTCTCCCATCGCTCCGAGGCCTCTCGTCACCTTGAGGCCACCCGATCGCTCCGAGACCTCTCGTCACCTTGAGGCCACCAGATCATTTTGAGGCCGCCAGATCATCAACCCACAAAATTATCAGCTCATCAGACCATCAGCTCTGTTGGTTTGTCAGACCTGAGACTCCATCAGATCTAATCCCTCGTCCAGATTTTTCATCAGTGAAGGCACGACTCCCGAGATACTTGCGTCTGTCCGCAATAAAAAATAGATTGTTGTATTTTGGCAATAACATTATTATTATTATTATTATTATTATTATTATTATTATTATAAGGGGAAGAAAGAGAAATATTTGTGTGTATGTGAGATGTATTTGTTTGGGTGTCAATGAGAGAAAAAGTACTAAGTATGATTGTGTGTAGTTTATCTATATAATCTCATTCCCTAAATAAGGTTATATTTCAATTCATCATAAATTTTTGTATAAATGAAAAAGAAGATCAAATTTTTAAAATCAACAACAATTTTTGGAAAAACAAACAAAGTAACAAAAAATAATTTTTGGTTTTATAAAAACAAAAAACAAAAAATACAAAACAATATTATATGAGCATAGATTTTTTGAGATTTGAGTAACAGACAATTTCACCAAATCATATTAAGTAACTTTTAAAATTGTCAAATCATAACCTATTACTCTTTTAACAATTGGACAATTTAGGGGTTTTAGTCAATTTGATTTTATTAATTTGGCTTTTTTAACTCACCCCTAGTTTGCAAAGAACTCTATGCAAATCAAACCCTAACTATGAGGTTTGAATTTTGGACTATCAAGGAAGAGGGAGAGAATTGTGGGTGAGTTTTAAGATATAAACAAAGTAGTCAGTTTTCACAATATTTCAATCACAAGAGAGGGTTCTTTTGTTAAAATCTTAAGAACACATTGTGTAATTTATTTTTATTAGAAGTGTGATATTGACTTCTATGTTTTGTCAAATATAGTTTTATTCAATAAAACTTTATCCATAAATTGAATAATCCTTTTTAGACTAGGAAGGATGATAGGGTTAGGGTGAGTTTTAAGATATAGTTTTTAAACTTTATTTAGGACTGTTTTCTACTTTTTAAAAAATATTTTTTTTATTTTTATTTTGCATCTTATTCATTTTCTCTTTTCGTGCAACTTAGTCTAAAAGAGTAGTTTTGATGGCAGAGACAAATTTAAGGAAGGGTTGGATCAGATCTCAGTTCAGATCTATGTAAATTATTTTTTTTTAATTTTTAAATTGTTAGATCATATTTCTTTTAATCACCCCGTGTTCCTCAAGCCTTAATTCAAATATGATGTCCCAAACCAAGCTCATAATCTGGCCCAAATCAAAATTTATGTTTCAAAATCTCGTTAGGAATAACTTCAAATTAAATAAAAATGACGTTTGTTATAAAAACAACGTTCTAAATTCCTTGATCCGCATGTCTGGTGGCACTCTTGAGACAATTCCCTTTCGTTACTGCAACCAACTTTACATCTAGGCTTTCCATGCC
This sequence comes from Diospyros kaki, assembly GCA_036245055.1. NCBI lineage: Eukaryota > Viridiplantae > Streptophyta > Magnoliopsida > Ericales > Ebenaceae > Diospyros > Diospyros kaki. The sequence continues at coordinate 36,455,548 of BSEG01000007.1, forward strand.
AAGTCATTTATATGACTAAAACACTGTCTAAAAGAAGGCCAACAATCCAGCATAACATGAGGTTTCTAAAGCTTAAAAGGGTGCGAGGATTATAAAAAATAGCATTTACAGAATGGGCGCTTATAATGCTATCAATCATGGATTATCGAAGTTATTCATAGTGCCTTAATTAGCCTTTAGGTGCGGTACGAATAATGGAGTCTCAAACTAATAGCACAAAGCCTAATCCTTATGAGTAGGCTAAGGGTTGAACCAAACTTATTCTGTAAATAAGGTTAATGGTAACTTCTAGGTTTCAACATTCACTTGACCTGTAGGGTACAGATTATAAGTCAATGTATTGATAATGACAGTTCAATCAGCTCAGTTGAAGGGCTACATGAATACCGGAAAAAGGAAGAATAAAATTGGTTATTCAATGCCAACATTTGTGAATCAGTGATTCAGTATTGAAGACCAGAGAAAACTGGTAAAATATCAACTGTGAAGCATACAATCTGGAACATAATTTTCAAGACATTCGTACAGGTTTGTCTGCATAGTGGTACATCAATTGGAAATCCATAATAATAGTCAAGAGTTGATTCTCCAATTTGTCGATTTTTCAGAGAAAACAGAAAACTATAGGATATTCTAGTCGGCCAGGAGCAGCGAGCAGCTAGAGAACAATAGCCAACAGCTTATGCGTAGGGAAGAACAAGAAAGTTACTAGCCTGATAGTAATAGTCCAGGTCGGCCCTTATCTTCTTCCTTCCTGAATCCGGGAATGTAGAGCTGGTTAAGCAGCCCTACTCGAGCCTCCTCAGCCACTGGGGACTGTATTTATTTCACTGACAGATGAATTATTGTTCATAAAAATAAGAGTATGACCTCCCAGCATGGGGCTTTAGAGCACATTTTGATAAATCTTTGGTTATTTGATGACTTGATAAATCTCTATTTCTTTTTGTTGAAGCTAGCTTCTCTCTGTAATTATTTGCCAAAGAATATATATCTAACTGAATTGATGAATGTGTGTGTTTAAATGAACACGTGCTCGTTTGGATCAAAAACGTGGTTGTGGCAAGTTTTGTCACAAGGATAAGGGCAATCAATCTTCTGGAATGACCTCCTGTTGTAATACCAGTCACCAACTGCTTTTGCAATTGCCTGCAGAAAACATTATAGGTATCAAAAGTTCAATTTTCATGAAAGGATCGACAAGAAAAAGATAAAAAAAATATATATATTGAACATGATAAATGAGTCTCTTACCTTTCCACCCAGTAATGGAGAGCCAGGCATCAGCCAAGTCTCCTGCATCTCAGTTTGGCAGTGGGCATAGCAAGAGTTGATAAAGAGTCCTCTAGATGCAGAATTGTGCAGTCTAGACAGTGCTGCCAAAAATTTCAACCTGAAATCTGAAAACAATTGGCAAAATAATGCTAATCAAATTTCCAAGATCCAGTTTTGTCATAGCCTGTAGATTACTTAATAAGACTTTTAGATCAGATGGAGAGTACAGGGAGAAAGAATGTTTTCCCACTTGTCCAATTTTTGTCTTGACATTTTGAAAATATATCTAAGAACCAGAGAAATGTTGATTACTAGGTTAGAGAAGGGAATAATGGGCGGAGCAAGGGGTGCCGAAGGGCTGCTAGTTGTAACCTTGCATGATCTTGAGTTGACTAGTTGAGCACTTGGTTATGTCGAGCTTGCAGTCGTCCCATAAGCCATGGGGATCAGCAACACCCGGTGCCAAGATGTTTTTTATCTGAATAAATACAAAGCATCAGCATAACAGAAGGAAGAAACAAATCAAAAAATTGAAAGAAAAAGAAGAAAAAAAAAAAAAAGAAGGAAAACTACGTTTATTTTTTTCATGCATGTTATAGTTACATGGTAGTTTCCTAGATTATCTAATGAAATGACAACCGGGAAGGTAAATTTCTTCTGAATTTCTTTTTCTATAAAGGGAATATGTGTTCCTAAAAGAGTATTGTCTGTCCAGATCTTGGTCATTTCGCATTAATGCAAACAATTCAAGAACATGACTGGCATCTCTGATCCTCTTCCTCATTCATCCAGCAATATTCTCAATAATAATGATTAATGAGTCAGTAATACGAGGAAATGAAGATATAGGGGAAAACAAACTCATCCAGAGAACTTATGCTTCCAAGATTTGTTTACTAAGAAAATCCTGGCCTTATGAGGTAAGAATGTGTTCATCAAATCAAATAAGAAAAAAGAGGAAGTTTCATACACTATGAAATGTACACCATAACATTGAGAATTGTTTTTATTCATAGGAATAAGCTAACCTGCCATGAATCATAAGCTGCATTTACTATAAAAAGTGGAGTTTGCATGTTCTGCACTATGTTTTGAGGGAAAAAACACTGCAACAAGTTTAGAAATATTAGTGGTGCTGAGAACCAAATAGGGCAAGCAAACAATTGGCTGTACATTGAGATAACTCTTACCAGATTAGGTCTCATTTTTGAGGTGCAGGATCTCGGCAAATTTCTGGCCGATCCCTGCAGCAGAGATATGCACAAGTTAAGAGTCTCAATCGCCTCTCATTACATACAATTGACCTCCCCGAGCCAACAATGTGGGAGCCTCGAGGATCATCTTTTTTTCTTTTTTTAACACTAAAATAGACAAGAAAATTATTTTGACAGAAGAAGCAAATAAAACAATAAGGGCACCACGCTGAGCAATATAAGTAGATGACAGGAAAGATGGTAAACAAAAAGTCAAACTAGGTAGAGAGGGTTACATGTGTGGAAACTATTTGATGGTAGAAGGTTTCAATGTGTTGTGCTCCAGAAACATCTTTCCTGTTATACAACATAAATGCATTTACTTACAGAAACAAATAGAAATTGATCAGTTCTTGCAGCTTTACAGTACCACGATTATGATAGCAAGTCCTATATAAGATCTTACGTATTGATAAAATAACCAGCATCCGAAAGGCATTTTACTTTAGCAGTGATGGGGAGGAGAGTTCGGAATCTATCACAATGCAATATGGAAGTCAGCCCACCTGCCGAACAGCCTGACAGGATCGCCTGTTACAGCAAGTTTCTCTAAATTATATTGAGTGAGTGAATGAGAAAGAGGCAGAGAGCAACATATATATATGGACCGTACATTTCTAGCATTCTTCATTCCTTTTGCTAATAGATCCATAATAACTGCAACAAAAATCCTTGCACCTCTAAAGTGAAGCTTGGTGGCCTGATGAAAACAAGCATACAATTAGAAAGGTCACAAGCTGTTTTTCATCAAATTTACGAGTAATCTAAGTCACTGCCTTAATTTATAAGATTTAGTTTCTGATTATTACTAACAAACTCACAGGATGAACTGCCTCGACATCGCCTGTAAATGACGCTCCATCACAGTACCTAATCTTGATCCTGTTCCAATTGTAGAAGTCTGGATGTTGAAATAGAGTTAATTGCTTAATTGAAGCTGAAGAAGATAAGGCCATATATATAAATGTCTAGCAAGCTACAATTCATGTAGCCGACCCCACATAGTGGGATTAAGGCTTCATTCAGAGTAACTAAAGGAAGGCAGACCTGGATTATACTTTTGCTGGTTGCTTAGTATCCCAGAGAAAGGGAGCTGCTTTGCCATTCGCTTAGATGAACCTAAACGAGTATTCTTTCGGGCAAGGCATGTTGTGACATTGTTACACCAACCTCCTCCCTTAAAAATATTAGGCAGAAATATGTCAGTTCATCTTTAATGAGAGACAATTAATAAAGCCCATTAAATAGCCTCCACAATAAGAACTGAATTACACAAGCCCAGTTATTCAGTTAGCATTTCAATTCATTTATTCACGAATCAAAATCGTTCTCCAATTGCTTTCCAGGAAAACCAGCGAAAGTTTGGGATGTCATGACTGCTTGCTTGATGTAGGGTATATTTAGAAGTTCCATATTTATATTGTCTATTTGACATGTTTGCCAAAAACGAACAAACATCTACAGCAAAAGATTGCAAATCAGATGAAGGATCAACCTCAACATGAACCAACCAATTGTTAGCTCCTAACCCAAATCCCTTGTCAAAATGGTAAGCCGGTGGGCTCCCATCCAAACAAACTGCATAATATGAAAATAGCAATCGCGTTAGAATGAAGATTGCCAAACAGAAGAATAGTAAATATTGTAAATCAAAATTGGATTGGTAAGGGCATTCTCAGTTTACAGAACTCCCCGCTTTTTAATGAAGGCAAGTTCCACAACTCGAACCTAACCATTGCTACCAAATCCCGCCCAAAGACCAAAATTGATGATTCTGTGGAACCAAAAAAAAAAATGAAATACCTGCTCCCTTTGCAACAGCACTCTGAACATAAGTTATTCCAACGTAAAATCCCTCTGCTTTCAGCAAGATCAATGTATAAACTAAAATGGCCAGCCATTGGGCAAATCTCCCACTGCCCATTCTATGGAAAAGGAGAAAAACAAATGGGGTCAAATACGAAAGGAAGAGGAAGACAAAGAAAGTGCCATTGAGACTGTAGATTGCAACACGTTCATGTGCCCAACAATCACATACAGATGGCAATCTTGCATATGAAAAAACAGAGATAATTCTGCATTCTCAATGAATAAAACTGGCAAGTATGTATGTTAAATCGCTGCTTATTCAGAGAAGAGGAGCAAACTGGGATGCATCAAATGAATAAACCAAAAAGGTTTGATTCTCAACTCATAAATCTAAGTCTAGTGTTGCTCACATGGGGCCGCTGGAGTAGCTGACAATGGGAAGAGAAGAAAAGCTTCTTTTTGTGGGTGGAATCTGAATCGAACCCAGTTCGGAATTTCGATCGAGCAGCCCGATAAACAAATTGGAACAACTTAAAAGACAAAAGAATGGAAGAACATGGGGTCCAATAAATGCAGCAGTGAGAGAAGTGGGTTCCGATTCCTTTGTATGTATGTATATATACACACACACATTTGTAAGGCAGAGAGTAAAAGCAAGGTGTGGCGGCCAAGCCAGCTTAGTTTTGGCAACAAGCCGGCCGACACTGATTCCTTCTAAAACCCTCCCTCCAAATTTAAAAAAAAAAAAATGATCTCCAAAACAAAATCCAATACCTGTTTGTGTGTGTGTGTGAGAGAGAGAGAGAGAGGGGGAGAGATTAAATAATGGAATGAAAAAAATAAAAATAAAAGAGAAGAAGATGTGATGAAAAATAATAAAATTAAATAAAAATAACGAATAACTAAACTTATTTTCTTAAAAAAAAATTCATTTAATCTCTGTCTAACCGCTAATAGAATTCTCAACCAAAAAAATAAATATATTCTTATCCCTCGTCAATCGTCATCAGTTTGAATTTTGTTACTTTTGATGGTGTCCCAGTAGGAGGAGGAGTGAGGACCCAGACACAACACTCACCCAAATGATAATGAAAAGGGCAACGAATCTCATCGGTTAATGCGCTGCCTTCGCTAAATGAATGGCAATTGGCCAGTGCCGACGGCCGAGCGCCCACTCTGTGTCTGTCTGTGTGCATGCGGTTTTGGCCAGAGGAGAGAGGCGGCAGATTGAGGCTTGATTGGTGCGCAACCCCACCCCAATGTCAAAATGATGTTTTTTTTCACTTTTAATAATAATGAGAAAAAACTAAATAAATTTACAATTAGAACTAAGGGAGCTGATATGTTGTCTCCGTGCTGGTTAGTAGGAGTTGATGCGTGGATTCCATCATTCTCTGTTGGAGTTTACATCTCTTTTCTTAAATTATTTGTGTCAAATAATTATTATGTTGTTTAATATAAATAATATAATAATTTTACTAAAATTAATTAAAATTATTTTATTTTAAGTAAAATAACATTATTTGATTATTTTTTTCTCTTGACTTTTTACAAATTTGGGAACAGGTGATGGTGACAGCAATGAAATATCCATAGTTTGCAAATTTGGAAAGACTCTTTATCTCCCCAATCTTGGTGCAACCCTTGATATTCCGTATTGTGACTATTGATGGCTACGAAATTGTTGAACCCACAAAACTCATGAACTTTTTGTCTCTGGTAGATCTTGGAACAAGTAACAATAATGAAGACAAGAAGAAATAACGATAACAAAATAAGTGTAATATACAGATCTAAAAAGATTATTTGTCTTCTTAATTTTGATGTGATTATTTTTTTTTTATTCTGACATTTAAGTACAATAAAAGACGTGTTTTCAAATCTATAGAAGATAAAAAACTCATGGGTTCAACTGTTTATGAGATTGATTTAACACTCTAAACTTACCTTAACTAGAATAACATGAATAATTAAGAGTATATTTTTTTGGTTAAAACTAAATTTTATATTTTTTTTATGAATACAAGTATGTTCCAAGAATACAATCAATTAAACTAAACTTTTGAAATGAATAAATTAATTTGAGATGATCTCTTAGTAAATTCGATTTAGATAGATAAAGAAATCAATCATTTCAATTTCTTAAAATATGAGATGGGTTGGATTTTATATATATAATAATTCGTTAAGTTGGGAAGCGAATGAGCAAATACTTTACCCCAAAAAGCATAGTGTTAGATGTATGTGGATGCCATTTAGTTTAAAGTTGAGAGCAGCCTGTTTAAGAGTTTTAGTGTTTGTTTGCCTTGCCTTGCAACTTGGAGCCATAAATAATAAATAATAAAGAAAAATGAAAATTTAATGGAGATTGGCGAGAATAAAGCGTCACACCGGATGATGATAAAAGCTTTTGAAAAGATTTGTCGCGAATGGATGGCGGTGATTTGTTTAGAGCGTGGGCGGGGCCACACCGGCTGTGGCGTGCACCTGCTGCCTGCAGTTAGTGTTGCCTGTTTGTTGTACTTGCTGCTCGCTCGGTGGCCACACTTTTGCTTAAAATATAATTAAAAAATACATATTGCGATAATAGATTTAATTTTTTTTAATATTTTTTATTTATTCGCCCTGATATTTGGTGATAGTAGCCATCGCCGCTTGGGTGGCGGGGTGGGGCTTCAATGGCCTCCTCCTCTCCTCTCAAACAGACAATCTTGCAGTGGGATGGGTTTCTTCCTTCCCCACCATCATCTCGTATGAGGTGACACCAATGCCACAGTAACCAAAAGAAATTGACAGGGATCATAAATGCGGATGCTCTCTCTCACTTTCACCTTCATTTAATAAATGCTCTAGAATTAGGGTTTGGGGTCCACCAATGAAGCAATGATTTGGTAGTCATGTATAATTGTATACGACAGAACAGAACAGAACAGGAGGTACCACCAGAAAGCCATAGTTGTTGTCTTGCAATCTCAATCTGCATGCCACCAAAGTGGACCAATCCACCTCAAAGTTGTTAATTTGGCAGCTTAGCTTACAATTATCAAAGCTGGTAGTGGTAGCCAACCAGATGAGATGAGGGCATGGCATTCAATTTCAAAATTAATTGGATTAGGCCCTTTGCTAATAGCTGCCTGTACTTATTTACTATAAATATTTTTTATACCACTTTAGTGAGTGGTGGGAATCTTGAAGGACAGCACCCACCCAGTAGGAAGTACATGGGCTGAAGGCCCAGTCCAAGTGGAAGCCATATTTTACAAAACATGAGATTATTACCAACCAGCTGTGTTAAGATATCAAATTCTGAAATTAAATTGTTTATTCTATGAAATGAAACTTTTAAATATTATTATATCCTTACATAATATATAATCATAAATAAAGATAATTTAGAAAATAGAATTAATGAAATCAAGGTTCAAGACTATGATATTGAGATGAAAAGAGACAGGACATGTTTGGCTGGGCATGAATTTTCAGCATGAACCTATCTAGATAGAAAGCTATGGGTATTGAATTCATTCCTTGAACTGGTGTGACATAAACCAAACGGCACTTACCCTTAGAGTAAGTTGTAAACATCTTTTTCACGGAGTTTCTTTCACGTCCATTTTATAAATGCATTATTGCACCAATTGACATGATTTTTGGATTTATTCAAGAGATATGCCACAATTATTTGTCCCCGATTCTCATCTATTAATGGTTTGACAAAGAAAGGACTTTATAGCTTTCAATAAGTAATTATTATTTCTCAGGATTAGGAGGTGAGAGATGATTGAGATTTAAATTAAGTTTAAATATACATACATATATATATATAGATAATCTTTTAATAATATGATAAGCATTGGAATGAAAGTGGGTGGCAAACAAAGTTGGTTTGTTTGGGCACAGAAATGGAGGTTGATGCTCAGACGCAGGGGCTACCAATGAGAGAAGGAACAAAGACAAACAGCCCACTAATTAATTAATTGCTTGGAAAGCAACCAATCCTTCACCCATCTCATGTGATGACATTGTGTCCACATGGATCTTGATGTGATATCACCTTTTGTCATGGTTCAAGTGTTGCTTTTGTTGCTGTTAGAATTTTGGTCCAACTCCTCTAATTAATTCAAACCTAATTATCTTAACTTTTAAGTGTTGCTAATTAACTTTGTTTAATATAGAAGTCATCACTCAACACTCATTATAAAATGTTTTTTTTAATCTGTTTTAGCTAAATTAAAAAAAAAAAAAAAACCCTCCAACACTAATGGTCAGCTAAGATTTGAATTACTTAGTTCTCTATCTAAATTTGTTTATGGTGCCCTCATTCACTAATTATAATAAGTTTATTTGCTGTTCGTTACTTAATTCTCATTTTTTGCATTATTGTTGGAAAATTCTATGCATTTATTACAATATACGAAATGAATAGAGAGAGATTTAGGATACATAATAATAAAAGGTCAAATTAATGCATAAATATACACCTAAACTTTCCCTTCTTTTTTTTTTTGTAGCACCCTTAACTTTACTTGATTTCATCTATACACTTAGACTAGTCATTTTCATACCATATTAACCCTTGACCAATTTTGGATGTGCGTTTGTTATGCATTTGTGCTGATGTAGACATTAGGTAGGAGATGTGTGCTATCGAAACTCTACAAATTCCTTCATGAACAACATTGCTGAAACCCTAATCTAGAAATTAAGACCTTGCTCTCTTTGATCTATTGGTAAGATTTGTCCATCTTCAATAGATTGTCTCCGGCATGATTTCGTCTTCAACAACTTGTCCTTCTTATAGTGTGCAGTTTAAAACGCTTGCGGGACATAAGATTTTGAAAAAGAATGGAATTAACATTTAAATAAGTTGAAAATAAATTGGGTTTTGTTTATGGTTTTTTAGTTATTTGAGTTGAGATTCCAGGGTTATATTGGTGGGTGTTCACTGATCTCTTTGTTGACTGTGATATGTAAACTTTGTGGTCCCTAAATGATTTTAGATTTTTTTCTTTTTTAATGTTTGCCCGCTTGGTACTGTGATGCAAAAATGGTTGGGGGGGGGGGGGGGGTATGAGGTAGACATTAAGATATAGGGGTAACAGAGGAAATAGAAGGGGAAGATAGTGTAGAAGAGGGCCAAGATGGGGACACTGCCAATGAAATAATGATAATGACAGTAACAGTAGTTCGGGCAATAAACCATACAAGGGTGATGAACCAGATAAGGGTGATTTTTTTGAAATAGACGAAAGTGAAGCAATCTAGACATGTAGATCTGAGTGATAAAGATCAAGAGCTCTTATCTGCTATGTCAACTGTGAGAAAATATAGATTAAGAAAAGCAAGAGCAGCAATGGTGTTCAAGATATATGTTTAGATGAGGCTGGAGTTGATGTTGGTTTCAAAGAAAAGATTCAACTGAACTCAAGTCAATGGGGCACAACAGGTGGGGGTGAACCATACACAGATTCTTCAAATTCAGATAGCAAGTATTTGGTTAGTGATGAAGATGAATATGAGGGTGAGGTGGGAAGTAGAGCTAGGAATAGGAACAGGAAAATCCATTATCATCCTAACACAGTTGTCCCTTATTGGGAAGTTGGGATGATTTTTGATAGTTTTAATGATTTTAGGAAGGCAGTTTCAAAGTATGCAGTTCTTAGAGGGGTGGATTTGACCCTTAGATCAAATGAGCCTTCGAGAGTGAGAGTTAAATGCAAGGAAGGGTGTCCATGGCTTTTAATTGCAAGTATTGAGAGAAAAACAAACAATTTCATTATAAAAACTTACAATCCAATCCATAGGTGCTATAGAAATAATAGGAACAAGCAATGCAATTCTGTTTTCATTGTTAGACACTTTAAGGATAGGATTTTGTCCCAACCAGGATCAAAATTAGGGAAATTCAAAAGCTTTGTAGGGATGAATTGGAAGTATATATTTGTTGGAAAGACTATTGCCATGAGGGCAAGGAACAAAGTCTTCAGTTTAGTAATGGGTGATTACAGAGTAGAGTTTGCTAGATTGCATGATTACTGTGATGAGATAAAGAGGAGCAACTCGGGTAGCACATGTTTTGCACAAATCAAATATAGGGAGGATGGGAGAAAAGTGTTCAAGAGATTCTAGGTTTGTTTATATGCTGTTAAGCAAGGATTCAAGGAAGGGTGCAAGAAATTATTTAGCTTAGATGTATGTTTCCTAAAGAGTCCCACCAGAGGTCAGTTATTGGTTATTGTCTCCAAAGATGGAAACAATCAAATGTATCCATTAGCTTGGGGAATGGTGGACATTGAGAACAAAAATAACTGGAAATGGTTTATTTCTTGTGTGAAGCAAGACTTGAACATCACTACAAGAGATGGATGGACAGTGATCACTGATATGCAAAAGGTGAAACCCTACTTTTTCATATTTATTATGTTTGTTTTCACACTCTGTACAATTTATTAGTGTAATATAAAACTTATATTGATATGTTTGTCCAGGGTCTTGACTCTGTCATTGATGAAGAATTACTTGATGTAGAGCATAAAATGTGTGCTAGGCATATTTGGACCAACTGGGGTAAAGAAACGGAGGGGTGAAAAGATGAGGAAAAAATTTTGGGAATGTGCCAAGTCACCATTTGAGGTGATGTTTAAAGACAAATTGCAGGATTTAAGCAAATTGGGAAGGGCAATTGTGGAAGACCATTTGTACTACAACCACAACACATGGTGTAGAGCTTACTTTAGCTCAAGGTGCAAATGTGATATGATTGAGAACAATATGAGTGAGGCTTTTAATGGTTACATCCTTAATTCTAGATTTAAGTCCATAATCACTATGTTAGAGAAATCAAGGTTCAAATAATGGAGAGGATAACTGCGATGAGAGAATTTGCTAGGTCTTAGATATCTGATATCAGCCCAATGGCAATGGAGAGGTTGGAAAGTAATAAACTGCTTGCAATGAAGTGTCATCCTATTTGGAATGGAGACACATGGTTTGAGGTTATTGAGGGAGAGTATAAGCACACTGTGGAACTGAGGACATTACAATGCACATGCAGGAGTTGGATGCTTAAGGGAATACCTTGTCAGCATGCCATTTATGCAATGTTCCACGGGAACCTAAATCCAGAAGATTTTGTTGCAAAGTGGTACAAGAAAGAATATTACCTTAAGTCATATGGATACTGCATTCAGCCTGTGAAAGGAATCAAACTCTGGCCTGAATCCAATAGCCCAATGATAGAACCCCCAGAACCAAAGAAACAACCAGGGAGGCCAGAACTCAATAGAAAGAAAGCCAAGGATGAACTTAAGAAGAACAAGATAGGAAAATATACCAAGAGAGGTGTTCAAAAGACCTGTAGTTTGTGCCACAACATTGGACATAACAAGAAAGGATGCCAAATGAGAGGAATAAATCCACCTGAGGTAAAAAAATCCATTAACTTCAAATTGTGGTCTGACATAAAGTTATATTTCTTGAGATTTTTATTGACACAATTCATTTATTGTTGTTTTATACTTGTATTGGGGACAAGGTCAAAGCAATATTAGATCAGAAAGTGTCCATGTTGACGGGAGAGCAATTCCAACACATATACAACAAGCAAATTAAGGTAATTTCAGAATGTGTGTGTATTATATATATATATATATATAAGTATTGGTTTGAGTTTGAAGGTTATTGTGTATTATTAATTTGTATTAACTGGAACATGACATACAACTGCTGTTTTAGGAAGAGTAAATAGTCAGACAAGAATGCTAAACTCAACACTCGGTAACAACCAAAGTCAAGAAAGTAGAGGAACTGCAACTCGACATTGATAGGTTTGAAATGCTATGGCACACATTCAAGAGGGGGGGGTGAATTGGGTAATCTAAAATTTATGTTTGAAACTTGAAATCCTTTTGATGGAAAATTAAAATTCAATGCAAGTGAGGATTAATGAAATGTTTGGAATAATAAATGAAACAAAAAGTATAAGCAAGAGATAAACACAAGGATTTATAGTAATTCGGTTTAAATCAAGTCTAATCCACTACCTTAGTTTTTCACTAAGGATTTTGTAAACCAATCCACTATAACCTCCTACTTGAACCCAAGTAGCCCCTCTAGTCCAAGACTAGGAAATACAACCTCCTACTTACACAACTAGGCCCTCTAGCTACACAAGCTAGAAAATACAGAAAATGTTTAATAGAAAGGTTCTAAGAGTATACACTCTTAGTTACAATGTCTCTCAAAATAAGATACAAAGGCTTGAAACTAATTTTACAATATGATACACAAAGCTTTTTTGAGAGAAAAATAAAGCTCAAGCACAATTGAGAAGATGAACAAATTTTGCAAGCTTACTTCATTTCATTTCCATCCATTAGCTTTTTCTTGATCATCCTTGACTTGTATTTATAGGTGTCCCACAAGCTTCAAGAGAAAACTAGCCGTTTATAGTCGTTGGATTTTGAAAAACTAATCGTTGGAAGCTTTTTGTGAATTAATCGGTCGACAGATGACTTAAATCGGTCGACAGATTGAATTTTAAGATTCTGTTAGTCGACGGATTGAAAGCATTAGTTGACAGATGAAATGACTTAGTCGACAGATTTAAAGGTTAATTGATAGATGAAATAAGTTAGTCGATAGATTAAGGAAAAACTTCAAAAGATTAAAAACTATCATTCTGTTAGTCGACAGATTGCTTGAGGTTAGTTGACAAATCAAAATGTTAGTCAACAGATGAAATGAGTTAGTCGACAGATCAAGGTAAAATTTTAAAATATCAAAAAAAAATTTAAAATATCAAAAACTAGCATTCTATCTATCAATAGATTGATTGAAGATAGTTGATAGAACAAGAAAAAATTTTAATATAGTCGACATATGATTGATTTTTCCTTAAGAAAATTCTTTCATTTTTTGATCAAATAAAAATATAATATTCCAAATGTCATTAAGAGATTTATCACAAGATTTTTGACATTTGAATACATGATGAAATTGATTTTAATTTTGATACTTAATGGATCATATAAAAGAAATTGATTTTAATTTTGATATTTAATGGATCATATAAAAGTAATTTGAAGCACCAAGATAATCATCAAAAATAATTTTAAAATACAATCAAAATCACAGTAAAAGGCAAAATATCAATGTTATCAATAACATATATTTGGTCGACCTGCAGAATAAAAAGTGCCACACTAGTCGACAGATGGATCTTTTTGCCTTAGAAAAATTTTGTTCCATTTTGCCAACAGTTTGAAAAACATTTTGTAAAAATCATTTAGGATATTCATTCAAATCTTAATACTTGTTTGTGCAACTCTCCATCTAATATCTTTAGATAGATAATCATAGTTCATTTTGATTTAACTCATTTGAAATTAATTTTTGTTTGAAGACCATATCCTTAACATATGATTTAGGGTATAAATCAATTTTGTTTTCCATCACCAAAACCAAATATAAGAGTAAAATATCAGACATGAGACAGTCCCAACACCAAATGTCATAAGAAGATGATGAGAAATGGGAACTCTTATTAATGAGAAGAGATCATGTTCAAATCCAACAATACCATCCTTAAGTATAAGGCCATCTAGGTGCATTGGGATTGAAATGTTATATGATGAGTAAACTCTTGTTACCACTTTAGAGGTAACAAATAAGGAATTTTACTACTCTTTCATTTATAGGAATTTAACAAATAATATTAGATTTTGTTAAGCTTGAAAGTAAGTAAATAAGATTTTGATGATAACAAAAATACTTTTATGATATAATTTTTTTATTATTATTAGCCTCAAATCAAGAATAGAATTACGTGCGCACAACACACTAGAAATTATGCTGAGAAAGAGCTACAGATTGCTTGCTTCCTTTTTCATATATCAATAATAATAATATATATTTTAATATATTGATTTCAATCTCTTCCAAATTCAGTTGTTGAATTGCACCTACCAAATTTTCGCCTTTAATTTCAGCGGCTTTAAAATTTCCTTCAATTAGCCATATGCTGTTTCTCTAATTTTTTTTTTTTCAAATCTTTAATTTAATAGTATATAAATATGTGTGGGCCCCAAATTCCATCATCTTTCCAATTTTCCAATTGTGCTACTCCAAGTCTCCAGCTTATTCTCCAATTTTTCACTTTATTATTATATATACGGTGACTCATCAATGCCTCCCTAGTCTTTAATATTAAATTATTACTTTATTTCAATTACCTCCTTTGCCAATTGTGTGTCTCTCTTTGTTACACCCCTAAGAAAATATTTTCAAACATTTGTTTTTCTTGTTTTTCAATGTCATACCTTGATTTTCTCTTGAAAAACTTGTCATTGCAAAATGTTATCCTTTTAACATTTACTTTTGACTTTGTTTGCAAATTATTCTTTGCTATGGTTAAGTTTCAATAGGTGCTAGCTAGAGGTGGAAAATGAAGAAGAAATTTTTAATTTCAAAGTATTGTTTATTTCTTTATTTGTAACGGATAGTTCTCTGTAGATGTGTATAAATTCAAAATGAGTATGAAGGCTTTAAGTACATAGAAAAATATAATACAATGAACAAACTTGACAGATTATTCAAACAAGAGTGAGAAGACTCAAGTGTTGCAGGTTTGCTAGCTGATAGAATCCTCAAATTGTTGGTAACTTATTTGAGATTATTTTTTGATTATAAGTTTGTTATTGTTACTCACTTGTTGTGTGAGGGGATTATATTTTGTTAGTAGATTGCTAAGTGATTCTTGCTTAAAGTAAGGGATTGTGTTGGTTCTAACTCCAATTAAAAGCTAGTATTGGTTCTACCTCCAAATTCAAAAGTTAGTGTTGATTCTTTTTAATAGAACCTCAAATTAAATCTTTAGAGCCTCAAGTTAAGTTTTGGGAGAAAGGAGTAGGCTCATAAAAGTTCAAACCTCTATAAATTCTCTTGTTCTCTATAGTTGATTTTTTTTTTTAATTGTGCCTATTCATATTACAATCACCACTTAATTAAGATAATATTGTAAGAGTTTTTAAAAATAGATAAAATTAATAATTTTTGAAAAATTCAATTCACCCCTCTTTTAGATATTTATTTAGGCAACAAATTTTATATGATAAGTGTAATTGACTCTATTTTGTTTTCTATTGTCATTGAATTACAATCATTTTTTGGAGCATCAAGGATCACTTTGGGAAGCATTTTTGAAAAATTTTCAGAAAGATATAGAAAAATTGTTGATATGTTTTCCAAGCCGGTCTACTGTTTCTATTGAGAATTTGAAAATCTCTTACACCTTAGGGTAAACTTTCAACATCTTTTTAAAATGGTCGATTTCTTTAAAAATTCAGTTGACAATTTCATGCAAATGGCTGATTGTTTTATCAAACAAGTTGACAACTTTGAGAAACTTTCAACATGTTAGGTCGACATTTTTTGAACTTACATAAAAATTACAAAGAATGTAAAAATGCCCTATTGATAGTTTTAGGAACAGTCAACTATTTTTACTTTAAGGCTAAAAACGATTAACTCTTTAGATGAAGAGGTCGACAATTTTTAGAAACTTTTGACATGTTACAGTGACGATCGACATTTTTTAAACTTACACAAAAATTATAAAGAATGTGAAAGGCCCTGTCAATAGTTCATAGGAACGGTTGACTGTTTTTGCTCTAAGGCTTAAAATGGTTGACTGTTTTTGCTTTAAGGCTTAAAACGGTCGACTCTTTTGACAAAGAGGTTAATAGCTTTTGTTTAATTTATTAGCCCATTTTCTAAGGCTTAAAATGATCAACAGTTTATCCAACATGGTCTATAGTTTTTCCTTGTGATTTAAACGTGTGTATGATTTTAAAAGAATTTTAACACATTCCTCTAAAATTCGTTTGATTTCAAAATAAAAATCCTTTAATACCATAATATTAACTTCCAAGTTGAAAATTTATGCCACAAAGTATATATTTATTCTTAATGTGCTTTCAATATATGCAACTTAATGTGCTTTTAATATATGCAAACATCCTTTGGCATTATTTAGATTTCTTAATACCCTCCCTCCCCTACTCCCCCTTAATCAAGGGACTTCCTTTAAATATAGAGAAAGTTAAAGGTGTTAAGAGTCATGGAACACAAGATAACACAATATATAATGGAAATAAGAATCATCCATTCAATAAACACACAAGAGACATTGATCATATCATTGATACATTCATAACATTGCATATGCATCAAAAGACATCCATCAATCCATGTCCACCAAAATACATCTACCAAAAGCAAATTTTTAAAGTTTGAAAATCTATGGATTGTGAGGCGAAGATGATGGAAGTTGAGCGAGGATAGGATGGACAAGAGGAATAAGTTGGGTGAGTTGAGTAAACATCTCTTTTTGTTAAGCATGCATCTCATCTTGCCTAGTACGAAGTGAGCTCATCTAGCTTTTTAGGTCAACAATCCCATGAAGAACTAACTGCAAATCATCCCTGCAAGGTCTCTCATCACCTAACGGCTAAGAAAAAGATGGCCCCGGTTCCACATGAGTAGTTAGTAGCTCATTCTCATTATTGTCTTCTTCAAAGATTGCGACCTTTCTTTTTTTTTTCTTCTAACCAATTCTCCAACTTCATTGCCCTAGTTCCACATCAGTATGTTGAGCCAACTTGTTCATATTAATTAAGTTTTGATTATTAACAAAAATAGAATTTTTTAATATACAAATTATAATATTTTCGTGATTAACAAAAAGAGTATTTTTCTAAATATATTAATTGTAGCATCGAATTATTTTTTAATTAATTTATAAAATATTTTTTCATAGTATATGTATTACCAAAAATATTATTTTCTATTATAATTATTTTTAAAATAATTTTAAAGTGCATAAACATTTATATAAAAATAATTTTTCAAAATCTAGACCAAAAGTCAACTTTTGGTATCCCAAAAGTCGACTCTCAAAGCCCAACAATTGAATTTTTAACAGTTATAGAATCTACCAAACAAGTGTCAGTGAAAGAGTCAACTTTCGCTGTCGAAAGTCAACTCTTACTCAAGTAAGAGTCGACTCTCACTCTAACGGTCTAAATTTTGACCATTGCAAAAGTGTTTGGCCAAAATTCCTATAAATACAACCCCCCTTCCCCGAACTCATTTTTGAGACAATCAAGTGCTTTCATTGTAAATTCAAAGTACTCGAAAAACTCTCAAACGCTCTCAAACAAAACATCTAAGTAATCCGAGACTCTCGAAACATTATTGCACATCTATCGAAGAGCCACAAGGCAAGAGAAAAAAAATTCTTCAAGTCTTCTATAACAAATCCAAACTTCTCCAATTAAGGTTACAAATTTATTTATTTTATTTATATTTCATTTGCCTTGCATAATTTGTTTTAGATTGCTTATTTGTGTCCAAGTATGGACAAATTATTTGTAAACATTTAAATTATCATTGTGTATTGTATAGGTTTCCTAGAATCATTAAAATCTAGGTGTATCTAGTTTTCAAAGTAGGATAGGGTGGAAATCTTGGTGTAGTGATTGCCTAAAATTTGTTGTAATTAATCTAGGTGTGTATCTAATTTTTAAGGTAAGGTAGTGTAGAAACATTGGTGAAATTTGTTTAGTAGAACCCCAGGGGTGATTAGACGTTGAAAGAGTATACTAGGTATGTGTGGAGACACCGAACCACTATAAATTATCTTCTATCTCATTTTATTTATTTTTGCTATATCTTATGGTTTACATTAATTATTAATTTCAAATATAATTTATTATATTTTTTAAATATATATTCTTAAATAAAATTATTAATCAAGAATATTTATTAAAATTAAGAAAAATTTTAATCACTCAATTTACTCATCTTCTTAAGTAAGCATACTCTAAGGGACCAACAATTGGTACCAGAGTAGCCTTCTAAAATAGTTGAGCCCTTAGTCAAATACTTCAACTTAGAGGAGATCTAGATGCCCTCATTCACCAATCAAGTAATAGCCGAAGAACCATTACCTTCTAGGCCACCATTCTTTGATGGCACAAATTTTGCTTATTGTAAAATGAGGATGGAGTCTTATTTGATTTTAATAGATTTTTACTTATGAAAAATTGTTAGAAATGGTTTTGAAATGTCTAACCCATAAGAGAAAGATTGGAATGAAGAAAATATAAAAAAATATCAATCGGATCATAAAGTAAAATACATAATTTTTTGTTCAATTCTTCCTAGTGAATATGAGAAATTATCTGCTTGTTCTACATCACATGAAATTTGGACAAAATTAGAAGTAGTGTATGAAAGTATCGATCAAGTAAATAATACAAAGATTAATCTACTAATGTCACAATATGAAGAATTTAAACTATTTCAAAATGAAAATATTAGTGATATGAATGGTAGATTCCAAAATATTATAAAAAATCTTAAAATGCTAGGAAAAATAATCTCAGAAGAATATCAAATCAAGAAAATTCTTAGATCTCTAACATTGATTGACAACCTTTAATGACTGCAATTTATCAAGCTAAGAATTTGAAAAAATTAAAAAATGAAGAATTAATAGGAACACTTCTAACTCATGAATTAATATTAAACAAGACTAATGAAGATACTAAAGGGAAGAAAACTCTAGTCTTAAAAGAAAATGAAGAATCTGAGTCTAGTGAAGAGAAAGAAGATGATGAAATAGCCCTTCTATCAAAAGCATTTGCTAGAATAATAAGAAAAAAAGCGTAGGAGAATATCTCCTACTTGCTTTAAACATAAGAAGAGTGGGCACATGCAATTTGATTGTCTGGAGGATAAGAAATGTGCTTCATGGCTATAGAAGAAGAAGAAAAAGATATGGAGTTAGAAGAATTACAAAATGCATATGAAGAACTATATATAAAATATCAATCTATTAAGAAAGAATTAAAAACTATCAAGAAAAATCATAATGAAGAAAATAAAAAATTAAATAGTGAAATAAAAAACTTAGAAGAAAAATCATAAGAGATCAAAAAAGAAAATGAAAATAAATTAAAAGATTAATTAATTAAACTTCAAGAAGAAAACACAATATTAAAAACTCAAAATAATAAATTATTAGTAGAAAAAGATGTCATAGAGAAAAGTTTAGCCACATTGATTTCAAAGAAAAATGCAAAACCCAAATTAAGGTACAAAACACCTAAGAGAGAATGAAAACAACCTAGATGGAAACCTCAACTAAAGAAAAGTAATATAGCGCAAATGTGGATACCCAAAGGGATTGTACAAACAATGAATGATTTATTTCACAAAATTTTAAATGTTGCTCCTCATCCACATATATCAAGAACAGTTAAATCATTTAACGCTAATAAAGAAAGATTCAAGGGACTCGTTTATAGATGGGTGCCCAAACCTAAGACATGATCTTTTTTAAGTGTGCAAATGTGCTTGAGGATCACAATGTGCAACTAGTGGAATATGGACAGTGGCTGCTCGCGGCACATGATCAGTGAGAGAGATCCATTCTTAGATCTTACTCCCAAAGATGGAGGATTTGTCATGTTTAGGGACAATGCCAAAAGTAAAGTGGTTGGTATAGGTACGGTTGGCCAGCCACATTCCACTACTATTAAAAATATTATTTTAGTAGATGGTTTGAAACATAATCTTCTTATTATTAGTCAATTTTGTCATGATGGCTATGAAGTTATTTTTAGACAAAAGCACTATCTCGTTATTGATAGCTACAACTCCATAATTATTTGTGTTAATAGGTAAGGCAATGGCTATATTGCTGATATTGAGGAAATTAATGCAAAATGTCTTATGGTGAAAAATGAAAATATTCTCTTATGGCATCGAATATTAGGTCATGTTAATCCAAATCTAATTAGAAAAATAGCTAATAAAGATTTAGTTATAGGTCTCCCTAAAATAAAATTTAATGAAGAAATTTTTTGCGATGTTTATTGCCAAGGAAAACAAACTAGAGTTTCCTTTAAATCTAAGAATAAAATATCAACTAGTAAGCCTCTATAACTCTAACACATGGACTTATTTGAACTCTTTCAAACTAGAAGTATGGGTGAAAAATTTTATGCATATGTTGTAGTAAATGACTTTTCTAGGTTTAGAAGGGTTATGTTCTTAGCATAAAAAAATGAAGTATTTCAAAACTTCATCAAATTAGCTAAAAGAGTTGAAAAAGAGCGAGATGATAGAATTGTCGCTATTAGAAGTGATCGTGACAGGGAATTTGAGAATAGACATTTAATATAGTTTTGTGAAGCGAATGGTATTCTTCATCGATTCTCCACACCTAGAACCCCACAACAAAATAGTGTTGTTGAAAAAAGTAAAATGACTCTTCAAGAGATGGCTAGGATCATGTTTTAGGAGAATAACTTGCCTACTTATTTTTTGGCCAAATCAGTCAATGTTGTTTGTTATATCCTAAATAAGTTTAATTTAAGACAAGACATCAAAAAAATATCATTTGAATTATACTATGACAAAAAACCTAACGTATCCTATTTTAGAGCCTTTGGATGTAAATGTTTTATCTTGAACACAAAGGACAATGTAGAAAAATTTGAGACTAAAAGTGACCGAAGAATATTCCTTGAATACTAAAATACTAGTAAGCCTTATAGAATATACAAGATTAAAACAAATATTTTGAAATAATTCATACATGTAAAATTCAATGAGTCTCCTAAGAAAAAAATAAGAATCGAAGGTGAAGAAGAGACAACAATAGATCCATCCAAGGAGATTAAGAAACTAAATATTCAAGAAGAATCTATAAATGAACTTTCAAGTTCTTAATCACAAAATCAAAGAAACCAATAAACGAGGATTATTTAGGTAAGCTATCGAAGAACTATAAATTTGTGCAAAATCATCCAATAGATCAAATAATTTGAGAACCAAGCCAAGGTGTGAGTACTAGGGCATCATTGCATCAATATTGCAACAATGTAGCCTCCATATCTAAATTTGGATTAAGGTTATGCAAGAAGAATTAGATCAATTCAAAAAAAAAATGAAATATGAGAATTAATTCTTAGATCCAAAGATAAATCTATAATAGGAACCAATTGGGTTTTAAGAATAAATTAGATGAAAATGAAAATATTGTAAGAAATAAAGCAAGACATGTAACTAAAGGATACTACCAAGAGGAAAGAATTGATTTTGAAGAATCATATGCTTCGTGACTAGATTAGAAACAATTATGATGTTTTTAGCTTTTGCCTCTCACATGAATTTCATATTATATCAAATGAATATGAAGAGTGCATTTTTAAATGACTACATAAATGAAGAGGTTTATGTAGAACAAATTAAAAAAAGTCTTATATGATCTCAAACAAAATCCTAGAGCTTGGTATGAAAGATTAAGTAAATTTCTTATTGAAAAAGGTTTTCAAAAGGGAAAGTTGACGCAATGCTATTCATAAGACATGAAGAATCCAATATATTAATAATTCAAGTATATGTAGATTATATAGTATTTGGAGGAACAAGTGAAAAGTTTTACAAAGATTTAGCGAATTTAATGACTAGTAAATTTAAGATGACTCTCATGGGAGAACTCACATATTTTCTAAGCCTTCAAGTAAAACAATCTAAAGAAGGAATATTCGTGCATTAAGCAAAATACATTAAAGAAATGTTAAAGAAATTTGGGATAAAAAATGCTAAAGCAATAGGCACACCTATGAGTACATCCACAAAATTAGATAAAGATAATGAAGCAATAGGCACACCTATGAGTACATCCAAAAAATTAGATAAAGATGATGAAGGGATAAGCATGGATAGAAAACTCTATAGGAGAATGATTGGGTTATTACTTTACCTAATGATAAGTAGGCCTGATATCATGTTTAGTGTATGTCTGTGTGAAAGATTTCAATCTAATCCCAAAAAATCGCATGTACTGACCATTAAAAGAATTTTCAAATATTTAATTGAAACACAAGATGTATGATTGTGGTATCCAAATGGGTACAATTTTGAATTAATTGGATATTTCAATGCGGACTTTGCCGATTGCAAGATAGACTGAAAAAGTACTTTTGGAACTTGTCAACTATTAGGAAACAAGCTGATTTCATGGTTTTCTAAAAAGAAAAACTCAATAGCATTATCCATTGTCGAAGCTGAATATATAGTTGTCGATAGTTGTTGTGTTCAAATTTTTCACTAAGAACTAAACGACTTCAAAATAAACTTTAAGCAAACCCCTATTAGATGTGATAATACCAGTGCAATTCAACTCTCTAAGAATCTAGTGTTGCATTCAAGAACAAAGCATATAGAGGTCAGACATTATTTCCTTAGTGACCATGTCCAAAATTAAGAAATTTCTCATGAGTTTGTCCCAACGAAATTACAATTAGCAGATATTTTTACAAAACCCTTATCGCAAAAAAGATTTGATTTTATTCAAAGGGAATTAGAGATAATAAATCATTTTTGAATAGTCAATAACATTTTTTTAACATTGGTGCACTATATGTCTATTCCAAAATGTCTAAATGTGTTCTCAATGATAAATATGTGCTCAATGCAAAAATACTTTACGAAAAATACTATTTTAGGTAATTTTACCACATCATAATTTCACTTACTTTCATATTTAATGACATACATTAATATTTTTCATGATAGATATGACATACTGTGTCCGATACTTAATGTAACATCTATATTTTCAGTACTTTCTATTTTCATCATCCATCATATTGGTATATGGATTATGCTTGGTCAGTTTCTCTCACGAATTATATTATTTACATCTTTATTATCTTCACTAACACTATCTTTTTTATTATGACAAAAAGGGGGAAAAAATGAGATTTTATGAGATGAGAGATTGTACGTATGAGAGTGAGTTGTAATTTTTAAATAGTAAATTTTTGTGTGAGGTAAAAGATTGTATAAAATTTTTTATGAGAGATCTTGTATATAAGGAAACTGTGTATCTAAGAGATAAGTAATTTGGCTAGGTATTCAAGGCAAACAGGTGTAATCAAGGCAATCAGATTTGGTCCTTAAAACTTTTAAAAAAATATTTTATCTATTAAGATATATCCAAAATATTTTTATTTATGCTATTAGTATTTTCGAAAGGATGAGCTTATAATATAAAATTAAAGAGAAGTTCAAAAAATATTTTATCAAATTAATCATCTCATAAATCATATTTTTGTCGTCATCAAAAAGAGGAAGAATGTTGAGCCAACTTGCTTATAATAATTAAATTTTGATGATTAACAAAAGAGAATTTTTCAATATACAAATTATAATGTTTTTGTATTTAACAAAAATAGTGTTTTTCCTAAATTTACTAATTGTAGTATCGAATTTTTTTGATTAATTTATAAAATATGTTTTCATAGTATATGTATTACTAAAAATATTATTTTTGATTAAAATAATTTTAAAATGCATAAAAAATTTATATAAAAATATTTTTTCAAAATCTAAACCAAAAGTTGACTTTTGGAATACTTTCGAACCCCAATGGTTGAATTTTTAACTGTTACGAAATCTGCCAAACGAGTGCCAGCTCAAGAGTCGACTCTCACCCCAACAGTCTGAATTTTGACTATTGCAAAAGTGTTCAAAATGCCTATAAATATCTCTCAAACTCATTTTTTAGACAACCAAGTGCTTCCATGGAAAATCAAAAGCACCCGAAAACTCTCAAACACTCTCAAACAAAACATCCAAGCAATCTGAAGCTCTTAAAATATTATTGCACATCTACTGAAAAGCCATAAGGCAAAATGAGAAAAGTTCTTCAACTCTTCTATGACAAATCTGAACTTTTCCAATTGAGATTACAAATTTATTTACTTTATTTATATTTTATTTGCCTTATATAATTTATTCTTAATTGCTTATTTGTGTCCACGTGTGGACAAATTATTTAGAAAATATTTAAATTATCATTGTAGATTGTATAGGTTTTCTAGAACCGTTAAAATTTAGATGTATCTAGTTTTCAATATAAGCTAAGGTGGAAACTTCGGTGTAGTGGTTGCCTAAAATCTATTGTAATCTACGTGTGTATCTAGTTTTCAAGGTAAGGTAGTGTGAAAATTTTGGTGAAATTTATTTAATGAAACCTTAAGGGTGGTTAGACGTTGGGAGAGTGGATTAGATGTGTGTGGAGACACTGAACACTACAAGAAAAATAGTTTTTAGTGGCCACTTTTAGTGACGGCCAAAAGATATTTATCACAAACACAACTATTAGTTGTGATCATAAACTGTTTGTCAGTAAATAAGCATGTTTAGTGGTGGCCAAAAAATTGGTCACTAAAGAGCTCATTATTTATGACGACCACTACTTGTGGCCACTAAAAGTGTATTATTGTGACAGCTGGTTGTGAGAGGCAGATTTACAATCACTAAAAGAAGATTATTTGTGACGGCCATGTGTGGCGGCCACTAAAAGTGGATTATTTGTGACAGACATGTGAGGCGGCCACTAAAAGTGGACTATTTCTAACAAAAAATAAGATTATTTGTGATGGTCACGTGTGGTTGCCACTAAAAGTGGATTATTTCTAACAAAAAAATAAGATTATTTGTGAGGGTCATGTGTGGCGGCCACTAAAAGTGGACTATTTCTAACAAAAAAGAAGATTATTTGTGAGGGTCATGTGTGGCGGTCACTAAAAATGGATTATTTCTAAAAAAAACAAGATTATTTGTGAGGGTCAGTACGGGTGGCGACCAAAAGTACATTATTAGTGACGGCCACGGATGGCGTGGAGTATTTGTGATAGCCTAACATGGCGGCCACTAAAAGTTTGGGGATAGCGAAAAGACTCTAACAAGCTTATTTGTGATGGCCGGTGAAGGCCGCCACTAAAGGTTCATTATTTGTGACAGTCAGAGTTGGTGGTCACTAAAAGTATATTATTTGTGAAGACTAAAAGTGGCCACCACTAAAAGTTTTGTAAAGGGTTTAAGTCATTATCCTTATTTGTGAGGGACAAGACGTGTGGCCACTAAAAGATGACTATTTGTGACGGCATAATGTGGTAGCCACTAAAAATGAATAATTTATAGTGGTTCGAACCACTATAAATTATCTTTATGCCTTATTTTATTTATTTTTGTTATATCTTATGCCTTGCATTAATTATTAATCTCAAATATAATTTATTATATTTATCAAATATATATTCTTAAATAAAATTATTAATCAAGAATATTTATTAAAATTAAGAAAAATTTTAATCACTCAATTCATCCCCCTTCTCTTGAGTAGCCATACCTTAAGAGACTAACAAAGTAGTCGATTACTCATCCTCATGATTGTCCTCTTCAAAGATTGTAGCCTTTTTTTTTTTTTTTTTTTGCTTCTGACCCATTTTCTAGCTTTACTCTCTTTAAAACCAATTCTCACTACAATAGCGTGATTTAGATGATAGGCTGGATTAATGTAGGTTCTCCTTACATTCCCCAAATTGACCGCTTTGCTTTCCAAGATAGTGCTTACTATCATTCCATTAACAAACATAGATTGAGTTTCGTTTTTGTAATTATACAATGCATGAGCCACGGATCCTCCTTAGTGACTTGAGCAAAATTTCCACTCTTAGGAACTAGAACTTGATTGCATATGATATACAATAACCGATTGTTTAAGTACATCCTAGTGGTATCAGTTATGATATATGTAATAGTATTATCCTAAAAAATAAACCAGGAGGCTTCTGCAAAGTTAAATGTCCATGAAGTATAACCTTTGTCGCCTTCGAGCACCCTAAACATGTTGTGAATCAAATTCATATTGACCTCAAAAGAAGCAAACCCAATGTTTGTCCTAAATTTTTTGTTTGATTTCCTATTATTGTAATTATTATTCCCATTAGGGTAGAAAACTTTAACCACATCAATCAAAATGTCTCTATGCATTCTCATGTAGTTCCACCACACAAACTCTCTAAATATATCTTTGTATGGAAACTTAATGAAACCAAGAAATTCAATATCTAAGTATCGTCCAAGGAGTACCTCTTGATTGTCGAAACTAAAATCGAATAATTCCTTTTGCCACTCATCCTCAAAGTACGCATGCAGTTTGGTCGCCAGTTGTAGTGGAAGGTTTTGACTTGTGCTTCCCTTGCCCTTGCCCTGATTTTTGGTATGTGCCATAGCCAATTAAGCACATGAAATGAAGGCTCGACTTGGTGCATATACGATCGGTCGAATAAAGTGGTTTGTTTAGGAACGATCAAATAAACTAATCAATTGATTGGGACTAGATGTAAAGGGAAATCTGTAAGAAATATGAATGGTCAAACGAAGTGGTGAGTCACATAAGGGAAGACTAGGGTTTTTGTCGACTGATTTTGGGGAAGAAATGAAAGAAACAAAAAAAAGAAGAGAATGTTGACTTTATTTAGTCATGAAATTGATAAAAACGATCGACAGTTTAATGTTGTTTTTCTTCTATTTAGACAACAATGAAAAATGGTCGACAATAACATTGCAACCATTTTGTTGTCAACAAAATTTTAGGTCATTTGATTAAAATTGAAGTCACTTGAACAATGCCATCTTGAAACAATTTGAATGAGAATTGAGGAAGGTTGCTACTCAAGTTTTAATAGGAAGTTCTTTTGTGATATGCTGCTACTCTTCAACAATACGATAATTTTCTTTGACAGAAAGTCCCGAGGATCTATTGCAACTATTGAGCTTCGACAACTTATTTCCAAAGTAACGATCCAGAGGACACCCAAGTTGGAATTGTTAGCTGGAAAACAAACTTCATTGCCACCCTTACCTCTTTCCTCAAAGTCAGACCCTAAACCAAGTGATTCATTGCTACTTAAAGCCAAAAATTTCCATGAGCACTATACCTAGTGCTTTAAAATGGTTAAAGAAGGAAGCTCGAGGATCATCGTGGCAAGCCAAGGTCAAGAGGATTGCTCTTACCTACACTGTTTACTACCTTTGGAACACAAGGAATAGGAAGATTTTTGAAGACATTTTGCCTTGTATTGATTCTATCATTCGTAGGATCAAAACACAAGTATACAGGGTTACTTTTACTTTGTATCATGTTTTGATTCAGTTTGAGGCCCTCTCTGTGGGTCACTGATTGTTTTCCTGGGTATGCCCAGTGTACTTGTACAGTTCTTTTGTTCTTTATATACATTTACCTTTTGATCAAAAAAAAAAAAAAATTCCAATCCAATTATAGTTTTACCAGAAGCGCAGTTCAATTCTTAAAGCATCAGGATCTCCTTTAAGGGTAGCATTCACACAACAAATGAGACATTTCAAAAGTTCATTTGTTTAATTCCATCATTTAATATTATAGTACACGACTGAAATTACAAAATTAAGCAATATTTGCTAAGAACATAACATCCTTATGACAACAAATATAAAGATCAAACAAAAGAAAATAATGCTCTCTAACTAAGCAGTAACCACCTAATCCTTCTAAGCTTGGGAGTTTGGAAAAACCCTTTCTTTCACTTTCCAACCAATACTTTTAGACAAAATATCACAATCAAGCCCAGTACCCTCTCCCCCCCCCCCACCAACCTTTATTAGAGTTTCTTTCAACTTCAAACTTTCCTCCTCGTGTTGTCTTACTTTCCTCACCAACCCATTAATGGCTTGTTTAAAATGGTCAGGCAATGTGACGCCTCGGCCCCTACTATCGGGTGCCACTGTAATCCACGGTTACAATCTCGACCTATCATGAAGGACGGTTATGCCATTCCAATATAAAGTATTAAAATAATATGGGCGCCCAAGGTGGGGTCTAGGTTTCGCCGCTTTCGACTATCGAGAACTCGAGTTTAAAATACATAGGCAGCGAAAATTTACCTGAGTCTCATACTTGATTAAGCCTTTAAAATATAAATCCAATTTTCATAAACAAATCAAAATAAGTTCCAACATGCTCAACAAAATACTCCAACTGTCAAGCATAATTAAACAAGTTTTATATCCCGATCGGTTTAAACATACACTCTGAGTTACTTATAGTGGGAACCTTAACATGATCTTAATCAAATTTTATTTAAATTGTAGTTGTCTCCCGTGGTCAAATACAAAGCACATATATATTACATAAACGATATAGAAACACGACCTACATTTTCACAGTCTGCAATCACTGTTAACCAATGACTCTTCCACCAATATCGTTTTCTCTTTCTTAAACCCTGAACCATCTGTTGGGTTAGTGGGAGTAAAGGGGTGAGTCCGGGGACTCGGTAAAGGAAATATGTAATGCAGTAAATTAATTAACATGACATCATAGATAAAAATGAAGTGTAACGTGCATACAACCACACCTATCTTAGTCTCTAGGTAGCCCCTGGTGATTCCTTCTGTGACCTCGTCCTAGGACTCTCACGATCAACAATTCATTGCCCCATGCCTAGACACTTCCTCAATATCTTATACAAGCCATGACAAAAGTAATTTACACACAAAGTATATTAAACCCTTACCGATTCAGCATTAACCACATATTCTTGTTAAGCGTACCGACCTTTTGCCTTGATAACTTCCTTGACAATATTTCTCCATAACATCGGAATCACCAATATCATTTTCCAATATTCCTTTAACATAAATATTCAAAGGTAAATCATATACTAAACCCATTAAGTCGCCTTGCTACTAAAGCCCATAAACTATTAATTAAATTAAAAAATTATTTCTTCTAAACTAAAAGTTACCTTATTGTCGAAATCCCTTCACGTCCAACTCTTCTCAAAAACTCCTCTCTGTCTTACTCACTCTTAATTTACAGCCAACCTCCCTATATATAGAGTCTTGGTCACCCCCCGCTTCATTTTAACCATGGGTTAAGCCCACTGTTTTCACCTTGAGGCTGATTATGCCTGTTACTTGGCTAGAGATAAATCCTTGGGGGGCCAAGATTACATCAGAGGTTGCCATGTGGTAACAAAAAAGAAGAGGCAGGTGGCTGGTGTAGACAGGTCCACGTGGCCCTGCATAGCGCGACTTGGTTGTGCATGGCACGCGTGTGCGCTCGCGCGCATGGGCGTCGCATGGCGCTGTAAAGCAGCGTCGTTTGGCACCTGTTTGCTGGGAAAAAATCCTAACTTTTCTTCAATGCACGCAACACGGTGAGATCAATCCCGTCTCACCTGCCCGGCCCCTCGAGTGCCTGACTGCCTACTCCAGCCTAGCCTTCATTTAATATCCTACTTATTTTATACTTAAGGTGATTCTTTTGCTCCAGTTTCCATTATTTCACTTGTGCTCAAAATTTTCAAAATCTTCTCCAATTCCTCATTTAATTCTCAAATATTTCTCTCATTTCCAAACATAATTAATATCCTCAACTAAATTCCTTAAAATTCCAAATTCTCGATAAATTACAAATAATTCTCTCAAATACATAGATTAATTTCCTCCTAGGGCCAGGGATGTTACAAGCAACGACAGATCCAACCATTGGAAGAAATTGCACATTCTAGCTCTTTGAAAATTACACAAATAGGAAAATATCATTCAAACCAAACAACATAAACTTGAGCAAAACCCCAAAATGAAAAGATAAATTTGAGTAAAACGGTAAATGAAAAGTACTATGGGATAGACTAA
Organism: Diospyros kaki; assembly: GCA_036245055.1. Lineage (NCBI taxonomy): Eukaryota > Viridiplantae > Streptophyta > Magnoliopsida > Ericales > Ebenaceae > Diospyros > Diospyros kaki. The sequence goes on from BSEG01000007.1 coordinate 36,485,493, forward strand.
GACAATGCCCAACAAGAGAAATACCATACATGAGTTTCAAATCGAAAACAAACCCAATATTACCCCATATCTTGTTAGATTACAATGATTTGATCATGTGCAGCGAAATAAAATTTAGGTTTTCTAGGTATCACGTTTCGCAAAAAATACAATTTACAAAATCGAAAACTAGATAGAAGAATACCTTTTGAGTAAATCAAATTCCATCAGTTGGTAACCCGCCATAAAATCTTCCAAGTGTAAGATGCCGAATTAGTCCACCCAATCCAAGAAACTCGAGAGAAGAAACAAATTTTTTTAAAAAATTTCTAACTGAAACTTGATTAACATATCTCTGATTATATTCATGATATAATCATTTAATTATTCTTATTTATCTAATAAATAAATACACTATAGTTAATAATTACATAATTACTAATTTATCATTCTTCTATTTAAAAGTGATTTCTTATTGGATGGGACTTTCCGAATTCATAATTAAATTGACAACGAGAATTAATCAATTATTAGTTCTCGTAAAACTCCGCCTGGGGATGTTATCCACTGCCGGTCCCAAACTCGGATAAAGGAGGAGGGTTGTGCTAGGTAGTCGACAGCCAACGTAAAACCTAGTCGGATCCAAAACATGAACTCTAGACAAATTATGAAAAATCGTTTGGGTGTGGGCGTAACCCTTCATAGCGACGCGCTACACTGCCCCCGTGTAGTGACAAGTGAGCTAGGGCCGCTGTATCGGCGCCCGGATGTAGTGATAAATGAGCAAGGGTTCCCGCATTTGCTTGGACGGATGTGGGTAAAGAAGTTAGTCCAAAATCAAAATCAAAATCAAAACCAAAATCAAAATCAAAATCAGAACCAAAATCAAAATCAAAAACAAAATCAAATTCAAAGTCAAGGCCAAAAACAAAATCAAATCCAAAGTCAAGGACAAAAACAAAATCATAGATTAAGGATTGGGTCATGGAACATAGGAACATTAACAGGCAAAGCTATGGAAGTGGTGGATGTGATGATTAGGAGAAAAATTAATATTATGTGCCTTCAAGAGACGAGATGGGTAGGGAAAAAAGCAAAAACTTTATCAGAAACTAGATATAAACTATGGTACATAGGAACTGATCGAGCGAAAAATGGAGTAGGGATTATTATGGATAAAAGCTTAATAGATGAGGTAGTGGATGTAAAGAGAATAGGGGATAGGATTATTATGGTGAAGATTAGTCTAGGAAGAATAACTATGAATATCTTTAGTACATATGCACCACAAGCGGGGTTAGGTGATGAGATAAAAGCAAAATTCTGGGAGGATCTAGAGGGACTCATACAAATGATACCAAGAGGAGAGAGAGTGATTATAGGAGGTGACTTAAATGGGCACGTGGGTAGAGACGGAAACGGATATAGAGAGGTACATGGAGAGTATGGATTCGGGAAAATTAATAATGAGGGTAAATCTATCCTAGATTTTGCTATGGCATATGGGCTCATTATAACCAATACGAGGTTCAAAAAACGGGACGAACACTTAATCACATATAAAAATATCACCTCAAGCACCCAAATAGATTACTTCCTCATGAGACAAGAGGATCGGTTGTGTTGTAGGGATTGTAAGGTAATACCGGGAGAGTGTTTGACTACTCAACATAGACTTCTAGTACTTGACGTCCAAGTAAGAAATTGGAAGAGAAAAAATCACATAAAACAAAATCCAAGAATCAGGTGGTGGAATTTAAAAGGGGAGAAACAACTAATCTTCAAAGAAAAATTAAAGGGTAGAAGGGAATGGAATGGAGAAAGACAGACAAACCAAATGTGGAAAGAAATGGCTAATGCTCTGAGAAGCACGGCAAAGGTAGTCCTTGGAGAGACAAATGGTAGAGCCCCTAACCTTAAGGAGTCTTGGTGGTGGAATGAAGATGTACAATTGAAAATTAAAAATAAGAAAACTTGCTATAAGGCGGTATATCAATGCAACAATGAAGAAAATCAAAAAAATTATAAAGAAGCAAAAAAGGTAGCAAAAAGAGCTGTTAGTGAAGCAAGGTCAAAAGCATATGAGAATCTATATAAACGACTTGATACAAAAGGTGGAGAAAGGGATATATATAAATTAGCTAAAGCAAGAGAAAGAAAAACACGGGATTTAAATCAAGTGAAATGCATAAAAGATGACAATCAAAATGTTTTAGTAAATGAGGGAGCGATTAAGGAGAGATGGAAGGAGTATTTCACAAAATTATTTAATGATAGTGGTGACACAAGAGTTAGGTTGGGACATCTTAGTAACTCCGAAGGGAATGTGAGCTACACATTCTATCGACGCATAACTTCAAATGAAATAAGGCAAGCTTTAAAAAAGATGAAAAATCATAAGGCAGTGGGACCAGATAATATACCAATAGAAGCATGGAAATGCATGGGAGAAGAGGGCATTTCCTGGCTAACGCAACTATTTAACGCGATCCTTAAATAAAAAAAGATGTCAGATGAGTGGAGGAAGAGTACTTTGGTTCCTATATACAAGAACAAAGGAGATTTCAAAACTGTGAAAATTATAGAGGAATTAAGTTAATGAGTCATACCATGAAACTCTGGGAGAGAGTAATAGAGCAGAGGCTTAGAAAAGAAACAAATGTGTCAGAAAATCAGTTTGGTTTCATGCCTGGCAGGTCAACAATGGAAGCTATATATTTACTGAGGTGTCTAATGGAAAGGTATCGGGATCATCAGAAGGACCTACATATGGTGTTTATAGATCTAGAAAAGACCTATGATAGGGTCCCTAGAGAAGTATTATGGAGGGTTTTAGAGAAGAAATGAGTCAAAATAGCCTATATACAAGCCCTTAAGGACATGTATCATGATGTAGAGACAAGGGTCAGAATATGCAGAGGGGATACTGAACCATTTACAACTACAATAGGACTGCATCAAGGTTCTGCACTAAGTCCATACTTATTTGCCTTAGTAATGGATGAACTCACTAAAGATATTCAGACAGATGTGCCATGGTGTATGCTATTTGCAGACGACATAGTGTTGGTGGATGAAACAAAAGAAGGAGTGAACACTAAGCTTGAGTTGTGGAGAAACAATTTAGAATCTAAGGGATTTAAATTAAGTAGAAAGAAAACAGAATATATGGAATGCAAATTTAGTAAAAATGCAAGAGTGGATGATGTTATAATAAAATTAGAAGACCAAATCTTACAAAGAAAAGACCATTTTCGATATTTGGGATCAGTGATTCAAAAAGATGGAGAAATTCACGAGGATGTCGCACATAGAATTAAGGCAGGTTGGTTAAAATGGAGAAATGCATCGGGAGTGTTATGTGATGGTAAAATCCCATTAAAATTGAAAGAAAAATTTTATAGGAGAGCTATAAGACCAGTCTTGCTGTATGGCTCAGAATGTTAGGCAGTCAAATACCAGCATGAGCAAAAGACGAGTGTAGCGGAGATGAGGATGTTAAGATGGATGTGCGGACATACAAGAAAGGATAAAATTAGAAATGAAGTTATTCGTAATAAGGTAGGAGTAGTGCCAATCGAGGAGAAGATGAGAGAAACTAGACTAAGATGGTTTGATCATGTGAGAAGGAGACTAAGAGACGCTCCTGTGAGGAAAGTTGATGAAATGGAACAATTAGTCACAAAAAGAAGTAGAGGTAGACCCAAAAAGACTTTGGTAGAGACATTAAAGTTTGATATGAAGTATATGGATCTAAATAAAGATATGACAAACGATAGAAATACATGGAAGTCTAGAATTCATGTAGCCGACCCCACATAGTGGGATAAAGGCTGGATATGTTGTTGTTGTTGTTGTGTTTAGTTCTCGTAAATTATAAGTGACATATAGCAATATGTCATGATTATCTAATTTAATGTGAAGCGAGTATTGTGAACTTTTTACTATGATATCATGCAATACGTTCCCTTTATCATCCTATATTCCGACAAGATATGAGATCACGGTCAACAGGTCAAATCTTTTAATCTCATCAAATGACCAAATCTAAAATCAATCTTGACTAATATGACACAACTTTTATAGAACACACATTCCATCGTCATATTACCTCGACTAAATATTTACGTCAAGTGATTATTGGATCGCATAGGATATCCTCCTCATAAATCTCAACATGATAGATTTCATATCTGATGTACACATACCTCATGCATCATTGAACTAGGCATATAGATACGTATGATTATTCCTGATTAGAACAACCATGTAATATCGTTGATATCCTAATCTACCAATACATAGATATTTATATCATCTCAAGTCTAAGAACTAGTTGCACATCCATAGTTAACACTGAATCATTGACCCATGAGATAAAGCCCATGTGATTCAATGTTAACAGTTCTATTCAATGAACTCGTTCTTATAACGAGCATCCACTCATCTTCCTTCTATATCTCATACAGAATTATACGAGACTCACCAATCTTATCTTTCAATATCTCATACTAAATAAGGAGAAAGAAGATATGTTGGGCCTTGCGAGTTGTTATTTTCCAAGTTAGGAACATGGCTAGAAGCTTGTTTATAGTATAATGAATCATGGATTATCCGTCACGCATATTCTTAACACTTAAGAACGGTATACACTCCTTATTATACTAAAAGATATATATGTGTGTGTTTAAGTTAAACCATATTGCAATTTAAATAAAACATAAACTTGTCATTTAAATAATATTTAAAAAATTACAAGATTGAATCCTTTTATGTCGCTAGAATTGATCTTAAGAGCTCATATCTAACATATCTGTCTCACCCAAAGAACCTTCTTCTTAGGTTCACTTCTGTATATGAGACCCTTAAATTTATCATTTCCCCACAATGGCAATTGAATGTTTTCAACTCAATGTTTGCCTTGTATTTAATGGTTTGAACTTTAGGATACATGGCTTAGAATGTGGCGTTTGAATCAAAACACTGAAAGTGATTTTTAGAGAAGAAATAGAGAACTATGGTTGTCGAAGCTGAAGGAAAGAAAACAACAAAGGAAATAAGACAAAAAAAACAAAGGAGGAATAGGTCTTTTAATACAAATACAATCACCACTTTTTGTTAAGCACGTGAATATCATGCACTACGAGCCACACTGGCTAAGGGTTAATATGGTGTGAAAATGACTACTTTAAGTATGTAAATGGAATCACATTAAGGATGTCATAATAAAAAAAAAATTATATGTGAATTTATGCATTTGGCCAATATTAAAACTTAGGGTAATGTTAATTATTGTTCATTGAGCAATACTTAAACACTAATAAATGCATATTAGTTTTAAATAAGGTGTATTTATTATATATTATTTTTAATATTCAAACAATTATATTAATTGATTAAATTATTTAAAATATAATGCATTTATCATCATTCAAGAAAATTATTTGAATGTCGAAAATAAGATATAATAAATGCACCCTATCAGAAAATATGGTGTATCTATTGATACTATTCTAAAATTTATCATAAATTAGGATAATGTTAATTAATTTCCTTAAAATATAATAAATACACATTATTTTTTAAAAATGTATAGTTATTATATCATTTTCTTAGCTCCCAAACATTTATTGTTAACTATTCTTTTACTTTTTTTTGGGGGGGGGGGGATATTAGCACCAAAAAATCAAACCTTTTTGAGTTGTGGTTATTTTATCCAATCTTTTTAATTTTGCCAATCAAGGTTGAATTTGTAAAGTTAGTAGTAATTTTAGCCAAAGTAAATAACAGGTTGCTCGGCCGTCAATCCTTGACCACGTGGCACGGCATGTGGATATATATTTTAGCGGGCCCATGTTGATTGAGAAAGTAAATAAAATAAAATAAGAGTTAACCTTGGTTAACCCACATATGCGGAATGGAACAATTTAAAACATGAAATTTGGGAGTGGAAACCCTAAACCCTATGTAGAGAGGAGGAAGAGGCGACTTGAATGAAGGATCGAGAAGGAAATCGAAAGCCGAGGATGACGTAGAGGAGGAAATCGGAGGTCGAGGACGATGTCGAAGGATGAAGAGGACGAAGGACGAAGACGTCATGGAAATCAAAGGACGAAGACGTCGGAGACAAAGAGGACAACAAATGACGAAATAGGGACTTAAAGGAAGCAACGTTCACAATAGCCACATCAAGGCAAAAGGGTAAGTGTTCCTCCCTTGGTAGGGCATTAAGCCAAGTAGTTCCTTCCTTGCTCTTGTTTGTTAACTTTGTGTCAAAAGAGTATTCTCCGTCAAGCAATACAGATATTGAATGATTTGAATTATATGCACTAGGGTTTTAATGTTGGGGAAACAGTGATAAGGGAACCACGAATTGGGGAGACCCGAATTAGGGATTTGAATTGGGGAAACTAGGAGTAGGGTTTCATTGATATGCATTAGGGGGTATTTAAACTAAATTGAATTTAATTAGGCTTATTGTTTATGTTACATTTAATTGAAGTAGAATGATATTATATGTATTTGTCATTATGCATAAGGGTAAAAAAGATCGAGGATTATGAAGCACAGTATTTGGGGATAATTATGTCAATTGTTATGAATGTCGGATGGTCTATGGCTATTTTTAAATTTTCAGTGTTATGCTTCTTATGCCAATTGTATTTGTTATCTTTAATTGCTATATTTCCTTCCTATATTTCACTATTTCCTTTTGTATTTCAATTTCTAGCTATGTGTATGTTTTGAGGATATTAGGGTAGGTGAGCCCACATATATGAGCATATATGTATATATATACACTCCTCCACTCATCCTCTCTTAAGCAATGACATGCATTAAGGGCTATTGAAATTAACAGGCTTATTTATCTAGAGTATTTTCTTTAAGTAGATTTGAATTAAATTAGGGTTTAATTAGTGATATATTTCTTTTTGTTAACAGTTGCCCTGTTAAGATATGGGTTGGTGGAAAATTCACGAAGGGTCTATGGCGTACATATGTAGGTGGTACATATTTATTGAGGGATTGAAAAAATTGCATTGGAATGTCCTACGAAGATATTGTGGCAAAGTGTAAGGAAGAGGGTTATGGGGATTTGTACATGTTGAACCAACTTGCTCATATTAATTAAGTTTTGATGATTAACAAAAATATTTTTATAATATAAATATTTACTCTTACTCATGCAAAAAATAAATTTATTTTGAATTAAAAGAGAATTGTTTTTAGACATGTTTTCTTATTTTAATCATTTATGTCTGAAAAGTTTATATTTGAATTTTCAAATTTTGAATTAAAGGATAATTATTTTTAGACATGTTTTCTTTTATTCATACAAAAAGTAAATTTATTTTGAATTAAAAAAGACTACTTTTAGACATGTTTTCTTTTTTTAATCATTTATGTCTCAAATGCTTATATTTGAATTTTCAAATCTTGATTTCTCATGCAAAAAGTAAATTTATTTTAAATTAAAGGTGAGACATGTTTTCTTATTGTTTGAGAAAGTCTAAACATTTTTTAAATTTCAAATTTCATGTTAACCCTTTCTTTAGTGGCTAAAATGCTTATAAATACTCCCTCCCCAAACTCATTTTTTGAGAATCCAAGTACTTTCATTGCATATCCAAAGCACCTGAAAGCTTTCAAACACTCTCAAGCAAAGCATCCAAGCAATCCAAGACTCTCAAAATATTATTGCACATCCACCGAAGAGCCACAAGACAAGAGGAGAAAAGTTATTCAAGTCTTCTACGACAAATCTGAACTTCTCCATTTAAAGTTACAAATTTATTTATTTATTTAAATATTATTGCCTTGTATAATTTGTTCTTAATTGTTTATTTGTGTTCAAGTGTGGACAAATTATTTGTAAACATTTAAATTATTATTGAGAATTGTATAGGTTTTCTAGATCCGTTAAAATCTAGGTGAATCTAGTTTCCAATGTAAGCTAAGGAGAAAATCTTGGTGTAGTGGTTGTCTAGAACCCATTATAATCTAGGTGTGTATCTAGTTTTCAAGGTGAGATAGTGTGGAAACCTTGATGATTTTGATTTAGTTGAACCTCAAGGGTGGTTAGATCTTGGGAGAGTGGATTAGGTGTGTGTGAAAATACTGAACCACTATAAATTATATTGTGCCTCATATTATTTATTTTTCTTATATCTTATGGCTTACATTTATTATTAATCTCAAATATAATTTATTATATTTATCAAATATATATTTTTAAATAAAATCATTAATCAAGAATATTTATTAAAATTGAGAAAAAATTTAATCACTCAATTCACCCCCCCTATTGAGTGGTCATACCTAAGGGACCAACAATACAAATTAGGGTACTACAAACCGAGAGGGGAGTGGGATTATCAGAGCTTAGTTCATAATGATGAAGAAGTCTTTAGGATGTGGGAAGAGGGAATAGAGTTTGGTTTCTTGAAAATTTACATTGAATGTAAATCAAGTGAGTCAAGTGAGAAAAATGTAGGTAAGGATGACGAAGGATGTGATGTTGATGTTGATGTTAATAAGGATGACTTTGATTTTGATGATGGAAGGGATCATTATGAAGCATCAGTTGATGTAGTCATTAAGGATGCACATAATGCACGAGACAAACAATGATGAGGACAATGAAGATGATGAGAATTTCGATATTCCTACAGTCGGTGGGGATGAGCCTGACAACAATTACAGGTAGGTTGAGAAATGTGAGATCGATGATGAGGAGTTTGTGATTGCGCGGAAAAACAAAAGTGTCTTTAAATCAACCATTGTTGACAATGGGGAAGGGCTAGGGGTAAATCCTTAATTTGGAAATAATTATGGACACCTTAGTGAATACATGGACTCTGATGATGAAGGTTTTGGCACTCCATGTAGCAGTCAGCAAAGTGACTTGTTAGGCGCAAAGAAGAAAAAGAAGAGGTCTTTGGTTTATAACCCATGTTGTGACCACACTACAATGAAATTTGAAATTGGCATACTTTTTGAGAATGTCAAATAGTTTAAGAAATGTGTCCAGCAATATGGAATATGTAATGGGTTGAATATTGGATGGAAAAGGTCATGTGAAAAACGTGTGGAAGCAGTGTGTACGGGTGGTTGTCCATGGAGAATATATGCTGCGAAGAAGCAAGGAGAGAGGATAGTTGTGGTGAGAAGCTATAATGTTGAACATCGTTGTTTTAAGAGTCTAACAAATAAGCAAGCAAAATCTAATTGGTTAGGAAAAGAATTCCTCCAAACATTTAGAAGAAATCCTTCCTATGGTGTAAAAGAGATGACACTTGATATCAATGACAAATATGCAATAACTATGTCAAAATGGGCATGTTATAAAGCAAGGACTAAGGCACTAAAATTACTGAGGGGGTAGTTTGGACTCTTATTATTCAAAACTCCATTCATACATGGTTGAACTCACAAGGGTTAACCCTGAAGGCATTTCAAATTGGAGACAGATGCCATTGGACCTACCGTGGAACGTGTGTTCAGAAGAATATATATAGGATTTTTAGGCCATAGGAAGAGGTATATGACAATTTGTAGGCTTTGTATTTGTTTGGATGGGTGCTTCCTGAAGACCCTAGTAAGAGGTGCCTTATTGAGTGCAATTGGGAGGAATGGGAATAATCAGATGTTCCCTATAAGCTGGGTTGTTGTTGAGGGGGGAAATGAGAACAATTGGAGATAATTTCTGGAGCACTTGTTGGAGGATATTAATATTGCTAATGGACTTGGCCTAACACTTGTTAGTGATCAACAAAAGGGTCTTGCTAAGGTAATTAAGGATCTTATACCTCATGCTGAGCACAGAAATTGTGCAAGGCATATTTATGCCAATTGGAAAAGGTTACATAAGGGATAGGAATTTAAGTCATTATTTAGGAGGGCGGTTAATGCAACAAATGAGTTAGGTTTTCTTAGCTGCATGTAAGAGATGGAAGTGTTGGATGCCACTGCACATTCTGATTTCATGAAGCAGAACCCTAAAAGTTTTTGCAAGGCATTCATTAACACGTGGCCCAAGTGTAATGTTGTAACCTCTAACTTAGCTGAAACCTTCAACGATTATATATGCAAGGTAAGGTACTTGCCTATCATAGACATGTTAGAAGGGATTTGAACATCTTTAATGGTAAGAATGTATGATGAAAAAGAGATGATGAATAAGTGTTCGGATGAAATTTGTCCATGGATCAGAAAAATGTTGGAGAAGGCACAGCTAGGGACAAGGTATTGCAATGTGAGGCCTGTTGTTAGACAAAAATTCCAAGTTAGCATTGCGGACTAAGGTTATGTGGTCAACCTAGAAGAGCATTTATCCTCTTGTAGGCAGTGGGACTTAAGTGGCATCCCGTGCTCTCATACTTTGGCATGTATACACTTTATGAAACACGATTCAATTACCTATGCAAATCAGTATTATAGCAAATCAAAATATTTAAAGGCATAACAGTATGCATTGGAGCCATTAAATGGGTTCCCAATGTGGCCAAGGATTGATACTGCCCCTCCCCCCCCCCATATAAGAGAATGCCTGGCAGACTAAAAAAGAAACGAAAAAGAGATGTCATTGAAATGGAAGGACAAGATATGGGCAGTCGGCATGGCATGCATATGACATGCCAACATTGCTTGCAAACTGGCCACAATAAGAGAAGTTATCCAAATAAGAACAAGGCATCGGCACCAAGACCCCCCAAGGTATGAATATCTAATTATAAATGTCCATTATGTTATATATATGTAATTTGTTTACACTAATATTATTATCCCATGATAGGTGAAGAGAGGCAGACCACTTGCCACAACCAATGCCTCAACAACAACCCCATCAACTGCCAGATCATGTGCCCCCGCAAGATTGAGATCAACTGCCTCAACAAGTGTCCCAGCAACAGCCACAGCATTTGCCTCGGCGAGTGCCACAACGGGAGCCTTAGCCAGTGCCGATGCAAGTGTCTCAGCAAATGCCACAGCAACAGCCTTAGTGTCAACCCCAACAATGGTTGAGGCAACTGCATAAAAAAGGCAAGTGGCAAAAGATAGAAAAAAAAAAAAGGTATAATCTTGAACTAGAACAAAATAAGTGGATAAAATTTGTTTTGTGTTTGGTCTAATTGGTAGCTACACCTATTTTTTTGCAAATTTAATGAAATTGGTTGACCCTAACTTCTACCTGATGCTTCTTATTCACCGTGATGTATATATATAGGCAAGTCAAGGCTACGGAGTGATGTTCTTCTCAGAATTCGAAAATTTTTATGCAATGGTACAAATGTTAGTTATTTAATTTTTTTTTATTATAAGCTTCCCCGTGTAACAAATTAGACTTATTGTTATTTTACATGTAATTTGTGTGTCTTTTTTGACAATTCAAATATCAGGGGAAAAATGAACAAGATATGTATGTGGACTGACAACAACATCTGTCACAGCAAGAAAGTCAAGCAACAACTGGATCACAACCCATGCCTTCTCAAGATAAATCCGACCAAGTCAGCCCACCACCACCAAGCCTGTGAGCAAAAGTCATTTGGTACGGTTAAGTAGATATGAGGTAATTTGTAGACAGTATGAAAATTTGTATGTATCATTTGAGACAATTGTTTGAGATGTGATGTAATTTCTAGACGATATGGAGATTTGTATGTGCCATTTGAGACAGTTATTTATGGTGTGATGTAATTGGTTATGGTAATTTGGATTGTGTTCTTATTTGGGATGCTTGATTGCTTATGTCAGTTCTGTAATTCTGTACCAAGGGATAATTTGGATGAGCTTGTGTTGTAATTTAAGAGGATTTGGACAGATTATGTTCATTTAACCAATTAACATTGTTTGATTTGTTTGTGTTGGATGGATACTTATGATGGTGTCCCTATGCTATTATTGTCCAAATATTTTTGCAGCAAAAACAAAACAAAAAAAAAAAAAAACAAAACAAAAAACAAAAGAATACATGTAAGAATTTGGAACTACAAATGTCTGCATACCATATTTGAATGTTTTTTTAAAGTTGGATAGATATGTGAATTAAGTCTCATTCAGACAATAATTCCATCAAATCACCAATGTCCCATTTCCTTTGTCTTGATTTTTTTGACCGATTGCATAGTTGTTGTTTTGTCTTAAAAGTAGCATGAATCCGTGTACAACCCTTGTTTTATACCTATTTTTTAGCATTCAATATTGCATTTTTGGAATGAAGAGATGTTTGACTTAAAGCATCACAAAGGCAAAAATAAAACAAATACAACATACACAATACCAGCTTTCATAATAACTTTACATTACATATACATAATAATGTTTCATTGGGCATTCTAATACATCAACTTCTATTAGCTATGACAAAGACAACCATTTGGCACGTTGATCTTGCACCATGTTCACCCACCACAAAATGCACAATACCAAAACAAATGATAAAATCTTAATTTTCCTAACATTATAATCTCTTATAGTCTTCTCAGCCTCCATCTTCTCAATTATTTCCAACAACCCAGCTCTTTCTTCCTCCAACATCTTCACTTTATGTTTTTTTCTCATAAGTTTTGCCTCGGCAGCCTTCATCTTTGTCTCAGCATCCCTTATCTTGGTTTCAAATGCAACATCAGCATCTTTTTTCATTGCAATAATGGCTTCCATTCTTTCTATCTTGTCATATATGACATTAAAAACCTTTCTTTGTCAAGAACCTGGCTTTAGCTCCTCATCACACCACTTGATAAATCCACAACTTTGATCCTACAATATGTGTACTTTCAACAAATGCCACAAACAAATTAATTAATTGGTAATCTTAAAACTTACACAGTTACCTTAGTCAAAGGACAACATAAAAACTTTCTTCTTGGATTCTTTCAGGTATATGAAATTTGACTACGACATTCCAATTTGTGCACCTTGCATCCAATCATATCACCGCTACATCTACTACAACTCCTAGAAGACATGTCAAATTGCTCATTCGATGCCATCAAACCAATCACCTTCACAACAATTTAACTCTAATTACGTAGAAAAGTGTGAGAATTCTCAAATGAAATATTAATTTACCTCTTACAATGACTTGCACGCGGATGGATTGTGTTATTCGTGATGAAAAATCATATGCTACATGCCGGGCAACTTCTTGTCAGTTTGCAACAATCTTTTATCCCGCCCCCTAGCACCAAGTCACGAGCATTATTCCGATGAATACACAAAGCAACTAACTTATGTATTTTTTAAATTCTTTTAGAAAAGAAACAATACAAGACAAGACACTTACATTTCCGTCTCCTTCGTCTTCCCAAGCAAATAGCGACTTGAAAACCCTCACAAATTCATGCTCTCTTCGTCTTCCCAAACAACCTTTGTCTTCTTCTGAGTAGTGCCTTCATGCCCTACGTCGTCGTCACCGTATGAAGCAATATGTTGCTTGGGATTTCAAAACCCTCAATTCTTCCTCGTCTCGTCCTCTTCGTCCCCGACATCTTCGCCGTTCAATCGCTCAACCTTCAACGTCGTCCTCATCCTACGATTCCTTCTTGACGTCTTCATCATTCGATTCCTTAGCTTCAACCTTGTCCTCAGCCTCCGATTCTTCCTCCACCCATTTTCTCCTTCATCTCGCCTCTTCTTCATCTGAAGCAAAGTTTCAATTTCAACAAGTTAGAATTTCGATTTCAAGAGGTTCATAAGCTAAGGGTTAACCGGTTAACCCTTAGCTTTTGCATTTTTTTTTATTTTTTGGCTCAGTCAGCAAAGAGCCTGCTAAAATACCCACGTGACATGCCGCATGACCAAGGGTTGATGGTCAGGTAGCTCGTTATTTCAATTTGACTAAAATTGCTACTAACTTTACAAATTTGGACTTAATTAACAAAATTAGAAGGATTAGATAAAATAGCCACAATTCAAAAATATTTGACTTTTTTGTGCTAATAGCCTTTTTTTTTATTACTTAATTCCCCAAAAAGACAACAATAATAAGAATAAAATTTAGCAAATGACAATGAATACTTAGAACTTGGGATTAGAAGCTACCAAAATGCAAATTTTCATAATTGTATGATGCCAAAAAAGTCCTAACGATTATACTGTATAAAAAATTAATGCATACATATGTAATAAATGAGTAGCTCTTACTATACTTCTCACATTTATTTTTGCTAGTTCACATTTATTTACATTCTCTCAACCTTTTTAATGTTCTATTTGTTCTGAAATAGGGTTTTGTAATGAAATATGCTAATAAGGTAGATTTTTCTTATATTGTTTAACAAGCCCAACTCGTAATGTTTAAGTGAACTTCAATGTGAAATAATACATATATATATACACACATTATACATATATATAATGGGTAAATAATACATATATATATTATAGTTTGAAATAAGAAGTTTCAGATTAAATAATATATATAAATTAAAAATTCATTAAAATGAAATTTATAAAAGTTCTGTAAAATCATTTTTCACACATGAACATAAAGCAACATGAAAAAAATGTGCTTTCTGCGAATGGGACTCTTGCCATTTGCAATTGCAATGGTAATGAGAGGGTTTTCTGCAGATTCCCATTATATTATAATAGGGTAAGAAAACAATCTCACTAATGCACAAAAGAATATGGTGCAAAACAAAAGGCATGTGTTTTGTGTTGGGTCATATCAAAATCATGAAAAGAACTGGAGTGAGTTGTGTCTATTTCACTTTGGTGATTCAGATGCAACTCCACCAGCATAGTCTGATTAAAATTTTCTAAGAGTCAATAATGGCTATAATGCTTACTTTTGACCACTACAAGATTAATGGGAATCTTTGAAAATCTTCCATTTCTTCAATGCTCTCCACTCTCCTATCGTAAGTAGACATCCAGAAGTTGTTAATTCCTGAATTGACTCCATGAAACTTGTATTTGCCACTCCCAACTTCTGTTCAATCTTCACTGATATCTCTCTCTTGGTGATGTCTAGATTCTGCAGGCAACTCATTAAACACTTTATATTAGAGGAATTTCGTACATTCAAGCTTTTTAGTGACACCATTCCACTTCACAAATTAAAAGGTAATTCATCAGTACACAATTTTAATCCCTTGAGAATTGGACAAAAGTACCAAGGCCCACCCTCCATCTATAAATATGCCAGAGTTCTAGCACAGAAACACTGGAAATAGATTGGCAACTTATCAAATCATTCAATTAGGTACAGTTTCTCAAACTTGATAGATGCTCAAACAATTTGTGAGACATCACTACAAATCTACTGTCTACAAACGTTGCTTTCAAAACTCTCTTTCCTTTCAGGTGTATAATGACCTTTTTTTTCTTCCAGCATTTCTTTCTTCATATGTTCATCCCTTATATATAAGTAACGCTTGTTCATAACTTGGAACATCAGAGAGAGAGAGTACCTTAGCTAGCTTTCACAATGGCAGTTGAGGATGCAATCCATGGCAGCTATGAAGTGAGCTTCACCGAAAAAACTATCGTAAAAGCTGTTGGACCTTTGCCAGAATCTCATATTCTTACCCTCTCAAACCTTGACCTCCTTTCAGGCCGCTTTCCAGTAACATACTTCTATTTCTACCGCAAATCCCTCGTTGATAACTTCACAACCACCACTGAGGCCCTTAAATTCTCTCTAGCGAAAACACTCAATCATTTCTACCCATTTGCTGGTCGAATAGTCCAAAACCCAAGCACCGGTGAGCCAGAAATCATATGTGACAACAACGGTGCTCTTTTCGTAGAAGCCTGTGCAAACATCCCTCTCGACAAACTGGACTTCTATGATCTTAACCAATCTCTTCAAGGGAAACTAGTCTCTATTGAGCAGGAGTTTCCGCTGCAAATCCAAATAACATGTTACACTTGTGGAGGAATATCTATAACCTTCACATTTGACCATGCGCTAGGTGATGCTAGTGCCTTCGGTAAGTTTCTAGTTACCTGGTCTGAAATAGCCAGGGGAAAGAACATTTCTTGTGAACCTGATCATAGCAGGTGTCTACGTGCCCGGTTTCCTCCTACTTATGACCCCTGGGTAGACCAAGCTTTCGCCTCTTGCACCATTGAAGACATAATAAATATACCAACAGCAAATTCTGTGCTCAAGCGCCTCTATCATATCGATGTTACAAGCATCAATCGGCTGCAAAAACTCGCATGTGTTGATGGTAGCAGAAGAACTAAAATTGAGGCTTTCTCTGCTTATATCTGGAAGGTTATGGTTCGAGCCATCAATGAAACTCACAAGCACTGTAAGATGGGATGGTTAGTAGATGGAAGAGCCAGGATGAGCAAAGACAAGAACTCCATGTCAAATTACATTGGAAATGTTCTGTCCCTGGCTTTTGGAGAAGCAAGCATGGTTGAACTGAAGCATGGATCTTTATCAGATATTGCCAAGATAGTTCATGAGGCAATTTCAAAGGTAACTAATGAAGCTCATTTCTTGGACTTAATTGATTGGATTGAGTGCCATAGGCCAGGATTAATGCTATCAAAGCTCGTGCTAGGTCGTGCTGGACCTGCTCTTGTAGTTTCGTCAGGACGGAAGTTTCCAGTAACTGAACTAGACTTCTCTTTTGGAAGCCCAGTGCTTGGGACTGTCTGCTCTACCATAGAAAGGATTGGAGTTGGTTATGTAAACCAACGGCAAAGTGCAAGAGGCGATGGCTCTTGGACTGTATCAGCAATCTTATGGCCAGAATTAGCTGCGGCACTGGAGTCGGATAATGATCGCATTTTCCAGCCGATGACTGCAAATCTTCTTCAGATATAACCCTATTCAACAACTGTTACAGAATATGAAGGGTATAGTAATATAAGTGTAAGGCACTGTGATGAAATTACTTCAGTAAGATAGGGACCACCCCATGATGTTATCATTATAAATAAAATATTTGTTTTACGTAAGATGTTGGTTATGAGCATAGGTTCTTCTAGCCACATGAAGAAGATAGAATTATCTTGTATGTGTGGGTGTGGGTGTATATTAGAGACCAAACAACATGCCTTTTCAGTGTAAAATAAGACAAGATTAACTTTGATATGCTAATAGTGTAAAACATCTTTTATACAAGAGGGGGACTAAAATGTGGCACGAAATCTATAATCATGTTCTCCATATTACTAGATAAAAAATCATACTTCTATGTCATTGAACATGTGTGGTTGGATTCTCGCATTGTATGGACAATTGAGTTCTACATAAGCAAACTTGGCAGAAAAGAAAAGCATAGAACCAACTGCAGAAAACAAGCTACGTCTCACTAGGTGAAGACTGGGGTATGTGGCAACACAGGAAAATCAACCCAAATATAGTCTAGCTAACATTAGATGATTTCTAGCTATCTTTGCCTTTTCGCTGAATCAGCCCAAAATTAAAGGTGTGAAAGTAGAATACTAACCCAATCCCTATAACCCAACTTTGTTAATTAGGTTTTGTGAATTTTACGTAGCTACTGAGAAATGTATCAGAAATCTCAGAAGGTCCTGTTTCCTCGTTTTGTATGAAGATATGAAACCCACATTGTGCATTCACTGTGATTATAGTTATACCCATGACAACACAACCATGGAAAGTTCATGCAGAATTTTCAGTTGACATATAAAAAGAGTTATTATATATCAGTTGAACTATCAACAAGAAGAATATTTGAAATGAGTTGGAGGGAAGGCTAAAATATTGCCAGAATAAAAATATAATCTTGGGTACTCAGGGAAGGAGTGGGGATTATTATTGACAAGACTTTAAAGGATGTGGCAGAAATCTAATAGATGCTCCTGCAACAAGAATGGATAGAATGAAAGAATATTTTAGAAAAAGAGGTGATTAGCAAGCAAGAATCAACGTAGCCAACCCTACCTAGTAGGATTAAGGACTTGGCATTGAATTGTTGTAATCAATAAGAGCTAGTCTGTTATGGTTTTCACATTTTCATTTTCTTTATTTTTATTATATTTATAATCTGAAACAGTAAAAACTATAAAAGAGCCACAAAAATGAAAACTTTAAAAACATTTGTTGTTTACATTTGATTTTCATTGTCACATGACAAATGATTTTTGAGACCAGGACATTTTTCTTTTTGGTTTCCTAAAATTGGAGTGTCTTGGACAAGTTCCCCCATGACAATAAAAAATGTGCTTTGCTTTTATGATTCCAGACTCTAATGCCCAATATGGTCATGAATTAGATCTGCTACTCAACTCATATTTCCCAATTTACTCAGCAGCAAAGGTGATATGGAACAATAATCACATCGAAAAGGTCCTGGCATCATTACACACATCTAAGCATGGATGATCGTGGTTAACTTTGATTATATATGTTCTTTACCAATGCACTCAAAAGCAACCCAACAATAAAAGTCACAGGCCTTAAGACAATTATATCCTATGCCATGTTTAAGGATTTCTCACCAATTTTTCTTTAGTCTTCCTCTCCCTCTTTCACTACAAACTTCCATCATTTCGTCCACTTGCCCTACAAGTGCATCTATCAATTTTCTTATCACATGTCCAAATTATCTTAATTGTGACTCCTACATCTTATCTTCAATAGGCTCCACTTGAACCTTATTTCTTATGATCTTTTTTCTTATTTTGTCTATTCTTGTACAGTTGCACATCCATCATAACATTCTCATTTTAGTTATACTCATGTGTTGCACATGTTGGCGCTTAACTACCCAACATTTTAAACCATACAATAATGATGGATTTCATCCTCAGAACTTTAAGCCTTCTCTGCCATTAGCTGGTCCATTTCTTCAACTCAAAATCCTTTGCCCCCAGAAACTAAAGTCTCTTTGTTCCCATGTTTTAGATCCCTTCTTCCCAACCTTTAATCATTGGCAAAACTTATAGCATATGAACCCTGAAAGGTGTTTGTCCAGGCTATAGCAAACACCCACCTGCAGCTGGGTTCCCTAAGCCATATGGCTTCAAATTTAAAAGGTCTACTTGATGGACCTTTTTCTCCATTCAAGTTCAACACCATGGGACTATGATTATAGATGGCATATAAACTGGTCCCGCTGGGGCAGTCCCAACTCAATTCGGGTGGGGTTAACGTCCATTGACTGGGTATAGGGTGGGGATTGGGGATTCCATGATTAAATTTAATCAGGGATGGGGCAGGGATGGTATTTAATTATCCCACTCGCCTGCCCTGCCCCAATAGCCCTGATATGTACTTACGTTGCAGTGAACAGCAAGCTTTACATTTGCAGCCTACACTGCAGTAAGCTAGCTTGCTGCTTGCATTTTTTTTTCTTGTTATTTTGGGCACACTGGAATCTGTTTTCTTCAGACAGAATTATAACCTCTCTATTGCGCACACTCACAGATTGATCGAAATTAAAGAACAATTGTATATGAAGTAAAACAGAATTAAAAGATTAACAGAAACATAAATCAAACCACAAGAAGAACACAGATATTATCCTGGTTCAGATTGCCCCTTAGGACAACCCTACATCCAGCCTTAGAACCCTCCGAGAGCAGCCTTCTTTGATTGAATAGAATATGATCAGTACAGCCTTTAGCGCCCACAATTACAAGTTTCCAAGATTACAAAGAGCTATCTCTAATTACACAGCCTTTCCTCTTTAGCTTTCTCATGAATATCATGCATTATTAAACACCTAGCCCTCTGCCCTATTTATAGAAAATAAGGACGTTAGCTCCTAGGCAATTACATAACCGGTATGGATATTACCGGTTTACCCCCTAACTTATTTCTAATTACAAGTTGGCCACCGCCTATCTATACCCTCTAAAATAACAATGCACACTCACTGCCAAAGCCAGCATAAACCTTACTCGAGACAACAACTCTAATAAATCTCCACTATTCCCGTGAGTAAGATCCATCCTTCATCCATCAAAGCCTTAACCTGCTCTCCTTTGGTTCCAGCATGATATATACCTAATCATCAACATAAACAAACATTAAAAATTTTCAAACAATGCTATAATTTGGACAAATAAACTTGTTTGGTAAAAATATCAGCTGCATTGTTTTCTTCAGCAACTTTAATTAGGTTTACTTCCTCCTCAAGGATCTCCCTAATGAAATAATACCTAATGTCAATATGTTTGGTTCTTTCACGGTGGGATTGATTCTTAGCCAAGTGGATTGCACTTTGGCTATCACACCTTATCTCAACCTTAACATTTCTTCCTAGGAGTTCACCCACAATCCCTTTTAACCAAAGACCTTCCTTAATTGCTTTCGTAACAGCAATATATTCAGCCTCAATGGTGGAAAGAGCCACCATGGGCTGCAGGTTGGTCTTCCAGTTTATGGTAGAATTCCATAGCTGAAAAACATATCCGGTTGAGGATCTCCTCCTATCTAGGTCTGCTGCATAATCAGCATCTGAAAATCCTATAATGCAAGGTTCTTCTTCTAGCTTTGCTCCACCATAAACCAACGCCATATCTATTGTTCCTTTCACATATCTCAATGTCCATTTCACAGCATCCCGGTGAGCCCTACCCAAATTGGCCATTAATCTGCTAGATACACTCATAGCATGAGCTAAATCCGGCCTTGTACAGACCATGTTGTACATCAAGCTGCCCACTGTATTTGAGTAAGGAATCTTACTTATTTCTCTCATGTTTGCTTCACTAATTGGGGACTGCTCATGGGAGAGTTTAAAGTGCTGTGCAAAGGGGACTGAAACCTCCTTTGCATCCAGCATATTAAATTTCTTAACCAGCTTACTAAGGTATGCCTTTTGGGATAGGATAAGCTGTCTATGCTGCTTATTTCTCTGAATTTCTATACCTAATATCTTCTTAGCTTCTCTTAATTCTTTCATTTCAAATGCTGATCTTAATTTCAGCTTTAAATTTTGGATTTCTATGGCTGATTGACTAGCAATCAACATATCATATACATATAGGAGAAGGTATATTGACATCTTACTAAGCATATGTTTGAAATAAACACAGCTATCATATGCACTCCTTTTAAACCCTTGGACTATCATAAAAGAGTCAAATTTCTTATATCATTGCCTAGGGAATTGCTTCAATCCATAGAGAGACTTCCTAAGCAAACATACTTGCTCTCTTTTCCCTCCAACCTCAAATCCCTTAGGCTGCTCCATAAGAATATTTTCCTCTTAACTATCCATGTAGAAAGGTTGTTGTGACATCCATTTGATCAAGGATTAAATCTAAGTGTGTTGCAATGGCTAACAAGATCTTAATTGAAGTATGTCTTACAACGGGTGAAAATACTTCATTAAAATCTATACTAGGCACTTGAGTAAAGCCCCTAGCCATTAGCCTAGCCTTATACCTAGGGTAATCTTCTTTCCCAGCATCTTCCTTAATCTTGAATAAGCACTTATAGCCCACTACCCTCTTCCCCAAGAGTTTATCTATTAAAGTCCAAGTCTCACTTTTTATAGGGGACTTCATCTCGGATTGCATGGCAGCTTGCCATTTCTTTGAGTCTTTAGAGTGTATTACCTCTTCAAATGTAAGAGGCTCCTTACCAGCTTTTTCTATTGCACTTGAAAGTGCATAAGAAACTAAATCCAAATATCCATACCTAATTGGAGGTCTCACAGTTCTTCTTTACCTATCTCTTGCAACATTATACCTCTCATGGTCTTGCTTACTTTCTATGCTAGATGGCTCTTCACTCTCTCTACTATAATCTGAATCCTGACTTATAGGACTGTCTATTGTATTTTCAGACATTTCTTGTAACATCCCGCATCAAGCGATAGGAAGGACCGGAATAATTTACCTTGATGGGCCTACGCAGGTCACCCATCCTTGAGCTACCCTAACTCAAACACGTTTAACTCGAGAGTTTTTTGCCCACATTCAACCCAAAAGGTATCAAACTGGTGTTGTTTCATTCCTTACTTATCCTCGATATATACTACTCTTCTCTCGACTCTTAAGGTATTACATTTATTCTTCTGAATTTTGGTTTATAGGGCTCTCTAAGACATTTTCTTAAAGTCCTAAATGCTGTTCAACTTCCATTGCTTTAGTATTTCTATTTCCATCATTTCCCTTAGATTTATCTAAGTTTATGTCCTTTATAGTAGAGTTTTCATCAAAGGTCACATCCCTAGATATTATTGTCCTAGGAAACCCTGATTTTAGACTCCACAATTTATACCCTTTTACACCAGAAGGATACCTTATAAATAGACATCTTTTAGCCCTTGGATCAAGCTTTCCTTGCTTAACATGGACATAAGCCAATCACCCAAATACTCTTAAGTGGTCCAAACTAGGTTTATGTCCAATCCACATTTCATATGGGGTCTTAAATCCTATAGCAGCTGAGGGAGAGAAGCTTATAATATAGGCTATTGTATTTACAGCTTCTCCCCAAAAAGTTTTGGATAATTTAGCATGAAAAATCATGCATTTAACCCTATCTAGCAAGGTCCTATTCATCCTTTCAGCAAGCCCATTTTGCTTTTGATTTCCAGGGGCTATTAAATGTCTTAGAATTCCATTTTCTTTACATAGATAAGTGAATTCCTTATTACAAAATTCTAAACCATTATCTATCCTAATGATTTTAATTTTTCTTCCTTTCTAGTTTTCTATCATGGTTTTCCAGCCCTTGAAAGCTTCAAAAAGTGAGGTCTTTTAACTTAAGAACATACACCCAAACCATCCTATAATAGTCATCTATAACTGATAGGAAATATCTAGCTCCACCATGAGTTAATGTTTGGGCAGGACCCCACAAATCAGAGTGTATATAGTCTAAGGGTGCTTTAGATGAATGTATGGCAGTTTTGGAGAATTTTACCTTAGTTGATTTCCCAAATATGCATGACTCACATTTATCTAAATCTGTAAGTTTCCCTTCATCTAATATCCCTTGCTTAGATAATTCCCTTAGGCCTTGCTCACTAATGTGAGCTATCCTAAAATGCCAAAGCCTTGTCTTATCACAGGCTTTTAACTCAATAGCTGCAGCTTCTCCACACACTGTGGAGACTTGCAGCACATAGATTCCATTATTCAGGACTGCTCTCATGCTTATTAGAGAGCCTCTAGACACCCTTGGGACTCCACCATCTCCTCTATAGGAGTAACCGTTTCTATCTAGCTCTCCAAGAGAAATTAAATTTCTTCTCAAATCAGGAACATATTTTACAGAATTTAATGTTTTAATAGACCCATCATGCAGTTTGATCTTTATATCTCCTAAGCCTTTAATCCTACATTCATGATTATTTCCTAACAACACCTTATCCCCTTCTATTTCTTTAAAATTCAAGAACCATTGCCTATGGGATGACATGTGGAGAGAGCACCCGGAATCTAATATCTATACATTTTTATCTATATTTTCAGACACTACAAGTGCATCGGCACTATCGTAGTCATATTCACAAATGGATGAGGAACTTTCAAACTTAGGCCTATCTAGAAAATCCTTCTTTTTCTTAGGACAATTTCTCTTAATATGTTCTTCCTCATGGTAGTTATAACATTTTATAATTCTCCTACCATTCTTGGATTTGGACCTATATCTTCCCTTTTGCTTAGGGTCCCTCTTATCAGGTTTAGACCTAACGGTTAACACATCCCCAACTGAGCTCTTTCCATCTACCCTATGCTGCAATTCCCCTATTACATCATCTAGGGTTAGGGTGTCCCTGCCATGTTTTAATATATCTACAAAAGTCTCATATGATTTTGGAAGAGAATGCAACAAAACTAATGTCTTATCCTCATCATCATATTTAATATTTATATTTTCCAGACCTAGACACAATTTATTAAAACTGTCAATGTGATCTTGTAACTTTTGACCTTCATTCATTTTGAAGGTAAAGAACTTGGCCTTTAAATACAATCGGCTTGATAGGGTCTTGGTCATGTAAAGGCTTTCTAATTTAAGCCAAAGCTCTGCTGTAATTTTCATTTTGGATACCTCCCGCAACACCTTATCCCCTAGACTCAATATCAAGAAATTATAGGCTTTCTTGATA
Source organism: Diospyros kaki (assembly GCA_036245055.1). NCBI lineage: Eukaryota > Viridiplantae > Streptophyta > Magnoliopsida > Ericales > Ebenaceae > Diospyros > Diospyros kaki. Next base: position 36,509,483 of record BSEG01000007.1, read on the forward strand.
ATTTCTTTTTTCTGTTCATCCAAGTATGTCTTAGGCATTTTTGTTTCACCATCTAAAGCTTCTTCCAATCCAAAGTTGCCTAGCAAAGCCCTCATTTTCATTTTCCAAAGGCCAAAATCATTCTAGCCATCAAACTTTTCAATATCATATCTAATGGCAAATATTCTTGACACTATTTCTATGACAGGAAGTAGAAAACAATCAAATCTTTGGCTTTCTTGATCCTAAAGACTGGCTCTGATACCAAGTTGTTATCTTGGGAACACTAGAATCTGTTTTCTTTTGACAGAATTATAGCCTCTATTGCACACGCACTCACAAATTGATCGAAATTAAAGAACAATTGTATATGAAGTAGAACAAAATTAAAAGATTGTCAGAAACATAAATCAAACCACAAGAAGAACACAAATATTATCCTGGTTTAGATTGCCCCTTAGGACAACCCTACATCTAGCCTTAGAACCCTCCGAAAGCAGCCTTCTTTGATTGAATAGAATGCGATCGGTACAGCCTTTAGCGCCCACGATTACAAGCTTTCAAGATTATAAAGAGCTATCTCTAATTACACAGTATTTCCTCTTTAGCTTCCTCGTGAATATCATGCATTATTAAATACCTAGCCCTCTGCCCTATTTATAGAAAATAAGGATGTTAGCTCCTAGGCAATTACATAACCGATATGGATATTACTGGTTTACCCCCCAACTTAATTTCTAATTGCAAGTTGGCCATCATCTATCTATACCCTCTAAAATAACAATGCACACTCACTACCAAAGCCAGCATCAACCTTACTCAAGACAACAACTCTTAACATTTCTTTATTGAGAGAATTTGAGAGCAAATTTTGGTTATAACAAATTTCAATATAAAATATTTGTGTTTATTATTAATTGGGGTTTGGGGATCTTCATTCCAAATGGGGCGAGGTCAGCAAGGATGGGGTTGAATATTTGTGCCCCACCGAGGCTAAGGGCAGTGAACAAGGAGTTGGGGTTGGGGATGGGATGGACAAAACCCTATCCCCAAAGACCCAAAGCTTCAATCACACCTTTGAAAGCTCCATTAGAAGATCCTGCATGCTTTCTCACCTCTTCTCTTATGAATATATGTTGTTAATCTCTCAAAGTAGCAAGGCCCCCCATACAAAGTCCGTGTTTTGCTTTGTTTAGTGAAGGATATACTGAATTTACGATAAAAATTTATGCTTAGGATCTTCAGCACTCTTTCGCCTCAACCCTTGCTTCTAAGTTGAGCCCCAAGTACTTTGGGCCATTCACCGTGCTTGCTAAAGTAGGCAAGGTAACTTATAAGCTGCAACTGACCAAAGGGACATCCACTCGTCCAATGTTCCATGTGTCACTGCTGAAGAAAGTAGTGGAGCCTACAACAGCAACCAACCCCCATATATGTTGTTAATCTCTCAAAATAGCAAGGCCCCCCATACATAGTCCGTGTTTTGCTTTGTTTGGTGAAGGATATACTAAATTTATGATAAAAACTAATGCTTAGGACCTTCAGCACTCTTTCTCCTCAACCCCTGGGTCTAAGTTGAGCCCCAAGTACTTCGGGCCATTCACTGTGCTTGCTAAAGTAGGCAAGGTAGCTTATAAGCTGCAACTGATTGAAGGGACATCCACTCATCCAGTATTCCATGTGTCACTATTGAAGAAAGCAGTGGAGCCTACAACAGCAACCAGCCCCCATCTTCCCCCAGTAGATGAAGAGAGAGAGGTACCCGCAGAGCCCCAAGCTATTGTCGACCGGCAAATCACCTACAAGGACACTATTCCCCTGACTGAAGTGTTGGTCCAATGGAGCCCCTTACACCCAGATAATGCAACTTGGGAATACCTATCGGACTTGAAAAGCAGCACCCCTGAGCAGCCCAACTACTGTCCTTTCTTAGGGACAAGAAAAATCTCAAGGGGAGGGGAAATGTCACGACCCTAAAGGGAGGGCAAGGGCCTAAATGTAATTAGTAGCTATAAATGGCAAGGTTGTAATTAGCCTAGTATTGTAATAACCCATAGTTGTACTAATCAGTTATAGCTATAACCACTTGTACATGGCGGTTACAACCATGAGGCTACCTATAAAAGGAAGTAAGGCACCGAGGATGGGATTTATGCAACTGAATAGAAACATAAATCTTTCCCTCCAAATTCTCTCTCTCTCTTTTCTTCTAAATTCACCCTCCTATTTCAAACTCTCTCTCTCTCCCTCCCTCCAATTTGAGTTCTACAACTACTTAGTTCCCAATTTGCATAAGTCTCAAATCCGAGACTTATCACTTTGTTTGGTGAAGGATATACTAAATTTATGATAAAAACTGATGCTCAAGACCTTCCCTTATGAGTATGGAGAAGATATCATAATCAGTATACATTATGCCTAAGCCTATTACTTTCCACTGAAAACAAAGACCCCATAACTTTCCATTCAAGCTGTAACCCACTACATTTGCAAAGTTCAATCTTCTCTTAACAATATTTTCTTCATTTAAGATGGAAAAATTCAATAAGGATTAACCCCCGATAACATGGAAAAATGTAGTATTCTATAGGTTTGAGCCAAACCCCTATAATTCCATAAAAGGTCTATCATTAACCCCTCTTGGGCTATGGTAAGACCTGTCTATTCTGCCACAGATTTGGATGCATCCTTCCTTTCCTCATACTTCCCCTTTTGACTTCCATACTGTAATACCCCGGGAGCCCAGAGAAGTTAGTATATATCGAGGATAGTGTAAGAAAAGAAACAACACCAGCTGGATACCTTTTGGACTGAATGTAGGCAAGGAACTCTGGAGTTAAGCGTGGTTAAGCTGGGAGCATTTCAAGGATGGGTGACCCCCTAGGAAGTTCGTGTAGGCCCATCAGGGTAAGTTGTTGCAGTCGTTCCTATCCCTATAACATCCCGTATCGAGTGATAGAAAGAACCGGAACAACTTACCCTGATAGGCCTACGCGAACTTCCCAGGGGGTCACCCATCCTTGAACGGCTCCCAACTCAAGCACGCTTAACCCTGGAGTTCCTTGCCTACATTCAGCTCAAAAGGTATCCAGCTGATGTTGTTTCCTTTCTTACACTATCCTCGATATATACTAACTTCTCTGGGCTCCCGGGGTATTACATTCTCCCCCCTTGAGCACATGATGTCCTCGTCATGCGACCTTACAACTAGTCCCAGACCTTCTCCTCTTGGGGGCAGCCATCCTAGAAGTCTACCAAAAGCCGCTCCTTGTACAGGCCCTCGAGCCCCGACGCCACTCCCCGCCCTCGTTGGACCGCCTTCACCAAGGGTCGGCTTTGATACCACCTGTAACATCCCGTATCGAGCAATAGGAAGGACCGGAACAAGTTACCCTGATGGGCCTACACGAACTTCCCAAGAGGTCACCCATCCTTGAACTGCTCCCAACTCAAGCACGCTTAACCCCGGAGTTCTTTGCCTACATTCAGCCCAAAAGGTATCCAGCTGGTGTTATTTCCTTTCTTACACTATCCTCGATATATACTAACTTCTCTGGGCTCTCGGGGTATTACATTCTCCCCCCCTTGAGCACATGACGTCCTCGTCATACGACCTTACAACTGTACCTTGAGTTCCTTCAATTCATTAGCAGCCATACGATAAGGAGTCTTAGAAATGGGCTGCGTACCTAGTATCAAATCGACTGCGAAATCAATCTCCCGGTGCGGTGGTAGTCTCGGCAACTCATCTGGGAATACATCAAGAAAAGTCTCGCACCACAGGATAGGCAGCCAACTCCTTCTTCTCCCCAGCTATCACGGTCACAAATGCAAAATAAGCTTCACACCCACGTTGTATAAGCCTCTCAGCGTGCAAAACTAATATCATCGGCGTAGTCACTACTGGCTTCGCACCCCGGTATGTAACAACTGGTCTCCCCGGGTACTCAAACGAAATCACCTTCTGCCGACAATCAACTCGAGCATAGTGTCGTGAAAGCCAATCCATACCCAACAATAAATCAAAATTTTGGATCGCCAGAACAATAAGATCCCCTAAAAATACCTGGTCGTGAATTCCCATCTCGCAATCTCTGACCATTTCATTTCCCAACGATATCGTCCCTCCCGGTGTCGAAACCGACAAATCATATGGTAAGGGGTTACAAGGGATTGGGATCTTATGTAACAGATGGTGTGTTATGAAAGAGTGAGTAGAACTTGTATCAAATAAGGCACGTACGCCATGACCTTGGAGAGAAAGTATACCTTATACTGTATCACTGTCTTCAGCTGCCTCGGTGGCTATCACCGCAAATGCCTTACCCTGCATCTGTCCTCTCTCTGTGGGCCCTGGGCGCTGTGCTGCTGGAAAAGGTAATGGTGCTCCTAGACCCTGTGCCCTAGGCGTAAACTGTCTCTGTGCTGGTCTGGGTCCTACTCCGCCAGTCCGTAACCCTCCAATCTGTGTTGGCTGAGTACACACGTTCGCTTGATGGCCCCTCTGCCCACAACGAAAACAAATAATATCCTGCCCTGTGACTAATGTGACTGGTGTGGCTGATCTCGGTCCCTAGAGACAATCCCTCCTCAAGTGTCTCGGCTGACCACAACGACAACACACGTCCCGATGTACATCCCAGCACTGCCCCTGGTGTCTCTGCCCGCACTGTCGGCACGGTGGGAATCCTGAACTCTTACTGCCAGCATCCTATTTCCTCTTCTTACTGCTGCTCCCTGTACCCTTCATAACTAACTGATCTGATCGAGCCTCCAATCGATCTCGCTCCACTGCGTAGGCCCGCTGAACAGCCGTAGGAAAGTCAGGTGCGTCGATACCAGCCATGGCGTAGCGAATCTCTGGTTGTAACCCCCTCTAAAACTTGCTGACTCTGCGAAACTCAGGGGTCACTAACTCTAGAGCATAACGAGATAACGCCACGAACTCAGTCTCATACTGTGTGGCTGTCTTGCTCCCCTATTGTAACTCAATGAACTCAAACACCTTCTGCTCTCTGATCCAAGCAGGTACATAAGTCTCATTGAACGCCGCAACAAACTGTGCCCATGTCAGGCCCTCATCACCATATCGCTGTCTGGTGGTCTCCCACCATCGCTCGACATCTCCTCGTAACAGAAAAATCCCCAGTCGAACCGTGTGGGCCTCTGCACAGCCTATAGATCATAAATGCTTCTCCACTGCCAATAGCCAGTCCTTGGTCTCTGTCGCGTCGGCGCCTCCACTAAACTCTGGTGGACGTAGGGCCATAAAATCTTTAAGCAAAGCAGCACCAGAACTATACCCTGCTCCCGACGTACCTAAGTGTGACACCTGGGCCGCAGTGGTCCTGCCATCATGACTGCGCTCCTGACGTAACTGAGATGCTGCCAGCACATCCACGGCCCGTAGAATACTTGCCAAGGTCTCCTGCATGTCTGGAGGTCCTGGCTATCTCTCATCTCCAGCATCTGTCGCCTGTACCTCAAGAGTAGGTACAAGGTGCCCTCTACCTCGCGCCGACGGTCTACCACGCCCTCGCCCACGACGTGCGTCCATTATACCTACATGACTAAGATTAATTAGAATGCATTTCGAAATTAAGGACACGACCTAACACTCTACCTCTACCTAACAGCCTTGGTGTACAGTTACTTGTCCCCCAAATTGACTCAACGACGCTCTGATACCACCTGTAACATCCCGTATCGAGCGATAGGAAGGACCGGAACAACTTACCCTGATGGGCCTACGCGAACTTCTCAGGGGGTCACCCATCCTTGAACTGCTCCCATCTCAAGCACGCTTAACCCCGGAGTTCCTTGCCTACATTCAGCCCAAAAGGTATCAAACTGATATTACTTCCTTTCTTACACTATCCTCGATATATACTAACTTCTCTATATATTTTTATATACTCCTTGACCGCTGTTCCAGCGAGGTACTTGTGGGCATGCATGTTTACTGTTTTGCGTCCGCAGTTGTATTTCTTATGTATGCATACTAGGGTATTTTTGTCTTGTGTTTGTTTCTCTTCCCTTAGGTAAGCGCTTTCGTTCGGATAGATCGGGTGGTTGGGATATTCGGGCAGGGGTGCTTACAATGTTGGTATCAGAGCGTCGTTGAGTCAATTTGGGGGACAAGAAACTGTACACCAAGGCTGTTAGGTAGAGTGTTAGGTCGTGTCCTTAATTTCGAAATGCGTTTTAATTAATCTTGGTCATGTAGGTATCATGGACGCACGTCGTGGGTGAGGGCGTGGTAGACCGCCGGCGCAAGGTAGAGGGCACCTTGTACCTACTCCTGAGGTACAGGCAGTAGATGCTGGAGAGAAGAGACAGCCAGGACCTCCAGACATGCAGGAGACCTTGGCGAGTATTCTACGGGTCGTGGATGTGCTGGCAGCATCTCAGTTATGTCAGGAGCGCAGTCATGATGGCAGGACCACTGCAGCCCAGGCATCACACTTAGGTACGCCGAGAGCAAGGGATAGTTATAGTGCTGTTTTGCTTAAAGATTTTATGGCCCTACGTCCACCAGAGTTTAGTGGAGGCGCCGACACAACAAAGGTCGAGGACTGGCTATTGGCAGTGGAGAAGCATTTACGATCTATAGGCTGTACAGAGGCCCATAGGATTCGACTAGGGACCTTTCTGTTACGAGGAGATGCCGAGCGATGGTGGGAGACCACCAGACAGCGATATGGTGATGAGGGCCCGACATGGGCATAGTTTGTTGCGGCATTCAATGAAACTTATGTACTTGCTTGGATCAGAGAGCAGAAGGTGTTTAAGTTCATTGAGTTACAGCAGGGGAGCAAGACAGTCACACAGTATGAGACTGAGTTCGTGGCGTTATCTTGTTATGCTCCAAAGTTAGTGACCCCTGAGTCTCGCAGAGTCAGCAAGTTTCAGAGGGGGTTGCGACCAAAGATTTGCCATGCCATGGCTGGTATCGACGCACCCGACTTTCCTACGGTTGTTCAGCGGGCCCACGCAGTGGAGCAAGATCAATTGGAGGCTCGATTAGATCAGTTAGTTATGAAGGGTACAGGGAGCAGTAGTAAGAAGAGGAAATGGGATGCGGGCAGTAAGAGTTCAGGATTCCCACCGTGCCGACAGTGCGGGCAGAGACACCAGGGGCAGTGCCGGGATGTGTGTTATCATTGTGGTCAGCCGGGACACTTGAGAAGGGATTGTCCCCAGGGACCGAGACCAGCCACACCAGTCACACCAGCCACACTAGCTACAGGGCAGGATATTATTTGTTTTTGTTGTGGGCAGAGGGGCCATCGAGCGAACGTGTGTACTCAGCCAGCACAGATTGACAGGTTACAAACTAGCGGAGTAGGACCCAAACCAGCACAGAGACAGTCTACGCTTAGGGCACAGGGTCCAGGAGCACCATTACCTCTTCCAGCAGCACAGCGCCCAGGGCCCACAGAGAGAGCACAGATGCAGAGGAAGGCGTTTGCGGTGACAGCCGCCGAGGCAGCTGAGGGCAGTGATACAGTACAAGGTATACTTTCTCTCCAAAGTAATGACATACGTGCCTTATTTGATACAGGTTCTACTCACTCTTTCATAACACCCCATCTGTTACATAAGATCCCAATCCCTTGTAACCCTTTACCATGTGATTTGTCGGTTTCGACACCGGGAGGGACAATATTGTTGGGAAATGAGATGGTCAGAGATTGCGAGATAGGAATTCACGACCAGGTATTTTTAGGGGATCTTATTGTTCTAGCGATACAGGATTTTGATTTATTGTTGAGTATGGATTGGCTCTCATGGCACTATGCTCGAGTTGATTGTCAGCAGAAGGTGATTTCGTTTGAGTACCCGGGGAGACCAGTTGTTACATACCGGGGTGTGAAGCCAGTAGTGACTACGCCGATGATATTAGTTCTGCACGCTGAGAGGCTTATACGACGTGGGTGTGAAGCCTATTTTGCGTTTGTGACCGTGATAGCTGGGGAGAAGAAGGAGTTGGCTGCCTATCCTGTGATGCGAGACTTTTCTAGATGTATTCCCAGATGAGCTGCCGGGACTACCACCGCACCGGGAGATTGATTTCGCAATCGATCTGATACCAGGTACGCAGCCCATTTCTAAGACTCCTTATCGTATGGCTGCTAATGAATTGAAGGAACTCAAGGTACAGTTGTAAGGTCGCATGACGAGGACGTCATGTGCTCAAAGGGGGGAGAATGTAATATCCCGGGAGTCCAAAGAAGTTAGTATATATCGAGGATAGTGTAAGAAAAGAAATAACACCAGCTGGATACCTTTTGAGCTGAATGTAGGCAAGGAACTCCGGGGTTAAGCGTGCTTAAGCTGGGAGCAATTCAAGGATAGGTGACCCCCTGGGAAGTTCGTGTAGGCCCATCAGGATAACTTGTTCCGGTCCTTCCTATCGCTCGATGCGGGATGTTACAGGTGCTATCAGAGCAGACCCTTAGTGAAGGCGGTCTGACGAGAGCGGGGAGCATAGTTGTTAAATCGAGAATCGAAATGCTTATTTTAGGAATCGTGAATCGAGAATCGAATTGAATCGTAAGATTCGGTACACATTCTCAATTTCAACTATAAATAATATATACCCATATAAAGTAAATAAAATGTCTACCATGATCAATTCTTTTAAATATAAATAGATAAATAAACTTCTAAATATATTTGCTAAGTTTAAAATTATACCAAAAGGCAAAAATATATTCATGTTGCCTTTAAATTCAAATTGCACCAAACCAAACCAAATCCCTTTCAAAATAACAAGCTAGAAAAAAAAAAAACCTACAACTATAAGATTATTAATAAACTCCATTGTCCATAATCTTCACTAGTTATCAATCATTTTCATCTTCAAGTTCAAGAGCATCATCATTTTCATCATCTTTTTTGTTTTCAAAGATAGCCAAATCGAACGAATATTTGATTAGAGCGCACATGCAGACGAAGTCACACGAATTGGATGACTCAGACGAATCATGCTATTCATGCGATTCACGGTCGATTCATCCAATTCATAGTTGATTCTAGGGGATTTTCGATTCACCCTATAAATTCAACTCAATTTCTATACGAATCGAGTCGAATCGTACGATTCGAATCGTGAATCGTACGATTCTAATGGATTTTAGATTCACCCTATAGATTCGACTCGATTTCTATGTGAATCGAGTTGAATCGTACGATTCGAATCGTGAATCGTAAGACTCTAATAACAGTGGCAGGGAGTGACGCCGGGGCTCGAGGGCCTGTACAAGGAGTGGCTTCTGGCAGGCTTCTAGGATGGCAGCCCTCAAGGGGAGAAGGTCTGAGACCAGTTGTAAAGTCGAATGACGAGGACGTCCTGTGCTTAAGGAGGGGAGAATATAATACCCCGGGAGCCCAGAGAAGTTAGTATATATCAAGGATAGTGTAAGAAAGGAAACAATATCAGCTGGATACCTTTTGGACTGAATGTAGACAAGGAACTCCAGGGTTAAGCGTGCTTGAGCTGGGAGCAGTTCAAGGATGGGTGACCCCCTAGGAAGTTCGCGTAGACCCATCAAGATAAGTTGTTCCAGTTCTTCCTATCGCTCAATACGGGATGTTACACATACACTTGCTATCCCTTAATTCTTCTCTTACTAGTTTCTTATTTTGGTAACATCAAACTTTGTTCTCCATACTCTATGCAATTAGATTTATTTTGTTTCAAGTTCAACCTCCTGGTAACATTCCTGCAGATCCATTCATTTTTTCCTTCAGCCTCTTTTCACTTTTCATGGGATAAACCTATTGTAAGTATCATGATGATGACATTATAATATTGTTACATAAAATAATATCATATTATTAAAAATATTAAGGTTTTAGAATTATATTGTTAAACTTATAAAATTAATACTATGAATATGGTACTGATAACCATGCAATAGACTACTTTCTTTTAGCTTTTGTATTTTAAGTGCCAAAAGGATATAGAAGAACAAGAAAGTAAAAGCTTCAATTTGGAACTACATGTGACAATGACGAGAAAACAAAGAAAATCCATAATTCAAAGCCAAATAAATGAAGAGACGCAACCCCCCCCCCCCCCAATCACATATACAAACACGCAGTCCATCCATCAACAGAACAGAACAGATAGTGCAAGCAAATAACTTACCAATCCAAAAAAGGCAATTCTCCTTTTGTAACTCTATGCTGGTGAACACATCAGCCCTGTGCCCCTATAAAGAACTGTAAGCCAACCCAGTCCACATGAGGCCCCAATAACCAACCAAAGAAAATGAACAGAATCCTGATAGGTGCATGGAGAAAGTACCTCACACAACCACAGGTTGGTATTTAAAGATAAGCCATGCCAATCATGTTCAAAATCAACAACCAACTTTCCTGGAAATAGTAAACCAACAAACATGTAAGTTATAATACAAGACTGATCCTAGAAATGAAAATTAAACAATTAAATTTGGCGAGTTGAAAACAGGAACACAACTGACAGAAGAGTAAGTAAAAAAAACACCCACAGCCTAAAATTAAAACCCAACCTTTAAAAGTTCCCTGATTATTCTTGATTTGTAGCAGTAGACAGCTTCTGACACCCATCAATCAGTGTGGTGTATGTGATTTCATCTAAAGCTACACCTTGCTGAGCCATTTGACTGCATAATTTAAAGCCTTCCTCTACCTTACCTTCTTTGCAATACCCATTGATCAATGTGTTAAAAGTGATAGCATCTGGGACAATGCCTTTTTCTGTCATCTCTGTGAGAAGCCTTGCAGCTTCTTTCATATCACCGGATTTACAATACCCATCAATCATTACGGTGTAAGTAATTTTATTAGGGTTTATGTCATATGATGACATCTCCTGCAAAATGATTTTCACTTTATCCATCTGACCAAGTTTACAACAACCACCAATAAGAGCAGTATAGCAAATGACATCTGGAAACAATCCCTCCTTTTGCATTTCCTGGATAAGGTATCTTGCCTTCTCAATTTGGCAAATATTGCAGAATCCATGTATCAAAGAAGAAAATGTGGCAGGAGTCAATGGAATGCCCCTACTTTTCATGTCATCCCGAAGCCTAAAGGCTTCCACCATATTATCATTTTTACAGTAAGCACTAATAAGTGTATTATAAACAACGGAATTTAGTTCAATATTCTGCCCAAGCAACTCATCAAAGAGATTTTTTGCCTCTTCAATTCTCTTAGCCTTACAAAATCCATCTATCAAGACTCCATATGTACGAACATTTGGAACCAGATTATTCCTTTTGCACTCATTCCAAAGGTCTACAGCCTCATCCATCTTTCCCACATTACATAGCCCATTCATCAAGAAGTTGTAAGTGACAATGTCTGGTTGAATTCCTTGCTTTAACATCTCTTCCCTTAGCTTAAAACCTCTTTCAACCTTACCATCTTTGCAAAAACCCAAAATAAGCGAGTTGTATGTAGTCCTATCCAATAGCAGACCTTGCTCTAGCATCACTTTGAGAAGCCTTGCAGCCTCAGGCATGTTGCCTGCTTCACAAAGGCCATGAATAAGAGCATTCGAGGTGATTGTATTAGGAGCAAACTGATTCTCCAGTAGCCTAAACCAGAGATTAACAGCCTCTGAATGCTTTCCCTCCTTACAAAGCCCACCAACTAATTTGGTCATCAACCTCTCACTCGGCCTCAACTGTCTCAATAGCATTTCCCAAATTAATCTCAACGCAGAGTCAAACCTAGATTTCATACAGAGCCAGTGAATAACTGACGTAAAGGAACCAGGATTTATGGATAAGCCCCCTGATAGCATCTCCTCCAAAATCTTCTCTGCTTCCTCCATCTGATTAACCTTACAGAAACCTTGGATAAGTGAGTTGAAAGTAACTGAATTGGGATCGAAGCCCTTGGACACCATAGCATCCCTCACGTTCAGTGCATTTTTTATATTTCCCATTTTGCAGTACCCATCAATCAGTGTGTTATAAACAACCTCATTTGGGACAAAACCTTCCCCCAACATTTCATTCAAAAAAAAATTGGCCTCATCATATTTTCCCAATTTCATCAATCCATTAATAAGGACACTGTACGTTATCATGCTTGGCTTCACATTTTTCTTCATCATATTCTCTTTTAACTCAAAAGCCTTGTCTAGTTCTCCAATCTTACAAAGCCCATGAATAATGTTATTATAAGTAACAACGTTTGGAGCAATACCCATCTTCTCCATTTTGAGAAACAACGCCATTGCATCTTTAATCTTTAATCCTTTACAGAACGCATTAACTGCAGTACTAAACAAATAAACATCTGGTAGAACACCTCGGCAAATAATTTCAAACAGCTCGTAACTCTTCTCAAGCTCATTAGCCTTTACAAGAGCACTCAACACAAAGTTACAAGTCTTCAAAGAGGGATACAGACCCCTACTTGCCAACAACCGGAACACATGCAATGCCGTACTAAGACCAATATCTCGAAACTGAGTAGAGTAAACATGAATCAACAAATCAAATGTCTGAACACTAAGAGCCGACTCAGACACCGAATTCAAATCAGCCAATGCAGTGGCTATCTCGAGATGCCTATTCTTATTGTCGTTAAAGGAAACGGGCAGCTTGCGATCAATTAACCGAATCAAAAGCAACCGAGCGGGTGCAACCAAATTCGAAAAAATAAGCAAACGAATCAAAAGACAATAGGACCTCAAATTGAACCTATACCCACAAGATTCAGACGCAAAATGGAAGAAATGCAACACAGTTTTTGGGTTCGCAGAGAAGCGAATGTGGAAGAAAAGCGTATCGAATTGGTATGGAGACAAACGAGTTAGAATGTCTTTACATTTAGAAGAGTCTAGAGATTGCTTAGATAGGAGCGAGGTTACCCAGGCAAGAAGGCTCTGATCAATCGGCTCCGGTTGCTTCTCTAAATGCTCCGATTGGTTGTGTAGCCGTGGGGCAGTGGCAGTGACGCAAGTTAGAGGACGGTTGATTCGCGAGAATATTGGATAGGGTTTGGTTACCGAAAGCCTCCTCGGATTCATTTGCGAGCACATACATACATGCATAAATGTATGCAAGGCAAAGGAATCCGTGGTTCTGGAATTTGATTGGTTGCGTCGTTGGTTCAGAACGAGGGAGGCTTTGAAGGTGCTGGAGGAGGCGGCGCCATGAGTTACGTAGATAGTTGAGCGGACAAAAATGATCCACGAACCATGAAGAGGGGAGAGAGAGAAGAGTCCGGGAAACGGACCTTATTTCTGGCGCTAGAGTATGGAACTGAAACGAAATCAGGGTTATGGGAAACGAAACGAGAAAGAAGCAGAGACGGAGCCGTGAGCTTAGGGCTGATTATGATTGTGATTGGGCTGCCCATAAGGGCTGATTGGCCGTTTATGAATTGGGCCTTGATAGAATAGAGATGGACCGAGACAGTGGGCCGAGAGGCTGATGGGTCAAGGGTCTCCTTTATTGATTGAATGAATGCTTTAAGCAAAATTTATATATTTATTTTGAGCATCTTCTTTTCAGATGATCATCATGGTGCTTGATGTGATAACAAATAATAGGGATATTGTTGTATCCCAATAATCAGAAAGAAGAGAATGGAAGCATGAGTGTAGAGAAAGAAATTTCTTCAATAGGAAAGTTTGGAAGTACTTTTCAAAAGAACACTTTGGAAGCAAGCTTTCTCTCGCGTAGCAACTAGCCTTCTTCAGAAGAAGGCTTCGAAAGGCAATTCTCTTGAGGGACATGTGTCTCTTAGGAGCAATGACACATGTTCTCTACGACCATCCTTAACTCGAACCTATAAAAGCCTAGATACAATTCTTAAAGGAGAATTCGAATATCAGTATAACACTTTCATTTTTCTTCCAAAATTTAGTCTACTTTCCTTTTCACAAGATTATTTTCTTTTCGTTACTGATTTAAGCATTAGAGGATCTTCGCGAAAAAAAAATCCCACAAACCTTCTAACTCTTGTTTGCTGTTTACCATTCTTCAAGAAATGCCACACCTATTTCTTCGAGATGGCAGCTTGTGAGAGAGGATCAACCCCCTCAAAAGCCTTGGAAGACCTTGCCAAGATCAAGTTCTTGTGAAAAGGTCCTGCTCGTTCCTTCAAAAATGCGCATCTCCTATGCATCGTCAAGTTCTTTCAGAAAGACCCTCTTTGAAGCATCATTCAGAAGCATTCTATATCAAAAGACCTTTGGCCACCTCAAGAGATCCTCACTTACCACTAAATCACCTTTCGGGAGGAAACTTCGAGAATACCTTTCAGAATGATTTTTCGAACTTCTTTGGGAACGTCTTTCGAAAAACCCTTTTAATTTACTAGCTTAGCATCAATCAGACCCTTCGAAAACTTATCTTATCTCAATTACCGAATATCGATCGTATCTCGAGATAATTAATATTCATAGACATCTCATTCCTAAAAATTATAATCATTGTACTTTGATAACAATATATATAAATAAAAATTAATATTTTAAATGTTGGAAAAAAAGGTCATGCCCATGCATGCATTGAGGAAATAAATAATCTTTTTATTTGAAAAATAATATTTGTAAGACTATGTTTGGATTATGGTGATGAGAAGAGGAAAGCGAGGGAAGAAACTAGAAAGGAGAAGAAGGGAAAGATTTATTGAGAAAGAACACAACCCTTCTCCCTCTCTTTTACTATTATTATTTTTTTAAATTTGACCACATGACATCAATTTGAGAGTAAGTGGAGGCTCCACATCCACCTAACACCTTCAAATCAATCAAAGGCAGGAGGGGTTTGTCTTTAATTTTTTTTCTCTTTTTTCTTTTCAACGACAATGACAACTGCACGAATCTGACCAAATATTATTTTTAAGGTGAAGTGTCAAATTATTTGTTGTATTTTATTTTAAAGATTAAATTGATCATTAAATTTTAAAATAAACCAAATAAATCAACGAGCTTTCATAAATAAGATCATATTAACTAACTATGAATTTTTGTTTTAAACTGGATGGACAGGTTTAATGGATGACAGTTTAAGTATAACATTTTCAACATTGATGATTAATTAGAGTGACCTCATTAAAGAAAATTCAATAGCTTATTTTGCCAATTTTTAAATTTAGCAACCAATTTAGTTTATGGAACAAAAATTTGCCCAAAGGCATAACCCAATTATTAAGGGTCGATCTAGAGATGAGTATTTTGTCTTTACGTTAATGGGTGTGTCTGAGATTGAAATTTAACTGTTAGGTTATTGATTTACCTCTCTTACTGACATCTTGAGATCGATCAATGTGAGACATTTGTGATGGTACGTAAATAAAAAAAAAATAAAGTGACCAGTATAGCTTATTTTCTTTAAAAGAGATAAGTTATTTTTATAAGGGTAAAATGCTAAATTGGTCAATCTCCTTTAACTTATAGGCCAAAATTGGGCGCTAAACTTTAAAATAAGCCAAATAAGTTCTTGAATTTTCATAAATAATATTACTCTTTATTTTATTTTTTTTAGGATTTAGAGTAAGTTACAATGTGTGGTTTTTTGTAAAAATTAGAGACAAGTTATTTTTACTTAAATAATAGAAAGAAAATTAGTCAGGAGTTCACAAATAATAAGCACTTGTGAAGAATATTAAAACAATACCTTTAGAATGGCAGTTAAATTTAGACAATCAACCATTGCCAGTGAAATTGTATAGGGTTTATCATATTATTATCAGGTCAGTCCAAAAATTTCTTTAATATTAAAGTAAAAATATGCATAAATTCACATAGTAATTTATTTAGTCACGTAGTGAATAAAAAAAAAAAAAACCCTATGCACCTTTCAAGAATCTTCTTTATAATTTCTTGTTGACACGTGTGGCGTGAGTGATTTATAAAATTGAAATTAATGACATGAGATAATTAATTATTTATAAAATTGGAATTAATATAAAGTATGGTATATAATTGAAAAGTTAAAAATTTATTAAAAGAATTAAAACTTCAGTATATTATTAAGAAAATTAAAAAAAAAATCACTATAAAATTAGAAGAAAACTAAAAGTTAAAATATTTTTAATGAAATACCCTTATATTTTTATAACACTATTTTAAATCAGAGCACAACAGTACTAAACCGCCTTAAAACTTGACCACAGTATGAATATAAGTTGGATTTTGGTTTTTAAGCGCACAGATTAGATTAGCTAAGTAGTAAGGACGTGCTTTTAGGTTTGACATGGCCTCCAATTCAATAATGCTTATCATGAGTGATTAGGCTCATGAATCATCATAATTCCCCATGAGTAGTAGTAGTGACTCATCAAATCATATCTTTTAGAAATAGATTAGTACCCCAGCACACAACTCCTGTTTTCGCCCTTGGAACCAGCCTGTGGTTGTTGGTTACAGTTGGCTGCGCAATCTACTAATATATTTTTGGGGGATGAACGTGTAATATAAATATATTGAACGTGGCGGCCTGCCGAGTTAAGTCTTCGATTGAATAGCGAATTTATAATAATATTAAATATGATTAGCTTCGTCATCGTTAACATATATTATATTTTGTGAAATCCAATGGGATTTCACTAATGACCTGAGTGGAGGGAAACAAGTTCTGTAAAAGGAGGTAAGTGTTAACTTTTAGGATGTAAGAGGAATTGTTTGTAATCAAGCCGAATTATAGGGGTTTTGAGTGTAATCTACTCTTTCATAAATCAACCTTTTAAAATAATTTTATTTAATTAAGCCAACTGAGTGGAACACGCTTAACACAACCTCACTTTTGCCATAAAGTAGTTGCATTCAAAAAGCTTTGGAGGCAATACAACTCCTACATAAATTTCACTTTAGTAACACAAATTTTTAATCGGAGCCAAACAAAACCTAATGCTTGTTCTTTTCACTGTTTTAAGTTCCTTTTTAATTTATAATAGTAAAAATATGTTTATTTTTATATTTTCAAAAATAATAAATAAAATTTTAAATAACAAAAAGTCAATTTAAGTATATTCATCACAAACACGTTTAAAATTTTTAAAATATAAAAAATACTATAAATAAAAAGAACACATTTTAATAATTTTAAAATTAACACTCAAAATATAAAATTAAAAATAAATTTAAAATTTAGAACAATGCACCCGTGCCCTTAAACTAATAAACTTGTGACTCCCATGCCCTTAAACTAATAAACTTGTGAACCGCGTTTGGCTGACCTCCTTAATTAATTAATCAACAATTTTCAATATCAATGATGTGATGTATAATCATAATTATTTATTATATAGATACATTATATATATAAAAACTATATTATTTATATAATATAATATATTTTTTAAGTTATATATTATATTATGCAGAATATTAATATTAATGCTTTTAAATAACATATAATTTCCCGAAAGCTAAGTCAACTTTTATACTTCAATGAAAGGGTTATGGGGGGCTCACATAAAGTTATTTTACTAAATAAAATCACAAAGAAATCTCACGTATATCATGTGAATCGAATCTTTCGTCAGATCCTTGACATTGTCAATTTATGGATTATTCAATTTTCAGGTTATTTCTCATGAGTTTTGGTCTGGGATTCAATTATTATGTCAAGTACCTGAAGTTTGGAAGTTTTAGATTTTATTAATAACTGGAAAACTATTCTCAAAACTATGTTTCAGATTTATTCTTAACCTTTTTGACTATTGATCGCTGGCTGGACAACAACTTTAGGTCATTTAATTTTCTCTTCAATTTAACTTTTTCAAAGGATTAAGAAATAAAAGAAACCCTTTTGTGACTCCCAATAATGAGTGAAAACTAAATGCGACATTAAAATTTTTACTAAGAGCAATAAAGGAATTAAAATAAATAGTCAATAATTAAAAACATTTTGTTGAAAGTTGAGATTGATCTAGACTTAAAAATTTTATTGAATTGTTTTATCAATCTTATCAACTCGCTTTTCACTATTTAAAATTTTAATTAGTGATTGTTTATTTATAAAAAAATAAAAAACTCTTAACATATGTCACGAACGAATAAAAAATAAGAGGCCTTTTTTTTTTTTTTACTTTTAATGCTCAAATTTATTTTTGTGTAAAAATGAAACTTATGGTGTTGCTTGAAAATTATGAATAATTCATGATTTATAATATATATATATATATATACATATTATTTTGTTGCTCTGCTGTTCTTCCTGTCATCGAGGCTCCAGTACTGCCTCAACGACCATGTGATGATTTTGATTCCGTAAATGAAGGAAGGACAATAAAGGGTGACAAAATAAAATTTGTGACGACAGAATATATTGCCCTTTTTCGTGGTGCCCATAAATCATATAAGGTACGCTACCTCATTCACATGCTGCCACGTGAAAAAGCTTACCGACGCCCACTAATTAAAACCCTTGTACTTTTGCAAATTAAATTAAAATTATTATTGATACGATAATAAATTTATTTAACTTAAACTATCATCATTAAATTATCTAAACGAAAGAAAATAATTAGAGGAAACAAAAACTCCCTGTACAAGTACTTCAATATTTAACTTTGATATTGAAAATAATTAAGATTATATTAAAACTAATATTAAATATATATATATATCTTTGAAGGACTTTTGAAATATTAGAATTATCTAGTTTATGTGTTACTTGGGACACTCTGGAAAAAATGTATACATTTTAGTCCAAAAAAATATTTTGGGCTTTTGGAGGTTTTTTATTCTTTTAATAAATTTTTATCTATGATACAATAAAAATGTTTTACCAAAAGATGAAATTCACATAAAAATGGAATAGTTTCAATTAATTCAAGGGATAAAGAAAATTAAAAGATTTACTATGAAACCTTGATATAGTAACTCATTTTAATTTTTATGTTATTTTCTAAAGATATTTTAAATTTTGACAGAGAGAGGAGTGTATTAATAGAATTAAAAAAAGGGTTCTTTATGTCCTAAATATCTTTATTGCATTTATTAGGTGGAGGAATTTTAAATTATGTCATTTCAAATGACATCATCATCCACGTAGGTGTCCTTTTAAAATTTCCTATTTCTTTTAACTCCAAATCTAAATACAACTGTTATTTAACGAAATTAATCAATAGTTTTTGAATTTTAAATGAAAAGATGAAATCACACTATTGGGATATGTTTTTAAATCTTGAATATTATAAAAATTTAACCAAAAAAATAATTGTTATGTATAAAAAATAATAAATAATAATAATAGAGAGTGCCACGTGGCACCCCGAGGAAGCACCACGTGGCACCCCTAATTGGATGCCACGTGGCAGTCCCTCCCTTGGGTGACCAAAGGAGGCCACCTAGGGGGGCGCCACCCCCGAGTGAGGTCACTCGGGGGTGGCATGCGCGCAGCTCCCATGGGCAGCTGCGGGCTGCCCGATAGGGGCTGCGCCTCCCTTGCCAGCTGGGGGGAACGCCCCCTCTCCCCCGAGTGGAAGTCACTCGGGGGAATAGTACCCCCAAGTGACCCCACTCGGGGGGAAAGCAGCCGGGCGCGCGGCTGCTCATGCAAAGTCGCGCGCACGGCTGCTCATTCAAGGCTGCGCGCGGCTTTCCGCGCACAGCCGCACGCGCGGTTGGCAGCGCATGGCTGCGAGCGCGGCGGCCAGCATGTGGCCCCCGTGCATACCTTCGTGCGCGACTCTCCGTACACGCAATGACTTCGTACCCAGCCCCGTGCATCCGCACGCACGGCCCCTCGTGCTCTTTCTCCCCGTGCACACAGATACCCCCGAGTGAGGGTCATCCAGGGATCCACACTCGCTTTCGCAGGCCTCCTATTCTTACGCCACCGCCTCCAAGAAAATCGGCTTAAGGTTATTCCCGCGAGACTTGGTCAAAGCCTCTCCGAGGTTCTTGCCACAAAACTCGGAACACGCGACACATGGATGCCCCTCTCGCTGCTATAAATAAGAGGTCACTTTCCTCATTCGGTATGCGATCTCTAGCTCTCGCATTTACTCTCCTACTTTTGAATACTCAATTTCTACTACGGTGATCTAACTTAAGCATCGGAGGGTCCGCTCAGGGACTTTCGCCCGCGTTCCTAACCGATTCTTTCTTTAGTAGGTCATCCATCGCTCGGAAACGCCTTCGGAGGCTCATCCATCGCTCGGAAACACCCCACAAGACTCACCCATCGCTGCCACGTTACCCCGAGAGACTCACTCATCGCTGAGATACGCCATACGAGGGTCATCCATCGGTGGTTTCCCATTTTATAAATTTATTGTTATAATCTCGTAACAACAATAATTATACAAAATACATATTATTTTAAAATATTATTCACACAAGCTTATAAATAAATTTATTTACAAATTCAAATAATTAAGACGATCAAACTAACTTAAAAATTAAGTTAAATTTTTTTATTTAATTATAAATAAATTTGAACAAATCTTAATTAAATTGAATTTCAAGTTATATATGAACGGAATCTATTTATTTGTGACCTTAAAGATAAAGAATTGTGAGTTAATCAATTAAATAAATCAAAGTGTCAATTCACTTAGAAAGTGGAAAATCAAACGAAAGAGTGGTTTGAAAAGAGTTTCAAGCAGTATTAGTCTTTGTTCTTTTGTATAATCAACCGAAAGCTCCAAGTTGGATTTGTTGTGAATATTCAAGTCGGCTCAAATGGAGGTGAATTCATTGATAAATCTAATGTAAATTTTAATCGTACCAAGTCTTAAACGTGGGCCAATTCGATGCCAAATTATTATAATTAATAATTATGCTAAGCACTTTATTTATTTAGCAAAAGCAGATGTGACATGGCGATGATGAAGATGGGGCTGATTGGGAAATCCCAATACTCCTGGGGCAAAACTGAGAACAAAACAAAAGTAGAGGACAGAAACCGAAATCTCTCGAACTTGAGAGAGCCTTTACTAAAGAGGCCACGTCGAGCGGGGAATTGACAAACGAGAGTGCCGCTGCTGAAAAAACCAGTCAAACAATCAACAGAGCCGTGTCGTCGCCGGAAACTACAGCGGGTGGGAAGCGGCGATTTGGATGGCGGGGCAGTCACGGAAGTGGATGATACTGGTGGCGACGATATGGATCCAGGCCTTCACCGGGACGAACTTCGACTTCTCGGCGTATTCGTCGGAGATGAAGGCAGTGCTGGGGATATCGCAGGTGCAGCTGAACTACCTGGCGGTGGCGTCCGACCTCGGAAAGGCCTTCGGATGGTCCTCCGGCCTCGCCTCCCTGTGCCTCCCCTTGTGGGTCGTCACGTTCGTCGCCGCCTTCATGGGCTTCTTCGGCTATGGCCTCCAGTGGCTTCTCATTCGCAACGTCATCGCCTTGCCTTATTTCCTGGTTAGGCCTCTCCCTCTCCCTCTCTGTCTCTATCTGCACTTAATTTCTTCGTTTTCCAAAAAGATTATTATATGAGAATTCAGGGTCTTAAAAGAGTTAATTATGCTAATATTCTTTCGATATTTCACACAATGCCTCTTTATTTGGTAATGGCTGCCATGGGAAGCCTATTCTTATTTCATGGAAGCAAAAGTGGGTAAATAAATTGGGTTTCTTGTTCCTCTTTCATATGAAACAATTAAACAATAATGTTTTATTTATTCATTTTTTTATAGTAATAATGACTATGAATTAATGGATGAATGCATATGTGATGAATGAATGGGGGACGGTGGCTGTGATCCCAGAGCCACAGAAACCACAAACTAGAGGTGGCTTGGAATATAAATTATTGGCCCCACATGATAGTTCCTGTTATGGACACGCTTTTATTTGAATCAAGACAAACTTTATCAATTATTATAGGCCATAATAATAAATATGTTTTCTAGTGTCCTTGATGTCTGTGAATGTGATGCGATGAAAATTAGAAATTATATTATTATTTGTAATAAAATCAAAGTGTCATTTATTAAAAAATAAATTATAGTATGAAAAAACTAATAATAGAAGAGATGCTGAAAATTTGCTATCAGTATCACACTCTTAAGCATAAGCATGGGATTATATATTAAAATGACGAACGAGTTAGAATTTATAATATAGTGATATATATTATGATAACGTTATAGTATAATATGAAAATTTTGTTAAGAATATCTGTTTCTTTGCCTTTTTATATCAAATGAAGACTGCCCCTTCTTTCTCCTTTTTTTTTTTAATTTTTATTTTTATTTTTGGTGATTCTATATATTGTAGTAGTTAATGAAATAGAGATAAGAGTAATTCAATATTTTCACACATAAATTATGAGTGAAATTCTTGTACCATTGGTGCTTCAATCCTGCCATCAACTTGGAGCTGAAGTTGTGGAGCTGGGAGGAGCAGGACAATGGACTTTTTTTCCCGTTTCTCTGTCAGAGAGTGAATTTTATTCTTTTATTGAATGTTCTCCTTTTCCCCGCTATCAAAAAGTAATTTTTCTGTGGTCCACTACCATACTGCTTCATTGATGCTGCTGCTGCTGCTGCTGCTGCTGTTGCAATCACTAATGAGATACACTGGGTGGCAAAGTAAGTATGGAGGCATATATAGCCAGTCCGGCCCACTCTCAAGTCTTATCTTGTCGTCACTCGGTACTCAGCACCAAGAAAATGAAAATCCAAGACTGATGATGGGTCAGAAGAACTCAGAAGAACCTTAACAAATAACAAAAGTAATTTAAGGGGCTTTCAGCCTCTTGTTCAAATTAATAACCAACAGCTTAGCTTATTCTTGCATCTTGTGACAGGTATTTCTCCTGTGCTTGCTCGCTGGCTGCAGTATTTGCTGGTTCAACACGGTCTGCTTCGTGTTGTGCAATAAAAACTTCCCAACCAATCGACCTCTCGCCATCTCTCTCACCGTCAGCTTCAATGGCGTAAGTGCAGCATTATATGCCTTGGCTGCTAAATCCATCGAGCACTCATCTCATGCCATCTATCTTCTTCTTAACGCCATCGTCCCCCTTATAACCTCTGTTGTAGCTCTTGTCCCAATTCTCCGCCAGCCCCCTCTGGATCCCCTCCCTCCTGATGCTGTTCGCCGCGAATCCCTCATCTTCCTCCTCCTCAATTTCCTAGCCGTTGTCACTGGCATCTATCTGCTCCTCCTTAGTCCAATCGACTTGACAACTGCTCGCCTTCTCTTCAGCGGTGCCATTTTCCTCCTCATCCTCCCCTTGGGCATCCCTGGCATCGTTTATGCTCGCGATTGGGTAAGGAGAAACGTTCATTCGAGCTTTCACCTTCAAGGGTCCGGCTTCCTTCTTGTTGATGTGGATGACCTTGAGCTCCACAAAGAGCTCATCACCCGGGAGAATAGCAGCTTAGGGACTGGATCAGTTACTCAACTCGTGGAAGACCACAATGGATCCCCTTATGCAGTAAGCCGGCAGAACACTGGAGTTAGTGACGGATGTTGTGATACAGTTATGGAGAAAGATCGGCTTTTAATGCTGGGAGAAGAGCACAAGGCTCAGATGCTAGTTCGTAGGCTCGATTTTTGGCTATACTATGTTGCATACTTCTGTGGAGGCACCATTGGGCTAGTTTACAGTAACAATCTCGGTCAGATTGCGCAATCTCTCGGGCAAGGTTCCAATACCTCAACCCTCATCACCCTGTATTCATCTTTCTCCTTCTTTGGCCGATTGCTTTCTGCTGCCCCGGACTTCTTGCGTGTGTAAGCAATCAATTAACTGTAATTTCCTAGTATCCATCCACTCGATCGCGTCTTTGACATTGATGCAAATTGAATTGCTACTTGTGCAGGAAGGTTTATTTTGCAAGGACCGGGTGGATGGCCATCGCTCTTTTGCCAACGCCAATTGCCTTCTTTCTGCTAGCTGCATCGGGAAGTGCAATTACACTGCAAGTAGGGACTGCGTTGATCGGGTTGAGCTCTGGCTTCATATTTGCTGCTGCTGTTTCAGTGACATCCGAGCTGTTCGGCCCTTACAGTGTCGGTGTCAACCACAACATTCTCATCACCAATATCCCAGTTGGATCACTAGTATACGGTGTCCTTGCTGCCCTAGTTTATGATGCCAATGCAACTCCAAGCTTCGCCAGCATTATGACTGACTCGCTGGTGTGCATGGGCCGGAAATGCTATTTCTTAACATTTGTGTGGTGGGGATGCATCTCTCTTCTCGGACTTGCTTCGAGTGTCCTGTTATTCTTAAGAACTCGACCTGCCTACGACCGATTTGAAAAGGATAGGAGCCGGTTATCTGCACAACTTTACTAACCGACTTATCACCAACTAGAGGAGAGTACTGCAAGATCAAGTCCAAGCAAATTGAGCATATAATTCATTACATGGAAATACATATTATTCTTTTCGCTATTTTTATCATCTATGTATCAAGTATTTTGCAAGAAATGAATCGTCAAATATCACTATGCCTTTTACACAAGAAATGAAGTTTTTGCCACTAATATCACCTCTCTCTCATTTATACTAACGGTTTATATATGGTGTCGCCTTGCATGCAATGTGGGCTCATTTTTAGCTTTGAAGAGATCAAGGGCCACGTGGAATGTTCTATTTGGAGCACTTCACAAGAAAAAGAAATGGGGAAGAAGCGAAGTAGATTCGTGTCAAAGACATGGGAGAGTTTGGTTCTATTAATTACCGCATTGAAAAAGATGATGTACAAACTAGTCCAGACACTAGCTGGTGATAAGAAATGTAGATTTCTTTACTATGAGGCAAAAGGCCTTCTTCAACAAATTAGAAATGGAATTCTATATATTACCTAAGGCTAAGAGTAGGTACAAAATGTCTCATCCTTGATACAGAGGAACAGTCTCTCATAAGCCAAGGCCATCTTGGTTGCGGTAAACATGGAAGCCGCATAAGCCCGGCAAGCTCGGCCTCTCTGGGCCAGCCTTGGCGACCCTTCAGCCACCGCCTCTTCCAAGGCCTCCACCAGAGACTCCACATTGGGGGCAAACATGAAACCGAACTCATTGTCCACCACGATGGTGCCTTTGATGCTGGGAAACCTCGATGCCAGCACCGGCTTCCCACTCATCATTGCCTCCATGAGAGTGAGGTCAAGCCCTTGCGGCCTCAGCGTTGGATTCACAAACACATCAACGGCATTGTAGAAAGCTCTCAATTCGGATGGTTTCATGGATCCCAAAACTATGACTTGAGATCCCAGATCTTTGTATCTCTGTTGCCACGGTCCAGAGCCGGCCACGACCAAGTAGACATTTGAATGCTTCTCTTGGAGCTTGGAAAAGGCTTCATAAAGCAGTGGATGGCCCTTGTCTTTTACCAATCTTCCAGCCACACCAAGGACTAAACTTGCATTTAAAGGGACGCCAATTTTGGCCCTGAATTCCTGGCCCAACCCCGCATCATCCCTGAAATCATCTTCGTTGACTCCGTTCGCGATTACGTGCACTCGTCTGCTCGGGATTTGGTACACATCTCGCAGCATCTCCCCGCAGCTGTCACTTATGGCGACATGGTGCTGGTAATTCTTGAAGAATCTGATCTCATTTAGCACCTTTGGAATCACGCCCTGAAGGCTCTTGTTGAAGGCAGGAGAGATTGGCTCGTCGGGCCGGCGAGCCAAGTCCTGGTAGATGGATGAGTGGACACTCTCCAGGGCTATGCCGTGCCATGACACTGCGAGGTTGGGGAGATGGCGGGCCAGCCAGTGAGGCAGGGCCACGCTTTCTGAGTGGATGACGTCGAAAGGCCGGCGCCGCTGGTTCTCTTCTTCAAACAGCTGCCAGGCCTTGTTGTAACGCCAGTGGCCTGGTTCACCTTCATGGCAGTGAATGATGGGTGACAAGTTTGAACTATTATTATTATTACGATTGGCGGGTTTGATGAGCTCCTCTTTGTTGTCTTGTTCATCCACGGGCGATGTGAAAACGTGCACCTCATGGCCCCGGCTGGCAAGAGCGGTGTGGAGCGTGTGGGCGTGGCGTTCCATGCCTCCCGGCGTGGCGCCAACGGGCCACTTTCGGGAGAACACGGCCACTTTTAAGGTAGCCAGAGGGGGGGTATTCCGGTGGAAGGGTAGGCGGTTCCAGGAGAATTGGGCGGCCCGGAGGTCGCCGGACCAAGAGCGGGTCTGGGCGGAGAGGGTGGTGCAGGCGGGGGTGGCGGTGGGGGTGTGGAGGAGGAGGAGGGCGGGGATGGTGAAGAGGACGATGAAGAAGAGGGTGGTGGCGAGCTTGGAGTTGAGAGGCTTCTTGGCCTTGCTGCTGGCGGAGGCCATTGTGTTGTGATTGCGTCTTCCCGTTCTGCTGGCTGGCGTTGTTGGTTTTGAAAGGTGTATCGTTGAAGCCTCAAAGTCAAGCAAAGTGGGCGGGCGGGCGTTGGGCAGGCAAGCACTTGTGGAAGTGGGTTGCTTTTTGCTTTAAATTGCGTTTCTCACGCCCTCACTCAGGAAAACGAGGAGCCTTACTTGCCTAACCTTTTGTGACTTCTTTTTCGGGCAATATTTATATTCGCGTAGTAATAAAGAATTGCAGTTAAATTATTGGTTTCTAATAATCAAATTATGAATCGCAACGCAACCTCATCATCAAACTCGGGTAAAAATTAATTAGGGCTTAAGATGTTTCTGGGTCTTATTTTACACAAAATTAGGGAAACAATCGTAACATGTTTGGGTGACTTGATACTGAGATTACTTGGTTAATTCAAACAGTCCAATGGGTATGCAGTTGGAAATTGGATCTGTTCTTGGTTAATCAGGGTGAGTTGACTTGGCTGTTTAGTGATTCACAAGTTATATGAGTAAAATAAATTCCTGAGGATTAAAGGGTTGCTGTCTCTGCAAAACTGCTGCTCGCTGACTTTGCGTGCGATCTGTTTTCCAGAAGCAAGTCACATGAAAGGGGAGCCTCATTAGGGTTAGGGTGCCCAACCCTGTGTAGGACCTTGACTCAAATAATACGATACACTCATATAACTAAATTTTAAGCTCTAAATTAAAAAAAAAAATTCATAATCATTTACTCATAAGAAATTAAAACATGAATTCTAACTCTAAATTTCCAATAACAAATGTTGCACAATTTACAACACTAAAATCCCCATAAAATTGAATTCAACTTGAAAATCTCATTTTAACGAGTTCTACAATTTTTTTTTTATTCATTTAGAGATTTTAAAAAATACAGTTTTTCATAAAACTTTTCCTAAATTATCTTTTATCTTTTCCTCTTAACACAAGTTAAACAAAAATTTAAACACGTTTGTCAAATATAAGAAAATATGCTTGGGATAGATAGAAAAGAAAAGGCCCACCAACTCACCGCACATAAAAGATGAGATACGTGGGCCAAGTCCAAAGCCCAAATGAGGACCTTAATAATCCCTAACTGAAACCAAATTGGGTTAAATTGGGCCTCTTGGCCCTGACCAAGACAAGAAACTGGGCCCAAAAATTTGGCTTCATCAAAGAAAATAAAACAACAAACGAAAGGGCACATTGAATTGCTTAATTTATTTGTTAAGACATTTTTATGCGCATATTTTGTTTTTATGTAAACATTTGTTCAATAAACTATAAAGGGTTATGTCGTATAAAAAAATGTGAAACCTTATGGTATTTCAATAATTTCCACGAACCCCATACAAAACCATCAAATTATACTATGGGCCCGCTTATTATTTTTTTTAAACAGCAAGTATTTTATATTTGAAATACAATGTAATGAAAAGTTTTGAAAAAATGTAAAGGTACAAAAGATAATAAAATTTTAGAATAAT
Source organism: Diospyros kaki (assembly GCA_036245055.1). Lineage (NCBI taxonomy): Eukaryota > Viridiplantae > Streptophyta > Magnoliopsida > Ericales > Ebenaceae > Diospyros > Diospyros kaki. The sequence goes on from BSEG01000007.1 coordinate 36,537,195, forward strand.
TCAACTATTTTAGCTCTTTGTTAGACATTTTAAATTCACTAAATCAAAACCGAACTATAAACCATAATCTAATACTACCACTTGCAATCATGCTAGCACTTCTCGTTACAAACAAGAATGAAAAATACAAAACTGAACACAATAATTTCGGTATAACATCTTGTTACAACAAGATTGAAATATATTTTATAAAATAAAAAAAAAGTCTTGAATGAGAAAGATTTGAAATAATTAAGCACAAAAAAATATAAAAGATATGATCTATAAAATATGCAAACCTACATTTTTCAACAACTAACTTAATCTTTAAAATAGTTACTGTTTTATATATATATATATATATATATGCACACAAACGACAAGCAAGTTTATGACGAAACTTTTTCAAGCACATGACATGCACGTGGGATGTGGGCACATTAAGCCTGCATGATTGTTGTGTCACATCAGTTCTGATTGAATTTTCAAATTTGAATTAGATTACTTCAATTCATGGATGCTTTCACTTGCAACCTGCATATACATATGACCCCAAGTTAATCTTGCCACTTCCATTTGGTCCACATCTCATTCATTAAACAATTATTATACAGCTTCTTATCTTATCTGCCTGCCGTGCTGTGATTTAATGATTAGTCGCTTGTTTAAAGTCAAAATTAGATTTGGTTAAAATTAGTACCATGTATATATATGCCAATCAAATTAAAGACTTGTAACCCCAAAGTCCATTATTTGCCTCTTTTTTCCAACCTAATTAAGTTCAAGAAATGATAAACATGATGTGTATCCTAGAATTTAATTTATTGAATAGACCCTAAAGGAAGAAACCAAAACTTAGGCGTAATGCCAAAGTGGGACGGACGTGTTTATTCTCAACAAAATTTAGCCATTCGGACGTTTTATTATATTAATTAATAATAGTGGCAGTGGTTGTGGTCTATGGTCTGTGGCCTATGGTCTATGGACCTTAATAAGCAAGCAAGCATTAATTGAAGTGGCGAGAAGAAAAGAGGTACGTACGACTATGATGAGTCCTCTAACTTTATCCGTGAAAAAAATTATTTTCTATTTTACGTTTTGTTAGAATAAGTTTTAGCAGATTATTGTGGACAGAAATATATGTTGGTTTTAGCGGACGTCCGCTCGCTAGCTCTTCAGTCGTCTCTATCCTGCTCGACTGTGATCAAAGTCCTCGTAACACTTTGATCAGTCTCACCTATGGGAGATTACAGATCAAAGTCATACGCCGATGGCAGGATGCAGATGGAGAGCCACTACGGGTCCAGACCCAGCTTCAACGCTTACGATTTCTGCTCTTACAGCGCTTCCTACGCTTCTTATCCGCCGCCCGCCCAGATGGGTGGCCGCGTGAGAGACTTGAAGGTGAAGAAAGGCAAGAGCACAGGGGCGTCTTCTTCGAAATCTTGGAGCTTCAACGATCCTGAGTTCCAGAGGAAGAAGAGGATTGCGAGCTACAAGGTTTACACGGTCGAGGGAAAGGTCAAAGGGTCCCTCAGGAAGAGCTTCAGGTGGCTCAAGGATAGGTACACCCAGGTGGTCAATGGCTGGTGGTGATCTTTTTGTGCTTTCCATCTCTTGTGCTTGCAAACTGCTTGATAAATTGCTTCTGTGGATTTAATTTCCAGAGAATAGAACTAGTTTCTTATTTTGTAGATTTTGGGTTCTGTGATCCTTTTACCAATGCTTGATGCTGATGTATACGTGTATGTTGTAATATGTGTGTGTGTGGATGATAAAACTTAAAATTCAAAGTCAAGGGCTTTCTTTCATCATGTATTCGTACACTTGATTTTTCCAGTGATGAATTACTAGTTTTCTCCTTTTATGCCAATAAGTTGATTTCATTTACTACATTTTCCCAATTCTAATGTTTGCTGGATTGACTTGTATCTGTTGTCAATTTTAAGTATATTGGCTACATATTACTTCCACCCCCCCAATTTCCTAGTAGTCTCATAGCTTTGCTTCTCAACATGAATTAGCAGGGCTCATCTAAGACAGTACAGTTAAATAGTGAAATTGGCATTATTTTCTTGTGTTTTCTTGGTGGTGACAATAACTTATAACTCCATGTTAGTCAAGCTTGGATTGTAAGCAAAAGGAACGCTTTTAATACTACTACAAGAGTCTGAAGGAATTTCTCTTCTTTCTCTAATACCATGCACTTTCAGAGATTAGTCATTGTCTTTTACATGTTAAAAGTACCAGAGAATTATTTACTTTTCATAATTTTGAGAGAACTAGATTCACACACACACACACACATAGAACCCATCGAATGCAGCAAAAGATGGACCAATTAACCTTTGAACTGGCTAGATGCTTCATTCTTATATGTATACTTTTCAATTTTATGTTTAGTTGTTAGAGGGAGACAACAATAATTTGGTACTTCATAAGGTGTCATAGATCATTTTGGTGTTCTAGGTCCCATTCCAAATGAAGGATGGCGAGCAACACAATGAAAAAAATTCATAGTAATATCTAATTTGGACATCGTTCGTGCACTTATAACTTGTAATTTATGTATTTGATCTCAACTTGTCATCCTAACTTTACATATTTTTAAACTTATAATAGTATTATGTGATGGTCTTTATTTTTTAGATCTAAGTTTTAATTATCAAGTATATATTTATTATTCCAGTCCATTTTATCATTAACCCTAAACCTTAAATCATTAACTTTTAACCCTTCTACTCCTGATTTGATACCTTGGTCTTGATGTCAAAGCATTGAATTATTATTTTTTTCTCTTTTTTATTCATTAAAGGAAGTCAAATTATTTTAACTCTCTCTAGTTCCCTATTATAAAAACTGGACTGCCGCGCTCGGTTAATGGGCCTGGCCTGACGGGCACCCAACCCAATTCAGGCCCACAATCCACGCAGTTCCATCGTCTTCGTGTTAGGGTTACATATACGCGAAAATACGTTAGGGTTTGCAAATCAACGGGTTTTCGTGGCCTGGAACTGTAAGCTCTTTCGTCGTCGATCCTCGACCGATCTACAGGTTTAGCGATACCGTTTTCTTTTATATTCTGTCCTATCGTTTGCTTTTCTAATTCCAAATGGGCGGTGAAGACAAAATCATTTCTCGATCCTGATTTTGTTTCCTTAACAAAATTTCGACCGTAGTGTCGTCATCTGATGACCAATTTGTGCGTGTCTGAGCCCTCGCATTTTTTCTTTCTGGGCGTTGTATTTTGACCGAAGAATTGTTGTTGTTTACGGATGGCAGATGTTAGATGATAGGATTTGTACCTATCGAATCTGAGCCGCATTTTCACCTTGTGATCATAGGCTTTCTTTGTTGAGATTTCTTTGTTTACTCCATTTTTTTTTTTTCTGTTTCTGATAATTTATTTTGCCTTCTGAATATGGGAAGACGGCATTGTCGCGAAAATTACTTCGAAACTCTGATGCTTGATGCTGCCCAATATTATGTTTACAAATTCAGGAGGTGTTCCTTCACAAAAGTTCCAATAGAACGCTGAGTATGGTTTCTGTACTTCGTTGATTGAACGGATATATTTCTAGGTTCGAGCATGAACTTGAATGGGCCAAGCATCCATTGGAAACTTTTGTGGACTTGCAAGAAATTAAATTGCAAACTGATAAGTAAATTTTCATATTCATTTCTACCATTTAAAAAAAACATAAACTTGCATTTTATAGTTCACGCTTTCATTATTTTGTTTCCTTGCTTAAATGGATACAAAGGACAACGTTTCAAGATTATATGAGTAGTAGTTATTAGATTTACAGTCTCCTGTGACAGCCAAAGCTGATTATATATGCGCCCAATTCTTCAAAGAAAGAGAGGTAATTATTTTTTGTTAGGTGAAAGAGGAGAAACTATTTGGTGCCTTAGTGCTGCGGCACCAAAATGCTGGTGCATGGTACAAGAGTAAGATTGATTTTTTTGACTGGGTGCAAAAGATACACAAAGAAGAGGCATTGCTACCAAACAAAGCTGATTACACGATGATAATGAGTCTGCAAGTGAAGATGAATTGCCTACAGGTGGAGATGATTCAGATATTGGAGAATGGAGATGCCTCAAGCAGTAGTGGACGAGACTTTGTTATCTGATGCATGAAAGTTCAACCCGCTTCTGGCTAATATGGACGAAATTAATAAGGTTTCTTTCTATATGTACGAAAAAATTAGAGATTGTTGGTAATCCTGGAGATGCAGTTTCAGAATGTTTAACTTGACCATGCTTTGTTTATATTGTGTTCTTTCTTTAACAGACTTCTCAAGTCATGCAATGATAAATTTTGCTCTTGTATTTTACAGATTTGTGTGAGTTGGGACTTGCAAACACTTATCATGTGCATCTGACAGATCCTAATGTTTAATAATTTGTTTTGTTGACATCAAATATTTTCCACATAGTAGGATTAATGCTATATATATTATTGTGTCAAATATATTATTGGAGTTGATGGAACAATTTTAAATTATGTTTGCGTTATGCATTATGGAGATTGGGTTATGCCTGTAGACACGCTTTATTTGGTTGTTAAGTTTAGATTATAGTGAGGCATAGGCTTTTTAGACAAGTGTTGTGTAATATTTATGAATTATTATGTGCATTAATATTTTCTTTCTGGTATTTTTCTAATCTTAATTTATTGTGAGCTAGGTTTCTTGAATAGGTGTTGGTATTCAGGTTTGATGAATTGTTACAAGAATCATTGTCCAGGCTGCTAGATCTTGACGGATGGTTTCGAATAAATTGAAAGTTTATGATATTTTGCCACAAAGACATCTGCTTAATTGTTTTAGATAGCAGCCACAAAAGCTGCTTAGCACAAAGCATCAGGAGATGATTGGTGTTCATTAGTATGATCAGCATTAGGCGGGTAACGGTTTTTGTGGCCAATAACTCTTCGGTAGCACATTTGCAGTTTTAGGAACAAAAAATAGTAGGGAAAGGAAATACTTTCAGGTAAATTTTGTTAATCAATATATAAATTGAAAAATGTAGACTATAAAAAATATTTTAGACAAAAATACTTTTTATTGTGTTTGTTAGTGCTTATAAATGGAAGAAAAAGAGCCAAGAAGCAAGGGGAAGAGAGGAGAGGAGCCAAGCCTGTCACAAAATTAATAAATCAACAGCTAAGATTAATCTAATAGTTCAAGGGATTTTTAGAGGCTTCAGTGGTCAATCCATACAAAAATCCTAGAAATTAAAAAGGTATGAGACGGAGATGGGAGGTGCTTATACAAGGAAGAAAAGGACCCGAGAAGCATGGGGAAGAGAGGAGAGAAGAAGCCAAGCCGCCGCCGCAAGGCAGCGAAGTAAAGAAGGCAGGCGCAATGGCAGAAGCGTGCGGAAGCTCCTGCGGCAGTCTCACGGTGCGGGCGAGGCTTGGGCAGAAGGAATCGGAGCACAATTTTTTAATCACAAAAAAAAATAATCCTTCTCCACTTATGTAACTCTAAAGCTCAATTCTACATTTGCTAATATATCTTTAAGTCGGTACTAAATTAATACAAAAATTGGAGAGAAGCTAAAAATGCACAGAAGATGGGTAGAAATCTACAACTACTACTACTAGTACTACTTCATAACACACAAATCCCTTTTTCCATACAAAAACAGCTCTATCCTAAGCAAATCAGCAACGAAACGATGATACCAGTACCATTCCCTTTGTGTGAACATACCACTCTGTCCTATGAAATCATCCCCCATAGTCCATGCCTTCCAAGCAATAGAACACCAAAGGAAACCCTCTCTCTGCTCATCGATCCTCGCAGCCCCAATTTCTAGCTAGAAAACCAAACTAGGTCCATGATCAGTTTAAAACACTTCTTCCCTTAAATGCAGTTCAAGTAGATTATTATATCATCGGTTCTCATGGCAAGGCTCTTATCACTGGCAATTTCTTCAGTTGGCTACACATTTCAAAATCAAAGCAAACTAAAATCCAAAAGAGTGAGTAACACAGGCAAATTAAGGGGCAACTTTTAATTATAATAAACTATAACTAAAATAATACTTCTTCTGCTGCTATTCTATGTCTATATATCTATACATATGCAAGTAAGAACTTATATTTATATGGCGGTATGTACACACGAGACTGAGAAGTGACTTTTGAGGGGAGAGTCAAGGAATGACAACTTTTCTCAAAAATTTCCCGCTGGCAATCCTGCCTGCAAAGAATCAAAGAACAATCACAATTCAGTTATAATTCTTCACAAAAATTAAAAGCATTATTAAACGAGTGATCTCTTAACAGTAAAAGGATACAGAAGAGGACTTGGCTTCTCTGCAACTTTCTCCATTCCCTGGCATCATATGATAGAAGTACGTAACATTACCTACACACTCAAAACCAACACAACACAAAGACACCGTAATTGAAATTCAGGAATCATACCCAATATAAAGAACAGGGATGGAGTTGGAGAAGCCAAATTTGAACACGGGGAAATCATCAATAAAATAATTTCCAATCCATCTCAGCAAAAGTGAGAGTCTTGATCAGGGGCTGGACCTGAGAAATCCCATCTGATCAACAATGTCTAGCATGTCCTCACCCCAGTCTGGAGTTTTTGCCACCAAATCCTCGGCTTCATCATCGAGTTCTGATTGATCAAGCACCAAGACGTCTCCTTCTCCATTCTCAGCTGCAATATTTTCAATGAAGAGGTCCTCCCAGATAGTCTCATTAACAGAATCCATATTGGTAGTACTGCTTGTAGGCATTGATGCCGCGACATTTGAGTCCATAATTTCACTGGAGGATTCATCATCCAATGCCACTGTAAACAGTCTCTCCATCTCTGATTCAATATTTACGAGCTCTTCTTGTTCTTGGCCACTTCCCATAGCAAGAGACGCCACCCCTTGCAAGTTCTCCACACTTGGGCTCATTGTTAACCTCCTCTTTTGTCCAATCTCAACGCCTGGCTGTTCTCTTCTCTGCACATACTTGCCCATATACTGCTGGACAAAGGAAGGACTAGCAAGGGCTTTGGCAAGGAACTTCATCATCTGTCGATGCTTCCTCTCCGTGCCTCTTATCCTTTCCTCCATAGCGATTACCTTATCTTTCGCAGCCTGTTGCTGCTGCCTTAGCTTCACAATTTCCCCCATCAACACATTCCGGTCCCTCCTCAGTCTTTTGAGCTCTTCTTCCATGCCATATTGTCCCAATTCTACACAAGCCCCTCCTACCCCTAGTTGTTGGGTGCTATGTGAGACATTTCTTCTCCTCTTGATGGTCTTCAGAAGATGCTTCCGTCCTCCCAAAAACCCTTCATTTGCAAATTCCCATCGATCTGGATCGACTTTTCTGAACCCCTATAAACCAATATTCAAGCTTATCAGAATCATATGAACAGTTAACAATCCCAATAAGAGGTGCCGAATTCTCTATCCAGTCCAATCTAATTAAACTTCCAACTTTAGGAGGTAGCATACATTAGCAAAAACAAAGATAAATCTACAAGCCACAAAAATAATACAAGAAAAGCAATACTGAACATCATAGAAACAGGTAGAGCCAGGAAAGAAATGCCAGAACTTTCATTTTTTTAAAAACACTGTAGAACCGTGATTCATCATAATCCCAGTTCTCAACATCACAAAACAGAGCATTCCAAAACAAAAATGGGAATCCAGCTCTTCTTAAAGAGGATGGCAAAACCAATTGAGGAATAATCACAAACGGCACACCGGCAAACAAAATAAGCAAACAAATTTACTGTGCTATGAGAACTTACATAAGTATTGAGCTGGCGGATGAAGCTGGAGAAATTGCTGTGCTTGAAGTACCTCGGGAGCAGAGTGGTGGCGAACTTGTGAGAGTCCCAGACGATGAAGCTGTTCCGGCCACTGCTCCACGACACCACCGGATCCGTGGCCGGGTCTTCCACCATTTCGAAGGTCTTGGTCAGGAAAGGCGGCGGCCCAACCTCGTGCAGCCCCTCAATCGGCTGCGGCGACGCCGTGCCCGGCAGCAAACCCGCTTCCTCCTCCTCCTCCTTCACTTTCATTCCTTCCATCGACTCAATAATGCCTTCGGGGTTGTTCTGTTACCGAGAAGCCAACGGAGAGGGACGGGGAGAGATATATAAAAATGGAGAGAGAAGGTTCTAGAGAGAGAGAGTAGGGAGAGATATTTGTCAGCTTCTTTTGAGGGGGAAGCAGTGAAGAAGTTTCTGACATTTGTCTGGTGAGTCAGCGAAGAGTGTTGTCAGGGTGTGAGTTTCTGGAAAGTTCTGTAGGAGGCGTAATCTGGACCGTCGGATGGTCCCCTCCTCATCTTGTAGTGCGTTTCAGTGCTCTTCCAGGCATGATTCGGTGGGCTCCAGCTAACCCTTCGTGGTGGCTTCCTGGCCGTTGAATTCGCCCATCGGATGGGTCCTTGGGTCTGATATGGTCATGGGCCGTTCATGTTTTGGGCCTGCAAACGGGTTGGAGATGGATCGGAGCTCATAAGTTTTTATCCACATCGTTCATTATATCTGTAATAAGTTTATATAATTAACATAATATATGTTTAGGATAAATTATATTCTTTGTTTTTTAAATTTTTATTGTGTAATAAATTAATCATTATATTTTTTTCCACGTCTCAATATTTCTTTTGATTTTTCATCAAATTTTATTAATAAAACAATGATGTGATATCATTTAATTTTTCATTAATAAAAATTAAAAAATTGATTAAAATTTAGTGACTGCATTGATAAAAATTAACATAAATCAATTAATATATTACATAATACAAAATTCAAAGACTATAATTTATCCAATATATATAATACCACATGTAATTAAATAAATTGAAATCAAGGAGTCCCCTGAGCCCAGATCTCACGCGTGTGCGACGCATGGGGGGCGAAAGAGTGATTCAAACTCTTAACAGGTTTAAAGGGAGATGGGTTAAAGCCCAATGCCAATGGCTAAGGCCTTCTCTTTTCATTAATTATATTTTAATCATTTTTTAAATCCAAAGTACCTTGAGCTTACACTAACTCAAAATCTAGTCTTTAGATCAAAATGCTATCAATACCTTAGATTACTTATGCATAATAATAATTAATATATTCATGCCCAAATTAATTATTATACCTCCATGCCCAATCCACTTTAAATAGTATTTGTTAACTAAGATAAGTTAGAAAAAGTGAAATATAAAAAATATTTTAAATAAAAATATTTTTATTGTATTTATTAAATTTTTCTATCGATATTTAGAAAAGAAGTCACGTGATTATTATTTTAAATTATTTAAATAAATTTATTTTTTTTCTTTAGATAAATTTATTTTTGACCTTATAAATAATAAAAAATCACTTATATGTACTCCAATGCATTCAAAAATATTTAACAAATAATTTGATAAAAATCTTATAATACTTTCTAAATTTATCTTAACTATTTAATATTTTATTGTAAAAACCATTTCAACCTTATATACATGCCATCGTGTGCGATAATTGATAATTAATATTTTTATGAAAGACTTTTTATCACTCTTATCATATGTTATGTATATGAAATATATCGTGACGAATAATAAGGTAATCATATAAATTTGCATCAATGTCAAGATAACTTTGATGTTGTAAAAATACGTATTTTCAGAAAACATTACTTATAAAATAACACATAAATAGTAAAGATATAAGAAAAACATAATAGCAACCCGTAGCGTAAGTTTTTCCTCCTGCTCTATTTTGTTGCGTCTTCCTCCTCCCCCAAATTCTAACCTAGGGGACCAAAAAGCCTTAACGGAGATGTCTGGGCCTAGCCCATGCATTAGGCCGGCCCAGCAAGAAATATTTCGTTTGTGAGAAGCCCAACCAGAAATGGTAATTCATAATTTCTTCTCATATTTTGTCGTTCAGTTTCAAGTATCCTTTCCATCCATATTCTTGCACTTACATAGAAGAATATTTATTTTATTTTCAATTTATTTATAATAAAAGCCCAACTACATCAATAATTTATAATTGGGTGAAAAGTATACTATGCCCCCTAAGATTTGATATAAATATGGAAGGTATGATTTATGTTTACAATTACCAATAATATTTAAAAGTTGAATTATTGTTATTCTATATGACTATATATATATGTTACGTGGTACGTGCTACATTCATGATAGTTTATATATATACTTACACAAATTTATTAAAATTCGTTTCATAAAAAAAAAATTAATATAATTTTTAAAACAATAAAAAGTAAATGCTATAATTTAGTAAAGTTTATACTTAAGATGATTGTCCTTTTGCAATCTCCATCATTTGTGTGTTCGATTTTGATAAAAGAAATAAATTATAAGTGTGAAATTTTATCTCACTGTATAGAATAAGAATCGAACTTACGACTCGCCAATATAAACTCGACATATCACTTATTTAATCATTTGATTAATGTCTTGAGGGCTAATAAAGCCTATACTTTAACAATATAATCAGTAATTCAAACCCATAATTTTAAACATAACCTCATCGCCAATTGTGCATAATGGAGATGCGGCCATGACGTCATCAACGGTCCTCACTGGTGTGCTGTCACATCATATTACATCATCCCATGTCAGAAAGTTTTTTGTCAACGCCAGTGGCAGCGGCGCCGACAAGTCACTAACTCTAAATTAAGCCCTCGGCGCAGCCTCCACGATTTCGCCCCCACATGGACTGTAGACGAATTTTTTTTATTTAAATTTGATAACATATTTATATTTATTATTAATTAAAATATTAAAAAATATTAAAGGTTGCTGTATCTTCATAAAACTTTATAATTAATTAGGTAAATTTACGATAAAGAAAAACAATGACTTTTAGAAAAATGGATTAAATGATTAGTGGAGTGGAGGCAATAGTGATAACTTTTATATCCATCGTCCATCGAAGCATTTATTATTCTTTTATAATTTTTTGCAATCTAATTTTTTTAACAGGGTTCTAATTTTTAATTTTTAATTTTTATTGCATTTTTATTAAATTAAAAGTAAAATTATGATAGATGTTAGGATGCATCGTTTAATAATTTCACTTTTTTTTATTGACAAAAAACATAAAAATACCCCCTCAATTTTGATAATTTCATCATTTGACCCTCAAATTAAACCTAACATGCCACTCAATTTTTAATTTTAATTGTACCTCTTAATTTTCTGATTTTGTAACAATCACATACCTCTTAACCCAATTAACATGGTGCTTGAATTCACGTGTAGTTGAGAAGCATGTAGATTATTTTTTTTGTAAATAAAAATTTATTAAATAAAAAAAAAACACAAAAAGTTTAGAAGAAAAAACAAGGTCATATCCCGCAAACACGAAAATTACACTAACCGAAAAGCATAGCAAGGCAGGACATAATAATGGCGACAATATTATTAACAAATATGCCTTAAACAGGCAAGGTAGAAAGAAACAGAGAAAACAATGCAACCTTATGAGAACCTTTCATATGCAAAGGGCTCCAATCGACAAAATTAGTCTTAGTCTTCTAAATTACCACAGAATTCCAAAATAGGCCCACATGTGCACAGAGCCAATAAAAGGTAGCAAAAAAAAATCTATGACTCGAGGGATAGCGCAACTAGATTAAAAGCATATGAAAAACCAATAAGATAGAAAAAAAAGAATGGACTAAACCAGGCAAAAAGACAGAATGCACCATATATAGAGAAAAGCCAAACCTTGCAGGCTAAAAATTTCATTAGCATCAATCATATTCTTCTTCATTCTTTCTTGCTCCTGGCCTTTTTTGACGTAGCGAACAATCTTTTGTTTTTCTCGTTGCCACCGTTTATTTCTAGCATTCTTTCTATCGGCTGAGTTTTCGCATTTCCCCCAACTGACCAACCTCTTGTCTTTTTCACCCCTGATCAATCTCTTGCATTCCTGCTGCCGATCAACATCACTCTCGTATTCCTCGTCATTGATTGACCAACCTTACTTAAGGTTGAATTGACAAGTTTATGTTTGCGAATTGATAACGACACCTAACAAATAGAGTTGTGAATCGATGACATTAAGTTCTATAAGAGTCTTCGTCTTCATCCATGTCTTCATCTTCATCTTCTATAAGGTTAGGGTCATCGACTTTAACCTCTATCACCGACCCCGCCTCATCTTTTGCAATATCAAGACCCGACTTCATTGTGCAATAATTATTCTGCATGTCACACGTTGCGCTCTATTATTGGCCCAGTCAATGAGTGGGTCCAAATTAGATTAGGTGTAAATCTCGTGCATCAAACTGCCAAATAAGGTGCAATTGTTCAAAAATAAAAAATTCAGGACAAAATAGGCATATTTTAAAGTTGGGGGGGTCAAATGACTAAAAGACTTGTTGGGGAGCAAAAGGACTGCAACAACCGACCTACTCATGCATAGGGTGAGGTGTAGCATGAGTTGGATACTTAAATAAGGGCTTTTCCTGAGTTCAAGGTGACCCACCACCACGTCCACAGCCAGCCACCACCTCCACCACTACAGTCCGACCGACGATCAATATCGTCGTCCCACCCTTGGTCCTAGCTAGGACTACCTCATCCGCATCCCTTCATGCCCATGACATCATCCCTTGCGTAAAATAAATGTTCAATTCTTGTCAACCAAATTTCATTACGTTTTTGACAAACGAGTTCTCAAATTTGAGTTTGCTTTGAGAGTTGCTATATTGTACGTCTAGTCTAGTTAGTTTCTTTTATGAGATTATTAATAATTTAAATATAAAAAATTAATGAGATTACAAGTCTAAATTAGTATCGTTAATCTATGGTTAGCATTTTGGCGTGGCGAAAAACAATTAACACGTCTAACTTCAGTAATAAAATGAACCGTGGAGTGTATTTAATTCCTTGTGCACAAATGTACCCAAATTACCTGATTGGTGAGGGAATCTCCTGCGCATCTTATGACAAACACCATGTGTAGCCACCACCAAGGGTCCACGTTGCACCAACACCAGGGCTGCCAAATGGACGGGACCCACTCTCCACGAATTCATATTCACACTCAGAAAATTAATTCCGTTACGTTAATCATTATTTCATTCTTTTTTTAAGGACAAAATTAATCTTCGAAAAACTCTTCTTGTTTTTAAATAAAACACATTGTTTTAATTTTAAAATAATTTTACCAGTAAATAAAATCTATATTATTAATAAATAAAAATTAATTTAAATAAAAAAATTTATTAAAATATTATTATTATTTTAAAAATAATAATAACTAACATTAACCTGATGAACACAAGCCCAAAGTTTCCATGCCAGAAAGAAAAATTTAGTGGGTGAATTCAACGTGTCAAACACTGCACGTCACGACGAGGAAAGTGCAAGTAACCAGCTCCTATGATTATGTCATTGTCTTGCAAAAATGTCTATCATAAGTGAAAGGTGGGCCCTCTCAAAAACAGAACTAGTGGCAACCACATGGCACAAATTTGGCCTCATAGGATTCTAACTCTTTGTACCTGGCCATATTTTTTAGCTAAATTTTAGTTTTTGAAGTGTTTGGATGTCTAAATTTTTTAAATAAATTAAATTTTAACTTTTATTTTGTGGTGGTCTTTTTTTTACTTTTGCTAGAAAAGAAATTTTTAAGTAGGGTTGGAATAATTTTTTTTGGGAATTAAACAGTTCACGTTTCCATTCCCTCTCTGTAAATTATTGAAGACTCGTGAAGTTGAGGGAAAACACGAAAGAAAAGAAGAGCGGTTGGTGATTGCAAGGAACGAGAGGCAACAACGGACTAATCGAGAGAGAGTGATAGTGAGCGGTTAAGGAGTGAATGACGATAGTGGCAGTGATGATGATAGTCGCGACTAGTGACGGCGACCAGTTATGATAGCGATGGATTGAGCAAGAGAGATGGTGGGCGAGAGCGATAGTGAACGACCGAGGAGTGAACGATGATGACGACAACAATGACCAGTGACAACAACTCCTTCATCTTTTTTACAGGTGTATGTATATTTGATTTTTTTGAATATTTTGTGTATGCATATTTGATTTATTTTTAGGTAATTTCTTAAATTTCAATGGCAATTAAACTCTAAAAGTTAAAAAAATATTATAATTTCTAGGTAGAAAATTAAGCTAATCAAACATTTTTAATTGATATTTTCTTTATAATTTAAATTTAGATAATTTAATTATTTAAAAAATATTTTTTTATACAAATTCTATATTTATAATTAAACGCACTCTTAAAGTTTTTTTTTTTTTTTTTATGGTTCTAACTCAAGGTTCCGGATTGAATTTAATATGTACATATATAAATAAGTGGTCATTTCAAAATTAAATGATATAAATGAGTGAAACTATATTACAAGGTGACAAGTATATAAAAATTGTAGTTTCTGATTCAAATATTTAGTTATATATTTTTATGAGAACGTATATCTAATCTCATTCATGTTCAACTTTCTATAATATACCATTATATTTGTAATATTCGAGAATAATTTAAGGACAAAAATGATATTTGGTAAAGGGTGTAAATGGAATTTTGAGAAAAATAAGACTATAGGACACACTAACACAATTTTGGACTACCGAATTAGTTAGAGGGAGTACCCCGGACTCTAGATAGCCAAGAAAAAGGGTATAGTAATGACAAGTGATTTAAATCATGATTTTTAGTGATAAAAGAAATAAGATCAGGAACAGCTTTCGGTACAGCAAAAATACAGCTGTCAATTAGGTCGTATTACCGAATTGTTGTAAACGATATCCAAAAAGTCAACGGAGAGTGTCAAGAACTAGTATTCGATGTGTAGAACAACACTTAAGTGATTTCAGGTTGAATCAAGTGGATTTGAGGTCAAATCAATCAATCGGGCCTAAGTGTAATTTTTTAAAAATGCCCGAGGGAGGTCAAAACGATAAGTTTTTGAAAGTTCCAAGGGAGAAATGAGAATTTCTAATCTTGAGGGTCTTAGTGAGTGTGCTAGAAAGATCAGGAGCTTGAGAACAAGGGCCAAAATGCAAAAGAGAAATTTCAAGGGGCTAAAGTGCAATTTTTAGAAAGTTGCACATGCATGGCCGATTTGGCTGTAGATTTGGCCGGAAAATCCGTTGATTTGGCAGCCTAGGTTCGTCAGGGCATGGCCTAGGGTAGTCTAGGAGGCGTGGGGAAGAAGCTTTGACCGGAGATCGGCCACATGGGGGTCGGATTTTGGCTATAAATAGCCAAGGGTTTCGGTCGAATTTGAATCATCAAATCGCTCAATTTTGAGAGCGAATCGAAGGAAGCCAATAAGGGGCTATTGATCCTTGAGGCGAGATGAGCGTTTCTGAAAATTTTGGTGACGTTTCGAGGTGTTTTAAGGGTATTTCAAAGATGGCCGAAAATGGCAAGGCAGACCGCCTACTACCGCCTGTAACCGACCATTTGGAGGGCTTTTCGGTGACCTTTCGGTAGATGTGTCAAATGGGCCGGGCGGCCCACGGGCCGCCCAACCCGTCACTATTCATGGAGGGCCGGGTTGGGCCCAAGAATTTGGGCCCACGGCCTGGCCCGTCTAAGGGCCCAGCCCGGCCCGGCCCGTGGCCCACTGGGCCCAGCCCGTTTGGCCCTTATGGGTCGGGCCCATGAGGCCCTTATGGGTCCAGGCCCATAAATTATTTTTATTTTTATGATGTTGTATAGAAGTGAATTATTTTTATTTAACTAACTAAATGATCTTACAAATCTAAGATAAAATACAGATATCAAACTTAAAAATATTAATTTCTATAGCCAAAAATTATATAGAAATAAATGGCTTCTTATTCATGATCAAATTCTTATTCTTTCTATAAACTTTATTGAAAGCCTAGCTAATTTAGATTGAATAATAAATTTTTATAATGAATATTTTTTTATTAAGAGGACAAATTGATGACAAATTATATTTATTCAAATATTCTAATATATAGTATTTTGCTTTTCCATCAAAAAGAGAAAATAGCGAAATACTATATTTTTAAATAAAAATATTTTTAAAAAAATGGGGTCGAGCCCACCGGGCCCGACCCGCTAGGCCCTGTGGGCTAAGGCCCGGCCTGACCCTTTAGCCCACCTGTCGGCCCGGCGGCCGTGGGCCGGGCCGGGCCCTATCTAAGGCAAAGTGGGCCGGGCCGGCCCTTTTGACACCTCTACCTTTCGGCCTAAAACTGTTGGGGCTAGGATCGACTTTTTGAGGGCTTTCGGAGGGTATCGATTTTGTGGCCATTGGAGAAATCGCCGGTGGCCGGCTTGAGGTTGAAGACGATGGCGCGTGACTGCCACACGCTAGCTCAAACCATCTAGCCACTCGCCCACGCGTGAGGGCGCATGAGGGCTCAGGTAATTTTGTAATTTTTTTTATTATTTTAAGAAAAATAAGTTAGGAATTATGGTGGAAGAAAATTTTGAAAAATGTTGGAGAAAATTGTCATTTTGTAATTTTCAAGATAAATAAGGCTTAGGAAAAATAGGAGGAGGTATTGAAAAATTTTTAGAAAATTCTCGAAGTTAGGAAATATTTATTTATGAATTTTTGTGAAAAAAAATCGAGGAAAAACCTTGAGTAGGCATTTATTAGAATTTTTTAGGAGAAATATAGAGGAAATAGGAAGAAAATTACAAAAAAAATTGAAAAAATAGATATTGATATGATTTTGAACAAACGTGATATCTAGGGTATCGTTGAAGCTCGACATTGAATTACAGGAGCGTCGGGCACGAGAATCGAGGTTGGGCACGCAAATCGAGGCATCTCGCGTTCTTCTAGAAAAGTTGAGTTGCTAGGTGAGTGGTTCTACCCGAAAAGACTTCAAGTAACATGTGAATGGTTTACTGTGAATGTTCATCCCTATGGCTTGGTTTATTGCGACGGATTGTCCAAACGGTTATTTACACAAGCATTAAATTTCGTACGGTAAATTACATACATTAAAATGTTGATTTTAAACTATGCATGTTATGATTTTCGACATTGACTTGTTTTGTGTCATCCATGTGGGACATGGGTTGTTAACCTGTGACGTAGCCCAGGGTGACAGTACTCGAGATGCGTACCTAAGATTAATGCTACGTGACCTACTTGAGACGAGACTGAGACGGACTTCACCTTACGGGACCCAAGTGGTGGGGCTGCGAGTGGACACCACCCCAGGTTGTTTTGAGCAATAACGTTAATACCAAGGTGACGTCGACTCCGAGGATAGTGCTGATGTGACACTCTTGGGGCTAGGGTTGCGTTGGGTTTGTAATGCTTTTGAGTAAGAGCGTAAAGTCTAACAATGACAATGGGGTAATTCCCGGTTTCATATATCGAGGTTGTCCCTCTTAAGCAGGATCTGTTTGCCAATGGGTCAATGTGGTCGTGTCGCCTTTAGAGAGATTGTATTTTCCCCGGTTAGAGCTAAGTGCTACGTGGGATTCTCTTAGGCTGGTGCATGTCGGGATTTGTCGGTTTTATACATGATTTTGCATATATTGATGAAAATATTTTTGAACTCTCACTTAGATGATTCAGCATCTAATTTGGACTATGTTCTTGGAATATTCAAACGTTCCAGGTAGGGGTGTACATGGTGTGGTTTGGGCGATTTTTGGCCAAGAAAATGCGCCAAACCGCATATGCGGTTTGCACCTATAATCAGACCGAGCGGTCTGATTTGGTGCGAACAAACCACACCGAACCGCACCGCATTTGGTGCGGTTTCCACGGTTTGCTAAAATTTGGTGTTTTGTGCAATTTAGGTGCGATTTGGTGCGGTTTAGGTGCGATTTGGTTTGGTTTGGTGCGATTTTTGGTTCCAAAATGATAACAAAAAATGATTTAAAATGGGACTGCTAGTTTACTACAAAAAATAATCTAATTATTTTATATATTTTATTTTTTATTTTTTATTTATTTTAATTATTAATATAGTCGGGCAGTTTGGTTTGGAACCAAACCGCCAGCACCCCAAACCGCATAAACTGCGATTTTGGTATTTTTCAAACTGCACCGAACTGCGTCCCTAAAAAAATCACGTGGTTCGGTGCGGGCGGTTTCTGCAGTCTATCGATTTTTTTGAAGACCTCTAGTTCCAGGTGAAAGTAGTGGCGCCAAGGAAAAGAATATTATCGAGATGTAGCTGTTATGTTCAGTTTTCGTAGGTTTTATCTATGATTACGATGTTCAGAGAGTATGTAATATATTTTTATGTGAAACATCGATCTGGTTATTGTAAAAGGAATTGTCAGTTATATATATATTATTAAGGTTTCGATTGTCAGTTATATATATATCATTGAAGTTTCAATCTACCTTCTGCTGATGTGATTGATAATGTCTCTCTTAGTCTATTATTAAATTTTAATATACTAAGAAGGTACGATCAGAATTGTCGAGAGATGATTATGATGAAAGTATGCATATCGAGAGATTTATATTATGTTTGATTTAAAAAAAAAATTTAAATCTCAAGTTAACACACGCTAAGAGAATAGTGGAGCGTTACAATATTCATTTCAAGCATTAAGGGTAGTAGAAGGAATTAAAAAATAATTTAAAGAAAAATAAAATCAAACAACAATAATTGCATCAAATAAAATAAAATAGTATATCTTTCCCTGTCTTTTCTCAGTAAATGCGTAAGGCTTAGACTTTTTAGGGGCACTCAAATACTCTGCATCTTCTTGGAATCTTATTTATATAATTAAATTTTTATAGTAATGTCTTTATTAATGAAAAAATATATACAGAATGCAAAAAACTTTAAAAAAATATTTAAAATTTAAATTTAAAACTCAAAACTCGTCAATGCTGACTGAAGGCACAGCTCCGCTTATAAATTGTTACTCTCTTTAAAGCGGCAGCAAAATCTTTTATTTAAAATATATTTATTACGTATGTGAAGGTGACCTTTGGGTCAGGGTCTCCTTGCCCAAAGATGGGATGGGGGCAGCCAAATTGAGTTAAGTTAATTAAAAAATGACTGCCGGCGGCCACGTGGCGCAACGACGAGAAAACCGCGCACACAGGAAAGTGGATTCAACGGCCGCACTTGAATTTTACCGCAATCATTTTTCACACGTCATCTAATACGTCGGCTTCGCTTTTTCCCTTCCTTTAATAATTCATTCATCGTTGGTATTTGTTAACGTCACCCTGTGGGGCCCAAACCGAACTCTTCCACGTCGAACTCTACTAAGACGTCAGTTTCATCAAGTACACAGTCGCTCCATGTGATCGCCCCACCCCCCCGTCCCCGGGGCAAATATCCCGTATTTACGACCTACCTTAACCTGGAGTCAATCCCTCGCCCGCCCCGTTGACCCGTGCCTTTCCAAACTTGGATTTTAAATATGTTTTGAATAAATTCCCAAATGCATGTAATTAAAGCTACAAATATCATCATCATCTAAATTAAATAAAGATTGATTGGTTTATATTTTAAAAGGTTTTAATTTGTAATAATTAATATAAAAATTATAGTTACTGGACTATTAAATCAAGCCTTGAATTCTAGTAATTATGCAAAAATTTGTAGGATGAGTTGCAATCAAAAAGATTTTAAGGGCTAATTCCACAAATTATTGATTGGAATATAAGTGGGTATTGAATATTTATAAAGTGATTTTGGTTTTGTGGATTGATTATTTTTAAAATGCTTTTTAAAAAAAAAAAAAAAAAGAAGAGGGAAAATAGAAAGGACGCTTTTTGCTTTATGACGTAAGAGGTCACCCCAAACTATAATAAATAGAAGAAAAAAAAAGAAAACCGAAAATAATTAAAAAAATCAGACTCAGCCTAAGCTCCTCCTCTCATTTATAAAACCCACAAAAAAGGTCCAAAGATCCCCACTCGCACTTCCTCGTTGACACAATTCCGCCCTCTCTGTCTCTGTCTCTCTCTCTGAAATGATCCCATCGATGGTGCGGCGGGAGCTGACGATGGACGTGGAGGAGACGGCGGAGACGAGGATTCAGCGCCAGATATCGGAGAATCCGGTGGTCATCTTCGCCCGGCCGGCATGCTGCATGTGCCACGTCATGAAGCGGCTACTCTGCGCCGTGGGGGTCCACCCCACCGTCATCCAATTGGACGACGCCGAGATCTCGGCTCTCCCGCCCTCTGCCGACGGCGGAAGCAGCACTCCGGCTGTGTTCATCGGCGGGGCAAGCATCGGTGGCCTCGAGAGCCTCGTGGCCCTCCACCTCAGCGGCCTCCTCGTCCCCAAGCTCCTGGAAATTGGCGCTCTCAAGGATACTGGAATATCGTAATCTTTTTATTAGTCTCAGTTTCAGTATAAAGTTTTATACATATATATATATATATGTTATATAATTGTTAGTTGCAAAAATCCAAAAAAAAAAAAAAGAAAAAGAAAGAGAGGAGAATATAAAGAAATATATATATGGTTATTTTCTTTCTTATTCTGTTGTACGCATATATTTTGTATGTATAAATTTGTACTCTACTTACAACTAATTAATGCTATAAAATTAATGTGCATCTTTTCAACTATAGTTTCTCATTTCGCAGCCCCAATTTATCTACTTACTTTAATTGGAGGTAGCAAAACCCGTGATTTATAAAGATTGGCCGGCCTGCCGGCCGGCCGCCCTTATAGTGTGTATATATATACATATATTTGAAGTCTTAATTATTATGCATTATAACACTATTATTGTTGAATATTCTGTTTCATTACTGTCAAAGCTTATTTATTCAATTATAAACTAAGAATCATTTAGAAAGAGATATATTTAAGTAGTACATTAGAATTATGAAGGGGTCTTCAACTTTGATGAGTAATACTAACAGAGATAGGGTACATTAATTAATTAATTTGTAGGTTGCAAAAGGGTATTAATTTCCAAGAGCTTCATTTCCCTTTCTGATGTAATTTCTACTGCTTTAATTACTTGATTTGTGCTCTTTGATGTTTTCATTCATTCATTCGTTCTTTTTAATAAAACCATAGGGTTGATGTTTCATTAAGAATAAAACATCAAATTATGCATATTATATATGAATTAGTGATGGTGTATATTAACTAAGCCTTTCTAGTGACAGTGAAGTCTGCAACAAAGACATTTCAGTGTGCCGCTGGAAACAATCTTAGAGACAATTGGAATGGCAACATCTTTAGCGACGAGTGCTGCTTTGGGGCCATCCCCGACACTATCTTATATGAGAATCAATTTTTTTACTTATCTAAAAAAAGTCAATGTTATTCATCAATAAAAAGTTTTTACACAACCATTTTCATCTTTGTCATTATAAAAAAAAAGACTTTTAGTCACTAAGCTAACGAATAACTTAGACACCACTTAAAAGCCATAATTACTTTTACAGTGTGATTTGAAACGAGAAACAAGATAAAATTAAGCGTGATGATAAAAAATTCTCTCGATATGAAAAATATTAATAATATATAATGGAATAGAATAAAAGATAATGTTGTTTTTCCCTTTCAAAGTTTATATCAATGAACAAATTTATTTTTTTGTGTTAATAATAATATTGACCTTAAACTATTATCTTTTCAATAAATGAATACTAATTATCATTTATTATTTAATTAATATATTTTAATTCCTTTCCTAGAATCAAATTAATTATTGTTGATGTTGTAATCTAATGATCACTTGGAATTTAATTAGTGAGTCTACCCAAATAGTACAATATTCTTACAAAAGAAAATGCTAGCTATTGGGAAAAATCCAGTATCTTAATATTAATTAATTAATGCAGCATGAGAAGGTAGTTTTTGAATTATTTAAAAGCTTGTTCAATTAATCATGAAAATTGATGTCTCTACCCCCACCCCTTTTGGAAGCACTCATTTAGAGAATATTCACCAACAATAGCCAAAGATGGGTGAACATCCCCTCACTTTTTCAACAATGCCATTGAATATCCCCACAAGAATATTCTGTTTAATTAACTGTGTGAGACAGAGAGAGAGAGAGAGAGACAGAGCTTCTTGTAGCCACTGTTTGATCATTTCTGTTCAACAAGCACACAGATTTCCATTGATGACATTATTATTATTATTATTATTATTATTATTATTATTATTATTATTATTATTTTAATTTCAAGTCATCTCAAAGGGTGTTTTCAAGTGGTTCTGGGCAAGACATGTCATTCTAACGAAGATAGTTAAAATAAAAATTTTAAATGGAATTGAGAAAGACTTCATAAAATTGAATTCTAAAATTTTAAAAATAATTAAAAATATCTTTTAATTTTTATAAATATATATTTATAATAACATAATTTTATAAAAAATAATATTACTTAATAATTTAATTATTTTTTATTATAAATAAAATGTATGTACCTATTTTAAAATTATTTTATTTATTAATTTTAAAAATACTAAATAATATAAAATTTTTAAATATTAAGACCATTATTTATCCGTCCATAATCAAAACTCCAAATATTAGTTCATATACTATAAATTCTCATAAGTCATAATTTAATAATAATAAAAATAACAATTTTACTTTTGCGATTTTATAGCCCGATTTTATGTGATTTTGTATCATGATTTTATTCCAATTTCAATTTTGCATGTAATTTGAACCGTTCAGAGTTCTCTTAAGCATAAAATCATACGCATTGAATAGTAATTTTAGCAACAATGATTCTAATACTATTTTTTGAATAAAAATTGTATTAATTAATCATATATTTTTTTTTCCATTTCTAGTTACTAATTTGTAAGA
This sequence comes from Diospyros kaki, assembly GCA_036245055.1. Classification (NCBI taxonomy): domain Eukaryota; kingdom Viridiplantae; phylum Streptophyta; class Magnoliopsida; order Ericales; family Ebenaceae; genus Diospyros; species Diospyros kaki. The sequence continues at coordinate 36,559,922 of BSEG01000007.1, forward strand.
ACTATATATATATATATATATATGGTATCCAAAAAAGAAATCGGTTGGTAGATATGATGCAAAAGAAAACAATATGGAAAATTAATTAGTTAGTTAATTAACAAATTTGGTGGGAGTTTATGATTCCTTAATCCTAATTAAGCTTCGAAGGTATACATATAGTAGAGGAGCATGCATCTTGTGTGAGGTAAGCTAAAGCTGAAGCTGAAGCTTGTCGTCAAGCTGCTAGGCAATTAATGTAGTCAAAACTTAAATCTAAGAAATCGAAAATCATTGTTAGATTAATTAAGTGATGTCAGTTCACACATGCAATTATAAACTGAAACCTTAATATGCACTGCAGGCAGCTGGGCTTTAATTTAGTCGATGACAAAGATTAGGTTCCTGTTATCGTCCAAACAGACCACCACCCGCTATGGCTTACAATTAATTACGGACACATGCAGCTGCCATGAAACAGACTTATTAATAAATTTATTTGCTACATTAATATGACACACACACACACATATATATATATATATACACATCACACATGTAACGGCTCTGATTTTAACTATGTTAAATTAAAATGGCTGATTAAATAATATTTATTTCAATTTTCTACTCTTAACAAAAATTATAATTAAGGGGATGCCAAAAGAAGATTAAAAATAAAAATGAATTTAAGGAGGTGTAGGACATGACAAATGGCAATTGGCAATTGGCAATTGTCAATTTGCAAGCCCACCCACCCACTTGAGAAAGAAAGAAAGAAAAAGTGACGTTTTCCCGAGTAAGGCGAAGGAAGAAATGCCATATTGTGGGGAAGCGCTTAATCCATCATTCTTGTCAATCCCTTCTTTTTCTTCCCCTTTAGGTGTGGAAAAGACAGCTCTCATTCATCACTCACAACACCAACAGTCACCTTCAATTATTTCATTCCGAATAATATTTTTATAATAATACTAATAATGTTTTATTAATTTCAACTACTATAGCATACTTTTTGCTCCATTCTAATTAAGTGAATACATTCTAGAAGATTATATAACTTGCAGAGACTTCATTTCTTGTTCAAATCTCACCCTCAACCCTCCCTAATACGAAATGAAATTATTTAACCAATCCTATGACTTTAACATATCTTAAACTTGTCACCTTAAGTAATACCTTAATTGGTCACCTAGAATCATTAATCAAAGGTTACTATTAATTTGTTAAATCAAGTAATATAGTTAAGACAATTTTAATAGACTTGTTAGGTCAAAATTCACTATGAAAAATCTTCAACCTTTGATTTCAACGCGCTATGCATTTTTTGCCCACATCGACCACTCATAGTAGTTATTGTAATATTAATATAGTGCTCTCAAGACACAGGTCAAGTGGTTAAGTCACGACAAGTTGTAGTTCATACCAGTAGGTTGTGAGTTTGATTTCTTGTTCTGTGCAGTGAGATAAAATCTTCACTTGCGATTTATTTTATCTGTCGAAATCGAGAGCACGAGCAACAAAGAACCGTGCAAAGACAGTAATCTCAAGACTGTAACATTAATATTGTAAATTTTCATTTAAAAAATAGTAACTAAAAGTGATTTGTAAATTTATTAAGAAACATAACAACATGTTGATTTGTGTGATTCAAAATTGCTTAAATGATTTTTTATTTATATTTTATCAAATCTGATTGCATAATTTGTATATGAAATTGAGTTGCATTTAATTTTCATTTGATTTAAATTTAAATGCTATTTATATATTCTGTTGATATGTAAATCATGTGGGCCTTTAGTTATATATGGACTGAGTTTATTATGGGTCGTGCCCATGTCCATATGCATTTTACGTGTTGCATCTATTGCTGGCCTAGCCCATTTTCAATTCATTTGATACTGCTATAAAAGGGTTGTCTGATGCCCTAATCTTGATAGATCGCATTCTCTCACTTTCTAAAACTCTAAATCGACGCATTCTTGAAGTGAGACACTTCCTGTGAATCCTTCTCTTTCGTTCGATCGATTCATCATTTCTATGGTAAGATTAGTTGGTAAGTAAGGTGTTGTTTATAATCTCTATATTGTTTAAGTGCATCAAACGTGAGAAATTGATATACTGAAAAAAACAGATCCTTTAATCTTGATCGTGAGATCGATTTTGAACAGATCTATACTTGTTTTTGTTTTGAATTATGTTTTCAATTGTTGTTTTTGCAATATTATTTTATTTTCGTTTGAAATCAAGTAATCGATTGTAAGTTCGAAAAATTAGTGGATTGATTAAAGGCGGAGCCTCTGTCTTGAGTAGGATCTATTTTGATCCGAACACATATCTCGCTATGTTGTTATTTGTGTGTGTGAGTTATGGTTATATTTTTTGTTTTTGTATTTTATTTACTGCACTTAATCTGTATTTGATCGAATCATAGGTTAGCTCTAAAACCTAGACATCTGTATTTGATCGAGTCATAGGTCGGTTCTAAAACCTAGACAAGATATTCAAGAGGACAATTTTTAAGGTACCAGAATTATGGATAACCCACCCACCCACCCATCCCATCCGTCTATGTTCTACTGTACCTTTCTTTAAATTACTCTGCATTATACAGGGACTCTTATAGTTCACATTTACAAATAAACCCATCAATAATAACACCGGCCAGTCACAGTGGACAAAGCACGCTCCAAGTATCTGTTGAAAGCATTAATTACTGAAAGAGAAGGAGAATCTAAAATGAATCTTTGAGAAATGACAGGTGAGGGAAGAGGCAGCACATTCAGCAATCAGAGAGAGAGAGAGAGAGAGAGGGAGAGAGAGCGAAGAAGAAGATTGCTTTTTTTAAGGAAATAATAAAATGAACTGAGAAATGGCAGCCAATTGTCCCAAGTGTAAAGCTTTGCTTCGTCTCCATCAAACTCACAGGTCTCTTTAGTGCCTTCCCGAAAGCTTCTTTTAACTACCCTTGTCTTTATTCTTGGTTTTCCTTTTACTTTGTGATCACAATCACATCATCGTTTTGTGCTTCTCAATTTAATTATACATATTTTCAACATTTCCATGCTGCTCTTGCTGTCATTATTTTATGTATTGACTCATATATATATTTTATCTTGCGTTATTTTGGGCCTAGATTTTGATTTATAATATTTTGTAAGAGAGTCCTGATTAAAATTATAAATCTTAATATATATTAAAGTAGAAGAGTAGTTATACAAAACTTTCTCGCCCAAAATCAGCTTCTATTTCTTTTTTCTTTTTAAGAAATAAATTAATATTTAAAAGGTATACATAATTTTTTTGAAATAATCACTAATCAGTTGCATTTTCTATGTCATTATATTAATTACTCACTATCATTATTAATCAACTGAAATTATTAGACAATTAATATTTTAAATTTATAGTATTATTAAAATGAGACATCATTTAGTTTTTAATATGACCTTCACACTTCCTAACAATCACACATTTTTTGGATAATCAAATAAAATTAATTTAATTACAGTTTTTATGCAATTAAATTAATTATTCACTCTCATTATTAATTAAATAATTAATATTTTAAATTTCTATTATTATTAAAATGAAAACATAACAAAAGTATGTTCCATATGAAGCTAAAACACTAGAAAAGTAAACACAGTAATAACTCTCACGTCCAGTAGCTTTACAATTTTTTTCTTTTTTTTTTTTTGCTCTTGTCTTTTTATTGGTTTATTTTTTTTCTTTTTCAAAAAATAAATTAATATTTAAATTTTCTACTATTATTATTTAAAATAATACTTCATTTAAAAGGTATACACAATTTTTTTGGAATAATTACTAATTAGTTGGATGCAATTTCTATGTCATTACATTAATTATTCAGTATCATTATTAATCAGCTGGAATAATCAGACAATTAATATTTTAAATTTATATTGTTATTAAAATGAGACATCATTTAGTTTTCAATGTGACTTTTAGACTTCTTAACAGTCACACATTTTGGGATAATCAGTTTGGCAACTTCTATTCAATTACATTAATTATTCATTATCATTATTAATTAGATAATTAATAATTAATATTTTAAATTCCTATAGTTATCTTAATATATAAAGTAGTAGACTTCTTATGTAACACCCCACTTTTCCCCCAAGCGGGCGTTAATTCGAGATTTCGAGAAAATTTAAATCAAATACCACATAAATCCCTCGATAGCCATCAAAATCGTTTTCCCGACATTCTCGATCGTGCCTTCTTAGTATCACAACATTTAATAAATAAACTAAGACAGGCATCATCAATCATATCAGCGGAAGCAAGATCGTAACCTCAAATATATACATTTAACTGACAATTTCTTTACAATGTCTGAATCGATGTTTCACATGAAAATACATTACACAAATCCCTGAACAATATATATAGAACCAACTGCTACATCTTGACGACATTCTTTCTCTTGACGCCACTGCTTTCACCTGGAACGTTTGAATATTCCAGGGACATAGTCCAAATTAGATGCTGAATCATCTAAGTGAGAGTTCAAAAACGTTTTCATGAATGTATGCAGAATCATGTACACAAAATCGATAAATCTCAACATGCACCAGCCTAAGAGAATCCCAACGCATTTAACCCTAACCGGGGAAAACGCAATCTCTCTATAAGCGACACGACCAAATCGACCCATTGGCAAACCGATCCTGCTTAAGAAGGACAACCTCGACACATGAACCCAGGAATCACCCTACAGTCATTGTCAGGCTTTACGCTCCCACTTAAGCATTCCGAAACACAACCCTAGCCCCAAGAGTATCACGTCAGCACTATCCCCGGAATCGACGTCACCTCGGCATTAATGCTACTGCTCAAAGGATCCTGGGGTGGTGTCCACTCGCAGCCCCGCCACTTGAGCCAACAACCGGGGTGGTGTCCACTCGCAGCCCCGCCACTTGGGTCCCGTAGGGTGAAGTCCGTCTCAGCCCCGTCCCAAGTGGTCACCAAGCATTAATCCAGGTACGCATCCCGAGTGCTGTTACTCTGGGTTCGTTACCACATGAACGACACAAACAAGCCAATGGTCGGAAAATCATAACATGCATCACTTAAACTCATAACATGCGTCATTTAAAAATAAACATTTAATGCACGTTTAAGCAATCATTTGGACAATTCATCACAAAACCAAGCCATGAGTGTGAAAACCATTTATAAGTTACTTGAAATCTTTTCGATGGAACCATTCACAAGTCTAAACCAAGTTTGGGAAGAACACTCACAGAAAAACCAATCACATGTTACTTGAGATCTTTTCGGGCAGAACCACTCGCAGTAAATCAACTTTTAGAGGGAACTACTCACCTTTTAACGAATTCCCTATTGACAAGCGCGATTAGCCTCGGTTTGTGCGCCTGTCTCGATCTGCGTGCCTAAACTCGATTTGCGTGTCCAGCCTCGATTTGCGCACCGGTCACTCTTGTACTTCACCTCGGGCCTCACGATACCCTAGACATCACGTTTGTCCAAAATCATATCAATTTCCATTTTTCTAATTTTTTCCATAATTTCTTCCTATTTTCTTCATATTTCTCCTTAAAAAATTCTAATAAATACCTACTCAATATTTTTCCTTGATTTCTCTTCACAACAATTCACAAATAATTAATTCCTATATCCCAAAAATTTCTAAGAATTTTCTAATTCTTTTTCCTATTTTTTCTAAGCCTTTTTCACTTTGAAAATTGCAAAATGACCATTTTCTCCAACAATTTTTTAAATTTTCTTGCACCATAATTAATAAAATAATTTTCCAAAGTTAATAAAAAAAATTTCGAAAATACCTGATGTCTCACGCGCCCTCACGCGCGGCGCGTGGATGATGAGGCTTGAACTGGCGCGTGCCAGTCACGCGCCAGTCGTCTTCAACCTTAGGCCGGTAGCCGGCCGGTGCTCCAATGACCTTGATTCGGGTGCCGTTCGAAAGCCCACTCGAAGTCGATCCCAATGCCACAAAAATCAGGCCGAAAGGCCACCGAAAAGTCGATTAAAAGTCGACTTACAGGTCGGCGGCGACGGTCCGCCTCCCACCCCTCGGCCGAGCTCGAAACCCCCTCAAAACCTCACCAAAATGCTTCAAATCGGTGCCAAAATGATCCTTGGCTTCAAGAGATCAAAAGCCCTCTATCAAAGCTCCATGAATCGATCGAAAATGAGCTCGATTTGGTGCTTCTTCCTTGGCTGAACCCTCGGCTATTTATAGCCCAAAAACGACCCCACGTGGCCGATTTTCCGGCCATTCCTTTCCCCTTACGCCACCAGGACACCCTAGGCCACCCCCTTGACAAGACTTGATGGCCAAATGGTCGGATTTTCCGGCCAAATCGTGCGCCCAGATCTGCCATGCGCAGCCAACTTCTGGAAATTGCAGTTAGGCCCCTGAATTTTTTTTTTTTGCATTTTGGCCCATTTTTCTCCAACCCCTGATCTTTCTAACACTATCACCAAGACCCTCAAGGTTAGTATTTCCCATTTCACCTTTGAAACTTCCGAAAAATTGCCATTTAGACCTCCCTCGGGCATTTTTAGAAAATTACACTTTGGCCCGACTGATTTATTTGACCTCAAATCCACTCGATTCAACCCGAAACCACTTAAGGGTTGTTCTACACATCGAATACTATTTCTTGACACTCTCCGTTGGCTTTTTGGACATCATTTATAGCGATTCGGTAATACGACCTAATCGGCAGCTGTATTTTTGCTGTACCGAAAACTATTCCCGATCTCCTTTATTTTACCCCTAAAAATCATAATTTTAATTGCTCGTTGATACTATACCATTTTCTTGGGCAATCTAGGGTCCGAGGTACTCCCGTTGGCTAATTTGGTCGTCCAAAACTAGGTTAGTGTGCACTAATGTCTCATTTTTCTCGAATTTCCAATTTTGCCCTTTACCAAATATCATTTTATCCTCAAAAATTTTCTCGGGTGTTACATCTTACACAGTTTTTCTCCAAAAAGTTGTTTCTAAAATTTGCATTAAATTTACATGAGTTTTCCAATACTATTTATTATTCAAAAATAAATATTTTATGTCATATATTCTCATCATTTAATCCCTCAATCAATCAAAAATAAATATTATTTATGATAAATATGAATAGACAACTTAAACTATTAATAAAAAATCATCTATTTGTATAACATCTTATCTTTTTTATATAATATATTAAATAAATTATAATAGTTTGCAAATATTTGTTCCCTCCAAAAATTAATCTGCCAAACTATTTTTTGTCTCTAAAATTTGTATTAAATTTGCAAGGGTTTTACAATACTATTAATTAATCAAAAATAAATATTTTCTGTCATATCATCTCATCAATCAATCAAAAATAAATATTATTTATGTGAAATATGAATAGACATCTTTAAATCCTATATATCTTATATAATATATTAAAATAAGATAGTCAGCCAAAGTATTTTATCAAGTGTCAATCAATAGTTAATTTTTTTCCTTCAAAAACTTGCATCAAATCAAATGTAGTGATTAATTAATTATTAATTTTAATTTAATAACTATATTATAGTTTTAGAAATATGATACCTTGGGTTTTTTAATGTTAATTAATTAATATTTAAGGTATCACATTTCAAGACTATGGAATAAATCAAAATCCATATATCATATTTTTAATACTAATGTATGGAATTTTCGATACTAATTAGGATGTATGATATCACATTTTAAAGACTATAGAAGAAAATTAATGCACAGTAAAACAAAAATAAGTCAAAATCTATATTTTTAAAATTTGGTTATCATTGCAAAAATTAAATTTTAAGATCAAAAATTAAAAATTTTAAGAGAATTTTTAATAAGCATTGGAAAACCCATGCTTCTTCACATTTAGAAGTTTTAATTTATATTTATATTTATTATAAATTTATAAATATATATAATATAATAAATAGTTTTAGTTTAATAATTAATTAATCATTACCTTTAATTTTATGCATGAGTTTTTTTAATACTAATTAAGATTTAAGATATCACATTTTCAAGAATAATGCATGAATTTTTCAATACTAATTAAGATTTAATATATCATATTTTCAATACCATGGAAGAAAATTAATGCATTGTGAAAGAAAAATAAGTTAAAATCCATATTTTCAATGTTTTGTTATCATTGCATAAATTAAAAATTTTAAGAGAATTTTTAATTAGCATTGAAAGACTCCTACTTTCTTATGTTTAGGAGTTTTAATTTATATTTATAATTATAATTTATAAATAAATATATAATGTAATAAATTATTTTACTTTAATAATTAATTAATCATTGCATTTAATTTAATATAAATATTTAATGATTTGTTGTTCAAATGTAATAGCTTTTGTGTATAAATAGGAAGTTTATGTTAAGATTTTTCATTTTATATAATGATGTATAATTTAACAAAAGACTTTTTAAAATATGGATGTTAAATGTTCGAGTTGTGAGACTTTGGGAGATTTTATATTTTCAAGATAGATCAAAAACTTATAACATTCTCATTGAAATGATTTTCATGGATGAACATATTTTTTTTCCCTAACAAATTTATTATTAATTATTTATATAGATTTTGCCATCAAATTTATAGGGTGAAAGGATTCATACAACAATCAAGTGTTAATTGGTTTGATCTTTCAAAATATTGATTTGTGATAGACAATTATGTTTTATGTCCAATTTTATAGCTAGATACAACAATATGAAATATAAGACTACAAGTCCCAAGTACAAACTAAACTTAATAACAAATACTATTGTTGTAGATGCTATGGACGAAAGTTTTTTAATACAAAATTTTATCTTTAGGTCATTTGCTAATATTTTGAGTGTAGTTGAACTTGATGAACATGAATTATTTGATAAGTATAAAGTTGATTATATAATTATTTATGCCTTTATAACTGACAAATTTTTTTATTTTTATTAAAGATATAATTGGAGAGGTCATTGACAAAGATAATGTTAAGTGCCAAGAATCTTATGAAATGACAAGTGAAAAAATGTGACAATTTACTTAATTTATTAATTATTTTTTAGCACATTGAATGGCGATATATTGATTTAAGAATGTTTTCTATTAGAACATTAAATAGCAAATAATTAATTAAACTTAAATTTTGATAAAAGGTTGAGTATTAAAATAAAAAAAACATATTTATCGATTCTGTTATGATTATTTAAAATAACAAGCTTATTTTTTTATTTTTAAATTTATAAATCTATTTTAATTACATCTTCCGTGCATCGCACGGGTTTAACACTAGTTTTGATTTATTGGAGAATCGTTTTGATTTGTAAGGGTTCAAGTTCAAAATCCGATTCAAATCGATAAATATTTAATGATCACTCTCTAATCTTAAACTCTTTATTCTCTTGTCTCTTTTACGATGGTCTCCTCCTTTATGTTATTCACCTATATTGATTTGAGTGTTAAAAGATTTTTTTAAAGACAATGTTAGACAACTTTAATATTCCGTTATATAAGTTCATGTAACGACCCGATCGAGCGATAGGAAGAACCGGAACAACTTACCCTGATGGGCCTACACGAACTTCCCAGGGGGGTCACCCATCCCTGGATTGCCCCAGATTAAGCACGCTTAACTTGGGAGTTCTGTGCCAACATTCAGCCCAAAAGGTATCGAGCTGGTGTTGTTTCATTTCTTACACTATCCTCGATATATTCTAACTTTTCTGGGCTCTCGAGGTATTACATTCTCCCCCCTTAAGCACATGACGTCCTCGTCATGCGACCTTACAACCGGTCCCAGATCTCCCCCCGTGCATGGCCGATGTGGGATTCGCCTAAGGTGCCTACACGCACCCCCCATAAGGGCCTCACACCCCTCTCGGGACTCAGCCTGCTTACTGAGGTTTACCCCACCACCGCGCTCAGAGGCTCGGGGGTCGACTCTGATACCACCTGTAACGACCCATTCGAGCGATAGGAAGAACCAGAACAACTTACCCTGATGGGCCTACACGAACTTCCCAGGGGGGTCACCCATCCCTGGATTGCCCCAGATTAAGCACGCTTAACTTGGGAGTTTTTTGCCAACATTCAGCCCAAAAGGTATCTAGCTGGTATTGTTTCCTTTCTTACACTATCCTCGATATATTCTAACTTTTCTGGGCTCTCGGGGTATTACAGTTCAACAAGAAAAACCTGTCTATCCCTATTATCTAAGCATTCTCCACCAATCCTAACAAGAAGGGTATTTTTTAACATACTTTCAGAGCACAGATTAAATGATTAGGTCATGATAAATTGAAATTGCTATAAATAAATCGTGAGTTTGACTCTTTGTCCTGTACAGTGAGACAAAATCTTCACCTACAATTTATCTTCTCTGTTGAAATCAAGGGCACGAAGGACGAAGGATCATGTAAGGACAATAATCCCATGGGTATTTTTTAACATCATCAACACGTTTGTAAAGAATTCATGAAAATATCATATTTTTTTAATTTTTTGGGTCTAAATTCAAAATAATTTAAACTCAAATCAAAATACTTTTGATAAAAGTATATTCAAGCGTTGAATTTGAAAATGTACAGACTTCATGAAACGTTTTTGAATTAATAAGAATGACAGTACAGTACTCCACCATGTGTCATTTGTCATGAATTCTGTATAAAAGTTCTAAAATAAATAGTAATTTTTTTCCTTTATCATTCATTGTAGGACTAAACTTGTTCTTATTGTTTAAGATTTAATGTAATTGGTTGTTAAATTGGTCATAGAATACACTAGAATTATTTTTTATTTAAAATTAATTACAGGACAAAAAATTGCAGAAAAGAAAACCCATGGTTCAGAACATGGGTTTTTTATCTGCAGCCCAAATGGGATCCATCTAGGCCCAGTAACTGGGTCTTGTTAACCCAGCAATCATTCTTGGGCTGGTTAGGCCCAGCTCTTCAAAGCCCATCATCTGATTCTAATCTATTTTCTTCAACGCATTTATTTTCGTTTCCCTTCCCATCAATTTTACTCCCAACAACAGATGAATCTTCTGAACATGAAAAGCAAAGCCCGGCCCGGCCCGGCCTAGACAGGATCTAGGCATAAGGGTTCGTCAGCTCAAAACATCACATGATTAATTAATTATATTAAAACTTTAATTCGAACACTAACCCATTAATTAAGTAGGCAATAAAATTGGATCTGCATAACCCATTTTATTAAAGGAGAATGTTATTTTAACAGTCATTTGAGACATTTATGTGATATTCGTGTTCTAATATATTATATTTTAGGTCATATTAATATGTAAGTGTAATTAAAAATTATAAATAAATAACATTTTCTTTTAATTAATCGATGATGATGTTAGATCAAATTGACACTTGTTTATAGGCATTTTCCGCATCACTCCTTATTACCCAGACTCGGTCCAATGGGCCAGCCCAATCACCTGAAGCCTAAAAAGTCCCATGCGACCTCATCGAAGAAAGCTCATACACTACCAAAATCTGCAGCTCATAAAGCAAGCTCCTCAATAAGCTTCCGATAAAGCCTTTTGCGAGCTCTCCGCAATGGACTAACGAACTCCCAGTAAAACCCTCAGTCTGCTGGACTGTTAAATCGCTGGCCTACAAAAACTCCAGCTCGCGCAAATGGCAAAACTGCTGAGAAGTCAGAGATAGGGTCCATTTTACTTTATCTGCAACAGCCCATACTCCTCGAGATGGGGATTCCACTCACGGTTTTTTACAGATAATAAGGACTGTATGTCCTCTGTTATATCATCTTTATATTTCTATATGTTATCCAAATTGCAAAAATCCCTCATTATAAATAGGAGTAAGAGTTATCATGATCATGGGTACAAGAAAAATAATCAAGCACCGCCATTCTGAAAAGGATGATCAGAATGCAGGCGTGAAATAGGCATCGTTCTGCCCAAACCGCGTAAAAATTGCTGGTGTTTTTTCACTCACCTTTGAGATCTTTGTTTTTCTTCTTCTTACCATTTTCGGACTTACTCATTGTAGTCCAAAACGAATCACAATCGACTGAAATTGAATATTGAAAACACTATTACTACATGTTTCTCAAAAGAACGTTTAATAAAATAATTCCTACTGTAACAGTACATAGATCATGCATTTAATAATGGTCAAATTATAAGCAAATATCTAATTTCCAACTTATTTTAAAATTTTAAATTCATTTTTTAATTTTATCAATTAAAATCCATTTTTTTATAATTTTAATTTTAAACTATTATTTACTATTGTGATTATAGGGTTAATTACTATCCTAACCATTTATATTCGTCTAATAAACGAGCTAAGCTCAAAGATGCTTGTTTGATTTATTTATGTTTGTGAACAAATTTATTTGTAATTTGTTTAAAATTCATTAAAAACTTGTTTGTTTATTCATTTAATAAAAGTATATCTATATAAATAAATAAAAGACGCTTTAAGATTTATTTTGTTTTTTTTTTTTGGTTTCAAAATATATGATTTTATTAAACAATATGATTGTACGAGATATTTATTAAAAAAAACATCTATATATGCTTGTTCATGAATCAAGTTTATTTATAAATAAACTCTATAATTTTTCGTGCATGAATGAGCTCAATACAAAACTAGAATCCCTAGTCAAGTATGAATTGAGTCCAAACATGAAAAGTTGTTCAAAAATTGACTTCAAACATTCTTTATGGAGGCTTATATATTATAAATGAGTTGAGTTGAGCTTGAATGCTTTTAAAAATTGTTGTACCATGAGAAAATGGACCCCACTTAAAAATGTTTTTGGGTGTAAAAAGGGAAGTTTTTAGTCACCGAAAGCTTCCGAGCAAGAGATGTTTCCCGACATCCATTGTGTTTCAGGACATATCTTTTAAGGCATAGTTTCAGGGCGTATCTTATGGACACATTTTCAGAGCATACCTTCAAAGCGTAAATTCGGGGCATATTTTCAAAGCATACCTTTCGAACGTAGCTTCAAGATGTACTTTTAGGGCATACTTTTGAGGAATATCTTCATGGCACACTTTTAGGATATACTTTCGAGGCATTGACATTGTTTTTGGGTATTGATACTACTTCCAGACAATACCTTATCATCCCAGATTCTTTTTACTTCACAAAATTTTTATTGTTGTATTTTGGGCAACAACAGAAATAAATAAGTCCAACTCGAACAAAACTAATTTTAACTCAACTCGTTTACCCCAATCTATGTGTACGATATATAGATAAAATTGAAACAAAATAAGATGCATAAAAGATTTGAATGTTGAAAGTTGGGTACAAATTGATATCAACACGATTAAAAGAAAAAACTTGAAACAAAGAAAATAAGACATGTAAAATCTAGGTTGCATGGAAACAGAAATGAGATACAAATACAATACGAAATAGAAATGAGGAAGCATCATTTTTCAAAAAAATAAGAAATGAAAATGTCAAAGAAACATGTAAATAAAAAAAATATTTGGGATTTTTTTGTAAATATAATTTTTAATATAAAAAATAGTTATTTAATTTAAAAATAAAAATAAATTACATAATTTATTCAAACAAATTTCAGAAAAATTAAGAATTTTGAGTTAGACACAAAAAAAAATTCATTTCTATTCATAGATGAAAATGCGTTTCCAAATTAGAAATGTGTTTTTGATATTTTTTTAATATTACAAAAGGACTATGAAAAATGTTTAAAATTATAAAAGTAGCCCAAAAACATTTATTAGTGTTTCAAAAAAAAAAAAAAATTCCTAAACAACAATCCTAAAAAATTTCTGTACATCGTAGCATAAAACTATTAGTTCTAGACAATTAGTGACTAAAAGAGAGAGCTACAACCACTTATTTACCACATAAATGTTATGGGATGTTGATTTGTTAGTAATATTTCAAAGTGAATCTGATTATATATACTACAACAAATTTTAGATTAAAAGGCATTTAAAAATGTCTTAATAGATAATTTATTGGGACATTGGGACATTTTTACTATTAGAGCATTAATAATAATGTCGTGTGTAATCTTATCTCAAAAACGTATTAAGACACTTACAAATGTCTAAAACATAACTATAAATTTAACTTTGTTACGACACTTAAAAATGTCTCAAAAATCACTATGAATTTATTCTTCACATCCCTCATAAAGTTTTCTCTTAACTCTAACTTACCCCTCCCCTCAAACCTTAAACCTTTCCTTCTTTTTATATGTGCGTGACCATCAAATCTACACATCATCTTATTAATATATGTGCCTATATTAATTTTATAGTATATTTAAGTTTCATTAGAATTATTCTATTAGATTACTTAAGATTTGTCTATTATGGCATTTCATCAAAGTGTTTCGTTAAAATTATTTTAATAGGGCATTTCAAAAATTCTACTTTATTTGATTTGTCTATTATGATACTCTATCGTCGTGCTTCATTAGAATTATTTTATTAGAGCACTTCTTTGAATTATGTCTTAAAATGTTATCTTATAGGGCACTTAGATTTGTCTATTAGGGTACTTAATTATCGTGCCTCATTAAACTTATTGTATTGGAGCACTTATTTAGATTATGTCTTAAAATAGTATTTTAGATAATACTTTTTAAAAAATATCCCAAAAAAGATGTCTCAATAAATTATTTTTGTTGTAATACTTATATATGATTGATTATACGTCTACTGTAGCATAAAAATTAAACATATAACAAAATGAAGATCATGGAGATGCATCCATATGGTAGACTGTAGGCTCTAGCATATATATATATATATATATATATATTGTGGGGGTACAAACAAAACATGGAAGAGGTGAATTATAGAAGTGTACTAGATATTAAATAATGGGCTTGTATATACAAACATGCATAGTGTAGTAATGCATGAAAAGACAAAACAAAAGGGATATGCCAACCTACCAAACCGCATCTTTTAAATGATATCAGTAGAAATAAATTAAAAACGGACGTCCCACCATGGACAAGAGTAAACACAAAGACAATGTAGCTCCATAGCCAATGTTCAACATGTCCACATTCTTCGTTTGCTAGCAACTTATAATATCATTATATACATAAATATGTATCACTTGACCCTCTTCCTGCCATTTTTGTCAGACTACTACTTTCTCACAAACCCCATTCCCAAACCTTACCTTATGCTCTTCCGAGGCTTTCCCATGAATTCCTATATACATACATACATACATATATATATATTGACCATATCTCCTAGCTATTGTAAAAATATTGCTTTTTTGTATAAAAATTGTTGCTATTGTCACGAGGTCAGGGAGATTCACTCATGCCCCACACACTTGCTCTTACCCCTTAGTAGACAAATAAGATATTTCAAAGGCAACATATCTACAGCAATAGCTTATGTACCAAGAGGAAAAATGAAGACTAGCCTTGAGTAATATTGACGCCTAACATGAGTGATGACAAACTTTTGATAATATGATTTTTGTAATTATAAAGTAATTTTGCTTGTTCACCAAGCAATCATGGGTAGTGGTTAAGTTAAAAGTAATATTACTGTACTACTTTGATGTTGTTCAAAAATTGAGGCACGCTAATTACTTATTAAATTTTTATAAACTGGAGACTTTTGCTTCTCAATATGTAACACTCAAGTTAGTATTTGGTAAAGGGAAGACAAGCAAATCAAGTAGAATAGAGAGGAAAGACTTACCTTCTTTTGGAGAATTTAGAACTTATATATATGACCTGATTAGAATAGTCAGAGTGTAATTAATGTATATAACCTTAGGATATAGTCTGAACATAATTTCAAGCTCATCTTGTTCAACCATTTCAAGGGTCATGGAGTTCGCTGTTCAGAGTGTGATTCTCTTATCATGTAGTGAAATTTAATTAGACATTTCTTTCGTATTTTCATACTAGCTAATTTTATGAGACGAGTTTACGTGTCAATATTCCTAAATGAATTTATGTACCTTTCCTAAATTAGTCCTCTCTGTCACTTGGAGATTATGGAATGAATATTTTAATAAACCTTATCATAGTTGTTTGTATATATAAGAATTGATTAGAACAAACCAAAATAAAACCTTGTAATTTATTGGACCAGAGTTACCACCCGGACTCCAACATTTCAATTTCTTTTACCCTCTGTATAGTAAGAGAAACCCTCCCGTGAATGCCTGTCCTTTTTGAGAGAGAGAGAGAGAGAGAGAGTATTGTGATGTGGCATATGAGATGATACGTGTCAATCCAGCATGCTGAATAAGCTATGATGAGGATGGAAGTGGGTAGTGGGTGACAAGGAGAGATAAACGGTGGAATTGGGTAAATATTTAATTTGGTTAATATTTTAATCCGCTTTTAAAGTTAATTTGTATTTGTGACAAAAATTTGAAGCTGGTTAAAATTATGGAATGTATTTTTATTTTTCAATTATTAGTTGATCATAGTTTTTAATTACCATCTCGACCAGCTTCTGATATTTTATCTGCCCTTCTATAAATAATTTGATATTAATAGAAGAATAATACATGTAAAAATGGTCCATTTACAATTATACTTTCTAGTATACATTTTATTTTACTTTTTTTTTAATCAGATAAAATAACATTTCGTTAACCTTGAAATTAGACTTTTCCTTTTATCATTTAATTAGAAAAAAAGAAACATCAAAACTATATATATATATAAGTAAGTATAATAATAAAGAAAAAAGGACACCAGCTTTCAATGAGCATGTCTGTTGGAATTTAATCCTAAGCCAATCATGTGAACAAAAAGATGCATTGAACAAAGTGGAGATAAAAAAAGGCTTCATTCAACACACACACTCTGTCTCTCCCTCTGTCTCTGTGCCTGTAAAGAGAAAGCAAAAAAAAGAAAAGAAAAGAAGAAATCATATCTCTCTCTCTCTCATTTTGATTTTCACTCCTAATCAGTCATGATCATCAGTTAAGTATCTATCTATATATATCTATCTAGCGAAGTAGCTAGCTTTTTGGGAGCGAAAGTCGGTGGGGGATCAACCTGTAAAACTTTTGGGATTTCCATTGACAAAAGCAAAAAGATTAAAGCAAATTAAAGGAGGTAAATTTTTTAGATGATAACTAATAAACAACAGAGGAAAAGACAAAGCGCGACGTCAGAGCAAGCTTGTTGGCTTGCTTTGGGTTACGGTTTTTGGATGTGGTGGAGCTCTCCATAGCGGCATCTTTTTCTCATCCACATCTCTCATCTCTCTCTCTCTCTCTCTCTCTCTCTCTCTCTCTCCAGCTTGCCAACAGTTCTTCTTCATCTCTCGCTGCGGAAGGGACCTGGTCTGGCTAGATTTGTTTGTACATATGCATATGGCCTTTACCAAATTCTCATGGCGTTAATTATTATTATTCAAACATGAAGGAGAGATTGATGATTACTGTAAGATTTTGGGTGCCTTTCACTTTCAAATTTGGTACTAGTTTCTTTTTTTCTTTTTCTTTTTCTTTTTTTCTGGGTTTTTTAAAATTTTCTGTTTAATTAATTTCTTCTAGATTTGAACGGTGAAGAGATCATCAAGGAGCTAGCCCAGTGCTGAAGAGATAAGATACCGGCAGAAAGATGAGGGGAGCTTTTAATGTTTCTCCAAAGGGTATCATCTCCTTTCTCTTTTTCCTAGTCTTTCTAAATTAGGGTTTGCTTTCAGATCTTGAGGACAATACTGCCACTGTGTCCACTTATGAAAAAGTTGATCTGTGTCTCATCAATGGATCTTTGTCCTTCTGTATTCGCCCTCAAAACCCAGTAAATTTAGTGCCTTGTCTTTTAGAGTGAGAGAGGGAGAGAGAGAGAGGGAGAGGGAGAAGATGATGAATGGTATGATATTAGATGACAATATGTCAAATCTCACTTCTGCATCCAATGAAGCAAGCATATCTTCAAGCAACAGAAATGAAATCAGTACCTTCCCACAACAATCTTTTCCATTACCAAATCAACCTCCACCAGCCAAGAAGAAGAGAAATCTCCCAGGCAATCCAGGTAACCACAAAGAACCAAACTTATAATTATACTAATTATTAGCTGGATTGGCTTAATGTGGGTTGGTTCTACTTAGCTAATTGATGACTTAATTTCCCAACAGATCCAGATGCAGAAGTGGTGGCCTTGTCCCCAAGAACCCTAACCACGACAAATCGATTCATATGCGAGATCTGCAACAAAGGGTTTCAGAGAGACCAGAACCTGCAGCTGCACAGGAGAGGGCACAATCTGCCATGGAAGCTGAAGCAGAGAGCCAACAAAGAGGTGATCAGGAAGAAGGTGTATATTTGCCCAGAGCCGAGCTGCGTGCACAATGACCCTTCAAGGGCACTTGGGGACCTCACTGGGATCAAGAAGCACTTTTCAAGGAAGCACGGTGAGAAGAAATGGAAGTGTGAAAAGTGCTCCAAACGCTATGCTGTTCAGTCTGATTGGAAAGCCCATTCCAAGATTGTGGCACCAGAGAGTATAGATGTGATTGTGGAACCCTTTTCTCGAGGTAAGATCAAGCTCCCACCCCCCAAGAACTATATACTCTATCAACTACACTACAATTTTCAGTTGACTACTTGAGTTTGTAATCTCTGATTTCATAGAGAGAAAGGGGGCATTTTAGTGATTTGGTGGGGCGCCCCCGGAGATTAACAATGAGGGTAAGTTTTGGGTTCTTCAGAGAGGGAAGGAGGGAGCTTGAAAGTTAAAAAGTTATGTTTTGCAGTGAGTAATAATATACTATACTTGAGGTATAACAAGGACCGAGTAACTTAGTAAGGCTCGAACTCTAGACAGTTCACCGGCAGTATCACCTTCCAGTACTGCCTTAAACTCGAGCAGTACGTTGAAGATTTTTCATTCGTTTTAATTTTCTCAAGAAAATATAATCACATGTCGAAGGACAAGATCTCAAGTGTGTGGTACAAATATACTTGTTTTATCAGCTGTTTGCCAAGAGAAAAGAAAATAAGACATGAGAGAGAGAGAGAGAGAGAGTACTGTTAGTAGGACTGTTGAAGCTGCATAATGAGCTAATGTTCCTTTTGTTTCTTATGCCTCCTTGTCTAATTATGGTGACTGCAGGAGGGACAGTTTCATAACCCACAGAGCCTTCTGTGATGCCTTGGCAGAAGAGAGTGCAAGAACTATCACTGCAGCAATCAACCCTCTTCTCTCCTCCCACTTACTACCACCACCCACTTCCGCGGCTGCCGCCGCTGCCACCACCACCTCCCATTTCACCCTCCATCCCCAGCTTCACCACCACTCTCCATCTCTCCCCCCTCCATACCCTCTCAAAAGAGAACATGACAACTTCCAAATCCTCCACCCAATGCGGCCAGACTTTCCCCCATGGCTGGCCAACCAGCCTCCGGTCGCAGAACCAGCGGGCCCAACCCCTTCGCCCATCGACCTCTCGTCTTACTCCTTCTTGCACCAAGAAAACCCTAACCCTAGCTCCAGCCCTACCCCAACTCTCCCTTCTTTTCCACCCACAGCCTCTCCCCACATGTCTGCAACTGCCCTTCTGCAGAAGGCAGCCCAGATGAGTTCAACAATGAGCAAGCCGTGCCCACCAGAAGCCATTTTCAGGCCCTACCAAGCTCACGTGGGTGCCAAAACTTCTGGGCCTGGCCTCAGCTCCACATCACTCGTCGCTGCATCTCCAGCTGGCTTGGCCTCATTCGGGAATAAAGCTGCTGGTGCCACCGTGGATTGTGGACCTCCCTCTTTCATCATCCACGATATGACGAGTTCTTTGCATTCTGGAAGTGGGTTTGAAGGGCCTTCAGCCTTTGAAGGGACCTTCTGTGGAGAGCTGAATCCGAAAATTGGCAGCAATTTGCCAACGTTGGGAGCCCTTTTAGGTAGAAGCCATGAAGGCGGCGGCAATGATGGGTTGACCAGGGACTTTTTGGGTCTTAGATCAATCTCTTGTAGGAGCATTCCCAACATGGCTACCGGGCTTGATCAGATGAATTCACCGCCATCGTATGCTCAGCACAGCCAAAATCAGACACCATGGCGAAGTTAGCACGTTTAATTTATGTACACATGCGTGATGGAGTACTTCTTTCTTTGTCCATTTTCTTGTCACTTTTCTTTTTCTTCTTTTTCTTCTTCTTCTCGGTCTCTTTTGGACACTTTTTAATTAGCTGTGTAAGAGAATTGAAGAATGCTCTTTAGTTTGTCTTTGACGATCATTCCCACCCCGTGATTAAGCATATATATAGTTCTGATTTTACGTACATTTGATGGAAGTCATTAATTGTTCTTGTTGTAATTCATCATCTCTTCTTCTTCACAAGTCATTGATCATTCTTTTCTGCTTCTTTCCGGATACTGCATAATTAAATTAACTGCTATATATATGTGTGTGTGTGTGTGTGTGTACCATTTCATGCTTTGTTTTCGTCTTCGGAGAATATATATATATATATATATATATATATTGGGGGCTGTTTACTGGAGATTAAGTAAAAAGACGATTTCAACAAAATTAATCGTATGCTTGGTGATCCTGAGATGAAGAAAAACCTTATCAAAACTATGCAGCTAATTAGTTTCATCTTATACAATGAAGTTTCGAACAAATTAATTAGGAGATTCATTCACCTTAATTAATTTTATACAAATTATCCAGGTTTAATTATGTGTTAAGGTTATGCTATTCAAAATTTTCATACATAATTATATGCTAGCTAGGATGATTTACAGACACATATATACATATTGACAACCGTACATTAAACTCATAAAAACAACTCATAATTATCCAAATACCATTATTATATATTTTACATTGATTTTTTAAAACAAACTGTATTAAAACCATTTTAATTCCTTGTGTTATTATAGTTTAGAATTTGGATATACGTACAAGAGAGAAAAAGATATCATAAACAGTAACCATAGGTTCGTGAGAGATTGTCTTCACATTGATTAAAAAAAAAAACACTTACATAATTAGAAGTTTTAATTAATGGAACAATGTAATTAATTTATCAAAAATTATATACCGTTGGAAGGGTTTATATATAATTACAAACAAAAGTACATATATAGTTGTTTTTATGATAATATTCTACATAAAAAAATATTTCAAGAACTATCATGTTTCAACACGAATTACCCAAAGAAATTTAAAATCTCTCCAAAAGTGCATTGCCCAGCTAGCTAGGTGCAATAGATTAATTACCTCCAGGTGAATGGCCATCATGTCTTGCATCTTGGAGGCTTGTTGAAGGAATATGTACAGATAGATGATGGCCACAATATATATTAATTGAAAGCTTTGGATGCTGACAACAAAGATTCTTGAAAATGGAAATAGATTTGCAGTAGAGCTGCACTGGTAGCTATGCCAGCTCTTCGTATGCAAAACAAAAAGAAGATGCTCTTTGACACCTTTTATGGGTGCAAAATTGGGTTCCAATCCCTAGGATGACTGTGACTACTGCTCAACCTGCTCAACAAATATCTACACTCACGAGTAGAGTTGGCAAATGGTTCGGATAGTCCTGGAGTCCGCCCAACCGACGTGCCTCCTAACCTAACTCACCTCAGCTCGATATTATAGCAAATAGGCTAGGCGAGGTCAGTGCTTTGTGGCCTGTAATCTAATTTGACTCATCAAAAAGAGGAGGAATCCACCAAAATGATTTGACCTGACTTGTTTATTAAGGATCATAGGATTATGCCGAGCTCCCCCTTCCATTGCCTACCCTGGCCCGCCTCTCTCGTTGGGCAAATTTGGTCGGCTCATGGAATGGATGGGCCAAGCGAGAGACAAGCTGGCTCGGCTCGACTTGTCCATTTTCTAACTCTACTCACGAGCATGCAAGAATAACTAAAATTAATCTTAATTATAAAAAAAAATTACAATCTAAATTTATTAAACCATGTTGTTTTGATTTTTTTTCTCTTTTTTTTTTTCTCTTTTTGATGTCGAGAATGAGAAACCAATGATGTTACCAAGTAATTTAACAAAGAAGACAAAGATGATGCTTCATCTTCTTCAGATGAAGCATCAGAGATGAACAAGGGACGTTGTAAAATCTAGATCTACATACTACGCTTGTGACGTCGTTGCTTCGCTTCTTCCCGTTGCCTGTTTTGTCATAGCATGTGTTGCTTCTTCGTATCCATCCGCCTTATTATTAGCATCATAGTGTCCCATCATCTTCATCTTCTTTATTGTTACTCGTTTGCATTGTCGATGTTTCATCTTCTTGTTCCTAAACAACAAAAAGAGAAGAGAAAAGAAAAAGAGAGTAGAAGGATAAAAAATAATGACATCGTTTTGATAAATACAATTGCAATAAAAAAATGTAGTCCAAATTGATTTTAACTATTCTATATATATATAGAGATACATATTTAGAAAAAATAAAATATTTTTATTGACATGTTTTGGGATTATAATAATATATACAGTGGTGTTTTTGTATTTCTATATAAGCCATTTTATATGATTGGGTTTAATTTATTAAATTCATTTCTAAGATATTGAGAGTTTCATTATTGTGCTCACATTTACAAATTTTGTATTCTTAGAATTATTGTTCTTACGCGATCTTCCGTGACTCGTATCCTTAATTTTGGTAAAGGAAATAAATTACAGCTGGAGATTTTGTCTCAATACATAAGGCAAGAAATCGAATTCATGATCTGCTACTGTAAATTTTAACTTATCATGCTCCAACATTCACTTATGCCCTAAAAATTGCAAATTTTGTATTCTTTGTTAAGCATTGCACGTTGTTATATAATGTTCAGAGTTTTTTCATATGCTACATGGAAATTTATGACATGTTTTGGGATTATAATAATATATACAGTGGTGTTTTTGTATTTCTATATAAGCCATTTTATATGATTGGGTTTAATTTATTAAATTCATTTCTAAGATATTGAGAGTTTCATTATTATGCTCACATTTACAAATTTTGTATTCTTAGAATTATTGTTCTTACGCGATCTTCCGTGACTCGTATCTTTAATTTTGATAAAAGAGATAAATTACAGCTGGAGATTTTGTCTTAATACATAAGGCAAGAAATCGAATTCATGATCTGCTACTGTAAATTTTAACTTATCATCCTCCAACGTTCACTTATGCCCTAAAAATTGCAAATTTTGTATTCTTTGTTAAGCATTGCACGTTGTTATATAATGTTCAGAGTTTTTTCATATGCTACATGGAAATTTATGACATGTTTTGGGATTATAATAATATATACAGTGGTGTTTTTGTATTTCTATATAAGCCATTTTATATGATTGGGTTTAATTTATTAAATTCATTTCTAAGATATTGAGAGTTTCATTATTGTGCTCACATTTACAAATTTTGTATTCTTAAAATTATTGTTCTTACGCGATCTTCCGACTCGTATCCTTAATTTTGGTAAAGGAAATAAATTACAGTTAGAGATTTTGTCTCAATACATAAGGCAAGAAATCAAATTCATGATCTGCTATTGTAAATTTTAACTTATCATGCTCCAACGTTCACTTATGCCCTAAAAATTGCAAATTTTGTATTCTTTGTTAAGCATTGCACGTTGTTATATAATGTTCAGAGTTTTTTCATATGCTACATGGAAATTTATGTAAAAGTGCTCCACCAAACTATGTGATTTTATTAATAAATTTTCCCTTTATAAACACACGCACACACACTTGTAACAATTTGATGGGTGCATATTTACACATCTCTGTCCATGTTCTCGTAACGCAACATGCACCCGTCACAACAAAGAGTCAAAGACTTGAACCAAAGGGTCAATGAGGGCAGCAAATACACTAAAGAATAGAGGAGAAGCCTACATATCCGACATAGCAAACAGGCCTTCAAACCCAAACAAAACAATGACACCCAGCCCAAACAACTCAGAAACCCAAAAGGCCCAAACAAAAGCCTTACAAACCCAAAACTAACTCTTATCAAATTGGATAGACAATAAATCACGATCAAATCATCAATCACATAAGTGAATATAAAATTTTATATAAAATACCTAAAATAGAAAAATTACGAGTGAAAAGAATAAAATATCACTAAATAAATAATTGGTAATACAAAAGCGATATTGTCACACTCAAAATATTACTATAAAAATATTGCTATAACAAAAGTGACATAGCGACCACTAATTTCAGAGTATTAGATATCTATTTATATATCTAAAATCATCTATGGATGTACACCATAAATAATATATACATAAAAGATGATTTATGAAAATATTCCTCCAGATGAGATAAATTTTAGTCAAAATCGAATTTGATAATATGCTAATCATAGCATAATTCAAAATCATAATCTTAATCAAATTAGTTAAATTTGAAGTCTCAATCTTAGTCAAATTTGAGTTTCGGATCACAATTGTAAGAAGTTTCACATTAACACGAAATTCAAATATAAAATTATTTAAAAAAATTTCTTCCAACAAAATCACGAAAAGTTAAGCTTCTGATAAATGCCAACAAAAACCACCGTACTACGAGAAATACCACACAAATCTACACAATGTTTATTATAATAAATATCTTCAGTTGCACTTAAAGTATAGGCAAAGAGACGAGACTTAATATATCTTTACTAATTTTAATAATTTCACATTCACCAATATAAATCCACATTGATAACTCCATTTTCATTTAAATCCATCCGTCCAAAATTGCACACATCTTAACCTATCATAGCAAGAATCAAATATATATTCTGATTCAATAATGAAATATCATATTTTAAGGTAACTAATATGAAGATCAAATAATCCTAAATAATGTCAAATGATCGATGAACAAAATCCCAATAAAAAATAAATTAGAATACCAAATATGTGTAGTAAATATGAACGAAAACAAATCTGGATCTAGATTATTGGATCTGTCAGATTTAGAGTGGACCAATGAGTCGGGTTGTATTCGTGCCAGATTTGAGCAAAGACAGATCTAGAACTGGGCTGGGTGATCTATAGTGGGTCTATAACAGACCAATGTGTTAAACTAGATCTGGGCTAGATCTAAGTGAAGCTTAAAGCATCTTTAATGGCAGAAAGAGACAGGAATGGGCCGCAACAAAGAAACTAGAATGACGGCTGCTGGCATAGTGGTCGGACGCTTAGGCGGAGGTCCGATAGGATATCAAGGAAGGTGGTCGATGGCTGATGTTGAAAGAGGCAGAGGTCAACAAAAAAAAAAAAAAAAAAAAACTGAAACAATGGTCGCGATGATGGTCGGCGGCGAAGGCACCACTGAAAACAGCCGAAGGAACGAGGATTGACGACGACAATGTGGGGAAATGACTGGCGAAGGCAAATCAACAACGAGGCTAATGGTGAAGGCAGCTTCTACGAATGTGATGAAGGTTGTGAACAAAAAGAAGGAACGACAGTCGATGGCGAAATCGACGACAGAGACGGCCAACGGTTGTGATGGCGGTTGAATAATGGTGGGGGTGGTCGGCGACGAGAGCTAGGGCTAGATAACATGTCTTTTGGCTCAAATATGATGAAGATGTGCAAATCTAATGGCTGAGATCTGTCAAATGTTGATAATTTGATTCAACAACTCTGATATCATTTTGTTATGAAATTAGATTAATAACAAATCACAATCAAATCATTAAATACATAAATAAATACAAAATTTTACATTAAAAACTCAAAACGGAAAAAATTATGGACAGTAAAAAATAAAATATTACTAAGAAAATAATTGTTAATATAAAAGTAATATTGTCATATTAAAAATATCACTAATTAAATATTATCTCATCAAAAGTGATATAAATGTTACTAATTTCAGAATATTAGATACTTATTTATAGACTTAAAATTATATATAAATGTGCATAAAAAATCATATTTTAGTCAAAAGATAATTTATGAGGATATTTATTTATATAAGATAAATTTTAATTAAAATTAAATTTAATAATATCTTAATTAAAGTCAAATTTAAACACATAATCACAATTAAATTTAAAATTTGAGTGACAATTGCAACACTAACAAAACCTGTTGATTCTTCCGAATGCTTATTATTATCGTCCATCCCCTCCATGGCCGTCTTGCTTCAATGAGCCCTCATCGCCCTTCCCCTCTTATTCCTGTGGTCAAAACCCTTCACCGCATCCTCCCTTACTCCGCCCGAACTATGTAGCCAACCATAGTGATCGGTGGAAAAACGCCTGGTAATGGTACGCAACCATTGTTTAGACCATAGCAAGAGAGGAATCTTTCCACTGTAGTTATTGCCCACCATCTCGTGGATAATAAAGTTGACCAACATTGACCCTTTTTTTATTTTTTATTATTTTTCTAAAGAGTAAAATATATTTTTAGAATACATATATATATATATACAATTTGTGTTTATATATTTTTATATTTGACCTGAATAATAATAGTTTATTACATAATTTAGTGGCACCATCACTCATCTTTTAACTTTATAAAACCCGAATTAGGGATAAGGGAGCGAGATTACTTGGAAAAAAAGAAAATTAAAATTAGGATTTATGAGACCAACATCTTAGAGAGATTATTATCATTTCCAACAGTTATCAGAGTTGTTCTAAAATCGAACTCCCATTTTATTAATTTATGAGTGATATTATGTATTTAGGGCGTTTGTTAAAATAAAAAAAATAAGAGATATTAAAATAAGTTTGAAATACTTTTCGAACTAAAATATAAAATAATCAAAAAAAGACTGAGAAGCATTACAAAATTTCCATCAGATTATTTATTAAATTTTTTAAAATTTATTAAAAATTATACATTTTATTTTTATGTGTTTGTTAATGCATATGATAAATATCAAGATAAGAGTTTTTTTTTATCAAAATATCTCTATTATCAAATTCATTCAAAATTATTTGTTAAGATAAACAACAAATTTATGATTAAAATAATATTTTATGATTAATATGAATTGTCAAACAAATAAAAATAAACATAAAGTCTTATTTTCTAAATTTATATTCAAAATAAATTTAAAAAGAGTTGAAAAGTAGAAATAAATATTGTTGGAATTAAAATAATTCCACATAGATAATTAAAAATGCCCAAAACATATTTTCATAATAGACAATAAAATATAAAATTGAATAAAATAATTTCAAAATTAGTGAAATGAATTGTATTAGTTAATAAAATATATATAGAGAGAAATTTAAATTTTAAAAATTAAAAAAAAGAATAATATCATTTAAATTTTAAAAATTGTCAAAACATATGATAATTTAAAAATAATATTAATTATAATATTTAAATGAATAAGTTCTTTTAATAAATTTAAAATTTTAAAATATATTAAATGACATTAGTTACCTTACAAAGAATATATACGTAATTGAGACTTATCTGCAAAATGTTATATAAATTTATCAGATAGGAAATATCAGATAAATTTACCTTAAAAGAGAGAGATAAGAGGTCACATGAGAGTTTTCTCGAAAATGATCAAATAAATTTAACAAACACGTTAAAAAGATTAAACATTTAGAATGTTTTCTATATATGACATTTTATCTCTCTTATCTTGGTTAACAAATATTCCTTTAGATTAATGTTCAGTTTAGTTAATATATTTTTATTAGAAAATAAAAAGATGCATTGCATATTTTAATTTCTTAATAAAAATGTGCTAACAGAACTAAAAATTCATATTCAAAATAAATGACATTATTCTCAATTCTAATGGCCATTCTCATTTCATAAGCATATGAAATAATTTACATGTACATTATATATATAAAATAATGTTAAAAATTATAATTGATAATTATATTACATATAGCGTCGGTGCCTTTTCATTAGAAAAAGTTAAAAAAATTATATATTATTATTTATTTTATTTAATACCTCATTCAATAAGAATACGAAAGGTAGTTACTTTTAACACTTAACATTACTAATATATGTATTATATATATATGTATATTTATATTTTTCTGGGACTGTGTTTTCGGATAGAGATAGGCAGATAACGTAGATCTAGAGAGACATAGAAACGTCGCTCTTTCAGCAGCCGACCGGGAGGAGATGGCTTGGAGGCACCTTCTCAAGCAGGTCAGTTCCGTTACTTATCCGACTTCGCAGTGTTGTTTTCAGATATCGTCACTTCACAGAAACGCAGAACCTCTATCGATGTGGTCTCTAGGGTTTTCACGCCGTTTTCCTAGATGGATTGGCGTGGCTGTTCTTGTTCATGCGCGTTATAATTTAGCTTAGGAATTGTCGAGAGGTCGAATTTTTGGCTCGGAAGCGTGGATTTTTTGGATAATCTTGCAATTGTTCTCTTGTTGGTCGAGTCGGAAGCTTCCGGTTATGTGAAAAAATTGAATGTGGTTAGGGTTTTGGTTGAAATTTTATATGACTGGAAATGGAAGAATTTTTTACCTCTGAAATTGTAAGGTTGAGGGCTGTTGAGTTGGACTTCAGAAATTTATTCCGTTGGTTGTTTGGATGCTTGACCAATGCTTTTATTTGGGAGTCACTATAACTCTGATGTTTTCTATCTGTTTCCTCCTTTATTATAATGAACTCGATGTTTTCATTTCATCAGGTCTCGAGGCAGCAATTAAACAGTTTGTTTCCTAGATATCGCTCCACTTTCCAGGGGGTTGGAGGTGTGTATGATTTGTTCCCATTCTCAATTTATGAAGTGATTGATTTGTCTATGTATCATCCTTTAATGAAATGGATATCTTTCCAATGTGATGTTTTCCTTGTAGAATTTTGATGCAATGTTTATTTCTAATGTTTATCGTGACAATTGGATGTATTTGACCTTATAATATGGGTAGTCTAGGCATATTAAGTGTGAAGTTGATCTTTCAATATTATCTGTCTAAGGAGGAGTGCGGATACTGGATTCTGCCATAGGCATGCTCAAAGCATGGAATATGGTGATCTTTTAAGAAATGAGGATTTAAGCATGGTAGGGATAAGGAAAGAATTATGTTTTTACTAAATGGATATAATGAAATTATATTTTTATTGGCTATCCTTGTAGAAATATCTACAAGTACCATTTACCCATCTAATTCATTGTGGAAGATATCATTTTGTTCTTAGATTCAAACATCACACGCAGACATGCCATTATTTCATTAAGCACACGCTAGAATTCATACAGCGGACCCTATTTAGGGGACTGAGTTTTGTGGTGATGGTGATGATGACAACCTAAACACTAATTGGAGTCAAAGCAATAAATTAACAACTAAAATTATAGAATTCAAAATTAAAAAGATCATACTTCATCACATCCTTACAATTTCAAAGCATCAAGCAACATCCAATATTCACAAAAAAGCAGAAAAAAAAAGGGGGGAAAAAAAAAGAGAGAGAGTAAATGGTCTCAACTCCAACCAAACTCTTCACTGCTGATGTGTAGCATGTCTAGCATGCATGCTGATTTCTCTGTACCTTATTGCTATTGGGCATGCTGCCGGATGTCTTCAGCATGTATTTTGACAATCTCAACGTTTATGTTTGCGTTCACATGTTAAATATAGACACTGCATTCATTTGGAGTTTCCTTTCTTCTCTTCCAGAGTGGATTCAAAAGAAAAACATCCTGCTAAATTCTATTCTAAAGTTTCCAACTTGTATCACCAGTTGTCTCAATGTCTATTGTTTGTGACTGATGATTCTAACTCCAAATGTGTGTTCTGTTTGTGTGGCTGTGCTTTCTGCAGCTTCTCTGAGAATTTGTGGTCAGAGCAAAAGAGAGTTTTCTTCTAACCATTGCTCGAAGTCCATTGGCGAAATTCTTGCTTGTTAGCTTTTACTTAGTTTTTTATTTTATTTTTTATTTTTTTTTCCTGCAAGGATAAGCATATGAAGTTTTTCATTGACTTTTCTTCTATATTTTTATCGACATTGGTTGCATGAAATATTGCTATTAAGGTTTTAGTTTCAATGGCTTTACCAGGGAGTCAAATGTTTTGTGCAATAAGGTTTTAGTTTTGATGGCTTTGCCAGGGTATCAAGTGGCAAAAAGCATCAGGTATATTTTGTTTACCGCAATGGAATTCTTCAACCATTTTAGGTAGATGACTTGGTTCATTAGACATCCTTGAACAAATTCAAACTGCACCATAAGTAAATAGCCTCCAAGCTCATGTTTTCTTGTAATGGTTTTGCATTTCAATATGTCTGTCTCTAAATTGAAAGCAGGAAGGGAATTATTGGTGGTTGGAAAATTGAATATAGATGTTTGGATGATTTTTGTGCTAACTGGCTCTGTTGGTCATACATATGGCCCCAATTCTTTAATTCCTGTGCTTAGAAGATGAGCATTTATGGATAGGAAAGAGATTTAGGCTTTCTTTTTCTCTTTTCAGTTCTATTTTCCACTTCTGTCGTTTCTTCCATTGTTATTCATTGGAATGGTTCCCAGTTTTCTTCTTTTGTTGGGTATTGAACCTTGGTTATAACATATACTTTTCCATTTTATTTGACTATTTCAAAGAATAATTGAATATTATTCAGTGAGATATCTTTTAGTTTCAAGTCAAAGTTAGCTAGTCCTTTACTGATACCTTCTGGCAAGGGATTATATGAGGACAGATCATTGGCCTTCGTCCTCCTTCTTGTATTCCATTTTTTTGGCAAGGCATTATACATTTGGATAAAAGCTTGTGATCGAACTAGTTTTGTGCTGATGAGGACTCCCATCCCAGTCCTGTGTATGGAACACAGTACCTAGCAAGATTGAACCTCAGATGGTTTTTCCCAGAGCTTGCCAAGACTTTATAATAGAGAGAACGAACAAGTACTGACGTTTTTTTTCTCCTCTTTTTGCATGGAATAATGGAATTTGAAGGCTTTTCTTTTATTTTATTTTTGTAATTTCAATGACAAATATTTGGCTTTTCTTGCTTCCATCATGTTGGTTCTTTCTTTTTGGTGAATATTTGATTATTAGAAAACCAAAAAACAAACAAAAAATCATTAATTCTCTGTTTGTGCAGGGAATAGACTTTCAGGTATTCAAGACAGGTTTCACTCAAGTTATGTTGGAAGTAGAGCTCGCAGAGTACTTGATACAGATGGATCAACTGATGTTGCTTATCTCAAGGAGCTTTATCGTAGAAATGATCCTGAAGCTGTAATAAGGCTGTTCGAACGCCAACCTTCACTGCACTCTAACATATCAGCACTTGCTGAATATGTTAAAGCATTGGTCAAAGTTGATAGGTTGGAAGAAATTGAGTTGCTCAGGATATTACAGAGAGGTTGGTATGAGAAGTGAATGCCTCGTTGTACTTGTATTTATTTTCCACCTGTTTTTTATGCTGCCATTATGTTTGAATTTTCATCGAGGTAGTGGATTATAATTCTTCTAATGTAATCACCAACGATTTGTTCTCATTTCTAATTTACTTCTGGGCCTTTGAATTTTGTTTGGTGGGAGCAATTTAAGTCTTAACCCATATTTGGGTGCCTTAATTTGTAACTACTTTTTCTGAAAAAATGAAAAAGTGAGAAACAAGCGCTCTGAGAATATAGCCCATCAGTTCTTTGGACTAAATCAACAACTTCATTGGTGATTCTTTCTTTTTAGAATCTTGTTTTCTGTCTGTGATTTTGACCGACAAAGACAATGCAGCAACTGCAGGTGCTGCTAACTCACAACTGGAGGAAGAAAATGTTAACAGCCTTTCAACTTTTAGGAATGTGGGAAGAGCTGCAGAAGATGGTGTTCTTGGAACTGCTAATGCACCCATACATATGGTGGCTGTGGAAGGAGGGCATTTCAAGGAACAGTTGTGGCGCACATTCCGTACACTTGGCATGGCCTTTGTATTGATATCTGCTGTTGCGGCACTCGTTGAGGATAGAGGAATTAGCAAAGGTACTAAATATTTTGATATGGCATGTGATTTTTATAATTTGGTTCCAATCCATGGTATAAGTGATAAATTTCCTTTCTATTACTTTTTATGCTTTCCAGGTTTGGGTCTAAATGAAGAGGTGCAACCCATCATGGAATCTAATACAAAATTTAGTGATGTAAAGGGTGTTGATGAGGCAAAAGCTGAGTTAGAAGAAATTGTTCACTATCTCCGTGACCCTAAGGTAATTTGTCTTGGGCATTGGCTGGGTGCCATATTTCTTCCCTCTGTTCCAGCCCTCGTTTGTAGCTTATTACTCTGTTGCACAAGTAATTCTTTTGACTTAATTATCCTTTCATGCACTTTGCCTTTTAATTTTTCTCTTTTATTTCTTTTCTTTTCTAGTTGCATGAGCATGCTTGCCATCTATATGGTTAAATAGCTATATGAACAGTTGCACAATAAATGTGATATATATTTCTTGGCTTCCACATTTCTACCAAATATCCAAAGTCATTTCATTGTGCATCATTATATATTTGAATGTTCTAAACCATCTGCAGAATAAGATTATAAGATTTTCAACCCTGTTTCTACTGTTGATACATAATATAAATCCGTTGTCATGCCTCTCTTTTTGCAGTGGTTCACTCGTCTTGGTGGCAAGCTTCCTAAAGGTGTTTTGCTCATTGGTCCGCCTGGCACTGGCAAGACTATGTTAGCGAGGGCTATAGCTGGAGAAGCTGGAGTGCCTTTTTTCTCATGCAGTGGCAGTGAGTTTGAGGAAATGTTTGTGGGCGTTGGAGCTCGTAGGGTGAGAGATCTGTTTGCTGCTGCAAAAAAGCGGTCACCTTGTATTATATTCATTGATGAGATAGATGCCATAGGAGGAAGCCGGAACCCAAAGGACCAGCAGTACATGAAGATGACCTTAAATCAGTTGCTCGTTGAACTTGATGGTTTCAAACAAAATGATGGGATCATTGTGATTGCTGCAACTAATTTCCCAGAATCATTGGATAAGGCCCTGGTGAGACCTGGAAGGTTTGACCTTCACATTGTTGTACCAAATCCAGATGTTGAAGGCCGGAGGCAGATTTTGGAATCGCATATGTCAAAGGTACTATTATACCTTAAGTAGATGCTTTTTATTTTCTTAGAGATTAGCCAAAGTATAGAAATGGATGAATGTCTACCAAAAATTGGATGCAGTCAGGATCCCTGAAAGGGTCTTTAACTACTTTTTTCCTTTATACTTGCCGGATATCATCTCCATAGGTTCCATTGATGCAGTTTTGTTAATTGTCCAAAAACAACATATCAAGCTTTAATCCCACTAGGATTTTAGTAATTGTCCAAAAACATGTTGAGCCTTAAGCAAGCAATTATTCTGTTTTTTTTTTTTTGGTATCAACATAAAATTTGATTTCAGAAATGGTGAGAGGAGTTGTAAAGGGTTCATATGAAAAGGAAAAGGTGACTTATTAGATAACGTGACCCATTTCAACCAACACAACCACCTTGGTGCTCAATCCGATTGGTATTATTTTTGTGAATATATACCTATTGTACATATTTATGCATCCAAAGTTGTTGGTAAGACATACCTTACACAATTTTCAGTTTATGTTGATTTTAGGTATTCATGCGTGTTTTTGTGCAATAGATTGAGTACAGTTTCATGATAATATGTATTGCAGAAAGATACAAATTTAACAATATATTTTAGAGGAATCCCTATGTTGTGTTTCCATATTGTACTTGTTGGTTTCACCATGTCAACTAAGTTATGGAACACAACTATATCAATTATCTTCATTCACCACCATCTCATGAAATTTCTCCATGTGAAGATGGTGTTCAAACTTCATTTCATCATTACTTCGCCAGGGGATATTATCCACTGCCGGTCCCAAGCCCGGATAAAGGAGGAGGGTTGCGTTAGGTAGCCGACAACCAGCGTAAAACCTAGTCGGATCCAAATATGAATTCTAGACAAACTATCTGTTGGGATGTAACCCACATAGAAGTCTAGAATTCATGTAGCCAACCCCACATAGTGGGATAACGGCTGGATATGTTGTTGTTGTTGTATTTTAGAGGAATCCCTAGTGCAAGAGGCTCCCTGTTTTGTGAGGGTGACAATATATTTATGACAGGTTCTCAAGGCAGATGACGTTGACACAATAGTCATTGCCAGAGGAACTCCCGGCTTCTCTGGTGCAGATCTTGCAAACTTGGTCAACGTTGCAGCTCTAAAGGCTGCAATGGATGGTGCTAAAGCCGTCTCTATGGCTGATCTTGAGTATGCAAAGGACAAGATCATGATGGGAAGTGAACGGAAATCAGCTGTTATATCTGATGAGTCACGGAAGCTGACTGCATTCCACGAAAGTGGTCATGCCCTTGTGGCCATTCATACTGATGGGGCTCTTCCAGTTCACAAGGCAACTATTGTACCACGTGGGATGGCTCTCGGCATGGTTTCGCAATTGCCTGACAAGGATGAGGCAAGTATGACTTATAAACAGATGC
Organism: Diospyros kaki; assembly: GCA_036245055.1. Lineage (NCBI taxonomy): Eukaryota > Viridiplantae > Streptophyta > Magnoliopsida > Ericales > Ebenaceae > Diospyros > Diospyros kaki. The sequence continues at coordinate 36,594,336 of BSEG01000007.1, forward strand.
TTGCTCGGCTTAATGTTTGCATGGGTGGTCGAGTGGCAGAGGAGCTGATCTTTGGAGAAAATGAAGTCACTTCAGGTGCACAATCTGATCTCGAGGCTGCAACTGAACTTGCCACAGACATGGTTACAAAGTATGGCATGGGCAAACGAGTTGGGTTAGCTACTCACAATTATGATGATGGGAAGAGCATGAGTACTGAGACTAGGCTTCTAATTGAGAATGAAGTGAGAGAATTGTTGGAAAGGGCTTACAACAATGCTAAAACCATTCTCACCACCCATAGTAAGGAGCTCCATGCTCTTGCTAATGCTTTGCTTGAGCATGAGACCCTGAGTGGCAGTCAGATCAAGACTCTACTTGCTCAACTCAACTCTCAGCAGCTGCAACAACAACAGCAGCAAATAGTTGCACAACCGAGCAACGCCGTGCCACCTTCAGCACCCAATGCAGCGGCTTCTGCTGCAGCTGCAGCAGCGGCAGCTGCCGCCGCCGCAACTGCTGCAGCCAAGTCAAAAGGAGTTGCCCCTGTGGGATCTTAGTGTTGTTGATATTGGTAAGATTCAAGCAGCTACTTTTAATGTCCAATATGCATATACTTATTTTACATGCAGGCACCTAGTCTTTGAGTTTCAACTGCCAATGGAGTTCTTATTCTGTATCATACAAATTCAATAGAAGGAAGTCATGGAAGGCCAGTGGCAGGAACATGACTTGTCAAATTTAGCAAGTAATATTTCAAGTCCGCGTGACAATATTTAGTGCCCATTTTAATTTGCTTTGGCCATAGAATTGTCTATACTTGGTTTGGCGGACATTTTTTCTGGTCTGCCTTTTTGTTGACATGAGCCTTTCTTCTTTTGCAATCCAGTTCCACGTTAGTGTTAAAATATTTAGACAGATTCGTTTGTGTCTTTCAACTCTTCTTGCTATTCTATTGCAGTTTCTTTTTAAGTTTTCCTGCCAGAAGGTTGGGTACCTACCAACTATTTGTACAACAAATACCATGAGATTCCCCGAGTTGAAAGAGATGGTTCAGATCTTGTTAAATGTGGCAGCTGAGTTAACCTTCTCTCACATTGGATGCCCTGTCATGTTGCAAGGAGGGGTGGAATGGAAGTGGCCCCTTTACACTGCATCTCAAATCAAACTTGCTATATCTCAATCAACATATATGGGTAGGTAAGCAACGCAAATCATAAGCAGCAGCTGGGTAGTTAGTTTAAATAGAAACGATGAAGTTATTTGTTTGATTGGCAAGTTATTGAGTTGTGAAAATAATTTATTTATAAATTTAAAGCAGGGAAAATTATCAGAAATAAAGAAAGAAAACTTAATTTTTTTAGTTTGTTTTTAATTTTAGAGTGAATTTGTTAATTTTATTAGTTAAGGCATTTAATTCTAATTTTAAATTATTGTTGGCTACTAGAGTATGTTTTATCATTAATTGTAGATATGACTAATTATATTAGATAGATGGCTTAATTGATGATGGTGCAAAAACAGAGTGAGATGGCGAAAGCCAACACAGTTTTGGTTGAAAATAAATATCTAAATTATTTAAAACAAAAAGAAAAAGGAGGAGTATGATACAGCTTAGGCATTGAGGATAAGAAAGTGAAGGAAATGGTGAACCTCCAATAAAATAAATTAATGAGAAGGGGGGATAATGGATATTTGGGTTTAAGGTTTCCATAGGGGAATCCTGGTTGGTGGTAAAAAGTGTTTGTAATTTGTTGTCACATGATTAGGATAGAGATAGGGTTGAGGGTTGGATTCAATTCAAAAGCAACAAAAACCGAAATAAGGAGGACTTTGGCACTCCGTTTGCTGCTGACATGGTAAAGCTAATTTGAAATTTGCACATGGCAAGCGGGGGGAAGCGGGACCTCCACCTTTTGTTCTTGTTGGGTCCTCAGTCGCCTCACTTCCCCCTCAATTGTTTTGAAACCGGAGATGTGCTTTTCAATTTCGGTCCCGTCCTCATCACTTACTTTTTGTCTGTAAAAATGTTCATGTTTACATATACAACACTAATTAATTAATTAATTAATCGTGCGTAATTTGTAATTCTATTCTATATAATAATACTAATAATAGAAATTTAATTCTAATAATACTAACCCTATGTTTCAACGAATATTATTACAAAAAAACCCATCCGTAATTTCTAATTCCTGAAAGGCCCTGCTGTAATTCACTCTCACTCGCACTCGCCTGAACAAATATCCAAAACCACGCAAGTATGAAGCCCACGCGCATCCTCTCGACGGCCCAATCGCAGTCCATCTTCATGGGGGCAAAAAACTAAACTCCCATGGCATGCGTCCCACTGCCGCCCTACAATCCACACAATAATTGGCGCGTCGACTAACTCGCCATCACATTCACACATATCCACTGCCAGCGAGCAATCAATCCCCTCTGCTGTCATAAACCCATTAGCCCAGCAGCATAAGAACAACCGCACCACCACCCCTTCCTGCCGCTCTCTCTATCTCTCTCTCTGTCTCCAGAATCTCTAGAGAGAGAAATGTATCTTCCTCTCGAGATCCCTCTTTCATCATCCATGGCGGAACCAAAGAAGCGCATTACGCTCGAACAACTCAGTCTCCACAAGAATCCCGGCGATCTCTGGATCTCCATTCAGGGCAAGGTTTATGACGTTTCAGACTGGGCCAAGGACCACCCAGGCGGCAGCCTCCCTTTGCTCAGCCTCGCCGGCCAGGACGTCACCGACGCCTTCGTCGCCTTCCACCCGGCCCCCGCCTGGAAGCATCTTGAAAGGTTCTTCAACGGGTACTACTTGGAAGACTACTCTGTCTCCGAGGTTTCCAAGGATTACAGGAGGCTGGTCATGGAGTTCTCCAAGATGGGTCTGTACGAGAAGAAAGGGCACGGGGTTTTGGCTTCCTTCTGCTTCATGGCAATGCTGTTCGTGGTCAGTGTTTTGGGCCTTCTGTGGTGCGACAGCACTTGGGTTCATTTGTTTTCCGGCGGATTGATGGGTTTTCTTTGGATTCAAAGCGGGTGGATTGGGCATGATTCCGGGCATTACCAGGTTATGCCCACAAAAGGGCTGAACCGTTTTGTCCAGATCCTGACTGGAAATTGCCTCGCTGGAATCAGCATTGCATGGTGGAAATGGAACCATAATGCCCACCACATTTCCTGCAACAGCCTTGATTTTGATCCAGATCTCCAGCACATGCCAGTCTTTGCGGTATCTTCCCACTTCTTCAAATCCCTTACTTCTTGCTTTTATGAGAGGAAGATGAATTTTGATGCCGTGTCCAGGTTCTTAGTGAGTTACCAGCATTGGACTTTCTACCCGGTTATGTGCCTTGCTAGAATCAATTTGTATGCCCAATCTTTCGTCTTGTTGCTGTCTAAGAGGAAGGTGCCCGATAGGGGTCAGGAGATTTTGGGTATTTTCGCGTTCTGGATTTGGTATCCCCTGCTTGTTTCGTGCTTGCCCAATTGGGGGGAAAGGGTGATGTTTGTCGTTGCTAGCTTTACGGTTACCGGGATCCAACATATCCAGTTCTGCTTGAACCATTTCTCGTCCAGTGTGTATGTTGGGCCGCCTACTGCGAATGACTGGTTCGAGAAGCAGACTCGCGGGACTCTCAACATCGCGTGCTCTTCTTGGATGGATTGGTTCCATGGGGGATTGCAGTTTCAGGTTGAGCACCATTTATTTCCCCGGATGCCCAGGTGCCATCTCAGGAAAATCTCCCCTTTTGTGAAGGACCTCTGCAGGAAGCACAATTTGCCTTACAATATTGCCTCGTTCTGGAAGGCTAATGCCATGACGGTTAGAACGCTGCGCAATGCTGCCCTGCAGGCCCGGGATCTCACCAATCCGGTTCCAAAGAATTTAGTCTGGGAGGCTGTTAATACTCATGGATGATGTGGATGAGACTCATCCAAAGCTGCTTTACAACTTGCAGCTGCTGTTAGTAATCCTCCGCGCATGTAATTTGCGTACGATGATGAATCATCTTTTCCATTACTTGGAGCTTTCAATTATTTCTTCCCCCATGTTATTGTTTGCAGGAGTATCTCATTCTGGGGTCCTCTTTTTAAGATTTGGTGGTGGCTCACCTTCGGTCGTTTGATCTTCCGTCTATGGTAGATTTGGTCAAGAAGAGCCATCACATCCAACATTTTGGCTTAGACGAATTACAGGTCCCTACCCTCAACTCTCAATGCACCCCATCTCAGCTTGACTTGATTGAGTTTAATTGGAGTCCAGGCCAGAAGTATATTATTTATTGTAGCATTTCTCTCCTCTTACTGTTTGTGGCTTTAGCTAGCCTTCTTTGGCATCATCTCCCTTTATGCTTTCTTTCTCTATCGCAGACAAATGATGTATTATGTGGATTACTAGATGCCTGTGAGGCTAATAATATGAGTTTCTTCTTCTTTTGTTTTAGATTGTAACAGCAACATCATCGTTCATCTTCTTCATTGATTAGGTTTTCCATTCTTGATTCATCTTCTTCATTGAAAGAAAGCAGCCAAAGAGAGCTCTGTTGCTTTGCTTGTTTAGAGTCCAGCCCTTGGATCAAAATTCCATGGGCCCTTGTTATGGCTGAAATCATCATCATTAAGGGAATAGTTGTTATCTTCGGATGGTTTAGCTGTAATCCAACTGTTTTTGATTGGCAACACAAACACTGTGCCCTTTCATAGTTTTCTCTTTCCTCTTCTGTTTTGAACCATTTAAAATAATAATAAAATAAAATAAACACCTAAAACCAAACCATTTTAGTTGCTTATAATTGCAAAAATGGAAATGGGCAAATGAGGACCATACATTTCCATTTTCACTAAGAAAAAATCCATTTTAACTGCAGATATGTAATCATCCACCCATGTTTAGAAAATTGGATCTTAAAAGAGAAGAGGTGCCATTGAATTGAGACATATTTTTCATGAAAGAATAAGTAAAATCTCCCATAGATATTATCTTAAGAAGCATTACTAATTTTTAGACATCTTATACTCATATTATCATAAACTAATTTTTACATAGTATAGAAATTTTATTTCTATTATATTTCAGGTTTATTACTAATTTATAGAAAGAGTCCTAGTCACGGTTGGCTTCATCCCTTGCTCGCTCTGGGATCTATCTCAACAGCCCTTGTTAGCTTAGGCTCTATCGAACATAGCCTTCTGTAATTTGAGATTTAGGGTTAGTGTTTAGGCCGAAGAGTCCTAAGCCAAGCTCAGCCCGTAAGGTTAACAAGACTGAGCACGACCAAATTGTCAAAAAAAAAAAAAAAAAATCTTAGCAAAATGTAATTAATTCAAAAGGTATATGTGCATGAATTTTTGTAGCATACAGAAATCATGCTATTGCCAATTCTAATTTGATTTGAGAAAATGTAATGCATTTTTGAAAACTCCTTATTTTTATGTTAAAATCTTTCAAAATTTATAACACAATAACAGTAAGTCTGTAATGCCCCAATTAATTATAAACAGTTACGCATAATTTTATTATATAAATTAATTAAAAATAAAAATATCAAACTTACCCTTAAGTGGAGAAAAATAGTTTAAATTTAATCAAAAATCATATTTGCTAAGGAAAAAATAAGAAGATTAAATAAAAAAAATGAATTTTTTAGATATCACTTGTTCCCATGATTCAAAGATAACTTGAAGACTAATTTACTTTTGTTATTTAAAGATAAATTAAATTTTGCTTAAGTTTAAGGATCAAACAGGGTTATAAAGTTATATTTTTTCACATTTTTTTTTATTTTTCGTTCTCGAATCATCTATTTTTCCTCTATTTAAGATGCAAATTTGATATTTTAAAATTTAATTAATTTGTAATAATATAACTATGTATAATTATTTAACACATTATGATTACTTCCTTTTTCTAACATATAAATACACATTTTTTTTTTATAAAAAATTATATGAAATGACCTCGCGGATGTGGGCCCTTTCGGGTCACTTCCTTTTGCGCATAATTGGGCTATATAACCTTTTCGGGCCATTCCCTTGCCCCTACCCTCAAAACCAACCCCAACAGCCCCTTTGAAGCAGTTTTCTTTTATATTTGTGGCCCAGTACTTAGGCCGTGTTGTGTGGCTTTGTTGACTTCCATTCCATACGCTTTATTAGCCCTTAATTTTAATGGTAGCATAAAAAACAAAAAGCTACCCATAATATCCCATCAAAATTTGATATAAATGACTTTCAATTAATTTGATTTTTTATCCCAATGTCATATAAACATTCCTATACAATTCATTCTTCAAATTTAAATTATAGCTAGGATAATTAATCCTCTATATAAACAGAAGATTTAATCAAATATTTTGGCTACAATAACGTAGCAATCTTTTTGATTCTATCACTTTAAAATACATTAAATGATCCATTAAACTAGTTTATATATATTCTGTTGTTGCCACGTCATTTTTGAAATTATACTTTTCTGTCAAATATGCTCAACAAAATGTATAAAAAGCATTAAAGTCGACGTTGACTTCGAGCGTTTAGTGAAATTAATTAATTACTTTAACACCAAACTTAAATTTGATATATATGAATTTGAATTTGAATTTGAATTTTATGTTACTCAATGGATCGATAATTTGTATCACATAAAGGATGTGATTCACAGGAATGACATATTGTGTCTTCTGCATAATAACTATATAATAATATACACATCATTTGTATAGTAATAATAATATTATTATTATAGGAGATAATATTGCATAAAGGGCATTAAAGAATGGAAGCTTCCAAAGAAGGAAAAATTTCAAAAATGGAAAGCAGAGAGAGAGAGAGAGAGAGAGAGAGATTCAGTACTCATCATAGTACGAGAGTAGGGCACGACACGACACGATCCGATCGAGAGTCCTATAAGATCACGTCCGAGGATCCACTTGCCGATTTTCTCTCCATGCCCACGAACGATATCCGGTAATTTTCCCCAACTCTTCCTCAATATCGATCCCAATTTTTTCTCCATTTTCAGAAAACACCGGCGTCGGCGCGGCGTCAGGCCAGCCTTAATTTCCCAATATAAATCCAAACCCTAGCCAATATCAATGACTACCTTTTCGAAACCCACTATCTCTGCTGCTCCTTCTGCTTCTACTTCTACTACCACTTCTTCTAGTAATCTTATTAGGGCTGGTCCCGGCGGCGCCACCGCCTCCCAAGCTTGCGCCGCCTGCAAGCACCAGAGGCGGCGGTGCGGCCCGGAGTGTCTGCTGGCGCCCCATTTTCCTGCACATCAGCAGAAACAGTTTCTCAACGTTCACAAGCTGTTTGGGGTCAGCAACGTGACGAAGGTAATCAAGTCTTTGCAACAGAAGCCGCTCGAGCAGAAAAACGCCGTGAACTCCATGATCTTTCAGGCAAACGTTCGAGCCAGCGATCCTGCCGGCGGGTGTTACCGGATAATTCAGGATCTGAAGCGCCAGATCGAGCGCAGCGAGGCCGAACTCATTGCAGTGCTTCGTCAGTTGTCGATTTACCAGCAGCAGGAACAGCGACAGGTGCTAAACCCTATCGAGTTTTATGTTGAAGGGAGTGATGCAATGAAGGGGGGCGTGGAAGTTTTGTCTTCGTTGACGCCCGGGATCAATGAATTGGAAGATATCAAGCCCCTAGTTGGGATGTTTGATGAGAAATTACTGGTTCCATTCGAGCCTAGGTTTGTGTTTTCCTCGGTCTGGCAATTTTTTTTTTCTTTTAATGAAAATGCTTACAACTATGGTACAGATATGGTAGATGATTTTTCAGGAGATCTCTCTTCTTCTTCCGCCGAGTTTAAATTAGAAAGCTTTTCAAAGGCAATACACAAAACATACAGTGAATCTAATTAGGTTTTGCTTGATATTTATCTTGTGCAGTTAATGCCTATGATTTGGCATTTTGAAGAAGGAACTGCTAAGATTAGGGTTTGTTTACCTTTTCTGGGGGATGAAATGATACATGAGATTTCAATTTAACGGAATTATATATGCTGCATTATTATTCTAGTGTTTTGGTATATTTTTTTTTTTTTTGAAAACCCACCAATTTAATACGGAAATTGTAATGCTTCCATAAATAAGACTCATATATACATTATATGTTTATGTTATTATTTATCATGTTTGTTTTAACATTGAATGACAATTATGTGTCTTGCAGTAACCAAACTGAGCTGAAGGATCACGTAATTGATTTTTGAATTGTATACAAGAAGAAGCAGCGCTTCTCCATTCTTGATTCAGTGCAAGCTTGAAGTTTCCCCTTGAAATGATTGAGTGTAGAGGATATGTTGAAATGTTTCTTCGATCTTCGCTTCTTTAATTGATAAGATACATGATATAATTCTTCCTGATGTTTGTTCAATTACTTGTATCAATTCTGAAAGCTGTAACAGTTTGCTTATCTTAGTTATTTGAATGAAAGCTGTAACAGTTTGTTTGTCTTTGTTATTTGAATATTGAATCGGTTCAACTTTGTTCGCTTGATACAAATAATCAGTTTGATTTAGCCCAGTTTAAATAATGAAGTGTGATGTTAACAAAATTTGAAGAATGCTAAGTTGGATAAATGAATGGGAACTGGTTTGAGAGGAAATGTAGACATAATGTATGAGGTGATCAAGAGAAACTAGAGGTTGAAGCCTCTATAATTATCATCTCTCTCTCTCTCTCTCTCTCTATACTTCAAAAGGTTTGATGCAGTGGGTTACTTCTCCTTTTGGGTAGCTTGGTTTGTTGGGTAGAGGCGGCGGCGATGTTCTAAGAGATGGTGATTGCCATTTTAAATGTATATGTCTTGTCCTACATGAGTGCGGGATTCTAATGAGGCTGAGCTTTTTTTGGTTCTTTCTTAAAGCTCTTCAACTTTCTCTGGAAGTTGTCAGCCTTAAAGAGCTGTCGCTTATTATTGAATCCGATTCGATCAATGTTATAACATGGTTTTGCTCCAAACAAGATGTTGCAATGCCCTAGAAGTCTTGGGTAAGTGCTTTGCTAAATTTTGTTGTATATAGTTCCAACATTCACTTTACAAACTTCATTGCTTCCCTGTAAACTTTTTGGCTTGGGTATTAGTTGATAAAAAGGAGAATTGAACAGAATAATAGAGAAGAAAATTGTTCTCTGTTTTTGATTAATCTTAACAATGAAAATGGCTCAACATACTTTTTATTATATAGCATTACATACGACTCTTCATCTTAACACACATTGATTCTTAAGATTTTTTAACATAACTTCCAACTCCTCCAATTTTTGCACATTCTAAACACTTCAAATTCCTGCACATGTCACACATGTCTATAGTCTAGTTTAAATTCTAGCTAACAGCCCCCCTTAAACTAGACTATTTGTCATTCCAATCTTTATCTTCAATTTCATGGATGCGTTTGCTTTCAACGCCTTTGTTAATATGTTTGCAACCTGGTCTTCTTGAGTCTTACAATGTTTCACAATCACTTCTCCTTCCTTGACCAAGTCTCAAATAAAATGATACTTGATTTGTATGCGTTTTCTCTTTCCGTGAAAAATCGGATTCTTTGCTAAAGCTATTGCAGAAGTATTATCACAATAAATTTCTGAACTTCCTTCAAGAGATTGGTAGAGCTCATGCAACACCCATTTAAGCTACAAAGCTTAACAACTTGCTAATGCCAAAGAAATATACTGAAGTCGAAAGGGCCACCACTTGTTGCTTCTTGGATGTCCATGAAATTGTACTCGAACCAAATGTAAACACATAGCCAAATGTACTCTTACTATCATCATGGCTCCCTCCCAATCGCTGTCACAATAACTAATCAACATTGGTTCTTCAATCTTGTGATCGTAAATCACATCATTGATTGTTGAGCCAATATATTTCAAAATTCTTATTCTAGCTTCCCAATGAGATTTGTTTGATGATTCCATAGGCTGACTACAAATATAATATTTGATCACATCATTGATTGTTGAGCCAATATATTTCAAAATTCTTATTCTAGCTTCCCAATGAGATTTGTTTGATGATTCCATAGGCTGACTACAAATATAATATTTGACCTTCTAACTATTAAGGGATATATAATAGTTTGTTAACTATTATATAATATTTGTTAACTAAGATAAGAAGAAGAAAATATTGGATATGAAAAATATTATGGATATTTGACATTTTCAACGTATTTGTTAAACTTATCTAATTATTTTTGGAAAAACTCTCATATGACCTTTTATCTCCCTTTTTTAAAATAAATTTATCTGATCACCCTCCTTAAATAAACTTATCTTGTATTTTTTAGATAAGTTTCAATTACGTATATGCCTCTTATATGATAATTAATGCCATTTAATATATTTTAAAATTTTAAATTTATTAAAAAAACTTATTCATTTAAGTCTTATAATTAATATTATTTAATACATTTTTAAATTATCATATGTTTTGACAATTTTTAAAATTTAAATGACATTATTCCTTTCACCTATTTCTAAAATTTAAATTTCTCTCACTCTATATATTTTATTAACTAATACAATTCCTTTTACCAAATTTTAAATTATTTTATTTAATTTTATATTTTATTATCTATTATAAAAATATATTTTGGCCCTTTTTAATTATCTAGATAGAATTATTGTAATTTCAACAATAATTATTTATACTTTTCAACTCTTTTTAAATCTATTTTTAAACATGGAAAATAAAATATTATTTTTTATTTTTATTTCTTTGACAATTCATATTAATCATAAAATACTATTTTAATAATAAATTTATTGTTGATGTTAACAAACAATTTTGAATGAATTTCGTAATAGGGATATTTTGCTAAAAAAATTCTTATCTTAGTATTTATCATATGCATTAACAAACACAAAGAAAAAAATATAATTATTAGTAGATTTCAAAAAAATTAAGAAACAGTTTGATAAAAATCTTGCAATGTTTCACAGGCTGACTTATCTTGATCATTTTATATATTGATCCGAAAAACATTCTAAACTTATTTTGATGTCTCTTATTTTACTCATTTTAATAAACGCCCCTTAAGTACACACTACAAAAATAAAATAAAATTATAGACGAATTTTATAGAGACGAATTTTGAGACAGAATACCAAAATTAGCAAAAAATATCTTTAGAGACAAATTTAAAGACAGAATCAAAGATGGAAATAATCTATTTTCAGTACTTTTTTCCATCATAGAGATGGAAAAACTCTAGTTTCAAATGGAAAAATTTCTATCTTTGTTCTTAATTTCCTTGATAGAGACATAAATTTTTTCATATCTATATTCAAAGCTGAAATAATTTTTGTCTTTGTTTTTAATTTCCTTCATCGAGTCTGAATTTCTTCCATCTCCGATGTTTATTTTTGTTGGAGAATCGCAAAATAGAATTAATAATTTTGTATCTAAAAATATAAAAAATAATTAATTATTAATTTTGAGGCCGAGCCTATATGCCTAGGCCCCCAAAAAAGAGGGGGCGGGGGGCGCAAAACTAATCACCCAGAACTCAAGAAAGAGAAGTCATAGTACAGTTGCTGGTGAGTGCACTTGGGTGCTTGTCTAAGTTAAAGGGTTTAAGCTCAAGTGGATGAATGCCATCGTTTAATTGTGTAGGGGATGGGTCTATAAATCTTGTTAGTAAATGCATAATTGCTCGTGGGGCATAGACAATTGTAATATAGAATTGCCTGTGCCAAGAAGGATTATATTTGTGAAGCATATTATAAACCTAGAGATGGAAATTGGGCTGGGCGGCCCATGGGCTGGCCCGTCTCATAGCCCGGCCTAGCCTGACTCGTTATTGTAGCAAACAGGCCAGGCTGACCCGCCTAGCAAAACGAGGGTCGTGCTAGGCCAGCAATCTGTGGCCCGCGGCCCGGCCCACCAAAAAATAAAAAAAAAATTAAAAACTATGTTTACATTTAATAATTATAAACGTAAAAATTAAAAATTATGTTTCTTGTAAACATAATTTTATTGTAATGTTTGTAAACATAATTATGTTTGTAAACATAATGTTTATTATGTTTGTAAACATAATTTTAGTGTAATTTTTGTAAACATAATGTTTATTGTAAATATCATAATTTTACAAACATCAAAATTATAAGTAAACATTAATAAACATATTTTAAAAAATATTAGTTACATTTGGGAAAAAATAAAAAAATATATTTAAAAAATTATATATAAAAAATTAAAAATAAATAGCTCACGGACCGGCCCAAATAGCCAGGCCCACAGGCCGGCCCTGCCCAACAGGCCCACGGGCTGGCCCAGCAGGCTTATGGCCTAGCTCGGCCCACTTTGGCCCATTTATTAAGGGCCATAGGGTCGTGTCAAGCCTAAGTTTCCATTTTCTTGACCTGGCCCGTCCCGTCCCGTGTCTCTCATAGGCCAAATTCAATCCGGCCCACCAAACAGCTGGGCCAAACAGGATGTGGACCGGCCCGGCCCATTTCCCACCTCTCTATATACCTTTGCCACATTTGCATTGCTAAGAAAAGGGGAGTTTGTGACTTGAGTGTAAACTATATTCTTATATCTTAGACCTCATATTTTTTTGTAATCAGGTTGTTTCACTCCTTTTCATAAGGACAACTACTTGTGATTGGGTGCTTAGGTTGTCTTGTCCCTAAAAGCTTCTCTTAGAATTCTTCAAGGCTTATATGCTCTGTTCAGCAATGGGGGAAGATTCCTATTAACAGGCTGATAATTCCTAAATTCTTGATTTGACTTGGAGCTACTAATTAAGCCCTCTTTTACAATGACAAGGGAAGGCATGATTAGCTGTTCCATGCTTTTAAAAATAGGAATTTTTTGTTTTTTAAAATTAATTTAGCATGGTATTATTTAGGTTTATGACTTTATGTTGGAGCTTGCTTCCTGTAATTGAGGCATGATTTATAAAAAGTCTTGTAACCATAATGAAGAGATGTTCTTATTCTGGGAATGTTGCATTCTTGAATTAAGAACAAAGCCTCTGCACAGGTCATATAATTGTTGTGATTATTGCTTGCAGGTCTCAAGTATATGAATGTCCTACCTAGGCTCTCAAGGAAGGAAAACTGATTTGCTTGCTTCATGCATTGTGTTGTTCTTCCATAATGCTTGGCTTTTTCATGCTTTTGGAATAGTCCTACGACTACTTTATTTCTCACTTATTTTTTCTTTATCTCATTTATTATTTTTACGAGCTAATCTCTTATTCTTTTCAGTTATCATCTATTTTGTTTTTATAAAAAAAACATTGAACACTCTCAATAAGTGTGAGAATTTTTGTCATTACTCAAATGATGTGAATATTTTATTATGTCTTGGTTGTGTTGATCACAATGGTGAGAGGTTCTATTTAATTTCCTTGTTGCCTATAATGAAGTAAGGCTTTCTATGTGTAATATTGAATAGTTTTTGGGAGGATGTGTTTCATGAAGAAGGTATCCTACTCATGCTTTCAGCTATTAGGGTGACGGTTAGTAATAATAATTTTTTTTTTCCTTCACTTGAAATACTAAATTTTATAAAAAAATATTTTTTTTTAAATATGTGGATAACTTATAAAATATTATAAATCATTCTTGTTATTGTAATTTCAGTAAAAATAATTTTTTAAATTTAAATTAATAAAATTTTATTTAAGTTCAACTATGTCACAAAAAAAAATTAAGTAATTTAGTTATATTATCAATTGGAAAAGATTTACTTTCTAAACTATAATATAAAATTTAATTAATAATTAAAAATTTTAATTTGTAAAAAAAATAAATTTTTAATAATTTTATTATTTTTTAAAAGGCCACCGAGTTAATCGTGGCCTAAAGCCCCGCTAACTCTTGAGCCGGCCCTGATCCGCAGGGGGATTAAGCCAGGGGAGGAAGCCCATGTATCAAGGAAGGCGAAGATCAACTGGAATAAGTTAACGGGGAGAGGGAGCCTTGCAAAGAAAGATCTAGGAGGATCAAGGGCGAGCCAACTGCATTGGGGGGTTTTGCACCAAATGAGCAGGAAATGTGAAAGGAGGATGGTAAGCGGGGGCCGCAGCGGCAATCATGGGCGAAGCAACAAGGGCAAGGGGCAAGACACAAGATCACGCCAGGGACACAGTGGCCAGCCAGAGTGTGCCTGGCGACTGGCGAGAATTTCTTCACGGTCACAGCGGCAATCATGAGCGAAGCAACAAGGAAGACTGGCAAGGGGCAAGACACAAGATCACGCGGGGGACACGGTGGCCAGCCAGAGTGCGACTGGCGAGACTTTCTTCACGGTTAGGTCTCATGCTCCTCTTCCAATAGATAGACGAAGCTCTCTAGACTTGGAATCTGATTTATTGAATGAATTATTGTTGGTCTCCTTTGGGTACATAAAGAAATGGCTGATCACAAGAATAATAATAATAATGTTAATAAATAAACTCTATTATGAATTTTATTTATTTGTGAAATTTATTTATCAAATATAAAATTTTCGATACTCAAACAACTTGCAGCTGATTAGGATTTTTGACTTTTCTTTTGTATTTGTTAATGGCATATGTATAATAACGTGATTGATTGCAATATTTTGAAAGTCGGACTGGACAGTGAATCGGGGTCAGTTGGTCTGATCGGATAATGTCATATATATATATTTTATAATTAAATAATGTATATTAAATATATATTTAAAATACTAATATTCTATATATTATTATAAACAATGTTATTATTACTTAATATATAACTAATATTTTATATATAATTGTTATATATATTATTAAAGAATTAATTAATAATTAAGATTTTAAAAGTGAGAGAGGGGATAAAAAAAATCAGGGTTAACCCACTTCCTAGTTCATCGGTCCAACCGCATTTTGATCGAATTGAAAGATATTTAATTTTTTAAGTCAAATCAGACCAAATAAGTCATCGATTAAACTGGTCTGACCAACTAATCCAATTCGATTTTTAAAACAGTGATTGACTGTGATGGAAGCTAAAATTTCCCACAGTTTGATCCCCAAGCTATGTTTTTCATATCCCCATTGGCCAAAGCTAGTCTAACCGTAAGCCTTAGGCAAAGAGTCTTCACCACAATGTTAATATTTTATTTATTTTTTCTTTAATTACAAAGAATTAACATCATTGGATTTGCTTAGCATTTCTATTAGCAAATGTTTAATTCTCAAATATATATCCCGACGATTTTCTTTGATGATTGTGGTGATTGGGTAAGAGCCTATATTTAGCAAGTCAATATGAATCTCATAAAATCAAGACTTGCCATAAGTGACCCCTCTTTCAAACATAAATAACGGAATACTCATTTCTTAAGGTAAGACACTAGAACCTTTTTGAGAACTCTAAATTTTCTTTAAAAGTTAATTTGACTTTGGAATTGAAATGTTTGTATAGAGAATATCTTGTGCTCTTTGACTTTTTTTTTTTTTTGCAGAGTTTTGAGAGTTTGGAGATGATTTTTCTCAGCGATAAATATATTGCTATGTTCACGCAGCAACAATTGACATTGTCTATAAAAAATGGATCGAAAAGCCAAACACATTCACCAAACTCTCATTAAACTAACCATCAGAATCATTCAAACAAGGTCCCAAGTAATTGGGAATGGATAGTGTAACATCATTGGCCTAGTAAAATAATAATAATAAAATAAATTTTAAATCTAATGTGTTTTGAGTAAAGGGAACTAGGGACAGCAACCCAATAAATAAAAGAATATATGCATTTCTAAATGAAGCTGAGGCTAGATCAGGTGGCAGTGGAGTGCACGGAAGTATGGTTGGTCACGGGTTCGAGGCTGCTGGCACACGGGAGGGTGGCTGTTTTTGCTGGAATTTCTTTTCCAGCACTGCAGGACGCCAAACGACGTCGTTTTTAGAGGCACGCGACAGCCTTGGGCAGCTGCCTAGTGGCACCACATGGCACACACTAGTGCCTCTCTTGCCACCCATTCAATTTATCTTCAATTTGGCTTCAGAATGCTGCCAATTTACAGCCAAGCCTATAAATAGGCAACTCAAGCAAAGGGAGAAAGCAATATCAGGTGAGCAGTCTCTAAGGGCTCCAGAAAGGTACGAATTCTGCTAGTTTAAGTTTATTTTATTTAAATAATTAATTAGTTAGTTAAATTAAATTAGTAGTTAAGTTGAAGTTTATTTTAATTAATTAGTTTAGTAATTTAATTAGTTAAGATAATTAGAAGGGATTGGTAAATTAATTACTTAAATTATTAAATGTAGTCAGTGGCTAATTAATTATTCACCTAGCCTCATGTATATGTATAATTGTGGTAAGGGTGTTGTGGGTACGCTACCAGTTAGTGCAACGAAATAGAGTTGGTCATCGAGCAGCAAATAAATTAAGGTAAGGGTTTAATATGCTTTAATTGTAAATTAATTTTGCCATGACTTGCATAAGATATTGAGGAAGTGCCTAGGCATGGGGCTGTGTGTTTCGGACCGTGAGAGTTCTAGGACGAGGTCATAGATGAAACCACTAGAGGCCACCTAGAGCCTGTGATAGATGCGGTGGACAGGCTTGCATGCACGCTGTACTTCATTTTTATCTATGATGTCATGGTTATTAATTTACTACATTGCATATTGCATTTATTGAGTCTCCGGACTCACCCCTTTCACTCTCACTAACCCAACAGATGGCTCAGGGTCTAAGAAAGGAAAAGCAGTAGTGGTGGAAGAGTCGCTGGTTAATAGTAATGGCGAGCAATGAGAATGTGAGTCATGTATGTGTCTTTAATGTAAATTATGTGTGCTCCGTACTTGGCCACGGAAGATGGTTGTGATTTAAATAAAACTTGTTTTGGACCAAGTTAAACTCAGTGAGTGTAATATAGTTATGCTTAATTGCTAAAAGTATTTTATTGAGTATGATGATAATCAATTTGCTTTGTATTTTAAAGGTCTAGTCGGGTAAATTTTCGCTGCCTATGTTCTTGAATCCGAATACTCGACAGTCAGAGGCAACAAAGCTTGGACCCCACCCAGGGCGCCCATATTATTTTAATTCTTTATGATTGATAGGGCATAGTCGTCCTTTGAGATAGGCCAGGGTTGTAACCACGGGTTACGGTGACACCTGGTAGTGGGGCCGAGGCGTCATAGACAGTACCATAAGGGGAACAATGTTGATAATTACTTGAATCCACATTCAAACAAGGTCCCAAGTAGTTGGGAATGGACAGTACCATAAGGGGCACAATGTTGATAATCACTTGAATCCACAAATCAAGACATCGGGTGACTCTCCCAATAGGGCCCCTTAGGCCTCCAAGACCACTCTATAGATTATCTCTCAGAATGAGTATGACCTTTAAAAACAACATAAGGAGAGTACTAAGTATAACACTCCGTTTTTCTTTTACCGAGTGTGTCACTATGTTGGGGCCCAAAATATGCATAAATTATTTTTTTCTTTCCTTTTCGGTACATAACTTAATCTTAAATACCGAATTCCAAATAAACTCCCAGTAAATCATTAAAAATGCGAAAGTGATAATCGAAACTTGATATAGTACATAATCAATTTACTTTATTTATAACATTTGAATCCGTACCATAGTTAACATCATATCCTCAATATTGAAATGCATAAATACATAGAGATTCCATAATATTCTAACAAGGCTAATCATCAATAAAATATCAGCTAAAACATATCCGAGTCAGCTTGCTGAACTATCAGCCACGCCATCATGTGTCGTCATATCTCAACTTGCTCCTTGCCTGAACTGCAAGTCTAAACTGGAACGTGGAATGTTCCAGGGGCATAACCCATTAGAAGATGAAACTTCTAGTGAGGGTCCAAAACATATATATACGAATGCATGATACAATAACACGAACAACATTTGCACCATTTAATGTAACTTCCTAGGCGCACCAGCCCGACTAAGAATCCTAGGCAAATTCTGAACCTCTGCAAGATAAACCTAATGTTATTCCCTCAATGTCCTAGGGGAACTATGGCTATACTCTGGGGGCGACATCCTATTCCCATGCACAAATATCAATATGACAATAATATTGTGCAATGCAAATATCATCACTTTCCATGCAATATAACAAATGAATATTGCATTCATAAAAAGCATGCATATAAACAATCATATCATAATTATAAATTCTTGTGAGAAAACCACTCACAAAATCATAGTTAGGATAGGAAAACTTACCTTTTAAGATAAACTTACATTTTCTCGAAAAGCGTGCATCGCCTCGATATGCGTGCCCCACTTCAATTTCCATGCAAACTCTCAAAAGTTGCACCAATTACATCATCTCGATTGCCTCAATCACAAAAATGATATTTAATTACTAAATATCTCAATATTCCATTTATTTCCTATTTTTCTTCATTTTTCCTTCTAAAAATCTTAATAAATACATCGGGATTATTTCCTCAAATCTATCTTCACAACAATTCATAATAGACTATAAAATTCAAGGAAAAAATATTAAACTTATTTGGATGTTGTATTTTCACGCAAAACGAGGCTCTTTGGTGCTAAAACCAGGACATCGAGAATCCCAACTTCAAAATTTTTTGCACGGACCCCCGTAAAATAATTTTTTAGATTTTTCTATATTTTTTTAAGAATTTTCCCAAGCCCCACATGGCTGCACGCGCCCACACGTGCTAGGACAACTGGACATGCGTGAGATGCAGCACGTGACCGGCACGTGCCGGTCGTCTTCTTCGGCGGTCCGATCACTGGCGATGCTGGTTTCTTCCACCACTTGCAAGCCCTCCTCTAGTCGATCAACGTTGTACCATTCTTGGCTCGAAAGGACCAGCAAAAGGCTGTCAACTGGAGGCTTGAAGCCTCGACCATACCGTCCGCCCTATTTTTTCGGCGAGCTTCGAATAGCCGTCAAACCTCTACCAAAATACCTGAAATTCTCCAGATATCTTCCTCTCCTCATGGGCAACAAAAACCCTTTAATTTGGAACTCCAATTTGTTCATTTAAGTCCTCGATTTGAAGCTTTCTTTCTTTCTTTCTATTTTCGGCCTTCATGAAACCCCTATTTATAGGCATCCTTGATGCCTCAAATACCTTTGTTCAGACAACCCAAGCCTCTTAGAGCAATCACCTACCTTAGATAGACCTTCAATTGACTTTAAGCGACCAAAATCGCAAGTTACAGCGTCATCATCGCATGACCAGAAAGCTGGTTAGTTTTTGCTCGATTTTCGGTCACTCCCGTGGTCTTTGTCGGTCCAGCCTTCACAAAAGATGCTCCCCCGACCAAGCCTCATGCAATGGCCAAAATCGGCCATGGCCGACCGGCCATGTGCTAGTCAGATTTGCCCATGCTGCCATTTTTGAGTTTTTGCACTTTTACCCCACTGATTTTGATTTTCTCATTTTTGCCCTCTTTCACCAAGCCCCTTGACTTTTGATAATTGCTTTCAAAACCCTCAAGTCCTAAAACATCAATTTGACCCCTGAGGATTTCGAAAAATATCGTTTCTGCCTTCTTCTAGTAATTTTGAAAAACTGAACTTAGGCCCAAATATTTGTTTTAACCCTAAACCTCTTCGTTTCTTTCTGAAACTTCTGAAGAGTTGTTTCTTATAAAAAACCAAAGCCCCCTCAAGCTTCCGTTGACTTTTAGGAAGTCGCCTATAATAATTCGGTATTACAGCCTAATTGGCAACTGCATTTTAGTTGTACTAAAAACTGTTCTCGATCTAATTTCTTTCGATGCTGTAAATCATATCTCGGGGTGCTCGTTAATGTTACGTCATTTTCCTTTGGCATCTGAGCTCCAGGGCATTCCTGGCAATCGATTCAGTTATCTACACAGTAATAAATTACCGTTATACCCTTCATTTATCTTTAAATTGTATTTTTGTCCTAAGATAAATTACCCTTGAGTCCTTTAGAATTTCTCGGGTATTACACTAAGGTTCTCTAGGAGAGGGCGAGCATCTTGTAAAATGTCAAGCCTCACATCCCATTACCACCGACTTTGTAAGACTATACAAGAAATAGACATAATGACCTATCACATGAGAACTAGCAATAAGTCTTATAAAAAAGGCCTTAGTAAAGCCAACAAGAGGATCCACCACTTTTATTGACCCACTGGGAAAGGAGTGTTTGAGAGATCCTCTTAAACTCAATTTCAATTTGGTAGAGACAAAGAGGCATTGAAGTAGGAGGCGTTAGTGTAAGTGGAGGCTGAGATGAACCTAGGATTGCACAACCACATAGGAATTGGTACCACGAGGTGGTCGAGAGTACGAATGTAGTAGAAATCAATGTCCCACCAAAAAATCAGCCCATAAAAGACTTGAAGGTTAATAATCAAACTACTTTTAGTGTGTAAGTGACGAATGATGTGAAAATGATAATCGAGCAAGTATTAAAGTGGAAGAAGCTAGTGTAAGTAGAAGATGACCCACAAAGGAGGAAAATCCCCTTAATTCTTGAGATCATGAAAAAACCTTTCCTTTCCAAGTTTAAAATGCCCAATCTTACTATATACTCAAATAACTATGTTCTCTTTTAGTTGCAAGATGATATAAAATGAGAGATAGTGGAATGCTTATGAAGCAATGTAGACGTGTCTACGTGGACACTAGAAAATATGTCAAGAATAAGCTCTAAAGTGATCTCTCATCACCTGAACGTCAATCTCAACATGAAACCCTTAAGCAAAAGAAGAAAAATATCGCCCCTAAAAAAAAAACATGCCTTGGAGGAGGAGATCAACAAGCTATTGAAAGCATGTTTCATTTGTGAAGTTTATTACTCAAATTGGTTTGGCAAATATAGTAATGGTGAAAAAGTTCAACAGGAAGAAGAGAGTGTGTGTGGACTTTGCAAATCTTATTAAGACATATCCAAAAAACTTTTACCTTATTCCATGGATTGATAGGCTAGTTGATGAGACAACAAGGTTTCAACTTTTGAGCTTGTTAGATGATTTCTCTAGGTATTACCAAATCATGATGCACTTAGCTACCTGATGAAGAGAAGACATCTTTCATCACTGAGAGGGGCACATACTGTTATAGGATCATGTCTTTCGAGTTAAAGAATACAGGGACTACATATTAAAGAACGATTAATAAGGTCTTTCAGGACTTGTTAAGTAACAATATGGAGGCCTATGTCGATAACATGATCATCAAAATTAAGAAGAACAAGTGTTATGAAAAGAAGTTAATCAGGGTGTTCGAAGTACTTAGAAGCTATAATATGAGATTTAAGCCCAACAAATGTTTATTTAGAGTTTAATCTGGTAAGTTCCTAGGGCAAATGATCACACACTAAGGCCAATCTTGAGAAGATCCAACTATCTTGAATATGAAGCAACTTGTCTATATCAAAGATGCTTAGAGATTGATTAAGAGGATAGTAGTTCTAAACAAATTACTCTCCAATTCAACAGAAAGAATCCTTCATTTCTTCAAAACTCTACGAGCGAGAAAGAATTTTGAATGGATTGATGAGTGCCAAAAAGCTTTCGAGGAGCTGAAAAAATACTTGAAAGAGGTACCATTACTAACTAACCTTGAAATTGGGAATCATTGTACATGTATCTGGGGGTGAGCAATATAACAATTAATGTAGTGTTGTTGAGGAAAGCTAGCCAAGCAAATTATCCGGTGTACTATATGAGTAAGGCATTACAAGGGGTAAAGACATGCTATCCTCATGCTAAGAAAGTGACACTAGCATTGATAACGACATCAAGAAAGTTGTGTCCCAACTTTAGTCTCACTCCGTATACACCTCTTATTTTCCATCCCAACACTATTATAAAGGTGTATTCTAGCTTGTCGAAGGTTTCACCATGAATCATTCAGCCTCAAAGCCATCTATCTTGTTTGAGAGATTAAGAAACAGTTTGCCAACTCCTAATAATCTTTGGAGAGTGAAAATCTAATGTGTTTATCTATTTGTCACACTTAGTATAAATAACATGTAGAATATGTTAGCTTAAGAAGGGGGGGTAAATTAAACTTTTTCACCTTTTTTAGGAATACTTAAATCAAAAGGAAAATAATAAGGCAATGCACACAATGTAGACTGGTTTAACTCAAAAGCATAGTCTACTACCTTGGTGCATCACTAAAGATTTTGGCAAACCAATTTTACTTTGGTACATTTTTAGCAGACTTAGCTACTAACTTTTACATAATGACTTTTTAACCTTGGTTCAGCCACAACCAATGCTTTTTATAGGGTAAGGCTTAACTTTTACAAATTTCACAATGAAATGTGAAAGAGATTTTTTCAAGAGAAGAGAAAGATATTACAAGTAATCGGGAACTTCTCTTGATAAATAGAGAGATATAGAAAACCAATGAATTTAAGTACACTCTCTTTGAATAGATCAAGTAAAAATAGACGTGTAAGCCTGAGATAAGAGACTTAAGCTTTGTTGATTGTGTGTCACTTTTTTCAGCAGGCTTCTTCTCCTATTTATAGTCTTCTGGTATTGAACAGAGCTGGTGACCTATCTTTAATAATTGGAATGTTGGTTTTGTGCCACAACTGACACTTTTTGCCTTTACAAATCCTAAAAATTTAGTTAGAAATTTATAAAATATGCATAGGTTGTCTGAGGATCATTTAATGCACTGAAGAGTAAAGACAGACTACATTTAATGAGCTGTAATGACTATATTTTTCAAAATTTGTCATAGTTTACTCGAGTACAAATTAAACATTACTTGAGTATAAAAATTTTTACTCGATTAATTTTGATCTTTACTTGGCTATATACATTTTGTAATCAATTACTTTTGTTGCTTACTAAAGTATAAAGATACCTTTACTCAATTAATTTTGAGTCACAGATAAATTCTTTATATACTCAATTACTGAGAACTATTTACTCGATTACAAAAAATATCCTTACTCGAATACAAAATTTCTTACTTGATTAAACTTAAGATATAAAGAACTGGCTTTTTTTCAACCTATATTTACTCGATTACAAAGAGAATTTACTCAAGTATGAAGTGATCTTCACTCGATTGGAAAAAACAATTTACTCGAGTATAGATTAGACATTACTCGATTATAAATTCTATTATTTGATTATTTTTAACCCAATAAAAAGATGCATTACAAAAACTTATTTAGTCGAGTATACTTGATCTTTACTCAACCAAGCCTACTTTTGTAATCGATTATCTTTAGAAATACCAGAACATTAATCGATTACACAAACTTTTTACTCGATTACTAAAAGGTTGGAAATTTTGTTTAACCCTTTTGTGATTGATGAAATACTTGATTATTAAAGGCTTACTATTCGATTAACAGGAGCTTGAATTGAATACATTACTCGAATAAAAATTGACTTTCTCAAAAACTTTACATATTAATCCTAATTGTTTTAGTCATCATTCTTTAATCAAATTTATTATTTTTCTCATAATATCAAAATAATTGTTATTTCTTCAAGAGTGGCAATCGAGCCTTTTTATTTGCTTTGTTCTTACCATTGTTCTAGGAAAAAAAATTTAAATAAAAAACTTATCAAGGAACCAAAGGTATTTGAAAGAGTTTGCGGGGGACTAGGTGATGCACGAGAGGGTCTTCTAGGGTACACCAAGAGAGGTGTTCGGGGTACACAAAAGAGTTCTTTTCCAAAGAGGGTGGTTAGTAAGAAGGTCGAGAAAATTTTCTAAAAAAAGTTAAGGAGTGATTTTTTTTTTTTTTGAAATTTTCAAAGTCGATCCGTAAAAGGGTGAAAATCTAAAATGACTAAAGTTCCCTTATATAAGAGAGGCCTCGGGCAAAGTGTTCATGGAACACCTCCAAGAAAAGTGAGACACCTTTGTAAGAAAGGTCTAATGTCTTTAGGAAAGTCCACAGGGGACCCTTTACATATGGTAGAAATATGCAAAACATATATACCTCCATGATTGCCTAGATCGAATTAAAACCCTTAAGGCTATCTCCAGCAGTGTTATTTTCAGCTCACCAAAGTTATTTGTGGCGAGAATGTTCCAAAAAATGAGCTCCAGCAGAGCTCGCTATTGTTATTTTTGCTCGCTAAATTTTTGGCAACCTTGAAATGGTTCGTCAGTGTTGGCGATTGAATTTTTCTCCCTATCTCTCCCTCACCCCCCAACTACTCAGGGCGGGAAGAGAGAACCAGACGCGGGAAAGTGAAGATGAGTTGCAGGGCAATAGCATCAGCAACAGATCTGGCGGCACACACCAGATCCGGCGCCCACAAACAACAGCAACAACTAGCATCGACGGCAGCAGCAAATCCTGTGGAACAAACAACAGTAACTTGCAGCGTCTTCCCTGCAAGAGATCCCATGGAACAGCAACAGCAACCAACAGCATCTTCGTAGCAGCAGATCTGGTGGAAAAACAACAACAATAGCAACCAGCAGCATCTTCCCTGCAACAGATGCGACAGAACAACAACAGTAACCAGCAGCGTCTTCACTCGGCGAGTCTTTCAGCAGCTTCCTTGGAAAATCTTCTTCAACGTCTTCTCGGTGGTTTGTGATATTAACCCAAGTTCTGTTTTGATTATTTAAAGAAAGGTGCTCTTCCACACTAAGCCCAACTTTGCAAATGCCTATGTTATTAAATGAGGGAGTTGGTAAGATTTGTCCAATGAATGAGAGAGTTGGTAAAATTTGTCCAGTAATTGGATAAGCTTGATATGACTGATTCCTACCAAAAGCTTAATTAATGTTGTTATCGTATTTTTCTGTGTCCTTCATTTCTTATTTTTCTTGTTTTGTGATTCTAAGAAAAACATGTTATATTATTCATCATATAGCAATCCCACTAAAATAGACACACACCTACCCTCCATCTTATCTGGCAGCCTCTCTTTAGTTGAAGGACACATAATCAACAAATTAGGGACAACATAAATAAAATCGTGTCAGTCAAGTATATTAAGGTGTGAGGAAGGCAAATATTAAATCCCTAAGAGATATAACTATGAAGAATGCCAAATAGCCTATTTATTGGACTGCTTTCCTGATATTATGGTTAGAAAAGAAAAAGAAAAGGAAATAAAACATGCACATGAGGCAAAACAAGATTATACATACATACAAAGGGAGATAGAGTTCTCTAGGATTATTCCAATTGGAAACAATATGCATTTTGTACATAATTATTGGCATATCTTAACAGACTTAATAGATTTTTATATAGTAGCTTAATTAATGCATTTTGAGTACCTAAAAGCCACTGTTGATATTAAAGTAAACGAATAACTTACTTGACAGTTGTCCAGTAGTTGGGTTTGGATATTTTTCATTCTTTTTTTTACTAAAAGATAATTTCATTCTTTTCTTCCAAGACTTGAACATTTGAGACATAGAAAGATAATTTCATTCTTTTTGTCTCAGGTTGATCAATTGCATTTTGTTTGCTATGGAAGGGGATAATAATGAACATTATTATATAAATTTGCTCAACCATGACCAGAATATTGTAGACGAATATACAAATGTAGCAACCACTCAATCCCTACTTGATTCATCTGAAGTCAACACTCAAAGAAAGGTACGAACAAAAAATTTCTCAACGCAAGAGGATTGCATGCTCGTGTCAGCATGGCTAAATATTAGTACGGATGCTGCACATAGTAACAATCAAACTAAACAAAGGTATTGGGAAAGAGTTCATGCATATTTCCATCAATACAAAGAGTTTGAATCTGATCGAAATTCTAATTCGCTAATGCATCGTTGGTCTACAATCCAACTTGCTGTAAGTAAATTTCAAGGATATTATAACCAAATAGATGGCAGAAATCAAAGTGGAACAACAGAACAAGATAAGGTAACCTCTATCATTATTCTTTTATTGCTAATTATTAATATCATGTTGATAGTCATAGTTATTGACATTATTTTTAACTTATTAGATTTCTCAAGCAATAGAGATGTACAAGAGCCTACAAAAGTTTACTTTCACATTTCTACATTGCTGGCATGAGTTGCGATATGCACCAAAATTTTCTTCGAGTTCGTCGAAGAAAAAATCTAAAAGTTCTCGACATGCAAGTCCAGCAACATCATCACCATCTACTTTCGATTCGGTGAACTTGGATGATATTGATGTCCGACACAGCGACCCTTCATTGGAACGACCAATGGGAAGAGATGCTACAAAAGAACGTGGGCGAAATAATAAATCCAAGGTAACAGACTCTTCTACTGGGGAATTAGCAAACGTGTTGAAAGAAATTACTGAAAAGAAAACACAGTCCCAAATGTTATTAATTGAACAAGCGAATGAGATGTTAAAGTTGGAAAGAGATAGGGTTGAACTAGAAAGAAAATGAGAAGAATGTGAGCAACAACTTTATGAAGAAAGAATTATTGGGATTGATACTAGCAATATGGATGAACTTCAAGCTGAATATTATAAAGCTCTCAAAGTTGAAATTATTCAGAAAAAGCGAAATGCAAGGTTGCATCCAGATTTGTAATTGGAGTTGGATTAATGTATCTTTTCATTTTATTAATGCAATGTTCCATTATTTCTAACTGGAGTAGGCATTAATGTATGTATCATTTCCTTTTCTTAATGTATGGAGTTGGGATTATGTGAAGTTCATGAACATCTAACTTGATGGCTATTTCTCACAGATGTTGACTCAGAATTGACAATTTTTTATTAATGCAATAGAAAACAAGTACATTAATTTATTTCAATTCTATTGTTTACCATACAGTTCTCACAAATGCTCCACAAGATCATTTTTTAGTTGCATATGAGCTTGGTTGTCTCGAATTTGATGGTGAACCTGTATGAAGTCCATAATTTCATTTGTGCGGTTGCGAGACAATTCAATTGTTGGAGTGTCAACAACTGTATCATATTCGGAATCCACACCCTCATGAACTGTACCATGTTCATCTTCAACTACCATATTGTGCAAGATTATACAGGTCGTCATTATATCTTTGAGTGTTTGAACGTCCCAAAAACGTCCCGGTTCACGTACTATTGCAAATTGTGATTGTAGGACTCCAAATGCTCTTTTGACATCTTTTCTAGCAGATTCTTGTTGTGCAGCAAAAAAATTCGCCTTATTCCCTTGAGGAGATGGAATGGTTTTAACAAAAATAGACCACGAGGGATATATACCATCAGCAAGATAATATCCCATGGTATAGTCATGTTCATTGATAGTGTATTTTACTTCAGGACCATGACCTTCTACCAATTCTGAGAATACATGGGATCTATCTAACACATTAATGTCGTTTAATAATCTCGGTAATCCAAAAAAAGCATGCCATATCCATAGATCATATGAAGCTATTGCTTCCAAAATAATGGTTGGTTCACGGGCATGACCTGTATACATTCCATGCCATGCAGTTGGACAATTGGCCCATTTCCAATGCATACAATTGATGCTGCCCAACATTCCTGGAAACCCACATTGCTCAGCCACTGTCATCAACCTTGCAATATCAATACTATTTGGTCGCCTCAAATATTGCTCGCCAAATACCTCAAGCACTGCCTTCACGAACCTTTTCAAACTCTTTACTGTTGTACTTTCGCCAATCCTGACATATTCATCCACAACATCTGCAGGTGATCCATATGCAACCATCCTTAATGCAGCTGTAATTTTTTGGAGTGATGATAATCCAAAAACTCCTACAGCATTATATCTTTGAACAAAGTATGAATCATGTGATTCAATAGCTACTTGAATTCGTAGAAATAATGTGACGCATACGAAATCTTCTACGAAATAAATGTGGTGGATATGTAGGAGAATCACCAAAATAATCACGATAAAGCCTTTCATGACCTTCAACTCTATTGCGATTGATGACATGACGGTTCATCACGGATCCACGACGACGTGATACAGAGCCGTGATCCCCATATTGAATATGGTGTTCAACTAATGTTGTAACAATAGCCTCTTCTTCTTTATCATCTTGAACTTCTTCATGGATCATTCGGAAGAGCATACGGTTGATGTTGGACATGGCGGCTAATGTGAGTTGGTGTTTTAGATTTGTGGGTTGTAAATTTTTTAACCAAATGGATTATTTATTTATAAACTGTTGGAATATGGCTGTTAGAATATGGCCGTTAGAATATGGCCGTTGGAATATGACCGTTGGAATATAGTCGTTGGAATATGACCGTTGTTGGAATTTTAATTTTATCATATTAAAATCTTAATTTTGTTATTATATTATATTTTGTTAAATAATTATTTTTTATAAAATTAGTAAATTGATTTAAATCTTATAGTTTGATGTGTAAAAAAAATATGATTAAATTGAATCATCCCACTTTACTTTATTTATACATTAAAATATAAAAATTAAATTAACTTAAAAAAATATATAAGGGTATAATTAAAATAAAAAAATTATATTACTACAGAAAAAAAATATTAAAGTATAAGAATTAAATTGAGTAAAAAATACAGATTTATGAGGATATAATCAAAATAATAAAAAATTTAAATGATCATATGAAAAAAATATAAAAATAGAGGGACAAAAATATAGGTTTAGCCATAAATTTTTTAACTAATCTTGATGGTATTTTTATTTTTTGAAATTATTATATTACTCATGTTAGATAGGATAACGTTTGGCCAATATGGGCAAAATCAAAAGGGAAGGGGGCGTGGCCTCCCCTCACACACTCCCTACGTGCCTATGTTAGACAAATTCAACAAGAATAACAGAGCAAAACCTTTTTACTTTTTAATTTCTCACATCTCTTCTTGTTCCCTATAACTATAATAGAGAATAGGGGCAAAAGGAAAAATTCCTTCTGCCCTAGAAAAGACATAATGTTAGTGTTTGATAAAAATTTAATTTAATGTTGATATGTAAGCTTGATTAGTAATAAAAATTAGTTTTAATAATAAAAACTATTAAAAATAGGGTAATGAAGGTAACAATTAAATAATAATAAATTAATATTATTTTCAAATAATATATATATATATTTTATTTTATTTATTAATCGATGATAAATATATCGTATTTTGACTCATTTAATAAACTAATAAAATTATTTGAATATTAAAAAATATAATAAATACACTTTATATGAAATAAAAGTGTATTTATTGTTGCTTAAAGATAATAATTAGCATTACTCTTAAAAATAATATTGATAAACAAATTTATATAAACAATAATATTTAATAAGTGTGCATGTTATGTTCTTAAGGTAGTTATAAATTGTACACATGCTATAAAAATTGATACGCATAATAGTATATGATTGACTTATAATATCGACTAAGAGATGCTGTCACAAGTCAATACATCTTTTATGATTTGGTGGGAGATATAAGATAATATTAAAAAGATTTACTTGTTGAGATGGATTGGAATTGCCTGCACAAATAAAACAGGAAAATATAATCTTAGCCCTAAAGTGGGATAACCCCACTTTGATATTTAAGTTAGAAAATTATTTAAAAATTGTAATAGTTATTATACCTTTAGCTCACATTTTGATATTCTTTTATATCTTTTGGATAAGTTTTATGATGAAGATGATCGATCCCACTCATGTTATGGACAATTAGTGGATTTCTCATCTTCCATGAGTCTAAGATTGAGTTGAATTGCAATTGTTTGAGTGGTGTTGCTTATCTTGTTTTGGGATGGCAGATGTTAAGATATGTGACATTTAGAGGGTTTAAAATGTCAATTCCTAAACTTTCTATACTATGTTTAGATTTATTTATCTCTAAATAATAAGAATTGTCTCCAATTAAGAGTTTAATTAATAGATCTTTGAAGTGTTCTAATATTTAAATTAGAAGACTAACTACATAATAAACTGAGTTAAGGCGATGTTATAACACTAATTAAATAATTACACTATATATAGAGATGTAAGCGAGTTGAGTGTGAGCTTAGCTCTTTTCAGACTCGACTTGTTTGTAAGTCAAACTCGATTTAGAATGTTAGAACTTGATTTGTAAACGATTTTTCATATTTTGACTCGATTTCATGCTAACAAACGTATTAATTCATTTAAATGAGGGAAAGGAATTTGAAAGTTTAAGGTAAATTGAAAGTAGGATTGGAGCAAAGAAAAGTGAATCCAAGTGGACACGGGAAAGCAAAAGAAGCCCCAAATCCAGAGAGACAGAGACACCCATGCCCCCACCACTGCCTTGCCGCCTTCTTCTTTCCCCCCGAAGCTTACATCCATTATATCCCCAGATCCACTGCAGTCTGCCACTGCTACCAGCTCCATCCCACCCCTCCCATGGCGATTTCTCCAACGCCTATCCTCTTCTTCACTCTCTTATTCCTCTTAAACTCCGCTTCTGCCATGCAGCAGAAGACCTTCATAGTCCGCGTTCTGCACGACGCCAAGCCCTCCATTTTCCCCACCCATAAGCACTGGTACGAGTCCTCTCTCCGATCTCTCTTCCCCGCCTCCGCCGCTTCCGACCAAACCACTGGTCTTCTCCACACTTACGACACTGTTTTCCATGGCTTCTCTGCTAAGCTCTCGCCTGTGGAGGCCAGGAAGCTCGAGGGTATGGATGGTGTTGTGGCCGTCTTTCCCGAGCAGGTCCGGCACCTCCAGACCACGAGATCGCCGGAGTTTCTTGGCTTGAAGACCACCGATAATGCCGGGTTGTTGAAGGATTCTGATTTCGGGTCCGATCTGGTTATTGGGGTTATTGATACTGGGATTTGGCCGGAGAGGAAGAGTTTCAACGATCGGGGGCTCGGTTCGGTCCCGGCCAAGTGGAAGGGCCAGTGCGTTGCTGGGAAGGACTTTCCGGCGACTCAGTGTAATCGGAAGTTGATCGGGGCGAGGTTTTTCTGTAATGGGTATGAAGCGACGAATGGAAAGATGAATGAAACGACGGAGTACCGGTCGCCGAGGGATTCCCTTATATAAGAGGGACCTCGGGCAAAGTGTTCATGGAACACCTCCAAGAAAAGTGAGACACCTTTGTAAGGGAGGTCGAATGTCTTTAGGAAAGTCCATAGGAGACCCTTTTATGGTAGAAATATGCAAAACATATATACCTCCATGATTGCCTAAATCGTATTAAAACCCTTAACAGAATACTATTCTGATTTATACATCAAGCTTCGTGTTAAAAATTAATTGATTGAGACAATTTTTTGATTGAGGTAAACCCACTCTAACTACTGTTTTCAATACATTAAGTTTAATTTGAAGGTCGTTGGTAAATTTAATATTAAGAATTGCCAAATTTAGAAGCAGTCAATCCCCCTTGTTCATAAATCACAAAACATACGTCGTATTTGTAGTTGTACGTATAATAATTAAAATAGAATAATATTTTGTTAAATAATTTTGTATAAATATTATTTTTAAACTTGAAGTATCTGGAAAATAATTTTCATTTTCTTCTTAGAACCCGACTTGACTGCGTGCCGTGTGGTGTGGGGTGGTGTTCCAATTTAGCCCTTGGAGCAGCGATCACAGCTAGCTAGCTCTCTATGACTTCTCCTTCTGTTTTCTTTTCTTCTTTATTTTTAGAAAATTAATGAAAATGATTTCTAATTCCTTAATTATGAAGTCTTGTTAGTTAGTTAGTTAATTGTGTGAGTATCCGTACGTTGATTCCATGCCGGAAGTTTCGGTCCGTGACTTTTCGTTCATTCTCATTTCTTAAAAATAAAAAAAAAAGAAAACAAAAGGAGAAGTCATTACTAGCGTTGTCGTCACCGGGTCAAGGGGGGGAGCACTACATTAATTAGAACACAAAATATTATTCTATTTTATTCTTCAAATACGACGTCGCGATTCATCAAAGAGAATAGTAAGCCAAGGCCCAAGAAACTTTGCCTATATATATAAACCCTAGCCATGCCAAGATCCCACTCCATCCATCCACAATCCTTAATTTTCTCGACCACAACACTACACTACTACATTCACCACACCATGGCCAAAGCTACCACCCATTTACACTTGGTCATCTTCTCTTTCACCTTCATCTTTGCCTTGGAGCTCATAGTCTCGGCTCACAGCCTTGAGGAGGCAGCAATGCTGGAGCAACATGAGCAATGGATGGCTCATCATGGCCGCACTTACAAGGACTCAATTGAAAAGGCTGCTTGGTTTAAGATATTCAAAAAGAATGCCAAATATATAGATGCCTCTAATGCTGAAGTTAATAAAAAATATAAGTTAAGTGTTAATAAGTTCGTAGATATGACAGATGAGGAGTTTATTGCTTCTTATACTGGTTATAAGACGTCAACAAAAGAGGTAATGCTAAGTTCTTTCAGTTATGCGAATGTAAGTGATGTTCCATCTACCATGAATTGGCGGGAGAAGGGAGCAGTGACCGATGTTAAAAATCAAATGCAATGCGGTAAGCTTTTTATTTAATTTTCTGTTCTCTAACTTCATAAGTTTGTTATTATTATTATTATTATTTATTGACTTTAAGCTCCTAATTAAGCCTTGTTTAATTATATCAATTCTATATATATATATATATATAGAGTTTTAATATTTCATACTGTATGCTTAATAAATAATCACTTGTGATTTTGCCACATTCATAATTAACATCACTTCAAAATTTTATATTTAAATAACATTTTTCAATTTTTAGTTTTTTGATATTTTTGGTAACTCCATGTAATAATAATATAATCACACAATCAAAGCATTTGATGTCTTTCTATTTACTGTTTCTTTCTGTCATGCATTACAGGGTGCTGCTGGGCATTTTCAGCGGTGGCGGCCCTGGAAGGCATCAACCAAATGAAAACCGGCCAACTAGTATCGCTTTCTGAGCAAGAGCTCGTCGACTGTGACTACCAGAACCAGGGCTGCGGGGGCGGCTTCATGGAGACAGCCTTCCAATTTATCATCACAAACAATGGCCTCGCCACAGAAGCAGACTACCCTTATCAGGGAGGAGCAGGCACCTGCGACGGAGCGAAAACGGCAAGCCCCGTCGCCGCAATAACCAGTTACGAACAAGTGCCGATGAACGACGAGACGGCACTGCTGCAGGCGGTGGCCAACCAGCCGGTTTCTGTCACTGTCAGTGCTGGCCAGTGGTCGGACTTAAGGTTCTACAACAGGGGCGTTTTCACGGGCCCATGCACCACGAATCTTGACCATGCCGTCACGGCAATCGGATACGGAACTTCCGAGGACGGGACTAAGTTCTGGCTGATTAAGAATTCCTGGGGAACAGAGTGGGGCGAGAATGGATACCTGAGGATTCAGAGAGATGTTGACGAGGAGGAAGGCCTCTGTGGCATTGCCATGAAGGGTTCGTTTGGCTATGCGGTTTGACCGCTTATAAGCTATTCATTTAGCGTATAAGCTGTCAAACTTATTTACTTACCTGTTTGGTATGCCTAATAGCTTAAAAGCTAAACAGCTTAAACGCTTATTTAATAGCGTTTGTAGAAAGCCATCGGCCACCAGCTTTCGCAAAAACGTTGCAATGAGCATCTTGAGTTGACCAACACATTTACAATTTTACCCTCCTACATTTCCAATATTTACACCTCCTATCCCTCTTCTCCCACCTTCCCAGTGCCTTCTCCATTACCACCATGCTGGATCTCCTCCTCCATACACAGTCGTCGTTGCCGCCCAGCGGCATCGCCTTCGTCGCCCAGCCCAGCTTCTCAAGACACCCAGCACTGTTGCCGTCGCGGCCCAGCACCGTAAGCCGCCTCGCTGCCCAGCGCCGCCATCGCCGCAAGCCGCCCCCGCCCTGCTACCAGATCGCCGCAAGTCTCCATCGCCGCCCTGCTAGTAGATCGTCGCCATCGCTATCGCCAGCGCCCATCGCGTCGCCGGTCGTCCATCGCCCTCATCTCCTCCGCGTTGCTGCCATGGCCGAACTGTATATATATATATATATAACAGTTATATATATAACAGTAATATAAACATATATATATAACAATAATACATAAAATATATATATTATATAACATATATAATACATATAATTTATAATTTATAATCTTAATATATTTTTAAATATTTTTATAATTTATTAACATATAATTGTAAGTATTTTAGTAATTGGACATCAATTTAATTTTTTTTAAATGTATTTTTTGAATTTTATTTACATTATTCAGTGTCATGTCTATTTTAGTCTTTTTGTAAGTTTTAATAGCTTATCAGTTTTTACCAACCAAACACATAACTTTACACTAATAGCTTAAAAGTATGTATATCCAAACACATTACCAGCTTAAACACTATCAAACTTAAACGCTATAACCAGTTTAAACACTACCCAGCTTTAAAGCTTTGAAAAAAAACGCATAGCCAAACTAGTCCGAAAGCATCTTACCCAGTAATAATGTGAAAACTTCAAGATTGCGGCATTTTAATTAAATCATGAGTGTCGATTGTTGGGACTTGGACTGAAAGCAAACTATATAACTTAATATATTAAATGTAATAAATAATCTTTTCCTCCTGACCAATTGTAGTTTGGCATTATCAAATACGTAAACTAGCTATAGCTTGTGTGATGATAGGCGTGCGAAAATAATATAAAAGTAACATTTTTATGTGGACAGCTCGTTCATAATTTAAAATATTAAATAGAACTCAATTTTTTTTTTGTTTGAATCTATTTATAATAAATTTTTATGTATATATTGCATAATGTATATAATTTGCCAATAATATATATATGCATTATATATTTGAGAATAAATCATTTGTTAATAGAATACTACGTCAAATCGAATGATGTTAGTTTCTAGAATAAACCGCCTTATAATGGGAACAACATAGGAAAAAATAAAAAACAAAATAGGAGATTCATCAATTCCTAACTTGTTGAGCTTCAGAGAATTAGATACAAAAATTTTTATCTCTAATTTGGAGACGAAACTTGATGTCTCTAATTTGAATAGAGACCCAAG
This sequence comes from Diospyros kaki, assembly GCA_036245055.1. Taxonomy (NCBI): domain Eukaryota; kingdom Viridiplantae; phylum Streptophyta; class Magnoliopsida; order Ericales; family Ebenaceae; genus Diospyros; species Diospyros kaki. The sequence continues at coordinate 36,629,254 of BSEG01000007.1, forward strand.
GAATTTCATGCCTAAACACCATAATGTTTATTATAATTTGAGTGTTGTCCTCTATATATATATGAACCCTTATCTCTCTCAGGTTTACCTTCACCATAGCATTCCCCCTTGATGCCCGATTGCTTGTTTCCGCCATCGATTCGCGCCTCTCTCTCTCCTTCTTCTCACAAACCTAGGTATGGTCGTTTTGACTTGTAGAGCAGAAGGAGGAGCCAATGACGGAAGAATCTAGGGTTGTGAAGACGGATCTGTTTCACTCCTTGTTGTTCGTATCGTTGGCGAAGATGGCGCAGAGGTCGACTCCGACACTGTTCCTGACGAAGACGTACCAGTTGGTGGACAATCTGAGCACCCACAACGTGATAATATCGTGGACTGAAAGCGGCATTGCTTTTGTGGTATGGAATGGCCGATTTCGCCAAGGATTTGCTGCCTAATTACTTTAAGCACAACAATTTCTCAAACTTCTTTCGCCAACTCAACATTTTATGTGCAAGAATTTAGAATCAGATTGCAGATTTTTATCGATCGATGAACCTTATTAAACATTTATTTCTTCATGACCGAGCTTTTCATTTTCTCTCTGGAAATCGAATTGTTTCAATCTAGGAAGGAATCTATCAGAAAATGAGAAAAATTTTAAAGGATTCAGTTTCAACGTTGTGTCAAATTTTAGAGGATTCAGTCTTTTATCCTAAAATTTTCTCTTGTTTTTTGGTGATTCTCGTATTGCTTCGTTTTGACTTGAAAGGGTCCAATTCTTTGATAAATTGTTCTCAGAGTTAGTACATTTCAATTAATTGAATTTGGACACCCGAATATATATAAATAAACAAACAATAATAAATATATTAACTGAATTTGTAATTTTAATAAATTCATTAATGAATTCTTATAATGATAAAACTTTACAAAACAAATTAACAAAAAGTTGTCTTTAATTATTATAAACCAAGAAGACCAAGAATCACATCACACATGGGGCGTTTGGTAGAGGTTTAGATTTTGGTAAATGTTAGATTAAAAATTTACATTCTCATATTTAGTATAATTTTTTAAAAAAAAATATTAAAAAAATAGTATTCTCACGATTTACTTTTAATCAATTTTCTCACAAAAAGATTTTTATGGGAGGTTGAGAATCTTGGATTCTCATGAACTAGGAAAAATTTTTAACAAATAAAAAAATTAAAACACTCCTTACCATCTTATAACTCGTTACCCTCTTATAATATTATAATATAATAATATTATTATATATACACACACATATACATAATGTGTAAAAAAAAATAATGATTTTTAACTTTCTAAAGAGGTTGTGAGTCCCAATATTTTATATATTAGAATGAATTTATTATTTTTAAACAAAAAATCAAATAAGGGTAATTTTGAAAAAATAAAATGGATTCCAGGAATATTGCATTTAAACTAAATATAGAAATGTAAGATTTCTAAAAAAAAAAATATACAACATTTCTAAGAATGTTTAAAACTAATCAAATATAGAATTGCATAAATTCTGAAAATCAAATATTTTCAAGAGTATTGTCAAAAATCATGAATTCTAGAAATTTAAAAACTTCTCTTGTAACAAACGCCTCGACACAGTCAATACCAAATGTTTTTACATGGAAAATTATATTGGTGTGAGGAGTAAAAATCACAGGAATAAACTATAAAAAAAACGCCTCAACACAGTCAATACCAAATAAACATGGAAAATTACCTTGGTGTGAGGAGTAAAAATCACAGGCATAAACTATAAAAAAAAAAAAATAACAACATAGAAAGCACATATGATAAGTAATTACTTTTCCAATCAACCTCGATGTGTGGAGCAATTATTTTTGAGTGAGCATTTAAGTAATTCTTTTTGAGTAATTATTATAGTTTTATATTTTTTGTAATTTTTATCCATAATTTTTTTAGTAATTTGATAATTATCTACTAAAGAGGGAAACAGAGATGGAAATTATTCGCCTCTAGTTTAGAAATAGATTATTTTTGTCTCTATCTTGAATAGAGAGGCAATTAAAGATAGATCTAATTACCTCTCTAATTCTAATACACACATACATACACACATCTTGCTTCTTCTTCTCCCCATTTGCTTCACATAAAACCCTAGCCATTTTAAATATATCTACCACCTACATTGATTGACCTTGCTCAAAGATAAACCGTCATTCGATTTCGACCTGCATTGTCGTCGCCCGCACACACCACCTTTGTTGCCGTTGTCGTTGCCATCTTCCGTGCACACCATCTGCCCCGTCGTCGTTAACGTTGCTTACTTCCGCTACTGCCACTTGTTGTGTCATTGTCTGCCACTGCCATTGCCATTGTTATTTACTGCGACCGACACCATCTTTATCATCTGTTGCCATTGCCATCAAAATCTATATATGACCACCACTGTCTCTGTGTTTTTTTTTCCTATAGCATTGCTTGTGATATATCTAATTATATGACATCTGCATTTGGTGTTGTAGCTATGAAATGCATCTAATTTTGACCTTCTTTTTTGTTGCTATTTGTTTGGGATTTGGTTTTTTACTTTAGTTGAGTAGAGGCTAAATATCTTTGGTACTATTGGGGTTCCAACATGTTGAGGATGGATTTGATTTTGCCAAGAATCGCTTCTACTCCCCAATTTGTCACCATATGCCCTAGAAATTTTCTTGAAGTTACCTCGAAGGAAAACTACTTCAGTTTGAGCTTCATGCGATAACACCTAAATGTTTCAAATGTTTCTTTCAGATCATTGAAATGGCATTGACCAAGTATTGATATGTAGCATCCACATTCTTAAGATTGATATGCATGATTGTATAGCAATACAATCCTTGGTTTGTGATAAAGGCTATATGTTCTCCATTCTTTTGGCACATCTTAACCTAATTATATCCAAAATAACCATTCATAAAGTTCATAAGTTGATTACTTGATGTTGCATCCATTAGTTGGTTGATTCTCGAAAGTAGGAATAGGTCCTTTAGTGAGGTTTTATTGAGATTAGTGAAATTTATACACATTATCCAAATGTTGTTTGATTTTTTCAAAAGGATAATAATAGATACCCAAGTTAAGGAATTGGCTTCACTAATGAAGCTTGCCACCAAAAGTCTCTCAACTTTATTCTCAATAGCTTCCTGTTTGGTGAGAGAAAAAGTTCTCTTCTAAACAACAATCTTTATTGTAGGATTGATCAGCTTAAGGTAATGCTTAATGATTGTCTTGTTAATACCAAGCATGCGGATGGTTGCCACACAAAGAGATATGAGTATTCGCGAAGCAACTAAGACTAATGATGTGACTTTGGGAGATAAATTTGCTTTAAGCTTGACTATCTTTTGAGGATTTTACTCGATTATAAACATTGGGGTCAAGTCCTTACCTAGGGTTGATGAAAATTTTCAAATATTCTTCAGATGTCATGACTTCGTTTGACTAGAGATTGCAATCTCTCTTCTTGTATCTTGGTCTTCAACTATGACTCTCACACCTTTGGGGGTAAAAAATTTAACTTTTAGATGAAAGGTGGATACTACTACTTCTAGGGTATTTATAGTTAGTCTTCTTAGAATAACGTTATAATTGTTAGACCCCAAATTACTACAATGTTTGCCATTATAGTTCTCCATCAAGTCTTGATTCCCATACTGAGAGGGTAATGTAATGACTCCCCTTGGAGTTATAGTTTGCCATTGAACCTAATGAGTCACCTTGAGGATTGTAGTAATTTTAGGTCTAAGTTTAACTAATTTAATGCTTTAGAGAACAAAATATTAGTCAAATTAACTACCAATGTCTATGAGAATTTGAAGTATCTCATAATTGTTGATAATTACTTTCCCAACAATTGGATCGTCATAGGGCAATGTTACTCTCTCTAGGTCTTCTTTAAAGAAATTGATGGGAAAATTGGGGTCAACTCGAAATCTCTTCTCAATATGTAGAACTTTTTGGGTAGCAAAGCAAATTGTTATTTTTCCCTTATTCTTTGTCACAAGAGAGGTCATCCATAAATGGTATGGATTACCCCCTAAATGTTTTCAAGATAAGGAGGATCGTTAGCAGGGTTATCTCATCCTTAGTGATCTTTTCATTTCTTTTATTATTCCTTGATCACATGTCAATAGCTTCACTCTCTATAGTAGGTTATCGATCTCTTTTTGTAGTTCCAATAGTCATTAGTATGATGTTCTACTATATATATGATGATACTCATAATATTGGGTAAGATCTAGCCTTGCCATGGGCGTGCTTCCTCTAGTTGGTCTTTTTGCTTGAAATTGACAATCACCTACTTTTGCGAGGACTTAGCTTGGAGGTTAATTATAGAGGATCTTTTCCAAGACTGATGTCTTCCTATCCAATTAAAGAGGTTTTCTCTTATCCTTTTCTCAGTATTTTAAGTAAATGACTTATCTTCCCTTCTCTTTATCTTTCTGTTGTCAATATGAGCTCATATATTACTGTAACGTCTCCCTAGTTTGTTTTTTACTCGAAGAAGCGTCAAACTGGTTTTGAGGCTCGTTGATTTCCTTAAAATCTGTCAACAAATTGGTGTTCTAATTGAAAAAATGCCTTGATGCTCCATCCGGTGAGGATATCATACCAACCTCTTACCCTTTTATGAAAGGTTCGAAGGAAACCTTGAAAAGGCATAATGTTCGAGGCTATTTTTTTATCCATGTCATCTTGATAAAGATACATGTTCGGCATGGTCTTTGTTCTTGAAAACTTATTGGTATGAGGATATTCAAAATAACTAGCACAGGTTGATAAGTACTTGGCGAGACATGGAAATCATGTTTAACAAAACAACCTGGTGTCCTCACCTTCTTAAGAGACTTCATTCGAGGTCATGAATGGCATCATCAACTTTCCTGTTGTGTATGTTTTGACTTCAGAATCACCATCAACTTTATTGACAATGACAATTGTGGTACCTCTATATTCATCGCTCCTAGATTAGGAGTGACTTTTTTTGCTTCTACAATCTTGGTTTAACCATTATTTTTCTTGAGTGCATTACAAGGATTGACAAGGTAATGAATTGCCACAAATAATTCTTCTTACCTCTTTGTTATCGGTCTGATCACTATTGGTATAATTTTGAAAACTACCATTGCTCCTAACACTTTGATTAGTTCGAGCTTGATTGTTATTCCCAATATTAATTCCTCACTCTTGATTATTGACAAGGATTTGAACTTTTCTCCTTAGCTCATATAGTTATATAAGAAAAGCTATGGGGTCAACAACCATAGGGGGATTATCTAGTTGTCTTTCTTCATGTTGAGTTTCTAAATCAAATAGGTTGTTGTTGATGATAGGGTTACTAGTTGGAAGGCCTATCATCTCGTTGAGTCAAGGCGAAACCTTAGTTCTCACAAACGACACCTAATTGATAATGTCGGAATCGATTACCAATTGAATTTGTACAACTCTTGTAAGATTTGGATCTCATCCCAAATTGATTTGGCTTTGCGTTACCTAAATGTTTGAAATAAGAATGATTGCCCTCGTGCTTGACTAAGAAGATGTCAATTCCATATTTACGTTAGCAAAAAATTCTACAAATAAATTATAAATTATTGAGAGTATCATAGAATATCACACCTTTGGTTTATCCCTCAAGATCTTTTTATACCTTTTGGACTAAGCTTTATTATAAGGATCACGATGAGAATTATCTAGTCCCACCTATATCGCAGAGGATTAGTTGATTCTTCCTAATTTCAAGAGTCCAAGAGTGATTTGAATTGGAGTTATCAGATAAATGTGACTTACCTTGTGCTAGGCTGAGGAAGATTAGAACAAGTGGCATCAAGAGAAGTTGGCATACAAACCTTGTATTTCTCCTTGTGAATCTAGATTCCTCAGTGTAGCAAATCATTTGGATGAATTATATTCATTAACCAATGGTTTTGACCTCAAGTGTGACTCTAGTGACATGAGGCTTGGTCACATGTGAAACCTTTTTATTTTCTTGGACATGATCGAGATAAGAAATCAAAAAAATTGAGAAAGTTTCTTATCAAAAATAAGCCGAGCATTTAAAAGATATCCAAAGTCTCCAAGATACCAAAAAAGTAAACACGAGAACTCCATTAGGCTAGCTAATCAGCAAGCCCATTACAATTTCTTAGAGAAAAGAGATTGAACATTTGAGCTTTTGAAGAAAGGAATGCGAGACATCAACTACAGGTGGTAGGATAGACTAGTGGGAGTTAGGCTCGGACCTATAGGCAAATCTAAGAGTTCATTATCTCAGGGCCCATAATTTTTCCAATTTAGGGGGCCCATAAATTTGAAAAAAAAATTACTATTTTGTCCCTGTGTCAAAATAACCATTTTGCCCCATATAAATCTCTCCCCCCGAAAAAAAAAATCTGTTGAACACAATAACTCTTTAGCTAACTCTCTCTCCTTCTTTCTTTCACTCTCTCAAGAAGAACAACTCTCTAAATCATTGATTTTTTGAAATCCAACCGTCTGATCTTAGATCCAACCGTATTTTTATAGTGAAAGTGGGTATGTCTTTTAGTTTTATCAGCAATTATTTTCAATATAGATGAATGATATATACGTATATACACACGGTTTGGGTTAGGCCAAAAGTTTAATCTTAGATCTATAGAGATTTGATCGTTGGATCTTTTTGGTTTTTTGGTATGTTAGTTAATGGGGATAAGGGTGTCGGGTGGTTCTCTGATTGTCGAAAACCATCAGCCACGGTGGCTAACGGTGGGATCTGCCAATGAGATCTCCTTTTTGTGCTATTTATATTTTTGTTATTTTTTTACAGAATATATATATATATATATGTATATATATTCTGTAAATATATATATGTGTTAATGTTTATATATTCTACAAATTAATATATATTATGTAAATATATATATTTATATATGTTTATATATTCCTAGATGTTAATGTTTTATGTGTGCCTTAGGTATACAAGTTTTGTGATATAGAATTTGATTTTATAATTTGAAATCAAGACCCAACAAATATATTTAATTGGGTATAATTATTTCTATTTTATTTGATAATCTAATATTATAAACTCAATTATGATTAACTAGAATCTTAGTGAATTAGAAGCTCTGGTAATGGGTTATGGGAAATTAGGATTTTATGCATTTATTAATTTGTGAATTTTTATTGATTTGTTGGATTATAATTTAAAAATTAAGTTTAATGTTATTATTGCTTAAGCGAGTTGTGTATTGTTATAATAATTGTTTTTTTTTTCCTTTCGTTAGGCTTAAACAATAATCACAAATCATGTCTTCTAAACATATGTCTGGAGTTCAAAAAAGAAAAAAATGAAATAAAGGGAAGAATCATTAGTTCTTAAATACTTTAGTAGCAACAAAATAACAGAGAAGACATAAATAGTTGAAAGTTGGGTGAAACCTTGGTAGAGAAACAAAAAACTTGGAATGACAATGTCAATGAACAATGTGAAAAGGTTGATGAATTTAATGAAGACAAAGACGATCACATCAATATCAATGAATTGAACGATGAAGAAGAAAAAGAAAATGTTGATGTGAATCAATTGAATGAGGAAGAAGAAGAAAATGTTCAACATGAAGATTTGTTGATTAATTTTTATGATCCAAGGTGTTAGGATAAAATTGATCAAAATATGAGAGATTTTTTAGTAGAAAGGGGTCCAAAAAGAGTTGATCAAGTATTGTTTCCTAAAGATAGTATTGGCAGCCATTTTGAATTATCACAATATAAGCAAGTACTGCCCAATGGAGAAACAAAAGATAGGAGATGGCTAGTATACTCAGTTCATTTGGACAGGATTTTTTTATTTTGCTGCAAGTTATTCAAGAGTCAAAAAACAATGGGTAAAATTGGTCAGTTGGGAAATGAATAATACAAAGATTGGCATAATATGAGTCGGAGTCTTAAAAATCATAAAGCAAGTAAGGAGCATATAGATTGCATGACTAGTTGGATTGAATTAGAAACAAGACTGTAGAAAAATAAAACAATTGATCAAAGTGTGCAAACTAAAATCAATAAAGAAAGAGAATACTGGAAACATGTGTTGAAGAGGATAATAACTGTTGTGCAAATATTGGCAAAAAATAACTTGGCATTTTGAGGAGATTGTGAGAAGCTTTATATGGAAAACAATTGTCTCTTTTTGCAAATGATTGTTGAATTTAATCCGATTATGAAAGAGCACATGCGACGTATTCAAGCACATGAGACTCATTATACATATCTGGCCCCTAAAATTCAGAATGAATTGATACAAATGTTGGCAAATGAGGTGAAAAGTTTAATTGTTAGAAAAGTTAAACAAGCAAAATATTTTTCAGTCATATTAGATTGTACTCCAAATGCCAGTCATGAGAAGCAAATGTCTCTTGTAATATGATCTGTGGATGATGCAGCAAACTCTACAACGGTAGAAGAATATTGGATCGAATTTTTGAAAGTTAATGATACATTAGGATTTGGACTTTTTACTGAGCTTAAAAACATATTGACCAATCTTGAGCTTGATATTGACAATATAAGAGGTTAGGGATATGACAAGGATCTAATATGAAAGGGAAGCATAAAGGTGTACAGACAAGACTATTTGAAATAAATCCGAGGGCTTTCTATACTCCATGTGGTTGTCATAGTTTTAATTTGACATTATATGATATGGCAAATTGTTGTCCTAAAGCTATGTCATTTTTTGGAGTGATACAACGCATCTATGCATTGTTTTCTTCTTCTACCAAGCGGTGGAAATTTTTTAAAGATCATGTATAAGGTCTTACACTTAAGCCATTGTCACAAACACGTTGGGAAAGTCATGTTGAAAGTGTTAGGCCTATAAAAGAGCAAACTATACAAATAAGAGATATTTTATTTAACTTACTAGATACTAGTCAAGATCCTAAAACAAGGAGTAAAGCTGAGTCCTTAGCAACATATGAACTTCAAAATTTTGAGTTCCTGCTTGGTATGGTAATTTGGTACAAGTTGTTGCATGCAATTAACACTACAAGTAATTTTTTTCAAGATGAAAATATGGATATTGATGTTGCTATCAATCTTTCAGAAGACTTCTTTTGTTTCTTGATGACTATAGAGAATCTGGATTTGATAAGGCTATGGTTGAAATAAAACAAATGGCAAATGAAATAGGAGTTGAAGCTGTATTTCGAGAAAAACGCATGATTCGAAAAAGAAACAATTTGATGAAGATGACAATAATAAGGTAACACAATTAGCAGAAGATTCTTTTAGAGTAAATTATTTCCTCTTCATAATTGAGCAAGCTCATTCTTCACTTCAAACTAGATTTGAACAATTTCAAAAATATGAGGAAACATTTGGATTTTTATTTAATTTGGAGAGGTTGAAGTATGTTGATGATGATACTTTGTTGGGGTCTTGTAAGAATCTTGAAAAATCCTTGATGCATAATGGTCATTCCAATATTGACGGAGATGATTTATTTTTGGAGTTGTCAATCTTGAAATACTCTTTACCTACAGAAACAAAAAAAGCAATTAATGTGGTAAACTATTTGAACTGAATGGATGGGTGTTTCCCAAATGCTTGTGTTGCTTACAAAATTTTGTTGACTATACCTGTTACAGTTGCATCTGCAGAAATAAGTTTTTCCAAATTGAAGTTGATCAAGGCTTATCTTCACTCAACTATGTCACAAAACAGATTGAATGGATTGACTATGTTATCTATTGAGAAAAAAATGTTTGAACAACTTAATTATATAAATTTGATTGATATTTTTGTCTCCAAAATTGCAAGGAAAGTAGTTTTTAGTTGATCAGTTATAAAATTTTCAATTTTATTTTGACATGGTATGGATATTTTTTTTATATCTTAATATGAAAAATAAAATTTGAATGTATACTATGATTTGAGGGCTCATTTTTTACATTTTGAGTTAAGACCCCGGAATCTCAGGTACGATACTGGTGGGAGTCTAAAGGTTGTTTCTAGTTAATTTCTATTTAACTAGTTGGTCTAAGTAGTTTTTATGAGTTTTTTTATTGAAGTGAGGATATACCATAACTTATGTCTTTTATGACTTAGATTATGTATTTTATTTTTTGTTCCCTATATATATTCACCTTAATTATTGATAAAAAAAAGACTTTTAAGAATCTAAAGTTAATAAAAAAATTATTTTTTGATGAAAAAATAAGGATAATCATAAAAATAATAAGGAAAACTGTGAAAAGGGCATTTCAACAATAAGAATAAATGTGTGAGGTTATGATAAAAATAAGTTATACCCAACCCAACCCAAAATTAATGGATTTTACCTTCAAGAGTTGGGACTTGGGACTGGGCCTAGCCTTGATCCAATTATTAACCCAAAAACAAATAACACACAAAAAAATTAAGAAATATTTCAAATTTCATAATTTTAGCTTTTTTCAAAATTAAAATGATTAGATTAGTCATTATGCGAATTTATATTACACACATTAATTCAATAAATAATTTCCATGACTCATCCTTTATAAAAATATATATTTTTCTAGATATTATTTCTTTAGATAGTTATCAAATACTTTATTTTTTTAAAATAGTTATCAAATATTTGTATTTGTTATGACGATAAATCTGCCGTCATTATTTTTTTAAATGCATGATAAGTAAATTTTAAATGCACACAATAACACTAAATAAAGTAATTAAAATTAACAGACTCGATACTTTCAAAAAAAAAGTTAATCCCTTATAATTATCAAATGCTATCTCGTAAAATAAAATGGCAAAAGAAGGATAATAATAATATATTAAAGCACAGATGAGTAATATTGTTATTAATATTATTATTATGTTTAGAGTCCCAAAAATAAAGTTGGGAACAGTAACAGTGGGCTTAGATCCCAATACATAAAATATATAATAAAATAGATTTTTTTGTTAATGAGACTTCGTAAACTCACCCACCCACCCATGAGCTATATTTATTTAGCACATTTTATAGCTATATATTTAACAAAGGAAGGCTCAGAAATTATTAGAAAACTAGGAAGCCGACAGCAACAGCAGCAGCAGCGACTACTAGTCCGGCAAAAAGCTCCTTCCATCACACGTTAAAGGAATAATTAAGTCCGTCCAAAAGTGATTAGCTGTAACGCTTTTGTCGGCGCTGCCTCTCTTCCTTAATCAAATATACGTTACCTTACCGTTACCTGTATTTATATTTATAATAATAAAATTAAACCCCTCCCTGCTATTATCTTTTTTACTAAACACAATATTAATATTTTGTGAAATCTATTTATACCGTTACCTGTATAGATCAATTCAATTCATATAAATCTCTCATTTATGGATGAAGAAGGGACCAAAATGACTACTTTCCTAGGGGTCCTAGTCCTAGTCGTAGGGTAAGGTTAAGGGTATACGAGACAAGGAGGGACGAAAGTGGCAAATTAGGATAGGATGGGAAAAGCGCAGAGTGCAATGAATGAATGGGCACATAATAATGCACATCATTGGTTTCAGTAATTGAACTACCCACCCATTCTGATATGCTTTTTTAAATCGTCATCCCATTATTTAGCTGTTAGGACCCCCTAATCAACCCACCCAAGTCATCCATTAATCAAGCTTCCATTTAATTAATTAATTAATTACCTTATCCATACCCTCCTTCCAAAAAGGTGCCACAGTGTGATTCAAGAAGCTTTTACTGTATTTAGACTTGGGATTTCTTTTGATTTTTGGGTATTTATAAACAAGTGTCAATCATTGTATCCTATAATTATAAAGACTTTTTAAGTAACAAAGTTTCATCATCATTTCTTGGTCTTGTGTGAAATAAATTAAAAAGTTGTATGGAAACGAAACAGAGGGAAATTGAGAAGCAAGTTCCAGAAAAATTAAGGACTCGTGTCTGAACCTGAATAATAAATCCTTCTTGGTATCATTGCATTGCACTAATTAGCAAAAACATCCAAATTCACTTACACCACGCCACAAAAAATTAAAAAATAAAAATGATCGTAATCCATCTTTTCTCCTTAATACTAGTGACAAGAAAGTTTACAAATCAAATCATATAAATTAATAAACAAGAAAAAGAGTTTAATTAATTCTTTGATCAGAAAGTCCATTTCCAGATCTTGATCCGGAGATCAACCTTGCATTTAGCATTGGAAGCTGAAACAGTGGATGGAGACTTACCCTTCGGGATAGTGCCATGAAAGCCATTACAGGTCACTCTGATCCCCAACTTCTTGCTCTTCAATTTCTCCAGCTTCGCCACCACCTTCGTTTCCATCACTACTTTCATAGGAAACCCCTTCTTCTTCGTCAGATCCGATCGGAGCAACTTCACTGACTCGGCGTCCGCCACTTCCGAGCTCGTCGACACCGTAGAACGGATCAAAGTGGTGTTCTTCGGGTAGCTCGCGAAACCCGGGAACGACCCGTTTCCAATCAGGACTTCGTTCGAAAAGGCGACGATGGAGATGGGGCCGTAGAGGAACATTATCTTCTTGTTGGGGTTCTTGGCGGAGAAGGAGATGTTGAGGGCAGCAGCGAGGTGGGAGGTGTCATCGTCGGCGGAGGTGGAGAGGTTGAAGCGGGATAGTCTGAGGGTGGCGGCGGAGAATGAGGGTCGGCGGGGGGAGTAGAGGAGGTAGAAGACGCAGCCGGCGATGGCGGCGAGGAGGAGGGCGAAGATGAGGAGGAGGGTTGACCAGAAGCAGCAGAGGCATAGGCGGCTGCGGCGGCGCCTGCGGGGGGGGCTGGCCTGGGGCCGGAAGGGGTGGCGGTTGGGGTTATAGAGCTGGGATTTGGGCGCCGGGAAGGAAGGTGGGTTCATTGCTCGCCCGCCGCTGCCGCCGGCAGTAGAGGCGGAGGGGGTCGTGCCGTTGGGCTTAGAAGAGGGATACACTCTCTCTCTCTCTGTCATTTTTGCAATCTTCAAGGTCAGACTTGGAAAGAGAGAAAGAGTGGAAGAAGAAGAAGAAAGTAGTGAACTAAATTGAGTTAATAATGTCCGAAGGAGTACGAAGATCGGAGAGAGAGAGAGAGAGATTATGAGAGGCACGTATGGCGTAGTGGGCAATGCAGTGGTGTTTGACACGTAATGAACGAAAAAAGTCCCCAACACAACACAAAGTGCCTTTTGAATATTTTGTCCATTTCATGGTACAGCCTTTCCGATTTCAAGTAGGTTTATGACTTAACATTCACAAGATTGATTGAAAATTCTTCAAGTTGGGTTGAAATAGATAGGTATCTGTAACTTACAAGATTTTCCCCGTCAAGAATAAAGATTACGCCTGAGGTGCTACACTCTAAATTTATTAGTAGTCACTATCGCATTTGTTCAAAGAGCGTGACAATTGATTTAAGCTACAAATAGAATTTTGAGTTAATAAATTTAAAAAATAATAATCGTAAGAAACCATCCTGACACTTATTGAGAAAGTCATTCTAATACTTAAGTTAGATATAAAACAATAATAATAATACCTAAAAATAGTTATTCTAGACAAATTTAAAGAGTTTAGTCTTGTTTCTAAAGATCACTGTCCTAATTAGTTAGGAGAAATGATTTATTCCAAATTAAGATTGAATTTTTACATTTTAAGAAATTATCTTAAATTATGACCGAATTTATCATTTAATTCCAAAATACCAAGGTCGAGAGTGTTGTAGTTAACCATGCATTACTCTTGATAAAGACCCTCACCCTACCAAGGCCTCCTTATTAGCATCATAAACCCTCATCCCCATCCTCCTTAAACCAATAGACTATATATAATTGGGATACCACAAAGTCAGATGAGATAATAAACGTGACATTTTCAAAAATCAAACATTTTTTCCCACCATTAACCACGCCACCTTGCTGGTATGAAATTTTTCTTTTAGTTAGCATCTTATAAATAAAAATTAAACAAACTTTATTTTTTTTCCCCTAATCTATATCTTTTACTTCCCCTCGGTCCCTCCAAGTGTCTCTTAAATGGGTTTGCCTCCAGCCACCCTGCCGATAAAGCCCATAATATCACCGGGCATGGCAGCCAAGAAGGGTTCAGCCCACTTGAGCTACGACAGAGGGCCCAACATGAAAACCTGGTAGGCCCATTTGAGCAACCCAGTTTGGGCTTCCCAGAGGCCCACTCAGCCCAACTCTGTATCCTGTGTACTGTTTGTCAATTAGGGTGTGTTTAATAGCATGAAAAATGTCCCATCTAAGGAATTAAATTTTATCTTTGATGTTTGACACACTATATTTTTTATGGAATTCAATTTTATGGTACAATCATTAAAATATGTTTTTAATTTTTTTTCATGAAAAATTTGATAATTTTTATTTTTTATGTAAATTAAAAATATTTTTTTTTATCTAAATACTATCCAACACACTATTAAAGAAATCCTAAAAAAATTGAAAGTAATGGGTAACTAAACACATTTTCCCATCATGTCGACATTCTTCTCTGTATCTGTGTTGTTTGTATCCTCATCTTGGGATTGGGATGGCTCCACAAGGCCCCACTACTACTACTACCACTGGTAGCCCCTTCCAGAATATTTTCGGCACCGGCCCACTGGACGCTTTCTAACATGCATTGTTTTCATCAAATGGTTAATGAAAAGTTTAAAGTTCCGGGCGAACGTGTCACGATTAAATCACTCTGGCTAATGAAACATTGACACATCTATTTCACTAGCTTCTTTAATCACAACCTATTAATATATGTATTTTGTATAATATTAATGTAAATAAGATGTATTTATTACACATTATTTTTAATATCCAAGCAATTTTATTAAATAATGATAAATGTATCATTCTTTAAAGCATTTAATTAACCAATCAATTTCCTTCTCCTACTTGCATTTTCTTTCTAATACTAATATCCATTTTTGATTCTATAAAATAATGAATATCTAATAGACATTGGTGCCCTTTTAATTTATATAAAAAATATTTGTTCACTTCTTATTTCAAATTTTCAATCAAACTTTTTAAGTAAAATGTGTTGGAATTGTTATTAAATGTTAATTTTGCTTTAAACCCATATTAATTCCTTTTAAGCAAAACAAATTTATCAATTATGAATCAAATGTCTCACAAACATAGCAAACATTAATGAATTTCTCATTTAGTAGAAAAAGAAAATGAATTTGTTATTTAGACATGGAATTGTTACGGATCATGTCATACTCAATTTTAATTAGAATAACTCTGCATAAAATTATTGGATATACATACAATACATCACTATCAAATATTACACAAAATAAATAATTCTATAAAGGGTTATTATTGAGTGTCACATAATATCCAAAATAATAATTTTGTTTGTTCGATATATAAAATATAAAAAGTATCCATAGTCCACACCTTAAATGATAAAAGGTGATTTGTTTTATATTGTTCGATGTGGACATGCAAGAAGGAGGGGAGACTCGTGGTCCTTTTACTTAAATCGAACAAACATTATATTGTTCAATATAAACGAGATAACATTTCACCTTAAATAATAAGATATGATAAAGTTGGAGATATAATTTTATTAACATGAGTGGACCAGAGCGGGTGGCTCCAAATGTCATTTTGAAAGCAAAAAGTTATAGGGCCGGACAATGGCTTAGATTACGCTGCTCTTTCTTTTACTTTTTATATTTAGATAATATTTATTAAAATAAGTAAAATAAAATTAAAATATTTTTAAAAATAAAATATAAAATTATTAAGATAAAATTATGAAGTATTCTAAAATTTTTATCAAGTTATTTGTTAAAATTTTTAAAATACACTAAAAGATATGAGCATTATTTTTTTTATCTGTAATGATCAATATATACTTATTTTGAAGACGGAGAGATAAATATATTTGAAAAAATTTAGATAAGAAGTCACGTAATTTTTTTTTTTTAAAAGTTATCAAATAAATTTAACAAACGGATAAAAATTTAAAATATTTTTTATATATTATATTTTTTAATTTATATTTTTATTAACAACCACTATATTCCTTTTCAAGTCCGCCGTCTAACAAAAAGAATTCTCTTAAAGCTAAGACTCTGACGAGCAAAAATACAGATCATAGAGTTAATATTGTGTGATAAATATAAAAATTCTGACAATCAATTTATGTTATAACTAAATCAATTTTATATATTAATCGTGAATTAGTTTAGGCCCAATTGATATAATTTAATGTGAAGCACAAGCAAGTCTGAATATGACATCAGAAATTGAATTATTTAACGCAACCAAACAGAACCTTGGGCATCAGCATGCCCGCAATGAAAGAGATAAATACTTGTAATAATAAAGTAGGGGATTGCTGTGACAGAGAGAGAGAGAGAGTTACGAAGAAATGTCGACACTCTCAGCCTCATTCTCCTACGAGAAGTCGCAGCTGCTCTCCCGATCCAACCACCAAATTCAAAATATGTCGACATCTCTTTGCCCCTTTGCCTGGATCCGAGTTCGATCACCTATAAACACCTTCGTCCTATTCTTCTTTCTCTTCGTTCAAATCTTCCGTTTTCCGATCTCCAACGCCGCCGACGCAGATTCCTCGCCATGTCATTCTTTCAGGTTCGCCTTCCCCCACGTGTATATATACATTATTTGCTTTCTTCTTCTTCTTCCCGTTATAGGTTTCTGTGATTTACGAGCTTTTGTCTTCTTTCAGGATATCTTGCCGTTGGTTGGCCTCCACAGAATTCGGCAACAGACTCGGAGCCTCTTCTCCGGTAAGAATGATTTAAGGCCCAGAATTTTGTGCAAATATTAGATGCTCTTAATAAACCTACTTTGGTGTTGTGATTTTGATACCCAATTACTAGTTTGGATCATTTAGGTTTCTTTTTTTTTTTTTTTTTCTTTGCGAGGAAAGATCAATTTTTCAGGCTATTGTTGAATTTGAATCAAACCAATGTTTATCGGGGGCTGGCAAAAGACTAGGGTTACTGTTTCGGGGCATTACAAGTTACCTCTGCCTATACATTATTCCATTTTCTAGGCAAACAAACACAAGATTTTTTAGTAACTTGTAACTCGCAGTGAATTAGGGATTGTTGAGGAAATTTCTTGTTTTCGCAGAAACGTCCATTTTCTTTTTTTCTTCTTTTCCCGGAAAATTTTTCTAGGTCCTGATTATGTCTACTGTCTTGTCTTGCGGGGGTACAATTTAGACTCCTTTTTGCATAAGCTATCCCAGTCCATGTCCAACTCCAGTTGCAGCGGCGACGGCTCCGAGTCGGAAACCTGCCGGGACGAGCCAGCCGCTTTCGTCCTCAAACTAGTGGCAATCGCCGCCATACTCACCGCTGGCGTCGCGGGCGTCACTCTCCCCCTGATGGGCGGGCAGCGGCGGTTCATCCGCCCGGACTCCAACCTCTTCTTCGCCGCCAAGGCCTTCGCGGCCGGTGTAATTCTCGCCACCGGGTTCGTCCACATGCTGCCGGACGCGTCTTCGGACCTCACCGACTCGTGCCTCCCCAAGTTCCCCTGGTCCGAATTCCCATTCTCCGGGTTCTTCGCGATGATGGCGGCGCTGGCGACGCTGCTGGCGGACTTCGTCGGAACTCAGTACTACGAGAGGAAGCAGGAGCAGAAGGCGGCGGCGGCGGCGGCGGGGGGTCGGATCGCCCGGGTGGGCTCATTGGACTCGGTGGACTTGGGGATTGTGGAAGTGAAGGAGAACAATGGGAAGGTGTTCGGAGAAGAGGAAGGCGGTGGAATGCACATTGTGGGGATCCATGCGCACGCGGCGCACCATAGGCACAACCACCCCCACGGCCAGGAGGCATGTGAGGGGCACGTGACGGAACACCCCCATGCCTCACACTTGCACTCTCATGGCTTTGCAGATGAGAATGAAGGTGGTGGCGCCCGGCACGTCGTCGTTTCACAGGTATTTTTGTGCTTCACTCACCCCCAACCTTTTGTCCGCCTCAATTGTTGATCTTCCAATCGAATTGTAATTGAAAAAATCTCGGTCCAGTCGGCTAATTATGTTCCACTTGATCAATCTCTAGATGTATCAAACTCAATGTGGTGTAAAGCAAATAAAATCATCATTTCTATTCTGTTGTGGTCTTGTTCTCTTATCTGGTACACTAGTATAGGTACTACTTATTGCTCTTATTTGGGCCATATTACAAGTTATGAAATTCAACAATTTCTGCCTTTGACAGGTTCTGGAACTGGGGATCGTATCTCATTCCATAATCATTGGGCTTTCCCTAGGAGTTTCACAGAGCCCGTGTACAATTCGACCCCTTATCGCAGCATTGTCCTTCCACCAGTTCTTCGAAGGATTCGCGCTTGGGGGGTGCATATCCCAGGCTCAGTTCACGAACTTCCACTCGGCAGTAATGGCTTTCTTCTTCGCCTTCACGACACCAACCGGGATCGCCGTTGGAACCGCCATTTCTTCCTCCTACAACGCGGACAGCCCGAGAGCGCTGATTATCGAAGGCACCTTGGATGCTATATCTGCGGGGATTCTAATATACATGGCATTGGTGGACCTAATTGCAGCCGATTTCCTGAGTAAGAGGATGAGCTGCAATGTGAGACTACAAGTAGTCTCTTATTTTGCTCTCTTTTTTGGGGCCGGATTGATGTCCTTACTTGCCATCTGGGCTTAGCTAATCAATTTATGGGTTTTTTTTTACCCCCATTTGGTTGCAAAATGGTAGGAAATGTTATATTGTTGGTTTTCTTTTTCTTTTAGGATCTATATGGAGTTTAAGGTTAGCTATTGAAGGGTTTCATTAGGTAGGTGCCTTAATTTCGTTTCCCTGATTATAACGTTGTTACAATATGGGTATGAAATTTGTGGATAGGAATGTGATTCTTCTCAAAATCTTAATGGATGAACTTAATATTTTTCGATTCTTCCATTTTTATGTAACATACATACTTGGGGGGCAAAACAGTCATTTTTGGCCGATTGGACAAAGCAGAGCCCTAGTTCATGAGTGGAAAATTCGGTTTGTAACCATAAGTTTTGCTCTTCGCAACCACTACAGGTAAAATATTAAATTTTACTATTCATAGCCACATTTATTACTTTGTCCAACCATTTATATATCAAATATACCCTCCAAACAACCATCCATCAAAAAACACACTCCACGCACATCCAAGTTGTTCTTCTTCGCATCAAACCATGGTCTTCTTCCTGTTCTCCTTTATCTTCAAACCACTCTCATAGACCACTGTCGACCTCTCGCCGTCGCCCACTTCGCTTGCCTCACCTATCCTCTTCGTTGGAGTTCCTTGGAATCGCAGAAAATGCCCCTCCGAGGGTTAAGAACCCCTCACCCTGCGGTTCAGGAACCCTTAACCCATCAAACAATGAGATTCGGGAGATATGGGGTTCCTCGAATCTCGCCTTCATGGGGTAAGGATTTCCCTGAACTTACCTAATTTTGTACAGTCAGATCAAATTAAGTTAAGTTATTGATATCAAAAATTAAAATTAATTGAAAAAAAAATTAAAATTAAAGTAACATTAATTTAAGAAAAATAAATATAATATTAATCCAAAGATTCGGAGCACAATGATTTGAAATAATTTATATATATTTGAAATAATTTATATATATAATAGTATACATATAATATTATATAATAATACAATAGTATATACTATTATATACATATAATAGTATCCATGGGTTCGGGAGAATAGATACTATTGCATTCTATGTACATATATAATATATAATATGTTATATAATAGTATAACATTATATATGTTATATAATTGAATTTGGGAGAATGTAATTTTCGATTCGGGAGAATTGCATTCTCCCGAATTCATGGATTTGGAAAAAATTATTTTTTTCAAATTCATGAGTTTGAGATAATTGATTTTTTTTGAATTCATGGATTTGGGGTGCTTACTGAACCCTGAGGTTCGAGGTTCCCCGAACATCCAAAATGCTAGGGTTTGGGCGGTTAAGGGTCCTAGACCGCCCGAACCTCAGAGTTCGGGGCATCCCCTGGCCGCCGAACCCCAGGGTTCGGGTTTTCAAGACACTGTATTTTTTATTTTTTAATTAATTTTATTTTTTTAATTCATTCATCGTGTATGTATATGTAAATTATGTGATTGAATTAGTGATAGATGTTGTAAATTGTATTTTTTCTTGCCGAAACAGGAATACTCGTTATCTTCTTTGTCAAACTCTGTGTAAATATTTGCTAATAATAATCATTCATCGCTGATAGTAACTGGTAATTGACTATAACGAGGAGAATTGGGTTGAGCAATATTTGGTGTTGAATAATAGTAGCTGCATAATGCTCGGTGCTGAATAATAGTGATTGCGCGATATCCAGTTGTGGGTGAGTAAAGTGGCTGTGGCGATGGTGGTCGAAAAAGTGAGTGCACGCGTTTGAAAAGTAATGATGGCTGGTTGAGAATCAAATATTTAAATGAAGGGCAAATATGAATTTTTATCTCAGGGTATTTTAGAAATATTAGAAATGAATTACGAAGAGCAAAAAGTATGATTGTAAATAGAATTTCCCTTCATGAGTTGATCAGCCTTTATACTTGGGGGCGATTAGCCTTTATACTTGGGGGTAATACAGTCATTTTGCCCACCTATCCTACTCAGTGTACAATATATTCCCAAGAAATTCTATTTGTAACCATACGTTTTGCTTTCCGCAACCCACTTTTAATATTCCTAAAATACCTTGAGATCAAAACTCATATTTGTCCTTTATTTAAATTGTTGACCATCAACCACCCATCATTACTCCTTAAGATTGTGCACCCACTTTCTCACCCATCATCGCCACAGTCACTTTATTATTCAAATAGCAGCAACTATAGTAGATCAATATAAAACAGTAGAAAATTATTGATTTTTTTAAAAATTAAAATAATTTTTTAATATTATCAAATAGCATACATCTATATAATTTATATCTAAAAATAACATAATTTATAATATCGATCACTAGTTAAATCACATAATTTACATACACTATAGATAAATTAAATCACATAATTTACATACACGACGGATGAATTAAAAAAATAAGATTAATTAAAAAATAAAAAATACCCTTCATGAATGCCTTGAAGCCCCAAACCCCGAGATTCAAGGCCTGGGGGATGCCCCGAACCTTGGGGTTCGGGCGACTTGGGGTTCCCTAAATCGCGAGATTCAGGACATGCCAAACCCTTGAACCCCAAAATTCAAGAAGTTGAAAAAATCCTGAATCCATAGATTCGGAGAAAATCAATTCTCCTGAATCCAGAATATATATATATTTTATATATTATACATATAATATGTATGTATATATATAGTTATAATATGTATGTATGTATGTATATGTATAATAAAATTTTTATTTTTTCATAAAATATAGTTATAATATATATATAATTTTAATTTTTGATACTGATAAATCAATCTAATCTGATCCAAATTTTACTATGCGAAATTAGATAAGTTAGGGAACCCCTTACCCTTTAAAGGGTGAGATTCGGGAAACCCTATACCCCCTGAATCTCGTTGTTCAGAGGGTTAAGGGTTCCTGAACCGCGGGGTTCAGGAAAGCCCTCATCCCCCGAACAGCGAGGGTCGGGGTTAAGGGGTTCTTTGAATCCCGCAATTTGGGAACCCTAATTGGAGGGGCATTTTCTGCTATTTCAAGGAACTCTAACAAAGAGGGTGGGCGAGGCAAGCAAAGTGGGCGACGGATAGAGGTCGACGGTGGTCTATGAGAGTGGTCTAAAGAAAAAAAATAACAGGGTTTGATGTGCGAAGAAGGAGAACAGGAAAAAGACCAGGATTTGATACGAAGAAAAACAGCTTGGATACACGTGGAGTGTGTTTTTTGAGGGATGGTTGTTTGGAGGGTATATTTAGTATATAAATAATTGGACAAAGTAATAAATGTGATTGTAAATAATAAAATTTAATATTTTATCTAAAATAATTACCAAAAACAAAACTTATGATTGTAAATAGAATTCCCTATCTCTCTCCCCACCGCTATCCCACACACCAAAGAGACCCTTGCTGAATTGTTATACTCTGCCAAGAAAATGACATAATATCACTGCCAGAATGAATATTTTTCACATATAAATGAATGTTAAATGGTCTGGGGACTTCTTCCAAATCAAACAGAATCAATAATCAATGTGATTAGTTTTGCTTTTCAGGTTGGTCTTGGATTTGATTTTGCAGATTTCATATAAAATTGGTTAAATTCTAGGTTAGGGGTATAATGTTAGGTGAATGAGTTTGTTTATATTTTCTTCTTTAGTAAATAAATGAATTCGAATTTTTAATTCGTTTGATGGACGAGTCATAGTCAAGTTGAAATAAAAGTCTATTTAGTTTGTTTATATTCATGTACAAACTCCTTTATAATTCGTTTAAAGTTAGTTAAAAACTCGTTTGTTTTTTATTTAATAAAAGTATATATATATATATATATCTAAAACATGTTTTAGAGTTTATTTTATTTTTTTCTTATTTTAAAATTTATAACTTTGTTAAATTATATAATTATATGAAATATTCGTTACAAAATTAAGTTGTTTATAAATGATTGTATTTTTATTTATGAACAAACTCTATAACTTTTTATTTATAAACAAACTCAAATTGAACTCTTTTATTTTAAATAAGCCAAACTTGAAAATAAAAATAAAAAATTGTTCATAAACAAAGTTTGAATATTTCTTATAAAACTTAACTCATTAACGAGTCGAGCCTAAATAGAGCTAAGCTATTCGGATGTTTACATCCCTATTCCAAGCCTATCATCTATAGCTTAGTGTCTGTACATCCCGACCTAAATTGATGTATACAAAACATGCTCAACATATAAAAGCCTGGGAAACAAATTCTTACAAGGGTAAATAACATAGGTGAGGGTCAGCAAAACTTGAACCCACCACAATGCCATTTCTATTAGGGATGGATGTGCGTAGATTAATTTGTAAAAAACTCCATAAAACTGTCTGGCGGATATGATTAAAAATCAAGTAAAACGAATATGAACACAGTTATAGTTAAAAAAATAATCAGTTATAATTATGGTTATAGTTATTTCAAAAAATCATTATCGAAATATATTTAATTTGTAACTAAAAAATTGCAACTGTAGCTGTATCCAATAATTATATACATATATGTATATATAATATTAGTTTTTGTATATAATATAGATGGTGTTTGGCTGAGCGGTTTCACCGCTTATAAGTTATCAGTGAAGTTTAAATATTATATAGCTTATTTAGTTATATCATATAACTATTATATGTCTATTAAAAATTAAAGAATTTAAACGTTGTCAAACTCAAATGCTATTTGACAGCATTTTAGAAAAGGTTCACCCCAACTTTTCTCAAAACGTTGTTTATAACTTATTTAATTGATCAAATATTTTATAATTTTACCCTCCAACAACTATTATATTTTTAACCTTAAACATTACAAAACTCTCTTTACCCTCCATCCATCTCCTTTTTGTCATCATCTCCCTCTATCTTTTTCTTGTTACTTTTTCCATCTCTTTCATCATGATTGCTGCCTCTGGCCCCATCTTTATCGCCGTCACTTTCATTGTCGCCCTTTCCATCTTCATCTCTTTTGTAACCTCCATTAAGTCGTTGTCTCCATCGTGGTGACCGTTTCTATCCCCTACCCTTCTCTCTCTCTCTACATATATATATTTAACATATATTTTTTTCATATCTCAACATATTTATTTAACATTTTATGATTTAAACTTAAATTTAAATATAAAGTATTATATTAATATATTTTTTAACAATTATATATAATTTATCAACATGTAATAGTAAAAATTTTATCACTTGGACATCAATTTATAATTTATTTTTATTAAAAATTAATATTTTTATAAATTTATTTGTATTATTCAGTAATATGTTTAT
Organism: Diospyros kaki; assembly: GCA_036245055.1. Classification (NCBI taxonomy): domain Eukaryota; kingdom Viridiplantae; phylum Streptophyta; class Magnoliopsida; order Ericales; family Ebenaceae; genus Diospyros; species Diospyros kaki. Next base: position 36,653,217 of record BSEG01000007.1, read on the forward strand.
TTTAATCTTTTTGTTAAGTTCTGATAATTTATAACTTTTTCAAACTAAACACATAATTATATAAATATTAGTTTAAAGTAAATTTATCCAAACATATTATCAATTTAAATAATAAGTAGCTTTACAAATTTACACAATTTTTAAGTAGAAAGACTTAAAAGCCATCTTAATACAGGGTAAGCCAAACACCGAAATAGTATTAGCTTATAAATTCATAATTTAAGTATATATTTCTTTGTAAAATATAAATGTTCAATAAATAAAATTGTTACTTTAAAATATATTATAAGAAATATCCAAGAAAGAAAAGAAAAATCATTTTCTATAAAATGTGTGATAATTTTAAGATTTTCATTTCACTTGTTAGAATTTCTTGAGGCCAACTTTAATTATTTAATCATTAATTTAAGTCTAATTTAAACGTGTATTTTTAATTTTAGTTGCCAATTTGGTGTATTATTTGTGTGTTGGTTGTCTATTCTTTATTTTAATAAAAAACATTTTTTATTAAAAAATTAATTTAATTATACTATTTGTTAAAATGGTTAAAGATAAAAATTGTCGATACAATCAAGGTTGTTAAACTCGAGATTTTACAATGAGATCGAAGAATGATCCATAAAATTAAATCATAAATTTGGATTGTAAAATTGCAAGATTTTAGAGATAATTAAAAATATATTTTATTATATGTAAATATAAATTCAGAATAACATAATTTTATAAAAAGATTAATTAATTTTACTTAATAACATGATTATTACAATTTACAATTGTATTCCTTATGAATGAAATACATGTATATACCTATTTCAAAATAATTTCATCTATTGATTTTAAAAATACTAAATAATATAAAATTTTTAAATGTTAAATCCATCATTTGTCATCATTCATCCATAATTAAAATTTTAAATATTAATTTATATATAATGCAAATTCTCTTAAGTCAATCATAAACTAATATAAATAAAAATAGCACATATTATTAAACATCTAACTTCATGTAGAGTGGAAATTGATTAATTTAAGAGAATATGATTTCATTAAATAGACAAAGAAGACCATAAGAGTGAGTCAACCCCTATATTGGAAATTGATTAAGAGATAGACACAAAGATTTATCGTGGTTCAGCAAGCCTGCCTATATCTACTCTCCCATCTATCTATTAGAAAATTTGTAAATTCACTAAAAACCTCATACTTAAACTAAGTAGGCTCTTTAGCTATTTGATAGGAAATTACAATCTCATACTTATAATCAAATAGGTCCTATAGCAAACTCGCTAAGAAATATAACACAATTTACAAGTAAAATGATATGAGAGTTGAAACTTTGTGATGCCCTCGATCCCACATCCGGTGTGCCATTGTAACCCACGATTACAACCACGATCATTGGACAAATTTGAAGATCGATTATGCTCTACAGGTTAGGGTGTCCTGGGTGGGATCCAGACTTTACCGCTCTTGCTTGTTCAAAAACTCGGATCTCATAAACAACATTGGCAACGAAAGGCACCCGCGTCTTGGATAAGCTATATAAGGCTTTGGGATAGAAGCTCAATTTTTTGAAATTAAATTATTTCTTTAACGAAATACTATAAGTTTAACATATCATTTGTCTCACACAAATATATTACAAACCAGAAATATAAAATACTCATAAATCTGCATTATAACAAAGACCCTATCACGGCAAGTCAACCACGTTCATCGGTGAATCATTTACTATCACTGTTTTCCATTTGTAGTTATTTATAAATGGTGAGTCTAGGGACTCAGTAAAGGCAATATATAAACATAGTAAATTGTAAATCATGACAAACATAAATAAATATAAAATGAATCATGCATGGAGGCCCGTCCATCTCACATCTCTTGAACTTTTGATGGCCCCTTATTATTTTCTATAGACCCTAACACGAGCTCTGTCTCGTTTAAATAAAAATTCATAGTTTTATGTCTAATGACTCCCTTATTATCATATGCAAGTCATGGCAAAAAATAATTTGCATAGAAAACATATTAAACCCTTACCAAAATAATATCTACTTCCTTTCTTAGCAAGTTCCTCCAAGCCGTTAAAATTACTAACGTCACGCCTTAAAATTACTCTATTAATAATTAAGTATAATAAGTAAAAAATTATTTAAATAAATATCACTAAACTCAATTTTATCTAATACCAAATATATTTTGCTTACTTTGCTCTTTAGTTTTCGCTACTTTCTCCCATCAAATATCTCTTTAAATTCACGCATTTGCTTCTAGATTTCTCTTCACTTACACTAATTCAGCTTCTTCCAGATTAATTCCCTACTTTCAAATTTCTACCGACTAGTTTTACACAATTTACACCATTTCAGTTTTAGAAAATTTAATTCCTATCTATAATAAAGTGCCCACATCTTCTAGAATTCGTGCCTAATACCATGCACCTGGGCCCACCTAGCACTTATCACACACCTACGAAACTACCCCACCTACAACTTTCCTTATTATATATAAACGTCATAATTAATTATATATTAATCCAACTTTCAATTTTTGAAATTACATTTAAACCGAAAAAATTTCACTTCATTTAAAAATAAAATAAATTTAATGTCATCCATTAAATTCTCTAAGTCTTTTAATAAATTATAAATAAATTATCTCAAAAATAAAAATTAATTTATTATTCGTTCTCAAAATACTGGAATGTTACAAACTCTTAGTTATAAAATCTCTCTAAAATATACAACAAAGTTTTAACAAAGTATAACAATTGACTTACAGCCTTAGTTGAGAGAGATTGAAAGATTAAGCACTAGAATGAAGGATGTGAGCAATTGTAAGATTTGTATTAGTTGGTAACCTCTTAGAGTGCATTATTGGGCTAGTATTTATATCTTTCATACATTATTTAAATTTACTAATCGTTTAACGAGCCATTAGATGCATTAAATGCCTGCAACAACTAGTCATTTAAACATATTAATGAAGAAACTATCGATAATTTTCTCAATCGATCCACAGTTTTCATTGAAAATTTTGAGAAACACTTACAACTTTGGACAAACATTCAAATTGTTCTAAAAGAGATCAACTTCTTTGAAAAAACAATCGTATGTTTTAGCAAACAAGTCAAAAATTTTGAGAATCTTTCGGCATTATATAGTAAATGTCAACTCATTTTGAACTTATGTAAGAAATATAAAAAGTGAAAATTTACTATGTTGACGGTTCATAAGAATAGCCAAATTCTTTTTTGCATAAGGGTAAAACTAGTCAACTCTTTTTGCAAAGAGGTCGACACTTTTTCCTTGCTTCTTCAAATCATAACCAAAGTCACAAAATAGTCAGCTCATTTTCAATAAAAGTTGACAATTTTCCCTTGGTGTTTCCAGGAAGAGTGTTTTATCATTTTTAAAATATTTTAATACAAAAAAATCCTAAAAAAATATTTTAACACTAAATCATTTAACTTAAAAAAAAAATCCTTGAAGAACATTAATATTATTTTTCAATTTAGACTTCATGCCACAAAAAAATTTGTGTATATATATATTGAAAGCATATTTGGAATAAATTAATATCCTTTGCCATAATTTTTATTTTTCATTTTTAAGATTCAAAAATATAAGATTGTGTTCTCTTTAATTTTCAATTTTTAGTTTTGACTTTTGAATTTATTTTCAGTTTTCTGTTTTGGTTGTCTGTTTTTAAAAAATTAAAAACACGTTCTCTTTGTCATTTTGAAAAACTATTTCTGAAAACAGAAAATTAGAAAACGCGTTCTCTTTGAAATTTTGAAAATAAATTTTTAATAATATTTTATACAAAAAAATTTAATTATTCAGTAAATTAGAAATATTTAATGTTAATATATTATAAAAAAAATATATACATTTTAAAGTTAATGAATTTTATAATATTTTTTTCCATTACAATAGTAAAATATGAATAAATACATAAATAAATGTGTTTTGAATTTAGAGTTTGTTTTGGGATGAAAACACTCAAAACAATTTTTTGTTGTTTTGAGTTTTTTTTACAATTTTTTTTCTTATTTTTAAAAAATACATTTTTAAAAACAGAAGAACTCGTTTTCATTATTTTAGAAAATTGAAAACTAAAAATGACTTGAAAACAATAAAGAGAACGCAATCTAAAATTTTTAACCATTAAAACATAACAACATTAAACGTAAAACAAGGCCAACGGCTTTATTGTCATCACCAGTCGCCTTTGCAAGCATTGCCCATCGGATGGCCATGCCCTTACTGCCTCCCTCAAATCTTATTTTCAGATTTGTATATATATGCATACGAATGTTCAATTTCTCCAAAAATTCTTGCTAATTTTGGCTTGATTTTTGTGAATTCTTCACTAATTTTTCTTAGAGGTCTTCATCATTGCAGATTTCCCATTACTTGTGGCTGAATAAAAGTGATTTTGAGCTCAGATTTGGTCGTTTCTTACATTGTCCGCGAGTGCATTGGTGGTTTCCTTTGTCTTTTCTTTGATTTATTTAGTTAACTTCCAACTTCAATATCTTGTTTGTCAATGGTAAAAAATTAGTATCAAAAGCCCTAGCGTGTTCTCCTCGATGCCGTCTTTGAACATCATTAAATAGTTTGATTCGACTCTTAATCATTTGCTCGAATTTTTTGCTTCAAGTGTCACATCCAAATTGTATGTCATGTCTTTTGGACAAATTTTTTAAAATCCTCTAAACTATCTTCATTTTAAGAGTTAATTGTGAAATTTAATTATATTATTGTATTCTCGATTATATCTATTTTGACTAAGGGCAGATCTAGCAATTTGAGGTGGGCTGAATTTAATTTGGGTTGAATTTTACCTTAAGAATTTTTATTTTGTTGTGAGCTGTCCTGGGCTTCAGCCCAAGGCAGCTCACACATGAATCCGTCCTTGATTTTGACAATTATATTATAATTTTATTTAACTTCAAAGTAAACTATTAAACTAACCCACCGTTCATTAACGATCTTGAATCCCATAAATTTGTCTTAACTAGACCTAAAATACCTCTTCTTTTGCTCAACTCAATTTAATTCTATTTGGTAAAAAAATTTTGCTCTCAAGGTCAGCTCCTAAATGAAAATGTCTCATTCTAGCAATTTTAGAGAATTATGCTTAGACCTTATTTTTTTAAAAATTCACCTTGGGTCTTATTAAATTTTTCTTGAGTCTTGATAATTTTCTTAATTATCTCCAAACCCCAATTTTCGGGTCTAGTTTCAATTATTTTCAAATTAATTTTAATATATAAAATTTTAGATATTACACTTAGGAATGGTGCGGATTGGATTTGTTACAATTTTTAGGGTAATAAATGTAATCGTGGTACAAGATTTATAATTGTGCCAATAAGAAATACATAACCATAATCAACTAGTTTTATCCATAAGTGTGCCAAATTACTAATATTTAACAGCAGATACAAAAAATCCAAAATCAACTTAAAAAACAACTTAAACAGTAACAATACAAATAACTAAAACAGATATTTACTAATAATTCAAGCAAAAAACAAATAAATAAAATTATACAATAACAATCTAAACTCGTGTTTCGAAAACCAAATTGGGTGATTTTATGAAATAAAATAAATATATATTAATTAAAACTATGGTATAAAAATTTTAAAAAATTTAATTTATCACATAATACTTGATGGACTTAAATATGTACTAAGTAACATTTTCTGACAATTAGAAAAAATTATACAATGATATGGACACAAATTTATGGTGAAAACAAAATAAAATTGAAGATCAAATATTTAAATTACAAATCAAAAGTAAAAAAAGTATTCATGTATTAACAAAATGATAGGTTGTTATTAAATAGTTGTTTCTTAGTGTAATGATATTCAAATCGTTGGCATCAACTCCATTCAAATATCTTGAATTATAATTAATTATATTTTCTAACATTTCAAATAAAATAAAAAGGAAAAAATTATCTCAAATTGTTTAGCCAATTGAAATGACCTAATTTAGGTTATTTATCGGTTCAACCAACCAAAATTTTTGAAAACAACTTGTTAACTTTTGTCATGAACCAAATCGATTTTCCAATTCAACTAGTACTATGACCAATGAGTTTGGTCCAGTTCTCATAATATTGATCTAAACAACATTATAAACAACAAATAAATAAGATTATTTGTGGGTTTAAAGTCTTTAGTGGGACTTCTTCTAAGAGAAGGTTAGAGACCTTTTGTAGGGTCTTCATTTTTGACATTAAGGTCTCTCATGGGTTTAAAGTCTCTAGTGGGACTCCTTCTAAGAGTAGGTTAGAGACTTTTTGTAGGGTCTTTATTTTTTACATTAAGGTTTCTCATGGATTTTCTTTTGAAAGCTTAGGGTTGAGACCTCCAATAGGGTCATGTGGGGTCTCAACCTTAACACAAGTGTTGAGGTCTCGATTTTATTTCAATTGATATGGCATTGGGGTCTTTCATAGGCCTTATTTCTTAATCTTAAGATGGGGTGCTAAGGTTTCTCATTAGACCTTTTCAATATTGCTTGTGTTGATGTCTCTTGTTGGTTTTAGGCTTTAACTTGCTTTGTATTTTGTTCTCGGGGTTTTATAGCTTACTCGGGTCACCAAAACTCTTTCGAGAGGTTTTGGACCACATTGTCAAAGTAATGCGATTGACATCTTGATTAGGTTGGCTTTTCCTCAAGCAAGTTATCAACAAATATTAAAAAACATAAAGGAAAAAGATTGTTTGATGGTAATGGTGTTATCCAACAATGGTGGAAGAAGGAAAAGGGAAGTGGTAGCAACAAATGGTGGTGGCAAATGATGTTCGACAATAGATAGAATAGAAAATGGGCGATAAGGAAAGCATATGGTAATGGTAGAGATGGTTTAACAATGGCCTTGCCAGATCAAACTGAAGTATAGGCAAAGAAAATAGTAGTGACAGAAAATAAGGAGATATGTAATGACAGTGGCGGTGAATAAAGAAGAAGAAGAAGATATGGCTAGGGTTTTTATTTTAGATAATAATTTTTGAATTTTGTTGATGGTAAACTTGTAATTGTGGTCTGGCTCCATTATCCCTTATAGAATATGTTAGTTTAAGATGGGAGGTGAATTAAACTTTTTTTACCATTTTTAAAAATTACTTCAATCAAAAGAAAAATGAAAATGCAACACACACAATGTAGAGTGGTTTAGCTTAAATGCCTGGTTCACTACCTTAACTCTTCACCAAGAATTTTGACAAATCAATTTTACCCTGATAGCTTTTGAACAACTCAACTACTAACATTTACACAATAACTTTTTAACTTTAGGTTAGTCACAACCAATGCTTTTTACAGGTTAAACCTTAATCTTTACACATTTCACAATGAAATATGAATAATAGATTTCAAGATAATGAAAGAAATTTATAGTTTACAAATAACTTCTCTTGATGATAAAAAGAGATAAGAGAAAATATGAATTAAGCACCATCGTTTTTGAATGACTCAAATAGAATGGACTTGAAGGTTTTTAAGTTCATGAGAATAGAATATAGGAGTTCAGAAAACTTGTGTTGTGTGTTGTTCACCTTTTTCCTCAAGTTTTTTCTCTTATTTATAGTCTTTTGATATTGAATGCAATTGTTGGCCTGTTTTAAATAATTAAAATATTTGTTTTTTCTCACAATTGTCACTTTTTTTTCTCTATAAACCTCAAACAATCAATTAGAAATTCATAAAATATGCATATGTTGTTTGAAAATCAATTAATGCATTGAAAAGTAAAGACATACTAGATTTAATGAATTGTAACGATTATAATTTTCAAAATATGTTATGTGTTACTTGAGTACAAAGTAGGCATTATTCGATTAAGTTTAATCTTTATTCAACTATATATATTTTGTAATCGATTACTCTTGCTGCTTGTTCAAGTACAAAGATATCTTTACTCGATTAATTTTGAGTTACAGAAAAATTCTTTCCATACTCGATTACAAAATGATTCTTATTCGAATGCAAAAATTCTTATTCGATTAAACTTAAGATTTAGATACCTGGCTTATTTTTAACTTATGTTTACTCGATTACAAATAAAGTTTACTCGAGTATTAAATGATCATTACTCGATTACAGAAAATAATTTACTCAAGTATTAATTAGACAGTACTCGATTACAAATTCTATTACTCGATTATTTTTAACCCGACAGAAAGATACATTATATACTCAAGTACAAAGATTTATTTAGTCTAGTATACTTCATTTTTACTCGACTAAATCTACATATGTAATCGATTATTTTTAGAGATAACAAAGAATTCACTCGATTATACAATCCTCTAACTCGATTAACAAGAGTTTAAAAAAATCTACTTAAGTCTTTTACATACTCAATCATTTTAAACTTATTATTCGATTAATTTAAATAAATTACTCGATTAAAATTTGACTTTTTCAAAAACTTTTTATATTATTTCTTATTGTTTTGGTCATCATTTTTTAACTAAATTTACTAATTTTTTCATTAAATCAAAATATCAAATTTCTCAACATCCTATATGAAAGAAATGCCCATTCCCACTTATGAAGGAATGGGCATTCCTCATGGACTGCAGATTCTATTTCATAGTTGTAACCAAATATGTTTTTACAGAATTCTAGTTCCATTAGCCCCATTTTTGTCCCACCAAACAGGTCCTAATTGTGCACAACTGTAATATGATACACATTTTGAATATAATCAACATATATTAGAAAAGAGGATTGCCAAAATATTTAGCATGTCTTAGATTAAATGAGATCAACTAGTTATTCCACGCTTGGATCTTTTGGTAGTATGTTTTTAGGTTGTTAAATGCGTAGATGTGGGGATTGATTCTATCCAGACAAAGTAACTCATAAAATTCATGTGATCCCAAAAGGAACCTCACAGTTGGTCAAATTGGGTTTCTTGACTTTCTGATTGCAATAGCAAGTGAACCTATGTTAGTGTCACTTACTAGACCTTAGAAAAAAATCTCTCTTTTCCTTGAGTAGGTTAAGGTTGGCCCCCAACCTTGTGTATTTCTCTTCTCTATAAAAATTTATAATCTTAGAGCTTGAAAGCCCCATTTTTCACTAATAATAAAATTTTTATTTTAAAAGTTAGGTTAAAAAATATTTCTTAACGTTTATATGGTGGTGTGATATGCTTAGAATATTTGGGTATTCATCAACATTATTACACTTTGAGAATTATGTGCATTAAATAGACACGGACCATCCGAAATCACTAGGGTCATGTGACCCTCTTTTTCCATTTTTGCTGGAAAATGAATTCCCATGGGAGAGGGGAGAAATTGTTTTCCAGCCAAATCCACTCTCGTTTCCGACCCTCCTTCATCTTCAGAGCAACAGTGAATCTACAACAGCTGAGAGATGGAATCCATCTTCAGCATCAGATAGGGCGACGGTGATGGTCGCTCTATAATTAATTTTTGTGTGTATATATATACACATAGAAATATATATATAACTCATTTTTGGGAGATGGAATCCATCTTCAGCAACAGTTGGAAAGATCTATAATTCATTTCAGCAACAGTTGAGAAATGTATATATAATTCATTTTAGTTGGGAGATGGAATCCATCTTCAACAAAAGCTGGGAGTTCTATAATTCATTTCTGTGTGTATATATATATATATACATTTATGTATGTATATAGAGAAAGAGAGGGAGAGAAAGTTATATATATATATATAGAGAGAGAGAGAGAGATTGACAGAACGAGAGAGCAACAGTGGAGGCGATAGGGGAGGCAGGACGAAGAAGTGGGTTTGGGAAGGAGAGGGGAGAGAGAGAGATGAGGAGTGAAGATGGCAGCGATAGCGTTGGCCGCTGCAACTAGCTAGCAATGGCGGCGGCGATGGCCTTTGCAACTGGCAATGGGGGGGAGGCAAAGAGGAGAAGTGAGTTTGGGAAGGAGAGAGAGAGAGAGAGAGAGAGATAGTGGGGATGAGGCAAAGAAGAGACGGGTGGGTTTGGGAGAAAATTATATAGAAAATAAATTGTAGTCAAATACCTTCACTTAATAATTTTTATGTAAATAATTTCTAAATAATTGAATTACTTAAAATTTATTTTCTTTCCATATAAGTTCTAAACTTGTAATCAAACGTACCCTAAATGAATTATCTTACAAGACCTAAAATAAGAAAACTTATTTAGTGATTTTGTTATTGTAAAATTTGAATTTATTTATCTAGTTCCATTCCTCATTTGTTAAAATGAGCTGTGCACCTTGTCGTGCATATCAAGAGGTTATTCCTCATTTAAACCAAAAAAAAAAATGAAAATGTGTAGATTTGGAAGAGTTTTTGTTCAATAGTTGAAGGATTTTTTTGAAAAATAATTTCCGGGCATGGGGCGGGTCGGGTCGGATTTAGAATTTATACCTCAACCTTGACACGGACCCAGGCAGGCACGTAGTATTGGGCTCGGGCTCGGCCATTGCCACATTGCCACATTGCCATGCTAACTCTGCATGCCTGACACGGAACGAGATGAAGATGATCATCGGACGGTGAGGAACGAGTAAGGTCCGTCAAAGATGATGGTCCTGCAGTGCACTGTAAGGCTCCTTGGCTAAGGCACTATAAATAAGAGGGTTCACAGTGCACTCAATTTTGTTTTAGGTGTAGAAGAGTCTATTGGAGGGAAGGGTGAGCAGTTAACTTAATGCCAGCGCTGGTAGCTTGACGAAGAAGGTGCGCAGGTTAAGAGAATCTTCTTCGGCGAAGTGGGCGTAGGTTAAGAGAGAGAGAGAGAGAGTTTTGGCCCAATCGTCGATGCGTCTATCTCCGCGATGTCGAGGATGAAGCATCTGCTGCGAAAGCTTCACATCGGCGGTGGTTTCAACGACCACGACCACCACCATCACCACGGATTGGGGACCGACGCTCGTCCTTTGGCCGATCCTCCGCCGCCGCAAACGGCCTCGCCGACTCCGGCCTCGGCTTCCTCTTCTTCGTTGGCGGCGTGTGCGCCGGCATTGGCTAGAGCCGGAGCGGCTGATTTGGCGGCCGATTCCGTCGATTTCAACTTCTTTGAAGAGGAATTCCAGATGCAACTTGCCCTAGCGATCAGTGTTTCTGATCCCGATGCACGCGATGACCCCGAGACCGCCCAGATCAAGGCCGCCAAGCAGATAAGCTTGGGGTGTGCGGCTTCCGAAACCCTCGTTGAATCCCTTTCTCTTCGGTATTGGGTATGGTCTAATCCGGTCCTTCTCCACTCAATTTCAGAAATTTTTCCGTGCTTTACTTAATTTTCTTGACAAATTTGATCGAATTGACTCAATATTCGCTCTCTAGATGCCCTTTTTTTGGTTGAGAAGAAATTGCCCTCATTTCAATTTCATATTGATCCGTACTTCACATTGATAAGCTATATAGTAGCTGTTACCGCTCTTGTTTGTCATACACAAAGACACGCATGTTTGTGTTGCAATTGAAGTCTCAACCACTTCACTTGCAGAGCATTGAAGTCTTAGGTTTACTGCTTTTTTGGAGCCTCGTGCATTCACTTTTTAGTTGTTTAATATAGTTATCGTGTCATTCTGATTGGATTTGACTGAATGAGCAAATTTATTTGTGCAGAGTTATAATTTCTTGAATTATGATGAGAAAGTGATGGATGGGTTTTACGACGTTTATGCTATTACTTCAAATTCAGGCATGCAAGGGAAGATCCCACATCTGCTAGATCTGCAAGCGATTTCTGTTTCAGATAATGTTGATTATGAAGTTATTTTAGTGGACCGTGCTGTTGATCCTGCCCTGCGCCAGCTCGAGGAAACTGTATATGCAATGTCTTTGGAACTCCACCTATTGGAACAGGTTCCAATTATTAGTCACTTGGTCCAAAAAATTGCTCATCTCGTTGTTGATCGGATGGGCGGTGCAGTTTGTGATGCAGAAGAAATGCTGAAGAAGTGGACATTCAGGAGCCATGAACTGCGTAATTCTCTGAATAGTATCATTCTTCCCCTTAGCTATCTTGATGTTGGACTTTCTCGCCACAGGGCATTGCTCTTTAAGGTTGTAAGATATCATCATAATTTATTTTAACATTAAAGTGATAGATAGTTTTTGCATTTACATCGGTGAATATGCATTGCCTTTTTTCTTCATCACATGAATGGCACGTGATTTATTTTGTTCTTCTATACATCAAATAAATGACATGTATTTAATTTATTATTCTGACTATATGTGATTATGCAACAAGGCTGCTGATTTTATCAAATGCAGTTTAGGGCATATAACTTAAACTTAAATACCAATTTGTTTGCATGGTAAGTTACAGGAATTTTTTTTTTTTTTTTTTTGTGTTTACTATGTTTATGTTTTGTTTCATTTTGTGAGCAATAGGAGACTAATGGTTGTTGAAATGCATTTCTTCTTAGCTACTATCTGATGAGATAAAGACTAGTGCACCCGATAAGTTAGATGTGCTTATTTTTTCTCGTTATTTTTATGAGTTAGTAGAAAGAGTGAAGAAGATTTGCCTCGTTTCTACATTAATTAAATTCCCATGTCATATATCCATGTCCTCTTTTTTATTCAAAGTCACTAAGAAGTTATATTTGTGTGAATTTTGTAACCATTTATTTGATTTTGTTGTAAGGAAGAAAAAAGCATAGATATGACATAAGCATGGTGAACTAGTCCATCTTGAAAGTGGCCAAGACACCAGATTGCTCGGGTTTCAAAAGACTCAAAACCTCTACTTCGGTGTGCCATGCCCCCAATTTGAGTTGAAAACTCAATGCTGGGTCTAGTCAAAGATCTCCCATTTGACCATCATCTCTCTTGTGCATTTTCCCATTTCCACTTTCACTCTACTACAGTTTCATAGATTGTCGAGGTGAGTCCAAGTGTTGAAAGGGAAAAACGAAAAGCAACCTAGGCTAGTGCTTACAGTTGGAACCAAGCCTACAAGGCACTCAAGTGACTTATGACTTTGGAGGACATGTGGTTTGGAGATTAGAATTTAGGGTTTCTTGAGACACAAATAAACACCTGTAGTTGCACTCCCAAGTTTAAAACCTAGACCATGAGTCACTAAAGTGACAGCTTTGCACATGACATTGGATGCCATATGGTTTGGCAATTATAATCAAGGGTTTGTTTTGGAACTTTTTCTCTTTCTTGCACAACCTGGTACTTGCGGCAGTCATAGAGAGAGGTCTTAAGAAGGAAATTGGGTTTAGGCATTTTACTCGTATAGTATACCGGATAGGATGTAAGATAGACCTGATCACCAAATTGCCTATCTCCTTTTATTTTTTTTCCAACCAATGAGAAAGAGCCACTTATCATTGATGAAAATTAACCTATGAGGTTTGCCTTTCTATAAAGATGATCATTGATCAGTCTTTGGAAGCTCTCTTCCTCCCTCTTTTGCTTGGGCTCATTTCTTTACACCTTCATTTTCATCTGGTTAGTGTGCAATCCAAGCAGTTAGGAAAATGAACAATCTTCCACTAGTTGTCACCTTCTCACCTTTGTCAAAGAATACCATTTCCCTTTATCATGGTTTATGTTTCATTAAACTAGCATGAATTACTTATCCATGGAATGAGTATCCATGGGTCCAACTTCTAGTATCCTTGAACTTCTAGTTGATGTATATCTTTAAATTCCATGAACTTGCGAGTCAAAGAAAAATTTCTAGTTGACAAAATTTTAGAAGTTCAAAGATCCATTCACTTTTTTCATGTTCCTTTTTTTTTTTTTTTTTGGGTGATAAATATGTTGGTTTGTTTATCCATTTATGTAGATTATTACCATGATTTGAAACTCATGGAAATGATTAGGAAGATTCTTTTTTTTTTTATTTATTTTGAAATTGCGTAACTTTAGCTCATTTATTGCTTTATGCAGTGCTGAAATAAATTTTATAGTTTTACCTGAACACCCCAGTTCCATTGCGTGTTCTGTCGTACTTTTGGGTGTGCCACCTAATCATCCTATATTATTGTGCTAGGTACTTGCAGATAGGATTAACCTCCCTTGCATGCTTGTCAAAGGAAGCTATTACACTGGCACTGATGAAGGAGCTGTGAACCTAATTAAATTTGATGATGGAAGGTAATTAAGTCCCACTATTTCTTAGTAAGGATGCTGGTGCAAGCTCTCCTAGAAATTGGAGTTTCTGGTTAAACTTGGGATATGGTTTGTTTGATTGGCATGTTATCTCATTTTTACACTTTTCAAACTATTTGTTTATTCATTTAAAAAAAAAGGGAAAGAATTTATCTTTACTCATGCATTTAGCTATCTTTTGATCTTTTAGGAATAGCAAATGATCACTACCATTACATCTTGGTATGATGTGTTTGTTTGGTGGATAAACTAGAGTAATTGTATTAATAATTCATGGGGCTTTCATATCCCTCTCTTTCTGCTGCCGAAAGGGCTGAGTTTGGCAATTCAATTTAGTCAAATGTCACACATCAAAAGTATGAAAAAATAATTTGGGTGGTGGGAGTCTGGGGACTTCTTATATTAGTAATCCTAGATAGGATGGATAGTAGGTTAAGATTGACAAATTCCAATATCAATAAATATGTTCGCAAAATAAATGGATTGGACCTTCTTAATGCATTACCCATAATATCCCAAGCAGACAACATATACAGTGATGCTGAAGTAAGAATGGTTATCGTATTGTCTTTAATTTCTAGAAGCCCCACATGAGAATCTGCAAACCAAGAACGTGCCTAGTGTTGAAGGTATTCCTCCCTTTCATGGCTGGTACGAAGTTTTAAACAGGTGAACTAACATAAAGATTGTCTGATCCTCTTATCATGAATTTTAGAAAAAAGATGATTTGATAGCTAGAATTTATATAGCCAAAACACCTTGCAACGTGCCACTTTGATAATTATTGATATGGGAATTTCTTTTTCCTTTCATTTTTTTTTCTTGAAAACATAGTTCTGAAAGGCACGAGGCGCAAAGAGTCCTGGAGCCTGAGGCGAGGCGCGCCTTTGCGAAGCGAGGCACACCTTTTAAAAAAAACTCAAAAATCTTGTAAAATCATAAAAAACTATCAAATTATCAATAATAACACATGCATATCATTAATAATTCATTATATTCAAATTCTAAACTAACTTCATCAAAGTTGATTCATTCATCAAACTTAAAGTCTCAAATTCAAACAAGTACCAATCATCATGCAAAGTTCTAAATAAACATATAAACACTACAAGTCCACAATCAAGAAAATGTTTTCATTTTGAAAAATGTTATTTTTCTAAATCTGGAAGATTAGCGCATTATAAGGAGACATATAAAAAAATGTTTTCATTTTGAAAAACTATCTCCCGGTATTTTGATAGTTAATATTCATTGTTGTTAAAATAATTTTTAATGAATTTTTTAAGAAATAGTAGGTATGTATTTTGGGGGTGGTAAAATCGATAAATCCCGAGTTTGTACTAAAACCAAAATTCTATTTTCTTATTGTTATGGATTTTGATTTTTTAGATATTTTTATTGAATCCAAATGGGGGGTACTTTCTTATTTACATTTATGTATTAAAGTAAATGGAAGGTAAAATATAAATAAAAGAAAATATGGACATTTACTTAAACTAAAGAAATGTAAATAAGTTGTATGTTGTAATATATACATGCTGGAACCAAGAAGAGGGGGAGGAATTGGGCTGCCCAAGTTTTAAATTAAAAGCAGTTTCATGAGGCGCGCCTCTTGCCTCTGATCCTCACTGTGCAAGGTGAGAGCCTCATTGAAATCGTCTCGCCTTGGCCCAGGCGAGGCACAGAACTGGCGCCTTAAGGCTCCTTGCACCTAGGTGCGCCTTTAACAACTATGCTTGAAAACAATTTCCTTTTTCCAATATTCTTCCCCTTACTAACCAACTCACACATATTGGACTTCACTAATTTGGGAAATCCTGTGGTTTCCCTTTGTCGTTCAGCAACGTGTATTTCGAACAAGACCAGTCAAGCCCTCTTTTATGGGTGACTATAGGTGCCGTTTGTCATATTGTATCATTTCATACTTATTCCCAACCTTTACAATCATTAGAGGAGGGTTATCATTCATAAAAACATCTTGGTTTATTTTGGGAGGGTCCTAACACTATTTTTGGATCATATAAAACCATCTTTCTCAATTTTGGAACTAGGTTTCCAAACCTGCAAGGGGTTTCAGAATCTTGCTCACAAATATTGATCTGAACATCGTGTTTCAAAACCCAGGGTCCCAAGTTTCTAAACCTCCAATCAGAATACTTCAGGTTTTGAAATCCCAAGCTCCTTGTTCCAAAGCCTGTTTAAAAGAATGATTGCCCAACCACCATGTTTCAACTTTCAAAACTTAGGCTTCCATGTTTCAAAACATGATTCCTGAACATGTAAAAACAGTGTGCTAAACTAATGAAATACTTCACTGTCAAGACTCTAACATTATTTTAAAATCATTTGCCTTGTTTTTTGATAAATAGTTTGCTCATCAATGTTGGATTAAAATAATTTTCCCTAAGCTTTTAACCATCTAACTAAATGGATTAACCATAATCACCAAAAATGAATCAAAATCCAAACTGCCAAAACCATAAATATCCAGCTCACACCCAGGACCACGATGGTGCAAGTGTGCCATGAGCTCCATTTAGCCTTTACACAAAAAAAAGGTTAGCATCCATACATCCCAATGATCATATATCTCCAAAACAAGAAAATGCAACTAAACAAACATCCTGCTATGCCTCAATAGTTTCATTCTTTCCATGGCTATCTGAGAAATGCTGAGAATGTAAGAATGAGCTAAATAGCTCAGTAAGTCCACATGCAACAAACAAGACATGAATTCATTCCAACCTCCACCATTCAACCAAAATCAATTCCCTGAAGATGGTCTTCTCATCTTGAGAGAACCTCATTTGAAAACTCTAAGACAGTAGCCCCTCCTGGGATATTCTTGCCTTAAGACCAATGCACATAGCCCATAATGCCCCCTTACATGACATATATATATAATAAAACATGCACAACAAATCATCAGTGACATGCCTATACTCATGATATGCACATGAAACCGAAGTGGAACTTACCAAATGCAAGATCAAAGCCAGAAAAATTCCCCAAACTGTTCCCTCCTTGTTCCTACAGCAAGGTTTAAATCCACAAGCATTATATCATTAGGAATCAACCACTCAAGCACATATGGTCATTCATAGGCCAAGACTTAATAATTTTCATCCCTACCTTGGCTGAGAACCTCTCTAAAGTTCTCAATCAGCCACAACACTTCAAGACAGCAAGACTCCCTCAAACCCTCTCTCTCTTGGCTCAAGCAAGGAAAAGATGGGGAAGAGTCACTCTCCACCTTGGTATTTCAAGTTTAGACAGAGAAGAAGGCCATTTTGCCCCTTCTTTCTCTTCCTTTTACTTAGTTTTTGAGTATCAATCATCAGGTGGGTAGAGACCTTCTCACCAGTCTTTTTGCATGCGCATCTCCTGTTCTGGCTGCATATTGTCTCCTTTGGCAGGAGACCAGCTGCCTCTGCAACTTGTCTGTTATGCTCCCTTTCTGTCACCCTTTCTGTTTGATTTTGGCACAAAATGATACGTGTATAACTCTATCACTCAACACTTGGCACGTCTCAAGGCTCCTCTAGGGATTAAAACACTTCCCAAGTTCAGTCAGTTTATGCTCTTAAACATCAAGATTTCACTAACCACCTTAATCCCATAAAACTCTCCTTTTTGTTAAGCGGTTTAACCCACATAATGATCAATTCTTTGCATTCTAAAACGTTCAAAATGTAGGTAATAATTTACTAAAACCATGTTTAAAATCCAACAAGCATTGGCCCAAAAACCTGTCTTTAATTTTATCCTCAAACAAAATCCCGACTTTTTTTTTCTTTCAGGAGGCTAGATTTCATGAGATGTCTTTCTAATGCTTTCCTTTGTTCTCCAGCTTCAGGAAGCTAGGTTTCAAAACCTAGGTCCTGCTTCCACATTCTGTCTCACCATGTTTCAAAACATGCATTTCTGGGTTTCAAAACCTGGTACTATGTCTGATATTTCAAAATCTGCTACCTTGTATTTTGAAACATTGTGCTGAAACTTATTTTACATCTATTTCTGGGTTTCAAAACCTTGTATTTTTTTTTTTATTTTACGTCTATATTTTCCGGTTGTAAATATTTCAACGAAAAATAATGGTCATTATACACCTAATAGGATTAGGGTTTGGGATGACGATGACAATGGTTGGAAACTTATTTGTGAAACAAACACTGGCTAGTATTTGGTTAATATATTATGAACCGTTTCTCCAAAATAACTTGAGTATATCTGCAGCACCTGAGATTATTATTTTTTAATGTTACAGCATTAATGTGGATCTGCAAATTACAGTAATTCCTTCGGTGAGCATTGATGGTTTGAGCAAAAATTGCCTATGAGTTCATAATGCAGAGTTCTAGCATTATGTATTTTGGGAATTGTCATCGTATCACATATTTACAAAATGATTATCATAGCATCCTGTGAGCTTGATATAGATCTTGCAGAGCAGAAATCTTTTTGTTTATAAGTGGGCATTGATCTCCTATCAGACACCTCCTGGTGTCAAGTTGTTTGATATGTATATCCTTGTTAGATAAGCAGATTTGATCTTCATGGAGAAGGTTATATGCCTTTTCATCTTGCTTTCAGTTAATCATTGTTTTACCTGAAGGAACTGTTATGGCTTTGGAAGGCTTTCAGAAAGAAGTTTCTGAGCTGATTATTTGTTTGGTGCAGTGAATACATAATTGATCTCATGGGGGCTCCCGGCACACTAATTCCTGCTGAGGTACCCAGTGATCATCTTCAAAGCTCTGTTTCAAATATAAGGAGTGGCACTAGTAGTGCTGAAACTATTAAAGATTTTTGTCCGGTGCTTGAAAAAGGAATTGGGACAGGAGTAGTCTCACATGATCTTGGCCAAGTTGCTAAAGTTGGTACTTCAAGTTCAGTAGAAGTATCTTTCTCAGGCATTCAGTCAAAAGGCAATGTACAGAACCTTCATGAGGAAAATCAAACCAAGAAGTTTGAGAATGATTTCAATGAGCTTCTTCCATCACTAAGTAAATCTCATGAAGACTTGTCTGGCACCAGCAGGAAAGCATCAGATGCACGAAAAATGAAAGTTGAAGATGTCTCCAAGTATGTGATCAGTGCATCAAAAAACCCAGAGTTTGCGCAAAAGCTTCATGAGGTTTTGCTAGAGAGTGACACGGTGCAAGCTCCAGATTTGTTTTCCAATAGGAATCCTTACATCCTGGGAGATATGGAAATGCTTGTGAAAATGAATCTTCTTAATGAGGAAAAAGTGGATGCTGGGCATCGAATTTTTCAAGAAATGTTCTTGTCCGGCAATGAACAGTCTCTCATTCCCTCTCGTGTGGCACATCCCTTTGATGATGACCATTATGACAGAAAACAACAGCACCCTGCTGAGGATGTGGTTGAAGAACAACTGCAATCGGCTTCTCGTGTAATAGTTAACTCTGGACAGTCATTATCTTCTGATAGTACAAGTGAAGGATTTGTGCTTGTTACAACTAAAGAAATGGACCAGACTGATGCTGGTTTAGAACTAGCTCCCATTGATCCATCCAGAATGGTTGTAAGGGCTTCATATCGGGAAGAATCTGAAGAATCTACCAGGCCCTCTCTTGGTAACATTGAAACAGCTAAAGTATCTTTTGACAGATTGATGGAAACAACAAATGGTGGGTCCCCACTTGCATTCAACACCCAGAATGAGAGGATTAACCCATCATTAGGTGATGTTTCAGGCTGGGAAATTTCATGGGAGGATCTACAGATAGGGGAACGCATTGGAATTGGTAAGAATCTATGCTCCTAATCTGTTCACTTGTTTATGGTTGGGAATTATTGCTGGTATAGTTGAAAAAGGATTCTTGCAGATTAGCTCTTTCTCATCTTCTACATTGCAGTTGTATATTTGTGTTCTACAAGCTTCAAAGTGAAGGTGTTGAAAAATCATTTATACTTGTATTTTTTAACCCTCTGCATTGCTCTATATTTTCTTAATTGAACATATGTAGTTGACTATATTTTCCCCTTTCATTTTCTTTTTATCTTTTTCAGCTGAGTCTGAGTGGGGAAACTGTTTGATATGCATTTCTTTTTTCAATTTTATTATTCCTTTGTCAGAAATTCCTGAATTTACTGGTATATCTGGTCCTTTTTTGGCTAAAGTTCAAAAGAAAAAAATGTGGCTGAAGTTTGTGTAAATAGGCTATATTTTCTCTTTAGTTAGTTTTGTCTTAAATTCAGGCATCTTTTTGAAATTTTAATGCTACTGTAACCTACCAAAGATTTCAGTCCTTACCATTGTTGCAGCTTACTTTTTTTTGCTCCCCCTAATTAGACCTACAAGAGACAGAAATGATCTTTTCATGTAATCAAATTGAGGTTCTGGTTTCTTCTTCTGACCAAAGTTGGGTATATAAGATCATTGCATTTACATTCTGTCATTTGCTTGTTTATTGAATTCCTTGTACTTCCTACTTTACAGGATCATCTGGAGAGGTTTATCGTGCAGATTGGAATGGCACTGTAAGTTGTGTTCTTGATAGACTGATCAATCATTGTGATCTATTGCCATTATTGGCTTGTATGAATTCTAGAATATGACTTCTAATCATTTGTCTAATTTATATGACCTTACTTCTGTTAATGAGATACAAATGTTATCCTGTGGCAGGAAGTTGCTGTGAAGAAGTTCATGGACCAAGATATATCAGGCGATGCACTTGCTCAGTTCAAATGCGAAGTATGAAATTTGAGATCTTATGTCATGCTCTTTAGTCTCTGAATAGTGTTTTTTTTCTTTTTTCAAAAGTAAATGGACTCCTGGTGGTTGCTATGTGCAGGTTGAAATTATGTTGAGGTTGAGACATCCTAATGTTGTTCTTTTCATGGCAGCGGTCACTCGGCCACCAAATCTTTCTATACTGACAGAGTATCTTCCGAGGTTGATGTCTACTTCTTGTTAGCAATTAGAATTTATTGTTTTAGTAATCTGTGCTGAGACATCCTTAGCTAACACGAGGTCTAGAAAACGGAATGAACAGTTAGTCACATATAAAAATTGCACATCAACCACCCAAACAGACTATTTTCTTACGAGACAACACGATTACTTATGTTGCAAGGGTTGTAAACTTATTCTGGGAGAGTGCCTGACCACTCAACATAGAGCCTCTGGTCATGGACATCCCATATGAAAAATAGAGGCAAAAAAAAATTAGCAAAATGAAACCCATGAATTAGATGGTGGATTTGAAAGGTTAAGACAAACCATTTTCAAGGAAAAAGTGTGACAGAACAGACTGGACTGTAGAAGGAGAGGCTTCAAATGTGGAGTGAAATGACTACTTTTATTTGAAATATGGCAAAAATGGTTTTGGGAGAGTCAAAGGGCAACACAGTTAAATATGAAAATTTATACAGATGACTTAAACCACATGGCTTGCAGATACGGAAATTGAAGTAGGCTTGATCATTAGTCTGTTGATTTATATCTGGTTTTTCTTAGTCCTGTCTATTTATATGCAGGGGAAGTTTGTTTAAGCTACTTCATCGTCCCAATAATCAACTTGATGAAAAGAGGAGAATGCGAATGGCTTTAGATGTGGTATGAGTTTGAGAATTTTATTACCCTTTTATTTCTATCATCTGGTTCAGTACTTTTTAGAAAGATTGCTACCTGTTTCTTAACTTGCAGGCTAAGGGAATGAATTATTTGCACGTCAGCCATCCTACAATTGTGCATCGAGATCTTAAGACTCCAAACCTTCTTGTTGATAAAAACTGGGTTGTTAAGGTTTGCTGAAATTGAAACATGCCATCTAAATTTTTTCAGTTTCTTCCTGATAGATTCTTAATGTACCTATGTTTACCTAGAAAAATAAGTATAACTTTTATTATTATTGATGTCTTTTGGAACTTTCCCAATATTCTTTTCTGCAGGTCTGTGATTTTGGCTTGTCGCGCCTGAAGCACCATACTTTTCTATCATCACAGTCTACTGCTGGAACGGTAATGGGTTTAATAGATAATGCATTCTGTTCAATTTTTATGTTTTCCTCTTTAGGGTGCTCTTTTTGCATCTACCCCTCCCAACAGAGGAACTGTAGAAATTTTGGGTGGGGGTTGAGAGAGAGAGAGAGAGAGAGAGAGAGAGAGAGCTTGTATTGGAATAAAGTATCAATTGCTCTGATGATATGTCACTGAACTGCAGCCTGAGTGGATGGCACCTGAAGTCCTCAGGAATGAGCCAGCCAATGAGAAGTAAGGGAATTTTTGCATTTGACTTTGAAGTCCTGCTAGAGAATGTAACTCGTTTTTAATGTTTCATTCAAGTGCTGCTGGTAACACAATATGGAATGGTTCCCAGGTGTGACGTGTACAGCTTTGGTGTGATATTATGGGAGTTGGCAACTTTACAGGTGCCATGGAGTGGGATGAACTCGATGCAGGTAGTTGGAGCTGTTGGGTTCCAGAATAGACACCTTGCCATTCCAGAAAACATCGATCCAACAGCTGCACAGATAATAACTGATTGTTGGCATCCGTAAGTTTTCTACCTTGTAGGGTTGTGGGACTGTTGGGCATCCTTATGGCTTTTCAAGCTTGTAGTTGTTTCTTATGATCCTGGGTGTCTAGGGGCCCAACATTAGAGAAAAATTGTTGCATAATCCTAAGTTGATGTGAAATCTTGGAATTTCTCATAACAACGATATTAATTTGTTAGTAGATGGAAGCTCGGCGGTGATAATGAATCACATGTTTCATTCTAATGAATTTAAGCTTTTTTTTTTCCTATTTTACAGCGATCCAGAATCACGGCCAAGTTTTGGAGAGCTCATTTCCCGTCTGAGGCGTCTTCAGCATCTTCAGCGACCGGCTGTTGGGGGAACTCCAACTCCTTCAAACTAAAACAATAAAAAGCAGAGTGCTGCATTGGTAGCCGAAGAGAGAGAGCCCAAACGGGGGAAGTAAGTTTGTTTTAGTTGCAGAAGCTCAATAGGTGTAAAGAAACAGAGAGGAAGTTGGATTGGATTGGGAAGTGTTGGTTCTCATTCAAAGGGAAAGGGGGTCAGCACAGCCAATTCTAAATCAAGAGTGGTTATCCTCCAACTCATCATGTGGCTGCAATGCAAGTGCCGGGATTGGATTGGGGATGATACCCATTTGGCAGTCGAAGAAGTAGGTAAAATCGCTTATTATGTATCCAGCAGTCAAATGAATAATTAATTTAGAATAAATATGAAAGGAGAAACAAAAAAACAAAAAAAAGAAAAAAGAAAAAGAAAGAAAGGAAAGAAAAGAAGGGACAACAGATGAAGGAATCCCTCTGCAAGAGATTCCAGAGGAAAAGTGGGGGGAAAGAAAGTCTTTTTATGTTCTGCAGTAGCAGCTATTGGTGGTAAATTTTAAGTGTCTATATGTGATGGAGTCTTCTTTCCCCAAAAAGAAAAAGAAAAGGATAAACAAAAAAAGAAAATGTTGTACTTGTCTGCGGAGGTTCTTTGGTGGAGGCAATTGGGCTTCTTAATTGTAAACATTCGATCTCTGCAGGCTGTCTTGCAAACAAACAGAAACCCAAAAAAGAAAGAAAGAAAAAAAGAATGAATAAGAAACCTTTTTCATCATTTTTATGTTCTTTAATTGAAATGAATGAATCGCCTTCCACAGTTGCAGCAACAACATCAGAAAGTATGGGGTCGAGTGGTGGCCCTCCTCTCTCTCTCTCTCTCTCTCTCTCTCTCTCTCTATCTAATATACATATATATATCTGATATGCCCAAATGATCTGACTTGTAGCAGTGCTTTGTGTGTATAGACGTTTTCATTGTCGGATGAGCATCCTCTTCCTTTGGTGCCGTTCTTGGTTGCCGTGCCGTCTATCTTTTTCTTGGTGGTGTATGTTGGCTATAGGCCATTAGTAAGTAGGAATTGCTTAGGGAGTTAGAATTCACATGATAACTGGACTTATAAGCTTTAAAAGAGGAGCTTATTTGAAAATTTTATATTTTAAAGACATTTTAGTCTTTTACTAGTTTTACAAGATCTTCAAAATAATAATAATAATAATAATAATAAGACCACTAGCTTTTGAAAAAGAAAATTGTTGGGAGAGCTTTTAAGTCAACCTTTTAGCAAAAGTTATTAGGAAAAAGATTGTATAGTTTGGAGTGTTGTGACAGCACAGCAATATTAAATATTAAATATTATAAATTCTTTCAATTTTGTTAAACATTTAAAAAAATATTTGTATTAAGCTGGAGGGCATCTCTGAATTTCCGTAAACTTTTTTTTTTATAATCATAAATTTGAGATAAATACCATATAAAGAAAAATGTCCTTATGGAACAAAATTATAAAGGGCATATATTCCATCATTATGTTTAAAAGAATAAATATACCCCTTAAAATAGTAGTAAGCGAGGTACAATCTATTTTGCTAAAAAACTAAAAAAAGAAATAACTGCAATTTCAACTTCTTCATTAATTCGAGTTACATCATTCAATATAAGAACTTATAACTGTAGGCTATTGCCAAAGCTGAGGAGGGCGAGGGATAAACCAACATGAGAGAATCTGTCTGCTTATGAGGAAGAAGATCAGAGTATGGGCAGGTGCTTACAAGGGTCTTCAAGTTCTCTCTCAATTTAGAGTTCCACAATGCTCCGTTTGGGAGATTTAGCAATAGAATGAGATGGAAGGAGTGGAATGAAAAAGAATAGAATAAAATGTAAAATAATTTTTCATTATTCGAGGGAGGGATACATATAGTAATGAAAAATATTTTTCCTTATTTGGAAAGTAATGGAATAAAAATATATTAATTAAACAACACATAATCATTTTACTTTTTTAATTAAAAGATGAATGTAATATTACTCGAGAAACTAGTGCTTTCCATCCATGCCAAATATGAAGAAAACCCACCCTCTTTCATTCGATCGTCATTCTATTCATTTTCATTGCATACCCCTCCCAAACACTGTTAATTCATAAAGATAAAAAGCGCACAGATGCAAAGAGTCTACACTCATGGAAATATGAATCGCATAGGGCACAGATAATGATCTTTACCCTTTTTACATCTTGTGATTACTCAGATTGGAAGCAAGTGAAATGTTGCCAATATCAGTCCATCAAATGAACAAAATATAAAAGGGGAAGGATTGGAAAGCAAGAAGAGCTCACCGGAGGAGCCTTCTCCAAGGAGCAAGGAAATATAGCAATAACTTAATAAGTTTGACAGTTCCTACAAAAGGTTCTGATGATGCCTTAACAAAACTTACTAAATGGTAGTGAAGAGATAGAGCCCATTAACCCATAATGGTCCACTACACTAGCTTCGGTTTTTGGATTGGCCAAGAGATTCGTATTCTGCTTCTAGATTTCAAGAAAATCTACCTCATGCTCCGTACTTGGGGGCCTTCCACAGCTTAAAGGCTACTTCATGTATAAACCTGTCTGCTGGTATTGTGAGGATTCCGCCATGCTGCATCAAAAAAGCAATCACTTATTGTAAAACTTTTAAGTACTTGTTAAAGCTTTGATATACTCATACACTAATGCAACGTCCCATATTCGAGCTTACAAATTATATCCTACATATTCTGTTAGTCAAACAACAATTTCCTTGGACTCCTGGATGTTGTCGTTATACGCAAAACAATAAGGATAGAGATGGCCAATACTTGTACAATAACGACATATCAAGTCCTTTTTTTCTTTTTTCTCTAGAATTCATGTTTGATCCGACGAGCGTTACACAGGTTATTGCTACCTATAGTATAGTATATGCATGTCTCTGTAGCAATCAACTATTGGTGCTTGTCATAATATATAAGCATCAGCGAAAGCCCAAAAGAAGAGACAGTTGGAAAAAAATCACATATTAACGTGCATATACTGGGATCAGTTAAGGAAACTTAATGTTCAATCTAAAGTAAAAGATTCAGAAAATTAATCATGCCAATGTGTACCTCTTTAAAATCTTTAAAAGAAAATGTCCCCGCCATATCTTTGCGGGTCACACCATTCTGCCATTGGGCAATTAGCATCGGACCATGGTGCCTATTAAATAAAAAATCAGCTGCCTCCGTAATGCATGTCAAGAACTAGCAGATATATATTCAGTTTCAAACTTCCAATTACCTAAGGTTATCCCGCACATTTCGTCCTTCCACAGCATAACTTTGACGAGGGAATAACATAGAAAGATCAGAGTTATTTTCATTCTTACAAATAACGGACAAATCGGGCTCACCCTCCGTTACTGGCCCATAACTGAGCACAACAGATAGATGCAAACGAGAACTGATTTCAGATCCCTGTTCCTCTAGGTGCATGATTTGACCAACCAAACCATTGACATATTCTGCATTTTTCTGTCCATCCTTCTTGCCTTCTCCAATATGGATGAAAACTAAATCAAACGGGCTTGTCTCTAAGGTCTTCCCTTGAAACCCCAGCAACTTCAGCAAGCCAGAGGCCACAATATCAAGTCGTGAATCTGCATTAGGACCGCAGTTGTCAATTATGTCACTCAATTGCAATGTAGTGAAGCCCA
Source organism: Diospyros kaki (assembly GCA_036245055.1). Taxonomy (NCBI): domain Eukaryota; kingdom Viridiplantae; phylum Streptophyta; class Magnoliopsida; order Ericales; family Ebenaceae; genus Diospyros; species Diospyros kaki. The sequence continues at coordinate 36,679,907 of BSEG01000007.1, forward strand.
ATTTATCCCCCAATGATTGCAAGGATGTGTTGTTTGTAACTACAGCAGATCGCATTCCCATGAACCTGAAGTTAAATAAACACAATCATTGGCACGATCCATAGAGAGGTACATACAACATCACAATTGTAATCTTTAAAAGAATACCAAGGACCATAGACAATAGTAACCTCTCTGAAATGGTGGGCATTGGAGATTTCTTTTGACATTCTATTTCAGCAGCATCTTCCCCACTCTGAAAAAATCAGCAGCCAGCCATAATTTTATATTCCACCATCTAATTGTTCCTTATATAATGCCAAGAATGCAAGATCTCACCATACTATAATATGCCTCAGATGCATCCAACAGTTCTGCGAATTCTCTGACTATTCTTGCCTCTTCACTCTCTGCAATCTAAGATCCAAGTAAATCCCAAATACAGTATATGAGACAGGTAAAAGCATCTGATAACTATTAAAAAGAAGGGGGCATTATATTATATCCCGTGTTGTGGCTTGCACATACATGCTAACCTTCTTGTAGTTGAAAAGGAAAGTCGACACATATCATCTAAGAGCTCAAATTAAAGTGTATGAAATGTAAAATAAAGGGTTCTTAACAGATTTAGTGAACAGATTAAAAAGTTCTTCACCAAAAAATTTCCCCTAGTTCAAATGTTTCTTAGGTCAAATTAACACATGAACCACATCCAATATTGGTTATATGGCCATGCTTCAATTAATCCAATCCATGAAATAATGCCTTTTTCGTTCAAAGAACCCGTGATGAAAAATAATTGACACCAGGAAGAATGGGTTCGAAGGGAGAGTGATCAATTCTCCTCTTCCGATCTCAAACAGTAACTTTAAAAATTGGATCCACATTCAATCTTATAACCCTTATCCCTAACAAGGATCAAATAGTAGATGACTGTGAGATAATTTCTTCTGCCAAGCGAAAAACGAGATCCATACCAATTGTAGCGCATGGACATAACTCATACCCATTAGTGTATTGAATATTCAAAAGAAACACAGGCAGAGATGCAATATAAGAATGATAAAGCAGATGATAGACATAGACATAGACATATGGAATTGTATGGATGGAGAGAGAGAACCTGAAGGAGGGGAATTGGGGAGGGACAAGAAGCCACAGGAAGCTCGAGATGCGAGGGCATGGAGATGGGAGTGCGATTCGTTGACGAAAGAGGCCAAGCCATCTCCGTACACCACCAGTGCTCTGCTAGGCTTGTCCGCCATTGCTCTCTCTCTCTCTCTCTCTCCCTCCCTCCCTCTCTCTCCCTCTCCGTTTAGATTGATACGGACAATTACAGGAAGGAAGAAGAGAAATGGAGAATCTGATTCGTGTTTACTATTTTACGTATTTTTATAAAATATGTTTTAACAATTAACATACGGCTTCATAGAGCGAGAGAGAGAGACAGAGAGAACACTTTTAATCATGAGTATAATGTATAGTATAATTCCATAATTTTATAATAATACAGTACAGCCCCTGAAAGAATTTAAATAGTTATTTTATTTTATTTTCAAAGACACCTCCATTGAATCAAAATCTTCATTGAATTCCCATTGTTTTGCTTAAATTTTACCCAAGCCCATTATTGTTTTGATCATTTTCACAAATATCCATCCCTTAATGAGTTAAATTTAATTTGTCATAATTCAAATTTAACAATAATAAAAACAATTTATTTAAATTATTAACTTGGTGGATAGTGGTCTAAACAAATAAAAGAAAATAATAGAGATTTTTAAAGATATTTTTGCATCCTTGTAAATGATTCAAATCACTTGAAATATGAGACAATTTGCCCTATTAATTAATCTACTACCATGCATGCAACCTTCTTTTTAATGGTTTAGGCGCATGAATACAAACTTATGTGAGAATAATGAATAGAATGAAACTAAGTCTTTATCGAGATTTTTAAAAAAATGATAAGAAAATTCTAGGAAAGATACAAGTTAAATAGAGTTTAGTGTACAAATAGAACTTATTGAGAACAATTAAGTATTGTGCCAGTGTACATTCTTGCATATAGTTCCAACTTCAACCATTTCCCAAGAAAAATTTCATATTATCATCATAAGGCTTCAGCCATCAGTTTTCTGCATTTCCAACAAGGAGAACAATATTTAACTGCCAATGCAAATCCAAAATCTTAAGAAGCATCTAAGCAACTTTTCAAGTGTGATATACAGGCGAAAGTTACAACCCTAATAGCTGATTACAATCCCCCCCGCCCCCCAATCGAAAAAGAAAGTAAAATAAGAAGGAAATCCAAAAATATCAAGAAGGGCACCAATATTGAACTTTTTTCTGGGCTCTGGCATAAATTTAAACCCACCCAGCCGACCCCATTTTCTTTCTTCCAAAATGACTCCACAAACAATGATTCCCAATTTGGATACCTTTACAATTTAATGAGAGATTTTGTAGACACCAAGGATTCGCTGCTATTTGTTTGGAACTTGCTTGAACAATCAGCACCTTTGCCACATCCCCCAGAATTCCCAACATACGGGAAAGCTGAACCCAAACCAACAATACCAAACCCTCAACTTTAAGATTCAGAACACAAGTCAACATGCCAAGACATCTTTAGTCTTCAACCTCAGTGTTGAAAACAAAACTTGGAAACGTTGTCGTCACATCCCTGGCAGATGATATGAACAAAGCGTAGTAAGTGCAAAGAAAGAAGCCAAATCGGTCTGATGGATGCTGAACCCCTCTGGTTCTAGCATTCTCCAATCTCATTAAAGAAGAGCTATGAACGGACATTCTTTCCCTTTTCTTTCTTGGAGAGAGGTCAGAGATTTGGAGAATGTAAGGATGTCACAAATTTGGAAATCAACAAATATAGTAAAAGATGATACAAAAATATAGGAGTTACATACTTCAAATAAGGAAGAGTCATGTTCTTTAGGATGCCTGGGTTTCGCAGAACAAAAGACTTCCATTCTTCTTTGTTGATTTTACCATCCCTGTCAGCATCAGCATCAATGAACGTCTGTGGAAGGATATAATCGTATTGATTATAATTCACTCCATAAAAGACTCAAAAACTCCAATGACAATTACTCCAAATCAAACAATCACTGACCTTGTCAATAATAGGTTCCAGAAGTTCATCAGGTAGCTTCAGATCAGATTCCATCATTATTGCAATCACCATTTGCTTCACCTAAGAACAGGAGCAGTTTACATAATTCTGTGAATGAAGTTTTAAGGATGTCCATAGTTTATATGATGAAAAGGGTAAAAAAGACCATCCAATCAAAAAGAGAAAGTACATCCTTAAACAAGCATTGACAAAGAAAATATTATTTTCACCCACGCACAAATTTAGAAACAACAGAATTCCAAGCAACACTTAAGAATACAGTAGGAATAAAACCTTTATAACAACAAATCAAGCTTTAATGCCACTGTGGAGTTGGCAGCTAGAATAAACTTTAGAGGCTAGATCTAACCTTTAAGGCTAGATTTGCTTCCCCCCACGCCCCCACCCCTTCTTCCCCTTTTCAAATGTAACTTCTTCCAGTAAAGTTAAAAGGAAAATTCTATAAGATGGCTATAAGACTAGCATTGTTGTATCGCATTGAATGTTAAGCAATAAAGCACCAACAAGTGCAAATATAAGTTAAGATGGATGTGCAGCCATACAAAAATAGATAACATTCAAAAGGAGATTACCAAGAATAAGTAAGAGCAACTCCAGTTGAAGACAGTGATAATTACATAAATATACCTGAGGTTGTCCAAAATATTCACTTTCCATTAAATTTACTGTTAACCTTACAAAAATCTAGTTAAACCATTTTTAACTTAACAAAGACCTATCTAAGATCTAGATCTTCATGGAGAAAAATTCTGAAAAAATAGTTAATACACTTCTCAATGGTAAATAAAAATGTTGGCAAAGCTGCATATAAAAAAAAAAAAAAAAAGTGAGATTAGGGATTTGGGTATCGAAAATTCAACTATGAAGGTTAGTTTTATATACCTAAAGCCCTTCAAATGATTTTTTTTTTACTTAAATATGTTTTAAGTTTATTTAAAGTTAACACAATGTTTAATTCAAACTGAATATTATGGCAAACCTTATGTATGTTTTTGTAATTATCCTTAAAGATAAGATCTGCGAAATATGATTAAGATACTTTGATCATGTGAAAAGAAGATCAATAGATGCTCAGTTGGAGAGAGTGAATGAAATGAAACAAGTTTTTAACCAAAGAAATAGAGGAAGATCAAGAAAAATTTGGTGGAAGACTCTTGGCTAAGACATGAATTACAAGGGCCTTGCAGAAGATATATGTCATAGATCGAAATGAGTGATGAGCTAGAATTCATGTTACCAGTCCCCCTAGTGGATTAACACTTGCTATGCTATGCTCTATAATGTCACTTCTCTCATCTCTAACTCTCTCGAATGCACCGAGGTGTATCTACAAGAAACAAGACAAAAGTAAATTTTCTGCTAGAATGAACGCATTCCAAGTAATTGAAACTTTTTTTCTGCTGGAGTACATGTTCCATGCAATTGAAGCACATATGATCGGTTGACTGCCTTGGCCAATTTTTGGCAACAATTACATACCACTTCCAGTTGAAACCATTATGTCTGTCTGGTCATGTACATATTTGCAAATAGTGGAGAATTTGAATGTGTTCCTGAGATTCACAAGTTCATGATAAATAAATTCAGGCAACCATTGTTTAGGAAGGAGGTCTCATAATGCATGGGAATCAAACATTTTGCGTGAGTGCAGTTGATCTAACCATAGATGGGGAGAATTTAAGTATTATCTGTCATATCTCATGTGGATATAGGGGATCATCTTTGAGAGAGAAGGGAAATATTCATCTAAGTGACATCTTATGTTGCAGCAACTTCATTCACACAGATCACAAGCAGCCCAACAAAGCAAGTTAAAAGAGTTAAAAAGCCCCAAAAAATTAGCATACATGTTTCTTAGAGCAAATAATCTTGACATTAAGTTTGACAATAACTGCTCAAATTTATAGTGCATACGTACTTCTTCTCGCTCAATAAATCCGGTTTGCCTCAAATCATAAAGCCTAAATGCAACTGCAGGACATAAGAAATGTAACATTAAGAGGTTAAAATCATCAATGCATTAATTATAAGCTGAAAGTTGTGACTGGCCCCCTTACAATCTATTTTGTCTTCCACGGGTGAGTAGGGATGGAAGACTGTGAGTGCATGGATAAATTCTTCAAATTCAATGACACCATTTTTCTTCACATCAAATAGATCGAAAACCTAATAAAAAGAAACAATCCAATAGCTAATTTTGAGAATAAACCAAGTAAAGACTGTTCTCCAAGTAATGCTATTAATACAGTTGATTTCCTTTTCGTAAAGGGTTCGCCCCCTCAGGCAGTTCGTGTTAATATGTATTCATAAAAAAGGGAAAAATAATAAATAATGCTTCTGTCATGAAAAACATGAGAATAATATCAATATTCTCTACAAGTTAACAAATAAGAGTTTAATGTAACGTCAGTCTGTTGCCATAACAGGAAACTTGGTGAACAAAATAAACTGTGCTTCAATCATGAAAGACATGGGAATATCTACATTCTGTGTGTTTAGCAAAATATTTAACATAATGTCAGAACCACCACAACGGGCATGAATGAAGATATTTTTATAGTAAGTCAAACAAAATGGAAAATAACACTTTCTGATTTTTGTCATTGTATAGTAGAAGGAATTTAGATTAAATTGAAAGTTTCTGGATTCACAGCATCACTGCTAAATATTTGTCAGTAACATGAGGTTAATATGTTCCACATAACTCCTAATTTAATCCGTCTAATAAAAAATTGCATAGTCCTCAATGATGCACCCAGAACAGAAGGCAAACAGTTTGTAAATGTATAGTATTGTACATGCTTAGACTTGTACATAGTGCTTCCTAAGTTGTACCTAGTAGAGTGTATATACCTAATACACATGAATAAAATATTCAACTTTTTTGTTTCTTTCTCAAAACAGTAAAGAAAAGATTGCAATATATTTTCCCTAAATGCTGCTTTGAAAGTGTATGTATTCTAACAATGATGATCTCAACATCTTGACACAGACAAATGTAAAGCAGAGGTGGTCTGAAATTTGGCATGGAGTAATATTTGGATACATACAAAAATAATTTATCTTATTTTTAACTTTTACGTAATTCATAGGGGAAGGACATTGCTAGACAAATTAAGTAGTTTTTTTTTTTCAGGTAGTAAGAGACATTTTGATAAATTAAGAATTTGCTCAATTACAGGATATTGGGTCACTCATTACCGTATTGGCAGTCAATACCTTTGTTGGATCTTATATGTACTCTGCACTAGGGCATAGATAACATCTTGTGATTTCCTTTAATTTCAGGTCACATTTCTACACCTTTGTGCGGCAATTTATACTACATTATCATAGAAGGTAACTGCTAAGAATTCTAGATGTTCTCAATGATATGCTGATTCGATCAGAGCTCTTGGAATTGGTGATCTTATCTATCTAATGAACAGGGATGCTTTAAAACCATCTGCCATGCACCCACGCCCCAAGTATATGCTTCAACAAGAATCAGACAAAGCTCTCTTGGAAAAACACCACGAGGAAAGGTCGTCTTTCTATGAAGCTCTACCCTTGTTTGGCAAAAAGGCTGTTTACACTATTCAAACCTGTGACCTTCCAATCATGAAGGAGCAATATTACTATTGCTACCAAGCTTGCCCTCTACCATAGTACAATTCATAAGAAATATACAATTTGAACTTTTGATTGTTTGAATATGAACCATTTCTACTTTCAACAGAGCCATTCATTTAATCATGGTTAGACAAGAAGGGTCATTACCAAGCTATGGTATTTACCTGATCATCTCATGGCTGGAATTCAACTTTCTATAACATTAATAGAAAGCATGGATTAGTTGCTATGATTGTGACAGAGCAATGCAGCATATATTAGGAAATTTGTTTTAATTCTAGAAATCTGTTACAAGTGGTGTTTGGGCTTGGATGTCTAAAGTTGGCTATGTGGGGTTTATAACCTAGAAGAAGACATTAAAAATTTCTAGATAGAGAAGGTGAATTTCGGTATCATTGTTGAAGTGTGATCTCAAGATTTTCATGATTCATATATATGGCGACATTAGTTGTGTGGCCGCACTAATGTTTGAAGGCGCCATGTGGTGATGGCAACGCTCAAAGTCACTTGGAATCAACAACAATCATAGGTCAACAAAGACACTCTCTGGTGCATGGCAACAAGACCTTATGGTGATAGCAACACTCAACGTCTCATGTGGTGAAGATAACACTCTATGTCGTATGGTGATGATGAGGATCATTGTGTAAAAGATTAATTAACAAAAAAATAACCATTGCTTACAACAACACCACCCTATGTTAAAGTTGCAGAAACAAAATCTTCAGTCAAGGCCTTCTTAGATCCAAATCCATACATCAAAGACAATGTTGCACCTCAGCTCAAATGCCCACTTGATATCCCTTTTCTTTCTAAATAATTAATCTAAGATATTGCTAGGACCTGGGGGTAGAAGTGTAATAAATGGAAGTTGTAACTGTAGGAAACTCTTAGCAGGAAAGGCAGTTAGCCTTCCAACTGATCGAGTATACGCCTATTAAGTAGGCGAATGTAGAAGGGGAAGTTACTTTGGATGAAAAAACAAGTTCTCTCTCTCATTCTTCTTGATTCTCTCTCTCGTTCTCGCCTTTCTCCCTATCTCATTCTTTTCCTAATTTCTGTTTCTCACCGGAATTCTGCCCAATTGCCAACCCTTAACCCAAGGGCTTGACAATTTGGTATCAGAGTCGACCCCATGTCTCCTAGTTGCAATTGTGCAGCGACGAAGGTGACGTTGGTATTACAATGTTCGTTCAGGACTAGTAGTGGCTAGTGTACAACCTGCTATCGTGGGCGCCAAACTACGGAACGTGGCTGTATGTTATAGTCCACTGCAAGGTATGGAACTTATCTCACATCGAAAGTTTAGGCAATTGGTGTGAGGTTTATAACCTCTTGGGCACCCTTTATTTGACAGCTAGCTTTTGAGGGTGAGTTCTACTCAATGGGTGTAGCAATATTTAAACAAAATAACTCTATCCTTCAAGGTCCAAGATGACATCATCCGCACTTTATTTTTACTAAACTTGTATTCTACATATTCAATTTTCAATTTACTCTAGTTGAATCCCTTGGATTCTAAAGTGTCCCTCCATAATTTGAACTTACTTTCCACATCTTCTTGTGTCTTATCTGTTAAAACAATACTATCTACATATAATATACAAAAAAATACCTCTTCTTGAATGTACCTTGTGAGGTAAGCTGTAAGCACCCTTGCCTGGATATCCCAACCACCCGGACTACCCAAACGGGAGCACTTATAGGAGAGGAAAAGATTGAAATACAAGACAAGAACTACCTGATATGCATACACAAGACTTAAAACAATGGAAGCGGAGCCATATATACATGCATGCACTACGAGTATCTCGCTAACCCAGCGGTCACCTGATTAATAAATGAACACAGCTCTATGCCGACATACACGAGACACGAAAAATGACCCGACACAGTTAATAATAATAGAATAAATCCTACACAACCATCAGAGTTGACAGAAACAAATGGGACTGCCTATACAACGTACCGACTCTGCCGCTAGATGCTGACCCCTTTGCCCTTGACTCACACTGCCACTATCTGGAATGATGGAAAAACAAAGTAAGTCGAGAGACTCAGCAAGCATAAGGAAAGAAAGGCCGAAGGCTGTATAGATCCAACAAGCTCTCACCCATAACACCTACCCCCAAGCACACACAAGCCATGAGACGTTACCACACAATAGTATAGCATAATGAAAGCACATACCGGTCCTTGGGGCCCACACAAGACACACGGCACCCAAGTCCCATACCAACCTGTCGCTGCCCTAAAAGGCAACATAAATCTCCAGCATACCTGCGCGCACTGTCCCGGGTCGATGCTCCCATCACCCGTGTGTCCGTGTCGGTACTCCCGACACCCGAGCCATAGGCTCCCTCAGAACGGTCCTCCCGTCCGAGAACTGATAACTACCAGTAACCATACAATGCACATAAAAATGCAATGGCGTAGTGACCATCAACATGATACACTGACGCCCATACATCCAAACATCAGGCCATGCTCCGCTCACATAGTAAACCACACGCGATGCATATACCCGTGCTGGATGCAACCTAATCAAGCTAGAATGTTCGTGTCCAAGCATACTCAATAAATGAATATCCCAACATGCATCTCGTACCCATGTACATATCAAATCATGAACAGTAATACAATGTATCTAATCACGTAGTAAATCACATACCGGCAGAGCTAGTTAGCAGTGCCCGACACCGGTCAACGGCCAATGACTAGGACTGTCCACCCGACGGTCCACTTCAAGGCCGTACAATAGTTTACCCCAACATCACCAAATAGCCGACCCCTGCCCCACTACTCGATAGCTCCAATCGATCCATAAATAAACCCGAGAAATCCATACATAAACTCACACCACTAAGAACCTAGTCCCCAAGTGGTTCAGCATCATTCCGAAAGGAATAAAGGTGGTACGAACCCCCATGAGCACACAACAAATAAAACTCTAGAAGTCTCAAATTTAATTTAAATTAAAACAAATGAATAATAACTCAACAAATAATGCTAGGTGTCGAATTAACGTAAGGGGGGGATAAAATACGAGAAATCACAAGGTCTCTTATGAGAATTAAAGAACAGGAGGAGAGGGTTGGGAGCTTGCCTTTACACGGCCGTTCCTTGCCTTTCGAGTACTCCCGCTCCGAAGTAAAGCGTTTCCTGGTAATTAATGAAATCATAAGTTTTAATTAAATGAACCTACCGTGTAAAATAAATAATCTAGCCATATAAAATTCTTAAACATATGTCGCTTCTAATACTTTATACCCACGTAGGCACACCGCAATAAAACTCCTACAAATCTCCTGTTTATTTTAAATTAAATCATGCCAATAACATCCTCAAGTCATATAATTAATATATAATAATATTAACTTAATACTTCCTAATATGCAAACATCACTTCCTTTTTAGAATATACACATAGAGAAGTGTACATCTTTTATTAAAAACTTATGCACATATCTCCACTAACATGCATTCACGGCTAAGGCCATTTCTTCTCTTTTTTTTTGTTTTTTTTTTTATTCTAATTCCTTTGCACTCACACACAGTGATATTCACGCCCATACACTGTGTTGATATATATATATATATATAAATCGACACACTCACAGCAACACACCCACTCTCACAGACAAAATAATATACACTCTCACGCACACAGTGAGCCCACCCCTTGCACACAGTGCACTAGTGTGCACATACATATACTTGCACACCAAATTAATACACGTAACATAGCATAATCACCCAAAATTAATAAAATCAAACTCATAATTAAATTCTAACCGTACAAAATTATTAATACATAATTATTTACTTACCCGACTAATTAAACCGCAATAAAACTTGATTTAATGATGAGTTTCTCCCAATTTTCTCACCATTTCCAGCCTCAACGCGCCATCTTCTTCTTCCGAAAGCTCTCTGCTCGTTCACTGTTTTCCTCCAAATTAAGCTTCAATTGAAGCATTAAATAGCTATCTCATCCCATAGAAAAAATCGGGCAAAATACATGGCCAACTTGGCCTTAAATTTCGTGCAAGCAGAGGGCATGGGAAAGCAGCCGCATGGGCGCGCCAGTGCGCGCCACGTGGCCACGCAGTGGGCTGGCACTGGCACCCCAAAACGGCGCCATTTTGGCCACCCCTTGCTGCCCCAAAAGTATTTCTTTTTCCTCTAGCCGAGCGCGCCTCCCGCGAGTTGAACCCGTGACCTCTAGCACCCGCACACGCGCACCCAGCCACTCGGCCAGCCCACATCTTCATACATATATGCATACATAAATAAATTTAAGAGAATCCCAGCCCACTTCTGCAAATCACATTTTAAACTCCTTGATTTCCGAAAACGCCACATACACCCCCAAACTCCAATTCCTCTTATTACACTTATACCCCAAATTTTTTAAAAAAATTCACTAAATTAAGTGATGGAACACAACTATATCAATTATCTTCATTCACCACCATCTCATGAAACTTCTCCATATGAAGATGGTGTTGAAACTTCATTTCATCATTACTCTGCCAGGGGATATTATCTACTGCCGGTCCCAAGCCCGGATAAAGGAGGAGGGTTGCGTTAGGTAGCCGACAGCCAGCGTAAAACCTAGTCGGATCCAAATATGAATTCTAGACAAACTATCTGTTGGGATGTAACCCACATAGAAGTCTAGAATTCATGTAGCCAACCCCACATAGTGGGATAACGGCTGGATATGTTATATGTTGTTGTTTATTGTCATATGAAGATGGTGTTGAAACTTCATTTCATCATTACTCTGCTAGGGGATATTATCCACTGCCGGTCCCAAGCCCGGATAAAGGAGGAGGGTTGCGTTAGGTAGCCGACAGCCAGCGTAAAACCTAGTCGGATCCAAATATGAATTCTAGACAAACTATCTGTTGGGATGTAACCCACATAGAAGTCTAGAATTCATGTAGCCAACCCCACATAGTGGGATAACGGCTGGATATGTTATATGTTGTTGTTTATTGTCATAAGTACTCCCAATTAACTTAATTAAATACCTAAATTTCCTATTCCCTCAAAATTACATAAATAACATTTTTTTCCTTAAATCTCCAAATACCCAAGTAAATTAATATTTCCTTCTAATCCACAAATATTCAATAATCAACACAAATACAATAATTAATAATTATTGACCATTTCCAATTAATTTAATCAATTACCTTTAATTCCTTATTTTCCTCAAAACCACATAAATAAATACCTTCTCTTAAATTCTCAAATATTCAGTAATGTCCTCAAACACCGATTTGAATAATTATTATTTATTTTCAAATTTTAGGATATTACAATAAATATATATATAAATATAATAATGGATTTGAGAGTGAACAAGGATAGTCGTGTATAAAATGGGAAGACCATCATTACCCTGTTACCCAGTTTGGGGTAAACTAGTTCATCTGATGATGTTTGAGGTGGCTAACATACTGGTGACACTTATGGACTGTATGGGTTGAGCATCCTGAGCATCTTTGGTTAGAATTTACCTTTGGTCTTGTTGGTGTTGTGCGAGTTTAGCTATTGGCGGGGTTGCGGGTGGACTCCTGAGGTGCAGACTATGAGGGAAAGGATCACCGTGGGTCGTCCCAATTTCATCGATCTGTCTGCTATTTGTGTGGTCAGTCGGGCCATATATGATGAATGGTCCGCAAACATTGGGGACGGTTGCTGGTCCGATGATCGTTTGCTTTCGGTCTGGCCATAAAGAGATCACAAAGCGAGTAACTGTAAACAACCGCCATAGCTTGATGAACAGAGGTTTGGAGGACAAGGCGAAGGGTTGGTAGTCACCGAATGAGTCGTAGTAGGGATCCACAATTGGGTAAGTTGATTCGTTTCGGAGGGGAGATCGGGTGACATCTTAAATCTCGAGATGTATTGAGTGGAGAATATTTATTCCTTGATAATCTTGATTACATGACTACCCATATTTATTGACAGGACCTCGAGCATACGCGGAAAATTGTGGAAGAAAGTACTGTCTAGAAAATGTTGTGCACTTGGTTAAGAATCAGTTGGGAAAAAAAAAGTCATACTAAAGGATATTGTTGTTGAATTCTTGATTGAGTATGTCGTATCGTTTCCATGCTCCTATGCGTCGGAAGTACGTGGCAGGTTCAGGTCATGTTACCGAGTATTAGGCTCTCGTCATGTTTGAGGATGGTTCCACTTCGGTCACTACCGGTTGGATTATGATATTGTAATAGGCAAACTTTGTTGTTATATGTAATATGATTGATGATGTTCCTTGAGCTGGTTAAGATATTAGTGGTCATGACGTAATCCAATTGAGGTGATGGATTGGTAAGATGTGCTAGTGGCTTAAGTCAAGTAGGATACGCAGTAGGCTCGGACTTATGGGAATATGGGAAAATGATGACATGGGATGTCTCAGAGTTGATGTTGGGCAGTATCATAAGAGTTGTGAGCGTATCTTGAGAAGATGGACTGAACACGAATTTCGAGGACGAAATTATAATAAGAAAGGGAGAATTGTAATATCCTGAAATTTGAAAATAAATAATAATTATTCAAACCGGTGTTTGAGGACATTACTGAATATTTGAGAATTTAAGAGAAAGTATTTATTTATGTGGTTTTGAGGAAAATAAGGAATTAAAGGTAATTGATTAAATTAATTGGAAATGGTCAATAATTATTAATTATTGTATTTGTGTTGATTATTGAATATTTATGAGTTAAAAGGAAATATTAATTTACTTGGGTATTTGGAGATTTAAGGAAAAAAATGTTATTTATGTAATTTTGAGGGAATAGGAAATTTAGGTATTTAATTAAGTTAATTGGGAGTACTTATGACAATAGTGAAATAAATTCATTTAGTGGATTTTTTTTAAAAATTCGGGGTATAAGTGTAATAAGAGAAATTGGAATTTGGGGGTGTATGTGGCATTTTCGAAAATCAGGGGGTTTAAAGTGTGATTTGCAAAAGTGGGCTGGGATTCTCTTAAATTTATTTATATATGTATGAAGATGTGGGCTGGCCGAGTGGCTGGGTGTGCGTGTGCAGATGTTGGAGGTCGCGGGTGGCGTGCTCGGCTGGAGGAAAAATAAATATTTTTGGGGCAGCAAGGGGCGGCCAAAACGGCGCCGTTTTGGGGCGCCAATGCCAGCCCACTACGCAGCCACGTGGCGCACGCTGGCGCACCCATGCGGCTGCTCTCCCACACCCTCTACTTGCACGAAATTTAAGGTCAATTTGGCCATGTATTTTGCCCGATTTTTTCTATGGGATTAGATGGCTATTTAATGCTTCAATTGAAGCTTAATTTGGAGGAAAACAGTGAACGAGCAGAGAGCTTTCGGAAGAAGAAGATGGCGCGTTGAGGCTGGAAATGGTGAGAAAATTGGGAGAAACTCATCATTAAATCAAGTTTTATTGCGGTTTAATTAGTCGGGTAAGTAAATAATTATGTATTAATAATTTTGTACGGTTAGAATTTAATTATGAGTTTGATTTTAATAATTTTGGGTGATTATGCTATGTTACGTGTATCAATTTGGTGTGCAAGTATATATATGTGCACACTAGTGCACTGTGTGCAAGGGGTGGGCTCACTGTGTGCGTGAGAGTGTATATTATTTTGTCTGTGAGAGTGGGTGTGTTGCTGTGAGTGTGTCGATTTATATATATATATCAACACAGTGTATGGGCGTAAATATCACTGTGTGTGAGTGCAAAGGAATTAGAATAAAAAAAAACAAAAAAAAAAGAAGAAATGGCCCTAGCCGTGAATGCATATCAGTGGAGATATGTGCATAAGTTATTAATAAAAGATGTACACTTTTCTATGTGTATATTCTAAAAAAGAAGTAATGTTTGCATATTAGGAAGTATTAAGTTAATATTATTATATATTAATTATATGACTTGAGGATGTTATTGGCATAATTTAATTTAAAATAAATAGGAGATTTATTGGAGTTTTATTGCGGTGTGCCTTCGTGGGTATAAAGTATTAGAAGCAACATATGTTTAAAAATTTTATACGGCTAGATTATTTATTTTACACGGTAGGTTTATTTAATTAAAACTTATGATTTCATTAAATACCAGGAAACGCTTTACTTCGCAGCGAGAGTACTCAAAAGGCAAGGAACGACCGTGTAAAGGCAAGCTCTCAACCCTCTCCTCCTGTTCTTATTTCCCGTGAGAGACCTCGTGATTTCTCGTATTTTATCCCCTCCCTTACGCTAATTCGGCACTTAACATTATTTGTTGAGTTATTATTCATTTGTTTTAATTTAAATTAAATCTGGGACTTCTAGAGTTTTATTTTTTATGTGCCCACGGGGGTTCATACCACCCCTATTCCTTTTGGAATGATGCTGAACCACCTGGGGACTAGGTTCTTAGTGGTGTGAGTTTATGTATGGATTTCTCAGGTTTATTTATGGATCAGTTGGAGCTATCAAGCAGTGGGGCAGGAGTCGGCTGTTTGGTGACGTTGGGGTAGACTATTGTACAGCCCTAAAGTGGACCGTTGGGTGGACACTCCTAGTCACTGGCCGCTGACCAGTGCCGGGCACTGCTGACTAGCTCTGCCAGTATGTGATTTACTGCATGATTAGATACATTGTATTACTGTTCATGATTTGATATGCACATGGGTACGAGATGCATGTTGGGATATTCATTTATTGAGTATACTTGGACACGGACATTCTAGCTTGATTAGGTTGCATCCAACACGGGCATATGCATCGCGTGTGGTTTACTATGTGGGCGGAGCATGACCTGATGCCTAGATGTATGGGCGCCAGTGTATCACGTTGATGCTCACTACGCCATTACATTTTTTATGTGCATTGCATGGTTACTGGTAGTTATCAGTTCTCGGACGGGAGAACCGTTCCGAGGGAGCCTATGGCTTGGGTGTCAGGAGTACCGACACGGACACACGGGTGACGAGAGCACCAACCCAGGACAGCGCGCGCAGGTATGCTGGAGATTTATGTTGCCTTTTAAGGCAGCGGCAGGTTGGTATGGGACTTTGGTGTCATGTGTCTTGTGTGGGCCCCAAGGACTGATATGTGCTTTTATTATGCTATACTATTGTGTGGTAGCGTCTCATGGCTTGTGTGTGCTTGGGGTAGGTGTTCTGGGGGAGAGCTTATTGGATCTATACAACTTTCGGCCTTTCTTTCCTTATGCTTGTTGAGTCTCTCGACTCACTTTGTTTTTCCATCATTCCAGATAGTGGCAGCGTGAGTCAAGGGCAAGGGGGTCAGCATCTAGCGGCAGAGTCAGTACGGTATACAGGCAGTCCCATTTGTCCCTGTCAACTCTGATGGTTGTGTAGGATTTATTCTATTATTATTAACTGTGTCGGGTCATTTTTCGTGTCTTGTGTATGTCGACACAAGGTTGTGTTCATTTATTAATCAAGTGACCGCTGGGTTAGCGGGGTACCCATAGTGCATGCATGTATATATGGCTTCGCTTCTATTGTTTTAAGTCTTGTGTATGCATGTCAGGGTAGTTCAATCTTTTCCTCTCCCGTAAGTGCTCTCGTTCGAGTAGTCCAGGTGGTTGGGATATCCGGGCGAAGGTGCTTACATAAGCCATAACAAGAGCAATTAGATGAGGAATTTGTGCATATCCTTGCTAGAGTCTAATTGTTAAGTATGAAAGTTTCGTATCCCTTCCACAAGTTCTAACACACAATTTTGCTTGATGATACATGTTTCTAAATCTATAAACACCATATGCAAATTCTTCTGTTTATCTATGCACATTTCATCACATGGTTCAGTGACTAAATAGCTTCTATTATCGATGTATTTGGCATAAAATAAGATTAAAATTCAAAGACCTAGGTTTCTCAGCAAAAAATTATAGATTTTTGCTTCTTTACCAAATTTGTAGATCTCTACAAAAATTCCAGATAAGTGTGTTTATAAAAATTCCAAAAGATTTAGGCATGAAACTAAATCTTATATATGTTTATCTAATTAATTAATAGGAGATAATTTGATTCTTTTTACCCGATCTACAAAAAGATAACTTGTGTCTTTTACCCGATCTATAAAAAGATTCTCTCCATATGACTTTTGGAACAGTGCCAACTGAAGTTCTTCCTGCAAGAATACAACCAAGAAAGTTAGGACCATCCTTAGGTGCATAGGCAAAAAGGAAGTGTGTTTAATGCAATAATAGATGTTCATAAAATTAGTTGTTTTTAATTTGATAACATGTTGATTTTCACAACATAGGAATTTTCACCTTATCTCTTTCTTAACTCTTCTTTCTTTCTTAACATCTTAGATGCATAGGCAAAAAAGAAGTGTGCTTAATGCAATAATAGATGTTCATAAAATTAGTTGTTTTAAATCTGATAAGATGTTGATTTTCACAATATGGGAATTCTCAACTTTTCTCTTTCTTAACTCTTCTTTCTTTCTTAACATTTTTACGGTGGCTGCCTGCCCTGATGAGTAAAAG
This sequence comes from Diospyros kaki, assembly GCA_036245055.1. Classification (NCBI taxonomy): domain Eukaryota; kingdom Viridiplantae; phylum Streptophyta; class Magnoliopsida; order Ericales; family Ebenaceae; genus Diospyros; species Diospyros kaki. Next base: position 36,697,162 of record BSEG01000007.1, read on the forward strand.
GCAGCTTACAAATGGATTTTCAGATGAAACTGATTAAATATCAGTGAAACACTTGCTGCATGCATTCCTGCCAAAGTTTTGGGTGTGTGATGTAACAATGGTAATAATAATCCATAACAGTACAGCAGCTTCTCGAGTAAATTTTGTGTTCAGTCATTCTGCAACATCAAAGAAAAAGTTTTTGATTTTCCCAACAAGAAAAATACTTTGGAGTACAACTATTGTGGTATTGTTAAAACCCTTCCCCCCAAGCAGAACAAAAGATTTTCCAACACTCAACGTGAAAACTGTTCTGAAACTGTTCCCATTGGATCGTATGCAAAATTTAAAATTTCACCAATCTCAGAAATCAACATACATGCTCCTGAGTTTACATGAGAAGGGACGTTCCTAAAAATAGCTTCAGCAAAAGGCCAAATGGCAATCCCTCATAAGTTCTTCCCTAAACATTTCCCCCAAGTCGTACACGAAGTAGCACGACTTGGAACAAGAGTTAAAAAAAAAAAAAAATCTACATTAGTACCTTGCTTAAAGAAGGGATCAGAAAAAGAAGAAAAGAAAAATTAACGCAATCAAAAAGTAAACCAGAAGCTCCAGCACGGTTCAAAATCGAAGCACACCTTGTGAATGAAACCATCGTCAACGATCGAACTACTTAGCTTCTTAAACAGCTCATACAATGCCTCGACTTCATTCACAGTAACTGCACCAACAGAACAAGAATATTGCCCATGACCGAAACAAGAAACGGTGAAGCAAAAGTGGGGAATAGAGAGCAAAAATCACATCGAGATTCAGCGGCAAGGCGAGAGAAATCCCGGAATCCTGACCGGTATCTCTTGGGGGTGGGTTTGTACTCGAAGCAACCGGCGATCGTGAAGACTAGGGCCTCGATTACGGCGAGGAAAGGCACCGCTGCGGCGCAGAGCTTCTCGCCGATGTTGAGAGATCTGGATCCCTGTCCATAAATAAGAGATGAAAGAAATTAAGTAGAGATTCGGTATGGGAAAGGGATTTGTGCTAGTTTGTGGTTACCAAGGAGGAGTTGGTGGAATCCATGGCCGAACCTCGGTGGTGGAAACTTGCCAGCTTCTTCTTCTTTGCCAAGCTCGTCACCAAACGGGCAAACGCTGCATTGCCAATAAATTTTCTCACAGAAAACTCTCCTTAATATTAGTTTGGGTAAAACATCTAAATTTATATATAAAAAAACAAGAGGTCGATAGTATAAAGGGCAATGTTAATATTATTAAAATAAGAAGTCAATTTTAATACTAAGATTGAATTATAAAATATTCTAAATATTTCTGATAATTAACTGGGGCTGCCAAACATGTAATGCACGGAGGTTGAAAGTAATTTTATATAAAAGTTAATTAGAATATCTCAATTAATTTTAAATAATTGTATATATTTTTATAATTATAAATTAATTACAAAAATATCAAACTTACAAGTGAAGGAAAGTGGCACCATTAATAATTAATTTGAGAAAAAAATTAAGAAAATATAATAATTAATCTTTAAATTCAAGTAAAATTTTAATTTATCTCTAAATAAGTGTAAAAATGAATAAATTCATAACCAAAACGAAATTTAATTCATTTTTAAATAATAAAAATAAATTAGTTTCTAATTTATTTTTAAATCATGAAAGAAAAGTAATCTCCAAATAATTAAATTTTTTACCAATTTTTCTTATTTTTATCAATAAATAGGGTTTTTGATTTAAATTTTAAACACATTTTATTTAATATTCTTGTTTTTACCCTTTGTAAGTATAATTTTCGATTGAATTTTCAAACACTATATTTGTGATTCTAATTTTAAAAATTAGAAATTTCTTTTTTCTTTTTAGTTCAACGGTTATATTTTCTCACTCTTTTATTTTTTTTCCCTCTCAAATCATTAGTTGGTGTCACTTTTTAAGTTTTTTATTTTAATTAATTTATAATAATAGAATTATTTATAACTGCTTAAGATTAATTAGAGTATTATGATCATTTTCTTCTTTTAGCAAGTAAATTTAGTTTTTTTATTGGCTGAAATAATGTCAAGGGAGTTCAAGACTAAAAATACAATTACAAGGGGTTAAATCTCTCAAATTGTAAACTTTGAAGAGATTTAGTGATTTTTAGACCATTACTTGGATTTTTCACTCCTTAATAGTGCAATTGTGGTATAATTGGTGCCATGTGAAACATATTCGAATTGTGGAATTTATAATCAATTTTTTTCGTATTAATCGTCACAATCAATAAATTAATAAATTATATAAAATATCTTTAAAATTTAATATAATTACAAGAATCATTATTGGTATTTAAGAAATAACAATAATTTCTCATATCATTAAATAAAAAGCTAATTTGATCAGTCTACTAAATTCTGTGCCATCTTACGATAAATCTAAATAAGTTCATTACTTAAGTTTATCTCGAATCTCAATTTGGGTTTGAGATGAACAACAAGTCAAAATAAGTTCAAATTGTTTATTTTGAACTTAAATTTGAATTCAAATATAAGATAAGAGGAAGAAAAATACATTTATGTTGTATCATCGTTAATTAAAAGAACCCATATTTAGATTCTTTGATAAAGAAAGATAATTGGATTTTTGATGAAATTTCAATGGAAACTCAATGGTGTTTTCAAGAAAACCTCACATAAAACTAAATTAAAATTAAATCCAAGTTTATTCAAACTCTAAAAAAAAATTCAAAAGAAGCTAGATTAGTCCCCAATCTAGGTTATGTCGAACTTAAAACACATAAAGAAAAAATAAAGGGACAAATACACCTGGCAATGGGGCCAAGTTGTGATAAAGGTGGTCAATGACAAATGGAGCCCACATGAGAGTGCCATGACAGAGAAAGGAAAATAAGAGAGACAATAGAGAGAAGGTTTTATGTATAAAAATATTTAATTATTTTTTAATATTTAACCGAGTTTAACTAATGTTAATGAACAAATTACAACATATTAAACCTCATAAGTACTTGTTGTATTTGCTTGAATATTAAAATAATTTTTATAATTATTATAAACCTCTAAAATAACACATGTAATTTTCCCTTAGTAAATTATTATTGAATGGAAGAGGTGACGTGTACCACAATTATGTGATTAATTAACTCGTAAATTATGGCTTTGTCCGAACTCCCAATTTACAAATTTATGCGCAAAAGAAGTCATGGGTGGATGGAGATGAATCAGACTTCCATCCAAGGAAGGACTAATGCTATCCATATAAATAATAATTGATGTGACACTCACATGATAATATTTAATTAAAAAATATAAAAAATTATTTAATAAATTTTATTATAATATTAATTAAATATTGTCATCTAACTAACTACCCCAGACTGCTATTCATCCCGAAGATTAGCATTCCTCGTTTAAAAGTGGCACACGCCTCTTCTCTTCTAATTCATGTACGTGTATATGTTTATTTATTATGGATTGAGAAACGTGTCGTCCCGTCATCAATTATTGAGATGCTTGCTGACTAGGATGCGTTCTGATCACAGCCAAACGGGGCCCAATCACATGACTTGCCTGTCGTGCTTCTATTTGTAAATCATCCACAGCCACAAATAGGTTACAACTAATAATTAATAGGATTTTGTCGTTCAGCTAATTATATTTTTTTATGTCAGAAGTAAAATTTATTAAAAAATTCAGAAGCCTAAAATAATTTTGGTAAGCTACAAAATTATAATTTCCCTCTAATTGGGAAGGAGAAAATCTCACGGAACGCATAAATTAAATAATTTAATATTTAAAAATTTATTTAAGAATCCTGCAAAAAAAATAAAAATTATCTATAAATAATTCTAATCTAATAAGGTTTAAGTATAATAAGATAAATATTATCTATAAAAATTTGAATTTTAATGGATTTTAAAATATCAAGATGGACATTATTCATAAAAATCTTAATTTCAAAGGATTTAAGAAAACTTGATACTCCTCTATAAATAAACAAACTTTCATTCTATAAAAGATACGTCTCTGATACTATTTTTAATATGGTCTTAAAGTCTTCATTGTCTTCGATATGTAATTTAAGTATTAGAGTGTTCGCGCATGAACTTCCTTGCATCTTCTAATTATTCTCTTTTTTTGTAGACTCCAAGCAGCTCGACGACAATATTTCTAATCAATAAATCTATTATTGTGTTCGAGCGACAATAATTATGTTTCCATATCATTATCATGCTTTCTTCTTTTTTGATTTTTGCATTTACTCTTTTGATTCTAGGTTATTTTAGATCATTCCATGCTTTTATGTTTTTAATTTTTTAATTTGATCTCATACATTTTGCTCATTTGATGTTAGGTTTTTCCTTTATCATTCTTGTGATTTTTGCATTTCTGATGCTAGTTTTTCCCTTTATCATTCATGTGATTTTTGTATTTTTTATTTTAGATATGTTTTTTGCCTTTTTGATTATAGATCATTCTCACATTTTTTGCATTTCTAATTCCATATCATTCTCATGTTTTCTAACTTTCTAAGGCTAGATTTTGGATCATTCCCACATTTTTTGCATTTCTGATTCTAAATCATTTTCACATTTTTTGTGTTTCTGATTTTGAATCATTCTCTTGCATTTTGGATTTTTGATTCCAGATCATTCTTATGCTTTCTACATTTCTAGTTTTTGGAATATTAAGCTCTAGATCATTTTCGCACATTCCACACTTCGATAATAAGCCCTTGTAATTTGCAATTTGAACGTGCATTCCTTGGACCTGCCAACCACATAGGTTAGGGTTAGGGTGGAAAGATTAAGTAGTACCATACCTTGGTTTCACAAATGAGCCATTATATAAAAATTGATTGTCTCAAATAAAAACCTTCCTATCATTTTAGAATAATGTCGTCGGCTCCTCAGTTTGAGTGCAGGGGAAAATTGGGCTTGAATCAAAAAGTGATGAGGATGATGAGCATGTTGATTAAGATTGGGGTTAAGAGCCCATGATTGGTCCTTTGCCTATCACTCATCTCAAACTCGTCCACTATGCAGAATCTAGGTTTAGCTAACTCTAGCCAAGTTACCTTTGTGGACTTTCAGTGAGGAGTTTTAGGGTAAGACTGTTAAAAAGAAACAAAGCTTAGGTAGAGTATCACTTGACTTTTAATCTTAGGATAGATCATCAGATTGTTTCGAGATGGTAACGTAGGTAACATTGGAATGAACGTAGGGATGTTATGCAATATGGCTCTCCAGTCTTTATAGATGACTAGTTCTATCAAAGGCTTTTCATTGATGTTGTATGTACATCTAGGAAGATTTTTTCTTCACTCCCCAATCCTTTAGGTGGACTAGTTTTGTCATGAGGCTTTATTAATGTTGTTTCATTTGTGTGTTCATAGTAAGTCTTGAAGAAGCAAGCATTTGCACATGTTTGGAACGAGTCTTTCATTTATTGACGCAAGTGACCTCCAAACATCTTAACAGTTCTTTGATCATTTACACATGTTTAAAGTGAGTCATTCGTTCATCGACACAAGTAACTTCTAAACATCTTAATGGGTCTTGGTCATTCGCATGTGTTTAGAATGAGTCATTCATCTATCGACGCAAGTGACTCCCAAACATCTGAATGGGTCTTCAATCATTCACGTGTGTTTGCAGCGAGTTCTTCATTGTCTGTCAATGCAAGTGATCCCTGAACATCTTAATGGGTCTTCAATCATCCGCTTGTGTTTAATTTGTCTATCGATGCAAGTGACTTTCAAACATCTTAACGAATGTTCAAATATTCGCATGTGTCTGGGGTGAGTCATTCTTCCATCAATGCAAGTGACCTCTGAATATCTTAATGAATCTTCGATCATCAACGTGTATTTAAATCGAGTTCTTCGTCTGCTAATGAAAGTGACCCCAAACATCTTAATGGGCCTTCTCACCATGACGATCCTTTTGCTTATGGTAAACTTGATCTGGGTTTAACCATAACAAATAGGTTTTTCACGTTCGATTTATTTAGATGTTTTAATGTTATGGTTTGTTTGCTTGAGGAAATCAAATGGCAAAGCGTGCTTCTTGGATCTATTTTCCATTTGGTAAGAAGTTACGTTATCTTTTTGTGCTTCTTGCCTTGAGTTATGTTCATTTCCTTCAAGATAGCTTATTTGTTCTTCTGTTCATGTTTCTGTGTAAAATTTTTGACTGCGTACTCAAATAAATGAAAATTAATTCTTCTTTACCCATATTTGGAACCAAATTTGTTTCTCCAACAACCCAGATCTAGAATCTAGGTGAGATTTGGGTGCTTTAATTCTGCCTGCTTCAACCACTGGTTATGCCTAATGTATCACATGACTACTGTGATCTTGGAGAACTTCTGTTATTTGCAAGATTGAACGAAGAACCTTCAAATATTCAGTGATTAGTTTAAGCATTAGAGTATTTACGTTGAGAGTTCCCTATGCCCTCGGACTGTTTTATTTTTTACAAACTCAGGCAGGTTAACAACAACATTTTTAGACACTAAATTCATTGTTGTATTCGAGTGACAATAATATTTATTTTTAGATAATAATTAGTATTATATTTTATTAATTAATGAATAAAAAATTTAAATACTAAAAATAAAATATATTAAATATATTTCAATAAGTCCTCTAAGCAAAACCCTATTTGATATATATAAATGACCACGTTTGCCGGCAGCTTAATATCAGGTTAGACTGGCGTTCCAACAATTTCTCAATCGAAAGTAAACTTACTTGATAAATAAGTTATAATGAATTATTGATAAATAATTTTATAATACAGTGGTTGCATATACAGTGTATCCTTCAAAATAAAAATTTAATCATAGACTCATCCACATTAGATGTATATATATCTGCAGGTGCAATCATGTTTCATTTATTTTTAAAATAAAAAAAATAAGGCTTAATACATTTTTTAGTCCCTAGACTAATCAAAAAAATGATTTTAAGGATATCAACTAAATTATGTTCACTATTCATCCCTGAACAAAATAATTTTATACACTTTTAGTCCCTGACTTAATCGACATTAACTGAGACGTTTACTTTATCTCATCACGTTACTACGTCACTCCTCAACACTGTCACGTTATCACGGCTTAATGTATTTTTTAGTCCCTGGACTAATAAAAAAAAATAGTTTTAAGGATATCAACTAAATTGTGTTCACTATTTATCACTGCACAAAATAATTTTACACACTTTTAGTTCCTGACTTAACCGACATTAACTTTGCCTCGTCATGCCGCCACGTCACTCATAATATCTACGTCTATTGTCCATATTTTTATTAAAAAAAAAAAATAACAACAACAACAACGTCTTTACAGTTAGGCTCCCCAACCACGGCCATGGGGAGACTAGGTTCCTCGACCCAGCCGTGGTTGGGACCAAGAAGCTAGCGATCGGGTGGCTGGCCGCCATGGTCGTCGGTTGCTGGGGGTTGGGGAATCTGGCTCAGAACCTTGGTCCCCAATCCCTAGTCGTTCCCCGACTGTTGGGTTTAGGGTCCCTGACCCCCAGCCATTTCGAGGCGACCAACAATGGTTGAATCAACGACGGGTGCAGAGGCAAGAACAGACCAAAACGAGGAGAGAGAGAGAGAGAGAGAGAAGGGGAAAAAGGGCTCCCCATGACCGTCGGCAGCCATGGCTGGGTGTGTGTAAACGTTGTTTTTTTTTTCCTTATAAAAATATGAACAACAGACGTAGATATCATGAGTGACGTGATAGTGACATATCAGTGACGTGACAGTGTGACGAGACAAAGTTAACGTCTCAGTTAATTAACGTCGGTTAAGTCAAACATTAAAAGTGTATAAAATTGTTTTGTTCAGGACTGAGAATAGTGAGCATAATTTAATTGATATCCTTAAAGTTATTTTTTTTATTAATACAGGAACTAAAAAATGCATTAAGCTGTGGTGACGTGGTAGTGTTGAGTAATGACGTATCAACGACGTGGCAGCGTGATGAGGCAAAATTAATGTCTCAATTAACGTCGGTTAAATCAAGAACTAAAAGTGTATAAAATTATTTTGTTCAGGGATGAATAGTGAGCACAATTTAATTGATATCCTTAAAACTATTTTTTTGATTAGTCTAGGAACTAAAAAATGCATTAAGCCAAAAAATAATAGACATAACTATCCAACATTTATAAACTCACTCATAAAAAATTATTAATTTGCGCATCATCCCCGCAATAATCAGCGTTGTTTTAGACCCACCACTTAAAAAAGATTGAGTAGATATATAACACAAGCTTGATACATATACAAACACAACTTGTTAGGTGACATGGGGATTAAAAGATGAACGTCTTTCCCTATATATGCATGCAGTGTGAATAGAAATGCCCATAACCACATAAAGCGAGCCGGTTTGGTTTATCTTTGAAGGATGCATGGTTTAGAAAAATTCTCTAGCTTCTAGAGCACGCTAATGGGTCCAAATAGAAGGCTGGAGGCTGGAGCTGGGGCTGGAGCTGCAAGCTTGAGTTCTAGATCCGGTAACGATGAACTTTCTCCTTCGGATTTTGTTGGATTGATAATGGAAGCAATGGGCTGGGAATCACTGCCTGCTATTTGGCGTCCCACCTGATCAATAATAATATTAATAAGAAGGTGATGGAACAAGTCATCAAGCAAAGCAAAGCAAAGCAAAAACAGAACCAAAGGATCCCCATCCATCCCACCCCCAACCAGAAACAGGGATCCTTGAAATGCATTAATTCCTGTCCCAACCTTATTAACAAAATTATTAATAGATAGAGAGAGTGATATATAAATAAATAGGGTAATAATTACCAGGTCAAAGAGGCTGGGGCGGCGTTGTTTCTTCATAGTGTTAAGAGAGGATTGTCTTTGTTGGCGGAGAAAATACTTTTGGGCATGGCTGGCCACTTGCGTGGGCGTTCTGGTGGTGACAAAGTTGCGGGATATGCCTCTCCAGTCGCCTCTCCCCAGCTTCTCCAGCCCTTCTAAGAACACCCTGTGCTCCTCTTCCGTCCATGCCACCCCTGCATTCGTTTATGACGTACGTTTCGTGAACTTAACTCGAGATCCGCCGCGGGCTAGCAACCCATATATATACATAGATGGACTATAATTAACTTGATGCGGTTGGTAATAATTATTAACCCAAAACTCTTACCTTTCTTCCTGGGCTGACGAGTTCTGCGAGCGAGTCCATCAGAGAGATAGCCATGGGGGATCCTGTTCCCATCAGAATAAGTAATAATATTTCCATCGGGGCAAAGCCAGCAGGAGGAGGCGGAAGATGAAGAAAAGCAATCCATGCTGAAGCTCTTTTTCATGGCAGCTGCAGGAGACGATGATGACGATGATGAAGTACTTTCAGAACAAGAAGAGGATGATGATATTGCGTGATGATCAATTAGTTTGACACCAAAGAGCTTCAATCCTCCTCCGCCTCCGCCACAGCCACCAGCAGCGGCAGCGGCAAGTGATGATCTAATAACTGAGTAGTCCCCTTTATCATTATTATAGGGGCTCCTGCAAGTCCTTGTATTGTGCCCTATCTTCCCACAGTGCGAGCATTTCCTCACCATCTTCAAATTCCACAGAAAATTAACAAGTTGCGTAGTGAGACAGAGAAAGAGACCAGCACTGGCTGTCTGTCTCTCTATCTACTGATATATCACACACACACGCACACACACACTCACACATATATATATAATGATGGGATATGTTTTCTATTTCCTACCCAACAAAAGTATATGCATATATCTATATATACACACTCCTGTTCCAGTATAAGGAACCAGATACATACTAGATTTAGGCACGCAGCTGGCGGACATCATTAAATACTGTCATACTGGCTTAAAGATAGTATTTTATTTTATTTTTAATACTAGATTTAGGCACGCAGCTGATGACTCTGTGTTTTTTCTCCACCACAAAAGGAGTCTAAAGCGTAACCACGAAGATTGTAATGACAAATTTCCACATCGTTACGTCTAAGTTTGAACTATATATTTAATGAAATGATTATCATCATATAAAAAACAAATTAACACTCTTTTAAGTTATATTTTGGAACACGAATTTTCAATCATAGCATTAAGAAAGAGAGAAAATTCAACGGCATATGAGTAGTTGAATTGGATGACTTAATTTCCTTACAATTATGTGATTGATTAACGTGTTATACATCATAATTATTTTATAATAATTATAAGCCCGAAATGGTAAATTCAGAAACAAATTGCCCCAATAAGGGGTATGGACCGAGCCTAAAGGTCAGACCCAATGCTTCACTAGGAAACATGATGGTAAAAATAATCTACCCATAACATATATACATCCTGCAATAGGAAAACAATGTGTTAATTATCACAATATTTATTTAACTTAGTGTAACAATAAACAAACAGAAATTTCGTACAGATAAAGCTATCAAAAATGTTTGTAATGATCATAGTTTCAACACAAAAATATATTTAATTTATCCTAATCTCCTAGGTACAAGGATAGGGAGCTTTCATGGAAAGAAAAAGGAGAGGTGGAGGTGGTTGGGAAGGAGGAAGCTGCACCAATGTCTTTAGAGTGGGTGGCTGCAATGACTTAGAGATGGGAGAAGAAAACAACAAATCTCTCATTTAAAATGTGGAGAGTGAGAGAGAGGTTAAAGATGATGTTGATGAACCAACACAATTATAGTTGGAAAGTAGCCAAAAGTGTGCAATTGCTTGGAAGACTGAAGCCCTAAGAAATGCCAGCAAGTCAAACTAGCACTATAAAGCTGATGTCATACACCTATATATATATTGATGAATAAGGCTAATGTCATAATTAGTTAATATAAATTTTAGTTTTATATAAAAAATAGGATAACTACCAAAAACAATACTTAATTTTTGTCTTTATTTTGAGTTTATAACCAACTTTTATTTTTTTTTCTCGATAGTATACGAATTTTATGTTTATTTATAATTCTATAACAAACTTTTAGTTTTTTCAACAATATACCTAACTTTTTGTTTAGTTTCAAATTTATTGTAAGATAAATTGTCTCCGTACCCTTATAGTTTGGGTTATTGCACGAAAACTCCTTATAGTTTATTTTTGTTCCTTGAAGTCTCTTTTTTTTTTTTTTACACACACCCTTCCATCAATTTTTAACACATGGGTTAATTAAAAATCAATTAAATTAAATTTAACAAATAAAAAAATAGAAAAAATAAATTGTTTTGTTCTTTAGAAATAAGTGAGAGAATCGAGAAAAAAAAAAAGAGAGAGAAAGAAGATAGGGGATCTTAGGCAACTTTCATGAGAAAAATTACCATTAAAGTTGAGGCCAAGGCCAAAGACGAGATTCCAATGGCCTTTTCAAGCATGTTAACAAGTCGAGTAAGAGAGAGAGAGAAATAAACATAAATGCACAAAAAAAATAAAGAACAATGAAAATGAGAGATAACAAATGGGACTACAGATTTGAAAGGTTTTTAGAGAATGAACTCAAGGGATTTTCATTTGCAATCAACTACAACAACAATCTTATTTTCCATTGGTAATGGTGTGTGGGCAATAGTAATGTTCTTCTTCCATGTAATAGTTTTAAAGTTGAGCCTTTTCATATCAATGATAATGATAATAATGAATAAAACAACGAGGCTATGTTTTATAATTCATAGTTAGTTATTGCAGCAATGATCTTTTTCTTTAGCCTTTTTTTTTTTCGTTGACTTTTTCTATTGACCCTGACCTCGACAAGTCTAATTATTTCTCTCATAAAATGAAACACTCTTTCCTTTAACTCGTATTCTCAAGTCATAATTTGGGAGTTTTTTTAAGAAAAATATTTTCCATAAAGCCCCTTGTCAACTCTTACGATTTACATATTACTTTCAAAACATATATTTGTTTGACCTTCTATTTTTTGTTATTTTTTTTTTTAAATTCACTAGAGATTATTCTTCTAAGCGATGCTTAAAAAGATTTACCTCTAATGGGATCAACTTTCCACTTAAACTCTTATGTTTAATTTAGTTTATCAAGGTAAGCTTTTTGTGTGCATACTCATTTTTATAGATTAAATCTTATTTAATTCATAACTCATATTAAGGAGTTTAAGATTTCGATTCATTTTGAAATACCAAATTTAAAAGGAAAAAAAAAAGACTTTTTGGCATCTTGAGGAAATCTTTAAAAACCTTTTGAATAAATTTTTAAATCACTATAACTCGAAATATGAAGGTAAAAGTCATCCATTTCTGTTAAAATAAAATAAGATGCTTGGAATAAAAGTTTAGTTCATTCAACGAATTTGGCATATTTGATATCACTAAAATAACATTTATATATGCTTTTAGCTAGTGCGTCATATGAAAACATATATATATATATATAAAACATGACATTTATATATGCTTTTGGTTTATACAACCGATTGACTAGGTGGTCGACAACAACATTAAGGATGAAAATTAGTTCAGTTTGTTAAGTTATTTTTGGATTTTTTGGGGTTTGTTCAGTTTAGTCGATCGATTTGATTTTTAGAAATTTTGTTCTATTTTTTCAGTTTTCAATTAGTTTGATTTTTTGATTTGTTCGGTCAGTTTGACTTTGTATAATAGTTCAATTTTTTTGGTTATTGAATTTTAGTAAATTAAATAATTGAACCGACCGTTTACACACATCTACCCTTAGCAGTTGTTATGGATGGTGACATTTCTTCTACTGTCGATTTTTGTTTTTGAATAACAAAACATTATGTTCTTCTTGTTTATTTTTATTAGTTAAATTTAATTTAATTTATTTTTAAGTGCTTAAAATTGATGGAGAGTGTTTACACAAAAAATAAATAAATAAATTACAAGGGTTTTTAAGAACCATAAAAGGTGTTCATATAAACGACCGAAATTAAAGGGGCCTCGAGGCAATTTATTCTATTATAAATTTAAAACTGAACACAAAATTTGATATATTATTAAAAAATTAAAACTTCATTATAGAATTAAAACTAAATATAAAGTATAAAACTGAAACAAAGGCAAAGTTCAGTGTCTTTTTAGTAATTTATTCTAAAAAATATTATCATAATAATTTAGTAGTATTATATGTTTTGTTAGCTAAATAGATCATTTTATTTATGTATCATGTTTTGTCTCTTATTTATAATCATTAATTAGCATCACTATATTTTTTTTGAAATGATAAATTTTTATAAATAATTTTGTTTAAATATGTGCAGGAGGTGGGAACTTATCAGATAATTAATTAATATAAATTATTCCTAGCTTTAAAATCTTCAATTATGTGATATGATAGCATTATTTGACTTATGGGACCTGAAGCTAAGCACTTTAATCAATTTTATACATTATTTTTTTTGTGATCAACTAACTACATGAACTTACAATTGTTTTCAATTTTTTTGCGATAACATTCTGTTTTTTTTCTCGACTTTTGCACTTTATCTGTTGCATATAGCTCAATCATTAAGTTGAGAGATTTTAGATAGATCAAGAGAGCAGATGCAAATAACTCAACGTCCTCTGAATAACACGAGATAAGAATTACAAGTTGATACCGAAAGTCTTACTAAGTACAAATAGACTACGTCATCCACTGTCTAAAGAAAATTCAATCTTAATGTAAAAATAATTTCTACATCATCTAATATTAAACTTTTAAATATATTATTTATTATATTACATATGATACATTACGCATTATTTAGTAATATTTTTTAATTTTTTTCTAAATCAATAATTAAAAGTCAAATCAATATTCATTTCTGTCGTACTGTCTTAACTCATTTGTGAAGTATCATTCCATTCGATGATAAAAACTAGAATTATTTATAATTATAACAATTTGATATTAATTTAATCTATAAATTATTAAAATTAAAAATTAATTTTGAAATTATAATAAATCTAAAATTTAGTATTATTTTTAAATAATTCAGTCATATTATTTTAGATTGAAAGGGCTCATATTATTATCACTATTTTTAGCGCGATAAGAATTATGACTTATTTATAGTGGTATTTTAATTTTAATATAAAATTATATTAACTACTATTTTAATTATGTGACTATTTATTAGTTATACCAACTTGTGCATACAAAAGATTCTGTAAGAATATATTATTGATGATGATAATAATTTTGTTTCACTTTGAAATAAAAGAGTTCGTAATCTGTTTCATAATTAGATGTGGTTTTCTTTCTTGGTCTTACTCGTGTCATGTATTTAAGTCTAGAACTCATAAACAAGCGCAACAATTCATCTCCTCTAAGGTTGATTATAGTTATTAATTATTATAAGATAAGATTTTTTAATAATAAAATATAATGTTATGAGAAGCCTATGACCTAAACAAACATTAGTAGTGTGATGGAGTATGGAAGATTAATCACGTCTTTGACACGTCTACGCAACTGAATTCAAAAAAATGTTTGTTAGAATAGATAAAAACAAGACTGATTAAAATATTATTTTTCTTTTTTATTTCTATAGAAACCATACTCATTATTCACCAACCATATGGACAATGTGAGAATTCTTTCTTATTTAAAGATTAAAGATCTAGAAGGGAAGATCAATGAAATGATTGGACCTGACGTCGCGTTACATAAAGCCATTTTATTATTATTATATATGTGACAGTACAGGAATGCATGTCTTTTTTATATTTATGTTACATCCAATCAGTAATCATATCTAATCAATAATGTCACCAAAACCGCCTTCCCTAAATAATACAAAACAAGGCTAAAGCACCCACCCACCAATGTTCCAATTGTATATTACTAGTGTCCCTTTTATGAGTGCATTCCTTTTTTTTTTTTCTTTTTTTTTTCACCAAAGATTGGGTATTAGAGTGTATATATATATATATATATATATATATGTTTGTTTAGGATCGATAATTGAATCAAAGCACTACGATTATATTAATTTTAGTTAAATCTTAAATTTAATTTTATGGATCCAATTCACATTAAGCAGTCAAGTTAGATCGTGCCATTAGTCTAAAAGACTCAAGCCAACACAATGTTTATAATTTGCAAAAAAGAGAGCTTAATGTTTATAAACAAAATAATAATATATTCACTAGTAGATGTTAGACAAGAGATGCGTTGCTTTTGTTTTTTTGATTTTATGTTATATTGAACTCAACTTTATAGAAATAGTATTGTATTTCTTCTTTTAGAATTCATGTTATAAAATTGAATAAATTACACTAACACTTCTAAGACTTTATTGAAATTAAAGGGACACTCCTCACTTCCCTGACTCTCTCTCATGTGTTATAGGTAAAAATTTATTAAAAAATTAAAAATTAAAAATAAATTTTTTTATTTAAAAAATATATAAATTTTTCGATAATTGAAAAATCAAAAATTTTTCATAACTGAAAAATAAAAAAGCCATTACAATTTCCCAAAGACCGAAACATCGAGATATCGTATTGGTACATCAAAAGACCTTTAGTCTCCTAGAAACTAGGAGATATTAGAAGGTCGAGAGACTATTAGTGTCTCCTGAAAACCATAACCAAGCTTCGATCTGGAGGTTGCCTTGTAAATTTTTCCTTAATTGAGAGAGGGGTCTCAAATAAAGTACAAACATGATAATTTTGATATTTGAAAATTCTTTTGAGAGTTTTATTAAAATAATAGACATTATCCATAAGAATATTAATTCTATGTGGATCTCGAAATATCAGAATAAACATTATCCATAAGAGTTCTAATTCTAGTAGATCTTGAAAAATTCCATACTCTTCTATAAATAGATGAGCCCCAATTCTAGAAATGATATACCTCTAATATTGATTTCAATACTGCATTCAAATATTTAATGTCTAATTTAAATATTAAAATATTTACCTAAAAATCACTTTACATTTTCTGATCATTCTTTTTCTTGTAAAGTTTAAAAGGCTTGACGATAATATTTTTAGTTAATAAATTCATTATTATATTCGAACAACTATACTCTCAATTTTGTAAAATTACAATGACCCCATCCTTTAGAATGAGATAGATTGACAATTTTACCCCTGTTTTTTTTAATTTTTTCTCCCTTATTTTACTCTTTAAGTTCAAGTTAATATAAAACTCTAAGTGGAAGAATTCTTAATAATTGTGAAGGTATCATCATGCTTTCCATTCCATTGTAGTTGGAAGGTCACCAAAATGTTCATGCTTCACTTTCAAATTTTTTAATGGTGGCTTATATATAATTAATGTAAAAAACTCAATGAGTTGTGTAATTAGTCTTATTGTTTGGCATTATTTTGTATATATTAAAAGGGTATTTGTTGATCAAGATAAGAAGGAGAAAATGTTAGATATAGGAAGTATTTCGGATGTTTGATCTTTCCAACGTGTTTGTTAAGTTTATCTGATCATTTCCAGAAAAGTCTTACGTGATCTCTTATTTCTCCCTTTCAAGGTAAATTTATTCGACTTCTCTTTTCGGATAAATTTATCTGACTCTTTCAAGATAAACCTCAATTACTTATATGCTCCTTGTAGGATAGTTAATGCCATTTAATGCATTTTAAAGATTTAAATTTATTAAAAAAAATTATTTATTTAAGTCTTATAATTAATACTATTTAATACATTTTTAAATTGTTATATGTTTTGATAATTTTTAAAATTTAAACAACATTATTAATTTCATTAATTTTTAAAATTTAAATTTATCTCTATTTCTCTATATATTTTATTAACTAATATAATTCATTTCACTAATTTTTAAATTATTTTATTATCTATTATGAAAATATATTTTGACCATTTTTAATTATCTAGGTGGAATTATTGTAATTCTAATAATAATTATTTCTACTTTTCAACTCTTTTTAAATTTATTTTTTAACATGAATTTAGAAAATAAAATATTATTTTTAATTTTAATTTTTTTGACAATTCATATTAATCATAAAATAGTATTTTAATCATAAATTCAATAATAGGGATATTTTGATAAAAAAAACTCTTATCTTGGTACTTATCATAAATATTAACAAACACATAAAAAAAACAATATAATTATCAATAGATTCCAAAAAATTTAATAAACACTCTGATAGAAATCTTGAAATACTTTCCAGTTTTATCTTAATCATTTTATATCTTGATCTGGAATACATTTCAATCTTATCTTGATACCTCTTATCTTGTTTATTTTAACAAATGTCCCTTAAACCAATAAAGAAATGCCATTGCACTTGTAACTTAGTGATAAGCAATAGCGTTAATGAATTCAAGTATTTGAATTTAGGTTTTGTGAGTTTTAATTATTCATCCACTAAAATTAGATTTGGTTGGGTGGAATGACGGGCACGAAAATGAGAATGAGAATGCAATTCGTGCAAAAGACTATTTGATTATTGTGAAAAAATTTAATAAAGTCTCGTTGAATTACTATTCTCACAAAATGAACTTTTGTCGCATAATTCTACATATATAAACTTTTGCCATTGTTGCCATTTAAATTAATTTTATTTGAAAATGAAATTTTATTTTATTTAATATTTTTACATTAAAGAAGGGAAATAATTTTAAACATATATTCAATAATTATATTATTTTTATAATGTAAAATAGCATTTTTCTCGACTAATTATTTTTTCCATTTCATTCTATCAAAATAAAAATGTATCAAACATAACAATTAAATTGAATAGTGATATGTTCCCCCCCCCCAAAAAAAAAAAAAAAAAAAAGCTGAAAAGAAGCACAAATAGTAATCCACAAAAAGAGTAATTTAGAAGCATTAATTTGAAGAATAATTCAATGGATTTATGATGGATGGGCCGGCCACGTTAAGGGCTTGGCCTGCTCCAAATTAAATACCACTTACCAGCCCTATGGAGATTAACTTCTGTTGAGGAACATCACATCAAAATATACCCCATTTTGTGTGTCAGTTATATAGTGAACTTTTAACTTTTATTAAATGTATATTTGAATTGTAACAATTATACGACACTCTCAAATTTAGACTAACCGCCCAATTGTTCGTTCAAAAATTAAAATTTTTCAAAAAATCCACTGAAACTAAAAAAATTGAGAAAATGAAAAATTACGCTAACACTCCCTCCGTTACTGATTGAGAAATTCTATTTACAGCCAGAATTTTACTCTTCGCAACCACTTTTTAATATTCCTAAAATATCCTTGAATAAAAATTCAATTTTACCCTTATCTTCAATACTCAACCACCCAGCTGACATACCACTGTATTCCGCCGGTGAATCTCTATTCTTTCTCAAATTCAACCACTTACCTGACATTATATCACAAGCAAATTTATTTTCTCTTCAAATCTCTCATCCCTCTTATTTCATATTCACACTCATACTAATTCATTTTCACTTAAATTCATTTTCTCTGAAAATACGAGCGACTCAGCCATTTTATGATCCATCATGGATTACTACATAGATAATTGAGAAGAGTTTGAGGAAGAACAAAACAACGATTCAGAAAAAGAATATCACACACAGGTAAACACACAATTTGTGTTTGTATGTGTTTGTATTTATAACAGTATTTGTTTATATGTGTTTATATTTATAAGAATGAAGTTGCGAAAAGCCCTCCCGAACCCCAACTAGCTTCCCTTTTCCTGAATACTGGCATAGCCTTGCCAAACTATAGCATTCGGGAAGGCTAGGCTTTCTAGAAATCCAGAGTTCAGGGAAGCATAGCCTTCCCAAATGCTGGAGTTCGGGAATGCTAGACTTTCCCGAACTCTGGAATTCGAGAAAGCCCAGTTTCCCCGAACCTTGGAGTTCGGGAAACACCATGCTTCCCGAACTCCAGAGTTCGAGCAACATGGTATTAAATTAAATTTATGAAGAAATATGTATTTATTTTTTTAAAAAAATAAATTATTCAAGTCCAATACTTATATAAAAATATTAAGTATAAAAAAATATGTTAATATAAAATATATTATATTAAAAAATATATGTTAATATAATTTTATAAAATATAAAAAATAAAATATGTGTTTCCCAAACCCATGAGTTCGGGGAGTTATGGATTTCCCGAACCCACAAGTTCAGGAAATCATAGTTAGATAAAAAAAATTAAGTAAAAATTTATATATTTATTTTTTAAAAAAATTAAATTATTCGAATCCAATACTTAAATAAAAAATTAAGTATAAAAAAATATGTTAATATAATGTTAATATAAAATATGTTATATAAAAAATATGTTAATACAATTATATAAAATATAAAATATATAAAAAAAATATATATGTTCCCAGAACCCTAGAGTTTGAGGAACTACGGATTTTCCGAAACCACGGGTTCGGAAAATCCATTATTAGATTAAAAAAAATTAAGTAAAAAAATTTGTATTTGTTTGTATTAAAAATTATATTATTCTAGTGCAATACTTAAATAAAAAATTAAGTATAAAAAATGTTAATTAGTACTGTTTAATTAAAAATTAAGTTTTTAAAAATATTTGTATAAAAAATAAAATATAAAAAAATTAAAGCCTCTGAAACCCAAGTTTCAGAGGCGTTGGGCACCTTCGACTGTCGTCATCGATGCCTCTGACTGCCTCTTTTCGATGGCTGTGATCGATCGAACCCAAGGTTCAGAGGCCGTTGCCATCGCCACCACCTCCAAACCCAGGCGGCCACCATCTTCGCCCATCCAACCTCTCCTCTTCTAGCCTCCAAGTTCAAATCTTCTAACCCAAAAAATCCAAAAATATTAGTAAAAATTACCTCACCAAGTGTACAATAGAGAGACGCGGCTGTAGGGAAGGCGACGGTGGCAAGTGTGACTGTAAGGAAGCGACGGCGGTGAGTGGACGTTGCAGAGAAGCAACAAATGCTGTAGAGAACAACGGTAAGTGGCGGTAGAGATGTATGGATATATGAGGGTAATTTTGGAATATAAGTGGCTGCAACAAGTAATAATTATGTCTGTGAAAAGTAATTATTAAATTTATTTTAATTATGGCTACGAAAAGTAAAAAGATGGCTGTGAATAGAATTTCCCTTATTGATTTTGTCACTTAAACCCTAATTCAATTAGATTAAGTAAGTTAAATAGAAATTAAGTTAACTAAATTAAAATTAAATAATAACAGAACTGAAAATAAAAAAAATTAGCCACTTACCAACTTATGGAGTGGTGCCCAGCAAAAGTTTCAATTGCTAAAACTGTCATAACCTAATGGTTTCCATTAGTGACTAAAAGAGATCGGAAAGATAAGAAAAGAAAGCAATATCTTCTTCAAAGGGACCTTAATAAGAGTTTGTACAATCCACAAGCTCTTATTTTATGGTTTTGTTGTATTGCATGATTAATTTATTTTAAAATGTCCTCGATTTAGTTTCACTTATATTTATTATCATGTATGATTATACTATTTTGTTCTACGCTGCTTAGACCCAAGGTAAAGTGAAAAAGAGACTTTTAAAGAGACATTTAGGTTGTCAGTTAAAAAAACTCTTAAAAATAAGTTGACATTATCACAAATGGATCGCAGAGTATAAATTTATATTTTTTTTATGCACATATTTTATATAAATATTTTATTTAGATTTGACTTCTAATTTCAAAAGTTAAAATTTGTTTACTTTCACGATTCGAAGATAAATTAGAGACTAAGACTGCATTCTCTTTACTTTTTAATTTTTAATTTTGACTTTTAAATTCATTTTTAATTTTGGTAGTCTGTTTTTAGAAAATTGAAAACACGTTCTCTTTATCATTTTAAAAAATTATTTCTCAAAATAGAAAATAAGAAAACACTTTCTTTTTAAAATTTTAAAAATAATTTTTAATGATATTTTATTCAATAAATTTGATTATTTAGTAAATTAGAAATATTTAATGTTAATATATTATTAAAAAAATATATACATTTTAAAATTAATGAATTTTGTAATTTTTTTTCATTATAATAATAAAATATAAATAAATTTATTTTGAGTTTAGAGTTTATTTTGGATGAAAATATTTAAAACAACTTTTTACTGTTTTAAGTTTTATTTACATTTTTTTTTATTTTTAAAAATGTATTTTTTAAAACAGTAAAGAGAGCGCGTTTTCATTATTTTAAAAAATCGAAAACTAAAAATGACTTGAAAACAATAAAGAGAATGCAGCCTAATTTATTTATAGAGTTCAAAAATAAATTAGATTTCATTTAGGTTATGAAATTGATTGGTTTTTGCACTTCTAAAAAAATGAATTAGGATTTTACTTGAATTTAAGCCTCGATTAATTAAGTTTAGTGGTTACATTTTTTTCATTTTTTCTCTATCTTTTTCACTCAAATTATCAATAGGCATTTAAGGTTAAGTAAGTTTGCTATTTTATTTTTAGTTGATTTGTAATAACAAAATTATGTGTTATTATTTAAAATTAATTAAGTTATTATAGTTTTTTTTATTTTTCAGCATCTAAATATAATTTTTTTATCAAAAAATAAAGTCGGATGAGATTTTCGATCAAAAAGAAAATTACAAGTGATAAAATATTCAAAATTATAAAATTTCAAAAAAATTAGTGAATTTTAACCTAAAAAAATTATAAAATCTATAGCGAAGTTTAAAAAATTATTAAACAATCATGACAAGAGCAATTTACCAAAAACTTTAAAATTTAGTGGTGATTTGATGAGATTAGGAACTTTTTTAAAATTGATATAAATTTAAAAATTTAATGTAAAATTGATGACTTTTAATGCTGGTCCTCATATAATTAATATAATTTATAATTGCATCAAAATTTGTTATTTTATTGATAATAGAAAATCTTTTTCCACCCATACCAAATCAAACGGAATGGAATTCAGTAAAGGATTAAATAAAATTAACCAAAATCAACGAATTTGCTTTGCGTGGGTGGCATTACGTGGGGCCCTCTCTTCTTTCAGGAAATTGGACGATGGTGATTAAAAGGCGAGGATGATGTTCGTGATCCGATGACCATGACATCGTGGCGAGAGTTAGTTGTGGCGGTCACATGATGCCCATTCCCCACGAATCTACGGGCTACGGCTTGTCTTCTCACTTCTCACCCAACCAACCACCTCCAGTACCCACAAACCCACCCGGCTGCCTGCCCCCATCTGCTCAGCGAACTCTTTTTTTGTGAATTTTAATTGCGAGATATATAATAAAAAAATAGTACTGTTGGTTCTGCCCACACCACACCACGGCACGGCACACCGCGGGCGCGGGTGTTGCGTTGCGTAAGTCAGGATGGCGAGGAAGGACTTCAAAAGAGTAGCGTTCGCCGTTTGGGTGGGATAACGCCTTTTGTAATTTTGTATGGTCAGCGCGCCTTACACAACCAAAGACAGTTGAGTGCCAGCTAATCTACATGCACCTGCACCCTTTCAGTTCTACACGTTAGGCATCAGCCAACAACGACGATCAACAAACAAATCCCAAAATGAATTATCAGAACACTATAAATTATAAATCATATGGAACTCAATTATACGAAAATAAAAATGAAAACAAAAACGGAATATAGATATGATATAAAATAGAGAAATAATATTTTTTTAAAAAATAAGAAATAAAAATATGAGAAAAATACATAAATTAAAAAATATAAATTTTTTTTGTAAATATATTTTTTAATTTAAATATAATTATAAATTTTATCATTCATTCAAATAAATATAAATACAAGTTGTTTTTGTTTTTAATGAGATGGCTAGAAAAATAAAAACAAAACTGTTTCAATATTTTTGAGAGATGTCCGCTCCTTAAAGATTTGAAAAATCTTAATTATAGAAGAGAGTATTAATTAAATCTCCTTATCCGAAAATTTATTATTTTCCAATTACATAAGTATAGGTTTCTTCCACCTTCAAGGCCCTTTATTCAACACAGCAAAACAGCCAACTCTCCCTCCTCTTCTTCTTCTTCTTCCATGTTTGACAATAATGGCCAGAAACCAAGCCCCCCAACCTCAAGGCTTGACCCAGGAAGAATTTGCAGAGCTTGAGCTCACCATCTCCACCTACCACACCTTCTCGCCGGAGCCCAACACCTGCACCTCTCTCATAACCCAGCGCATCGACGCTCCGGCGGCTGCAGTCTGGCCCTTCGTCCGGCGCTTCGACAACCCCCAGAAGTACAAGCACTTCGTCAAGAGCTGCACCATGACCGGAGACGGCTGCGTCGGAAGCATCCGAGAAGTCACCGTCGTCTCCGGCCTGCCGGCGTCCACCAGCATCGAGCGCCTGGAAATACTCGACGACGACAAGCATGTTCTCAGCTTCCGGGTGGTTGGCGGCGAGCACAGGCTGAAAAACTACCGGTCGGTCACCTCCGTCAACGAAGTCAGCGACGGAGCTGGGAAGATTTACACTATAGTTTTGGAGTCTTATGCCGTTGATATACCGGAGGGGAATACTGGGGAAGATACGAAGATGTTTGCGGATACTGTTGTGAAGCTGAACCTCCAGAAGCTTGGAGCGGTGGCAATGGCGTCTTTGCATGGACAAGAGTGAAAATAGGGCGTGGGTTGCGGCGGCGGCGGCGGCGAGTGGGTCATGCCTGGTTGGGGTTTTAGTGGTTGGGAAGTATATGCACGACCTTCTTCAACTTGAATTTGGTTTGTATTATTTTGGCCTAATTATTTTTCCTAATTTGATCAGTCCACAATTCAGAAGATACAGTTTTTATTTTTATTTTTTATTTTTTTGGGACCACATATCATTAATCAAAGTTTGAAACTTTGCATTGTATTGTGTCTTCAATAATGAACCTGCAAAATAAATGGTCAAGACGACGAAGGGGTTTGTGCCCTTATCTTGTCATTTCAAGGGATTTGTGCCCTTATCTTGTCATTTCAAGGGATTTGTGCCCTTATCTTATCATTTCTTATTTGGATTTAATTTGCAGGTTAGGATATTTGAATTGTATATTCTGTACACACACACACACACATATATATATATCTAAACTATATCTTAATTTGTTGGGTACATAGTCTATATTAATTGATTGGATGATCTCACTTCTCTATTAAATACTGCCATTAATGTAGATTGAGTAATTTCTTTTAATACCTATGGTCTTAATTATAAGGATATTAACACACTATATATATATATATGTTATGTTGTTGGTTGAATGCTTGAATAATGTCAACCTCACGTTGTTGGCTGGGGTAAATGCAGAGATGTGGGAGTTGTGGACAACCTTAAGATAGCCGTGAATGTGACAATACCCACACCCAAAGAGAGAGCTTCTTCTTCTCCTGAACTTGCTAATTGGGACTACTTCAACACTCACACCTTCCCCGCTACTTTTTCTCAGTTCCACATCTTTTTTCCACCTTTCTACATCAAATCACCTATCTATCTTACCCATATGTCTATCCATCCATTCATATACATACATATACATATATTTTGTTGCTACTTGTAATTCCAATAATTTATGTGTAAAAACTAATTTAATTTGTTACTTTTTATGAATAACTTGATAATCATGTGCCCTTCCCCCATAAAGATTGAGATTTGAGAGTGACATTTATTGTTAAGATATTAAAAAAATTAATATATAATTAAGTACTAAAAGAGCTGCAACTGCATGCTTTTATACATGTTATATTAGTGGTCAATCAATTTTCTTTGAATATTTATTTGTGTAACGTTTGGTAAGTCTTTTTAGTGCAACTTTTTGTTAACATTTCAACTCTTCACCTATTGTTTTCTTACCATCATATTGGAGTCTTGGATTTTATAAAGCTATCACATTTAGTTTTTCTTCAGTATCAAATATATGGACAGAAAGTTATACAAAAATTATAAATATATTCTAAATATTGGGTTAGAGAACCTAATACATATAAAATATTTTTGAAAGATTGGATGGTCAAGACCCTTCTCCCCCTAAAAGGATCTAGTATGCACACCCTAGCTTGAGAAATGTGTCACTTGAGCTCATCTAATGGTGTTTATTGAAAGTTATTCTTGTAATCACAAAGGAAAAATTACCCTGAAAGTCTTTGGGAAAGTTCATTTGATGGTCAAGTTAGAATCTTAATTCTAGTTAAAGGCGTGCAAGAAATGGGAAATGGAGGGCATGATATAAGAATAAGACTTTTTTTGAGTAGAGATTTGTTACATATTTTTATTAGAGATTTATTTTATTGTCAACTATAATCATTTCCCGCAACTGAGTTGGCTATTGGATGTTGACCTAATCCCTTATCCTGTAGGGCTATGTGAGAAATCAAATGACTTTTTTTTTTTAATTTATAAAAAAATAACTTCTAAATAAAAACAATTAGAGTAAATTGTAATAACTAACCACCTCTACGATTTGCCTTAATTGCAAAAATATCCTTTTAAGTTTGTACGTGCGTTCCTTTGCCATTTAAAAATAAAATAAAATAACCAAAATACCCATCACTTTTTTTTCTCATCAGTCCTTCATTTCTCTAGCATCTCTCATCATTTTAGGGGATGTGTTGCTTGAATTAGAAGTGTGCAAACTATCGATTCGATTACTAAATTGATCAAAATTCACTAATCGATTAAAGTGAACCGATAAGTTAAATCGAATCAAATTGCCTGATTAACTTGAAAAACTGAATTGATCAATAACCAACAAAACTGAATCCAAACTATATACACTAAATCGAACCAATTAAACAAAATAAACGCAAAAAAAAAAAAATTGAAGAAAATTAAAATAATTGATAGAAAATACACAAAACTAGGGATGACAATTGCAATTAAAACCGCAGAGAATCGAATTGAAACCAAATCGGTCGACGCAATTAAAAATTGTTTGATGGGGTAATGGTTTGGTTTGGAAAAAAACCGAATACGGTTTCAATGGATATGGTTTGGTTATGATTTTCACTAAATACAAACTAAAATCCGAACCGAAATCGAATCGAATGTGTGACTAACTGAACCAAATCGAATCGAATATACATATATATAATAGATATTTATTTATTTAATATATTATATATACACATAATATATATATTGACTAATACATTTTTTTATAAGTATTTTAACTAATGCATTACAAATATATAAAATATTTAACATTTATAAAGTAATTAACAAATAAAAATAAAACTTAATATTAAATTATTTTATTTTTATCAATCAAATAATTATATCCAAGAAATTTGAAGTTAATTTGTAACTTTATACAAAAAGAAGGTAACTTTATTAGAGTTTGTCTTTGTTTGTTATGGAGTTATAATTTTTTTTTATGAATACTATTTGTAAGAGTTTGTCTTTTTTTTGTTGGTATGGATCAAACTAAAAAAATCATGATTAAAATCGAAATCGAATGATTTGATTATGGATTTTAATTTTTTAAACCAATGGGTAACGATTTGGTTTTGATTTTAGTAGTTTAAGTTTCGTTTGGTTATGATTTTAGTAAAAATCGAAACCAAACCAAACCATTGGCAACCTTACACAAAACTGAAGAAAATAATATAGTTTTATAAATATCAAAATAACAGGGTTTTAAAATTCAGTCGATTCGGTTAGTTCGATTCTTTCAATCAAAAATTGAAAATTGAACTTTTAAGAAAATTAATCAAACTAATTAAATACAAGAAAAAAAAATTGAACTGAACCGAAATGACAAATTCATTTCAATTTAATTAGTTCAAATAAATCTAACTTTTACTCTTCTTAATAATTGTTACTCTTAAGTTTGAGTCGTTATAGGCAAAGAGCTTGCAAGTTGTGCAAGGCTTTAGAAGGATCTATAGCGGAAGTGCTGTAGTGAAAATGAGCTCTAGGAATTTTAGGTGATAATGCAATGTTTTGTGATTGCCAAACACCATTGTGGCCTCAAAACCCTAACAATTGATGCTTTATAATTTGCCATGTTTAATGGAAATAAACATAAGTGTGTAATTACTAGACATGTATTTTCATAATAATATATATTGTAAACATATCCTTTGGGGGAAAAGATATAATTTTGTGTGAAGACATCTTCTGGTGAAGTAACTCAAAGCATATATATATATATATATATTGGTTAAATAAGTAGTCATTTGTATAATAGGTGTTTTTGGGCTAAAAGACAAGTTCTTTTACATAAACATGCCTAGTCATGTCTCTTTAATGTAAAAGCCAGAAATATATTTCTTGGATTGTAATTCAATTGGTATGTCTCTTTACTTTTAAACAAAGAGATATAACTATTACAAATGATATCTTTTAGTGAAAATGTGTATAGATATATGTAACCGCTTAATATCCATAAATACATGGATTTGTTTTATTTTACATGTATATATTTTTTTAAATATTTACTATTTCTTTTGGTCTCTTAGACTTTCTTTTAAGAGTTTTTATACACGCTTTGTTAAATGCTGGGACAATCAAATTGCCTCAGGATAGTGTTTTATCAAATATGCATCAAACCTTTCATTCTCCATTCTTTACATTATCTTTTCTAACAATTAAACCCATCAAACAGGGGTTCATATGGAGCCCAAATGGATTTAATGGAATAATTGGTTTCCCAACCATGAAATAAAGATATGGAGTGAAGGAGAAAGAAAAACTAAGTGAACCCAGTAGAGTTTAAATCGAATCTAATGGTATTGGGTTTTGAAATTAAAATCGTTAATGACTTGCCTTCTTTAGGATTGAGGTGATATATGAATGGATTGATAGTTTGATTATATAAAAAAACATTTGATAAATTGGTAAAATTAAGTTAGGTTTAATTATAATTATTTAATAAAACATTTAAACTCATTTAATGTGATTAGTTTATTTGCAATTAGTGCAGTGCCTATGATAAAGTCATTTTTTCTCAACAAATGATTACAGTGACATCTCGTATCATATTTAAAAAGAATAAAGTTATAAAATTCTCTTATTTAATTACATAAGTTTCTTTTACTTAGTTACACAATTTTTTTTGACAATGATAGAAATAGTTTAATCTCATACTCAAACATCCAAATCCTTTGGATCAATTTACAATTGATCGAATTTTGCCATCAAAGATAGAGAAAGAGGGATATATACTGTAGAGACATATTAGACGAATTAAAAAAATTTAAGTATGACAATAGGGAGCAAAGTGTTAACACATTTTAAAGTCAAGGTAAGTGAATGTAACTTTCAAGACATGAGAGGTATTTTCTACAATTAGACTCAACCTCAGCGTAGCCAATGCATTTTTCTCGCATAATTAATAAAAATGTTTTAAATTTTTATTTATAAAAAATTAAAACTTAATAAA
Organism: Diospyros kaki; assembly: GCA_036245055.1. Lineage (NCBI taxonomy): Eukaryota > Viridiplantae > Streptophyta > Magnoliopsida > Ericales > Ebenaceae > Diospyros > Diospyros kaki. The sequence continues at coordinate 36,725,428 of BSEG01000007.1, forward strand.
AAGGGTTAAATTAACCAAACCGCACATGCTCGGAGGGCGCCTGTGGCCACCACGTAGCAGCAAGCGTAGGAACGGACCTATTGCTATTAGTCGGTCATTGAAGTTGGAGCCATCGATCCATATCTCTCCCTCTCTCTCTCTCTCTCTCCCTCTCTCCCCCTACGACTGCCGGCCATGGCCCTTCTGGTTCGAAACTCCCATCGAATGGCTCTAATCGCATCGCAACAGCGGGCCGCGGCGGCGGCGGCGGCGGCAATCCACACATCCATCCCTTCTCTATCTCCGGCGTCGCAGCCCGCTCCCTACTCGCGCCCGTCCCCGCCCTCTGCGTCCTCCTCGACGGGCTTGTCTAAGGCCTCGGAGTACGTGATCTCGAAGGTCGACGATCTCTTGAACTGGGCTCGCCGCGGTTCCATCTGGCCCATGACCTTTGGCCTCGCCTGCTGCGCCGTGGAAATGATGCACACCGGTGCCTCCCGCTACGACTTGGATCGCTTCGGCGTCATCTTTAGGCCCAGCCCCCGCCAGTCCGACTGTATGATCGTCGCCGGCACTCTCACCAATAAGATGGCCCCTGCCCTTCGCAAGTACTATTTCCAGATCCCATTCCTTTTTCTATATTTATTTGTATGTGTGATCGATTGCAGTTTTTTTCACTTTTAGTTTTGTGTCCGAAATTAGGGTTTTTTGTAATTGATAATTTTTGAACCTCCTGCTGCGGAATAAAAGTGAATTTGGGATAGACCTGACTTTGTAGCCCGTATTGATCTTGTTAAAAACCGGTTTCACTAGTCTAGGAGGGTTTGTGAGGCATTCATCCATACAACATAAACTGAAGATGATGACAACTGGGCTACTGATAAAGCTCAACTTCTTGGTATAACCTCAATAGTTGCAACCCTATTCGAGACAGAGACCCTATTTGAGAGAGAGAGAGAGAGAGAGAGAGAGAGAGAAGAAAATATAAAATGCCTCATTAACCCATCTGGGGTCTCAGCTTTTCTATTAAATACTCCTAGAACTAATACATCAAAATGACAAAAATGCCATTGTTTGTTCAGCAGCAGAAATAACAAACAAAGAAAACAAAATTACAACAAAACTAACAGTTACAACAAATCTAACAGCTAACTATAACGAAAGTTTACATACTACACAACTAAAATACTCTAATACTCTCCCTCAACATGGACTATGAACATTGATAATAGCCATCTTGGAAAGCAAAGTAAACAACTGAGCAACAGCTAAAGGTTTTGTGAACACATCGGCCAATTGATGCTGAGTACAAATGGGGAGAAGTTTGAACAAGCCAGCAGCCAGCTTGTCCTGAACAAAATGACAAATTGATCTCGATGTGTTTGGTGCGTTCATGAAAGACCCGGTTGGACGCAATGTGGACAACAACCTGATTGTCACAAAATAGTAAAGTAGGAGCTGTAGGACAAATCTGAAAATCAGAAAGAAGCTGAGTGAGCCAAAATATTTCACTAATAATAGAGGCAAGTGCCCAATATTCTGCTTCAGCAGATGATCTAGAAACCGTACTCTACTTTTTAGCCTTCCATGAGACTAAAAAATCAACAATAAAAACACAAAAACCTGTAATGGAACGCCTAGAATTCGGACAAGAGCTCCAATCTGCATCAGAAAAAGCCCGAATTTGCAAAGAAGAAGCAACAGAAAATAATAATCCTTGTCCGGGAGTACCCTTTAGGTATTGTAATAGATGATGTGCAGCATTAAGATGAGTTTTTCTAGGCTGAGACACATATTGACTAAGTTTATGAACAACAAATGTAATATCGGGCCGAGAAATAGTCAAATAAAGCAACCGACCAATAAGGCGTCTATAAACCAAAGGATCCTCAAGTAAATCACCATCAGAATTACTCAGTTTAATGTTTGGCATCATAGGTAAAGTAGCAGGTTTACTTAAGAGAAAACTTGTGTCCTCAAGCAATTGCAAAGTGTAATGCTGTTGGGAGAAGAAAATACCTTTAGTAGATTGAGCAATTTTGAGGCCAAGAAAATACCTCAAGTGTCCAAGATCTTTAAGTTTGAATTGCCCATGAAGAAAAGTCTTTAAGAGAATCTATAGTTGAAAGATCACAACCTGTAATAATGATGTCATCAACATAGACAAGGAGAGCAACAAAGGATGCACCAAAACCCTTAGTAAACAGGGAATAATTGGATTTGGATTGATGAAAACCATGAGATATGAGGGCAGTGGAAAACTTTGAAAGCCATTGCTGAGAAGCTTGTTTGAGCCCATATATGGATTTATGAAGTTTACACACCAAACACTCCCCCTGTTTTGGAGCAGGAACTTGAGGCTTATACACAAGAGGGAGGCCCATATAAACTTCTTCAAAAAGGTCACCATTAAGAAGTGCATTGTTGACATCTAATTGAACAAGAGACCCCTTATTGATAGCAGCTAAAGCAAGAAGGACCTTAACAGTTACTAATTTTGCAATAGGAGAGAATGTATCAAAGAAGTCCAATCCTTCTTGCTGGGTATATCCCTTAGCAACTAAACAAGTTTTGTGCCTTTCAATTGTACTATCAGATTTGTATTTTATCTTGTAAACCCATTTATAGTTGATTGTATGCTTATCATGAAGCAATGGAACAACAGATCAAGTATTAGTCATATGCATGACAACCAATTCAGCCTTCATAGCATCTCTCCAGTGAGGATAGGACACTGCTTGATGATAAAATTGAGGCTCAAAATTAGAAGAAACATTGAGAAGAAAGGATCTATGAGGGGCAGACAAAGATGAATAGGAAAGGTAATGCTGTATAGGATAAGAAGATTTAGAATCAGGAACAGGGGTGTTGGTTAACAAATTGCAATGATAGTCCTGTAGATAAGAAGGAGGCCTACTTATTCGAGAAGACCTACGAATTGGAACATCATAAAGAGAAGAAGAGTTGGAAAATTCAGGTTCTAGCAAAGCTGAAGGACTATCATTATTTGAAACATATTTGAATGAAGGAGAGTTAAGACTTGAGTGAGGCAAAACTAAATCAGGAAATGGATCTATGACATCATTATTTGAGCTGACTGAATGAAAAGGAAATATGGTTTCAGGAAAAACCACATCACAGGATACAAATATATTTTTGGTAGTAATGTCATAAAGTTTGTAGCCCTTCATACCAAGAGGATAACTAAGAAAGACGCATGTGGTAGCACGAGGATGAAATCTTGTTCTATGGGTAGCTAGTGTAGAAGCAAAGCAGAGGCTACCAAAAGTGCGAAAGAAAGAATAGTCAACAGGTTTCTTGTATAAGAGTTGATAAGGAGACTGATTTTTCAAAATAGGAGCAGGAATCCTATTGATTAAGAAAGTGACAGTTAAGATGCAGTCACCCTAGAATGAAATAAGGACTCTAGATTGAAACAACAGTGCTCTAGCAACACTAAGAAGATGTTGATACTTACGTTCCACTACATAATTTTGTTTAGGCCTTTCCACACAAGAAAATTGGTGTATTGCCCCTTTTTCAGCAAAATAATCATGAAAAGTGAGCTCGGGAGCATTATCAGACCTAAATTTCTTTATCCGTGTGTTAAACTGGGTCTCTATGATAGAGAAGAATTTGGGAATAACAACCATAGCATCAGACTTTTGTCTCATCAAGAAAACCCAAGTGTACCGTGTGCAGTCATCCACTATGGTGAGAAAATATCTATAACCAACATACGTTGGAATAGAATATGGTCCCCAAGTATCGCAGTGAATGAGTTCAAACGCATGCGAAGATAGATGATTATTAGATACAAAAGTTAATCTCCTCTGTTTAGCTAATGTACATATTGAACAAGAAACATCCCCATTATTTTTGTAGCTCAATAAATGTTTCATCGTTTCAAGCTTAGGAAAAGAAATATGTTCAAGCCTATTATGCCAAGTGTGTTTGCTTACAACATGTGCCATATGAGTAGAAACATCATCAAAACAACATGTTTTACCTATTGGCTGAGAATTGAAATCAACAGTATCAAAAACACATAAACCTCCATGAAGATCACCCCTGCCAATCACCTTCGAATGTTTGACATCCTGGTGAATACATGTATGAGAAGAGAAACTAAGATTCATGCACGTGTCCTTTGTCAATGCACTTATAGAAAGCAAATTAAATTGGAACTGAGGCACAAAAAGGACATCATTAAGCACTATGAATTGTCCAAATTGAACATTTTCAGCATATAATACAGAAATCCGAGAGTGGTCTGGCAGGGTAATGTATGTGTTTTGAATTGGCCTCAAGGATAGAAAAGAGGACTTATTAAAGCAGATATGACTGGTGGCCCCAAAATCCACTATCCAATACTAGGATTATTAAGAATCGGGTTTATAGAAATAGAGAGACAGGTACTTGATGCTTGATCTTGAGAAGCATCAGTTTCTACTTGTGCCTTAGCCATATTCAAATGAGGAGTTAATATGTTCAACAATTGCTGAAACTGTGTACGGCTCAATGTTTGCATAGGGTCTCCCATAACCTGAGGACTATTAGACAAATCTTGATGACGAGTATCACATACTTGTCCAACAATAGGTTTCGCTTGATTAGAATTCATTTGGGTTAGGCTCTTTTGCTTATACTTATATCCAGGGGGATAACTGTGTAATTTGTAACACTTGTCAATGGTATAACCATGAAGGCCGCAGTGGGTACATAATGGTTTGTCTTTCTTCCTAAATTGACCTTGACTATTTTTACGCACTTCATGATTTACATTGAATGAAACAGAATTATTCCCAGTATTGTGATTAACTACATTCCTTTGTTTCTCTTCTTGAGTGATCAGGGAAAAGACCTTATTAATTGGGGGAATGGGATCCATAAGTAATATCTGACCCCTAACCTAAGCATAGGATTCACTTAGCCCATTAAGAACAACATGACATATTCTCTCTGGTAATAATCTTGAAGATTTTTGACACCACCTCATGAACAAGAACAACCCAGCCTATAGAGACTAAGCTCTTCCCAAACTGATTTCAGCTTAGTATAGCGTGCACTGATAGACAATTGTCCTTGAGTTAAGTTCATTAATTCACGTTTCAATTCAAAAACACGAGGACCATTACTTTGTTGGAATCGTTCCTTAAGGTCTAACCAGATCTCACGTGCAGAATCAAAAAAAATCCCACTAGCAGATATGTCTTTGGAAACAAAATTCAACAACCATGATATCACAGTACTATTGTTCCGAATCTATGCGTTAAGTAGGATAGGATCATCACCTGATGGTCTTGAGATAGTGCAATTAACAAAAACAACTTTATTCTTTACCATTAGGGCAATGAGCATCGCCCGACCCCACGACACATAGTTCTCCCCCGTCAGTGGTTGAGACACCAGGAGAAGGCTGGGACCATCTAAATGGTGAAGGTAGTACGGACTGGATCCATCGTCGATGACATAAACATTCATAGACGAGGATGATAGATCTAGATATGTCGCCATCAAGTATGACAGAAGAATAGATCTGAAGGAAATAACAGATCTGGGGTGGATTGACAAGAAGAGAAATTGAACAAATCTGAAGAAAACAACAGATTTGGAAAGAAGTCCAACGGTGGATCTCTGAACAAAAGCGATGAAACACCGAGAAGGATCACACACACGAAATCCGAACAAATGGATCGCGTAAGATTCACGACACAGAAGAAACGATGTCATGAGTTGAAGAAATCTAAAGAAAATGAGTTAATCAGATGAAACAGAGAAGAAATACTCATTGGCAGTGATGGATTGATGACGAGGAAGAACTACAAACAATCGAGGAAAAGAAACAAACCTTGGAAGAAGAACGACTGAGAAGAAGAACATTGCGGTCGTTGGAGAGGAAGAAGAAATGAAGAGGCGGAAATCACCGATGGAAACCCTAGGTCTTCGAAACTGCTATGATACCATATTTGAGATAGAGACCCTATGAGAGAGAGAGAGAGAGAGAGAGAGAGAGAGAGAGAGAGAGAGAGAGAGAGAGAATATAAAATGCCTCATTAACCCACCTGGGGTCTCAACTTTTCTATTAAATACTCCTAGAACTAATACATCAAAATGACAAAAATGCCATTGTTTGTTTAGCAGCAGAAATAACAAACAAAGAAAACAAAATTACAACAAAACTAACAGTTACAACAAAACTAACAACTAACTATAATGAAAGTTTACATACTACACAACTAAAATACTCTAATAAACCCTATTCATTTTCACCAATTCTAGTCAAATACTCATGCCTCTATTATTCATCCTTGGAACTTTTAGATGTACCTCTTCAACCAACTGAATCCCACAATTTCAATTGGTTGAGATCAAGATCTGACTTATCATTGTGGTTCAAGTGTTGAAGTAGTCCTCCTTGTCAAGTCCAATATTATAACTCTCACATTTGCTCCATTATTCGCACATGCCCCGTTGCAGGTTCACGTAGGGATGTGCGCGGTGAGGTTTGGCCAGTCTGAACCATTTTTAGCACGCCAAACCGCTAGTGCGGTTTTATGACCAAACCAGACTGCTCTGGTTTGGGTGCGACCAACTTGCACCGCATTTGCGGTCTGATTTGGTGCGGTTTACCGCGGTTTGAAAATAACCTGTTCAACATTTCAACATACAACATTCAACCTGTTATAAATAAACAAAACATGCCATAACATTGTTATAACATATTCAACTATTTAGCAATAATTCTATCCGACATATTCAACAATTATAACCTGTTGGCAACATATTCAGCAACTATTTAGCAATGAATTATAGTTGGCAACCACCAATCATAACTAAGTATTTAAAGTCCAAAAGGGCAAAAACCTGCCACGCAGTAACATAACCATTCAAAATAAGATAAGTGGCAATTTGATCGAAACACAAACTTAAAAGTTCACAACACAACCACACATGCTCCAAGCCTCCAACTTCAACTTCATCACTAATCAATGTTTACAGTATTTGTTGTTATAGTGGACTTATCTGTAATATTAAGAGAAACAATAAAGTTAGAAAAATAAAATGTTAAGAGTTAATACAAATAAAATAATAAACATATTTGATGAGTAAATAAAAAATTACAAGATTCAACTGATTCATTAGCAGCATACTTTTCTAATACTGAAGTCATATCCAATGGTAAAGACGTCCCTCTCAACCAATTTTTGCAACAAATCAACGTTTCTACTATAGATGGACTCAATGAACTCCAAAAGCAATCAAGTAGGCTACCTCCAGTACTAAAAGCTGACTCAAAAGCGACTGTTGACACTTGGATGGCAAGAACATTTCGAACAATCTTTGATAGGGTATGGTACTTTGATGAAGTTACCTTCCACCAATTCAATAAATCAAAACTATTATTTCTTATATCCTCATTAGGCCAGCTAAGTATCTTTCAAGCTCATTTTTCATTTCAAAAGCATTATCTTCAATACATTCTTTCTCAAAATTAGATTTGAACAAGTTAACATCATCATCCTCGTCAGAATCCACAATTGAAATCTTTTGTTCAGAATTTGTCCCACCCTGTTTATGTTCTCCTGATTGTCCATTTGAGTTATTTGTTGCATAAAAATGCACTAACTTCCCTAGAGTGTTTTTGATAGAATCCATTACGTTTTTAACTTTATCTTCAGAATAGAGCTTGCGTAAACAAAATGAGACATATTTCATCTTGTACCTAAGATCAAGCACAACCGCCACATAAAGAAATATATTCTGTTTTTCAATGTTGCTCCAATACTTATCAAATTTTATCTTTATGCTAGAAGCCATATCTTTCAAGATTGATTCGTAAGATGAACTCCATTTGTTTAGTCTCCCAAGTACATTACAAATTTCATGAAAATAATTATTTGTAGTAACATTCAAAGAAGCACTAAACATGAGGGCAACATCATAAAAAGTATTCAAAAACTTACAGAATGTTGCACAATTCTCCTAGTCTTTAGAATTTGGTGGCCCAATAGGCCTTTTCCCATTTCTATCCTCTTCACAAAAATATTGCAAATAGAGCAAATCCTTTTCTTCCAACATTTTAAACGCGTCAACAAATCTCAGTGCATGCTCCAACATTAAATAAGTGGAGTTCCACCTTGTTGGCACATCCAAGCACACAAGAGCCTTCTCTTCTTTGCAAGTATTCTTGGCACAATTTTTGAATCTTGCCAACCTTGAAAGAGAAGCTCTAACATATCTAACTGCGTTACGTATAGCCATAATAGAGAAGTCCAATTCCTTTAAACCTTCACCCACTACCAAATTAAGAATATGAGTCTAACATCTCACGTGTAAGAATTCCCCATCACAAACAACACTTTTCCAAATTTGCAATCTTTTCTTCATGTGCCTAATAACAATAGCCCCATTGTTAGAAGCATCATTCTCAACTGTAATTGTGAAAACCTTCTCAATACCCCATTGTTTCAAACACGTCTCAATTGCTTTATCAATTGTCTCTCCCTTATGATTTGGAATTTAACAAAAGTTCAAGATTTTTTTTTGCATTTTTCATTCAAAATCTATAAAATGAGCCGTAAGCACCATATAGTTGACATTTTGAATGGAAGTCCATGTATCAGTGGTAAAGGAGACTCTTTGTGAATTCTTAACAAAAAATGACTTCAACTTCTTCTTCTCATCATTGTAAAGACTAATTATATCCCTAGTAATTGTAGTGCATGAAGGAGGATCAAACTTAGGGCATGCAACACCACAAAATAATCTAAAACCTTCTTGCTCCAAAAACCTAAATGGCAATTCATCAATGATAATCATTTTGGCACATGCCATCCTACAAGCTGCCTGACTAAATCCCACAACTAGAAGATTACTATCTCCAACACTTCCATCCTCATTGTCACTATTCTTTAGATCACGTAAAATCTTCTGCTTCTTATCTTCTACTCTGTAAGGATTTTTCTTACATTGATTATTTACATGGTTCTAAAGAGAACTTGTCTCATTTTTTCTAGTATCACTTGCATAATTTTTACCATAATAGTTGCACACAACTCTAGGGTCAAAAGGGTCATCTTATTTTCTTGTAAAATGATCCCATACTTCATATTGCTGCTTAAGTTTCTTTTTCATACCTTTGTCCTTAAACTTAGAAGGTAATGGAGGTTTAGAACCATTGCCTTCATTGAGGTTTTTAACGGATGAATCATTGGTGCTACTATCTGTTTCCATCTTCCATTGAAGCAATAAAAAATTTGAAATGAATCATTGGTGCTACTTTCTTTGAGATATTTTCTTAGAAATGAATTATTTGGAATTAAAATTGACTATAGACCTATTTTAGAAAGATCAATTCTCAAAAAAATAAAAAATTCTAAGCAAATTAGACTGTAGTACAAGTCTTGTAATACATCTAGATCCATGAACACTTAATTATGAAATTTGTTATAATTTTTATATATTACATCAAGAAAATAGAAAAACTATTTTCAAGTCTAATCCTCATTCCAATTGAGCAGCTAGTGGCCACACAAACAAACAAGGGTGCTCATGTCATGTGGCAGGCAGACCACAACAGTCAACAAGAGTGTTTTTCTCTCTAGTAGGGACAATTAATATAGGCTACTCCACAGTTGGCCAAGACCCATTTTAGGCTGCAGTTAGTCAATTGTTAGCCAAATCTCCTATCAACTTGAGAAGTGCTCACAACCTATTTTAGACCCAATAACAACAAACAAACAAACACTAGACATTAATAAAAATTCACACACCTACCTATTGGAGAACCAATCTTTGCTGCCAGGTACACGGAACAGTCCTTGTTCGGCCCCAGCTATGTCCTGTAGATAGCTCTAGTTCCCGTTGATCCTCTCTTCTACCTTGATTTGCCGCAGCCGGCAGTGGAACCTTGGGTGTGGGTTGCCGACGATAATCTGAGGACAAGGAGAAAGAGAAAGCAGAAGAGAAGATGATGGAATGGTGCAACAGTAGGGGCAATCGAATGATTCGGATTGGGGGGAACTGGGGAAGGGTGCGGTGCTGGCGGCAGGGGCTAGGGTGGGGTGCCGAGTGCGATTGCAGGGGTTGGATTGTAGGGGTTGGGCTGCTGAGGTGCCGAGGGATTTGCGATTGCAAGGGCTAGGGTGCCAATTAGGGTTGCGCAGGTGGGGGAGGGCCGGAGGGGGCTGTTGATTAGGGTTGCATGGGTGGGGGAGGGGTCTAACGATTAGGGTTGCGCAGGGCTGTTGGGCTGCTTTTATAATAATATATATTTTTTAATTTTTTTTTATATTTTTTGGGGTGGTTCGGTTTAAAACCAAACTGCCAACTGTACAAACCGCGAACCGTGCGGTTTGTTCAGCCTCCAAACTGTTTTGGATCGCCAAAAAAAAAAAAAAAAGAAAAAAAAAAAACTGACCAGTTCGGTCTGGCCGTTTTCCGTGGTGCACCGATTATTTTGAACACCCCTAGGTTCACGAAACTTCAATACTTATTGGTTGAAAAACTAGTACTAGCTAAGGATGTTTGTGTGTGTTCTAATAATGTTATGTGCTATTTGTACTTCTCTTTGAGCAGTTTAATTTTGCTAAACCCTAGTATGTTATCCAATATATAGGTTGATATAATTTCAAATAAGAAATATGCATTAGAATCTATTCACCCATATGGTGATATGTTTTGGACACTGAACATAGAGATCTTGTATGCTTCTAGATATAGAGATCTAGAGCGCCTATCCCGGGCCTTTCTAGGGGTGCTCTATCTTCAACTTGTGTGGCGCCCCCGATCCCATGTTTGGGGTGCCATCACAACGCACAGTTTTAACCACGGCCACCGCCTAAATTGAAGGTCGGCTATGCCCCCATAGGTTTGGGCGCCCTTGGTGGGATCTAGGTTTTACCTCCCTTCACTCGCTGAGAACTCAAGCCCCAAAAGAAAAATAGGCAGCGGAGGGCACTTGAGTTTCGGTCGAGGCACATGCTTTACAAGGCCTTGGGATGGAAGCACAACTTTCCGAAGCAAAATTATTTTCCAACAACATACTCAAAATCCCATTTTCAACTCAAAATTTGTTTGTCCCACACATTTAATACAAACCAAGAAAAAACACTCGTGAAATCCACAAAATAACAAAAGTTCTCTCATGGCTCATCAACCACGTTCACTGGTGATTCTTCCACTATTACCGCTTTCCCTTTGCTAGAGCCCGTGCCATCTGTATGGTTAGTTGTAAGGGGTGAGTCCTAAGACCCAGTAAGGGCAATATGTAAAATAGGAAATTGTAGTTCATGACAAATATAGAAAAATATGAAATGAATCATGCGTGCAGGTCCGTCCATCTCATCCATTCTAGACTCTTGGTGGCCCCATATGATTATCCCTGGACTCCAACGTGAGTTCTGTTTAGTCCCAAATCCATAGCCACATGCCTAGGCATCCCCCTGTCATTATATGCAAGTTATGATCATTCAACATCATGGTTATACATGTGTTTCTGTACCTGGAAGACATGAAACACGTCATGCAATCCAACCAACACTTCTGGTAACTCCAATGGGTAGGCGGGTGGTCCAACTTGCTTTTTAGTTCAGTATGCTCCCAAATAACGGGGCCCCAACTTTCCTCTTCGCTAGTGTCTAAAGGCCGGGTGTAATATGATAGCTTGAAGGTATGCCAAATCACCCATAGCAAATTCCAAGGGTCGGTTCACTGATCCATATATTGTTTTTGTCGATCTTGGGCTGCCTTCATGTTCTTGTGAACTACCTCAATCCGTTAGGTAGTTTTATCTATAAGATTTGTTCAAGCAAGCCGCTTTTCCCTTACTTCAAGCCAACATATCAGCGATTGACATCGTCGTCCATATAACGCTTCATAGGGTGCCATCTCCATGCGTGCCTGATAGCTATTGTTATAGGCAAACTCTGCTAAACACAAATATTCATCCCAACTGCCCCCAAAATCTTGCACACATGCGCATGTCCTCTAGAATGTGATTGACACACTTTGTTTGATCGTCCGTCTGGGGGTGATAGGTTGTACTAAAGTTCAGTTGGGTTCCCAATTCCTCCTGCACAACCTTCCAAAAGTTGGACACAAATTGACTACCTCTATCAGACACAATACTCATTGGAATTCCATGCAACTAAACAATCTCTTGAATATAAAGTCGGGCAAGCTGTTTAGCACTTATGGTACTTTTAACAGGTAAGAAATGTGGTGACTTTGTCAATCGATCCACAATCACTCAAATGAGATCGACTTTCCTTGGAGTTCGGGGTAATCCCATGATAAAATCTGTCGTCACATGTTTCCATTTCTATTCATGAATCTCTAAAGGTTGCAATCTCTCCTATGGTTTTTGGTGCTTAGCTTTTACTCGTTGGTAGGTATCACATTTTCTCACAAATTTAGCCACACTTTTCTTCATTCCTAGCCATCAATATACTTCCTGAAGATCTCGATACATTTTGGTGGTTCCAGGGTGCACTGTATATGGGGTACAATGTGCCTCACTCAGAATTTTTTGTTGTAGTTCACCATAGGCAGACATGTATACCCTTTCATTCATTCGGAGTATGCCATTATGATATTCAAATTTAGGTTGCTTGGGTTGTCTGTTCTTATCCACCCATTGCCTACCCTTTTGAGTTGTAGACCGCTTGATTTCTTCTCACAAGTCAACTTGCAAGCACATTTGCGCCACAATTGCAGTGTTTTGCATGGTTCCACCTTGAGGGCTAACTTTCCTCAATCAAGGTCCGCAAATGGGCGACCAATTAAACTCTCGACATGAAACTCTTCCTACTCAATGCATCTGCGAAGGCATTTGCCCGTCTAGGACGATACTGAGTGGTACAATTATAATCCTTCAAGAGTTCCATCCATTGACGTTAGCGAATGTTTAAATCTCGTTGGGAGAAGATATACTTTAAGCTTTGATGATCCGTATATATAATGAACTTTTTCCCATACAGATAATGTCACCACAATTCCGAAGCATGCACTACAACTGCTAGTTCCAAATCATGCACTCTAGTTCCAAATCATGCACTAGGTAGATCTTCTTATGGGGTCATAACTGTTAAGATCCATATCACATATAAACTTTTAGAATTAACCATGATTCTCGAACAGATAAGGGGAGTGCTTAGGCATGAGGGTATGGATTTGGGACTAAACAGAGCTCGTGTTGGGGTTCAGGGAAAATCATATGGAGCCATTAAGAGTCTGGGATGGATGAAGTGGACGGGCCTGCATGTATGATTCATTTTATATTTTTCTAGATTTGTCATTAACTACGATTTTCTATTTTACATATTGCCCTTACTGGGTTTTAGGACTCACCCCTTATAACTAACCATAGAGATAGCTCGGGCTCTAGCAAAGGGCAAGTGGTAATAGTGGAAGGATCGCTACTGGATGCGGTTGATGAGCCGTGAGAGGACTTTTTTTGTTTTGTGGGTTTCACGAGTGTTTTTTCCTGATTTGTATTAAATGTGTGGGACAAACGAATTTTGAGTTGAAAATGAGATTCTGAGTATTTTGTTGGAAAATAATTTTGCTTCAGAAATTTGTGCTTCCATCCCAAGGCCTTGTAAAGCGTGTGCCTCGACCAGAACTCAAGTGCCTTCCATTGCTTATTTTTCTTCTGGGGCTTGAGTTTTGGGTGAGTGAAGGGTGGTGAAATCTGGATCCCACGTAGGGCGCCCAAACCTATAGGGGTATAGTCGACCTTTAATTCGACTGGTGGTCGTGGTTGTAATCGTGAGTTATCATGGCACCCTGGAGGTGGGATCGGGGGTGCCATAGGGTTGTATCAGAGCAAGGTCGCGGATTTTAGAACTTGGTTAAGGATGAGGTCACAGGGGAGACCTAGGCGCCAGAGTTGTGACTATAGTACATGTCACAAACCTAGGGTTGGCTAGGGTTGTGATAGAAATTTAGGAGAGATTTAGGGAAGAGAAATCAGTTAAAGAGGGAGGTTTAGAGCTGAAAACAGAAGAAATGGGAAGGAAGAGAAGAGGAAACGAGAGAGAGAGAAATTAAGAGAGAAATAGACTTGAAATGTATTCTTCAATTCAATCATATCCCTCCTCTAACTACTCAAGCCTATTTATAGGCTTACAATTGAAAATGCTAACAACAATAGAAAATACAACTAATAAGGAAAACACATGTATTACTAATATATCCTAGGAGTTCCTTGGGGTCATGACAGTACAATGTGCTGAGTGGGCCTGGTTCAGGGGTGATGAAATTGTGTTTGCATACATGGGTCAAGGTAGGTCGTAACCAGGCGTGGAATGTTCTTCGGTATAGGCATGTGTTGTGATATGGGTTTGCTTAGGAAATTTGTCTCCTAGAATAAGCAAGCAGTGGGACGTGTGTTTCCCTGATTTGGCCTTTGGGGGGGAGCAATTTATTTTGGTTACTGACTTGACTCTTGGTTTCATATGCAGATTGTGAGACACCCCAAATGGATCTTGAGGAGTCAGATTTTGGTGTGTCGAACCCGAATCTAGGTGTAGGCACGGTATTGGATTTACTCTAGTACGGTTGGGAACAAGAATTGGCCCATACAATGGGAGCAAGCCAACGCAAGAATGAAAATGTAGTAAGTTATCTTTGTGGAGTGAACCAGGTGTTTCGATCAACCATTTGTGAGCATATATGGGGTCTCTCGGAGATACATGTCCTCTTTGCGAGAAAATAGATGAATAAGGTGTGGAGGCAGCTGATTGGAATCGTGATGGAAGACATGATCCTCCAGTTCCACTATGAAAATTGTATTCGTGCTGTGGAGCAGCAGGCAAGGATATGGGAGCCATACTGGGTACTGCCTAATGATCTGGCAAGAATTGGGACATTTCCTGAAGGACTCCTGTTTGAGGCTGTGGTGTGGGGGTCAGTGTGCTGAGGAGGAGAGTCGGTTCGAGTATGGGAGACAATGAGGATCTCACTTGGCAGACGAGGCTACGTCCCCGTTAAGGGGGACGGAAGGAGCATCGCTTAGCTAGAATGTGTTTGTACTAGTTTAGGAAACATGGGTGGTACTAGGTGTCATGTCCTTAAGAGGATTAGAAGGGTAATATTGTGATAGGGATATAATAAATGGGTAATATTGTAATAGGTTTATATTAGTTTGTTAGGAGATATTTGGTTGTTGGTTAGGAGCACATGGGTGCTGTTAGAAATTAGTTAAGGAGCTAGCTATGTCTATAAAAAGGCCCATTGTAAGAGGAGATGGATATGCTTGAATTGATTAATGAAACTCTCATTCTCTCTCTAAGAATTCTCTCAAATCTCCCTCTCATTTCTCTCTATTGCTCTCCCTCAATTTACGCTAATTTCTCCCTCATTTCTGTCCATTTCTTCCTCTCCAATGTTCTATTCTTGATTCTATTCCATCAGCTTCTTCCGATTGTCATTCTATTCCTAGGCTAAACCCCCTCTTGAATCATTCTGTTTTAGTCCTATTCAATCAAATCCTTCTGATTGCCAATTCCAACCTTGTTATGAACCTTAGGTTCATGACACTAGGTTGGGGGTACCGCCAGTAATGCATATACACATGACTCTAGCTAGGGGTGTGATAGTAAGTTGTTACTTGAGTAATTATGTGAAATAGAATGCTAATTTCCTTAGTATTACATTAACTTGAGTGATTAATGGATATTTGTTATGAAAATTTTGTGTGATGTGTTGAAAATAAATGATGTGCAGATGGCACTAGGTACTCGACAAAATGCCCATGCATCAGGCGCCTCTAGTATTGAGAATGTTAATCAGGGGTGCATGGCAAAAACGTCGGGACACTCCTTGGGGAGTACGTACAAAGTTGCCAGGTTGGCAAAGAGACACCCCGTGAACGACAGGCGAATATTGAGGCAACCGGTTGGTTTAAGGCTTTTATGGATTTGCGACCCCGAACATTCAAGGGACAACTTGAGGCTGATCTAATTGTAGCTGAATTCTGGTTGGAGGATATCCACCAGTTGTTGGAATATATGGATTGCCCAGAGGATTAGTGGGTGAGGTGTGCCACTTTCATGCTAACTAAACATGCCAGACTCTGGTGGAGATCAACGGTTGAGATGCTGAGAGAGCGAAATATTGAGTTAAAGGGGCCCGAGGAGCAATCACTTCCTATTGGTTGTAAACAGTTCAAGGAAGCCTTCAACGAAAAATACTATCCCCATGATTGGCAGCTTCGGAAAAAGCAGGACTTTATGGAGTTGAGGCAACTTTCCCATTTGGCGGTGTCACAATATGAGGATGAGTTTGTAAAATTGTTGAAGTATATCTCAACTAATATGTTGATGGAATCGAATAAGATGGAGCGGTTCATTCAGGGATTACACCCTGAGGTTTGAAGGGGGATGAGCTATGTGGAGACTAATACCTTTTGGGAGGTAGTTGCTAAGGCAGTGAATATCGAAAAGAAATTGATGAATTACAAGGAGATTACCCTTGAGAAGGAGATGCCTGGTGGTGGACAGAATAGGACCACGATCGAGCAAGGATTTCATTTTACCTATTTGGGAACGGGCAGATTCAAAAAGGAATATAAACCATGCCCCTACTACTACGAACCTCATAGGCGAAATTTTCATTGTAAGGCCGCCAAGACAACAAAGGGATGCCTCCATTGTGGCGAGGTTGGACATTCTGTCAGAAATTGCCTAAAGTGGAAGGAGTCACTTGTTGTCAAGCAAACTCCGTTAGCCATTGGAACCCAGGGGAGACTGGTTGTGTGTTTTACCTACAATAAACTGAGACACATTTCTACTCAGTGCTCGCAACGTGGAGGGGTTGGACCGGCAAAGCCAACAGAAGGAGGAGTGCTAGTGGCTACAGGAAGAGTGTTTAATCTGACCAAGACGGATGCTGCGGCAAATCCAAGAGTGATAGAAGGTATGCTCTTTGTTTAGGATATATTTATGCTTGCATTGATAGATTCAGGAGTTAGGCATTCATTTATATCATATGTCACAATATATTTTGCAAGACTAAACACCAAGGGGTTATAGGAACCCATGGGTGTGCAATCCCCAATGAGAATTTTGTCCCTTACTCATCGAGTTGTTGCAGAGTGTCAGATCACGATAGGGGAAACCATATTTCTTATAGACCTGAACTTATTGGAAATCCAGGACTTTGATGTAATTTTGGGTATGGATTTCTTGTTCCAGTATCAAGTACAACTAGATTGTGAGAAACAGACCGTTAGATTAGTTGGACATAGTGAGCAAGTTGTGAAATTTATAGGTACACGAGTGGGACAGTCTCTAAAGATCATATCAACGATGGGGGCCCGAAAATACTTGAATAATGGAGCCTTTGGATATGTAGTGCAGGTGACTGCTGGTGAAAAGCCGTAGAAAAGGGTAATGTTGAGGTAGTAAAGGAATACCCAGATGTGTTTTCAGAGGATCTATCAGGTTTGCCTCTTTCTAGGGAGATTCAGTTTCCCATTGATTTATTGCCTGAGGTCCAATCCTACCCTATATCTATTTCTCCATATGGAGTGACTCCAGCTAAGCTACAGGAGCTTAAGGTGCAATTACAAGATTTTTTAAACAAGGGTTTTATTCGTCCCAACACGTCGCTATGGGGTGCTCTTATGTTATTTGTGCGGAAGAAATATGGAAGTTTAAGAATGTGCATAGATTATCGTGCTTTGAATAAGGTGACCATAAAGAATAAATATCCCTTACCTTAAATTGATGATTTGTTTGACCAATTGCAAGAGCCCCGAATGTTTTTTAAGATTGATTTGCGATCGGGATATTACCAATTGAAGATAAAGGAAGAAGATATTCCTAAAACGACATTTCGGTCACGATATGGTCATTATGAGTATTTAGTCATGCCTTTTGGTCTAACCAATGCGCCAACAACATTTATGGATCTCATGAATCGGACATTCCGACTGTATCTGGGCAAATTCATTATTGTTTTCATTAATGATATATTGATATACTCACTGAGTGAGGAGACTCATCGGTAGCATTTGAGGATCGCTTTTGTTATAACTAGGGTCATTGGAATTGTTTTCTTGGACAGAAATTTTGCCACACTCAATCACACACACTCCCAGACTTGAACTTAAGAACAAAAATAATGGATTCAACAGAAATTACAAGACATAATGAAACAAATAAGAACCAAAAAACACAAACCACAAACACCAGATTTAAACCTGGTTCAGATTGCCTTGTTAGGACAACCCTACATCTAATCTTGAACCTCCTCGAGCAGCCTTTTTTTTAATAAGAAAGAATGATCAGTTACACAATTGATTCTCTCCCTTCTATTTCCCGAGTACACTAAGCATTCGCCTCAAGATTACAAAGTTACCAAACTCTAGTCTTTCTCTCTAGTGATCAGTACTTGTTAAAAACTAGAAAAACTGAGAACTCTCTTTTGCCTGCTACCTCTAGCCTTCTATTTATAATAGTGGACGGATATTCCAATGAAGACTATTGAATATTTACAGTTTAACCCCCCAACTATCACTAATTACAACATGAGATATAAACTTCTATTTAATGCTTCATTGGCCCTCAAAATACATTACTTTCACTGATCTTCTTATTCTATACTCTACACAACTTTTAACAATTCTTCACCATTGTCTTGAGTGTACTTCAACTTTCATCCATCCAAGATTTGGCCTTCCAATAGATGAATTTGACTTGCTCTCATAGGTTCTTCATGCTGCACCTGATCACTCAAACACAAAATAAACATTAAGAATATCAAATCAATGTTGTAAATTTCAACAATGAGACCTTGGATCATATTTCCAGCTGCATATTGTCCTGGACGGGCAAATGTTGTCATAGATGCACTAATAGAGAGGAATTAGATATAGGGTAGGATTGAGTCTTAGGCAATAAATCAATGACAAACTCAATCTCCCTATTAGGAGGCAAACTTGGTAGATCCTCTAGACACATCTGAGTATTCCTTTACTAGCTCAATATTTTCTACCCTTTTTTGTGACTTTTCACTGGCAGTCACCTGCACCGCATATCCAAAGGCTTCCTTATTCAAGTATTTTCGGGCTCTTATCGTTGATATGATCTTTAGAGGCTGTCTTACTCGTGTACCTATAAATTTCACAACCTGCTCACCAGGTCTAACTAATTTGACTGTCTATTTCCCACAATCTAGCTGTGCTTGATATTGGAACTAGAAATCCATACCTAAAATTACATCAAAGTCCTGGATTTCCAATAAGTTCAGGTCTATCAGAAACATGGTTTTCCCTATTGTGATCTGACACTCTGGCACAACTTGGTCCAGCTCTTGTTCTCAACTGTACAAGAGTAAATCCAGTACTGCACCTACGCTTAGATTCGGGTTTAGCACACCAGAATCTGACTCCTCACGATCCATTTGGGGTGTCTCACAATCTACATATGAAACCAATAGTCAAGTCAGTAAGCAAAATAAATTGCTTCCCCCCCCCCCCCCCCCCAAGGCCAAATCTGAGAAACACACATCCCACTGCTTGCTTATTTTAAGAAAAAGCAAATGAAAGGTTGTGTTATGGCAAGATGGTATCTGAACAGCTTGCATATGATGATAGGGGAGTGCCTAGAAATGAGGTTATGGATTTGGGACTAAACAAAGCTCGACAGATTAAGGGCCATGTTGCCAGCCTTCATCATCTTAAATTCATAAATTAATTCGTTTCCCAAAATACCGTGGTGTTACAACTTGGTAAGCTTGTAGTCTAGGCATTCTGATATTCTTCTTACCACATTTTATTGAGCACCTATGTCACGGTTCTTGGACACAACTTAGAGCTATTATGTGTCACAATGGGTTTTGGATACAAAGTACAGGAAGTCAAGAACACAATTCTTGAAATGACACTTCAAAAACTTCATCTAAGAAAATCTAAGAAATCCCTGTCTGGTGTTGGTCTATGTTTGATACGCAAACCTTCTAAACTAATAGTACTACAGTGCTGTCATGACCATTTCTCTGCTATATTTTCTGTTAGACTTTGAAGGCACGAAAATAGCTTTCTGTATTCAACAATTAAATATGTATTCTAGAAAACTAGAAAACATTTTTTTGTAACTATACAGACTTTGAAGGGAACATTTAGAGAATTTTAAGAAAATGATATATTTGGGTATATTGAAGAGAAATCCCATAAACTCTAGCTTTCTTATTGATTCTTAATCATTTCCTTCTTTCTTGTTTTCACTCTATCCTTTTGGTTGCATTTCTCTCTTTTGTTTTTTGTATCGAGTCTATTCCACTTCCTATTTTGACAACCATGGGATAAACCATCAATTTGATGCATAGTTCTGAAAGGCGCGAGCCGCAAAGGGTCCTAGAGCCTGAAGCGAGGCACACAAGCCAAGGCGCGCCTTTGCGAAGCGAGGCGCATCTTTTAGAAAAAAAACTCAAAATCTTGTAAAATCATAAAAAACTATCAAATTATCAATAATAACACATGCATATCATTAATGATTCATTGTCTTCAAATTCTAAACTAACATCATCAAAGTTGATTTATTCATCATGCAAATTCTAAACTAGAAACATCATCAAAGTTCAAACTTAAAGTCTCAAACTCAAACAAGTATCAATCATCATGCAAAGTTCTAAACAAACATATAAACACTACAAGTCCACAATCAATAAAGAAGTTTTAATCAATCATCATCAAGGAGATCATCAACATTATGGTCAATATCTTCATCATCCCCTTCAATAACCCTTTCATCATCTAACGGTGCCATATTTTGCTCATCCTTGTTATTCTTCTTCTTTTGCATGTACTTTCCAATCTCTTATTTTACTGATGGAGGACATTTTGGACAAGTTTTAGTACTCTCCACAATCAATTAACACTACAAGTCCACAATCAAGAAAATGTTTTCATTTTAAAAAATGTTATTTTTCTAAGTCTAGAAGATTAGTGCATTATAAGGGATTAACGCATTACAAGGAGACACATAAGAAAATGTTTTCATTTTGAAAAACTATCTCCCAGTATTTTGATAGCTAATATTCATTGTTGTTAAAATGATTTTTAATGAATTTTTCAAGAAATAGTATATATGTATTTTGGGGGTGGTAAAATTGTTAAATCTTGAGTTTGTACTAAATCCAAAATTCTATTTTTTTATTGTTATGGATTTTGATTTTTTAGATATTTTTATTGAATCCAAATGGGGGTACTTTTTTATTTACATTTATGTATTAAAGTAAATGGAAGGTAAAATAAAAATAAAAGAAAATGTGGACATTTATTTAAACTAAAGAAATGTAAATATGTTGTAATGTATACATGCTGGAACTGAGAAGAGGGGAGGAATTGGGCTGCCTAGGTTTTAATTAAACCTATGTTTCATACCTAGGTTTCATGAGGTGTGCCTCTCGCCTCGGTGCCTCACCTTGTAAGGCGAGTGCCTCACTGAAATCGCCTCGCCTGGGCCGAGGCGAGGCGCTGAACTAGCGCCTTGCGCCTAGGAGAGTGCCTAGGCACGCATTTAACAACTATGATTTGATGATTCAGGTGTTATTATATTATAGTGTGGGCATCTATTTCTTAATTCACTTTCAATCAATTGCCATTTGTGATGTCCAATTGACATCGATTCTGTTGGTTTGTTGAATGATCTTGATGAATGTTTAGGGCTTATCGTGTCATTGATAAAATAATGGAGCTTGGCTTAAAGGTTTTAGATATGACCTGTATATATCTAGAGTCAAGGGAGCTTTGAGTTATGAAATGTGCTATATCTTTGTCTACAAAGATGCCACCTCCACATTAGGAGAGGGAGAGGGGGTCATGATGTTTCAGGTATGTCTGCTTAAAAGAAACTAAAGTTGATTATAGCTGAACAATATTGTAAATGCCCATAGCCTTCTTTTTAGAACCACAATAATGGATGAGGGAATTCTCTCCCGTTTTGAATCACATCATGATGTTGGATTAGGGGTTTTTCAATAGGGATGAGGGAATGGGCAGAGTAGGTCTCACATCTTGTGGATGATACCATCTTTTTGCCAAAACAAGCATTGAGCAACTACATTGTTTAAGTTGTCTTCTGATTTATTCTGAAGCATTTTCAGTGAGACTCTGCATTAATCTAGCAAAAAATGAGTTATTCTGAGTAGGTGTTATGGATATGTTAAAGCTGATGTTCTAGCTATAAAGTGGGTTTTGTGCTCTACCTATTTGATTTTACTTTTATGTTTGAAGTTCAAAGCTAATGGTATGACTATTGGTATCATGAGGTATGAAAAGAAACTCACTTCATGGAAGGGACAACATATGTTAAAAGGAGATAGATTAACCCTACTGAAAGGGACCTTAGCTAGCATACCAACCTACTTAATGTCTTTGCTGCTTCACCATACATAGGTAATGAAATAGGTTAGAGATGTTGGAAAAGAATTTTTGGTTTGGATGGATTTGGATTGTGGGATAAGTTTAAATGTCATTTAGTAAAGTCGGCATGAAATTTGTAACTCTATCCCAAAAGGAGGGTTAGGAATTAGGAAGCTTGGACTTGACAACAAAACTGTACTAGGGAAATGGTTCTGAAGGTTTTTACAGAATACAACAGTTTTTGTAGAATTTAATGGCAGAGAAGTATGATTCAGGAGTGGTGAACACAACTTTAGACCACATGTTAGCCTTGGTATTTCTCAAGTTTGGTACGATTTTTGTATCCACATAGCCTTTAAGATAGTGGAAATTCTCATGAGTACACTTGGATATGTCAATAGAGGTTTATATGAATTATTGTAGTGTTCCTTGGCTTCCGAATATAAGGATTACCTTGATGCAATTTTTTCTCCCTTTTTTTTGGGGGGGGTGGGGGGAGGGGGCTCTAGTATGATAACTTGTTTTTGTGTGATTTAGCCTTATTTTACTCTTGACATGTGACATGTTAAAACTCGTTTGCATGATTTAGCCTTTCTAGAGAGAACATCGTAGGGAAGCAAAAAAAGAGCAAGGCAGGAGTTGTGGAGAACCATTGAAGTGAGTATCACGGGGCTTCCTAACCTTCCCAATGAGATCATCTTGCTTCGTTTAGAAGAGCCACTAAAAGCAAGGCTGCTTTTGGTGCAAGTAGGCCTTCATTAAGGGAATATCACGTTTTCATGGTGATGCTGATTTTTTTAATCATACACTGCTATTATGAGCCCACAGAAAACTGGCACTTTATTTTTATTACTCCCTTGGATTACCACCTTAAAAACAGTAAGTCTTGCATTTCACATTTGGTTAAAGATGTGAAGTTTGGGGTGGGAGATCACAACTTGGGTGTTTGCCATGTTTCTTTAAAGTTGGGGTGTGAGGGACTAAGCATTCAAGTTCTTAAAATATTTAGGGTTTGGTGTGGCTCTTATAAATATGATGTATGCTTTAACTGCTTCAATCCTACTACTTTGCTATTAAATGTGGTACCATTATTCTTGGAGGCTAAGAAGCATAGATGTCCCAAGAGGGTGCCTTGTTACTGTTGATGTTGAACACTCCCCAACAAATGTTTGAATTCCATCCAAGTATGACCTGTATTTTGATTTATGTAGAACCTACGTGGAAGACACTTGTTCATGTCCATTCCCTATTCCACATATGAAACACACTGCAAGTTTAAATAATACATCTTAGAATCTACTGATAAAAAAGGGAAATATGAATTTATATATATTAATTAATCCTCTTTTGCAATTTTAATGTTGAAAATTGTGAAGCAGAAACTTTCAATTTGTCATGGAGAATCCTCTCCTTGTCGTTCAGTGGTAGGCGTGTTGTATTTGGATCACGGCCCGTATTTGTGCTATTTGACAATGTTTTGTGTTGAAAATGAATTGTAGGGTTTATGACCAAATGCCGGAGCCAAGGTGGGTTATCTCAATGGGAAGCTGTGCAAATGGTGGGGGGTACTACCACTACTCATACTCTGTGGTTCGGGGTTGTGACCGAATTGTCCCAGTTGACATCTATGTTCCCGGTTGCCCACCTACGGCCGAGGCCTTGCTTTACGGAATCCTCCAGCTGCAGAAGAAGATCAACAGGCGCAAGGATTTCCTTCATTGGTGGACTAAGTAAGGTGTCATTGTAGCTTTCTACCTTGCATGATTATGGAAGAATAAAAACTAAACTGTGCTAGCTAGCTTTCCTTGGAATGGAAGGGCCCAACAAAGTGGTACCTTGGCTTGTAATTCCTTACAGTTGAAGATGTCGCCCACCAAGCACCTTGCGGTGTTTTTATGCCTATTTTGTGAAGTAAGCATTTGCTTTTAATGTCCTCCCCTCCCTCCCCCTCCTACTGGGCACAAAATCTGCTGAACATACTTTTTTAAGTTGAGGCTTGTATCGTTGTGTATGGGAGCAATTGCATCTTTGTGCGACAATGTATGTTTTGGTCTCAGCTGCTAAACTAAACTCGATCTGAACATCTTTTTTTTTTTTTTTTTTAAATGAGTTAGTTTTTATACCCTTTTTTTTGGGGGGGGGGTAAAAATGGGGTGAACATAAGGGTTTCTTTATTGTTAAAGAATATTCGATTTTGAATCATAATTACTTTCAACAATACTAACCTGTTATTCTATCTCTACTAGCGTTTACAGTCGTGAGTTTCACGCCATGCACCGAATCAATATTTACTTTTTATGAGCAAAGTTTTGTTTAAGAATTGATCTCCTGGCCCAAAAAATCATCACAGTGAAAGAGACAATTCTTTTTAATTAGATTACTACCTTACTGTGATTTGGTTTTTACATTTTTACTTGGCACCATCATGTAAAGACATTGTTGATGAAGTGAAAATGTTAATTGCTAAATGGACTTCAATAAAATTACTTAAAAAAATTATGCGTCTCTTATCTATCTCAACCCATACTTGGACGGGGGTGATTTTGTTCGCACCTCTTCTGTGTTGAAAAAACTTTTACAATTACGCTTTCTCGTTTAGAGTGAGTTTCATAGCTTTAACTAGTTAATTATTAATACATTACATTTTATGGTACAAAAGGAAAAGCACGAGTGGGTAATTTTTCTCTAAATTTCATGAATTATATTTAGTGCTTGATTTTTTTTAATTTGTTATTTCTTTTTCTTTCTACCAAACATTCTGTTTATATAAAATTTAAAGCCTTGAACAAAATTTTCAAATTTAAACAACATAAAATCTCTAAAAAGCAAACCTAAATCACAGAGAGGCCAAAACCACAAAGAATTTGGTTAGAATTTCTCATATTCATCAGTAACATAACTTAATAGAAAGGGATTATTTGCCAAAAAAAAAAAAAAGAAAAAAAAAAGAAGAAAAACTCACACTGAGTCTAAATACCAAATTTAAATGTCACGAATATGAATGTTCATAAAAATACTTGAAAACTACACTATTCTATGGCTGACAAATATTTCCCAAAAAATATACAATTTTTTATAATTAAAAATATGCGTACATATGTTTGGGCAAGCGCAGTGATGCGTAGCAGTAAGTAGCAAGGCCAAGGCAGGCCCAGTCCATTTATAAAGCACCCCAGCCTTCTCACATCCTTCAATACGACTCTTATCTAGGGTTTCTGCAGCCCTCTCCTCCCCTCTTTTCCCCTCTTTCTCCCTCTCCAGAGTTCAGATTCACAGAGAAGAACCACCATGGCCGACGAGGTTCAGTACGCTTCTGCCCCGGATTCGCTCACCAACAAGCGCAAATACGAGGACCAGCCCCCCTCGGCCACGACTCCGCCGTCCGTCGGTGCGCGCCGACCCACCGGCTTCTCTGCCCCGATCGCCTCTCTGTCGCCGGATTCAGGCAACGCACCGCCGTCCTACAACAGCGTCCCGCCCCCTCCGGATGAGATCCAGCTCGCCAAGCAGCGCGCACAGGAGATCGCTGCCCGTCTCTTCAACAACGCCGAAGCTAAGCGTCCTAGGGTTGAGAACGGTGGCGGGGGGTTTGATTCTAATGATAGTATGTTTCTCACCTTCTCTGTAGTTTGGTGGTGTTTTTTTTTTGTTTATTTTGCGTTGGTTGTCTATATTTTCATGCTTTCTATTGAATTGGCTTTATTTTTTATGAATCTTCGACCTCTTGTGTCGATTGTGTGGCTCTTCTTCCTCTATATGCGGTGTCCGACTGATGAGCCTACACTCTCGTCAACTTGGTCGACGTTGAGGATTCAAACGGAATTGGGGAAAGTTTTCAGGGGGGTTTTCATTTCGGGTTATGCTATTGGCGGCTATTTCTATTTATTATGTTCTTTCTAATGTTATTGCGTTAAACACTTGACGTATTGAGTGTTTTGTATTCTACTTCCTTTCCTCTCAAAAGGGAAAGAGGAGCCCTGATCCCGCTTTAGACAAGCAAGTTACTTTGTCTGTCCCGTTTTGTCTGGCTGATATCGATCTGTATGTTGGACACACCTGTATCAGTTCTGAGTCTTATACACACACACATATATATTTTTGGGGGCGGGGGGGGTGGGGGGCAATGGGCTTTGGTACATTATGTCTTCCTTGAGGGTTTGAGTTAGCCCACGCACTTATTTATTGACGTTTGATTGAATGCAGTTGCAGTACAGAAGCCTTTGATCTCAAGCATGGCTCCCTCTTCAATACCGGTTTCATATGGTTGTCAGGGAACAAGCAAAAAGATTGATATACCTAATAACAGGGTTGGTGTCATTATTGGGAAAAGTGGAGAAACTATAAAATATCTTCAGCTTCAGTCTGGAGCTAAGATTCAAGTCACAAGAGATATGGATGCAGACCCTAATTCTCCTACTAGGATGGTTGAGCTTATGGGTACTCCAGATCAAATAGCAAAGGCTGAACAATTGATACATGATGTTCTTGCTGAGGTACTGGAGTGCAGCTATAATGTAAATAGGGAAACCAATCTTTCATAAATTTCATAGGGTTTTCTTTTTGACTGTATTCAATCTTGCATGGGAGAGAGCATGTGAAGAAGACAGCTGATTATTTTATGCATTCTTAAAGTAATTAATTTAACTTTTTTCTGTTAACATTTTTTTTTATTTTCTCACAGGCAGAAACAGGTGGCTCTGGAATAGTTTCTCGGAGGTTAACTGGAGGGCAACCTGGTTCAGAACAATTTGTAATGAAAATCCCCAACAACAAGGTCGTCAATGAAACTGATTATGGTCAGACTAACTTAAGTCTCCATTGTCTAGAATTCTTGGTTAGATTATAAATTTGTGCTTATGTTGTTTTCAGGTTGGTCTAGTAATTGGTAAAGGAGGCGAGACCATAAAAAACATGCAAGCCAGGACAGGAGCCCGTATTCAGGTCTGGCATTGACTCCTGCATAGTCTTTATTGTTTGATTCTACGAATTTTTTTTTATGTCTCATGGCATAACTGTCTTAAAATTTTGGAAAAGAAATTATAGAAGAAGCCAAGATTTTCTTTAATCTCATGTTGAATTTAGGATGCATAATCACATTTCAATCTAATTATTGGTTTGATGCCATGAATAATTTCAGTTACATCATCTTGGTTTGTGATCATACTGTTTGTTTCTTTTGAACCAGGTGATTCCCCTGCACCTTCCCCCAGGTGATACATCACCGGAGAGAACATTACAGATAGATGGGACTAGTGAACAAATTGAGGCTGCAAAACAGCTTGTCAATGAAGTAATCAGTGAGGTATGTTTGGTATTGCATAATCTTGCAGAATTGGTGCACCCAACTTTGAGTTTGTGTGTCAATTGAAAGCAATCCATTGTGGTTCTAAGGAGGAATTACGTAGTTGAGATGCATTCCATAATGTATTTCTGCATTCTGCTTTTTGTTATGTCTTTACATGAATGCAGGTAGTGGAAGCTTGGAGTTAAATTGTGATGCATGTGTTAGATGCCTTCTACTTCATTATGCTATAGAGAATTCTTTTTTTTTCCCCTGAATATAGAGAATTTATTTGATCTTTAAAGATTGTACTTCTTTGTCTGTGACTTTACTGCCCTTTTTTCTGTGTTTATGTCTGTTTTATGTTCTTTGTTTGTTCTCCCTACACACAGAAGCACGTCAGTCAGTTTCCTTGCAAGGCTGTTCAAAGCAGGTCTCTTTTTTATTCTTTTGCTTGTATAAATGTAATGAATATTCAGAATTTTCTATTTTTCCTGGTTTACTTGGTTACTGATTCCCAATTTTCATTTATTCACGGATGAATCCAATAGTATATTGTTTTGCTATATTAAGTCCTAATTGCTATTATGTGTGGGCATAGGTGTATCCTTGGTTATACCCAGAGTCCTGTTTCTCTTTTAAAATCTACTGTTTGATTCTTATTTTTAATCTAGGTTTAGTATATTGCTTTTTATAGGTCTCTTCAAAATATTTGCATTCAGTTCTTGTGCGCCTCAACTCCACACCAAAACACTCCTTGTTCCTGCAATTTTTATTCAATTACATTCTTGCTAACAAAAGTGCTCCTTAGCAACTGGTTTTCATGCAATCGAGGCACCATATACTCTTTGCTGTATTTAGACCTTGGAATGGCAGGAACCTTTTGCAGTGTGCTGCCCTATCTGGTGCTGTACAAGTACATATGTTGATGGACGTGTAGCGCACTTCATTTCTCGTGCAGTCAAACATCACCTTGGCTTTTATTGTCACCAATGTCCTTGCCAATTCTTACATCTTGAAGTTAACTGCTCAGTTTCGCTGGGAGCTTATTGCTTTTGTCTAAAAAAGGGAACAAGTTCTAAAAACTTTTTATTCAATGTTTGCAAATGCCCCTGGTTCTATATGTTTAAAAATATTTATGTTGTCAAATAGTTTTCTGCCCTATTACTGCCCATGTGCTGAAGGTTGCAGATATGTCCTTCTGGATATGCTTTTGCCCTTGGGGGATGGATTCCTGTAAACTCTGCTACTTTCTAGTTATCTTTAGGACCTGTTAGAGCGTTATTTGCACTGCTATATGCCTATCTATATTTTTGATGGTTGGAGTTGTCCGTTATAGTTTTCCTGCAGGATCATTGTACTTTTTGTCGCCAAGACAGGTTCATTTTATTTTTATTTAACAGTTAGTTTATCTTAAGTGTTTACTATATATTGGTTAGTGTACAAGAAATTGGAATGAAGTCTAGTTTTGAAATGTTGAAAGATGAATATTCTTGTTCTTTAAGATATGCTTTGGAAGGGCTATATTGATTCATTGGAAATTTAGTATTAGGCAATTTTTGTAAAATTCATTTAGCGAGCTATTGAGCCCCCTGTGCAAGAGTGAATCATTTTGAGGTGCATCTGATCAAGTATCTATTGCCATTTTTGGGATTCTCATTTGTTGTGGCCTCAACTTATTTGGATTTGTATCTTATTGGTGATACTGTTTTTGGGAAGTGTTGTTGCATTAGTGGGTTTTGGAGTACTCAACCTACTGGTTCCACCAGCATGGAATTTGAAGTAGTTTTGGTCTTCCCTTCCGATTGTTCTGGTATGACTCCAACCCTTCTTTTTGTACAAATTTACACCGACTATGTAGGGTAGTCTGGGTTATGTTTGATTCTTGCGTGAGTGGATTTTCAGCATCCAGTGATATTTTTTTCTAGTGCACGCTTTGAAGTTGTCAAGTATGTTTGCCAGTTGTTTTCTGCACATTTCATTAAGATGATTTTAGGACCCTTGAGAGCTCCCAGTATCTGCCTAGGAATTTTCTTTGAAATGGAGAAGTTAACATATCTAGTAGGTCTACTTTATATTGTTTGATTGTTGTCATCTTTGGGGAGAGAGTTGATGGATTTTAGTTTCTTTTATGGTTTGTAAGGTTTTGCATCATGTTTTAGACCTCCCTTGTACTGAAAGAACCTTCAGGTGTTACAACCCTAGTGCTGTAGCCATTGGAATGAAATTTTAAACTGCCTAGGAATGTAATTATTTTACTTATACAGCTTGAAGAATAATGTTGTATTGTATTTTGGAGTTCTTATAATTTCTCTTGAACCTGTGACAATTTTTGGATTGTGCATCTGTTACACACTCACGTAGTCAATGTTCTCCATTGTTAGATTTCGACATTTTGACCTATATTGATTTTCGTAAAAAAACACTAGCCTGGATTTTCTTTGCTTCCACCCACCTCATTAACTTCTTATGGTGTATGAGTTAGACCTGTTCTGCCAACTCATTATTATCAGTGTCCATTATTTCTCTCAGTCTTGTGTGGAAATTGATGTATGGACACCTTATATTAAAAAAAAATAATGTTTTTTGGCTTATTTTAAAGCTGGAGCTGGTTGAGTAAGCTCTTCCTGTGAATGAATATTCTGTGTATGCTTTTACTTTAACCAAAGAGAGGGCCTGATGCTTCAGCTTATATTGAGTATAGTTGGTTCAATTCACTGGAAGAGTTGCATATTACCTAGAATTTCTGTTTGCTGCATGTTGCATCAACTGAATGTTCAGCAAAATATATGTTGGTCTAGTATTGACAATAGCAAGTATGCCTCTTCGTGGCACTAGCGCTTTTGTTATTCTGCTGTTATGTGAAAGCTTGTATGGATTTTTGCAAATCCATTTTGTACCCCTTCATTATAAATAGGAAGAGGATGGGCTTCTGCGGGAGTAATTCAATAATACAACCAACCAGTACGGTATGTAGACGCCCAATCCCCTCTTGATATAAATAGAGCTTCTGCATTTATCTTGTTGACAATAATATCTGATACATCCATGCTGGTTATGTCAATCCATAGGCATATGTTTATCATCCACCCTGCATTAAGTATGCATATTATATTTGGTGTACTTGTTTTCCAGTATATTCTGTCAACTTTACATGATTGATATAAAATTATGACTTGGTGCAGAATCGTCTTAGGAATTCAACAATGTCAGGAGGATATCCTCAGCAAGGATATCAAGCACGGCCTCCAACTAGCTGGGCTCCCCCTGGTCCTCCAATGCAGCAACCTGGTTACGGTTACATGCAGCCTGGAGGATATCCTGGCCCATCACCACAGTATAACATGTCTCAGCCCCAATACCCTGGGTATGCTCCACAACCTACATCAGGCGGTTATGCCGCTGGCTGGGACCAGACAACTGGTGCAACGAATCAGCAGACTTCTCAGGGAGGTGGATATGATTACTATAGCCAGCAGCAACAGCAAGCCCCTGGTGGTCCTTCAGGTGCTGCAGATAACACCAGTTATGGTTACAGTCAGCCGCCAGCTTCTGGTTATAACACACAAGGGCAAGCTTATCCTCAGGATGGCTATGGTGGATATCCTGCACCTGCCCAACCAGGTTATGGCCAGCCCCAGGCAAATCCTGTTCAGGGATATGAACAGCAGCAAGGCTATACTTCAACTCCTGGTTATGGTAATGTGACCAACCAAACTCCTGAGGGTCATACCCCTTCCTATGGGGGAGCGCAGGGAGATGCCAACCAAGTGCCTCCGTCTGTCCAGACTTCTGCAGTGGGCCAACAAGGATACAGCAGTGGACAGCATACTAGCCCTAATTCTACTAGTTATCCAGCTCAAGGATCAGCCCAGCAAGGTTATGGGGTGCCTGCTTCCCAACCAGGTTATGGGGCTCAGCCACCTTCTGGATATGGCTCCAGCTATGCTCCACCTCAGGCTCAGAAACCACCAGCCAATCAACCGGCTTATGGGCAGCCTCAACAGTCACCCAGCGCCCAAGGAGGTTATGTGCAGCCTGGATTCGTGCAGCCCCCACCAGCTCAAGCTGGATATGCTCAACCAGATTCTGGTGCACAGAGGGCTCCACCATCCAGCTATGGTACAGCTGCGGCTCAACCGGTGTATGGTGCCCCACCCTATGGTGCGGCCACAGTGAGTCAGCAAGGGTATGGGCAGCAGCCACCAGCATACAACAGCTCTTATGGTGGTGGTTATTCTCAGCCTCCATCTTATTCTGCTGACGGCAATGCCCGTGGAGCCTATGATGCAGCAACTACTCCCCAGGCTGCTGCTGCTCAGCCTAGTGCAGTTGCCAAAGCTTCACCTCCTAGCTGATGCAAGGTGAGTGAAATTATTCCAGTGGTTTGGGTTAGGCTTGAAAAACTTACTGCAATCCTTGTTTCGTAGTGGTGTTAGATCTATAATTGCCGGATGATTTTTCCTTCCCTGCCTGTTATGGACGATGTTAATTTGTTTGTCTTGTTTGGGCATAATATTATATTATGCTTTTAGCCGGTGTTACTAATTACCTGTTTTTTTTAGAGTTAATTAAAAATATCATTTGGCCTTTCCTTGTGCGGATAACTTGAGCAGGGGGAACTGATTGCAAAGCTTCTTTTGTAGCAATCTCTGCTTGGTTCCAACATCAAATATTTTATTTGGATGGCGTTGGCATAATAAATATAATCAGCACAGTGCAGTGGAGAATAAAATGGTTGAATTTGATAATAAATGGTTAGGGAGGAGTGGACCCTAAACCTAATATAATGCCTCTATTGTCTTTTTTTCTTTGGCCAGACGAGTCGGTTCCAATGACTGATTTTCATCAAGTTTCCTACACCAAACCAAAAGTCTAAATATTGTATTGTCACTAGGTACTACTCTTTGTTTGTAATGACCAAATGAAAGTGAGCCAATCACAAGATTCTTTCTGTCTTTGCATTAATTGTCGTTCTTTTTCAACAATGTTTTTGTGTACTTAATTTTCCCCACAAGATTTGGTGTCTAAACAGGCATCTACAATGATTTTCAAACTAATCAATCCTTCAATTTTCTTTTGGAAATGGAAATGGTGGCTATCTAGGGTTTTTGATCCTATTTGAAGTTGTCAATAGGGGTTTTTGTAGTATGAGTTACTAATGTGTGTGACTCCATATAAGAGTCAACAGCAGGTGCTAGTCAATGGCAACCTGTCTGCCGCTTGGAGCCAAGATTAGATCCACCAGTTGAAGATCCATGGAACTCACTGTTGTTTCATGACACAATATTTTCTGGTTATATATAAATATATCACTTTTGACTAAAATTTTTGTGTTCAATTCTAGTCTTGGTGAGCAATCTAGAAGTTAGGAATTTGAACTTGTTGCTGTTTATGGGGATTGCGGAATTTGTTTGTCTTTTAGGGGGGCGCTGTGCTTGCATTTGTTGCAAACTATTACTATGGCACACAGTCAGACACGGGGTTTTGTTCTTAAAACAACAGCAAATCACCTTTTGCATGGTGCCTATAAATAAATGGCTACTTTTCACGATTGAGGTATTTGCTGCTTCTCCAGTGTTTCCTTAGAATTTGAAGTAGCAAAATTGCTGTTTCAATTCCTTGTATTTTCTGCTAAATGCAATGATGAATAAGTTAACATGTAAGAAGATGCCATTTTATTTGGTTTTTTCCATGAAATCTTTTATTACACTTGGCCTCTGATCATTCATTGCTTGTGGTTTGTAATCTAGCTTCAATCAGATCCTATTTGTTCTCAATAGGGGTTTTTGTAATACGAGTTACTAATGTGTGTGGCTCCATATACGAGTCAACAGCAGGGGCTGGTCAATGGCAACCTGTCTGCCGCTTGGAGCCAAGATTAGATCCACCAGTTGAAGATCCATGGATCTCACTGTTGTTTCATGACACAATATTCTGGTTATATATATATATCACTTTTGACTACTTACATTTTTGTGTTCAATTCTAGTCTTGGTGAGCAATTTAGAAGTTAGGAATTTGAACTTGTTGCTATTATGGCGTTTGTGGAATTTGTTTGTCTTTTAGGGGGGTGCTGTTCTTGCATTTGTTTCATACTATTACTATGGCACACAGTCAGACACGGGGTTTTGTTCTCAAAACAACAGCACATCACCTTTTGCATGGTGCCTATAAATAAATGGCTACTTTTCACGATTGAGGTATTTGCTGCTTCTCCAGTGTTTCCTTAAAATTTGAAGTAGCAAAATTGCTCTTTCAACTCCCGTGTATTTTCTGCTAAATGCAATGATGAATAAGCTAACATGTAAGAAGATGCCATTTTATGTGGTTTTTTCCATGAAATCTTTTATTACGCTTGGCTTCTGAGCATTCATTGCTTGTGGTTTGTAATCTGGCTTCTTGAATCAGATCCTATTTGTAGTTCTCAATAGGGGTTTTTGAAATACAAGTTACTAATGTGTGTGGCTCCATATAAGAGTCAACAGCAGGGGCTGGTCAATGGCAACCTGTCTGCCGCTTGGAGCCAAGATTAAATCCACCAGTTGAAGATCCATGGAACTCATTGTTGTTTCATGACACAATATTCTGGTTATATATAAATATATATCACTTTTGACTAAAATTTGTGTTCAATTCTAGTCTTGGTGAGCAATTTAGAAGTTAGGAATTTGAACTTGTTGCTGTTTATGGGGACTGTGGAATTTGTTGTCTTTTAGGGAGGCGCTGTGCTTGCATTTGTTGCATGCTATTACTATGGCACGTAGTCAGACATTTGTTGCATACTATTACAATGGCACGCAGTCAGACACGGGGTTTTGTTCTCAAAACAGTAGCAAATCACCTTTTGCATGGTGCCTATAAATAAATGGCTACTTTTCACGATTGAGGTGTTTGCTGCTTCTCCAGTGTTTCCTTAAAATTTGAAGTAGTAAAATTGCTCTTTCAGCTCCTTGTATTTTCTGCTAGATGCAATGATGAATAAGTTAACATGTAAGAAGCCATTTTATTTGGTTTTTTCCATGAAATCTTTTATTACGCTTGGCTTCTGAGCATTCATTGCATGCGGTTTGTAATCTGGCTTCTTGAATCAGATACATATGTTTCGGTGTTAGTTTTATCTATCCTATTTGTAAGTTTGTGTTTTTTTTTTGGTGCTAGAGTTAAAGTTGGCACCCTTTTAATAAAAAAAAAAAAACTTTTGGGCTATGGTTTTGGTGCAACACCCATTGAGGAATTTTGTTGCTTTCAGGTGCATGCTCCATGGTTTATATTGGGATTGGTTGCATCTTCATTTTTATAAATTATTCTGCAAATTCTGTCATCAACACCCCTTTAGGCCCTCAAAATTGCTAATGCTTTGGGCCATGTTGGAATTGATTTCTTTTGTTATTTGTAGCTAATTATGCCATGGTAGATTCGGATGGTATTAGACCGCTCTCAATGGTTGGGGATGCAAAATTGTTCCATTTTCCAACACATGTAGGGCATTGGTGCGTTTGTTGTCAAAACAATTTCTGGGTGCTGGTTGGTTCAATCTTCTTGTAGTTGGTATTTTGTTTTGCTACATACATGATCGTATGAGAGGACAGCATGGTAGCAAGCCAAAAGGATAATTAGTTGTGAACACTGACTGAAAAGTTAATGCTGTGTACTGATTGTGGGAACGCTTTTAAAAATCGCTGGTAGGTTGAAATATTCACAACTTTATTTCCTTCGGTGCTCCTAGATTCTGAGGTGTGAACTTAATTTTGCCACAATTGTATCATAAACTGCAATAGCAAGTGTGGATTTTAACAGGATTTACTACTTAAAATTCATAAATCAGATCCTGGAAAAAGTGCATGCAACTACTAAACCCTGAAACCATTCCCAATACTATTTCTATATTTGGCACTTCCAAATCATCCCTTATCCATCATAGAACAACCAAAGCCTCGCCTTTGACTATGAGCAACTCCTGCACGTTAAGAGTTACTTTCCTTCCCTCTCGGTGTGGATGTAGAGGGAGGCATTTGCTAGAGTTCTTATCAATTGTAATTCGTGTGCCAATTGGCAAGCAAATTATTTTATATTGCTTTTAATTCAACAACTAGCAAACATGCAAATGCTCCAGATTGGATTATGCCACGAAGTAGCAATGTAATGGAGAGTGAAGTAACTCACTCTAAAAAGAATCTTAACTCGACAGTGTAATGGAGAGTGAATTTTCTCTCTTTATTATTAGAGGATTTTTAACATAAGATTGTGCCTACCGTCCAATCATTCATTTTTAGCCTACCTTTCCATTAGCCATTGGTGTTTCTCTCAATTCATGCAAAATACAAGCTACGTTGAATGCATACCCATTCAGCGATTTGATCACAACACTATAGCTCTAGCCAAACAAAGATATGACCAAACTACTAGCCATTTGTCGCCCATCTTCAAAACACGAGTCTTATACTTCGACAAAAAGTGAAGAATCCTGTACTAAGAGTAACGTGAGAAGTAGTTGTGTAACAACATTTTGATCTTCAAATGAAGAGCATTCTGCCTTCAAAAGAAAGTTGACACATTTTCAGCTTCAACGGCATTGTCAACACTTCAAAATTCACTACTTTTTAAGTCATTATAGTGTGATCCTCTCGTAACCCAAAAAATAATACTTC
Organism: Diospyros kaki; assembly: GCA_036245055.1. Taxonomy (NCBI): domain Eukaryota; kingdom Viridiplantae; phylum Streptophyta; class Magnoliopsida; order Ericales; family Ebenaceae; genus Diospyros; species Diospyros kaki. The sequence continues at coordinate 36,761,714 of BSEG01000007.1, forward strand.
ATTCTAAGGCTATTAGAATGATCATATATTCAACCAAATTCAATTTAGGTCAAACAAATCTAACGCTCCCTGCCAAATTCCAAAAGTTCGGCCAAATACAATTAAATCTTATAAACTCCCATAATTTAAGCTTAAGTCAAATAAGGGTATGTAATGGTTAGTTCGTGTTTTTCAAATCAAATCACTATTTGTAATTTAACTATCTTTCAAATCACTCAAACTATAATTTAGCAGTTTGGGAGATTTAGGTGATTTCAATGATAATAATTAATAACAACTAATAAAAACGAGCAAACATGTCAACAATAACAATAACAATATTTTTTATTTTAACATGAATTAGAGTGAGGTAAAAAGTTGATGGCATTTTTGTTTTTGAATTTTGTAACTTGCTTGGCAGTAAATTAAATTTTATAATTTTATGATTAAATAAACAATTCAAACTATAAAAAACTTAGTTTTATATAGGATTTGGACAGCGGCCGGGCCGTTTTGGTGGTATATCGTAACTTAAAACCAAAATTAAACCACTTTAGATGATTTTTGAAATTATCAAATCATAATTGACCAATTCTCTTACTGATTGACAATTTATAGATTTAAATCAATTTATTTTTTCTTACTCATCCCTAGAGATAAGGACTCTCAAAGCGAGGCCAATAGTTTGAACTAAAATATGTATTATTATCTAAAAGTGATTTTTTTTATATTATATTTTTAATAATAAAAATTTTTAATATCTATTTTTGAAATGTACACTAAATGAAGTGATAAACCATTTATAATAGTCCATAATAATTATGCATAATAGGGAAACATATATAAAATTGTGTGTGGGTGCTGGCATAAAAAAATGAAGTTTGAATTCCATTTACTTAAGAGAATCCTATTATCTATACCTATTTGTGTTTGTCCTTTAGAGGGGCTATTAATTGTCGAGAGTTTGTCATTACTCATTTAAGTGTTACACTAGATAAATTTATTAAACACTTGTAATTTATAATGAATATACAAAATACCAATATACTGGACATGTTAAGAGTTAGAGAGCGCTTGAACCTTAAATTATAGTGTGATAGCCAAACTATAGCTGTTGCTTAAAAGAAATGTTATCTCTTTGGCCTTGGGTATGGTGACGGGCTGGACTTTGCTTAATTTGTCACCACAAACGTCAAAATCGCCTGCTTTCAATGATCCTTCGTGGTTTCGTTTTGTTCTGTGGCCAAAATTTTTAGAAAGAGATTCCATTCGGGTCGCTCTCTCTTTCTCTCTCATTCATGCCGACATGCCAAAAAATATCACACGCTGACGTCACCCTCCTAGCTGTCCAACATATTACATAATTTAGTGGCCTTTTATTCCATCAACTAAGAAGGTAACATTTGTGTCCTTGGGTTGTCCCACTCCCCAGCGGAGAGTGACCGGCGATTTTTAAGTTTGAATTCATTTATCATGTAATCACTCTGAATCGGAGTTGGATTTATGAAATCGAACGATGGAAGCCCCGTAAAAAAATAATCCTAAGAAGGTAAGATTTGTTACTCTTAGAATATAAATTAAGTGACAGATAAATAATATATTACGATTCATATCAATAAGTCATAACTTCAATACTCGATTTAGACAAGAATCAAATGATCGTCTACAATTTATTTTTTATGTCAAAATCGAGAGCACGAGAGACAGAAGACTGCACAAAGACAATAATTCCAATAAGATAAGATTTGTTAAAATAAGTAAGATAAAATTATATTAATATAAGATTAAAATATTTTTAAAATTAAGATATAAAATAGTTAAGATAAGATTTAAAAAATATTATAAGATTTTTATTAAAATATTTGTTAAATTTTTTAGAATGCACCGAAGAATATATACGTTATTTTTTTTTATTTATAAGATTTAAGATATTCTTATCTAAAGAGAAAAAATATAAGTATATTTAAAAAATATCAAATAAGAAATCGTATGACTTTTTTTTCAAAACTCGTTGTTTAATAAATATATTAAAAAAGATAACAATATAAAATATTTTTTTTATCTATATCTTAATTAATAAATACTATCTAAATTAAATTAACGTGCGTCCCTCTCCCTCCCCATCTCCATTATTTGCTACATCCTTGATTGTTTGCTGTATTTTAAGTACTAAACTTGAAATTTTGATTATAACGTGGGCCATTTTATTTTTTTTATTCATAAAAAATGAAAAATTCAAGATGAAATCATTAAATTGTTTTTCTTAAATAACTAGAAACTAGTAATTATTATTAAAATTAAAGGTTAATGGGTTTGGTGGGACATGAACATCAATCTATACTATTCTAATCTATTATTTGATTTCTTAGGTATCATTAAAATTCAGGTAAGATATGTACAGTAACAGCTCACTAATTTATATGGTATACAAAAAATATCATTTCAATCGGACAAACGAAGCAAACCACGACCCTCCCCCATGCGACAAGATATCATATTCGCAATGGGCCCCACTGGATAAACTAAAATCCAATAAGTCATCCAAATCTACGGCTGGGAAAACGCCACGTCTTATCCCCGTGGTCCCCACCTAAATCAAAGTCAAAAGGAATTGCCTCGCCATGTGATGTGATCCATGCTTCCTCCTACATATATATGTATTTAGCAGCGGCAGGGCCGGCCTCAGCTCCTCAGCTCGTGCCTCGGCTCTAGCTGGAAACTGCCATGATTCGCTTTGCCACCGCCGTCGCCGTGCTCCTCCACGCTTTATTGGCCGGATTTGCCGCCGCTGCTGGCCGCGAAATCTTCGTCGACAATATCAGATTGCCGTCGGAAGCTGCTGGATTCTTCCGTGATAGCGAGGAGGAAGATGCTATCGGGACCAGATGGGCTGTTCTGGTTGCCGGATCTAACGGGTACTGGAACTACAGGCATCAGGTGATTACGGCTCTGATGATCGCTTCTGATTGGTCTGATTATGTAACCTTTGATATTTGACTCTTGTGTTCCTTAACTACACTCAGTTTTGTGGGTGGTTTGAGCTATATATATGCATGTACTCGTTGAGGAATAATTTTTTTAAGCTTAGGCTGTTTAGCTATTCCAAGGTTTGATTGCTTAGTTGCGAATTGATTTCCACTTTACAGTTTTTGTTTTTTTTTTATATATGAGAAAACGTGGGAAATCAAGAACTTGACTTTTCTTTTTAATTTAACCGTTTCAATTTCTGTAGGTATTTGATATTTCAAACCAAAAAAGGTATTTTACTGGTTATTTGGTTCTGAAATTTGGTGGGTTTAAAATTCATGGAAATTCTCTGCCATGTGTGATTTTGTAGAAATTTTTTCCTGGGCGATGCTGTTGAGGTGAATTCCTAGGAAAACTGGGAAGTTTGAAAATGATTAAATCTCTGATTTCCTTTTGGTTGGCACAATTGTAAACCTGAGGGGTTTTCAACCGACGAGGGAAACGACTTATACAAAGGCAACACTATTTGCCATATTTGCTGTTTTATTTTATTTTGTTCTATACAGTAACAACTTGGCAAGCGTTAATAACATCACACGAGGTGGACTACGTAAATTCTAGATTTTCATTCATTTCTATCCATTTTCTCATCTTTTGTAAAGCCTATATACTTAATATCAAACATAAATGTCTCTAAGCCTCTACTTAATATCAACTCTCCTCATAGTGGTCTCTATTGGTTCTATTCTCACATGACCAAATCATTATTTTTTTCTTGTCATATGACCTAATTATCTTAAACGTGTCTCCTCCGTCTTCTTTTGAATCGGAGCCATTTTGACCTTATTATAGTCTATAGATAACCTCTTTTTTAAGTTAAATCTTTTTTTGTATAGTTACACATCCATCTTAACATCTTTATCTTGGTTATGTTTATATTTTGCACATGTTTTTTTTTTTAAATTAATGAAAATAAAAGGCACATATTGGTTTTTACTACCCAACATTCTGTGTCGTATCTTATTAAATTGGAACAATACAGAGAACATTAACATGGCCCTTGCACAAGGATGACATGCACAAATTGAGAAATGGACCAAATTTTAGTTATAAAAAAAAAAATTCCTTTTAGCTTTAATGGAATCTTACTATCACATAAAATGGCAGATGCACTTGTTTTTATTTTTTTCTTTCCTTGGCAATCTGATGGTGGAAAGATAAATTGCATAGTGTGCTTGAAATTACTTGTATGGATGCTAAGTGATGGGATTCATGGGTATCCATTTGGAAGAACTTATTCTTTAAATGCCATTCTTTTGGCTTTATGAGTGAAGACAAGTTCAACCGGTCATTCTGGAAGACTGCAAAACTTTCTGCACTTTGTGGGCCCAATACGTGGAAATTTGATAGTTTTATTTATCATTTAAAGATGCTTAAAAGAATCATTTATTATTTTAGTGAATCTCTGTTGTATATTGCTGCAATCATGCCAAAACACAGCGTTATTAGGTGAGTTTGGTATTTCTACACAATGTATTTCTATCTTACGCAGTTAAGGTTAGCTGTGTGATTCTTCCACTACAGTTTTGATGGATGTTTTAGTGGACTTATATTACTCTAAACCTCACCATTGTCTTGGAGGATAAAGATATTTAATTAATTCCATAGATGGCATCGTTCTAGCAGTTTTTCCTTTGTGTGATTCATTACTTCATGTATAGTTGGTCTTGCAATTCACTTGTTTTTAAGTCATGTGCATTATTTCACCTTACCAGGAAATTAAAGTTGTTCAGTTTGTGAACAAAATTTAGCGAGTTTGATAGATGAGGGGGAAAAGTGACGGATTATAATTTTAGATAAGTAATGCATTCTTTATCAAAAAGGAAAATTGTAGACAACTTAGTGATAGAAGAATTTGTCGAAGAATTAATGGAAGGAAATAAAAGCACAAGGGGAATGAATGTGTCCTATGCTTCATTTCTTAGGTTAATAGCATAAATATTATAATACAAATATGTGTGTGTGTGTATGTGCTAAGAGAATAACTGCTTAATTTTTGCATCGTTACAGCATTACACATATATATTCAACTTAAGTACTTTATTTTCATTTTTCAGGCAGATATTTGCCATGCATATCAAATCATGAAGAAGGGTGGGCTTAAAGATGAAAACATCATTGTTTTCATGTATGATGACATTGCCTATGACGAAGACAACCCCAATCCTGGAGTCATAATCAATAACCCATATGGTGATGATGTGTACCATGGAGTGCCAAAGGTCCAAGTCCTTTCTCAGCTGAAACTAATTTTTAGAATCATGAATTTGTTCTTGCTCATGTGGTGGGTTTTCTTGTTACAGGACTATACCGGGGAAGATGTCAATGTTGACAATTTGATTGCCGTTATCCTTGGAGATAAAGCTGCTCTTACTGGGGGCAGTGGTAAGGTTGTGGATAGTGGTCCAAATGATCATATCTTCATATATTATGCTGACCATGGGTCTGCTGGGTTGCTTGGTAAGTAAACTCTCTCTCTCTCTCTCTCTGAACTTCAGAGTCTGAATGGCATTTCGTCCGCATTATATGGTTGTTTTGATTGACAGTTCATTTATATCTACATTTGAGCAATTGTGGGACCATAAAAATTACTATGGACTTCCTACACAAGGGGCCACATCTCAGTTAAGGAAAATTAAAATTGAATCGCTGAGGGGCACATCCTCGATGAGAAAATTTGAAACATAAACCCTAAGATGGGGGAAATCAGAACAAAAGTACCAATAGGTGCATATATCGGGAGGGAGGGAGGGAGGGAGAAGTGTAGTCTAAGCCTAATTTTGATTGATAAACATAATAACTATGACCAACACCCCCCCCCCCCACCCCCCTCCCCTCCCCCCCCCAAAAAAAAAAAAAAATAGAAATTTGACATTTGTAATAAGGTGGGAACAACTTTTCTTGAGGTTAAGATGTGTATGATGCGATTAATATGGTTTGGTCATATGAGAAAAAGACCAATAAATTCTCCTCACACAATGGAAGAAATTGTGTAGAAAAAGAGGAGAGGAAATTGAGAAAAACTTGGTGGGAAACTCTTAGGTACATGTGGTATAAAGGATGTATGGCACATATAATCATAAATAGAGATGATTAGCGAACTAGAATCCACGTGGTCAACACCACCTAGTAGTATTAAGTCTTGGCATGTTTTTGTTTGTTGGGTATAGTTATTTGTTGATGAAATAGGAAAAAAAAAACAAAAACATGTTTATTTGTCAGACACCATTAGCTGTCTATTTACCGTGTTTTCTTTTCTTTTATTCTCTTTTGTGTGATTTTTTTTTTTTTAAATTTTAAGATAAGATAAGCCCATAGATAAATGAACAGGAAGCTAAGATTCATGTTGTCGACCCCACATAATAGGATAAAGGCTTGGTTTCTTGTTCTTGTAGATTTTTAGATAATTATGTGACAGTGTAGTGTGGTTCATGCATCTTTTTCTGTGTATACAGGGATGCCTACATATCCTTACCTTTATGCGAATGATGTAATTGATGTCTTGAAAAAGAAACATGCCTCTGGGAACTATAAAACCTTGGTAAGCAATGGCTTCATTTTAATATGCTAATTGCAATCTAAATTAGCATGGTGAAAGTAATTATTTTGAAACAAATTCCAGGTATTTTATGTTGAAGCTTGTGAATCTGGAAGTATTTTTGAGGGTCTTCTTCCAAAAGGTTTAAATATATATGTAACGACAGCAGCTAATGCAGTAGAGGACAGCTGGGGAACCTACTGCCCTGGAGAGTACTGGGATATTGCTGATATGTATGGAACCTGTCTAGGTGATTTATATAGTGTTTCCTGGATGGAGGACAGGTACGCAGAACTTTTCTGATTTCTTTAACTGAAGAAGAAAAACTTCCTAGATTATGAGGACTGGGTTCAATTATATTGCTAGTAATCTTAACCACAATGTGTAGCTAACCAACATTGAATGCAGCTCTCTACATGTAGTTTGGCTGAATTGAGAACGCAGAATTCAAACTACTTACTAGTTGAAGTTGATTCACTGTGCAATCTGCTCCAAAAAATAACCAGTAGTTGTATATTTGTAAAGAAGAAAAATAAACATCAATAAGTAGCTGGATCATCTGAATCTAACTTGATCTAATACATTACCATCTCGTGCAACTATTGCTTTGATTGGCTTTGCCTATCATCATATCATGGAGATGGCTATTTTTCTGAAATGTCAGGCCCCTGTCTGTATTGGGAAGATGGGATGTGTAAACTGTGGTAGGGGTAGTTCACCTTTATCCATAAATCATTTTCATTGGTCCTGAACTTGGTCAACCACATTGAAACCCCCCACCCCCAAAAGGAAAGGATTCATCAAAAAATTGGAGCATCTGTTACCCCCTCCACTACAATTTTTCTTTTTCCAAAATGCTAAATGGATACAATCACACAGTTAGTCATTGGAATTTGGAAGAATATGAAGCATGAAGTGACATGCCCTTTAGAAACACAATCTTATACATTGTTTCCTCATGCGTTATTGTCCATGGATGTATGTTGTGCCATTTGGAAATAAGTTAGTTTGAGTTCAAACTTGTAAGTTAACAGCTTGTGAATAGTTGCTAGGTCCCTTCACTGAGAGTGAGTGCCTGAGAACAAACAAGTTTTTAGGAGTTACATGCATTCAGGCACATTATACCTATCCTATTTTGTGTATTTAGCAAGTCTACTTCCTCCTAGATATCTTAGTGGGGGTATTTACTTTTATAATTTGAGAAAAGGCGAGTTTGACCTGTACCAATACTCCTCATTCCATTACCCATCTCGGTTTAGATGTTTTGTCATTTCATGGAAATCAAAAACCCACATGCGGTATTCAATAGTGACTAAATGTTTTGTGTTAACAACTCTTTTATTCTGGGCAGTGACATTCACAATCTACGGACAGAATCTTTGCGGCAGCAATACAAAGTGGTAAGAGCCTGTGAGATGAAGTATCTTTGGGAATTTAAACTCACTGTTTCTTAAGCAAAGCTTGTACATAGGTAGTTTTACGATGCACAAATTGGGAGCCTATAATTTCTTCCCCGTGAATCGGAAGTGCGGGGAGGATATAGGGTTGTGTCTGGAAGTTTGTGCTGAGCAAATTACTAGATAACCTCCTCTGTTTGTCTCATACTGATCTCATGCTACATGGTTGTTTTCAGGTTAAAGAGAGAACTCTGAATGAGTTTGGTGACTATGGTTCACATGTCATGCAATATGGAGATCTACAGATTAGCAATGACAAGCTTTTTCTCTATATGGGCACAAATCCTGCAAATGATAACTCCACTTTTGGTGATGAAAACTCACGGCGGCCATCTTTAAAAGTTGTTAACCAGCGTGATGCTGATCTTGTACATTTCTGGCACAAGGTTTGTGTACAACCAATTCGGTGCTATACTGAACTAAGCAATGCTATTGCCATAATATTTTTATTGTGATGCTCTTCAAAAATAAATGAAAAATTGTCAGAGCTGTGATCTAGAGGAGGATGCTGAGAGATTGGGGAAGGGAACAAGAGTTGGATATTGAACAAATAGGCAATCTGGAAAAACTTCAAGGGTGCTGGCAAATCAATAGACATTCCCACAAAATCCTCACAGTTCTTGGGAAAACCAGGAAAAAAATTCAAATAATTAGACATTTCTTTATGGTGATGGCTGCATCTCTTAAAGCTCATGTAGGTCTTTCAACAGTTTATGCTGCTAATTTCCTGGAACTCCCATTAGTAGCTCTCTACTGGTTTCTAATGTGAGAGAAAAGGGTAAAATAATCTTTTGCTCAACGCAAAAAAGAAAGAGGGATTGCCACATATCATCCTTTGACTGATTGAAACGAATAAGGAGCTGTTAAATTGTAAAGCTATGAATTTTCTACCTTTCTTCTGTTTCTTATCGGATCTGCATTTTTTTTTTTGTTATTATTGACAGTTCCACAAGGCTCCAGAAGGCTCTTCCAAGAAACTTGAAGCTCAGAAGCAGCTTGTTGAGTTTTTGTCACATAGAATGCACGTAGACAACAGCGTGAACATGATTGGGAGGCTTTTATTTGGAATGGAGAAAGGTCCTGAGTTGCTGAGGGCTGCCAGGCCCACCGGGCAACCTCTTGTTGATGACTGGGATTGTCTTAAAACTCTTGTAAGTTTTCATATCTAAGCATATATATATATATTTTATAAGCAATTGTAATTTTCCATTGTTTTCTTAGTCACCATAAATTACTCCGCTCTGCTGTACCCTACTTGAATTATATTATCTGCCCAAGAATGATATAGTCATATGTAAAAGGCCAAGATGGACTTTCTACCCGGGGTGGGGGAGGAGTTTGAACCATTATACCACCCCCACAAAATTTTGTTGTAGCATTTCCATTTAGGAAACTATTAAGTTGATCTAGTCATGTGAAATGAAGACTATAAGCTCGTTGATAGAATGGAACAAAAATGAGTGGACAACTAGAATTCATATAATCGACCACACATTGTGAGATCCTACGTAATGAGAGAAAGGCTTGGTATGTTGAAACTAAGTTGTTGTACCATCTGTACAGGTGAGGACATTTGAGACGCATTGCGGATCACTATCTCAGTATGGAATGAAGCACTCGCGCGCCTTTGCCAACATGTGCAATGCCGGCATCCAGAAGCAGCAGCTGGCCGCGGCTGCGGCACAAGCTTGTGTGACCATTCCTTCTAATCGTTGGAGCTCGCTCCACAAGGGCTTCAGTGCATGATCGTGGCAGGATGCTCAATCTCTCAATCACCAACCTGCGTATTCTGTTCTAGGCAAAGCTTGGTTTTCTCCTCTACACACACAGATTGAGTAACCCACCATTGCCATCTGCCTGGTTGTGTGACAGACTGGTTCAACGTAAATATTAGCTTAGAGAGTACTCTTATCAAACTTATTTTTCGAAAGCAGTGTATTGGCCTGTTATGTATATTAAAATGCTTGATGTGCGGCTGTGATTGTATGTGTTGTGTTAATAAAAATGAATTCCAGCTTGGAGATGGAATTGTGCAATACCTATTAAGCTCAGTTTTTTATTTTTCAGTGGAGGGCGACCTTGAAATTAATTAAATTAGTCATTGTATAAGCTTTTTTGAATTTGAATCTTAAATTCAATTTTAATGTTTGTAATTGTGTGAATTTATTTTGATTGAGTATAAAATTGATATTGTTAATAGAATTAAAATATTTTTAGAAACATTAGCAAGATATTTATTTTAATTATTAAGTAATCTTGATTGAAGTTTCAAGAACATAGATTAGATGGTAAAAGGACAAATGATATGTCGGTGTAGTTTGATGGATTGTAAGTTTGATTTTTTCTTTACGTAAGGATCAAAGATATAACTTGCGATTTATCATTTCTGAATAATCAAGAATACGAGTACAAATAATTGTGTAAGGACGATTATTTTAAGTAATCTTAATTAAAATTAGGTGACACTTATTAAATTAATCATGGGTTTAAAAATATAATGATTTATTTGATATTTTTAAAATATAATAATATTTTTTAATTTTTTATTAACAAATATAAATACAAATACAAGTACAAAGTCTAATAAAAAAAATGTGAAAGCAATCATGTAAATGTTTAAATTTTGCAGGTCCCATGACTTGTGCCTTAACATGTGGAGCCCTCTGCGGTTCTTGAACTTCCAAGCAAAAGAAAAATAGGTGTGAGGGAATCTATTAAAGTGAAGCATCAAAGCTAAACTGTTGCATCATTTCAGTAAAGTCAGGGGAGAAATTATTATTATTATTATTATTTTACCTCCTAGCATCAAGCAATCAACGAATAGTTGTCCAAAAACAATACTCTTCAATGTTAATTTTATGTAATCTTCTAATAAATGACTAAAGGATTAATTGGAGCTCAATTGGGAAAGAATGCAATTTCTTGGTAAAAAAATAATTTTATAATAGATTTGGACCATATTATTGGCAATTGACAAAGCACTTAGACAAACTGCACTGTCCACTCAATTAAATTAAGATATTTTTGTCTTACCGGTTGGGTAAATCACACTAAAAGTCACAAAATTTTGATATCTTTTACAGTTTGGTCACTAAACTTTAATTCCTTGCAAAGTGATCACAAAACTTTAAAATATTTTGCAATGTGGTCACTAAAGTGATTTTTTTATGATTCTTAGCCAAAATTGTTGACGTGGCGATGATGTGGAGTTGACGTGGCGATGATGTGGCAATTGCCACATCAACAATTTTGACAAAAAATTGTTTAAAAATCACTTTAGTGACCATATTATAAAATATTTTAAAGTTTTGTGATCACTTTGGAAGAAATTGAAGTTTAGTGATCAAATTAAAAAAGAGACTAAAATTTTGTGACCTTTAGTATGATTTACCCCTTACCGATCACTTTGAAAGTTATTTAATGATATTTCTTTTTTCCTGTCCGGGCAATGTCACATTGTTGTCATCATCAATTAAAAACCATTGCTCTCAAAGTTGCTTTCACCTTATAAATCAAAACCATAATTCACATAGAAGTCAGCCCGCAATTATTGCCCTCACCATGGAATTATTCATACTACATGCAAAGAGTATTAGTGTTCTATATTCACAAATTCAGCTATGATTTGTAATTGATTTAAATATTTCTCAAAATTTATAACAAAAGGTCAGGGGTTAGCCAAGAGTCAAGTGCATATCTAAGCCTGTGAATTAATTAGTCTTTGCCCTGTAGGAATAATAAAGATTGTATGGGCGGGCCTAGAGAGAAAAAAAAAAAGAAGAAAAAAGTCAGGTCTAAGTGTGTCGTGTTACATTGGCACCTTCATTTCTGCTGTCACCCTCTCTACATAATTAATGACTACACCATTTGGCTGCATATACTGTTAGAAATTTATTATGGGATCTTTTTTTGGTAAAGCTCAAACCACTATCACAATTTCCGGACTTGGCCCTGTGATGGGATTGCGACCTTAAATCAAACAACAATAAAGGAAAAAAGGAAATATATATATATATATGTATATCTTGATATAATATAAAATACAAGAATTGACTTGTATGATATAAATGGACAAAGATAAAGACTTTACATGTTACTCTATTGATAATGCCTTGAACCTAATACTTGTATAAAATCAATCAGACTTTCGTTAAAATACCACATAAATTAAAACTTTTATTTTTATTTTCATGATTGGCACAAAAGAAGATCAGGTCAAGACGATGAGAATTCTCTCTCCATATATATATGTGAGAAATTCAACTGTAGTGATTTGGGTAAATTAGATTTAATCTGACCCAGAGTGGAAAATTGAGAGTTGGATTTGGGAGCACAAAATGCAACAAGTCTTGATGAGAGCAACAACTCATGAACAATACAATTTTTTTCCTTTGTTTCCTATATTTCTCTCTCTCTAAAGCTTCAAACCATTCCGACTCCAACTTAAGGATGAATGCTCTTTCTTTTTATATTATAGAGTAAAAGTATAACATTTCTGTCAAGGTTTAAGTATATGTTATGAGCATTTTTCATTATTTAACTATATGTTATGAGCATTTTTCATTGATATATGATTGAGTATATAGACATTTCTATCTAGATACTTTATTTTAAAAAGTTATGTGCTTGACTTCAGGAAAAAAAAAAAAGATGGCCTTACAAGAAAGCAAGGCATCGCACTAAAACAACCACCAATCTTGTGACAAATGGTATTAATGCCAAGTTCCTAGAAGGCATGCATTATAGGACTTGGGGTAGAGACATCAAGGCACTAAAAAATAAACAAAATTGTATTAGATAACTATACAAGAAATGATATAATGAATTAGAGATATTGCCATGCCAATTGTCCCATTAAAATAGGGTAGGTAGGAATTGCCTCGCAATGAAGGTATTACGAAATTAGAGGAGGAGGGGGTGGGGGGAGTTTGGACAAGAGTGACTCCTCCATCTTGACCTAACATGGATAAACAAGGTTTCTCACAAGGACAACCAACAACCTTGTGACAATTTCTATAGTTTTTAGAAAAAAATATAAATATATGAGTTCATTTAATTTTAATATTTTGTAAGTCAAATTTACCTAAAAAATCATGTTATGACAAGTTTAATATATTCTTTTTAAATTTTACTTTTATCCAAAATCAAAAAAGGTATCTATCAGTATGTGCAATAAATAAACTTTGATGTGCATTTTATTTAAATTAGGTGCATAAGATAAATGGTAATTGCCCCCACAATTTTATACAAAAAAACTCCCTACCAAAATGATAGGGAAAAAGGAATATTAAATTTCAACGTTTAAATTTGAATTTTATAATTTAGATATTATTATTTATTTGTTTTATAAAAACAATTGTAATTAGGTTAATTATGTTTTAGTCAATAGATTTCAATTTATAATTCTAAATAAGCTTTTGCATATTAGGGTTTTCTTTACCTTATAAAGGCATAGGATAAGGAGTATACTTCCTTTAGTTGCACACAATGTATTTGTTACCTGCTATTGAAAATATTATGTATGCAAGTATTTCATTCATAGAACCAAAAACATGGAAATCCCCAACTTAGAATTGAACCGTGAAAACAGCCAAAAATGTGAAAGAAAACGACACCTAGCTGTTATAAAATCGCCATCAAATTGATTGCTGATTTAGACTCCTTATTTGTCCAACTGATGGATCTTTTATTTTATTTTTATTTTTTTAAATGCTTTCACATTTTACCAGCTAGGTCTCGTTTGAATTTCTAAATCTGTAAAAAATAATTCCATGAAACTTGCAAGTAAAAGTTAATAACGACAAAAGAAGTAGTTGATTGATGGCCGATTGACGATCAACCGTGTCTTTCACGGCGCCGAAGATGGGAAAGCGGAAAGAAGACCAAGGATCAATTGGGTCGTAGTTGCTTGATTGAAGGTCACCAAGTCCTCCATTGGGAATGACAAAAGAAAGCTAAAATGGTCTCTCCACAATTGAATTGCTTTTCTACCTTTTGTAACATGGAACTTTATTATAGGCTTCCTCCGTCAGTAAGGATGAAATCCTTTAAGGGGTAGGCTAAAAAGTGTCTTAGAATAAATATAGATAGATAATCCACCAAGCAAATTTGTTTGGATGTATTGTTTAATCTTGTTATTTTGCCATATTCCTTAACCAGCTAATTTTAAACTTTAGTACAAAGGATTTCCGTGCGAATTTTAAAGTTTGAACGCAAGGTGATGGATGCATTTTCGCGAATTTGTCTAATTTCCTTCCCATTTATAAGACGTAGATTTATGCATCAAAATGTCAACATTTAACAGCTACCCTAAAATTCCTAAACTTTAGCTACTAGGTAGGAAGAAACTGAGACCCGTCCATTGCAATAGAAACGAAGCGAACATTCGCGTAACCAAATCCTTTAGGGTTCTAAAATGGTTGGAATTTTCAAATTCATTCAACTCGTGCTCTTGGAACACTTTTCGAACCAGCAAAACACGGCATGAACCAGTAAGGCACCGAGACGAATTGAAAAAATAACAGAAAGAAGAAAAATATAGGAAACAGAGTAGTTGCACACAATCAAATTTCAAAATAAACAACCGAATGGAACTATATAAATGATCTGTGCACCAAAACAGAGTATACTCGATATAAACCAATCGCAAACCCAAGAATCACATCAGAAACAAGCTATAGTAGTACTAGAAACCAATGACAAGAGATAAAATCTCTATAGATCTAGGGTAGAAATCAATGCACGCCCACTATGTACTATAGAACTGCTACATCTATATACGGTCATCAATCGCCAAACCAGTAGAGAAATCAACTCGTCAGACGACGAAAACCTCAGACCCTAAGCCCAGATCCGAACACGAAAGCAACAAAGGCCGCGAAGCAACCGGCGGCGAACGAAGGCGAAATGGCGCCAGAGGCGGCTACAGGACTCGGTGCCGGTGCATCAGCCGCGAGAGAGCCTACGGCCAAAGCCAGGACCAGGATGGTTACAGCCATTACAACAACGCTCTGCGAAACAGCCATGAGAGAGAGGGCGAGAGAGTTTCTGCGAGAGAGAGAGGGCTAGAGAGTTTCTGCGAGAGAGAAAATGGCGAGGGAAAATAAGTGAAGCGTTGAGCAGAGCAGCTAGACGGTGGTGGGGACGGAATATATAGAGAGAGTGGAGTTGGCGAGATAGAGAGAGAGAGAGAGAGGGGTGGTGTTGGGGCAGGGCAAAGGTTTGTTGGGGCAGCTGCCCGGATTTTACAGGCTGGAGATTAATCTAGAGGCGATGACAGCTGTTTAACGGTGGTCCCCGCCCCGCGGTTAAAGCCATTTGTGTTCCGGGGAGTGGTTGTACTTGTACAGCTGTTTGACCGTGGTCCCCGCGCGGTTGTAACCATTCTCCGGTGAGTCTGTTGAATAACAATAATTTTGAAACTTAAAAGCTATTTTTATTCATTTCTACTTAAATTTATTGCAAACGTAATAAAATTACTTTTATTTAATTTGAGATCTTCTTCAATGAAAATTTTATAAAAATAATCCACACACTTTTTAAATATATTAGTAAAGTTGTAAATTAAAAATATATATATTTGAAGGTTATACATATTTAAAATTATTTTTAATATTTAAAACTCTTTAGATTATTTCTTTAAATTTAAAAATTTTCACCAACTCCTCCGTGATTGCGTTAATCATTCAAGTAGAGAGATCTCAACCATAAGTTTTTGTCAAATTTAAAATAAATTTATCCGTAAATTTAATTGAAATTGTATATATTACCCCCAAAGCTCAAAACTCATTAAGTTAATGGTATGTAATTAAATTTATAAAATATTACTATTATGATAGGTTCCGTTGGGTACAGGAATTTCACATATTTTTAACAAAAATGTGGGCAAAAGTTTAGAATTTAAATTTCAAATTAAAGAATCAAATGATATTATTTAATACATTTAGATAACGTTTAGCAAAAAAAAAATTAAGATAAAGAATTTAAAATTCGAAATTTCCAATTCAAACGGTAATGAACATCAAAATTTTAAATTTTAAATTTCAAATGAAAGTATCAAACAGTATTATTAACTGGACCCTATGGCATTTTACATTTTTACTTATAAAAATAACACAAAATATTATTTTTGAATCTAATTCCTCTCATATCACGGCGCACTTAACACAGGAACTGTGGGCAACTCACCGACGTCCCAGCGATCAAAGACTTCATCGCAACCGTCGACTCTGCCGATCCTACGGCTGTATTAGACTCGTGACACAGGCGCGCAATATGAGAGGGAGAATTTGTGAAGTGGAAGAGCACTGAAATTATTCGGTCAGCACGACGATCGGGGTCCGTTGCAACTGCCGAACACGTCAGGGCTGTCAGTGGGACCCGCGAAATGATCCCACTCACCGCAACGTGCGACAGCCTCCAATAGAAAGACGACGCGTGGTGGTGTGGCCCTAGTGGGCAGGGAACAGAACAAAGGTCGATTTGACGGGAAAGTGATACGGCACGTGGGCTTCGTGCTTGAGACGTCGACACCCGTCTCTGCCCCGTTTGGTTAGGCTTTTGTATTAATTTTGTTTTTTGGTTCTATTATTGCTGTTGGTCATGGTTCGAGAACCTTCGGTTCACGCCACGTGCTGTCTCGGTTGCGATACGCTGGCCATGGCGGCTCTAAATTTAACCAAGTCACGTTCACATGTGCCGTAGGGCTGCTCGGTCTGGAATTTAATGGAGGCTCCCATCTCAACCAAGCAGGCTCTCGCAAGTAATAATATAAAAAAGTAATATTAATTATTATCTTTAATTAATATAGTAGTTAAGGAGTACAAGTGTGTTTCTATTTTTAGATAATGGATATATTATATTTTATTTTTAATATTTAAATAATTTAATTCATTAATAATAAATGCATTCTACTCTGAACATTTAATCAATTAACTGAAAATAATATACAATAAATACATATTGTTTAAACACCTAATGTGTTTATTGCTTTTAAACTTTTTTAAAGATCAGCCACAACACCCCTCTGTTGTTATGATAGTAAGTAAATTAATTGATCATACATGTCATAAACTTTTATTTTTGTCAAATCAATGTTGATCTTTTTAAAAAGTTAAAAAGTAAATTATAGTAGTTAAGGTATTTAATTTAGCTGTTGAGTTTAACCGAATTTGTGAACAACAATAATGGAGACTGGAGAGCAGGGAGTGGTTAATGGTCCATGTGGGTTCTTACTAGTGTACATTTATAGCCACTGAACCATCATCCCCTTTAGTAGTGACATTTAGATAATAAAGTTGAGGTTTCACTTTATCTTCCTTTCCCTTTCAATTCAACTCTCATTTTAATCTAAACGTTGAAGTTAGATCAATCACTTAATATGGTTTGATATGATATGATTCAATTATGATCCATTCACATATCAACTTTTTTTTTTTTCTTTCACGATAAATAATGGTTATCTATTCTGAGGATAATCACTACTTGGAGCTGGGTTATGTCATAATCATGCTTAACTTGACGATATGTCTGTCATATGTGCATTTGGTTATCAAAAAGCAAAAAAGAAACAAAGAAAAAGAAGAATACAGTTGAAAGGCAATGCAATTACAAAAGGAAGATTTGAATTGTTGATTTGAATTTTCTGTACATCAAAAAGCTCTTATTTATAAAAGCTAAACTAGGGAATTGGCAAACCAGAAAGAATGGATCTTTTTCTTTCCTTATATAAGCTCCAGAACACATCATCATGTACCAAAAGCTCAAATTTTCCTAAGCATCATCACTTGCAAAATTCAGCCCCTACTGAATGAATCTCACTCAATAGCCAAAATATTTTGGTGCCACTAGCAGCAGAGGTTCCAAGGCGCTTGGAGCAAATTTTCTGGCAAAGAGGAAGCACACAGAAGACGGCTGGTTATTGTACAGGCAGCTGTGACCTTCCAGAACTCTTTTCAAGAATTCCTCTGTTATATCTGCTCTACCAAAGGTGGCGGGATGAGCTCCGCCTCTCGACCAGTCTACCCAAGTGATGCTTCTATTTGCCAGGAGATTCGCCGCTTGGATCGTCAGCATGGTGGGGAAGTAATGCTCGTCCACGTAGCATGCAGGTCGGCAGTACACAGCAAATTTTGGGTAAAATTTGGTGTCTTCCACGATGTTGACTGCTAGTTTTCGGTTGATTTCAAACCATTGCGACCCTTTGCGCCACTGTGAGATGTTGACCTCGGGTGCCATGTTTCCGTTATACCGTCCTCTACCATATGGTCCAGGGTCGTCAAATGCACCGATGAAGCTGTATCTGGATCTCTTAATGTAGTGGTAGATGGCGCTGAAGTTGTATAGGGGAACGCAAGATTCAGAAAGGAGCACAAACCACTCGTTAGAAATATCAAGCAATGCGTTAGAAAGAAGTCTTCTCTCGGCATCACACATGCTCATCCTCCCCCATTCTGAAACCTGCAAACGAAGTACAGGATTCCCCGATTATACACTTGGAATTAGTCAGATGAAAACAAGAATGAATTATCGACGTAAATAACAATTTCCTAAAATGGTGCTTGTTGAGAGTATCTAGGATTCAAGAACTGAAGGAAATGACAAACAATTTTATAAAATGATTGTAATTGCGAACAGATCAAGTACAACCCCAAGACTAATAGAACTCACAAATATATGCACTCATTGATCTGATTGCAACTCCCAATTCCAACCTCATCTCAGCACTGAATTTCAATCCGACACAGAAAATGATAGAAAATAAACGCTGCAGGGCATATTATTCACATAAAACACTATCATGGTTAGACTCAAAACTCACAACAGGCAGGCATTCATGATGAAAGGCCAAATCTGAGTCTTCTCATTTGAGACAAACTTTTTGCTGGAGACTTCAGATGGTCAATATGTATGTTAAAAGGACAATGTACAAACAAAAGATTAAAGTGTGAGCTGGGAAAGAGAGAGCATCCACAGGAGAAAAAGAGATCCAAAAAGCGATCACAAGGGCAGTAGATGAGAAAAGGCCTGTTATGGACCCACAACAGGTCCGCCCAACAACAAACACTAAAACCCTACCCCACTGCAGGGCTGCACAAAGAATAAATAACAGCAATCACAAGTCTTAATCCCATGAGGTGGGGTGAGCTATATGAACTCTAGATCTCTAATCATCCCTATCCATGGCCATATTAAAAGGGGAAAAAAAAAATTCTATAGCATAAAGCAAGAATTTACCACCTTGAATCTCTTCATTTCCTAATCACAACTTCCATCAAACCAAAATTTTGATAATGTGACTTGCTTGCTTGACTGTCTGCTGTCCTCCCCTCAAGCCTATATTAGTGCTTTTGGAAGTCTTGAAGAAGTAAAAATAGAATCGACATATATAGGGAAGTGTATGTGCAGCTATAAAGAAGTGAGGAATCCAAATTGTGGTAAATGCTTTGTTATTAGATTTATTTGATGCAGAAACCATGGAATGGAAAAGAGGGACACTTCAGTAATTCAACATGGAGCATAGGTCAGATGCTCCATTATTTTGCTTCATGTATTCCCAGAGTAGATTATTGAGGCAAATGTGCAGCCATATAAGAAAAGGCAGAATAAGAAACGAGAGTATTTGTACTAAGCATGGAGTGGCATCCATTGAAGATAAGATGCACAATTAAGAAGGTTTACACATGTGAAAAGAAGCTACTAGATGTACTTGTGAGGAGAACGGATGTAATGGAAGAAGTTCATGGAAAATGAATTAGTGGAAAACTAGATAACTTAATAAAAGAATGTGTAGATATGGAAGATATAATAGCCTTAGAGAAGATACGACCATGTATAGTAATTATTAGAAATTGGAGTTGGAGTCCATTAGCCAATCCCGCTAGTGGAATTAAGACAATATTATTGTTGTTCTATTAGGTTTTCGTGTCAAGCGCCAGTATGGTCCTCTAGAACTGCTGGACATGAGCTGTAAGGGGCTTTCTACCAGTCACATTACGGGTTAAATCATAAATCATATTATCAGGTTGGATGAGGAATCTTTGGCAGGTTTTTATATATATATATATATACACACACATATTTATTGTATAACTAACTGAAGTTAGAAATTATGGCGAATCAAAACCAGTAGCCTATCTATATATTTCTATTACAAGGTTGAGTTTTTGAGAAATTGGTTTAGCTTCCGAAGACCAAGTGATCTTTAATGTAAACTTATTTGTGAGGGTAATTTCAAAGAAATTTTAGGTTAGATTGATAACACTGTTTCACCAAGGTTCTAAAAGTAAATAGACTAGGGTGAGCATGTTTAGTGAGCCTATTTCAAAATTATTTTAAGAAATTTATTGATGGCACCTCAATTTTAGGAAATAAAAAATAAATATTTTCACTGATTTAAAAAATTGTTCTAGTGGAAAAAATGACATTCTCCAAAATAAAGAAAATGGGAACAAAGACCTTAACCAAAGAAATTCCTAGATTCTTCTTCAACCCAAGAAAAGATTTCAATCCCAAAACCCTATCATAGTAACATAATAATTTGATAATCAAACTAAAACTACCTCCATCATCTTTCTGTACTTAATTAACACTTAAAAGCCCAAAGACTGTCTCAGAAAAATCTGTAACTAAATCTAAGTCTGCAACCAGCCTCACCAAAAATCAAGCCAGGAAGCCCTCTAAATTCTTTGTTTACATTTAGAACCATAGAAGCTTTCTGCTACCAGCCCCACAGTACCTAGAGCGGAAATCCTTGTCCTTGGTTTTGCAAACCATCCAACATCAATGTTTTGAGTTTTTCCCCCACAATAAAAGTAAATGTATCTGTTAGCCTTTTTTTACACATGATGTTAAAGAGTTTAACAGCGCAACATATTCTGGCAGAAGGTCTAGAATTCATGTGGATGACCCAGACGGTGGGATTGCCTTGTGATTATTGTTCTTATTATATTCTGAATCATGTTCAGCAGGTTGTGCACCCCCTACCCTCAAAACTCCAGTAGTGAATCAATTCTGAAGGATCCTACTTCCTTTTATTCATTTCCTTCTTCACATAGAAAGAACAGAAAATATCTCAAAATTACTCAAAACATTGAGTATAAGTTAGTGTCTAAATTATGCTTGTTATCAACAGCACCAACTCCTAATTGCTAAAGCATCATATCTACATTGATTTCAAAAGCATCATAATGATAGAGTCCAGTGATACCAGAATGCAATTGCTTTTTGGACCACAGCATCATATCCTCATAGCTCCCAGTGGCCAAGCCATAGGATGGACCACAAAAGACACTTTTCTCAACCTTGGTTGAAGTTGCTTTGAGAAATTAATGAGGATCTAGCTAAAGGCAAACTCTCAGAACTACATGCCAGCAGGACTAACCCCAAATTGCATGCGTTTATAGAAAAGCTAAGGACAATGGCATCGTCTATCCCCACGTGTACAATATGCACAACAAAATATCATAAAAAGAAATCAATACAACTCATTAGTGAAGAAATATAAAACTGCCATAAATCTCAAGAGCTAGCAATTCTAATATGTAGCCAGGAAAAACACAGGTTTTTATGACTCTGTTCAGGACAAGCTGGTTTCCCTAATCTGGCACAAGACCATGTGAGGTCACTATATTATGCTGTTATCATGCACACTGCTGAAAGCCTCCATAGCAAGAGTTCGATCTAATAAACAAAAGCGTACTTTTACTACTGAACTTATTTGAGTTATCTGCAATAAGAAATTGGCTACAAGTGAGGAGGTCACCTCAATTATTATTTATCTGAAATAGTTTCTTAGAGTGCAGAAAGGCAAATAAATTTACTAGCCTGAGTTTTATATAGATGTATTTACAGCTTAGAAGGCTGCTAGAAAAAATCAGGATATCTTTTCTATTAGCTTTTAGGAGCCAAGTCTACTTTTGGTGATTATTCTAATTAAATCAACTCAAAAATTCTGAAGTAAACAAGCCATTGATTTGGGGATACGTAGGTTTAGTGATTTCCAAAGATGTTACTCAACTTGGGGTATATGAGTAAAAGATTAATCAAGTTCATCATCTACTATTTACTTAGGGTGGCTTAGGATCCAAGCCTCGCTTTTTAGTGAGAAAAAGAGAAGATTTTACACTAAGATCACTGACTGGCCAAATTTATCATGATTATTTCTGGCTTCATAGTCTCCATCTCACAAAGCAGGACTGACTCACAGACTATCATTTTTAGCAATGATGCAATGTTAAGGCAATAATACTAAGGCCTTCTACTATAAGTATGTACATGTAACAGAAAGATACTTTAGATCTTATGTCTGAAGTCTGAACAGAAACACACACGACAACAATATCAAGTTTAATGGCTTTTTGACCAGGCAGCAAAAAAAAAATGCATTTCCTTCCCTCTTTTTCCTACAACCATAATAGAATCTGATAATCTGTTCAATATTTTTGTTCTTGTTAAGATCAGCAAAAGCTAATAAAAGAGCTAAAATCCTAATTTTTTATTTCAGGAAGTCCTGAAACAGCTATAAATATTCAAGTCATAATCATGCACTTGTCCTACAAAGAATTTAGATACTACATTACCAACAACCCTTATTCAATGACTTGGTGTAATTCAAAACACATCTGACATAGAGACTACAGTGAGGACCGCATCACAGAAACAACTTCTCCACACATGTGAGTTTGTATGCATTTGACTTTTACTAAGCCCTGCAATGGAGGTATGTATTGGATTGCCCTTTTCATTGCAATACCAACTTATGTAAGAGGGGTTTGTGATTGTCAAAGAAACTTAAGGAATGCTCACTTCTTGAATAAAGATTTGGAGATGCTCGGGGTCTGTTGAGTTGTGGAAAACAACCCTGGTTTTCCAGAAAACCACTCTACAGAAAATGGAAAATTAGAAAATTTGTTCAAATACAAAAGTTTCTAAATAGAAAATGAAGAACTAGAAAATGTGGTTCCCAAAATTGAACTGGAAAAAAAAAAAAAAAAAAAACAATGAACTGGACTTGGGAAACTTTTAAAATGAGTTTTCCATATTTTCCTCACTAATTTGGAGATTTGAAAGCATGGTACAACGAAATTTTCCCCAAATCATCTCTATCTCCTTCTCTACCGTCAGTTACACAAAAGAAAAACCTCTCTTGAACACATGTTCCAATTTTCTAGATTAGAAATTATTTTTCTGTACTTCGACTATTTAAACACGTTTCCAAATTTTCTATGAACAATGAAAACTGAAGATTTTATAGAAAATTGGGGATACAAAACTAGAATTTTTTCCCATGACTAAGCATCCCTCAATGATCCAACTTTCTCAAGCACCCCCACACATTCTTAAATAAAATGTTTACAACAGTGTGATCGGATGGCAGCCAAACTGGAAAAAAAAATCTAGTTAAAGCAAGAACAACATGTGTTTACACTTACATTAGGTAAAAATGAAAGTTCTTCTAATGCCAAATAAGTTTATAGGGATCACCTTTTAACAAGTTACCACACAATATTAAGATTAGAATTCCTACCTCAGCAGAAACCAGAAGAGAATAATCCATTAAGATGGAAAAAATGGGAAATAGTTCTTATATCAATAATCACTCATTATAAACAATCGATTTCAGTACTGGGAGAAAATTACAAATATGAAACCACAAAAAATTGCACAAAGTTATTGCCCACAATGGGTAAGGAGCATGATACACAACCAATATTTTTATTCAGTAAAGATCATAAGGTTGGTGAGAAATATACCTGGCTTGGTATTTGCCTTCTGTAGAAAACTGACGAGGGAGGGTAATCTGCTTCAAATGATGGCAATGAATGAACATAAATTGAATAGTATCCCTCGTGCCCCTTAAAAAATCTTTCCCAAAGAGGCGCCAGTGGTAATGGTCCCTTAGTCAAGAACATGAAAGCGATCTTAGGAACTCTCTCAAATGGATAAGCCTGTATTCTTGGGACAAAAGATGCCCTCCAAAGGAGCTCTTTGTCTGTCATTGTGTGAATCAAATTTGATGGGGGCTTGATCCAGTGTTCCAAACTAGTAGGCTCTTGACCGCAACTTTGGAAGGTTGGCTTTACTGTGGCCATTGCAGTTACTGTACTTTGAACTCCAAAATACCTAATCATGTACACAAGAAAAACCGAAAAGATAACACACATGAAAAAGAAGGCCACAAGCAATTGAAGCAGCCTCTGAGGGAAGACTCTAGTTTGGCTTGTTCTAGCCGTAACAGCCGGGTCCTTGCCTTCCTCTACGGTCCCTAACCTCGGTTGCATCTTGCACCACGGAAATAAACTAAAAAATCTACCTTCTGGAAATTTCGTTTACTGCCAATTCGATTCCAACAACACTGCCCCACATGGAGAAGAGTTCAAGTGTTCCTCAAAGCTTTCAACTTTTCTCCCAAAACATAGTAACACCCAATTCCCCAACTAGGATCGTAAGACCCTCCAAACAAGGACGGGTTTCGGGTTTCTCACGTGAATATTGAATTGCTTTGGAGAACACACTCGGATAGGCTATCTTCAATGAAGCCTAACACTACAAGAATATATTGGGAATCTAAATTTAATCAATCAGTAAAGGCAGAGCAGCAAACAACCCTTCTAACACATGTACTATGCTAAGAAATGGGAATAGAGATCAAAGAGTGGGGTTCTAATTCTAAGATCAATTTTCTGGAAACAGAAACAAGATCTGGGACGATTGTTGATCAAACAAAGATATTAGCGGGCTAAAATTATGAGGATGTCACTGTGAACATACCATAAGTCGACGGGAAATTAATTTAGACGGATGGAAGCTTTAGTATCGGCCTTGACTGGGGATAGGGTGCTTGAATCACGCCAGAAATCCGTAACGAAGACAGCGCTGGCCACAGAGATGGTGGCCAAAAGAATAACAAGGGTGAGTAACAAACAGTCTATTATGAGAGTCCACACCCACACCATAGAAAAAACGAGAGCGATCTAAGGGATTTGCTTTGATGGGTTTCCCAAGAATGCTTTTGACATCACACAAACGGCAAACGGCAAACGGCACACCCAAGACCAACAAATACAACTGAATCTAACACAGAAGAGGAAACGGAGAGGACAGGTTACTTTGCTCTCTCTCTCATTCACCTTTTATTTTTCTCCTTTGCTTTGGGGTTTTCGTCATCTGGACTTTGATTTGTATTTTGCTTTGAACGTGTTCATGGTGTCCCATCTGCGGAACAGACAATGACCCTTTATTCTCTTTTCTTTCTTCATTTTCTTTGTTTCCTTCGTTATCTCTTTTTTATTTTAACTCCAATATCACTTCCATATATAAATTATGATAAGATTTAAATATTTTTATTTAATTTGTAACCCTTTTTATTTCATATTTTTATAATAAAAATACAATATTATAAAGGCATGTCCTAATTTGATCTAGTTTAATTCGATCAATATAAATACATAACACTACAAAGAATTTGAAAGTTCTTAAACGTAATAATTTAATTGTAAATTAATTAATTGTCTTAGTTAAATTATTTGATGCTATTAAATCGGAGACTTAAATTGTGATATTTGATTTAATTCTTAAAATTTTAATAAAAATAGTTGAAGAACAAATTTAGCCTAATCATTAATATCAACTAAATACACAATTATAAATAAAATAATTAATAAATTAAATTAATTACAATGTAATTAATTTATCGTAATGTATTTTTTTGATAAGTTAAATACGTATAAAAAAATAATAATATACAAAAAAAAAAAGTCAAAAGACCTTAAATAGGACATATAAGAGAAAAATAAAAGAATAATGCAGCTCTAATTAATAATTATAGACCAGCCTAAGTTTGCCTAACCAAACCATACAAGCATTGAAAAGACCCCCGACACAGCAATAAATAACCCAAAGTTCAAACCTGAAGCAAACAATCAACCTTTCACCTTGTTTGGAATTAGCATTTTTATTATAATAATAAAATTAAAGAGGAATATCTAATAAGACTAATAATGTATATAGGATCTGAAAAAATGAGATTAATTTATAATAAACGATTAATTTTACCACTCTACCCATTAATACCAAAAAGAAAGGAACATTATTCACAAGTCAAAATGTTAAACTTTATAGTTTCAGAATTGAGGTTTAACTTGTTAATAAATAAATTTTATATAAGTTTTCATTAAAATTAAAATTTTATTTTTAATAGATCACAAAGTATAAATCAAGAGTCTAGAAATTTCCTGCCTGCCTATTGCAGAGATATAATTCTATGTAGTCACTACTCACTCTTAATTATTTTTGTATTCCACCCACACTCTTATTTTCTCCCGTCACACCAAAGTAAAGAACAAGAAAAAAGGGGGCATGAACATGAAAGAGCACCAGAGGGGCAACTAACAGCAGCATCATAATTAGACAACAAATACAAGTGCATCTACAGCATCATCTCAACAAATACATTAGCACTGAAGCAAGCAACCTTAACGGGCACCAACATGCAAATGGCGGTTGGTGCCTAACCATATCATGTACCAAGCCAGACAACTGTCCAGTACTGGATTCAGCCAATTTCAATCGAGGATATCTTATTATTAGGCTGCTTTGAGTTACAACAGGTTTATAAGATATCCAGTTTAACCAGACATTTCACTGCCTGCTAGATTTGATGTTATACTTATCTACAGCCTGAGCAAAATGGTCAGCCTTTTTGCCCATTTCTTCTACTAACAGTGGAAAACGCGCCCTCAATGGCGCCGCCTACTTCACCACCTGGAAAACGGCAGACACGTTCGATATCATAACGGGGCATTCTCCCTTCTCATCATATTCTGCGAAATCCCCTCCGGACAAATCTACACCATCGAACTTAGTTCCTTCAAGCTACAAAAGATGAGTAAACATGTTACATGCAAGCTAGCATGTAAGTAAATCTAACACAAAGGTGCAATCAAATAGGATGGTACAACTTTCAGAAACTTCAGGTGGATTTCACTAAAAATATTTGCTGTAGATTGGCATATATATATTGTGAAATCAATATAACTACTAAATAAAACAACATATTCACCCTTAATTTCACTAAATGTGATTGAGTTTGTAGATTCTAGATCATCAATCATTTTTATCTACTACTATAGCTTATGTAATATCATTATAACTCATGCCATGCATTGAGTTTCCTATCAAATTTTTCTTATTTTTAATTTACTTTACTAAAAAATCTATTCACTCTCCCCACAAAAGCATCTATTAGTATTCTTTTCACATGATCAACCTATCTTAATCATGTCTTATGCATCTTATCCTTAGTAGTTGATACGAGCCACTGCAGTATTATTATATATAATTTTGCCCTTCCATCATAACATGCTCATCTCAGTTACAGTCATATTTTACACACATTATTGTTTCACTACCTATATTACACATAATACATCAAAACTGCTCTAATAGCCATTAGATAAAACTTCTCTTTAAAGGGATTTTACAGTCACATAAATACCAAAACATGAT
This sequence comes from Diospyros kaki, assembly GCA_036245055.1. Lineage (NCBI taxonomy): Eukaryota > Viridiplantae > Streptophyta > Magnoliopsida > Ericales > Ebenaceae > Diospyros > Diospyros kaki. The sequence goes on from BSEG01000007.1 coordinate 36,789,221, forward strand.
CCATTTTAACCATCATACCTTAAGTCTACAAGTAACATGAAAGATCAACTGGCACAATGACAATCAATTGTGAGATAGACTATCAATTCCAGGCAGTCAACTGTGAGGATAGACTACAATTTCCAAATTCAACTCTGTTCGCTTGAATCCTCCCAAGCTGACTAGGAGCCAACAAGTAACAGGACAAGATCGATTGGCCATATCACAATGGACTGTTGGGTCAACTTCTTAAACCAGTAACCAAATTAACATGACTGCCACACAGTTAGTCGATTGTGGCTCAACTGGGAAAACCAGTGACCAAGAGTGGTCAATTGTACCATCCTACAGTCAACAACCAAAACCATGACCTAAATGTATTCATTATCACACTAAAAAAAAAAAAAAAAACCTCTGAGCACAAAATTTGGTTTCTAGGAATTTCAAAAGTTTTGAAATACTGAAGAAAACATTGAAAAATATTGACCAAGTCTCATGAAGTTTGTTAATAATCAAAATACTAAATTGGGGTCCCTAATCATTGATTTATGCAAGTTAGGTCCACAATCTCCCCCTTTCTTATGATGAACAAAACTTCAGTAAAAAAATATCATGTATGGAAAAATTGTTTGAATTTTAAAATGAAAGTTTTCACTCCCCCTGTTTATTTTAGACCTTGTGCTCTATGGGTACACAAACATCTTTTCAAAAATGTTTTTTTGAATAAATTATAGGGCTTCAAAAGAGCAAACTAAAAAATGTTTTGAATGTTTATGAAAAGGCTCCCTCTATGTCAATAAAAGATGTTGCATCAAACAGTCAATATTATGCATTGTTTCAAAAACATGCAACCCACCAACTTGATCCATATGATGCATCATGTCAAACGATCCAATCACTCCAATTTTCACACATTATTTTTGTCTAGATGTTCTACACCCTTTTGGCATAATAAAGAAGAAACAACACAACAGAGAAAAATATGGAACATAAGAAATGAAAGAAAACTTCAGAACTGATATTAATCTCTTAAAAAAAATAAAAAAGAAAAGGAGTGATACAAAGAGTAGCTAACAAAAGCTTAACAATCAAAAATGTAATTATCATAAATCCAACAACAGTACAACTTGAAGGAAGTGATGAACATAATATGTAAATATTACATCAGCTAAAAAGTAAGAACAGCCAAAACAGACAACTTGATTCAACTTATATAAATCAATGATTGCCGAGCCATCTTGAATAAATCAATGACTAAAGACCCCTAACTTAGTATTTTGATGGTTAAAAAAGCTTATAAGACTAGATGAATATTTTTTCAAATATTTTCTCAAGTACTTTGAGGCCTTTGAAATTCTTGGAAACCAAAATTTGCGCTGAGAGTTGACGGTTAGTGTGACAGTCAATACATTCAGGTTTTGGTTTTGGCTATCAAACAAAATTTCTACAGTTGAGCCACAGTCAACTTTTAAATGGCCAATGGACCTTATCTAGTCACTGGTTGGCCTGTAGTTGACAAGCGAGGATTCAAGCAAATAGAGTTGATTTCTCGCAATTTCAGTCAACCCTCACAGTTGAATATCAGTCTAAAAGTTGATGTATTTTGCTCATTGAAATTGGTAGCGGACCTCATAGTTGACTATCATTGTGCCAGTTAATCTTTTAGGAATTCTACTTTACACTGTCCTCCAAAGTTGCCTGAGAGTTGACTATCAAGAATGACAGTCAATCTCTATGAGATTCTTTTATTGACTTAAATGTTGAAATTTATCCATGTCAATCATCTTCTAGTCGACTGTCCTTGGGAATAGTCAATCTCACAGTCAATTGGTAGTCATAGTGATTATTTTTCTGTATGTTCTGTAGTGCTCTAGGTTGTTTTTCTCAAGCATTTAACGCCATTTTAGCCATTGAGGATGACTTAGTGAAGGCTTTGGGCTATAAATATGCCCTCTTAAAGACAAGAACAAGATTTGATGAAGTGCATTTAAAAGCTATACATTCAAGAGAAGTTCAAAGTCAAGTCCCACCTAGCTCAAAGCAACAAAAGGCTCATTTAAACCCCTTTGAAACTCACTCATTTAGAGCCTTCACACAAAGCATTGTGAAGAATTCATTTGTTTTATATTGTTTCTTTGCACTCGATTGGTCTTCATTTATTCATTTGATCCAAGAGAGAACAAAGATTGTACCTCTATTTAAGCATTCAATGTATTGTCCGGCTACCTAGAGGCTAGAGCCTAAACAACCTGAGAGTTGCAACTCAAGTTTATGAGGTGAACTAGTGGAAAAACCCCCAGCAAATTTGATACGGAAACACAAGATAGGATTGCCTTGTAGTGCGAACATTGATTTGCAAGAAACCAAACAACTATAAATCTTCGCATTTTTTTATTGCAGTTTGATTGTTAAGACATAAATTCAATGTTACCTTTAAAACATCAAACAAATTAAAAGAGATCAATAAAGGTAAAATTTGTTAAGGTTTATATACACTCAATTCATCACCCTCCGTCAAACCACAAGAAAGAGACCAACAACCTTATTATATCAAATGGTAATAAACACATTTTCCACATTGCATTAGAAAGAGGAGAAAATATAACATCATCATATCTAACTTGGAAAGCACTTTTGTAGAAGAAACAAAAATGAAAGTCATGGGTTTCAGAATTCTTGAAATTAAAAAGTCTAAAGAATAAGAGGTTAAATTTAAATCCATGTTAACTTTGGTTAACAAATGGATTGCAAGTTATTGCCTTCAAAGCACTTTTATTCTTCCTCGTGTGAGAAGGATGCAAAGCACTTTTTACTTGTCTTTATACTCTAACCAACTAGAGTGCAAGGAAGTTTGTAATGTCGTTCTAGCAATGATAGTCAGAGAATTTTTGACTGAATGAAAGTCAACTAGCAGGTTAACTCATCAATATATGTCACGACCCTAGGGGGTAGTACTATAATTGGGAGGGTATTAACCTTGTAAACCGTGTTAGGGTCTAACTAAAGGAGTTGGTTGGTTAATAGGCGGGAATGGGTTGATTGTATAACAGTTTGTTGTTAGGCTACTTGTTAGGCTGTTAAGTAGGTAGAGAATTGTTGTTGAATTGGCTGTTCTATATAAAGGAACCTACAGCATTGTGGAGGGATATCGGTTGAATGAATAATCAATTCCTCTTTTTCCTCTTTCTCTCATTCTCTCTCTCTCTCTCTCCCATTCTCCCTTTTTCCCTTAATTTGCTCTGTCTCTCCCTCTAATTCTGTTCTTCTTCTTCTTCTAAATTCCTATTCAAACCCTAGGACACCCTAGGGTCTTGACAATATATTTTTTCCATCAAGCTTAATTTGAACGCCTATTATTTTTGCATTTTCTTTTCCTCCAATGGATACATTTCTTTTGACAAAAGATTTAAACTTAATAAGGTTTCGTGCTCAATCAGTTGAAAATATGAGGCAAGCAGAGACTTACGGATTCAACTTTCCAACCACTGCCAAAAGAAAACTCCAAAGGCTCAAAACCCCTGAAGTCAAACAACATCAAGGGTGCATAGTCCCCAGACTCGCTAATTTCTTGGGTCAATGGACGGCCTCGCCCAGGTATCATTGTAACAGTTCCATCCCTCCCACAAAACTTGCACTGGAACAAGACAAGCAAAGAAAAAACTATTTCAGCAACAGATGATAATAATTTAATAAATAATAAAGGTAAAGAAGTAGGTGTGAGTCTCAACTCAAAGATCAAATTGGTTGGAAAGCTATCACAAACTCTAGGTTAGTTGTTGTAGTGCAAGCCCTTCCTCAAAATTTTTGATAACCCATTAAAAAATATCATGAAGACAAATCCAGATATTTGTAAAATGTGAAAGCAAATCTTATGAACATATACATGAATCCATAGCCGAGAATACAGACGATGTATGCAATTACATGTGATGAAAGAAAGGCATAGCAAGGGAAGAGAAGGTTAGGATTTTTCCTTCTTGTTCTTTTGTTTGGGGTGTAGGACTAGAGAACATACAATCAAATTCAGAAAATTCCCCAACTCTTGGAAGCCTAGTGTTTACCAACACATTGTGATCACTTCTTGCATCAATTCTGTGATCTATTGGGTTCATAAAATTAGTATACAATCACAACAAGTATGGGAAGGGGAGGGGAGTAATGGATCACCTTCTGAACAAGATTAGTGGTACCCTTGCCCTTTTGGAGAGAGACTGTTTCATTCAAACTTACACAGGTCTCTTTCAAAGTTACCTCCCCACAGTTTCCACATTTCAACTGCAAAAAACCAAATGCATAAGGATACGGCGCCCATAACGTGCGGGACTTTTACAAACAAATCAAAACACAAAAACTATGATAGATCAATAAACCCTAACCCTAAATACATGACATTTCAATTCGAAGTGGTGCAGACAGCTGAATCGAGTTCATAACACAGAAAAGATGGAGGAATCAGCGAACTGCGATAAACATTATCTACAAAAGTTATGGGAAAAAAAACCCCAATCAGAGATGGAAATGGACCTTGAAGTAGTACGAGAAGTTGGGATCGTCACAGCCACCTTGGGGCTCGAGATTGGTCAAATTCTCGAGCTCGGCTTTGATCCTCAACATGTAATTCACCATTTTCTCTCAACTTGAAACTACAATCAATATCAATCAACCAAGCTTCCCTCTTCTCGCCGACTGTGATGCGTCGGAGGAACTGAACCTAGTTTCATAATCAAACAGCTAATAGAATTACGACACGTGTATGCGAGATTTTTTTAGCGATTTCGACTTCCGACGGTAATGGGCCCGCCCAGCTTATATGATGTGGGCCAAGGCCTATTGGGCCCATCTTGGAACAAAATTGTTTTCCATATTTAACAGATTTTACACCTCTGGTTTTTACTTAATTTTCGGTTTCCCTTTTTTGATAGAAAATTTTGAAAATGCGGTCCAATCTAATATGAAAATCTATTTTCTTATCTTCAAAAGTATTATAGGTAAATTTTAAATAATTATTTACACTATTTATGTTGAGATTAATATTAATTTTGATCAAGGTAGAGTCCCCCAGTGCGTCTTTGCCCTCAAATTGAATTTCAAGCAATATTTTTTAATGATTTAATGTATGCCTGACCATCCAATAATGTAATAATAATCATATAAAATAATTTCCCGGATTATATAATATACTTTGAATATCCTCAACTCATTTGCTAAGTTACTCATGAGCCATGAGCCCATAATTAAATGACACAGTGCCATGCATCAAAACAATGGAAAAGCATTTGGATGACTGGAGGGTAAACCATGCCACTTTCATGTGTTCTTGGCTCGGATTATAACTTGGAACTGTCTGGCTGATCAGAAACAAGCTTTACAAAACCAATTGGTTTAGTCGCAAATGGATTGGGCGCTCCAGTGGATGAGAATCTTCTTTCTTCTCTTCGTAATTCTCAGTGGTTTTAGGTTTTTTGAGGGTGCTTCCATCTCTAGACAGAAGCAAATGATGAAAGTTGGAAAGAAACTCATTCCTCGCAAGAAGCTGGCAGCGAAAAGCATTCTGGTATGGCAGTCAGTAATTGACTATACACTCGAAATTTGGTCGCATCTCGCATAAAGTATTGTTCGTTTTGATTTAGAGACGTTGAATTGAAGGTGTGGTAGCATGGTTTTATGCTCCTTACCTTGTATCATAGTCTAACAGGAGTACTCAGTTGAACAAAAATGAACAATACCTTGTACGAGAAGCAGCCAAGCTTTTTGACCGTGAGAGCGGTTTAAAAATTATGGTATTTTTGCAGAGTGAAGATGGGGACGTGATCGACTGCATTGACATTTACCGGCAGCCGGCCTTCCACCATCGTGCACTGAGGAACCACACCATTCAGATGGCCCCAAGTTTCACTGATCCAACCACAGCCGGGGAAATGGAGGCATCGACAGAGCAGAAGAAGAGAGAGTTTGCGGTTACTGTGACATCTCAGCTCTGGCAGAGAAGTGGACGCTGTCCCAAAGGCACGATCCCGATCCGAAGAACACCACGAAAGGAGCGTATGTTTCAATCAAATGCGAGAATAAACCCTAGATTCTCGAAACGCTATGAAAATTCAGATATGCAACTGCAACTGAAAAATCATTCGGTACGAACACCTTCTCAAAGCTACTTACAATGTGGTGTGCGTGTGTGTGCGCGTGCGCAATGCGAGGAGCTTTGATCTGTCTGTGGACAGTTGGCGATGTTGATAACAGCAGGCTACAGATATTTGGGAGCCAAAGGAGACATAAAAGTTTGGAATCCTTTCGTTGAATCGGACGACGATTACAGCACCTCTCGAGTTGCTTTGAAAAGTGGCCCCTTCAGGAACTACGAGGCCGTTGAATCTGGATGGGCGGTCAGTATCTCCATCATCATCTTCATCAGTTCAAATGTCATTCTTCGTCCATATTCCTAAATCTAAAGTGCATCGGATCAGTTTAGACGAAGAATTGATGATCGTCTCTACGTTTTTCTGGTAAATCCGAGAGTGTATGGCGACAGGCAGACGCGATTATACGTGTATTGGACTGTAAGTCACTTCAATCATCTCCCATTATTGTCTGAAACTAGAAATTTTCAAACAAAAAGAAGATCCTATTATTCCTAATTTTAAATGCAGCATTAATGATCTTAGCATTGGTGTACCAGACAGATTCTGGAAAGAAAACAGGGTGTTTCGATCTTACCTGTCCTGGTTTTGTTCAAACCAGCAGTGAGATTGCTCTTGGCGCTGCAATCTATCCAATCTCAGTTCCTCAAGGGCTTCCATATCAAATCACTCTATACGTTTTCAAGGTTAAGAGTACAGTGCAGCTTCCTAAATTAATCAATCATCAACTTAGTTACATGCATCTTGAAATTCAAACCAGATAGAGATCATGTGAGCTCTATAAATCAATCTTGGTAAAGGAAAAAACTCTTCAGTAATCCTATGTTAAATAGAGATAAGTAGGTCCATTGAGTTAGTCACCTATAAATATGCCCTCCCCGGTGTAGAGTTAGAGACATAGAGTGCTACAACTCCATGACCAGGGTTATCTAAGAGTTAATGATCAGTTATTTGAAGTTGCGACAATTGGGAGGGTTTATAATTTTGTCTGTGCAAAATCTGTACCTGCCATCATTGCTTGAGTAAATTTTTCTAATTATTGTCAAATCATGAGCATAGGCCTGTAGAAGGCGAACCAGTTAAATTTCTATGTTCTTTTTCTCTTGATTTCTATGTAATTGTGTGCGATTCAACCTTAACAAACGTGTTTGGTTTCCGAGTTAGGATCCAAAGACAAACAACTGGTGGGTGCAGTATGGGGAGAGGATCAACATAGGGTACTGGCCACCGGATCTGTTTGGCATGCTGAGTTATCATGCTGAGACCGTGCAATGGGGAGGAGAAGTTTACAGCCCAAGAGCAGGGATGCATCCCCACACTGCAACAGCCATGGGCAATGGGAACTTCCCGGACTATATCTTTGGCAATTCTGGGTGGGTGAAGAGGATGAGAGTGAAGCAAAATGCTCCCGGCTTGAGGTTTCCAGATTGGGTTGACACTTTTGCAGATGAATATGATTGCTATGGTGTTTGGTACGTTGGGGATTATGTTGATGATCCCGAGTTCTACTTTGGCGGGCCTGGCAGAAGTTACAGGTGTCCTTGACAGAGGCCTTCACTAGAATGGCTAGCTTAGCTACACTGAATGTGTCTTTCTTTTCTGGTTTTTTGGTTCCATGGTTTTGTAAGCTAATCCTAATGCAAAGCCAAACAAAACTCATATGGTTTTACCTAACAGGTTTGTCTAACTATTTCCTATTGATATTGAACAGTAGTAGAACCACCAAATTTGAAAAAAAGGAACAGATTTTCATACAAAGGGCAAAATGGTGATTTTGTTTGCCTCGACAAATGGTCATCTCCCCAAATTTGGTGGTTCTAACATTCTTCTTAAATATTGAAGCTATTTTAATCAAATGGTGATTTTATTTGTTTTTTTCTTATTGTTTCTCCTTGTTCAACCACCATAACCATTTTTAGTTTAGAATTTTTCACTTCTACCCTTTACATCACACGCACTCCTTTTCTTAAAAAAAATAATTTAATTTCCATGTTTTAAATCTTATCATTTGATTCTTAAATTTTGTTTCTTCTATCATCTTTCTTTTTTTCTCATTTTGTATAAGAATGTATGTTAAAGCACATTAAAAGCCTATACAAATGATTAATTTTATAATCTTAGTTACAACATGAATCATCCTTCAATCTCATATGAAATAAATCATTATAAATGACCACCTTACTCATTAAAAATAATGAAAATGGATATTTCATTACAACAACAACATATCCAACCGTTATCCCACTATGTGAGGTTGATTACATGAATTCTAAACTTCTATGTGGGTTACATTCCAACAGATAGTTTGTCTAGAATTCATATTTGGATCCGACTAAGTTTTACGCTGGTTGTCGGCTACCTAACGCAACCCTCCTCCTTTATCCGGGCTTGAGACCGACAGTGGATAATATCCCCTGACGGAGTAATGATAAAATGAAGTTTGAACACCATCTTCACATGGAGAAATTTCATGAGATGGTGGTGAATGAAGATAATTGATATAGTTGTATTCCATAACTTAGTTAACATGGTGAAACCAACAAGTACAATATAAAAACACAACAAGAAAATAGATATTGCATTATTAAAAAATTATTATCCCAATAAAAAACATTAACTCCGAGACTTATGCGACAACCCTTAAAAAGACCTTATTACAAAAGCCCTTTTAAGTTTGAGAAATCCAATGAGCGGCGACCTTTGATTAGTCCAAATAATTGTTAATTTTCACAACAAAAAAATTTACTAAATTCTAATCCTAGGTGAGTTTGAGAAACCCACCGGTCCCCCAATGTTTTTCCTTGCCCACAACCATGATCAGATGAAGTAATTACCAGGGCAGCTAAGGCACAAAACGAACAAATACGAGAGTTTAAAAAGAAACTAGCATATTGCATACTGCATATAGCATTGGACTCATTGATCTGATCGGATCTGATGTAATCTTCAGACGCATATCTACATTGGTGGAGAACCCAAAATTAGACACAAAACAGTTGGCAGACATTACTCCAGATAAAATAACACAAAGCAAACTACTCCCAGACAAACCTCCATAACTAAAGCGAGTCATACTGTTTCCTTTCTTCTTGTATAGACTGGAAAATCCGAGCCGCTGACTCAGTTGCTGATCTAGCATTGTGGGGCACAACTCTGATCACTCTCGTCGTTGCCGCCGCCGTCGTCGTTGTCGTCATCATCGGCTGGTCAGTTTCATGGAGCTGAGGGGCGGTTCCGTCTGGGATGTGGATGGCGGCTGGAGAAGTAGGGAAAAGAGGAAGCGCGTTTGGCCCTTTACTGTGTACTCTTACGGCTCTCACTCTCTCGCCAGGACTACTCGCCGTACTGCATTGCAGTTCGTTTGGACTCGCTCCATTCTCCCTGGTTGGCATATTACACGAGCTTTGGTGTCGCGCGTTGAAGTTAGCTCCCCCACCGGACAACTGACCAGGTTGACCCTTCAAACCGAGCCCAACAAAGTTGTTCTGTTGTTCAACAGCTGAACCCGAGATGACTGGCGGCATACCATATGGAGGGAAATAACCATGGCTAGCTGGGGCAGAAGCTGGAGGAAACCCAATTCCTTGATAATGTTGGTGAGAAAGAGGAACCCCGTATGCAGGATTTATGAAGTTACCCATCATAGTATTTGGTCCAGGAGGTCCACATCCTCCGCAACCTTCGTTCATGAAACCATGCCCGGGATACGGCTTGTATATTAGACCTTCAGACGGAGACAATACGGGAACCAACCATTGGTGCCCAGTCATGGGATGGAAACAAGGATTCGATCTGGGATCAGCGAGTACAGGAGCCAATGGCGGGTTTCCTGAAAATGGCGGTCTGTAGTTTGAAGGCAGACTAACATTCTGCCCAGGAGAAAGAGATGTTTTTCCAACAGCATTTTCAGCAGAGTATTCCGTCTTATGATTGGGGTTCTCGGAATTATCCTTAAGCTTGGCAACCTGTGGAGATGGTTTAGCAATATACTCCAATGGAAGCTTATTCGCAGAAGAGCCGTTTAAAGGTTTTCCCAAATAAGCACTATCATCTAGCAAGAGATGTGGTGATCCAGCAATCAATCTCTGGACCTGTTCCAATACAATCAAGAACTTTACTCAAGAACAGTTTCATAAAGAATGAACTAATGGACATTATACAGTTACGTATGATAATATATCAGTTAACCTGGAAGTAGGTCAACATTGGTGACCTCCTTACCTTTACCAATCTATGCAACTCAAACACTTGAACAGCAAACACTCTTTGTTGACTGAAAATGGAAAAACACATGAAAGCTCAGCTTTTATAAACATGTAAGCAACACATTCTATAAACCAATTGGCCATTTGATTCACAATTAATAACTAGATATTACCATCTCTATGAAAGAGCATTATTAAGGCCAGATACGCAGCCGTTTGAAAGCATGGTCACTCCAAACTTACAAATAAATAAATTTTCCTATCACCAGTTTGAATAGATAGTTTCTTTTGTTCCTATGCAAATTCAAATTGCAAAACCAGGAATTACAAGCAATAACAATGCCCATCTCCTTTGAGTATCACCAAAGCCAGGAATACCCCCAAATCGCTACATGCTAATATCCCCACAAAATACATATTATACATGCACATGTGTATATATAAATTAACTACATGCCATATCCCCACAAAATATATAATGCATATTCAAATATACAAATATATTCTTCGATTCTTACCATCAGTTTTTGGTTCAAATGTATCTCGGGAAAAACATAAAGATCGGATCACTTTCCATACCCAAAACACCTTTACAAGCAAGAACAGGACAAGTCTGAAAGCCCCGGACCAGGACAACAGCATGAGAAGCCGCCACCCAAGACACGCACAAGAGGAAAAAAGAAGGAAAGATTAAAAAAAGAAGAAGGGGGGGGGGGTGTGACGTATACAATGATACAAGAACATCTACACATATATGATGTACAGAGAGGAATTCACTTTTTATTACTTGCTACAATTTCTTTCTCATAAGAATTGATTGACACAAAATGTGCAAAGACAACTATCTACATGCGGGTACATTAGCTTAAGCTTAGGATTGATGTAAAATAATTGCACACTTTCTACCAGAAACCTTTAAGCTACTCCAAAATACTACATAAAAACTACTCCTTTACTAGTTTTATTTAGGGCTATTAAGCTTCCCCATCCAAATATAAGAGAGCTCAAAAAGATCCCTCAAAGTTATGCCTCTTCTCATCCTTAGTCCTCATGCTAAAAGTTGTTTCTCCAAAATATGTAGGTTGATGCTCATTTATGGAGGTTGACACCCAAGCAGCACCAGAATGAAAACTAAAAAAGATCCTGAAGGACAGACTTCGAATGGACAATGAATTGAGAATTATCCACCATCAGGCAACTCACCTTGCACAAGACACGTCATTATAGAATGGATAAATGATAATCCACGGTCATTATAGAATGGATAAATGATAATCCACTGCCAAAAACCTTCAGGCTGCCAAACACAAAATTGCCAACTTGGAGGGAACAGCCAGAATCCACCCAAGATCTTCCCTCCCATGTGGCCTTAGTTCCTTCCCAGCACAAATTGGACAATATATCCCAACCCCAAGTATTACCACTCAATATTGCCTTCAACAATCAAATTAAGTTTTGAATTGTTAGAAGACAAAGAAGAAATAATCCGACACATGAAAACCGGTGGCAGCTTCTAAGCTCTATGTTAGATGACTAGATGATATGTCCTGCTACAGATATCAACATTCACTAACTTCTATAAGAAGTGTCCATAGCAATACTTTATAAAGAAAAAGATAGAAACTAAGAAGCACAGATATAAATACGGGACACTGATACAAACAGGCCAGCCATTTAGAAAAATATGACAGCAATAAGGCTAGGACACAACAATTAGTGAGCATGGATAAATTAAGAGCCACTCAGACACACTAAAGTTTGGGTCATTTGCACCCAGAGCCATTTGAGGTCCCTAGTGGTTATTCTTTTTCTTCAAATAGCTTATTCCGTTAGGTCAAGCTACTAACAGCCTTGAAAAAATAAGAGTAATTTCACCCAGACCCTTGTAGTTTATAATTAATTCTGTGGAGACTCATATGATTTAGGTTTAGGTTTAGTTTTACGAAAACCCCTTGTGGTTTAAATTTAATATTTGAAATTTAATAAAAATGACATTATTTTGATAAGCTTGTTAACGAAGTTAAACTCCAAACCAATGTCTCAAAAACCGGACCAGACATCAAACCAAGTAAGGAAGATGATCAAGGGTCAGACAGTGGTTGAATAAATATTTAATAACAACAACAACATATCCAGCCGTTATCCCACTATGTGGGGTTGGCTATATGAATTCTAGACTTCTATGTGGGTTACATCCCAACAGATAGTTTGTCTAGAATTCATATTTGGATCCGACTAGGTTTTACGCTGGCCGTCGGCTACCTAACGCAACCCTTCTCCTTTATCCGGGCTTGGGACCGGCAGTGGATAATATCCCCTGGCAGAGTAATGATGAAATGAAGTTAGAACACCATCTTCACATGGAGAAATTTCATGAGATGGTGCTGAATGAGGATAATTGATAAATATTTAATAATTAAAATTATTATAATAAAAAAATCCATGACATGTTTTTTATTTGTATGTTTTATACTTTTATATAAGATGTGCAGCTGGGATGAGGGGGACTCTTTAATCAATCCTCACCCCACATATCACTTATAAAACGAAGATAGAAGGTTAGGGTTTTTGAGAGGCCATTTCATCTTCTTAGTGGCTGGATCTAAGACTACACCTTCATGTGTGATTCTTCTTCGTCTCTCTCTCTCTCTCTCTACACACAAACATATGTTTGTATATATACTAGTACAGATGGAGATATGAGAAGGGAGAGGAGGAAAGCAGCAAAGATTCAGCTACCCCCCTCTAACATCAAAAACATCACCTTGACCATGGCATGATGATGGTTGAAAGAAAGGGGAAGAGAGAACTGAAGGTGATGGTCTACAAAACCAGTGGTCAAACCAGCTCAGTTGTGATGGTTACCGATTCAATCTCCAATCCATAAGAAAATCAACCAGTTTTTGATACCAACAATTTTTAGTCACGAACCGAACCAGCGACTGGACAATTTGCTGGTTCAACGGGTTGAACTGGCTGCTACAATCTAATTTTGACAACACTGCTCTGAACTAACAGAAGGGGTTGTCAAAGAAAAGGGATAATAACACTGACCTCCCTTGAGGTTTAGTGAAATTACACGAGGTACCCTTGTGTTTCTAGATATTATAAAAACCTCCATTGACTTTTGCAAAACTTGTAATACTATTCCCCCAAGAATTAGTTAATTGCTGTTAAGTTTTTCAAAATGCCTAAAATGCCCTCATCTCTCTCTTCCCCTCTTTCCTTCTCTTCCTCTTCCCCCTCTCTTCCAGCAGCAAAGGCACCAGCACTGGCACAGCGGCACCGCCACCAACAACATCTCTCCCTTCCTCTCTCTCCATCCCTCTCTTTCTTTCTCAATACCCCATTGCAGCAGATAGGGTACTCCATCTGCATCACAAGTACAGATTGCCCCGCGATGGAGTAAGTCCCATTGCAGGTGCAATGGGAAAGAAATCCCATATGCAACTGTGATTCACAGGTGCAGTTCTACAGGGTTTGCCATATATTTCAAATTTTTAGAAAAAAATCTTTATGTATATGTATTATATATTTATATCATGGAAAATATTTTTGATATATATTAGAAACTGTAAATATAATTTATAGTTTTATAGTATTTAAAATAAATTTATATATAACATAAAATACAATTACTGAATTAAATAATAACTTTTTTGTAAATATATTATTTAGTTTATATATGTATTTTAGAATATATAATTATAGTTTTGTATTTAAAATGTATTTTATTATTAAAATATATTTTAGGTAAGAGAGAGAGATAAGTGTATAAATCAAGGGCAAAATGGTTAATTTACATGGGTTGTTACCGGCAAGGGAGGTCTTTGTAGTTTCCAAATACACATGGGTACCACATGTAATTTCAGGAAATCTCAAGGAATGTTAGTGTAATTATCACAAAAAAGAAAGCAAACCACTGGGACCTCAAATGCTAAATTTAAACCAAAGGGGATCTCCATGAAAATAATCCAAACCACGAGATTAGGGTGGAATTTGACCCTAAATCATATGTATGCATAAAACTAGTAAGTATCATCTTCATTATATTTGATTACATATAATGAGTGAGAATTGTTACACACATTCTGTATAATAAACAAAAAGTCCTAATATAGTTTACAACATTCTATCGTAAAAAGATTGGATTGGTTCTATGAGTCCTAGAATTGAAAAGCTGAGGAGGGGGGATTAATATGAATAATTCTGTATTATTTTATTTCATTACAGTTCAGAAGGTATTTTCTCACTCGCAATATGTTTCATTCATGACCAAGAGATGGAGGAATGTCTCACAATTTCTGAAGCATGTCTGTTTTATGAAAATAATAGTAACAGATGTTTAGACCAGTCACCAACACAAACATGGGGAATCGATTAATAGATCTTAACAGGAAATGAGATTGAATTAGCAATGACAAGACTTTTAGAACAGTCATGAAGTCTTTCCCTCGAAGCACTATATGGCCAAAAGCTGAATTCATCTACAAAGATTCGCCTGAAAACACTACCATTTAGAAGATAATGAGGGCAAAAGTAGTAAAAGGTAGGCAATATTCTGTAGAATTTTTATAAGAAGAAGATAGTTCTAACACTCACTCCAATAATTTTGTCTCTTGCTTTGGTCTTCCAGGTGGGCATGTCTGAGCATAAATACTCAATTATACAACCAGAAACCCCATGATGCCAAGTATATCAACAGTGGATAGTTTCTGGTCTTTGTAGAGAGAGATAGAGCAGCTTTCAAGATACTTTCCAAATCTTTTGTACAATGGTGTTGGATATAGCCAACTTCACTATTGTATTTCAGGCTCTAAAAGAAAAATCATGTACCTGAGGTGTTGTATAGTTCTTTGTCTTCTAGATATGTAGACAAGTAGATGTCTAGATGATCATGTGTTGTTTCCACATTCCAAGCATTTTTACGGATTATTTTTCATTAAGTATACAAACAAATACATGTTACAGAAATAGAGAAGTCCAATGTAAAGGTCAAACAAATGGGGTCAAAAGAAAGGCCTATTGAATAAAGAATATGCATTAGCTTTAATGCAATTATTAAACATGATGCCAACTAAACAAAACGGAAAGTAAATGGAAAGAATAATAACGGGAGGGAAAAGCCAAATCTAGAAATTGCATTACAACAGAAAGTATAATAAAGGAACAA
Source organism: Diospyros kaki (assembly GCA_036245055.1). Lineage (NCBI taxonomy): Eukaryota > Viridiplantae > Streptophyta > Magnoliopsida > Ericales > Ebenaceae > Diospyros > Diospyros kaki. Next base: position 36,804,715 of record BSEG01000007.1, read on the forward strand.
AAAAGCTAACTATTATTAATACCTTCACAAAAATTATTCATAACAGAATAACTTTAATGGTTATCAAAGGCATTGGTTAGCAAGGTTCAAACATAATTTGCATCCATCTAGTCCTTGTGCAGGACAGACAAACAGAATTCATAAAAGGCCATGCATCATTCTCCACTGCTAGTTCCCAGACCCACATTATATACACATGGATATAGAATGCATGCAATTATATTCAAATGGAACACAGTACTTGAATCCCAAAACAATCAATAAAATAAGACAACGAAAAGTAAAGAAGGCACAATAAAATGTTGCATGTTTCATAATAGAGTGCACTAGCAAGGAACTAGAACCAGTTGTGGATGTGCTTTTCACAAGCACACCACAAATTGATGATAGCATGACACTATAACTTGGAGAGAGGGTGCCACACACACTCACAGAATCCATCTTCTCTTTGCTAGAGCCTCGTAAAACCAATCAACATCAATGATTTGTTTAACCTCTCAAAACATCATCTTAATAGAAATCCCCAACATAAAACTCAATTTGCAGAAAAAGATTTTGCTAGCAACATTCAAAAGGCCCACAGCTCCACTGCAACTATCTGTTTATGTTGTATTTTGCTACAGAGAGCATCATCTTTTTTTACCATACCCCGTAAATTGTTCAAGTCACTGTTTCATTACACGTCATATTTATTTCCACAAATTTTTCTTTCCCATTATTCTGCCATGTCCCTGAAGAATGAATTGCTATGGTGCTCAAAATTTTATCCATGTCCACCGAAAGACTATAAAGGAAGCTCAAATGTAATGTGCCAAACAAAATATATTTGAGATGCTATTATTACTAAGAAAATGAGCTTACTTGACTATTGCTTTTCTTGCTTTCCAGAAATGTTTCTGACCTATAATGCCTACAACATCATCAGGGCATAAATCCAAGCCAGATATACAATCCACCACGGAAGTCTCAGAGACATCATCACATATGTTCACAGTTCCTGTCTGTAACGATCCAGATGTCTTGTCCTCAACATATGCATTGTCATTAGCAGGGTTGTTAGGACTTTCTGGCTCTTCTGAACAAGAATTCCTTCTAATGATGACAGAACGTCCATTCTCTACACCCCTCACCTGCCTGTTCGGGCTATGACTGCCACACGTACTCTCATCTGCTTGTGTCCCGACTCTGGAGACATGATGAAAACTAGCAGCAGTGCTCTGTAACCTGTCAAGATTATTTGTGAGGCAGTCACCATCCTGACCTGCAGATGCACCAGTTAGATTGAATGAATTTTCAGTTGTCTCTAGGTGATGAAATTTTTACATGTTTACCTGCTTTCTCCCCTTCTGCCATAAGTTTTTTTAGGTTAATCTCATTCTGGCATCTGCCTTGTTGCCTCATTCTGGAATCTGTAAGGCTAGTTTGCCGTGGCTCTTTATCAAGGGCATTCTGAATGTTCACTGATGGACCCAAATAAGTTGGACTGGGGGGAGAGATTATTTCCCTATCTATCCTATTAGAACTTTTGGTATGATCTTGACCTATCTCCGACCGGACAAAGATAGGAACTGCAAAATCCTCTTCATCTAGTTGATTTGGCTGCTCCGGCTGTGTCAAGGACGTGTTGGAATCCAAACATCCAGTATATGGCCTCTCAGCTGGATGTGTTGAATGAGTTAAGTGGAGTGGAAAAAACATACTCATTTTGCGGCCACTTCCCTGCAATAATAATTAATTTGAAGCATCAGGTAGAGAGAAAAAGTTTCCAAATCAGTATAGGTCCTAAAATCTGAGTTTGTTCATCAAATATAAACATAGAAGCATAATGGCAAAGGATATTTTAAGTGTAGAAACTTTAAAAAAAAAAAAAAGGAAAAGAAAATTACAGAATCAATAAGAGAATAAATTTGACACTTGAATAGATAGCACAAGTTCAAAAAAAAAAAAAAAACAAGATGCCAGTTCAATCATGATCAGTCCATAGGAGTAGTCAATTGATGGCATAAGTTATAGATTGGCACTGAAGACCTTAATTCAGGAAGGATTTTCTTTTCCCTTCCATATGTTGCCTCTCTTTTACTTTTTCTTTTCCCCTTGTGTGTGCGTGTGTTTAGATGCATCTGTGTCTTTGGGCAGCAGGGAGATGGACACCTTCTTCATTCTAATTTCTAGAAATGATTTCTACAAATAATCCCTTTTACAGCAAAAACAAGGTTAAACATAACTCTTCTCTCCCCTGCAAACAATCAGTCTTCCATATGGAGAATCAAACATATAAAATCCCTTATTAGCTCATCAAATACAGTTCTATCCATTAAGGGGGGAAAACACTTCTGTACACCCATATCATAATTGATCCAAAACCACATGCTTTCTCATATACAAACAGTTCCATAAACATTAAAGCTGCACCAAAATGTTAATTAATTTAAACAAAAAAATCACTAAAATAAAGTTACGACATCAATAAGATCAGACTGGAAACAGGGGCCCTTGTAAATTCAAGATTCTCACTCACCTGGCTTGAGGAAGCAGGATGAACCACGCCGGCAGCATTATTGGGATTAAGAGGCAACACCCCAGGATTGAATCTCTGGGAAGGAATACTAAGCTGTTCATAAAGGGCCATCTTGTTCCTTGGCGGTGCTCTTGGCCCTCCCTTCTCTGTATCATTAACATGAAGCCTCGGAAACATGGGCACCATAATTTTCTCATCGTCTTTTCCTCTCTTCATCTTTCCTTCTCTTCTCAGTCTGTCTCTATTACTGCATGTAACACAAACTCCAACTAGAACAACCAATTATTCCATGAAATTCACGTGGAAAACCCACGAAATAGACCTCCAAAACCCAGCTCTCTGAATCGCCTAATCCCTCGCGAATAAACCGATTCTTCAGGAAGATGGACCGATTTGACCGACCCAGAAACCTAAATCGATCCCTCTTCAAAATCAGGCGATCCCCCACTATCTCCGAGCCCACCCAAATGGAGAAAAACAGATTCTAGCGTAAATTAAGGAAGAAACCCTAAATCCCAGTTCCAGAAAGCAAAACTTCTCACCGGTTTCCCTTTCCTTTTCTATGTCATCTGGAAAACACAGGCCCGACCCGAGAACTTTCCCGATTCAAAGCAGAAGAAACATAAGGGCATAACGAGGACGTGTCAATCTGGACGATGTAAAAATCTAAGCTGCTATGCCGCTAGTCCGATGAAACGAGCGAGAGAGAGATGGAAATAGGAACAAGATTCGTCAAAAGGCAGGACACATCTCAGAGAAGAAAAGATCACAAAAGTATGTGAAAAGAAAGGACAAAAGTGCAAGGCTGTGGGGACCCATTTGGATAGAACTAGACCCTAGAACTTCCCAATGCTGATTTTTTAAAAACAAAAACAAGGATAAAAATTTTCAACTCGGGGCTTTTGTTTCCATTGGTGCCTAGCCAACAGAAGGAGTTTTATAGATTGGTATCTGCTTTGACGACATGCGTGGAGAGATAAAAGAGAGGGCCCTTCCCTTCTTCCTCTTCGTCTTCGCTGTTTGTTGCGGATAAGTACAGCAATCGCCCTCACTGTTTCTTTTTCACCATTTGATATAAAATATTGAACTCCGTGGCTTTGGCTCCTTTTCTTTTTATTTCTTTAAGATGACTTTATATTTGATAAATTCAACGGGGCCATTAGAACATATAAGAAAACCAGCGAGCAAACCCAAACTGGGAATCCTTAAGAGAGATTGTGGGTTCGGTTCTTACGAGGGCTGCCAGTTTTTAATGTACAAAAGTTTGTTGACGTGGTTGTCACTACAGGTGTTATCCAAATGCATACATGTATGCCAAATGAATTTACCGATTCCTCCTTTCTTAAAATGAATAAGATAAAAAAATATTAAAATAAAATTAAAAAATATTTAATATTTTTATTATATTATTTGTTAAAAATTTTTAAATTAATTAAGAAGTATACTTTTTTCATATATTTATTAAGTATATATGATAAATACTGAGATAATAATTTTTTATTAAAATATTTTTATTACTAAATTCATATAAAACTGTATATTAACATCAATAATAAATTTATAATTAAAATATAATTTTATGATTAATGTGAATTGTCAACAAATAAAAATTAAAAATAATATTTTATTTTTTAAATTCATGTTCAAAAATATATTCTAAAAAACTCATAAAGTATAAATAATTATTGATGAAATTACAATAATTCCACATAAATAATTAAAAATTATCAAAACTTATTTTTATAATAGATAATAAAATATAAATTTGAATAACATAATTTAAAAATCAGTAAAATAAATTTGTATTAAATAATAAAATATATATAGAGATAGATAAATTTAAATTTTATAAATGTATTAAATGACATTAATTATACTACAAGAGTCATGTGGGTAATTTAGACTTATCTATAAAATATTAGATAGATTTAGTTGAAGGGAGATAAATTTATCTGTCAAAAATTAAATAAAAAATCGCGTGAGAGTTTTTTTAAAAAATATTATATAAATTTAATAAACACGTTGAAAATGATAAACAACCGAAATACTTTTCATATCTAACATTTTTCATGCCATATCTTGGTTAATAAACACTATAAAAAAAAAGTAATATAACCTTGTATCAAGATAAAATTGTAATATTTTTTAAATTAATATATGCAATTGTCAAAATAAGTTTGAAAAATATTATAAAATTTTTATCAAACTGATTGTTAAATTTTTTAAAATGTACTACACAATATGTGCGTCATTTTTTTTTTTACTTGTAATGATTAAAATAAATTTATCTAAAGACAAAATAAATAAATTTATCTAAAAAATTAAAATAAAAAATTACGTGACATATTTTTCAATCATCAACATATAAATTTAACAAACATAATAAATATTTAAAATATTTTTTATATCTCACTTTTTTTAGTTTATACCTTAACAAACAAATAACACCTTATTAAAATTGGTTTCAAAGCATTTAAATTTTATAATAAATTACAGAAGCTACCAAATCTATATTTTTTTTTAAGTTTTAACTATGGATTGTCCCAAAACTATTATCAAAACTATATTTCTAACGATATCAAACCATTATTTACTATAGTCTATGATTTATTTTATTTTTTTAAAATTAAAAATTCATCAACAAACACACACAAAAATACATAAAATTGATAATTAAAATAAAAAATAAACATTTAAATCAAATTTAAGCTATTTTGTTTTGAGATATTGTTATAATATATTTTAAGAAAATCATTTTATTTATCAAACATTATTGTTAATAAATTATAACTTAATGACATTTTATAAAAATAATATATATTTAAATTATTAATTTATAAACTAGTACTATATCATAAAAATAATCTTACCATTATATCAGAATTTATTATTAATTACAATTTATTAAAAAAATAAATTATAACTTTCAAAACATATTTATTCAAATAAAATTTCATATAAATATTTTATTTCGTTTTGCTGAGAAGGCACGTGTCAGCTCTAATTATCAATATATGCATATTGCAGTAAAAATATAACATGAACATATAAAATTTAATACATTTAACAGCATCCGTTGGCCCGTACGTCACCGTCACCTGATTACTCCCAGGCTCATTTGTCTGTCCTACAAACAATAATCACAGCCCGTTATTTTACACCGACCCCACTGTCTCTGCAAAAGCAATCTCCCGAAGAGTCTCCCAGAGCGAGACCGATCTGTTCTCTACTAGAAATTGCACAACGCTTCTTCTCCCAATCACCACTCGAAAGCCGCCAAATCGGTTCTGTCTCTCCGTCCGTCTTGCTCCAGACAATCCATTGTTTTGATTCAGAGGTCAGTTCTCTCTTCTTCGCATTTCTATATGCGAATGTGGCGCACACGTAATGATTTACGAGGGTATTTTGCGGATCGGAAGAAGGAGTGGAACAGTTGACGTGCTCGATGTTTTTCGCAGGTTTTTAATAGATTTGATCTTATTGATTTGGTCGGAGCGGATCTTTTAGTTCAACCGACCATGTTTACGCGGCTTTTCGGCAAGCCCAAGCAAGAGGCAGATGCTCTCTCAACATTGGACAAGTTAAACGAGGTATAGTTAAGATATGATCAGATTTTGATAGCCATTTGTTGTGGATTGTTCTGTACGATTTGGTTCGTGTTGTTCATATACGCTGTATATATCGATGTATAAATTGACTTGTATATGTATTCATATGTTTCTTGAGAAGAATCTACATTTTGAGGTGGAGATTGTGAATTTTGGAGATACCTTTTTATTTTCTAAATTAATTAAGATTTGTCGAATGACTGATTGCTCGATCAAGAGACTTCGTTAGTTGTTAGGGTGAACCAATAATGCTCTACGTAAACTTTGGTTGATGCAAAACAGTGAAATTGTATCTTAATATTACGTTTATTCGTCTTGACATACCTATGGACAATGATACACGGTCCGATTACATGGGCAGTAAAAGCAGGTCAAATGGGCCATTGGGTCATTTGGCGCCCCTGCTTTATCAATGACTGCGAAACTATAGTTTCTAGTTTGACATGTTAGATGTTTGCATGGTTAGTGAGTCGGTTTGGGACTTGGCCTAGACGTCTCCCACCTTGGTTCGAGTTGCCTATTCCCCCTGCCCCACACCATATCACGTGACTAACCTCCGATTAAAGTTCAATGTGCACATGTGAGCACACATTATATCTAATTAACTTTGTACCTTTTTCAATTAACTTGGGTTGAGTTTGTGGGGAATCAAGAGGCCTGGGAATTGAGAGCATATTGGCATAGTGTTCCATCGTATCTAGCATTCCCCATTTGGTGCAATTGCTTGACAATCAAATTAATTCATTGGAAATATGACTAGGATGAACAGAAAACCACAGTACAGGTATTGTATTGCCTCAAAATCTCAGCTGATTGCATAGTTGTCAAAGGCACAAGGCGCATTGAGGCACAAATTAGAGCTTGGGGCCTAGGCAAGAGACACAAGAGGCTCATATTTATTCAAAATATTGATATCCTATTCTTTTCAATATGTACCTATAAGGATGTAGATGCAAACTCATAAAAATAATAAATGACAACTAACGAACTCTATAATAACAACTAATATTATTCCAAAAAATAATTAAGTTGCGTTCTCTTTGTTGTTTTCAACTCGTTTTCAGTTTTTCAAAATACTGAAAATGCATTTACTTTTCTATTTTCAAAAGCGCATTTTCGAAAACAAGAAAAAAATTTGTAAAGGAAACCCAAAACAATATCTGTTGTTTTGGGTGTTTTCAGGAAAAACATGTTGAAAACACCAAAACGCAGAAAACATACACCCCCTCTCCCCCCAACCCCCAGTCTCGCACACCTAGCATCTTTCATCTCTCTCCTTTCTTTTCTCATTTCTCCTCTCTTCTCTTCCTTCAGCTGTCGACCGCGCCCCCTGCAAACCCTCCTCCCAACCTGCCAACGTATACAGCTTCGGCGTCCTCCTCCTGGAGCTCCTCACTGGCAAGACACCCTTCCAAGACCTCGTCCTGGAGCATGGCTCCAACATCCTTTGCTGGGTTAAATTCGTCCGCACGAAAGAGACAGAGTTTGGGGACGAGCTCGCCTCTAGCAACGACGCTTCTAAGGAGAAACTGGGGGCCTTGCTAAACATAGTTGTTGCCTACGTATCCGTGTCGTCGGAGAATCGGCTAAGAATGAGGGAGTTATTGAGGATGATAAGAGACACGAGGGCGAAAGCTTAGGTGTTATCGAACAACAGTGGTCATTTGTCGGGGAGATGGCCGAACACTGTACAGAGCTTGTCGCCGGACGAGCATCTGAGCGTATGAACATCTGGCAATGCGTTTTTCATTTGTGGCTGAAAATTAAAAATTAAAACAACACAATAACAACATATCCAGCCTTTATCCCACTATGTGGGGTCGATTACATGAATTCTAGACTTCCATGTATTTCTGTCTTTTATCATATCTTCATTTAGGCTCATACACTTCATATCAAACTTTAATGTCTCTTCCAAAGTCTTCTTGGGTCTGACTCTACCTCTTTTTTGACTAATTGTTTCATTTTATCAACTTTCTTCACAGGAGCGTCTTTTGGTCTCCTTCTCACATGATCAAACCATTTTAGTCTAGTCTCTCTCATTTTTTCCTCGATTGGCACTACTCTTACCTTATTACGAATAAGTTCATTTATAATTTTATCTCTTTTTGTATGACTGCACATCCATCTTAGCTTCCTCATCTTCGCTACACTCATCTTTTGCTCATGCTGGTATTTGATTGCAAACATTCTGAGTCATATAACAAGACTAGTCTTATAGCTGTCCTATAGAATTTTTCTTTCAGTTTTAATGGGATTTTACCATCACATAGCACCCTTGATGCATTTCTCCATTTTAGCCAACCTGCCTTAATTCTATGCGTGACATTTTCGTGAATTTCTCAATCTTTTTGAATCACTGATCCCAAATATCGAAAATGGTCTTTTCTTTATAAGATTTGGTCTTCCAATTTTATTATAACATCCTCTACTCTTGCATTCTTACTAAATTTGCATTCCATATATTCTGTTTTCCTTCTACTTAATTTAAATCCCTTAGATTCTAAATTGTTTCTTCACAACTCAAGCTTAGTATTCACTCCTTCTTTTGTTTCATACACTAACACTATGTTATCTGCAAATAGCATACACCATGGCACATCTGTCTGAATATGTTTAGTGAATTTATCAATTACTAAAGCAAATAAGTATGGACTTAGTGCAGAACCTTAGTGCAGTCCCATTGTAATTTTAAACGGTTCAGTATCCCTTTCGCATGTTCTGATCCTTGTCTCTGCATCGTGATACATGTCCTTAAGGGCTTGTATATAGGTTATTCGGACTCTTTTCTTCTCTAAAATTCTACATAATACTTCTCTAGGGACCTTATCATAGGCCTTTTCTAGATCTATAAACACCATATGCAGGTCTTTCTGCTGATCCTAATACATTTTCATTAGGCGCCTCAGTAGGTATATAGCTTCCATTGTTGACCTGCCAGGCATGAAACCAAACTGATTTTCGGAGACCTTTGTTTCTTTTCTGAGCCTTTGCTCTATTACTCTCTCCCAAAGTTTCACGGTATGGCTCATTAACTTAATTCCTCTGCTATTTTCCCAGTTTTGAACATCTCCTTTGTTCTTGTATATAGGAACCAAAATACTCTTTCTCCACTCATTTGGCATATTTTTTTATTTAAGGATCGCGTTAAATAATTTTGTTAGTCAAGAGATGCTCTCTTCTCCCATGCATTTCCATGCTTATATTGGTATATTATCCAGTCCCATCTCCTTATGATTTTTTTATCTTTTTTAATGTTTGCCTTATTTCATTTGAACTTATATGTCGATAAAATGAATAGCTTACGTTCCCTTCGGAGTTACTAAGATGTCACAACCTAACTCTTGTGTCCTCACCATCATTGAATAATTTTGTGAAATACTCTCATCTCTCCTTAATCACTCCCTCATTCAGTAATACATTTTGATTTTTATCTTTTTTGCATTTCACTTGGTTTAGATCCCTTATTTTTCTTTCTCTTGCTTTAGCTAATTTACATATATCCTTTTCTCCATCTTTTGTATCAAGTCGTTTATATAGATTCTTATATGTTTTTGACCTTGCTTCACTAATAGCTCTTTTTGCTGCCATTTTTGTTTCTTTATAATTTTTTAGGTTTTCTTCATTGTTGCATTGATATACAACCTTATAGCAAGTTTTCTTATTTCTAATTTTCAATTGTACCTCTTAATTCCACCACCAAGACTCTTTAAGGTTTAAGGATCTATCATTTGTCTCTCCAATGACTACCTTTGCTATGCTTCTCAGGGGAGTAGCCATTTCCCTCCACATTTGGTTTGCTTGTCCTTCTCCATTCCATTCTCTTCTACCTCTTAATTTTTCTTTGAAGATTAGTTGTTTCTCCCCTTTTAAATCCCACCACCTAATTCTTGGATTTTATTTTATATGATTTTTTCTCTTCCAATTTCTTACTTGGACGTCAAGTACCAAAAGTCTATGTTGAGTAGTCAAACACTCCCCCGGTATCACCTTACAATCCCTACAACATAACTGATCCTCTTGTCTCATGAGAAAGTAATCTATTTGGGTGCTTGATGTGACATTTTTATATTTGATTAAATGTTCGTCTTGTTTTTTGAATATAGTATTGGTTATGGTGAGCCCATATGTCATAGCAAAATCTAGAATAGACTTACTCTCATTATTAATTTCCCTGAATCCATACTCTCCATGTACTTCTCAATAGTCGTTTCCGTCTCTACTCACGTGACCATTTAAGTCACCTCCTATAATCACTTTCTCTCCTCTTGGTATCATTTGTATGAGTCCCTCTAGGTCCTCTAGCAAAATCTAGAATAGACTTACTCTCATTATTAATTTCCCTGAATCCATACCCTCCATGTACTTCTCAATAGTCGTTTCCGTCTCTACTCACGTGACCATTTAAGTCACCTCCTATAATCACTTTCTCTCTTCTTGGTATCATTTGTATGAGTCCCTCTAGATTATCCCAGAATTTTATTTTCATCTCCTCACCTAACCCCGCTTGTGGTGCATATGTACTAAAGATGTTCATAGTCATTCTTCTTAGACCAACCTTCACCATGATAATCCTATCATCTATTCTCTTTACATCCACTACCTCATCTACTAAGATTTTATGCATAATAATCCCCACTCTATTTCTCGCTCAATCATTTCCTGTGTACCATATTTTATATTCAGTTTTTGATAAATTTTTTGCTTTTTTCTCTATCAATCTCGTCTCTTAAAGACACATAATATTAATCTTTCTCCTAATCATCACATCTACCATTTTTATAGATTTGTCTGTTAATGTTCCTATGTTCCATGACCCAATTCTTAATCTATGATTTTGGTTTTGGCCTTGACTTTGAATTTGATTTTGTTTTTTATTTTGATTTTGATTTTGGTTTTGACTAGCTTCTTTACCCACATCCGTCCAAGCAAATGCAGAGACCTTTGCTCATTTGTCATTACATCCGTGTGCCGATGCAGCTAGATTTACGAAAATCCAACCGTTAAATTTGGTCTATTTTTGTGTATGTTAACTCCTATGGCTTGGAATTTCTAATGGTAGAGTTTGATCTTGTGAATCTTCGGCCAACAGTGGTTGCTGGCGACGGAGAAGATGCAAGACGCCAGAAAGAATAGAAAAAAAGAAAAGAAAGGAAAGAAAAAGAAAAAAATTATTCTTAAATTTTGAAAATAAAATTATATATTTATTTAAAATTTTAAAAATATAGTATATCTATATTATAATTAAAAATATAGGATAGCATATAGTATAAGTATATAATTTAATTTAAATTATCGCTCAGACATATGTTAGCAATTCATTAATCAAATTTGTTATTTTATTTTATTAGTAGAATTTTATTAAAAAGAGTTAATTTTATTATTTAATAATCAAATTCATGGTATAAAATATCATATAATATTTTTTTTCAAAATTCCAAAATAAACGCGTTTTCTAGTTATCTGTTTTAAGAAATAGTTTTTTAGAATGACAAAAAGAACGTGTTTTCAAAAATCTCAAAACAGACACTCAAAATACAAAACTGAAGATGAATTCAAAATTGAAAATTGAAAACTGAAACATGAAAGAGAACACAGCCTTGTTTCTTTTGCAGTTAATTTCTTCTAACTATAAAAGAGATTTGAGGAAAGAAAAAATTATAGCAAAAACACTGCAAAAAAACAATTAGAGGAAAATAGTTAGTTTCTTCTAATTTCTTTTGCAATTAGAAGAAAAAAAAATATAGCAGAACACAAAAAGTTATTACAAAACAATTAGTTTCTTTTAAATTTGCAAAAGAAATTAGAAGAGAGAAAAAAAATCAGTAGATCACACAATGAAAACATTTGTTTCTTAGCAATTAGTTTCTTCTAAATTTCTACATAAATTAGAAGAAAGAAAAAAAATAGAGTAAAACTTACAGCTAAAAACAATTACAACATAGAATTAATTTATTCTAAATAACAAAAGAATTTAGAAGAAACAAACAAAAATGAAGCAAAATGCAAACATGAGTAGTTCTCTAGCGAGTGCAAATGGGAGATCCGACAGACCCCCATCTTACACTGCCAGGTTTGCCTCTCCTTGATATACAAGAATATGCAATCAAATCAACAAGAAATAAGATCTAAAATGGCAAATGGACAGGAAATAGGGTTTTAATACACTTATATATATAAGGAATGTGCCTCATGCACCTTGAGCCTTGTGCCTCATGCATGGCGCTGCACCTCAGTGGTGATGTTCTATGTGCCTTGTGCCTAGGTGTGGCTCAGACACGTGTTTGACAACTATGGCTGGATGTGTTCAAATTGATCAATGGGCCTCCCAGCGAGTATGCTCTTGTGAAGCCCTTGTGATGGCTTAATCTTCTAAAGGTGACAATATATATATATATAGGGAGTGTAAAGAAATTCACAAGAGAGATAATAATGGTGGCTTTAGGGAGAAGGAAAGATTACAATGCATCGAAACCCAAAATTATTTGTGCATAAACTTTCAGTTGTCTGTTATAATGATCGTAAAATCATGAACATGAGCTCTCTGTTCATGAATCCAATTTGGGTCTTTCTGCTCATGTAAGATACTGAAACCAAAAGGCATGGGATAAGAACAGCTCACATTAAACTGACCAATCCAATCTGAAAATAGATTCTTCTACTTTACAAGTTATGGGAATGTATTTCACAAGTTGAATGGGTATTGGTGTCTTTCCGAATGCTATTTGAAACCTTTCATGAAGGAGTATTCAAGTTATCCAATTACATTAGTCTGCTTTCTCATGCCATTTTCTGTAATTAGGTAGCACATAGCCATCCTCCTTTGTTCTTATGGTACATTTTGTCCAGGACCCAAGTGATATTGATGTGGTCTACTTCTGTTGGTAGAAGCTTTTGTCATCTAGCCTCTTGCTCTATTCATGAAAATATCCAGATAAATTAGGCTACTATTCCTCTCAGTGGGAAAGAGCCGCAGGAAATTATGAGATATAATCTCAAATTGCTGACTGTTGGCTGTTTGTAGGTAAAATATTTATTAGGAACTGATATACCCTTTTTTTAAAGACATTTCTGAGGGACATATATGTTACTTTTTCATGAAAGAGTAAATTATTCCATTTATTCATGTCAATAGAATGCTTTGATCATCTATGCCTGAAGATATTCATTTTTGCTGAAAATCTCTTTGGCACTGTGTACAGACGCTTGAAATGCTGGAGAAAAAAGAGAAAGTCCTTCTGAAGAAGGCTGCTGCAGAGGTTGAAAAGGCTAAGGAATTTACCCGAGCAAAGAACAAAAGAGGTATGATACTGTAGAAATATTAAATATTTAAGGAACTGCTTTCTGTTTGACATTTCATTTGAGAATGACCATCGGTGATTTTAAGCTCTATTCTCCGTTGGGTTCTCAATTGTCGGTCTTAGTTACTCTATACACCTCTTATCTGCACAGTCTTTTTATTAGGCAAGGAATTTCTATGTTTATGGCAACATGTTCCTTCATATGTTGTAAAATATCAAGCATGTGTAATTTTTATGTCTTCTGGCATTTGAACATGTTTTCAGACTTCCTCATGCACTTAAGATATTTTTATATTCTAGGAATGAGATTTTTGCTATTTCATTCTAATTTTTTTTATTTTCCCCAAAAAAAGGTTTGAAAAGTCTATGATGGCCATACTAGTATCAGTATGAAAATCTATACATGCATATTTTAATTATTTGACTTGCATTTGAGCTTATTTCTACGTTGAGGAATATTTTAACTAGCTAAAGTAATACTATGATGGCCATGCCATTATCAGTATGAAAAATCTATACATGCATATTTCAGTTATTTGACTTGCGTTTGAGCTTATTTCTACGTTGAGGAATATTTTACTTCTTCCTGAGTAAAATTCGAGCTGATCCCACCTCATGGAATAAAGGCTTGTTGTTGCTGTCTTCTTGTCTCTGAGTAAAATTAGAGGTAGATATAGTGTATGGTACATCCTGCAAAAATAGTAATTGGTACTGCAACAATGGAGCTTTTTCCATGCAATAAATAGTTGAAATGCTTCTATGTCAGTAACTTTTGCATGCTTTCCATTTCAGGCCTGCTCTTATCTCCATATGACCTTATCATGAGCACAGCCCCTTTTTGGCTTTATAATGTTATCTTTTGGCATTTAGGTTTTTTATCATGTTCGACAATTAGAAGAAGGAATAAATGAGGAGGATGCTGTTATGTTGCTTCTTTCATTTGAGCATAATTGTTAAAAGTTTTGCTGCAAAGACCATTCTTTGAAGTATTTTTCCTTCACCAAACTTTTATAACACCTTTTGTTGTAATGTTTTGTCATCTTCCACTCTTTCTATTAAGATGAACATAGCACACACAAATAACTGTATCATGCTTTCTCAGCTGCACTCTGAGTGTTTTGAAATTTCTTTACTAGGATAACTTTGAAAGCATGAATGTGCAAACATGACATTTTGGCTTCACTCCTTTTGGATAATAAATGTTAATAAGTTGTACTAGGACGCCTTATAGCAAGGTTCAATTATTTTGTTATTGAACTTTGTACCTTAATTGCTGTTGTTCAGCGGCAATACAATGTTTAAAGAGGAAGAGACTTTATGAACAGCAAATTGAACAGCTTGGAAACTTCCAATTACGCATCCATGACCAGGTGCTGTTTTCAATGGCTTGCGATCTCATGAAGAACTCTTTTTCTATGATAACCAGTCTTGTTTTTTAATTTTAGATGATAATGCTGGAAGGTGCAAAAGCTACCACAGAGACTGTTGATGCTTTGAGAACCGGAGCTTCTGCAATGAAGGCCATGCAGAAGGCGACGTAAGTTGCTTCTTGGTTTTTCATGTTTCTGCCATGGACTTTATTGTTCATCTTTTTGTTTACAATATCTGAATTCAAGTTCATGCTAGAGTGCTTTTCCAAATGTACCACTTTTCATACACTTGTTTTGTTGGACCCAGCCTTGATGCTCAATCTCGAAACATTTTATGAGAAATCACAAGGAATTGTAACTTCTGGACTGTGGGTGTCCAAATTGTTTTGTTCGCATGCAACAAATTCCACCCTATTCTGAACTCCTAGGCTTTCATGGCAAGCCCAGTATTATCTGCTTAGGTTCCCTTTAACCAACACAAACAATTAATGACATAGTCCTTGTCTTTACGTGTGCCTAGGCCCTTGAATTTCTGTTGCAGCCTTGAACTGTGGAAGCGTAAACCATAACTGTTGACGGTCTACTCCCTTCTGTTGATAGTTTAGAATGCGTAGTCAAGAGTTTTCAGGCAACCTCTTGGTATCTGGCATTTTCACTAAAATTGTGGAGTCTTCACCATTTTTAACTGCGAACTGTCAACTGTTATCTTTAGGTTGTCGATGGTTTGCTTTCGTGCTCTCAGTTTCTGCTGTATTTTTACGTAAACTGTCAACTGTGGAATCAACCTATTAACAATTTGGTTTAGTCCCTGACTGCAGCTACTGAGGCTCTAATTTCCTTATATTCTTGTCTTTTACGGCCAATTCTTCCCCTGCTCTATACCTAGGTATTGACAATGTTGACCTTAAATTCCATAACATGTATTAAGATCAATTAAGACAGCCATTACACATGAACTTTTCATCCTCATGGTTTCATCAAGCCAATTCATAGCCTCAATGAGGAAAATATCATACATGCATATGCATTCTAAGCTGAGAGTTTAAAGAAATATTCAACACTTTATAAGGGTTTATCTATACAATTCCAACCATATACCAACAACCCAAGGCATATACAGAATATGATCTAACCAACACAAAAGAGCATGATACGTGAGGAGTATAACAAAATGTATATCACATACCAGCATATAATTAATCTGTGCAGTCCAATACAACCACATGAGTTGCAAAGCTCAAAAAGGATGGCCATGCAAATGCCACACACATCTACAAATGGTCATGCACATATTCATAATGTAACATCATACTGTCATGCAAGTATATAAATCAGTGAGTAGCCTGGGTCTCACAAGAATCTTAGATGCCCACCTCAGTCCATTCAAAGATTGATTGCACGTAATGCAATATCATCAGTCCACCTTCAACCTCTCAATCCAGCAGGAGATTGGCGACTGGGTTATATATCTGTGCAAGTGCTTTACATGTGGTGCCATCACATAATAGCAACAACAAGATATCTTTACCTCGAGCAAGCTCTTGGCTGGTTCACGTTGGGTATATCTTTTTGTCTTCAGCTTCATCTTTCCTTCCTCCCATTGCTCTTTCACTTCATCAACCTTTGCAGAACCTTTTGAAACATTCACAGTCCTAGTAACCTAAGTTTTTCTCCTTTCTTCCATGAGATTATGTCTCATCAAATTTCAATAGCTTCTCCTGGAAGCCTCTTCACTTGGTTAAGATTAAGCTAATGAGATAGTTTCTAGAAGACTTTAATAAACTTAGTAGTTGCTACCAACAAATATTATTCTGGAAGCTCTGGACTGTCAAAATCCCTGTGTTGCATACAGATACATCAACCACCACCACCACATGTCAATCGTAATCCTACCATATGAGGTTGGCTACATAAATTTTAGCTCATCAATCAATTCTATTTATGGCATTATCTTCTATGAGGCCTTATAACTCATATTATTCCTATATATCCTCTTCCTCTTCGTATTTTTGGTTCCACCTATTTTGTTCATCTTTTGTCACTAGGAAGGGACAAACTATTACCTTGATCTGTTAAATGTGTCTTCTTGGGTTATTCTTGGTTTTAGAAGAGTTATAAGTGTTTTTCCCTCTCATCTTAATTAGTATTTCCCTTCTTTTGATGTTACTTTCTTTGAGTCTAGTCTGTTCTTTATTTCTTCTTCCTCATCTCTTGATGATGTTCTTCATGTTCCTTCTTTTTCTTCTTTGGTTCCTCCTATCTCTTCTCCCATTACTTCCTCTGTTCCTTGTCTTCTCTTGACATATCAGTGTTGTTCCTGGACTTAATTCTATTCCTCTAGATGGTGTGGTTTCTCCATCTCATGTTTCTCCAAATGCTGTAGTTCCTTCAGATGCTTGTCTCCCAACAAGTGCCATTATTCCTTTAGTTTTCGATCTAACTCAGCCTCCTCTAGGTCAAGGTACTCATTGTTCTCATAATCCTCATCCTATTCACACTTTTTTTTAGCTATTGTTGTTTACCTTCTATCCATTTTGCCTTTGTTTATGCTCTTTCTTCTATTTCTATTCCTCAAACAGTTGTAGAGGCTTTTACTCACCCTAGTTGGCATCATGCTATGGATGAGGAGATGCCTACTTTGCTTGCTAATTGGACTTGGAATTTGGTTCCCTTTCGTCCCAGGAAATCCGTAGTTGGTTGCCGCTGGGGTTTTACTATTAAAGTTGGTCTTGATGGCTCTATTGACCAATTGAAAACACATTTGGTTGCCCAGGGTTATACACAAATCTTTGGTCTTGATTATGGAGATACCTTTTCCCCTGTTGGCTAATATTGCTTCGGTCCACTTGTTTCTTTCCATGGCTGCTATTGAACATTGGCATCTTCATTAGCTTGACATAAAAAATGCATTTCTCCATGGTGATCTTCTTGAGGAGGTTTATATGGAGCAACCACTTGTATTTGTTTTTAGGGGGAGTCTCACCTAGTTTGTCACCTCTAGAAATCATTGTATGGTCTGAAGTGATCACCTAGGTGCTGGTTTGGTTTCTTTAGCTGGTTGTTCAATCAGATTGACTAGGAGTGAAGCTAATTATTTTGTTTTCTATTGCCATATTCCTGGTGGTGGTGTTGTCTATGTAGATGATATTGTCATTGGTGATGATGAGGAGGGGATTTCTTAGTTGAAGGCTCATTTGCATTCTTGTTTTCGGACTAAAGATATGGGTCCATTCCAGTTTTTCTTGGGTATTGAGGTTGTTAGATCTGGCCATGGTATTTGTATCTCTCAAAGGAATCATGCTCCCGATATTTTGCAGGAGACAAGCTTGTTGGATTCTAGGCCCATAGATATGCCCATGGATCCTAATTCTAAGCTTGTTCTTGGGTAGGGGGAGCCTATTCATGATCTTGGGTATTATAAGAGACTAGTTGGAAAGCTGAATTATCTTATAATGACTTCACTAGATATTGCATTTTCTATTAGTGTGGTTGGTTAATTTTTGGATTCTCCTTGTGATGGTTATTGGTAGGTTTTTGTGTGTAATTTGCAATATATTAGGAGTTTGCCTGGTAATTGAGGACAAATGTGATACAAAGGTGACTGGTTATGCAAATGTTGATTGGACAGACTGTCCATTTGATAGACGGTCCACTTTTGGTTATTGTGTTTTGGTTGGAGGCAATTTGGTTTATTGGAGGAGTAAAAAGCAGCATGTTGTTCAACCTAGTGTCGAAGCTGAGTGTAGAGCCATTACATTAGCTATATGTGAGCTGATTTGGCAGAACAGCTTCTTAAGAAGCTGCAGTTTAGTGATTCAGGTTCTATGCAACTTATTTGTAACAATCGGGCTATTCTTCATATTGCCTCTAATCATATTTTTCATGAAAGGACCAAGCATATTGAAATAGACTGTCACTTTGTGCGAGGAAAGCTAGTTTATGGTGAGATTTCTATAGCATTTGTTGGGACTATGGATCAGCTGGCTGAGTTGTTTATGAAGGCTCTTCGAGGTTTGAGGATTGAGCATATTTGTTTCAAGCTAGGCACATTTGATATGTATGTGCCGGCTTGAGGGAGAGTGTAGAGAATTCATATTAGCTTATATTAGGTGTGTTGTATTGACTAGTTCTACATCGTGCTTACTGTACGTAGCTTATACATGGCAGATACAATGTTTTGGTACAAGTACTTGTAATAGCTTAATAGATTTGATAGGCCCCCGGTTTACTTGACTTATCAAAGAAGGTCCAAGAGGGCAAGGGCAAGGATGTAACTTGGATGGCTGGCTGTTAAGCCAGCCATGTGCGTAGGGGTAGAGGAGGGAAATCGCTGGGTTGTGTAACAACCCAGCAAGTGCATAACAGATTTCTGTTGAGGGGAGGAAGAAAAGAATATATAGAGGGGGAAGAAGTTGGGGGAGGGTATTATCATTCTTGTATTGAGTTTTGGGAGAGTGAAGGGCCTCTCGAATGCCCAGTTTCCTTTTCATTTTGTTACTTTTTAGCTTGTAGTTCCATTCGATAATCAGTATCCTATCAATTTGGTATCAGAGCGTTTCGATCCTAATGGTGAACTTGACTGATCCAGTCGGTGATTTAGAGATGAGGGTGGAAGGCAGTCCACTGGGAGATGATGACATGAGGAGTGTGTTTCAAAAGATGGAGAGACACCTAGCGAACCTGCTAGAGCTGTTCGCGAGGATGCGAGCGAGATGGGAAGAACAGGAGCAGGCGAGCAAGAAGAAGAACGAGGAGAGACAGGAGGAGCGAGAGAGAGAGAAAGAAAGGGGGAGCGTGATGAGGAAGACCAACCTGCGGGTTCGCCCGTGTCAAGGGAGGTACAATCGATGGAAAAGAAGGTAGCAGTCATGCCGGACCAGTTGGCATACTTGAGGACGAAGCGGGAGGATCCAGAACGAAAGAAGAAGGGCAAAGCGAAGGAGGGAGATAGGCCTTCGGAATTTACCCAGAATTCTGAGGGATCACCTGGAATCGAAATGGGTAGGGAGTTCGAGGGTGGCATTGGAGGGAATTGGCGTCCGGACGTGCAGGGAAGAAGGCTGGAGATGCCGCTCGTTGCAGGTGAAGAACGTGACGGCTGGACATTCCGAGTCGAACGTTACTTTGCGGAGGCTGGGATGACTGATGAGGAGAAGTCAGATGCAGCAGCATGGTGTTTGGAGGGTGTCCATGCTGGAAGGCGCGGTGGACGAGCTGCATATTGAAGGGGGATTGGCGGTTGAGCAGATGATGGTGTCGCGAGGCAAGTGGCTGCCTACAACGATGGTGTTAGGGGGTTCCACGGCGAGGCAGAAGGGCAGTCGACGATCGATCCATTTAAAAGGCCGCGGACGGCCGATCCGGTGACAACCAAGGAGAGTAGCTCGCCGAGGAAGGGGGCACCATCAACGATCCATGTTGTCTGGGAAGATGGAGTGACTCTTAGCCAGATTTCTCAGAAATTTTACATAGGGTTGGTTGATAATGGAGGGCCCCCCATGTATTCTCACCATCATGAGGGGGTGGGTGCCTCGTCCAAGCAGGTCATGATGGTGGAAGGGCAGTATGTTTGGCTCAATTTGCATTCTGTTGTGGAGCCCAATGATACAAAAGTTTCGCTGCTGCTTCTTGACTTGATGGAATTTGGAGAACAAGCTTTGCGGCTAATACTGGATTTAAGCAGTACAGTAATTACCTTGTTGCCTTATCAAAACTCTCTCATACTACATGCCGTTATGGACCTCTTTTGTGCCTTCGTCCGTGTCAATCTTTTTGTTGAGAAGATACCAAGGAAAATGATGCTGCAAATTTATAACATTTTGCATGCGATGTTGCATGATGATCGGGATTGTGATTTTTATCATCGGCTTGTTCAATTCATTGACTCTTATGATCCACCAATGAAAGGATTACATGAAGACTTGAATTTTGTCAGCCCCCGTATAGGAGAGGTTTTGGAGGCTGTGGGCCCTATAATATTCCTGTCTACAGATACCAGGAAGCTAAGAAATGAGGGGTTTTTAAGTCCATTTCATCCTCGGTACCCTGACATACTTACAAATTCAGCGCATCCAATGAGAGCTCAAGACTTGGCAAATGTTACAGCTTATCGTGAATGGGTATTATTTGGCTATCTTGTTTGTCCTGATGAGCTTCTAAGAGTCACCAGCATTGACATTGCTTCGGTTGTACTCAAGGAAAATTTAATTCTTACATTTTTCAGAGATGAGTATGTACTATTGCATGAGGATTATCAGTTATATGTGTTACCGCAATTATTGGAGTCAAAGAAGATGGCAAAATCTGGACGAACAAAGCAAAAAGAAGCTGATCTAGAGTATAGTGTTGTGAAGCAGGTTGAGAAAATGATAAGCGAAGTACATGAACAAGCATTACTCTCTTGTGATGCTATACACCGAGAAAGGAGAATATTATTAAAGCAAGAGATTGGAAGAATGGTGCTTTTTTTCACTGATCAGCCAAGTTTATTGGCTCCTAATATCCAGATGGTGTTTTCTGCATTGGCATTAGCTCAGTGTGAGGTTATGTGGTACTTCCAACATGTGGGAATTGCTTCCTCCAAATCTAAAGCTGCTCGAATGATGCTAGTAGACATAGATCCCAATGATCCAACCATTGGATTTTTGTTGGATGGAATGGATCGTCTTTGCTGTCTAGTGCGCAAGTATATTGCAGCAATTAAAGGTTATGCATTATCGTATCTATCATCCTGTGCTGGTAGAATTAGATTTTTATTGGGCTCTCCGGGTATGGTGGCTCTTGACCTAGACGCAACCTTGAAAGGACTTTTCCAGAAGGTTGTTCAACATCTTGAAAACATACCAAAACTGCAGGGCGAAAACATTTCTGCCATCACTTGTGATCTATCCGAGTTGCGTAAAGACTGGTTATCAATATTGATGATTGTTACGTCTGCTCGGTCATCTATTAACATTAGACATTTGGAAAAAGCTACAGTGTCTACTGGAAATGAGGGCTTGTTGTCTGAAGGGAATGCAGCATATAGTTGGTCCAGATGTCTTGATGAATTTGAATCTCTGCTATCAAAACATGGGAGTCTGAAAAAGCTTTACTTCTATCACCAGCATCTTACTACTGTTTTCAGGAACACCATGTTTGGACCTGAAGGTCGTCCTCAACATTGTTGTGCGTGGCTTGGTGTTGCTAGTAGTTTCCCTGAATGTGCTTCTGTGATTGTACCAGAAGAGGTTACTAAAATTGGTCGAGATGCTGTCCTGTATGTTGAGTCCCTTATTGAGTCTATCATGGGAGGACTAGAAGGATTAATCAATATTCTCGACTCTGAAGGTGGCTTTGGCTCACTGGAGATGCAGCTTTTTCCTGAGCAAGCAGCTTTCATTTTTCCACCTTGAGGACAAGGTGAAAGTTGGAGGGGGGAGTAATGATAGGCCCCCGGTTTACTTGACTTATCAAAGAAGGTCCAAGAGGGCAAGGGCAAGGATGTAACTTGGATGGCTGGCTGTTAAGCCAGCCATGTGCGTAGGGGTAGAGGAGGGAAATCGCTGGGTTGTGTAACAACCCAGCAAGTGCATAACAGATTTCTGTTGAGGGGAGGAAGAAAAGAATATATAGAGGGAGAAGAAGTTGGGGGAGGGTATTATCATTCTTGTATTGAGTTTTGGGAGAGTGAAGGGCCTGTTGAATGCCCAGTTTCCTTTTCATTTTGTTACTTTCCAGCTTGTAGTTCCATTCGATAATCAGTATCCTATCATGTTGTATTGACTAGTTCTACATCGTGCTTATTGTACGTAGCTTATACATGGCAGATACAATGTTTTGGTACAAGTACTTGTAATAGCTTAATAGATTTGATTAGTTCTTTTCCATCCCATTTCTCTTTAGCTCTCTTCTTTTTCTCTCAATTCCACATATCAATTTTCAAGAATCTACTATGAAATAAAATGTTTTGGTATATACAGCCTTTAATTTTAACAATCTTAAATTCCAAAACTTTGAAAAAAAAGTTTTATTTAATATAATTAAGATTTTTATCACATTTATTTCTTATTGCATGGAATGCACTTTATTTTATGCATGTATCGTAAGATGTATAATCTATTATCTGATGTTTATCTAGAGGGCTATGTCCTAACTATTTTGAAGCATATCATATATAATCTTGTCCTCATCTTGTGTCTGTATTAATTAATGCTTCATAGCTCAAAATTTTGAATAGCTATCAAATTTCTTTAGCGCAAATATATCAAAATTAAACAAGGAACTGACCTCTAAAGAGAACAGAGCCTCCCACTAGGATGGCCCAACTCCAAGAATCCAAAAACATAATCACAAGGGCTGGAATCACTGATTGAACAATAGAAAGCAAGGAAAACCTGGTTCAAATTTATCTAGCCACTTAACAATGTGAAAGTAAATAATCCAGAAGCCTTATCCCTCCTGCTTTGCACCAAATAACTGCTACTTGACCCTTAAATTATCAGAGGTAAGATCAAAGCTAAGAGTAGAGGTATAAAGAAAGTGTTAGCCTAGATCTCACCTCTTAATATGATCACCCAACTCTCAAACACACCCGAACTATCTCTTACTCTCTCAACACAAAAGTAAAACAGAAAACATACAAGAATTTAACCAAGAACAGGAAAGAACACAAAAGAATTTATCTTGATTCAGTCTCATATGAGACCTACATCCAGATTGGCTTTGCCCTTAGCTTTCTCCACTATCTTTGAATGATGATACACGATTACATGTGCCCCGAACACCCAACTCTCTCACAGCCCTAAAACCAGGAAGCTATACGGAGTTGAAACCGAAAGAAATACTTTCACACTCAGCGCATACTCGCACAAGATAGAATGAATACACAATGAAAAAGCTCTACCAAAGCCTACCTCTCGACCCCTATTTATGAGCTATAGGGGCGGGAGTAACCACCTGACTGATTGCCCCTAAATGGCAGTTAAAACAAATCCGGTCAGCCTTCTAGAAACTTACCTTTCTAGAAGAAAATGAACCTTGACATCTCTCTTACATTACAAACCCCTAATCTAGTACAAATGCCTTTTAACAAAAAGAAAACCACTATGGAGGAGCTTTAGACCTTCACAAAAATTTCTAAGGAAATAGCATTCTACCTTTCCAATACAAAGATCACCATGCCCATCATGTGCCAGTTCTTATGACAGCTTTTGTTTTAACCTTTTATGGTGCCAAAACGTTCAACTGCGTTTACTTTCATTTTTGGGAGGCGGTCACACATCTTTCTGATGTCCTATGTTACTTGAATTATACATCACTCAATGTAATATGTACCCATCTTCTTAGAAATTCCCTTGACCTAAAGATCTCTGATTGCATCTTCTAATGCAGGAATATTGATGATGTGGACAAAACAATGGATGAGATTAATGAGCAGACTGAGAACATGAAACAGATCCAGGAGGCTCTTTCAGCACCCATTGGTGCAGCAGCTGACTTTGATGAGGCATATAACTTTGCAGTTTTTTCATTGAATGCATTCTTTGTCCAATGAGGATTAATTCTAGAACATCACTGTTGCAGGATGAATTGGAAGCAGAGCTTGAAGAGCTAGAAGGAGCTGAGCTGGAGGAACAGCTTCTCCAGCCTGCCACGACTGCTCCTGCTGCGCCAGTCCATGTTCCAGCAGGCAGGGTACCCATTCGTCCAACTGCTCACAAGAATGTAGCTGAGGAGGATGAGCTTGCTGCATTACAGGCAGAAATGGCACTTTGAAAGGTTAATGCTTATTTCTCATCCTTGAATTTTGACCCCCATGCACAAAGTTCTATGAGAATCTGTAACGCCATTTTTCTGGGCTACTTCCTGCTATTGGTGATGAGTCAGTTACTGTCACTGAAGCATTTGCAAATCTTGTGGACTGAAAAATAGTTGAGTCTGCAACCCTTGAGTTCATTATTATGCTGGAGTTATATTTTCCATAGAAATGAAGTCTATATAAAACAGGTTGAAAGAAATTCTTAGCTGAAGAATTTATATCTTGTTTATCAAAAATTATAACAGTTGAGGTCACTTTGGTGCATGTAGGATTAAAAAAAGAGATAAATTTTGTTACTGAATTGTTCTGCCTCATAAAGAATGAGAGTAGATTTTACCAATGGATCATGGATTGCAGATTTTCTTAATCTTTTTCTCAGGAACTTTTTCTTTATATTATTTTCCTACTATAAGTACAGAAGTAACTACGCTTTATGTCTATCAAAAAAATAAAAACAAAGAAAAGGAAAAAGAAAAACAACTACCTGCAGTTTTTGTATGGCAAGTAATATAATAGTCATTATTCATTTCATGCAATCTGTATTCTCACCTACTTGTTTTCATTTAATGTTAAATGTAGTCCTGGTTTGACATATTTCCTAAATTAACTGTCCTCATCAAGTCAATTGGCTTAATCTCTTGCAGTTTGAGTTGTATCAAATGGACTTCTAACGTTTTCATGTGTGGAATAGTTCTTAAGGCTGCCTTTACTTTGAAGTATGTTACAGTTAAGATTCATTTGAAGTATTTAGTTTGAAATGAGACTGTCCAATGTTGTTGTCTGTCAGTGCAGTTCTCCATGAAAGGAAGAAGACACTTGTGTAAAGGCTGGATTAATGTATGATCATAGTTGTTTGTTGGGATGCCTCTACCTTGCATGTCCTGGTTTAATCTTCTTTGTGTGCATGCACCAAAGGTACACAATGTATAGGTAATATTCAGTAAATTGCTTTCATCTTAACTGGATTCTACCTCTGGTTTATGTTGTTTTCTTGCCTTCCTCCAATATCTACATCCTTTCGAAGTGTAAAAGAATTCTCCATACACTAGAAATTCCTTAATAAACCTGAAAGTTCAAGGTGTCGTTCAATTGTGAAACCATGTTAAACGAGTGTTCCTGTTGATATGTTTGTTATAAGGTGGTTGTGTTTAGGTTTATTTGGAACGAAGGTTATCTACGGTCTTTGGAAGTTAGTACTGAGTTGAAAAAGAAAGGAAAATAGTAATTTGAACAAAACTTTTGTATAAGAGTTCTTTCCAAAATATGATGTGATGGTCTCAAATTTTTGTAAAATACCCAAATTGATTTGGCCAATATTCGAACCCTTTAACCTAGACGTGACAAATTGATGTTAGAACAAAGATAACTCATTTCATAAAAGGCTGGCTTGTTCAGTTTGTGGCTTATTTGGTTTTATTCCGTACCCAAATTATTCGATGATGTTCGCAATTTTATGGAGCATTAACACCTCTAACCTAAGCTAGGTGTAAAGAGGATATCATCTTAGTTTATTAAGGTTGGATTTTGTCTCAGCAGGAAAGTTCTATTTTTTTTTTTTTCTTTTCTTCTTTTTGGGCACAAGTTCTATTTTGAGTTGTGGATAATAGGAGAGGAAGAGTGCTAATCAAGGGATTAAATGTTGCGTTGTTTGCAAGTTTCAACCCCCGCCTGGGCCGCCTCTGTCTCCTTGTGTATTCAAATGCCCTCGCCAAACTTGGCGTCATCCATAGGCATGGGGGGATAACATTTCAAATGATAGCCATTGACTGGAATAGCATATATTTGACTCTCCATTATGAGCCAAGCTATACATTATAGGGAACAAACTCTTTTTCTTTAGTGTGAGGGAATATTTATGTACTGAGTTTTCATTTTTTTTTTATAAACGAAATTGTTATGTTGCATGTGTCGAGCAACATAATATTTGTCCGGTACAAGAAAAATCAGAGGGAGAGCATGGGTCTCATCCCCGTATGCCCGCATCGAATTTGCCCGACGTGGGTAGGAGAACATGCCTCTGTTTATAAATACTATGTTCAAACTTAGTCACTAGTCTTAGTCAATTTTGTTTAATTTAAGTTGTCAAGTGACAACTACGGTGGTGGTACTTAAAATAAAAATATGACAGGCTCGTGTGCTTTTGGAAATTCACATTATTTTATGGGAGCAATTCTAGAGGCATTTGGTATTTCAATTATTAAAGTACCATTGCATTGAGCAAATCTTAATTATAAGATAGATATAGGAGTTGATAAGTTCAATCAAATTATATGAAATAAAACAGTACCAACTTGCTTATTATATGTTTGTGATTTGCTTATGTAGGCTTGATCTGGGATATCATGGAATGTGACCAATTGGTTACGTCTTCTGCTTTCTTTTCTTCTTTTCTTTTCTTTTTTCTTAAATTAACAAGCCTGTATATAGAAAAGTGCCAAAAAAGCTAAAGGAAGGTTCTCAGTTCTAGACTCTTAGCTTTGAAAATTTAGGACAATTTATTGAAACAGGGAATAAAGTAGGATGGCAAGCAATTAAGAAAGAAAGAACCTTTTTTAGCCAAATATATTATAACTAAATTCTAAACAGAGTTTAGGGTTTTTCATCGGTCATAACCGTTGATTGATGCTAAACTTGATGGTGGGTTAAGTGTACCTTCTTTTCTCTTGACTAAGTTGTATTTATATTTGCCCCCGCGTCAAGCCTTTATGTACAATGGGAATGACTTCTATCATAAATAATGAACTTGAAGAATTTAATCCTTCTAGTCGTCCATAGTGTAATAATCAATATAATTGTAGTTGCCCTCACATGGGTATGATGGTTAAATATCTTCAACTTTTTGGGTGCTTAATTGAACTATTTTCACTGCATGCTTAATCTTTTTCGATCAAGTGTACCCTTTCTCTAAGCATTTTATGACTTATATGATCTCTTTAAAGTAAAAAATAAATATTAACAGATAAAACTAGCTCTGTTATATAGCATAATATACTAGCCAGTTAAATATTAACATGTGTAAGACTGTAACTAAAATAAGAATATTACCACAAATGTGCAATCATACATGAAAAAATGGAATTATAAATAAAATTATTCGTAATAAAATTAGAGTGATAATTTATTAAAAAATAAAAGTGCAAAAATATGATTGATATCATGTAAGAGAGAGCAGGTGAAATTGAAAAAAAAAATGTAAATAGATAAAGATTATCTCATAAAAAAAAAAGAAAAAAAAAGTAGAGAAAGATTAACGAAAACTTGGTTTTTGGCATGCCATGGAATAGAACTTACCTAATAAAATATACAAAATATACAGTTTGGACTTTGGAGGCAAATTAAAATTTATATAGTTAAGATATGAACAGAGATAATCGACAACCTGAAATTATAGCTGATTTTAGCTAAACAAGATTAAGATTTGGTGGTGGGTGTTTTTGTTGTAATTATATTCGTTTTAGAGCTTCAGGTCACGGAGAACATAACCTGCATCAATCCAAAAGTCAATTGCGTGGCAAAACGATATTAGTATGGTTAGAGAGAGGACTGTGTGGTTTTGTACGTACAATCAGGAACCTTGCATTTAAGAGATTGTGAGAAGTGGGCAGTTGATAGTTACATCACATTGCAAGAAGAGGTCTTTGTTCGCACTTATAAGAGCTGATTTTTCTGTTCTCCCATGGAGAAGCTGCCAGCCATCGATATTATTGTACTTGCCTTCGTGTTGTCGTCAAGAGGATGCAGTTTTACCTTTTATTTTTCCCTAAAATTAATTAAAGTTTTTCCTTTGCATACGCGGTTTCAAACTTCACGTGCCTAGCGCTCTCTTTCCCTTAGCAATAAAATAAGATTACATTTTGATTCCATAGGTTTACGCTTGCTAGCTATTGGCTACTCTCTGAGCAATGAAGTTACGAAATTAAATGTCAAAACACTGCATTACTAAATGTACATTAATAGGAAAGAATTATGCTAGATGTACATCATTTTTGTACGTCTTAAACTATACACAAAGGTATTATGACTAAAATATCCCTCATTTCTATGCGTCTCACGCGCTTCTATGCGCCTCATAAGAGGTATTTT
Source organism: Diospyros kaki (assembly GCA_036245055.1). Taxonomy (NCBI): domain Eukaryota; kingdom Viridiplantae; phylum Streptophyta; class Magnoliopsida; order Ericales; family Ebenaceae; genus Diospyros; species Diospyros kaki. The sequence continues at coordinate 36,833,394 of BSEG01000007.1, forward strand.
TGTCATTGATACACCTTTGTGTAATTCAAGATGTACACAAAAGTGTATCAATAGCATTAGTCAATAAGAAATGTTGAAAGGACATCCCGTTAAACATGTGAGGCTTCTCACTTACAAGGGCATATTTTTATATAATCCTATCTTTGTTCTTTTTGCAAAGAGATTACCACCGGTGCTGGGTCATATTTTTCTAGCATGAATGCTCTGACTACAATATTTTTGAAAAGTAAAACAATATGTTACTAAAAAGTTTCATATAAACCTCACAAGAAGTATGATGCGATAATTATAGTTTATAGTTTATAAACTACTTCGATTATTATTAATTTATAGCAAATAAATCAGATCCAAAGGTGTCATTAATTTGATACAGAATTTTGATTGTTTCTTCATTTGTATAACATTCCCCTTTTTGAAAATATCAATCAAATGTCAAATAATTGTCTAAATATGTAGAGGAAATCCTTAACATATGTGACTTTCATATTAATATCATTTCGTGCCCAAAATCTCACCTGGGAGTTGGGACATTGACAATAGAGCTTCATTATATTTCGCATGCAATTTATTGAGATAACTGTGTTATGTCCAAGAGTGATCATCAACATTTGCTTGAGTGTTACCATCTACATACATATCAACAAATAAATGTGGTATAATTAAAAAATCTACTTAAAATTGGTCCTAATATTCATTTCATTAGACACATGAGAATTTTTAATGAGAATATTGTACATTACATGAAGGTTGGTTATACACTTGAAATGAAAGTCTCTTGACATATTGAAATTTAGAATGGCTTAACTTTTGAATAGGCCCCAATCCCACGCTAGTTTCATGACACTGACCTCCAAGAAACAAACACAACTGCGTGTTGTTTCCCTCACATTCACGTCCATCATCTTACCCTCTAAAAAGTATACAATATTGCAAGCATGTGCGAGGACCACTGCATCTTCCATGAAACCCACATGTGTGTGTGTATATATACGTATATATATATATATAGAGAGAGAGAGAGAGAGAGAACCACTCTAAAATGTGCTTCCTAAGTTTGAATGATTTCAATTTGATTTACTCAGAATGCACATCAATCTCTCTCTGATTATAAACCAGAGGTCCAGACCCTAGCTTTCAACAGGCTAGCTAGAATGAGATTTCATTTACATATATGTAGGTAGTAGGTTCCTATGAAGTTAACACAATAAGCATATAGATCAATCTCTTAGAATGCCCTTAATATCAAATCCCTGGTTAGTTAGTAGTACTCTTCATATATAGAGCCCTCGTGGATTTGTGTAAGAGGCCCCAATTTCACTTATTGTACTCTCTTGAGACCAAATTCCACTGATAGTATTCTCGCAAGGCAGGACTGCAGTGCCAAAATCCATAAAAACCCCATCATTTTCACTGCCTGAAATGCCAGACAATGGCATGTAGTTGCCATCCATGGTGACCGAAAAACCCAAAAAGCTTGTGAGGTCTTCAGATGATGGAGCGCCATGAGTTGTCTTCATGGTTGCCCGAAATCCAGATAAGTCTGCAAGATCTGGAAGAGGGTAGTGGATTTGGTGATGCAAGAAGCTTTGGGTATCAATGGTGCTTAATCCATAAGCAACTGTAGCGTTGGTTACTGATGAAATTGATGGAGAACTAATTTGATCATTTAGCAAGGCTGAAAAAGCCATTGAAGAAGGTGTTGAGTTCTGAAGATTAAGAATGTTGGTGCCAGGGTTTTGGTGGTGGTTGATGGTAGCTGCAGTGTTGGTTTCTGCTGCTGCAGCTGCCATTTGCTTCTTCGTCTTCTTCTTCAGTTTGGTATTCCAGTGATTCTTCACATCGTTGTCTGTTCTTCCTGGTAGTTGAGAAGCGATGACAGACCATCTGATCAAAAACCATAAATTAAGCTCAAATAGATTGGTCAAGTATCACTATTCAATTTTTTATACAGAATTCTTCACTAGCAATAATTGTAAGTTATTATGACCAGGTTTCACTTCTTTGTAAAAATATTAAATAATTAGATATATCATCTTGTATAAATTAAATTTCTACAAAAAAAAAAAAAAATTGTATTCCTGCAACATGACAGAAACAGTAACTTGCCTGCTGCCCAATTCACTGTAGAGTGTACAAATGATGTTGTCTTCTTCTTCAGTGAAACCACCATGCTTGATGTCTGGCCTAAGATAATTGAGCCATCTCAGACGACAACTCTTGCCACAGCGCTTCAATCCTGTAATTGTCAGCAACCAAATGACCCAGTAATATTAGAACAAATTAAAAGGAGCAATTTTGAAGTAGAGGCTATGGCTTTTTAAGCGTGAATTTACTAAAGAAATTGAACGTGCAAATATGTAAAATGAACCATAGGGAAGTGTCCTTTAATTACTATACATGTACAAAACCATCAATTATATATGACCGGATACCAACAGAAATTATGAAGTGAGGGTGGATACAGATTATACAAGCGTATAGGTATAATATGAACCATGAACGTTGTTTTTCTTTTTTTTTCCCTTTTTTATGGAAGGAAAAACCCAAATAACAAAAAACATTGAGAATTGACATTTAGAAACATTTTTGTATATTACAGCTATTTAAGATAATATGATTGATTAGTTCTCTGTTTTAAAGTCTCTGAATTGTATGACAGACAATTGAAGGTTTGGAATTTAGGATTCAGACAAAACCCAAATATGAGATTTTAGGTTGTCTTCATCAAAATTTCCACCCACGTACTAAACCTTCAACATCAATTTCATGACAATGCATGTATGGGGTAGAATTTGAAATTTGGAAAACCAGAGGTAGCTAGAGGAGAGGAGAAACAGCCAAAAATCAGATTTCTCATATAGGAAGTGCAAAATCTATTAAATATAGGGATCCAAGAAAATTAACTTAAAAGCAACGAAAAATCATTTTAATATAAAAAAAAAATCTAATCTGCCAGAAAATGGGTCCTTAGCCGTTGCTCAGAACTGTTGGGAAGAAATATAGAACCTAAACAGCCAAGCTCCCAAAAGCTAGAATAAAACAAGTTTATTCTCAACAAGCTGGCCTTAAAAGTATAGGTAACAGCACAGTAGCACTCAACACACACACACACACACATGTGTATATATATATATAGAGAGAGAGAGAGAGAGAGGGGGGGGGGGGAGGGGAGGTAAACCAGCTTTGCGAGGCAATGCAATCCAATTGCCACCAGTGCCATGCTTCTGAAGGTAGTCTCTGAGAGCAGCATCTTCTTCAGGAGACCAAGGCCCTTTCTTCACCTTAGTCTTGTCACAGCAGGGAGCTCTTCCCATGGCTGCTACCCAACAAAACCAAGGGGAGAGAGAGAGAGAGTCTTTATAGAGGGAGAGAGAGGAAGAAAATTGAGACACGCAAGAGACTGTTATCAATTGATATTCTATGTTCCTAGTTAAGGCAAAGCCAATCTTCTCTCATTGACGGCTGGCTCATCAACTGTTTAATATATATAGCCCCCTTTGGCCTTTTTGCCCTTTTCCCCCAGTTTTATTTTACCTGGTTTCTTGTTGGTTAAGCACGAACGACCGAGTCTATTCTGATGAAACCATCATGATGCAATATTTTACTGGGTCAATTCTGCTCCACTCTCAATTTTTTTTGGGTTAATTACATTAATAATTATTTAATTTTATATTCTGTTACTATTTAGACAATGAATTTTAAAATATTATTCATTAATCACTGATATTTTAAATTTATTACTAATTAGTCATTAAATTTTAAAATATTATCTGTTAGTCACTAATATTTTAAAATTGTTTCTCATCTATCACTCGTGAACTTAAAGTTCAGTGACTAACGAGTGACGAGTGAAAAATAATTTTAAAATATTAATGACTATCAGGTAACATTTTAAAGTTCAGTAACTAAGCAGTAATAGTTTTAAAATATTAGTAAATAACATGTAACATTTCAAAGTTCAGTGACTAAACAGTAATAGAATGCAAAGTTGAGTAATTATTGGTGTAATTAACCCCAATTCATTTACACTGTCAAACTCTAAATATTTACATTTTGTTTAGTTTCTTTTTGAGACATTAATTGCAAATGGTAAATCAGTTTAATTTGCTTAATGACTGATTGGATTTTAATTTTTATCACACTTATCATCTTTAACTATTTAAGTTAGATATCCATACACTCAACCTCCAAGATTAATTTATAGGCTCCTTCCATTATGCAGGCCTATATAATATATAATATTCATTTAGTACTAATCCAAACAACCCAAGCACTTCCAAACTCATATTTAGCTTAATATTTACTAATCAAGTTTAAAGGAGTTCATATCAAACAAAACAGATGTGTTCACTTGCTCTAAAATTATCCTAAAACTATTTCAATCTTAACTCCTAACAATAATTTGGTATTTACTTCTTAAGCTCTCCAAATTCTGATAACAAAAACAAAATTACAAAAATATTAATATTATTATATTATTCAAAGAACATTTTCTATATAAAAATACTGCACAAGTATTAGTGTGTTAGAGGCTTTTAAATTTTAACCATGACATGAGTGACACTGAAATGGGCCCATCATGTGGCCCAGATCAACTGTGCCCAGGCCCAGTTCTTACACTAATTGAGCTTGCAAGCCCAGTCAAGTGGACATTTTCTACAAATAAAATTGCCACCATTATGTGAAAACAGAAAACCCAACGAATAGAATCTTTTAACTAAAAATAATAAATCACAAGAAATTTCGTGCGAATAACACAATCACATAGAGGGCAATTTATGTCTACATCATGTGATGCATGATAGGTCCAAAGTGGGTCCCACATGAATCCATTGCCATATCACATTATGAATTCTGATTTAATATTTTGTTAAAATGAAAAAGATAAGATTATATTAAAATAAAATTATAATATTTTTTAGATTAAAATATAAAACGATCGAAATAAAGGTGAAATATTTTAAAATTTTTATTAAATTATTTGTTAAATTTTTAAAAATATACTGGAGGACACATAGGTAATTTTTTCTTATCTCTAAAGATTAAAATAAGTTTATCTAGACAAAAAAAAGATAAATTTATCTAAAAAAATTTAAATAAGAATTCACATGACTTTTTTTTTAAGGAGTGTCAAATAAATTTAACAAATATAATGAAAAGTAATTTTGGTTAAAATATTTTTCATATTTTATTTTTTTCCATCTATATTTTAATTAACAAACACTACTTTATTGTAAAATAATTTACAACAAAAATGCTTCTTAGTGTCTACCTGTATTTTAAAAAATAACAAAAACCACTACAGGAAAAAGTGATATTGCCGGCGAAGTTTTACCGGCGGTTTAAAGAGTTGTCGGGAATACACAAAAATTGCCGGCGGTTTAAAAAATCGTCGGGTATTCCATAAATCCCCGGCGGTTTTAAAAACCGCTGGGTATTCCATACAATCCCCGGCGGTTTTAAAAAACCGTCGATTATTCTATACACATCCCCGGCGGTTTTAAAAAACCGCCGGTTATTTCATAAGCATCCCCAGCGGTTTTAGGAGAGACGGTGATTTTTGCCCATCCCCGGCGGTTTACAAACCGCCGGGGATATTATTTAAATAGCTTAATTACCCCCTCCTTCTCGCGCCCCCGCCCAAATCTGCCTCTCATCCCCTAGCCTTCTCTTCCAAACCCCCCTTGCAAACCCTAGAACCCTCTCTTGCTCGCTCACTCGACCTCGCTCTCGCCGCTGCCTCCCTCGCCCTCGGTGCTCGCTCTCGCCCTCTCTGTCTTTCTCGGCCTTGCTCTCGCTCGCCCTCAATCGCTCTCGCCCGCTCACTCGACCTCGCTCTCGCCGTTGCCTCCATCGCCCTCGCTGTGTCGCTCTCGCCCGCTCACTCGACCTCGCTCTCGCCGCTGCCTCCCTCGCCCTCGCTGCTCGCTCTCGCCCTCTTCGTCTCGGTCTCGCTCGCCCTCAATCGTTCTCGCCTTCGACCTCAAAAAAGGTTAGCCTCAAGCTTCTGCTTTGATTTGGATTGACGAACAGAGCCCCTGAATCTGTTCGTAAATCCAAATCCATATAAATTTGGTTATAGATCCTGTATAATGTATTTGGTATTTGTGCTGGATTAACGCTCTTCCGTTTTAATCTTTGTTTTCTGAGATCTGATTTCCGTTTGATATTGGAATTGTGCCAATTTGAGCAGATATGGTAGTTATAGTGATTTCAATGGGATTGTTATGTTCTCGTGATGTTCATGATGCTTCCAGTAAATTAATATTTGAAATTTTCAATACATGATATGATAAAGGATAGGATTTATATATCAATTTAAAGTGAATTGAGTTTAAGTTTGAGTTTTAGGATTTATATAGGAACAGGTTTGCTTACCCTACGAGCAGGAACATCAAAAAGTATTAATTTAATTGTATGATCTCAACATATTCCATTTGTTGAGAATAGCTACTGATCAGGAATTAATTTTGCTTTCCCATTGTACAAACAAGAGGAGAATAGCTACTGATCAGTGATTCTACATGCTATTTCATTTTATTTGTTGATATATACCATGCACTCACACTTTTGTAGATGTGAAGACCTTGGAAAATATATGTATATATGTACTTATGTTCCTGCTGCACATGCTTCAGTAGTAAAACACTAGATGATGATTCAACCATTGTCTATGAGAATTATAACAGAAAAATGAATTTTTGTCAACTGTCTGCATTCTTGTGATATTTTCTGATCTTGGCTTTGAAGTTATAATGGAAGCTCAAATATTTTATTAGGGAAGAGTTTTGGAGAAATCCTATCTGCTTTACAATATAGCAGCATGGCAAGAAGTAATTATTAAAGTCAAGAGATTAACAAGAGACACAGTAAATGGGGATGCATCCAATCACACAATGGATTTCTATTCAACAAAAATAACATAAATGAAAAATATGACATAAAATCATCACACAAAGACAATGCATGCATCAACGTTCCCAACATGGCAATAAGTGTAATAACACCCAAAGACTTTCATTGAATACTAAAAATAAATTCTATTCTGTGATAATTGATTTACAAGACAAGAAATAATTAAATAAGACGAGAGATAAAATGTAACTTTTGCTGGTAATAGCAGACTTAAAAAAAAATTAATTTGATTTAGTGAATTAAGTATGAATTTAATCTAAGCTGGGAGACAATTAAATTTAACTGAAGCAACCCTAAGTAAGTGGACCATAAGGTTAAAACATTAACGAGGCAATTGGATGCCAATTTACAGAATGAAAGCAAACAAATAATAGTTTGTCCCTTTTTTCCTCTTGACAGTTTCTATGCTTGGGTTGGTCCACTCCTTATGGCTTTCTTTGGCTTTCAATTTCTTTTCCTAGCTATGGACTAATCTAATCATACAAAAACAATGATTGGGTTTTTGGCTCAGAACAGGTTGCATCAAACTTTATGAAAGCTAAGGGTGGGTTTCTGGCTCACAACTAGTCACATCATTACTTTGGATAGAACCTGGTCGTACACTGGGATAACAGATTGTTTATATGTTTATGTTTTTAGCTTTTTATGTTTTGATTTGTTATTTTTGTTTAACCTAAATTGATATGCTAACAGATTGTTTTTTACATTGATAGGCAATTACACTAACTTAGTGGAAGCTGAAACAGTTGTCCCTTTTAGTCAGATAAGATGAATCTTACGCGGAAACTCAGAACAATATGATTCTAAAACTAATGACCGAGCAACATAACTTAGGCATTTACCAGAACAGTTTGTGTCTATATCTAACAACAATAACAGAAGATTTGCAAACTAAGTCATTAAATCGTTTTCTTATTAGAGTTATTACTGTTATTTTTCTCTCAGGGTACGACATATCCCCTTCTCCAGCATCTTCTTCTGCAATTTCTCCTACCAAAGAAGGAGCACATGGTGGTGTCCCTTATGCTAATAGAAGCAACTCATCTAGTCCGGCATCTCTGCCAAATGGTAAGATTCCATAGTCCTGAGATGTGAATTGGCCTTACTATGATTGAGAGAGACAGACAGACAGAGAGAGGGAGGATTGGCCTTGATGCCATTTCAATTAATTCTTCCAATGTAGGGTCGGTTTTACACCTGCCACCTGTATCAGCACCCTTCATGTCCTCCCCGGTGCCCCCAGCGATCAAAGGAATTGTACCATCCTTGCCACCAAGAACATCTACAGTGTTGTCACCTCACAGTTCTCCTCCGCCTCCCTCAGCTTCTCTTCATGGAATAGTACCTTCCTTGCCACCAAGGACATCTGCAGTGTTGCCACCTCATAGTTCTCTCCCTCCTCCTGCTATACCTCATCATGGAATAGTACCATCCTTGCCGCCCAGTGCTCCTAAAGCAGAAGAACCAAAAAATAAGAATCATGTTTCTGTGCCAGTTACTCCAGGTATACTGCTGAATATGATTTTACAGTGGTAAAAGGAAAATTCTGTTTGAAATTGATATTAAGATGATTGGTTTGTTTTAATGTGCCGTATCAGTTGCATCACCTGCAAGCAGATCCTCACAAAACCTGCCAACAACCCACCCAATTATGCCAGGATCCCCGCCACCAAGCTCTTCTAAACACATAGCACCAGAGACTGAGGCTCCTTTGTTAATGCCCATTGCTCCAGGTATCTACTTGGTGAGGTTTTTATTTCGTGCTTGCTGCTTATTTCTTAACCGCTAATTCTAAATGACATTGCATCAGCGCCACAGAAACTACTACAAAAACCACCACTAGCCAGGCAGCCAGCAAAGCCAGGAGTACCACCATCCATTTTTACTGGTGTGCGTTATTACTTGTTGAACTAGTGTAAAATCTCTTTCAAGAAGATTTTCTGTAAAAACTTTTCATGGCATCTGTTGTATTGGTAAAAATGCAGTGCCTGCTGCACCACCTTCAACAAAACCTCTGCCAAATTCACCGGCCATCCACCCCACAATTCCTGATAGTCCATTGTCTAATTTACCAGGTATTACTTTAAAGAATACATTGTTGTATTTGATACTCAAAAGAGTTTATTGCTTTTGGGTCCAGTTCAAGCCAGATGCTTTCGTTCATGCATTCTTTCTTATTAGTACAGTTTTTTTTATTCACAGCTTTTTCCTTCATAATTCATATACCTTTTGACTACCTTCAGCAAGTTCAAAAGAAGTGATTGTGCGAGGTTTCTTTTTCACTGAGTGATTGCGTCAGATTTTAATGTTATTGCATCTTGCCTAAACTATTTCCTGTCTATGGCAGTCATAGTCATATTTAGGCGAGGTACTTACTGATATACTCTTTTGGTGCATATGTGCAGTCATAGTCATATGTGCAATTACATTGGTGATATTCTCAAATTTTGCTTCGTCCTTCAATTTTATTCCGTCTGCAAAAAATCATACTCTTAACAGTTATTGCAGTACTGGGGAGGTTATTGTGACTATTAAATGTACTTCTCAGTCTTATTTCATATGTAAAAGGTAGTTTTAGCAGTTTGGCAACATTGGAGGTTGTTTATCACTACCCCAAACAAAATCTTTTATATATCCAACTTCTCAGTCAATTTTGTGTCAATCCTCCTCCCTAAATCTGGTGCCTTGTTCATTCTCATTCGGTCATTCCTTTCAGGATTACTGTTTGGACCATTAGTGTATTAACAAATTGTGACTTCAAACTTGGGGAATTATTATAATTATTATTATTTTTCTGAGAGGCAACATTGTATAGAAAAGAAACATCTTAAGGTTCATTCTTTTAAATATTATGCTTCCTACTAATGCTACATTAATACTATTGCAATCTTGAAAGGATCATTTTGAATTTTGCCCAAAAATCAGGTTTAAATTGCCAGAAACAAGATGTCAACAAATATTTATTGCTCAATAATTTCATTTTTTGACTAGTTGGAGAAACTTATCCTGACTGATGGCTCAACTAATCAACACATACAGGTGAATTCTCTTGCACATCAGACGTTCTGAGAGCAATACCTGTTCTTAAGAAAGCATATGGTGACAACATGCGCAAAGTTCTACATGTCGGCCCTGATACTTGTTCGGTGGTCTCTAAATTGTTAAGAGAGCAGGAAACTGAAGCATGGGGGGTGGAACCCTATGACATTGAGGATGCTGAGGAAAGCTGCAAAACTCTTGTGCGCAAAGGCATTGTACGTGAAGCTGACATAAAGTTTCCTCTTTCATACAGGCCAAAGTCATTTTCCCATGTCATTGTGTCAGATGCATTGGATTACCTCTCACCTAAGTACCTGAACAAGACTTTTCCAGATTTGGCAAGAGTGGCCGCCGATGGGATTATTATTTTTACAGGTAAATTTGATTTTTTTGAGCAAACTTATTATATTGGTTAACACGTTTTCTTGTTTTACAATTTCTCCCTCGTTTAATTTTTCTCACTGATGTCAGTTAGCTAGGTTAGGACTTTGGGTCATTGCTTGTGCATATAGCTGTATATCTTATTTCTTCGAGGTTCTGTTTGTCCAGGAATATTGCAGCAATCTTCTTGCTGCAATCAAAACTTATTATACAGGTTTTGATTGCATTTGATTACAGGCACACGGGTTGCATTTGATTACAAGAAATTTTTTAGTAAAATTTTTGGGTCACCTTTGCCGGCGGTTGAAAACCGCCGGAAATTCTTTTTTTTTTACTAGCGGTTTTAAAACCGCCGGTAGTTGTTTTTACCGGCGGTTTTAAAACCGCCGGGAATTTTTTTTACCGGCGGTTTTAAAACCGTTGGTAATTTTTTATTTACCGGCGGTATATAAAAACCGCCGGGAATTCTTATTTTTACCGGCGGTAAATCAAAACCGCCGGTAAATTTTTTTTACCGGCGGTTAAAAACCGTCGGGATTATTTCCCGACGGAGATATTTCCGGCAGAGAAAAAAACCGCCGGTAAAATTTTTACCGGCGGTTTTTTTACTTTTTCCGGCGGTTTCTTAACCGCCGGAAAAAATCAAATCTCTTGTAATGAACTCAAACAAATATACATTACAGCAATATAGATATAGTTTGAAAATTTTCTTTCAATTACAAAATACTTTGTATAAAATGTAATGACTCAATAAAGCTGGTTGCGATCGCTCTGAAGACGGGTTTTTGTTTAGATACCTTAATAATGCGTTAATTTTTATTAATTTAGAAGATAGTACATTACATTATTCGTGACTTAAATTTTCTTTTATCAAAAAAATAAAATAAAATAAAATATTAACGTTAGGATGTTGCTGTTGATACTTTGATTAAAGAATGAAAAGTCGTAATCAAAAGGCATAGTCAAAGTGAACATTGCCTGCAGTTGAAAATGAATGGACAGTTGTTAATATTTGTTATTAGTCATCTGCTGATTATGATTGGATTAAATTTATCCTTATCTAAGCCCTTAATCGAAGAAAAATGTTATAGCTATCTCTTGGGTTATCTTCGAGTTATTAAATATGTATTAAAAGATAAAAATATTTTTAGATTAATATGATGATGTGAGACGATGAGACAGTAAAACACATGACTAAATACCTCTCATCTAAAGTAATAAAAAACAATAAGACAGAATGAAACGAGACTATAAAACACAAAAGATATTTTTATTATTAAATATATATTTGATAATAGAAGGGGTAGCCCAAAGGGACCCTAGCATGGTCCTTAATCAAATCATAATCAGCAGCTAACCAATCATACTCATAAACAACTCCAATTCACACACACAAGATGTCCCTCTCCCCTACCCCTTGTGTAATGCATCAAAAGTACAAATTCTGTCAAATCCATTCAATCCACAGCCAAATAATCCAACCAAGTTGCTTAATTATAACAAATGTTAATAACTGTTTGTGTCTTTAGTTATTATTTGTTTTCTGCATCGCTCTAGTCCACTCAACTGTTTCTTGGACTTGGGATTAATGATGAGATGAGACACATAATCAAGCTGGATTCCACATCTTGTTCGGCTGTCGCTATTATTTAACTACTGTTTTTGGTGAAACCTGGGCAAATCTATGGGAATATCAGTAATTTAAAAATCACCTTGTTAATAGACTAAAGAGTAATTTCATTTCCCATGAAAACCCAGCAAAATTGCCTTAGCTTCAGACTGAACAGACTCATGCTTCAACCTCCTCCCTCTCATATGTATAGCCATGTTGTGTTCCATCTTTAGAATATAAGTCAAGCGATTAGACAAGTAATATATTGGTATTAGTTCAGTAGGTCATGAATTCGAGGTTATGCGTAGTGAGGCAAAATTTCACACCTATAATTTTCTTTTTTTTGATGTAATTGAAAACACAAATATCGAATAACACGCAAAAACAATCATCTCAAAGTATGTTATGTTGCTCTATGTGAGTTGTTAAGTTTGGAAGAGGTCATCTCCTTACAAATTTATTTGTATCGAATGAATATTATATTGTCCAACACAAATAATATAGCATTTTTACTTATATATATATATATAACTGAGACCAATCTACAGAACTGAAAAATATAACAGTTATGAACTTATATTATTGAAGGGAATGCCCAACACTTAGTTCTTCTGTTCACTATGAGAGATTAAGTACATCAATTATTTATAGGAGTGTGTGTTTGCGTATGTATTCATATAGGATGCCCAATTTCGAGATAAAAGATGAAATGGCCTACCACAAGCCTATGACCTCTACTATAGCATTATAAATTCTCATTTTATTGAAATTATGAACTATAAACATCACAAAACTAATGGACGAAATTTCGTGGACAGACAAACCCAGCGAACTTTGCTAGTTAGTGGATTTACATAGATATGTGGGCAAATGGATGGACCCCACCTCGTGGGCCTTGCCTTTCAATTGCCCATAGAGCTGTGGCCGGCTCATAGCAGACTAGCAGCTTGTTTTAGCTTTTGTTTTCTCTCTTGTTTTGTTTTTCTTTTGCGGCTCACTTCATGCTTTATGATCAACGGTGAGTAGGAGTTTAGGTAAATCAAATTAATCGAATTGAATCAATAAGTTCGATTCAATTTTTCAAAGCAAACGATTCGATTCAATTATTTCTTTTTCTAAAAATTAGTTATTTGGTTCAATGTGATTATTTTTATATAAATAATCTAAATAATCAAAAAATTAAACTGAATCGTGTAGCCTTAACCCACCCCCCAACCAAATCGAGCAACCCCTCCTCACGCGGTACTGAATTTCAATAGCCTTCTCCATCCCTCGCCTCCCTGCGAAGTGCGATGTCTGTTATCTCTTCGTCTCTTCTCTCTTCCTCCACCATCCCTCGCCAATCATGAAGACGATGACGACATCAATTGTCCTTTGAATAAGTTTTTCGACTACTTTTATTTTATATTAAATCCTAGATCTACTAAAATTCAACCATTAGATACTTTAGATTTTTGGATATGTGGGTCATCGTGGTTGGGAGAATCTAATGATCGATTTTGATCATTGGAATCACTAGCTGACTAGGTGGCCGACGGCAACAGCAAGGTTGAACTAATGTTCTGTCTTTTGGTTATTTTGTGTTCTAGTTCGATTTTCCATTTAGTTTGGTTATCACGATTTAGGTGTTGATTAGTTCGATTTATCAGGGTCAATTGGTTCGATTCGATTATTACATATGATTCAGTTTATGATTTTCGATCAGTTCAATTTGATTATAATTGATTGCATATCCCTATTTACAATTACAACATTATTTGTAATTCACGAGCAATACTCAAAAGAAGAAGGAGAAGATTTGCTCTCAGTTAGACCTTGTTTGTTTTCGACATTATTTCTCGGTATTTTTCAAAAGATATGATGAACAAAATGTTGTTTTTTTCTATCTTGGGGGACGGAATTGGCTGTCACCCGTGGGTTTTGAATGGCTAATTTCCTTGTAAATCATGCACAAGAGATGGACTTTTGCCATATAAGTTAAGTCACGAAGAAGGACGCACAAGGATCAACCCAAGAAAAGCGTAGAAAGTTTTGAGCAATTTTAAAAGTTTAAAGAAGATTTTAAACTAGACGAGTGGGCAATAATGTGGCGTGTACATGGCAAGATTACTCTAATACGTTCCAAACTTATTTAAGTTATTCTAAGTAATTCTCTTATTTTTTAAATATCTTTTTATCTTTTATATTTTAAATTATTATCTAAAAATCTAGTAAAAGAATACATTCACAATGTAAGGTAAGGTCCTAAAATACAAGTAGAGTCCTAAATTTTATGGAATAAGTTGAGTGATCAGACAAGTAATATATTAATATCAGTTTAGTAGGTTATGTGTTTGATTCTTGTCATATATAATGTGATAAAATCTTACCCTAACAATTTACTTTTTCTAACATATTCAAAAATGGGAATATTGAGTATCGCATAAAAACGATATCTCAATTAGAGACCTATATATATCTCCACTATTATTATTTTGGAACAAGTTTTTGCTTTAATCAAATCAAACTTTGTCACTCCAGAAACGATTCTCTCTCTCAAAAATATAGCCAACTTGTGAGTAAGAAGACTTGGAATAATTACTAAATGTCACACGTCGGGACCCAAAGCGTGACAGGGTCCCATCCAAACACCACAATGAGCCGTGGACACAAGCTAATGATTAGTTTAGATAGTTGGCTGGCTAAACGAGGTGAAATAAATATTTATTTATTCGCCCAACTTAACTATTTGAATTTAATTTTATGTCTCAATCAATCAAATCAAATCAAATCAAATCAAATGGCCACAGTTGCTTAATCCAACGGCGGTAAATCCAACCAAGAAATATATGCTGCCTTCTAAGCCAATTAGCCTTAATATTTATAAACCTTAAATGATTGTAAAGTCGAGGTTGTCGCCGCCTCCGCCACTGCCACTGCCCCTGCCATTGGCGCTGGCCACTCCCCCAGTAATCTTGTCCACTGTCTACATCTATCTATCGCTCTTAGAGGCTGCTTGTCTTGTCGTTTTTTAAGATGACGTAAGTAATACTTAAAAGTTACGTAAGTTTTAGAATTAATTAATATTTAAGATGATAATGTATTTAAATAAATATATTTTAAATTATTATTTATATAATTATGTGTTTAATTTTTAAAAAATTAATAAATTATTAAAATTAAAATAATATAATATTAAATAATATAAATAAAATTTATAAAAATATTAAATTTTAATAAAAATAAATTATAAATTAATATCAAAACTAATAAAATTGATTTCTGTTAATAAATTATATATGATTATTAAAAATATATTAATATAATTATTTATATTTATATTTATATTTAATTTATAAAAATATATTTAATATATATAGAGAGAAAAAATAACGAAGGCAAGAGTAACCTAGGTTGCACGGAAATGGAAATGGAAACGGGAGACGTTTCTGATAGAAAATGGAAATGTGAAAACGGCATTTTTTTAAAAAAAGTAAGAAACGGAAACGTGGGGTAAACTGTAAATTTAAAAAATATAAGAAGTTTTTTGTAAATATAATTTTTAATATAAAAAATAAAAAATACTTAAATATAAATAATAAACATAAATTCTATAATATATTTAAATAAACATAAATATAAAGTTCATAATACATTCAAACAATCATCAATAATATTTAAAAAATTTTATTATTCTTACGTGACTTAATAATTAAAAACAAATAATTATATATACTACCAACAATATATGAACTAATATAAACTAACATATATATTTTTGTATATATATAACTATTAATTTTTATATATTATTAACTTATATATATTTTTACATATATATATATTGATACGCATAGTTAGCTGTTAACATATATATATATATATATATTTGCATATATATACATAAATATGCAAACTGTTAAGTATTAAACATATATATTTTCATATATATATATAACTGTTAACTTATATATATTATTAACTTATATATATTTTTACATATATATATATATATTGATACGCATAGTTAACTGTTAACATATATATTTTCATATATATATATATAACTGTTAACTTATATATATTATAACTTATATATATATCAAGAGAGAGAGAGAAAGAGGAGGGGATTATTTACAAGTATAGTTGCAAAAAGGGAGGGAAGAACAGCAGCGGAAGTGGGAGAGTTGGGAAAGAACGATTGGAGGCTGGAAAAACTCGAAGGACGATGGAGAACTGAAGCAGACGACGACGCGACAAGGGCGATCGAAGAAGAAGAAGAAAAAAGGGGAAAATAGAAGAGAAAATTTTATAGGTATCCAGCTGGCTGGGCAATTGCTGAAACGCGTTTTTGGGTTGGAAACGCGTTTCAGGTGAATTCTATAAATTTTGAAACGGCCCTAAAATTTTCAAAAATTACACAAACGGCCAGAAAAAGTTTCGAGCCGTTTTTCCCGTTTCCGAAACGGGAAACGGTTCAGAAATGTCGAAACAGCATTGCCAAGCCGTTTCCGTGCTTCACTGAGAGTAACAGAGATGGGCACAATAATTGAGATGAAAACTAGAAATGACGATGGAAGAGATGGACCCAACGATAATGGCAATGGGCTAAAGGCAATGATGTCACGATGGAAGTTGAAAGCAACAACAACAATAAAGATAACGACAATACAAGAGTTATAATATTTAAGGGTGAAGAATTGAAAATATTATAATTTTTAAAAAATAAAATTATAAAATATTTGATCAACAAAATAAATTCATGGCAGTATTTTAAAAAAAATGAAGATAATTTTTTTTAAAAAATTAAAATAATATTTAAACTCGATAATATTTAATTTTTTTAATTTTTAATAAACATCTAACTAAATAAGTTATATAATATTTAAATTTTGCTAACAACTAACAAGCGGTCAAACCTTTGCGCCAAACACCCACTTAAACTGAATATTTAAATAATATTTATTAATCAAAATATAAAATAAAAATAAAAAAGATATAAAAAATATTTTAAATAAAAATATTTTTTATTATATTTCTTAAATTTATTTAAAAATAAATCATCTCACTTTTTATCTTAAAATTTCTAAATAAATTTATCTCTTTCTTATTTTAAATAAGTTACCTTAAATTTTATAGATAAATTATATTAATATATCTTGGCAAGAGAGGAAATTTTATAAATAAATTATCTTAATATATCTTGGCAAGAGAGGGAGGGGCAGTTTGCATTAATTAATTAATTCAATCAAGGCACAAAAGCAATAAGGTTAAGATAATAACGCAAACAAAACTTCACCTGATGTAACGTTCAAGGCAGATGAAGACAACATTTGATTTTGAAGAATACAGCAGCAGCAGCAGCAGAAGAAGAAGAAGAAGAAGGAGAAGGAGGGAAATATAATTACATTAATCACAGGACAACAGATCACACTTTCTCCAGAAAATTAAGACAAGAACATACATAATATCACCAGCAGTAGCAGCAGCCCGATACTATAAATCCAAACTCACTCTCTTGGCAGCAAATTTTATTTGACATTTGTGACGAAACGACCCAAAAGTTAAAACAGGTGGAGATTTAAAAGCCTTCATCATTTCCTTAGCAGCAGCTGGTATTTACATTGATTAATGTGCAATTAATCATATCATAGCATTTAAGTCTTTTTAATCAATATTCACAAGTCAGTAACCAGATTTAAGAAGGGGTCGACCCGTTCAATGAAAAAGAGTCGAATCGTCACTTCACCAGTTCAGCGACCCACCCGATATCCGGACCCGAAGTTACCGAATCGACTCGGCCAAGCGAGTTTTCCTTGCTCAGTTTCGCGTATATCTTCGCGCGGAGGTCTCTTCCAGACTCCACACGTTCCATCGCCGGCTCTTCTTCTTCGCGGGGCGGATCCCAGAGGTCGAACGCGCCGAATCCATTCCGAGTCACCATCCGAGTCGGAGTGGAAGGTAGACTCATAAACCCAGGGCGCAGACCCAACGGACTTCTAGGCGAACCCATTTGGAAACCCCACCCGGGAGGACTGACGCTCATTCTCGCCTTCCCAATCTGCAGATTCCGCATTGAACCAGCGAGTTCGCTAACGGAGCTCAAACTCAGTGACCCACTCGGTGAAGCGGGTGGCGACTCGGGCGGCGACGACGACCCGTTCAGTAAATACGAGTCAAAGCCGAGTCGACTCGGAGACCCGTCGTAGGACTCGTTCATTACCCGGAGCTGGTCGGGAGTGTGGGCAAAAAAGCAGACACGCCGGCGGCAGTTGACGCCGTCCTTGCACGGCTGCGTACGATAGCGAGCGGGGTGGAGCCAGCACTCGAATACCCCGTGAGCGAACTCGCACGAGTCGCCCTTCTTGCACTCGCCCTTCCGAAACTCCGGGCAGGCGGTGCCGGAGTAGTGCCACTTCCGGGGGTCTCGACGGCGGGCCTTCTCGCCGGGATGGGCGTACGGACATTCCGTCCAGTCATGTGACCTGGCACGCGTGCACTTCCTCACCTTGAACTCGAACATCCGGAATTGATCGCTCGAGAAGGCGTCCACGGGAATGTCGAAGTCGTCGAAATCGGAGACAATGAAGCCGTCGAAGGCGGTTGTATTTGACGGCAGATAACGATGGAGCGCCGCGAGGACATCGAGGTCTCCCTTGGGACTGGTCGCATTGCCGTTAAAGTTGACGGATACGCGATTGGCCGAGAAGGGTGAGGCCATATTGGCCGTTGGATCATCGGTCATGTCCCACTGTGGGACTTGGACCATTGGATTAAACCGAAGGCTTTCTCCGATCATCATCATCTGCGATCACTAATAATGTCCCCTCTCTCTCTCTTCCCTCTGCGCTGGAGAACTGATCCAGCGACGGTCTAAATATAAACTCCGTTCTTAACCATGGTTAAGTTGATTTAACCATAGTCGGGCAAACCAAAAAAACCTACTGTCTGTTTGGGACTCAACGGCAGGTTAAAACTTAAAAGTGCGTAGAAAGAACACTAACTTCCGTTTACTGTGACGAAAAATCGCTCACAGTCGTTGAAATTGAACCATCATCATTCCATCACCGTCTCATATAAATGTGGCCAACTAACCAACAGTATTTTTGTTTAATACGTAAACAGTAATTAAAACTAACTATTCACATGAATGGCCGTGAAATGATTCTAAGCTGTGGGTCTGTACTTGTTTTATGTTTGTGATGAAATGTCCTCCTGTTTCCTCCTGGTACAAAATAAGTATTGTAGTTGACGTCACAGGCGGGGACTTTAGCGGTTGGCAGAGTTTAAAAATAAAAGACGGGAGTTAGTATTATACTGTGAGCTACAGCCTCTGGTTTGTCTCACCAACCAACCGTGAATTATGACAATGTAGTAACAAGAAAATGATTTTTTTTTAAAAAAAAAAGAGAAAAGAAAACTGATATTTGAATAATAATAATAATAATGTTTATTAACAAAACAATCTAGTAAGACAAAATGTTCAAATTTATAAATAATTTTAACGATATTTGAGGAGTATGATCTTGCGATGAAGGGGGCGACAGGCAAATCCAACGGAGGGTAGGCGGTTGGCAACGGCGGCGCCACCTGTACGCAGCAAGATTTCCGCCCGATTTCGTGAGAAGTCAAGCCCACAAGTGGCAGCAGCAGAGCGTACACTCTACAATAATAGAAAGGCCGGCGGGCAGATGGGAAATAAATTTACCTAGCGACGCCACGTGAGGGAGGCCGCCGGAAACCCGCCTGAGTCGGCCCGCTGGCGGCCCGCCACGCCATCATCTCCTAACATTTGATTAATTTTGTTGATGATGTGGCATGAAATTGGGGTTGAAATTGCAATCCAATATTAGAATTAGATTAATTCGTGAATATTTTTATAATTTTAAAATTATCGTCTATTCACGATTTTTTATTACTCATATTTATAATTTTAATAAAAAATAAATCATAGATAAAGATTTTACTTTATTATACAAGATAAAGAGTTGAATTCATGATCTATTAAGGTATGTTTGATAGCATTTAGATAGAAATGAAAGTATTTTTCAACTTACATGAAAAATAAAAATCATCTCCCCTAGATAGAATTTTCTATAGAAAACAGTCAAAAACATGTTTTAATGATTGTACCATGAAATTGAATTCTATAAAAAAATATAGTGTGTCAAACACCAAAGATGAAATTTGATTCCTTGAATGAGACATTTTTCATTTATTTTTTATGTTGTTAAACATACTTTAATGTGAATTTCAACTTATTATAATTCAATCACTCAATCTATACCCTAAAAATAATATTTTTACTATCTTATCACAGAGCAATATTTGACATTATTATATTAAATTTATGTAATTTTATTACATCGCTCGAACATTCTATTTACATTTTTATACTTTGATTACTGTCCTTTGTTAACAAATAGTGTTTAATAATTAAAGAAGGCAGTAATATTTTTTGGACCTCCCCTGTAACGCTCCACTTTTTCCAAGCGTGCGTTAATTCAAGATTTCGAGAAAATTTAAATCAAACGCCACATAAATCCCTCGATAACCATCAAAACCGTTTTCCCGACAATCTCGATCGTACAATATTTAATAACTAAGACAAACATTATTAATCATATCAGCGGAAGCAAGATCGTAACCTCAAATATATACATATCATTGACAATTTCTTTTACAATAACTGAATCGATGTTTCACATGAAAATACATTACATAATCTCTGAACATTGAAAACATAGACATAACCAACTGCTACATCCTGCCGACATTCTTTCTCTTGACGCCACTGCTTTCACCTGGAACGTTTGAATATTCCAGGGACATAGTCCAAATTAGATGCTGAATCATCTAAGTGAGAGTTCGAAAACATTTTCATGAATGTATGCAGAATCATGTACACAAAATCGATAAATCTCAACATGCACCAGCCTAAGAGAATCCCACAGCATTTAACCCTAACCGGGGAAAATGCAATCTCTCTAAAGGCGACACGACCAAATCGACCCATTGGCAAACCGATCCTGCTTAAGAGGGACAACCTCGACACATGATCCAGGAATCACCCTATTGTCATTGTCAGGCTTTACGCTCCCACTCAAGCATTCCAAAACACAACCCTAGCCCCAAGAGTGTCTCGTCAGCACTATCCCCGGAATCGACGTCACCTCGGCATTAATGTTACTGCTCAAAGGATCCTGGGGTGGTGTCCACTCGCAGCCCCGCCACTTGGGTCCCGTAGGGTGAAGTCCGTCTCAGCTCCGTCCCAAGTGGTCACCAAGCATTAATCCAGGTACGCATCCCGAGTGCTACCACTCTGGGCTTCGTCACGGGTCAACAACCCACATACTGCATGAACGCCACAAAATAAGCCAATGGTCGAAAAAATCATAACATGCATCATGCATCACTTTAATCAACGCTTAAAATCAACATTTAATGCACGTGTAAATAATCATTTGACATTTCATCACAAGAATCCAAAGGCAAAACAAGGTTTGAGGGCGAACACTCACAGTAAAACAAGTTTTAGAGAAGAACTACTCACGGTAAACCATTCACATGTTACTTGAAATCTTTTTGGCAGATCCACTCACAAGTCAAAACCGAGTTTGGGGAGAACACTCACCTTTAGACGGATTTCCAACTGTCAAGCGCGGTCAACCTCGATTTGCGCGCCTGCCTTGATTTACGTGCCTAGCCTCGTTTCTTGCACCTGACGCTCTTGTACTTCAACCTCGAGCCTCTGGTCATCACATTTGTCCAAAATCATATCAATATCCATTTTTCTAATTTTCCATAATTTCTTCTTATTTTCTTTATATTTCTTCTCAAAAATTCTAATAAATACCTACTCAAAATTTTTCCTTTATTTCTTTTCACAATAATTCATAAATAATTAATTCCTATCTCTCAAAAATTTCTAAGGATTTTCCAATACCTTTTCCTATTTTTCATAAGCCTTTTTCACTTTGAAAATTACAAAATGACCATTTTCTCCAACAATTTTCTAAATTTTCTTACACCATAATTAATAATTTATTTTTCTAAAAATAATCAAAAAAATTTTGAAATTACCTGGGGTCTCACGCGCCCTCACGCGCGGGCGCGTGGCTGGCTGGTTTGGGTTGGCGCGTGGCAGTCACGCGCCACCGTCTTCTACCTCTAGCCGGCCGCCGGCGGTTGCTCCGATGACCTCGATTCGGGTGCCGTTCGAAAGCCCACTCGAAGTCGATCCCGATGCCACAAGAATCAGGCCGAAAGGCCACCGGAAAGTCGATTAAAAGTCGACTCACAGATCAGCGGCGACGGTCCGCCTCCAACCCCTCGGCCGAACTCGAAACCCCCTCAAAACCTCACCAAAACGCTTCATACCGGTGCCAAAATGATCCTTGGCTCCAAGAGATCATAAGCCCTCTATTAGCTCTCCAAGAATCGTTCGAAAACGAGCTTGATTTGGTGCCTTCTTCTCGGCCGGAACCCTCACCTATTTATAACCCAAAAACTACACCACGTGGCCGATTTTCCGGCCATGCTTCTTCCCCATGCCTCCTAGGACAGTCCTTGGCCATCCCTTGACAAGACTTGACGGCCAAATGGCCGGATTTTCCGGCCAAATCGTGCGGCCAGATCTGCCATGTGCGGCCAACTTCTGAAAATTGCAGTTAGGCCCCTGAAATTTTTCTTTTTGCATTTTGGCCCCTTTTCTCATACCCCTGATCTTTCTAACACTATCACCAAGACCCTCAAGGTTAGTATTTCTCATTTCACCCTTGAAACTTTCGAGAAATTTCCATTTAGACCTCCCTCGGGCATTTTTAGAAAATTACACTTTGGCCCGAATAATTTATTTGACCTCAAATCAGCTCGATTCAACCCGAAACCACTTAAGGGTTGTTCTTCACATCGAATACTATTCCCTGCCACTCTCCGTTGACTTTTTGGACGTCGTTTACAGCAATTCGGTAATACGATCTAAATGGGCAGCTGTATTTTGCTGTACCGAAAATTTTCCCGATCTTCTTTATTTTACCACTAAAAATCATAATTTTAATTGCTCGTCGATGTTATACCATTTTCTTGGGCTATCTAGGGTCCGAGGTATTCCCGCTGGCTAATTTGGTCGTCCGAAACTGGGTTAGTGTGCCCTAAAGTCTCATTTTTTTCAAATTTTCAATTTTGCCCTTTACCAAATATCATTTTATCCTCAAAAATTTTCTCGGGTGTTACATCCCCCCCCCAAACATTAAAGTTACCACCCATGTTAATTATACTTGTTCAATAATATTAATTGCATAAACACTGGTGTTTTTAATATTTTTTTGTAATTTGATCGATAAAATCGTTGCCTAAATACATGAACAATACTAAATTATTTTTCTTTAAAAGTAATTTCTGTAAAATTACTCTTTCACAAAATTGATTTTTACAAGATATTGTTGGGTACTTTAAAACAATTAAACCAAGATCCAAGAAAGCGTCAATGGAGGCTGAAGACTTTGAAGACCTCGAACAGTCTTTTGCTCAGAAGTGTCTCGATGAATCTGAAGAGTCTTCGAGGGTAGCATTGTCCTTAAGCCTATAGACTCATCTCATCTAGTCTTTCGAGCATAAGTTACTCAATGACTTTGAAGAGTTTTTAGGGAAAAACTCCTTGAAATGTCCTTAAATGTTTCATCCCGAAGTCTCAAAGGCCAATCGAATGATTTTCTTAAGTCTTCAGGGCCAACCACTCAATCTTGAAGAGTCTCTGAAAAAGTCTCATCTGAATGATTTTCTTCAGAGCATCACATCCTCGAAAGTACCTTTAGGCTCTTTTGTAGACTTTTCACCTGAAGAATCGATCCAACTCTAGTATGCTCTATGTCCTGTCTTGTCACGTGGCCCAGACATGGACATCTATAAATGCCTTATGGGTTTGTGCCCTCGAGATCAAGATCTAACACCCGAAAACCAAAACTTAAAATTTCATATCCAAACCCATCCAAAGACACCCAAAAGCCTTACACAACCCACATTCATTATGCATTATGCACCATGGTATCATTTGACTTTGACATCAGAGGGCTCACGTAGGAGAGTTCCTCATATGCCTTTTAATTGTTCTTATATCACAAACTCATTCAGAGACATCAAGACGTAGCACCTCCTGGAAACTCCTTAACTTTCTCGAAACCGACCCATCCGAAGACTTATTCAGCCGAAAGGTCATAATCTTTGGGGAACGAGCCTCTTGAAGATTCTTGGACTCATTAAGCATTCGAAGACTCGGGGCATCATTCTAGCTTTCATGGATAGCGAATCGAGTCTAACCCTATGATCTCTACTTTCCCGAACAGCAGATTGAGCTACTTTTTTGATGAGGGCTTACTAATGCCTCTTGCCGGCATAGACTTCACTCCTAACATCCTCGTTGGACTTTGCTAAACTATTTTCTAAAACATATAAATTTTAATTGTTATATACCAACAACAAGAATACCAAACAATTACTTAGCCAATATTTCACTCTTTTTCTCTTAGAGTGTGTTTGATAGTATGAAAATTTCATGAAAAATATTCTATCTAAGGAATTGTATTTCATCTTTATTATTTGACACACTATATTTTTTATGAAATTAAATTTCATGGTGCAACCATTAAAACATCATTTGACATCTTTTTCATGAAAAATTCGGAGAGGTAGTTTTTATTTTTCATGCAAGTTAAAAAATATTTTTTTTCTAATTAAATACTATTAAACACACCCTTAAATACTTTAAAAATTATTTATTTCTCACGCGATGTTGTGATTGTGGTATTTATATTTAGTGTTTTAAATTTAAAAATAAGATATAATAAATATTTTATCTCCATGAATATAAATATAAATTCTTTAAAAAAAATTAAGATTTAAGTGTTTTAAACTTTGGGATACCATAAAAATAAAATAAGATAATGCTAACTGGAGTAATATTTAAGATATATAATGTGCCTTGAATAATTTTATTTATTAATAACATATAATATAATAATTATTAATTAATAAAAATATTTTAAAATTACATTAATCTTTAATATGTTGCATTCATTAACCACGCAATATAATAATAATACAGGTAAAGTATGGAGTTTACAGAGCTGTCCGTACAATCACGTGGGAAGGTGGGGGAGTGAGGCGTGCGGGTGTAGGACAAGTGGCATCCCAGCATGTGAGTGCCCCTATCTGCACGTGCTCCCTGGCAAATGGATATGTTTCGTTTCGAATCCCATTGACTCTCTGTCCTTTGATTTCTTTTCTTTTGTTTCAAGTTTGCCACGTCTTCACAGTTATCCTCATCCACACAGGAGGAACGCCTCTGCTGTGACTCGCTCACACAGAGAAGAATGTTATGTGCACTCTTATAGTGATAATCTATGTTACACGCAAACATTTCATATGAGTCGTTTTTTCATTTCTAAAACATTTTTTATTCTTGTTTTGAACACTATTTATACCTATTTTTTTAAAAAGAATGTTCGTTTTCACGTTTCTGTTTCTTATCGAAAACATTTCTCATTTCTATTTCATTGCAACATAAGTGATAATTAGATTAATAGGATTATTATATTGTTTGTGTTAAATAATTTCATAATTATTTGATACGGATAATTTAAGAGGGGAGATGTGGATCTCATACGAGATGGTGGAACGCACACACCATTGCCTTTTAATCCGTGTCAAGTAACATAAATATTGTTCGATATGGATAACAGATCAACTTTGATTAGAGTAATTATATAATATGTTAAATTTTAATTAATTTAGTAAATATTGGAAATAAATTTAAAAGAACTCAACTCAAATAAGGAATTTGTTTCAAAAAGTTATATTCTTATGAATTTTAATTAATGAATAATTTTATAATTATAAATTATTTCGATGATTTCTTAATAAGTGAATATAAAAAATTATATTCCCATATATATATATATATTTTGGGTTCAAAAATTATATTTTAAAACCATGAAAACTAACTACCGAACACCCTTAATCTTTTAAAGTAAATATGTGAAATTATTGTTTTTTGTTCTTTTTGAAAGAGAAAAGCTGGTTACAAACTGACCTTTAAACTGCATAGGCATATCTGCATGTCACAGGCGTCCAAGTCCACTGAATAGCTAAATTGGCCCATTGAATTGGACATGTTGGTTGCTTGGATGCATCCTCTCTACCAAACTCATTCAAATCATACGCAATTTTTGGATCCATCGTTGATGCAAGCGTCTAAAAGCATAAAATTTAAAACTCAAAAGAGAAAATCAACCTTGAGATCGAATAAGAAGTTTGGTAAAAATTACGTCTCATCAGAAGATAAAATTTGCACCTAAAAATAGGGTTTTGGTCCATCCTACTCTAATATATATAGTTACCTTATAATTACAATAATAAAGGGTAACGTATATATAATTCCAAGACAATAATCGAACTGCTATATATATCAACACCACTTAATTATATATATGAATGGGTAAGCTTATTAATTTGCAATAACTATTGTCGGTTGATAGGTGTTGGCTGGTGGAGGGTGGAACCAATTATTCTGCCGAGTTACTATGTTTGACACTATACTATGGAAGGGCTTGTTTGGATGCAGCACATATACCATCCTCGTACCCTAATTCCCGGAGCAACCAATGTTGCCGTGGAGGGAGACAGTGTGGAAGAACAAGAACTGTCTGTGTGTGTGTGTGTATATATATATATATATATTGGAAAATTAATGTAATATCACTACATCAGTACTTGATTTGAGCCTGCAGCTGCTGGTCCACTCTATTTGTTGTGCACCGCAAAGTGGGCCACCGTGACTCAGCTGGTTATGGATAAGAGCGAGGGCATTGCAATGCATTCTTCCTCAAGTTACCACATAGAGTCAAATTACGAGTCATTTTAGATGAATTATTATAACACTATCAAACATACATGAATTATTATAACACTATCCCACATAAGACCAATTTAAGAGAAGATAAGATAAAAGAATTAAAGAACTCATTCTACTCATTTCTTGAGTTATTAAAAAGTTAAAAAAAATAAAAAGAAAAGCAGACACCTCAAAAAAGAAAGATAAACCTTCTATTTTAGTATGTTTTGAATCAAAATTGACTTAAATTTCACATAATATTTGATGATTAATTTTAATTTCACTACTTATATTTCCAATACAATGTAATGATTTCTTACGATCAGAACCATAGAACCAAATGAAAATTTCGTGTTAATGGAAAATAAACGTAAAGCTCTTATTGAAGGTGTTGTCACTTCACTACAAGAAATTCGGGATTTAGCGACGGATATTTCCTTCGCTATTTTGCGACGAAACAGCGACTGATTGCGATTATTTTTTTTTCTACAATTAGCAACGGATTCTAGCGACGGAAAATATTCCATCGCAAAAAAAAAATAATTTTAAATTTTTTTGCGACGGAAAATAAAATCAATAGCGACGGAAATACATTTCCATCGCTAAGTATTAATTGTAATAAAAAAATAAAAATTAATTTTTTTCTAGCGACGGAAAAAATTTCCGTTTCTATTTTTAGCGACTGAACTTCTTTACTATTGCCATATTTTAAAGTATAAAATTAATTTTAATATTAGTTTAAATAATTAAAATAAAATTTTAAATTTAATTTGTTTATTATTAAAATTTAATGACGGAAACTAGTTTCCGTCGCTAAATGTAGCAACGGAACGATATTCCATCGCTAAACTTTAATAATAAAAAATTAAATTTAAAATTTTATTTTAATTGTTTAAAGTAATATTAAAATAAATTTTTTTATTTTAAAATTTTGCGACGGAACTTTGTTCCGTTGCTACTTTTAGCGACGGAAATTATTTTTCATCGTTAAAATTTAATAATAATAAAAAACATAAAAATTAATTTTTATTGAGCGACGGAATTCTTTTCCGTAGCAAGATTTTAAATAAAAAATTAATTTTAATATTAGTTTAAATAATTAAAATAAAATTTTAAATTTAAAAAAAATAAATAAATAAAAAATAGCGACGGATTGACTATTCCGTCGCTAACATTAATTTTTAATTTTTATTTTTTTATTTAATTAATTTATAAATATTTAAATTTAGAATGAATATTTAAATTTACATTTAACCATGAGATGAATATGAAAAAATTAATTTATATAATTTAAATGAATATATTAATATTAAAAATCATAATATTGTTAAATTCTAACTATATCAATTAAATGTATAATAATTAATTATTTGTAATATTTATTAACTGTGTGTAAAATGTAAACAAATATTATATTTGAAAAATAAATAAAAAGTTTTAAAATTATAATATTATTGAAATTTTTTTATTTTAAATTTTAGAAATCATAAAAATAAAAAAATATTGAGAGATTACATTATATAGAAAGGAGTCTAAGAGTTATCTTGTCAATCTCTTTCTCTTTATAAATATGAAAATTTTTTGCTAAGTTAAAAAGTTTAAAAACCATAATGGGCATGTTTTTTGTAGCTTAAAAGCTGTAATTTTTAACTTCTAACTTTAAAAAAGTGGTAATGTATTGTTTGTTAATTTTAACTTGTAGAATTATAACTTATACATTCTACTAGATTTTAGAAGGGGTACAAGTTGACTTTTTGAAAGTTAGGGTACCCCAACTTGTACATTTTTCTGAGAAGTTGCAACAAACAAGTTCACAATTTATTTTAAGTTTTAAAAACTATAAACTAAGAAGTTATGAGGTATAATGTCTTTAATTAAGCTGCAACAAATAGGGCCAATATTTGAACAACATTGTATCTTATAGTTAATAACAGTATCATATGTCACTATCTAATATAAGTGTTATAGATAAAACATTAATGTTAATCAAGAAAAAAAATAAATATATCTCTTTATCATTTGTCCTCTCTAATTTTGTCTTTGAATTATAGATGAAATTCAACAATCAGAAACCTATTGTGTTGATCAGATGGGTTCTGTCATTAGTATTGTTCTATTCTATAATTGAGAATCCTAAGTTTAGTTAATGTTTTTTTTAAATATTATGTAGATTTCGTTTAATATAATTTTTATTTATAGAAAAATTAAATTTTTAATATAGAAAACAATTAATAAATATTTCAATATATTAATAAAATAATTTAAATTATTTTATTATCACATTTTAGATAATTACAGTAAGATTTTATTTAAATTATTTAATAATAAAATTATATTTAAAATACATTATTTTTATCAATTAAATAATTATTATTATTATTTTTATAAGTTATATTATTTTTTATATAATTAAAATATTAAAAATAAATAAATTCAATAGGCGATAATTTATTTCAATAATAAAACAATAAAAAATATATTTTTAGATAAAGACGGAATTTATTTTCTATCGTTAATTAGAGATGAAAATAAATTATGTCCCTAAAGTTTAAAATAAGAAAAATATATTAGTTTAAATTAAAAATAATAATAAATTAAATTTTGCAACAGATTTAATATTCTGTCACTATTTGCAGATGACATAATGTTGGTGGATGAAACAAAAGAAGGAGTGAACACTAAGCTTGAGTTGTGAAGAAACAATTTAGAATCTAAGGGATTTAAATTAAGTAGAAAGAAAACAGAATATAGGGAATGCAAATTTAGTAAAAATGCAAGAGTGGATGATGTTATAATAAAATTAGAAGACCAAATCCTACAAAGAAAAGACCATTTTCGATATTTGGGATCAGTGATTCAAAAAGATGGAGAAATTCACGAGGATGTCGCACATAGAATTAAGGCAGGTTGGCTAAAATGGAGAAATGCATCGGGAGTGTTATGTGATGGTAAATCCCATTAAAATTGAAAGAAAAATTTTATAGGAGAGCTATAAGACCAGTCTTGCTGTATGGCTCAGAATGTTGGGCAGTCAAATACCAGCATGAGCAAAAGACGAGTGTAGCGGAGATGAGGATGTTAAGATGGATGTGCGGACATACAAGAAAGGATAAAATTAGAAATGAAGTTATTTGTAATAAGGTAGGAGTAGTGCCAATAGAGGAGAAGATGAGAGAGACTAGACTAAGATGGTTTGGTCATGTGAGAAGGAGACTAAGAGACGCTCCTGTGAGGAGAGTTGATGAAATTGAACAATTAGTCACAAAAAGAGGTAGAGGTAGACCCAAAAAGACTTTGGGAGAGACATTAAAGTTCGATATGAAGTATATGGATCTAAATGAAGATATGACAAACGATAGAAATATATGGAAGTCTAGAATTCATGTAACCGACCCCACATAGTGGGATAAAGGCTGGATATGTTGTTGTTGTTGTTTTTATCTCATGTTATTAAATATTATATCTTCGTTGTTTTGTTATGTATCGTTTGACTTCTTTGTTTGTATGATAGTATATCGTTAGTTTTAAATATTTATGATTTTTAAAATTTTTAATTTTATTTTTGTTGTTTACTACTTTATTGAATCAAATCAAATTAATTAAAATTCGATATAAACTCTTTGTTTGTATGACAATATATCGTTAGTTTTTAAAATGTATTATTTTTTGATTTCTAATTTTATTTTGGTTTTTACAACTTTATTGAATCAAATTAATTAAAATTCGGTACAATCAAATTCATTGAATCAAATTAATAAAAATTATCAATTTTTTTAAAAAATTGCTTCTATTCAATTAATGTTTTTTAAAAAAATTAGTTTTTGTTTTCGATTATATTTTTTAATTAAAAAAAATCGAATCGATTGGATTTTAAGACAATGATGTTTTTATGATAATAAAATGACGTCGTTTTTGGCTTATCATACAATTTTTCAGCTTGTTTGATTTTTTAGCTTATTTGGTTTATCGGTTAATTAAATTTTAATTAATTTTTTTATGTGTTTGTTTGGTTTATTGAATCTGTTTAGTTTATATAATCTATATTTAGTTTTTTCTATCTAATTTAGTTTATTGGGTTTCATCTGTCAAGTCAATTTAGTTTAAGTTCTCAATTCAATTTATTGATTTTTTTATTAATTTGATAATTAAACCGATCACGTTCCCCTAATAATGAAGGAATATGAAAGAGAAAATAATCTAAATTTTCTTTTAAAAAAAATTAAAGACTACTTAACATTCAAAATATATTAAGAATATTCTTACAATATTTTTAAATTTTTTTTATCTTTAATAAATTTTTTATTAAAATAGTATTTATAACATATCAAATTAATTTATTATAATTATTAGATTTATAATATAAGTATTTTTTAAATTAATATTAATTTAAAATGCAATGATTTAAATTAATTTATTATGATATTTTAAATGATTATAAAAAATTATTAATAAAATGATTTAATAATTATCATAATTTTAATAATTTTATTCATTATTATAAAATTTATTAATTATATAATAATAATTACTTTTTTAATTTTTTTAATAATTTATTAATGAAAGAGGCTAGGAATTTCCCCGCCCCTTTCACACATCCCCGTAAAACCCCCCTCACCCCCATCCCTTCTGCCCGTAAACCCCCCCGTCTCCTTCTTCTCCCTCCTCTGCTTCGCCTGCGTCCCGCCTCTTCTCCTCTCTCTCGTTCGATCTCGCACTCACTCTCACCTCTCGAGGCTCGCTCACTGTCTCCCCCTCGCCCTCGCTCACTGTCTCCCTCTTCTCCCTCGTCCTCGCTCACTGTCTCCCCCACGCCACCGTCGCCCCTGCTGCTCACCGCCGTCGCCCCCGCCACGCCGCTGCCGCCACCTCCAGAAGGTCTTGTCTCTCTCCCTCTGTGTGTCTATATATATATATATAGATTTATTTGCAATTTTCTGTATTTGGTGTTAATTTAATTTAGTGTTAGTTTAAATTAATTTAGTGTTAGTTTATTGTAAATTAATGTAATTTACTGTTAGTTTAATTTAATTTAGTATTAGTTTAGTGTAAATTAATTTAATTTACTGTTAGTTTAATTTAATTTAATTTAGTGTTAGTTTAGTGTAAATTAATTTAATTTACTGTTAGTTTAATTTAATTTAATTTAGTGTTAGTTTAGTGTAAATTAATTTAATTTTGTGTTAGTTTAGTGTAAATTAATTTAATTTAGTGTTAGTTTAATTTAATTTAATTTAGCCTTAGTTTAGTGTAAATTAATTTAATTTTGTGTTAGTTTAGTGTAAATTAATTTAATTTAGTGTTAGTTTAATTTAATTTAATTTAGTGTTAGTTTAATTTAAATAATTTTAATAGTATTATAGAATTAATACTATTAAAAATTAATACTATTCAAAAAAGCATTAAGTATGTAAATTTTAAAAGTATTATAGAATTAATACATAATTAAAAATTAAATGTAAAATTAATTAATAAATTTTAAAATATATTATAAAATTATTAAAAAAGTTTGATATATATATTTTTAATAATTAACACTTATTTTTCTCGAATTTTTAGTCAAGTGTTTTCAGTCAAGTGTATATATATATATAATATGTTGTATGAAAATGAAAATAAAATAAAAAATGAGTATGATATAAAATGAAAATAAAAAATTATTATTTAAAAAATAAATATGTGAATAAAATTCATGAATAAAAAATAAAATCTCCTTTTCAGATTTGTATATAAGATTTGTATTTTTTTTGCATGGTTCTGAAATTCATTAAGGGTTTTAGAGTTTTGAATAGTGGCTTTATTGAGAGAGAATGAAAGGTAAATTATAGGAAATAAAATAAAAAATTAAATTTATTTTTTTAAAAAAATTACTTGATAGTCGGTATTTGACGGTATTACTTGATATCTCAAGATTTTTGTTGATTTAAAAAAATCTCATTTTTTTGTAATCTATTTTAATTAAAATTTTATGTTATTATTTAAAAATTAATAATATTGATTAGATCTTACTTCTTTATATACTAACATGTTTATATATTCTCCAAATACTATTTAATTATGAAAAAACCATCTACAGGTTTCAAGAACTACACGTTTTCAACAAACTTATATTTAATTAATGATTTATAAAAATTTTATTTTGGGTAAGAAAAAAATAAATATAATATAATAAAATATCAAAATAGAAAGTGGAAATGGGGGGGGGGGGAAATTTGACGGCATTTTCGTTATAATATATATATAGATGACAGGTGTTAGAGGACGATATCGTGTAGGACGCAGTGGTTCTAGACCTGACTCATCTGGGTCTACTGTTGCTTCCACGTCATCTACTGCAGCACCACATATTTCGGGAGATATTTCACCGGCTCCCTCCCATCAGCATCTCCTGTTGCTACTCCTACAGTTGCTTCTTCACCAACCCTTCCTGCAGAGTCACCAGTACATCCATCATCTCATCACTCGACTGCCAGTCATTTTACATCCGACTCATTACATGTTATAGAGCAAGACGGCGATGGGTAACTTTAATTTTTTTTAATTTTTTTTTACATTATGACATGTATTAATTTTTATACTAATTATTATTATTTGTATACAGGAGCATCTTTTGTCGTACAATAAATATGTCCCATATTATATCGACAATCTTCAAGAAACGTCTTCATAAAGAAGGTCATGTTTGAAAAAAAGTGCCTTCGGAGATAAAGGGTATGTATTGGGATGAATTTACGGTATTAAATTTAAATTAATAATATATATATATTTCAACTATTAATGTAGAAATGTTTAAATTATTTAATCTTTTTTTTTGTTTTATAGAAAATTTTTCAGTGAGATCCTGCAATTGATGCATTAGTGAGAAGAGAGTGGGCACAAAAAGTAGCGAAACGATATATCGACAACATTCGTAAGTGGCATGCCAATGGAAAATCGATCTTTGTGCCAGATGATGTTTGGGATAGCTGGATGCAGAAATGGGAACAAGATGAAGCTTTCAAGAAACGGTCTGCACAAGCATCGCTGAACCGTTTGAGTGAGACAGGTAGCCTTGGGGCTGGTCCTTCCCGTCATACTGGGGGTTCTATATCTTCAGCAGAGCATAAAAGACGAATGGTGAGAAATTTAATTTATTTAATTTGTTAATATTTAATTTTTTTAATTAACATGGTTAATTTTATGTCATTTTTTTTTTAGACACATGAGTTTGGGAGAGAGCCTACACTGATTGAATTGTTTGAACGAACTCATTCTAAAAAATCTAAGGAATGACAGATGGTGTATGTCGACAGACGTTCTTCGAGTGTCGCTGTAAGTATTTTTTAATTGTAAGTAATATTATTTTTATAATTAACATAAGTTTTAATATTCATAATTGATTTATTTTATTTTATTCATTAAACTGTTGTAGGAAATGTATGGACAGTTACTAGAGCAAGCAACTCAACCAAATGAAGGGTCTGAGGAGCCTCAGTAGCCAGATTGCGATCAGATATTCATCCAGGCTGTTGGGGGGAAAAATAAGAAGAGGATTTATGGCACGGGATTTTTATCCCAATCAAAATTTTTTGACGTTGGCAGCTCATCCTCTATCTCATCTGGTCTTAATGAAAACCCAGTTATACAAGAAATGACAGAGAAATTAAAAGTGCAGTCAGAGCAGATAAATTCGCAGGCGGAGCAGATAAATTCACAAGCAGAGCGGATAAATTCGTAGGCGGAGCAAATTGATTTGCAGGCTCATGAGCTGGGCGATGTTCGACGACAGATGTTTGAGATGTGATTTTTGATTGAACAACTTACTACATCTACTCGTGGTATTGTTCCTTCTTCTTCTTCTCAGCCACAATCAACTCATCAACCTGAGCCTAATGTTGATGATGATTTAGATGATTAGTTTTTGTAGTTATTTTTATGTAAGGATTGGTATGTAACAGACAATTATATTAGCATGTAATAGACAATTATTAGTATCTTGTTTGAATATTAATTTTTATATTATAAATATAAATTTTGGAATTTTTATATAATTTGTTTAATAAATAATTATAAATAAATTTTAAAATTAAATAATTAAATTAAAATAAAATTAAAAAATGTATAAATTTTAGCGACGGAAAAAAATTGTGTCGCTAAAATTTAAAAAAGAAATTAATAGATTGCGACGGAATTATTCCGTCGCAATAAATTTTTAATATATTTTATAATTTTTTTAATTTACTTAGCGACGGAAAATTCCGTCGCTATAATTAATTTAATAAATTTCAAAAAAAAACTTAGCGACGGAATGTTCCGTCGCTAAAATTAATTTTTTAAAAAATTCTAAAAATATTAGCGACGGAAAATTCCGTCGCTATATTAATTGAATAAAAAAATTCTAAACTAATAGCGGTGGAAATTTTCTCACTATAATTAATTTCATAAAAAATTCAAAATATATAAATTTCTTCTCGAAAATTACCCTAATAAAAAAATTCTAAAATATAGCGACGGAATAGTCCGTCGCTAAAAAAAAGAATTTCTTTTTTTTAAAAAAAATTGCGATGGATATTTCTGTCGCAGAATTTTAAAAAAAAATAAAAAATTCATATTTTTTAATTAGCGACTGAATATTCCGTCGCTATATTTTAAATATTTTTTTAAAAAAATAATAGCGACGGAATTTTTCGTCGCTAATAAAAAATAATATTAAATTTAAATTTTTTTAAAAAAATACTTCCGTCGCAAATTTTTTAAAAAAATACACTTAGCGACGGAAATATTTCTGTCTCTAAGACGTCGCAAATAGTGGTTATCGTTTAATTTTAGATATTAGATATTATTTAGATTTATTAGAAACCCTTTATGTGCTTATATTTTTCTCACAATTTAGTTTCTTTACATGAACTTGATGTAGCAATGTTTTCTTTTAAATTCGATTTGAAATCTTTTAGTTTATTTAAAAATAATAATTTTATTAGATTTAGAACATTATGTAATGGTCTTTACAAGTTTAAACTTGATAATGTGTTTATTGAGACTTTGATACATTATAATGTTGGTACTAAATGTAGTTTAATTAATAAAAATTTTGCTTGTGGTATAAACATTTAGGTCATATATCTAAAAAAATTATGGAAAGATTAGTAAAGAACGAAATCCTTCTACATTTAGATTTTATGAATCTTAAAGTGTGTATTGATTGTATTAAAGACAAACAAACAAAACACACTAAAGGCAATATTACTAAAGTTGGATGTAAATGGGTCTTCAAAATCAAATGTAACTCTAAAATGAACACATGATAAATGAGAGCAAAATAAACACATGGTGTGTAATTTAAAGAAATCAATATGAGAACTTAAGTAACCCTCCCACCAATGGTATATGAAGTTTAACAATACTATCACTTTTCTTGGCTTTTTGAAAAGTACCATTGATCGGTGTATACATATATATATGTAGGTCAATGAGAGCAAATTTATTTTACTGATTCTGTATGTTGACGATATTCTAGTTGTTGCTAATGATCTTGGTTTGTTACATGAAATCAAAAAATATCTGTAATGCCCCACTCTTCCCAAGCGTGCGTTAATTTGAGATTTTGAGAAAATTTAAATCAAATATCACAAAAATTCCTCGATAGCCATGCTTTCATCGCTTCCCGACAATCTCGATCGTACCAACATTCAATAAATAGACTAAGACAGGCATCATTAATCATATCAGCGGAAGCAAGATCGGAACCTCAAACATATATACATATAACTGACAATTTCTTTTACAATAACTGAATCGGTGTTCCACATGAAAATATATTACATAATCTCTGAACATTGAAAACATAGACAAAACCAACTGCTACATCCTGACGACATTCTTTCTCTTGACGCCACTGCTTTCACCTGGAACGTTTGAATATTTCAGGGACATAGTCCAAATTAGATGCTGAATCATCTAAGTGAGAGTTCGAAAACATTTTCATGAATGTATGCAGAATCATGTACACAAAATCGATAAATCTTAACATGCACCAGCCTAAGAGAATCCCAACGCATTTAACCCTAGCCGGGGAAAACGCAATCTCTCTAAAGGCGACACGACCAAATCGACTCATTGGCAAACCGATCCTGCTTAAGAGGCACAACCTCGACACATGAACCCAGGAATCACCCCACTGTCATTGTCAGGCTTTACGCTCCCACTCAAGCATTCCAAAACACAACCCTAGCCCCAAGAGTGTCACGTCAGCACTATCCTCGGAATCGACGTCACCTCAGCATTAATGCTACTGCTCAAAGGATCATGGGGTGGTGTCCACTCGCAGCCCCGCC
The DNA here is from genome assembly GCA_036245055.1 of Diospyros kaki. Taxonomy (NCBI): domain Eukaryota; kingdom Viridiplantae; phylum Streptophyta; class Magnoliopsida; order Ericales; family Ebenaceae; genus Diospyros; species Diospyros kaki. The sequence continues at coordinate 36,870,520 of BSEG01000007.1, forward strand.
ACTTGAGTCAACAACCGGAGTGGTGTCCACTCGCAGCCCCGCCACTTGGGTCCCGTAGGGTGAAGTCCGTCTCAGCCCCGTCCCAAGTTATCACCAAGCATTAATCCTAGGTACGCATCCCGAGTGCTGTCACTCTGGGCTTCGTCACAGGTTAACAACCCACATACCACATGAACGACACAAAACAAGCCAATGGTCGAAAAATCATAACATGCATCACTTAAACTCATAACATGCGTCATTTAAATCGATACTTAAAATCAACGTTTAATGCACATGTAAACAGTCATTTGGGGGTGAACACTCACAGTAAAACCATCCATATGTTATTTGAAATCTTTTCGGGCGGAACCACTCACCTTTAGACGAATTTCCAATTGACAAGCGCGATTAGCCTCGATTTGTGTGCTTGCCTCGATCTACGTGCCTGACCTCGATCCTTGTGTCAGGCGTACTATAACTCAACCTTGAGCCTCAACGATACCCTAGACATCATGTTTATTCAAAATCATATCAATATCTATTTTCCCAATTTTCTCTAATTTTCTTCCTAATTTTCTCTCGATAATTCCAAATAAATACCTCTTCAAGCATTTTTCTAAATTTTTCTCCACAAAAGTTCATAAAAGAATATTTATAAGTCTATGGAATTTTCTGGAAATTTTCCAGAATTTTATCCTATTTTCTCAAATTTCCATAATTACTTTTCCTTGAGAAAATTTTTTTCTCATTGATTTACTTAGAATATACTTCAAGAAAAATCACCAAAACTCATAAAATAAATTCCTTATTCTTATGGAATTTTTTCAGAATTTTATAAAAATCCCTCATATTTATTTTCTATTTACATTTCTTTCAAAAATCAAAATAATTATTTCCTCAAAAAATTTCCGAGATAAAAATTCATCAAAATAAACTATTCATTTTCTTGAATTTCTGGATATTTTTCCAGAATTTTAATCCTTTAAATTCTATTTTTAGCTAATTTTCTATATTTTCAGTATTTAAAAAAATAGAAAAATACCTCCGGTCATCTTCTCCGGCGACGGCGACCGGCGACCTGCTCCGATGGCTGATCCGACGACACCACCTTGAAGCCCTCCTCAAGTCGATCACAATGGAACCCTCACATGGCAGAAAAACTCACCGGAAGTCGCCCGATTTGGCGATTTACAGTCCGGCTCCGGCAAAACTTTGCGTTTTCCGGCGAGCTAAATTGACCTTCGATTCGAACTCCGATTGACACAAAACTTTCCAGATCAGTTACCCATCACCTTGAAAACAAAAGCCCCTTATTAGATCGCTCGATCAATCACTCTAGAACCCGATTTCATCTTCACTCGATATATATATATACATTCGGACAAATGCAAAAACACATCTATACGGCCAAAAAAATCCCAAAATCTCCAGAAATGATCCTCTTCCCTCAAGGATCAAAAGCCCCTTATTGGTTTCCCTCGATTCGCTCTCAAACTTGAGCGATTTGATGATTCAAATTCGGCCGAAATCCTTGGCTATTTATAGCCAAAATTCGACCCCCACGTGGCCGATCTCCGGCCAAGGCTTGTTCCCCACGCTTCCTAGACCCCCCTAGGCCACTCCCTGACGACCCTAGGCTTCCCAAATCGTCGAAAAATCAGGCCAAAATCTCGGCCAAATCTGCCATGCTTTGGCAAATTTCTGAAAATTACAATTTGACCCCCCTTGAACTTTTTTTTACATTTTGGCCCTTGTCTTCAAGCCCCTGATCTTTCCAGCACCATCACTAAGACCCTCAAGATTATTACTTCTCATTTCTCCCTTGAAACTTTTGACAAATTGCCGTTTAGACCTCCATCGGGCAATTTTAGAAAATTACACTTAGGCCCGATTAATTTATTTGACCTTAAATTCACTCGAATCGACCTGAAACCACTTAAGGGTTGTTCTACACACCGAATACTAGTCCTTGACACTCTTTGTTGACTTTTTGGATATCGTTTATAACAATTCGGTAATACGACCTAACTGGCAACTGTATTTTTTGCTGTACCGAAAACTGTTCCCGATCTTATTTCTTTCATCACTAAAAATCTTAATTTTAATTGCTCATTGATACTATACCATTTTATTGGGCAATCTAGGGTCCGAGGTACTCCCTCTGACTTATTCGGTCGTCCAAAACTGGGTTAGTGTGCCCTAAAGTCTCATTTTTCCCAAATTTCCAACTTTGCCCTTTATCAAATTTTATTTTATCCTCAAAATTGTCCTCGGGTGTTACAATATCTCTCTAAAAATTTTGAAATGAAAGATATGAGAGAGACAACATATGGGATAGGAATAAAAATATTCCATGATAGATCGCAAAGATTGTTAGAGTTTTCTCAAAAGACCTATATTAATAAAATTCTATAGAAATTCAAGATGAATAAGTGCTCAACATGGATAGTCCCAATTCATAAGGAAGATAGATTTAATCTTATGTAATACTCGAAAAATAAATTGAAACGAGAGCAAATGTAAAATCTATGCATTTGTAATTGGAAGCGTAATATATACTCAAATTTGCACCAAACCAGACATTAGCTTTGTTGTTAGAGTTCTGAGCATGTATCAAAATAATTCAGACCTTGATCACTTAAAAGTTGCAAAGAAAGTTCTCAAATACTTGCAAGAAATAAAAGATCATATGTTCACTTATAGAAGATCCGAACATATTAAGGTGATTAGATATTTAGATTCAAATTTTGTTGGATGTGTTAATACCAGAAAATATGCATTTGGCTACTTGCTCCTATTAGTTGGATGAATGATTTCATGAAAAAGTGTGAAATAGCTTATTTTGTGGCCACTATGGGAGCTGAGTTCGTGGCTTATTTTGTGGTCACCATTCATGGTTTATGGCTGCGAAATTTTATTTTAGGGCTTTGGATTGTTAATAATATTGCCAAGCTGTTGAAAAATTATTGTAATAACTCCACAACAATATTCTCCTCTAAAAACAATAAGCATTCCAAGTGTGCTAAACATAATAAAATAAAATATTTAACTGTTAAGAAAAAAGTTCAAAAACAAAGAGTGTCAATAGAGTACATCAGCACCAATCTTATTCTCATAGATCCTATGGCAAAAGGACTATTGTCAAAAATATTTAATGAACATGTTGAAATAATGGGTATTTTGAACGTCATTAGAGATAATATAATTCGACTCTATTAAAGTTTATATATTTGACACTTTGAGCTCATTTAGTTGTTTATGATATTTTATGTTTTCTGTTTACATATATAACTATTTTAGAGTAATGTTGATAGGAATAGTCTTACAAGAAAAATATTAAAGTTGGATCGTTATGATTATTTTAATTAAAAGTCATGCTAAGTTGAAAATTAGTATTGTGGTACATGAAAAGGATTGTGTTGAAAAAAATTGACACAACTGATCTACATTAATATTTTAAATTAATAATAGCATAACGATGGTCAAAGTAAAGATAATTTTAAGTATGATTTTTTGTGCACATTTTGTTCATCTTATTAAATCATAAAGCTAATATCATATGAGTTAAGTGAAAGAATGTAAGAATTATCTCGTGACTCACATTATAATTGATATAAAATATCTCATCAAATAAATTAGTGGAATAATGTAAAAATTATCTTGTGACTTACAACATAATTGAAATAAATATTTTATCAAATATTATGACATTTATCTGATGAAGTAATCAAATCAACTATCATATATAAAGATATTAACTTGATGAGATAATCAAATAATTTAATAAGATAATAGATTAATTAAAAATTTAGTTTAATTTAAAAGAAGTGGATAACTCTTAAAGAGTTTTGAGATGCTATTTATACTATTATAAATAGTAATATGGTCATTTTTTTACCCAATGCAAAAAAAATAAATTACATATATATTTTTACGTCCATCATTAAGCTTAGTGTGAAGGAGAAGAAATCAAATTCCAAACATTTTGTCTATAACCAACAATCTTTTTATAGCTAAAAGTCCTGATAAATTTAGGCACGTATTTATTTGTCGTATTACATAATTTATATAATTTTCTATAATTATTAGGCATAACGTATAATGCTTGTTGTACAAGCAATATTACGGATGACATGGGAAAGCCCCCTACAGATATCTTCCATTGTCACCATCTGAGTTTGGCAGGGAAGTACTGCAAGAGGAAGATCAAGACAAAGAAAGTGTCAGAGACAGCTAAATTCAGACCAGTTACACGCCAGGCAAATTAATTATTTAAGAACAAAAAACGTTATAATATGTGGACCTTTCGAATTAGAGAAAGATAGTAAGGTTTGACTTTTTCTACGTCAACTCTGACGTTGCTCTTGCTATAGAGATCATACTTACTGCATCAAGTTTATGGATTCAAATCAAGTATCAATGGCAGACAAAAATCTTATATATATATATATATAGATTTGATTGAATGAATTAATTTATATTTGGAGAGGGCGGCAAAGGGCGATCTTACTTTAAGATTTTCAGCCACATGAGATTATATTCGTCTTCGTCATTCATTAGATAGGAGTAAGCGCCATTCCTGTGCAATGCTGCAGCATAGAAGATAGCATTAAAAACAATATATTATCCTTCCTACTCTTGGTGGTTGGCTTCTTAGTAATACGATTTTGTAATTTTTTCCACAATTTAAGTTTAAATTTTTAAACAAAATACACAAATCACCCCTCCAAAATATTAAATATGACCTTTTTATTAATAAAAAAACAAAAAAAACCACATCATTGCTTAAACTTTGTTGTACTAAGACTATATTTAGATCGAGGGGATTGGTGTGGGGGGGGGGGGGGGGCGGGAAGAAAGGTTATAAGGGGAAATAATTTTCTTGTTTTCTTTAAAAAAAAGTTTTTAAGTAAAGAGGGGGGACTCTTCAGAATCTCTCTTCTTTGCTCTCTTTCTTTTTAAAATTATAAAAATTAATATTATAATTTTTTTCTTCCTTTTTATTTTCTTTTTAACTCTCAAACTAGGGAAAGAAATTCTTTTCTTTTCCTCATTAAATATTTAAACCAAAAAATTATAACTACTTTTCCTTCCCCTCATTCCCTTTCCTCTTCTTTATTTTTATAATTCTTTCCATCCCCCCCCCCCCCCAACCTCACAAACATAACCTAAGATTCAAAAATTTGATAATGCAGGGGAATTTTTGTCGTAGAATGTGACGTTTACAATAAATTTATAAACTGTAATATTTAACTATTTTCTTTTTTAACTAGTGAAAATAAATAAAAAAATCTTGTTGTATTATTGGGCATGAAAAATCTAGTTGTCTCGTACGTATCATTTGTTCTACAATAATCCATTAATTCTTATCCATTCGTACACAAAATTTTTACCAAAATAGTAAATCTATATATTATATGATAACGGAAGTAGTGATTAGCTGGCTTACAGTAAAAAGAGTGGAATCGGACAATGAAAAGCCCCGCCGGTGGTAGAGTTGTCTTGTTTTCCTTCATCACCTGCCGAAAATGTTCATCACTGTTAGAAATTTTATACAGAAAAGCAGTGAATTTTTACCAAACTCAATGTTGCCCAAAAAAAAAAGAAAAGAAAAATCAAATAGTTTTCTTTGCGCCAAGGATTGCACATCAAATTACAGATGGTCTATGCACTTTTTGCAATAGCATGAATTTTTGTTATGTATTATTTACTTTTCATATATATACGAAAATAAAAATGTATGTAGCACGAATATTTAGAATATGAGTATTGTGTAAATAATAATTAATAAATATAATAAATTTATTTTATTTTTTGTTACCGTGTACATGTACTCGTCGTGGCCCCAGGCCATGACCACATTCTCAAGCCCACAGTTCTGGGTGTATTCTCCGAGCTTTGTGCTGTAAACTGGATGTTTGAAATCTGGGTTCTCCTCAAAGTACTGCATCAAAAAGGCCATGAATTAATGTTAACGAAGGCCATTTGTTTTAAAGGAAATATGTTCATTAAATTTTTATAATGTTTAAATAACAACACATATGTAAAATATTTTACACCAAAAACAAAAAAGCCACTAACAAAATAAATTTGGATAAGTAATTTCTTTAACATGAGAACTTACAAAAATTTCTTTCTTTCCATCAAAACACTATTACATACAAACATATATGGCTGACCATCAAAAAATGTTTTCTATAGCCATATAATGGAAAATACATTTTAAAAAAATAATTTACATACAGATAAACTATTGAAAAATAAGATGAAAAATTTATTTATTATTGAAACAAATGGAGTCAAAATTACAATTAGCATCTCCCTAGTTTATTTACATTGAGGTTAATTATCAATAAAAAAATATTTTTATAAATTTACACGTAAAATATATAATAAAATGATACAGTAGTTATATTTTTGTAATTGTAAATATAATTATTTATGTTTTGATTGTGATTAAATAAATAGAAAGAAGTCGCATCTATCTTTATTTTAAGTATTTTGATAAAATTTGTATTAATTTGTTAATGAATAGAATTTGGTTTTTGAGGAAAATTAGGGTACTTTATAATAGACAATGGATTCATCAAATGCGCATCCTAGAGGGTAGGTATCACCTGCAAAAAGACCACCAAAGGGAAGCGGTCACAAAATCAATCAGTACCGCTGATGGACTTCCGTAGTGATCTTACGATGATGATTGGATGGCATAGAAACTTACCGACAACGCAACATTGTGGCTCTGCCCAAACTTCGGGTGCAGCAGAACTTTTCCCAGATCTAGAGGCCACAAAATTTCGTTTAGTACGGACCACGTCGTCTATCAATTCACTTCGGTGCATGCATACAGAAATAATATGCAGGATAATTATAGAAATTTACTTAAGCTTTGTTAAAATATTTGTTTTTATTAAATGTACTGTAATTTTACAGAGATGTATTTGGACTGTTTTTAACATAGCAAGAACTTGCTAAAATTTACATAAATATTCAACACCCTTTAAAATGGTGGAGAAAAAATCTTGTTAAAATTATTAAGGGTGGGTTTGATTGTAAGGATAGAATTTGGGTGAAAAGAAAATGAATTACATGGAATTGAATTATCTAGAATCAAATTCTAAGGAAAATATCAATTGAAGGTGTTTGATTTACTTAATTTTCTACCTAGAATTTGTTATATTTTTTCAACTTTTGGTATTTGATTGTTATAATTTTTCATAAAAATAATTATATATACACATGCAAATAATTAATAAATACACAAATTAATAATCAATACATAAAATAAATTAAATATACATACACAAAATATTTAAAAAATAAATTAATACATATAACAATATACATATACACAGCAAAGAGGATGAAAAGCTGTTGCTGCCATCGCCACTATCAATGGTCGCCGTAGCCATAGCCGCCATCAATGGCCGCCACTACCACCCTCGCTGTTCACCCCTCGGTCGAGCACCATCACTCTCTCGTTGACTGTTGTTCGCTCGCATTTTCTCTCGCTCACCCTTTCTCTCGCTCGCTCCATCGCTGGTCGTAGATCACTCTCTTTCTCTCTCTCGCTTGTCGCTCGCTTTCTCTCTCTCGCTCGTCGCTTGCACTCACTATCTCTATCTCGCTCACACTCGCTCTCAGCCATGGCTTCCCATTGAGCTCCAGTCACTGCACCTCCCTCTCTCTCGCTCCATCGCTGGCAGTAGATCGCTCTCTCTCTCTCTCTCTCTCGCTCGCTCGCACTCGCTCTCAGCCATGGTTTCCCAGCGAGTTCCAGTCGCTGTCCCTCCCCCTCTCTCGCTCCATCACTAGCCATAGATCCCTCGCTCTCTCTCTCTCTCTCGCTCGTTACTCGCACTCGCTCTCTCTCTCGCTCACGCTTGTTCTCAGCCATGGTTTCCCATTGAGCTCCAGTTGCTGCCCCTCCCCCTCTCTCACTGCAAATCGAAGGTTTCCCTCTTGCCTAGAAAACAATTTCTCTCCCCCACCCTAAGAATTCATTTTCCAACAAAAGTGAGAAAAGAGGGTCACGTGACCCTCAAGTGAGAATTTAATTTACCTAGAAAATTAAGTAATCAAACACTATAAAAGCCAGAATTTAGATGAAAAATAACCATTTTCTATGGAAAATGTGGCTAATCAAACAGACCTCAAGTCTAAAGGAAAATTTATTTGTGTGATTTTAATTTTAGGTATAAAAAATAAACTATAAAGGTAGTTTTAGAACCGTTTTAAGTAGAAGAAAAATGTCACTATAAGCTAAAAAATAATTGTAGAGACTAAACTAAAATATGTGTAAAAAATTCTAAAAATGACATTAACTCAAATATCCTTTTAGAGCTCTTAGATAAGTCCTGATAGAAAGAATAATTAGGACCTAAACTTTAGTATGTCTTTGTTAAGTTTAAGTCTAATACAATTTCAATACAGTTTTATAAGGTGACTATAAATTCAATATTATGAAAATTTTGAAATATATTTTTATAATTTATTATCTCTAATATTTAAGATAATGTCATTGTTGATTTTACATTTAAATTTGACAGCCTTTTATGTACATAAATTTTACTTATACATAAAATAAAACTATCCCTAATAAAAATAAAAATAAAAAACTGCTTTTTCATAGTGAAAATTTTATAAAAATGTTATTGTATGAAATATTAAGCTCTTCCTTCATTTAAAAAAACACATTTTATAGTTTTCAACTTTAATTTTATAATTAAAGATATTTTAATATTTTATGTTTTAAAAAGTCATAGTATTCATTTAAAAAAAATAGAAAAGTTTTTTAATTCATAATATAAAATTAAAAATCTGATTTTTTAATTTTTAATTAAAGATTTAACTATTTTAAAAAATTAAAATTGAGCAATGCTTGGTACGTACCGTGGACAAGTGCAGTGAGATGCAGCCAATCTTGGTTGGGGTAGTCCTTTCTGATGGCCTCGGCGGACTGAAGAAGATGCTGGATTTGGGGCTCGTCGAGATCCGGGTCACTCTGGTCCACGAATTCGTTCAACAGTTCACAACACTCCCAGATGCCCATCTCAACCTTGTTCAGCTTCCCAAACTCTTCCTTCTTCTCCTTCACCTGTATTATATATATATATATATATGAGAATATATTATTAATATTAATTAATTAAATAATAATTATTAAAATGAGCAAGATAAATTTATATTAAAATAAGATTTGAATACTTTTGGACTAGATATAAAAATATCAAGATAAGATTAAAAATAATTTAAAGATTTTTATCATATTATTTGTTAAAATTTTTAAAATGTATTGAAGAATATATAGGTTATTTTTTTTATCTATATGATCTAAAATAAATTTATTTGAAGGGATAGATAAATTTATCTTAATAATTCGAGATAATTAGGGAATGTATAAATAATTTTATTTTATCTATAATAGATAAATTGATCTTCAAATTTATCTAAAAGGAAGAAGATCAATTTATCTTAACAATTCAAGATAAGAATTTAAGTGATTTCTTTTTCAAGAGTTATCAGATAAATTTAATAAATATAGTAAAAAATATATTTTTTTAAAATACTTTTCATACCTCACTTTTTTTTAACCAATATTTTGATTAACAAACATTACCTGACAAAATTAGTTTATCGAGTCCTATATACAACATTGGGGAAAAATAATTTGGGCCTATCACCTAATTTTCCAATATGGGTATAATTCATTAATCCATTTTACATTATAATACAATTCCAATTAATTAATGTAAATCCACCATAATTAACTTAACAGCTGAAACTTACAAATTTGTATGTCTGGTTGAGGTGGTTAGTCTTGTAGAAATTCTCTACACCTGCTCTTCTCTCGCTCTCCTTGTCATAGTCCCTGGAGATAATACAATTAATAATTAAATTGTACAAACTTAAAATTGTTTCAACAATGTTCAAACACTAACAATATATCTGTAAATCTTAGATTTTACACCCCAAAAAAAAAAAAGAAAAGTTCAACTCATAAGCAGGGCCGGCCCAAGGCATAGGCCACTGAGGCCTATGCCTAGGGCCCCCCCCAAATTTGGGGCCCCAAACAGCCCCCTAGCGCCCCCCCTCCCCAACACACACAGAGACACAGACAGAGAATTTGGGCCCCAAAAAAAATCCCCCCCCCCCACACACAGAATTTGGGGCCCCCCTTAAAAAATCCCCCCCTCCCTCCCAACCCCCACACACAGAACAAATCACCTCTCCTCTTAAAAAAAATAAATAAATTAGGGCCTCCAAAACATATAAAAAAAAAATTTCGCCTAGGGCCTCACTGGGCCTTGGGCCGGCCCTGCTCATAAGTCATGAAGTATTCAAACGATTGTGCCGAGTTATTTTTGCTGCCTTTTTTTTTTTTTCTGGTTTAGAATTATGAGCTTCTGTATAAATTTGTATGATGTCTTTGTATAATTTATTTTCTTGAAAGATCTTATTTGTATATTTTTCAATAAAACTTCCACAAAAAATTTTCGAATAATAGTTTTATCATTAAATATTTTCAATAGATACTATATTTTATGTGTTATACAATCTATTATAAATATTATACAGTTAATATTAGGGTCTAGTTTTGATTCTTTGCAACACAAATCGAAACTGAATCCTAAGTTGTATTTATAAAACAAATATTTTTTTAAATAATTCACCTAAAACTAAAAAAAAATAGTTAATTTAATTTTTTAAAATATTTAAATCAAATTATACACACCTCTCAGTAAGAACCAATATGAGAAAGGTATATTAACTAATTTGAGGATACTAAGAGGAGAGGACTTGGGAATGTGTCATGGGTCTAAAGACAAACCCATCTGTTGTTACTCAATGAATATTAATCAAGCATATTGTTGTATGTAAATAAAGAATTGAGATAACAATTTTACTTATATATTATATTCCTAGACAAAAAAAGGAAGAAATTTTTCAATTTGACTCATTAATTATTATAAATTGAGAAGAAAGATTTCGTTAAATAGAATGAAGTACAACATAAATTTTTATACCAAATTCTCAAATAAATAAAGTGACTTATTCACAAGTCATAACCATGCTGCCATGCATTAGAAATAAAAAACAAATAATGTGATCATAACTACAACAATGTTTCGTTTTAACTCTGGTCCAAGTACACAAAAACTCTATAGAAATATTATTTTAAAGATATATTTTTGGTACTTTGTGCAGAGCATAAGCTTTCAGGAGAGTGTCACTGTCACCTGTAGGCGCGTGTAATTAGCAATTTGGATTGGTTGTAATTTGAAGACGGGACCAAATTAAAAAATAATAGTTTAAACTATAAATTTATTAGCTGAAGTAATTGAAATAACCACTCTTTAATAGTAAATTTTATAACCAGAGATTCTTTGTAAATAAACTAAGTTGTAGGGATATTTTTTAAAAATAATATATATTTGTGTGTAGTGTTAAAACAAAATGGAAATATAAAAATTCAAGTTTTTGTATAACAGAACTTAGCTAAACTAAGTTATCCAAAACTAATCTAACAACTTGCCTTAAAACGTACATCGTACACATCAAACCCACTCAATGGAGGTAAGGCAGTAGTTTATGCAAAAAGAACAGAGGTAAGCGAGGTAAAAAATTCTCTAATCAGGAAGTACCATTAGGGATTGATTAAATATTATAAATGATAATTCATTAAAATATAAAAAAGTTATTAAATTTTAACTTATAATAAAAAAATTACAAAACTTCAATTTAGTATAAAATTTCATGTCACCGTTATTTATTGTTAAAAAATACTAATGGGATGTTAACGTAACTATCAGCGTAGATGGTTAAACAATATAAATAATCACTGAACTTTGTATAAAAATATATAAATATCACTAAATTTTGTACAAAAATACAAAAAAAATCAGTATTTTGTTAATCTCTTTTAACAATAATTGACGATAATTATAGAACTGTATACTTAAATTGAAGTTGAGTGACCTTTTTATGCCTTAGTGTAAAGTTGAGTGACCATTTATGCTATTTAGTCTTACAAATTTAATGTCATTATTAAATCTTTATTAAATCTTTATAGTAAAAAGTTATTTTTAAACTTTTACATAAACTGATTATCAATAGCGATGAGTATCTACTACCCGATAAAGATTCAGGGAGAGAAGAACAAGGGATTATAATTTAAACCCATCCCATAACCAGTCTTATTTCCATTTTCATTCCCATTTCAAGAAAGACAGAGATTGAAAATTATTGAATGACCTGAAAGAGTGACCAAATGAGTTGTGGTGTGGGGCAATAAAATGCTGGCCCTCCTTGTTTCCAAGTTCGCTCTTAACTTGTTCTGAAATGACATAAATAAAGTATTAACAGAGAAATTGAAAGCAAAAATCCTTTTATGATACCAAGCATCATGCCGACTTGAAGTACTTTTAGGCAAAGTTTTTTTTTCTTTTTAAGAACCCATATTTATGCATTAAGCAAATTTATTGAAGAAATATATTATAATAACAAACTACTCGCGTCAAATAACAAAAATATAACTTCGTATGTGAAGCTACTCTAAAATAATTTAAAACCGCATAAAACAAAAACACCTCTGCACGTTTCATATCAACTCATAATATATATTTTTTATTTTTTAAACACAATCCCATCTCAAACCGATTTTTACTAGCTGAAAGATGCTTTGGATGGAAGTGCATGTGATATACGTATATTTTAGCAAATTCTCGAAGATGTCTTATGCTTTATCGACAACATTGTAAAAAAATTTATTATTGATTATAGTTTAAATTATTGATTCTTAATTTATGAATAAAATAAATTTAAAAAGTACTTCTCACAAACTAATGATTGAAAATTAAAATAGTATAGAGAACAATACTGAAACCTAACTTTTTATGCAACAATAGTACACGAAAAATTGCTTTCTTATACAAGGGTCAAAGATCTAAACTGTGATTTACCTCTCTTGACATAATTAAAGATAAAAGGATTGAGGACCGCAATGGTGGTCTTAAAAAACAGTACACGAAAAACTAATTTTATAAATATAAAATAATTAACATCTTGCATGAAAGCAGTATACAAATACAAATATAAGAAATTATTTAGAATATTTATGTAGGTCATAATTGATTATGTATGTTTAAAAAAAAAAACTATCAGCATAGTTTATGCTTGTAAAAGATAAAAAATATGAAGAAAAGAAATAACAGTACTATCCTGATGACATCTCATGTGTAGAACAATTTCTTAATGATTAAGGACGTCATTTTCAAATTTCTATTTTCACAAGCACAACAAAGAGTTGCAGAAGAGTCAAGATCCATCCCGTTCATAAATCTCAGAAAGTAGTAAAAGTTGTGTAACAGGACTGCAGAACAAGAGCTTGATGTTACCTCGGGGGAGAAAGCAGGAGTTGGAAGATGATGATCGGTTCCCCGAACACGATGACAAGCCTTTGTGCTCTTGATTTATATTCAGAATCAATCTGCAGGCTCACAATTGAGGAAAAAACAGAGGTTAATTACAGCGCTATATAGTAGTATTCTCCGCCTGTTTGCAAAGTTGATTTCACGGATTCCATTACCTGATCGCGCCATCGCCGTCGACTTTGAGATTCGGACAATAACTCTTTCTGAACTTGCAAGCGGTATTATTCATTCCGGCGCCATTCTTACCGCATATAAGATAGTTGGAAGGAAAATGATCGGCTCGCCGGAATGCTTGGCTGCCGGAGGCATAGGTCATCGTATTCTGATAGGTTTTCAACAAATTAACTAGACCTGCAACGAATCGAAGTAGGTTTTAAATGCGATCAGTCTTGCGTATTTGCGATTGCTTTCTTCGGGCGGGTGAGGGGCGTGATAATCGGCGTGAGCACGAATTGCGCGCATGTACGATGCGTTTATACACATCACTCTGCTCTGCTGCATTGCTTCATGTAATTTGAGAGACATCAGTCGAATCCCGTGTTATCGTGCTTTTCATCATTTTTTGGCCACAACTACTACATTTACATGGGAAAAAAGAAACGACTACAATTTACTAATTAATTTTAAATAATAATAAATAATTTTGTTATTATAATTTAATTAAAAATAAAAATACTAAACTTAGCTTTAAGTGAAAAAAAAAACATCTTTGAGAGGAAAAAATAAAAAATAAAGTGAAAAAATATAACTATTAAGACAAAAAGAAAATTCTATCCTTTGAAATTCGAAGCATATATATAGTGTTTGAAAATTTAATGAAAAACATTACTTATATAGAAAAAAAGTAAGAAAATTTAAAGAATTAAGCATTTAAAAATTTAATAAAAAATCGTATTTATTGATAAAAATAAAAATGAATAAATTTAATTTTTAGAGATTGCTTTTTCTTTTTATGATTTAAAAATAAATTGAGACCGATTTATTTTTGCAATTCAAAGATGAATTAAGGCCAAATCTATATTTTTATCTTTATCCTTTTACCTTTTTTTCATGTGAATTTTTCGTTGTTTTGATTATACTAAACTTATATTTTCGACTCAATTTAATCACTATACTTTAGTTTTTTTTCATGTAGTAATCCGAATTTTTCATTATTTTAATTATACCTCTGAACATATATTTTTGAATTAATTTAACTTTTATACTTTAACATAAATAGAGTATAACATGTAATTTGTCATCTCGCTTTATTTTTTATTTTTCGTACACATAAAAGTACATAAATTAAATTAACTCAAAAATACAGATTTATAAGTGTAATCGAAACAACGAAAAGTTCATATTGGCTTAAGAAAAAAAATCAAAATACAAAAATTATATTGATTCGAGAATCAGTTTCATAAGTATAATCAAAATAATAAAAGGTTTGAATGATCATATGAAAAAAACGTGAAAGTTTAAGAGTAAAAATATGATTTTAACAATGAATTAAATTTTACTTTCGTTATGAACTTACTTGTGTTTGCACTTATTTAGAGATAATTAAAATTTTAGTTGACTTTAGAGATAGATTAGGGTTAGTAATTATATTTTTTTACTTTTTTTCTATTTTTCTCTCTTAAACTAATTATCAATTTGCTTCACTTTCCTCTACTTATTAAAGGTACGTTTGGTATTCTTATTTTTAATTAATTTGTAATAGTAGAATTATTTGACATTAATTTGGGCATTATGGTTTTTTTCTTCTTTCGATATGTAAATTTATTTTTTTAAGCCAAAAAATGATGGTAAAAGAGTTCACCAGTCAAAAATAAAACCACACAAGGATTAAAGGTTGTAAGTTATAAATTTTGAAAAAAAATTAATGAATTTAGCTTTTATGAGCCGATGTATGCATGATTAGTTTCAATGCATTTGTTTTTAGGGTAAAGCTAACTCTTACTCTAAAGCACTGATTAGCCTGTAATATTTATATATATTTTTTAGATAATGTATATTTATTATTTATTTTTAAATATTTTTATTAGTTGATAATAAATATATAATTTTTTAAAATATTTAATCAACCAGTATAATTTTTAAAAAATATAAAAATATAAAATATTTAAAAATAATATGAAATTGTATATATTTTTATAATATACGTCATTGTAAATTTAAAAATATACCATAGTACCATCCAACATTGAAATTGTATTATATCAATAACAAATTTAGTACTTTATTTAATATAGCATAGACAACTATGTAATAGATGGCAGGAATATAAAATATGGAACATTTTACTTGTTTATCTATTTTGAATTTAATTCAAATGAAATGCATTTTAAATTATATTTAATTAATTAAAAAGATAGAGATATTTATATTTAATTATAGAAACATATATAAATTTTGTTAGAATGTATATTTTTATTAAATTTATTATTTTAAAATTAACATAAATACATTTAAGATTTAAATTTTCCTAATGAATGTTTTTGCAAAAATAATCGAAACATTATCTAACAGTTAAATGAAATATTGATCAAATAACATGTAAATTTATTTAAAAGATTTTAAATATTAAAAAGTCGATCATTCTCATATTCTCTTATTTTGTATGACAAACTCATTTTTTTTAATAATAATTTTTTTCTTCAACAATAATGATTTTTTCTCTCCATTTATCCCTTATTGGGTTGTGGACTTAGCAATAGCAAATTCAACCATTATAGATTTATTTATTTGTCTTTTTTCATACCTTTTTATCTCTTTCTTTGTCTTTTTCTTTTTTTTACGAAAGATAAAAAGATTAATGGTAGTTTGTCACCATCAATCAACCACAGCATATTGTAGACAATTTAATTTTAATTAGAAACTTAATGATGCTAGGTTTTAGCAAACAAGAAATGCTAGAGAGAAGAAAGAAAAAAAGTGTAAAATTGTAATATTGCATTTTATAAGATGAGGGGGATTATTGTAATTTCTCAAGAGATGATCCAAATTTTACCTAGCCACGGGGGAGATGGAGTAATTTGTCCAAAATACTACAATCATGCTGGTAATATATAATTTTTTAAGCGTATAGTTGTCCGTTTTTCTTCTTCGTGAGCAAATGAACGTTTTTTCTTTTTCTTTTTCCTTTTATAATTTATGGGTTTAATTGACGAGAGATATTTTGAGTATGTGGAAATGGAGGGAGGAAGCTTTGGAGCTGGATTGATTGCTTAGAGCACAGAACTGAAAGGGTTTTTGACCCTTTCTTTGAGATGGGGAACCAGTGGTAGAGAGATGACAACTGAAATACATCCAATTGCCTTCATCTTCCTCTTCACTCTCCTGTTTCCACCCTTCTCCAACATTTGATGGGCACTGTTGTTTGCCAAGAAACACAATGGTCATGGGTTTCAAGTTAAATCTCAAATTGGGCACTCCATTTAAGTCCCCTTTCCTCACCAATTCCTCGCCTTGGCCTTCTTCATGCTCGTGTAAGTCCATCAGTTCTTGGGTTCACTGAACTAACCGTTAATTCATCTGTATATTACTTTCTTAGTTCACGTAGTTGTTGGGTACCTATTTACTGAAACAGTTGATTTCAAATTCCTGGGTTTTGTTCTGCAAGCGACCTTCATGATTTGAAGGAAAAAAAAGCTCGGATCAATTGTGATCCTAGGATGCTCTTTGCAATTATCAGTTCTTGATGTTTAATAGTTGCTTTCGTATTAAATTGAGCCTATCCATGTGAGTAGATAATACTCGAGAAATCTATTTACTCCTGTGGGAAGACCTATATTTGTAAGATACCTGAGTAAACTTGATCTGGTCTAGATGAATTTGCTTGGAGTTGATTTCTTAATTCCAGATGTAGAGCTTCAGTTGTCATATTAAGCTTTCATGGTAAATTTGTTTCAATTGGAGCCTTCATTTTTCCTTTGTTAATTGTCAGATTAGCAGTAGAGCTGCATTTTTTTTTTAACTTTTTTGAATTTCAGTAACATCTGTCAGAAGTCATCAACATAGGAAATTTTAGTCTCTTGCCAAAATATTTCCACTAATGTGGCGAACTGTGTTTTTTCTTGATCATACATTATATTTATACATTATAAGATCTAATGCCATTTCTTTTCTCGCTATTCAGTTGTGCATCGTATTTGATCATACATTATATTCTTGCACAAACAACAACTACTAGCAGAATCAAGCTTAGAATTGGATATCCCAGATGATGCTTGTCAAATTAAACTCGGTGAATGGACAGACCACAGCCATTCATGGGGTTTCCACCATCATGATGATGCTATTAGATCCTTAGAAAAGGGTACCATTAGGATCTCTTTTTTGCCCATGTTTAACACTTTCCACATCTATAATAAAATAGCAAGGCTAAAATAATCTTGGATGTTCTAATATTGTTGGGCCAGCATAAAACTTGTCGGATCAAATATCACGAATTCTAGAAAAATGAAGTGTTATTGCTTTAAGACAGTGTTGAAATCAGGGTTTTTCAGTTCTAAAATACACACGTCATTCTTTTTGTCTTTGTAATTGCTACTTATTCTCATGTATTATAAGAACATTGATCACTTCAAAGAATTGATTGCTAAATGCTGTTTTTTTTTTCTTCCCTATAAGCAAGTTTCATTATCAGAAGGGAAATTGCTTAGACCAATAATTGTACTTGAAGAAACAATTTTGATGCAATGATAATTGCTTCAAATTGTCAGTTCTCGATGTTTAATCGTTGCTTTAACCTTTAGAGGTGCATCCGTCTATGTTGTTAGATAACACCCTAGATCCATTTTCCCCCTGGGAAGCTCTATACTTGTTATTTTTTAAGATATTCACTTTTAATATATAATTGATACGAGCCCATTAAACTACTGAATTTGCTTGGAGATGATTCCTTAATTCCAGAAGTAGATTTCTAATTTTCAGGTTCAACGCAAATGGTAAACTTGTTTCAGATGTAGCCTTGCTTTGTTCATGTCTAAATGGTTCCTTTGTTTAATTGTCAGAGTAAGAATGGAGGTCCATTTTTTTTCAAATTATTCAAATTTCAATAAGATTTTTCAGAAATTCATCAACATTGGAAATTGTAGTCGCTTACCTAAATATGTCGAGTAATGTTGTTGAACATGTTGGTTCTTGATCTGAACTGTCATTTATTTCTTCATATTCAATTTGAGCATCCTATTTGATTATACATCTGTTCTTGCATAACAAGAATTACAGAATTAGCAAAATGAAGCTTAGAATTTGACTTCCAAGATTATACTTACCAAGATAACAATGGTTTTGATGGAGAGACTACAAACATTTATGGGTTTTTGCTAGCAATAATTTTTTTTTTACATATTTTGCTATATTCTATGCAAAATTTAAATTTTATATATTTAAGAATTCAGGGTTTGCATTTGTTGATTTTATCTGCATGTATTTTAGTTTTATTAGGACTTTTAGTATATTATGTGATAGAAATCAATATATAATGCATTTTAATTTGGGATTTTTATTAAGCCTATAAATTTATTTAATTGGTGTAATCTGAGATTTTGAGTATGAATGAAAGTTGACTATTTGGAAGGGCTGGAGCAATCTCTTCTTCTTCTTCTTCCTTCTTCTTCTTCTTCTCCGCTGCTTCCCTGTTCTGCCCCTCTCGTATGTCTTTTCTTCTCCTGCTAGGTTCCCTTCTTTGTGTTAGGTTTCTTTTGTCCTATATGGTAGACTTGATGCTCACGTCTTCTCTGATCTTTGATGTATTATTTCATACAGCTAGAGGTAAGGAGACTTCATATGAGTCAGCAAGGCTGTCTTTGGCATTTGTTATTAGCGGACAGAGTGAGAATTCACATAACGATCCTTTGAGAGCACATAAATATTCATCTGCTCTACAAACCTTCGAGAATGAATACTCAGACAAGGAAGAAGCAAAGGTTCTAAAATCTTCATATTCTTGAAGTAATCATCATTCCATTTTGATCTTTTTTTTTTTTTTATCATCAAATGCATGCTTACTGTTATTTCTGATCATTCAGATGAATATTGGCAAGACGGCCCATAGCTGCATACAGATGCTTGATGATAACATCCAGATGACAACTGTAGAGGATAAATCGTCATTTCTTACAAGCTTACAAGCAAGCAAGGCATCAGCATCACCTTTTGGTTTATTGATGGAAAATCTTGATATGTTGGAGGCAACATTTTATGATTCAGATGTGGGAAGACTGGAAAGGGATATTTTGACGCAACTAGAAAGGCTTGGAGCTCTAAATTTGTTCCTTACCTGTCTATCCAGGACCCTTGAGTCCTCACCCTTTTTTGATTTGTCTGACATTCCAACTCAGATTATTAAAGAGCCTCAAATGAATGGCAATGCAGATGTTCACATGGGTAAGGTTATTGTTCGCTCGGGAAAGAAGGAAGAAAGAAAATCAAGAAGAAAGAGAACTTCAAGAAGAGCTTCTGGACAGGCATTGCCGCCATCAATATCTAGTCAAAAGGATTTTCAACAATCTGATATCTCCTCTATGAAAGGACGATCAAACTCGAAAAGTAGAAGAGCTACTCTTTCTAGGAATGAAGCTGAAATGTCAAGAGGTGTTAAGGTTATGACCTGTTTCTGATAAGTGGCACTCATACTCTTTTGTGTTTCTTCAGCAATGATTCTGACTTACGCATCTTTTATATCACAGTTGGTTGAGAACTTGGAAAGAATCAAAATGTTACTAGAAGAAGAAACTGGACAAACAGCTAGCTCGAGTAGCTGGGCAGAAGCTGCTGAAGTAGATGTGAAGGTGTTGCATCAGCAGCTGCATTTTGGTTGGTATTGTAGGGATGAGCTTCTGAGAAGTGCAAGGCCCCTAGTTTTATACCTTGCACGAAACTACAGGGGACTTGGAGTGGCCCATGAAGATTTAATTCAGGTCGGTTACATGTCCTTCTATGAGTTTGTTTTTCTTTCTATGGAGCTCACTGTGGCTGCATATTCTGACAAGCAGATGCCTTTGCCTTCATAGGATTTTGTTTCTGCCAAATAAGGAGTTCACTTGATAGTTAATAGAATTAATCAAGTGCCAAATAAACTATTAGTTTTCTCCTGTAAATGATTAACTTCCTCACTTCAACTGCCTGGTTATATATAGGGTTTTCCTTCTTTTTGTTTTTGTTTTCCATGTTTGGAAGGAAGGGAACAGGGTGCTTGGTTGATATCAATGGTATCTTACTTTGATTTGTTTCTATGTAATTCTGTACTTAGAGGAATGATGCGTCATGTGATTGTTTAGGACAAAAAAAAAAAAAAAAGGATGGAAAGAAAATATATAGAAGTATTGGTGTATGCTCAGTAGTTTCCCAATTGCTCATACCTCATATCCGAGCTAAAGTTCATCATGCCTTACCTTTCACAGGCTGGTAATTTGGGTGTCCTGCAAGGTGCAGTCAGGTTTGATCACACCAAGGGTTATAAATTCTCAACTTATGTTCAGTACTGGATAAGGAAATCGATGTCAGCAATGGTGGCGCAGCATTCAAGAGGAATTAGGATTCCGGTAACACTTCTTCTATCAGGTTCCTTCTTGATTTAAATTCTTTCTTTGTAAATTTAGCTTGAGCTTGGTCCCCTCATTGCTTTCCCGTTCAAATTTATGCAGTTCACTTTAAGCAAGGCAATAAATCAGATACAGAAAGCTCGAAAGACCCTAAACAACCGCCATGGTAGATACCCAGATGACGATGAAATTGCAAGGTTAACTGGACTGTCCTTGGCCAAGATAACTTCAGCAAGCAAATGCCTGAGAGTTGTAGGTTCTATTGATCAGAAAATGGGGCATTCAATCAATGCTAAGTTTTTGGTATGGCAAATGTTCAGATCTGCTTTAGCTTAGTTTATTGGTACATTATACACAATTGCTCTATTGCTCTTGAGTTTTATACTTCCTTCTGTTGCTCATGGAAAAAGACTTGGTGAGAGAGTCCTTGAAGACATGAGTTTGTTAAACTTAGCAGGCAGTTGTGTTGGCTAATGCAGGAGTTTACACCAGATGCATCGATAAAGAGCCCTGAAGAAACTGTTATGAGGCAACATATGATAAAAGACATTTATGATCTGGTGAACAACCTGGATCTGAGAGAGAGGCAAGTCCTGGCCCTGAGGTTCGGGCTCGGCGACCATCAGCGCAAGTCGCTCGAGGAGATTGGTAGGCTTTTCGGTGTGAGCAAGGAGTGGATAAGGAGGATGGAGCTCAGAGCTCTGTCAAAACTAAGGCATGACAATTCCCAGAAAAGTTTGAGCCACTATTTGTACTTGTAGATGCGGATTAGTCCCAACAGGGCTATGACCAGAGCTTTTAGAGTTGTGCTTGGAGCCTTCATTCTTGTCGACTTCTTAATTTGGAGTAGGCCAGATGAATCTGTGAATTAGAAACTAAAGAGTAGAACCATTTTGGTGATCTCTGAGGAAAACTCAAAAACTCCTGTGCAGCATCTGATGATCCGCGTTGATGCTTATGCGTAGAATTCCAAAGAGTGATCCAACTCCACACCAACATTTGTATAATCTTTTCCTTTTTAATTTTCATACATCCTTTAGTTTTCCCTTCCAAAGATGCTATGTTTTCTTCTCCCTTCCCCTCTCCTTTCTTGTATTTATTTAACCATAAATCACTTGGTAAAGTGTTTTTGTTTTTAATATGTAATCATCAATAAGCTCCATCATCCTGTATGGAAATTCTGTATAGTAAATGGCATATTTTTGTGTTTACCCAGGCAGCTCAATCAGCAGCTATAGCCCCATAGAACAACATGCATACTAACATCCATTGTCAAGCCAAAAAATCATAGTTTCTTTCTAGAAATTGACTGTTCGTTGTTGTCAGGCCAAATTTTGCTCATTTCTTTGAAAATTAAAAGCAGTACAAGATCCAAAACCATCCCACTAAAACAAGTTTCCTTTCCTTTATCTTGCTGTCTCTCAATGTTCCTCACAGCCAAGCTTTAGTGCTTTTCTCCTATTTCCTCTTTAACTTCGGCATAACCTGGCGAATGTTGGGAAGGATCAGTAACTCGTTAACTGCAATCTTATGCAGGCTGTTGATCTACAAATTTAATCAGCAGGATAGGGTCATTATTCATTGGGCAATTGATACAATGGGAACCAAAGTCAATGTAAGCATATTTGGCTTCTTGCATATTGGTTATCTTGGAAAGTAATCAGCGATTCAGCAGGCTGATGCTGCCTCATCACAAGTCTCATAAAATTGGATCCATCAACAAATTCAAACTTCACCAACCATGAATCCCCATGACTTGCAGGTAAAAAAAAGACTGCACAACAGCCAGAGAGCCACATCAAATTTAGAAAAACGAAGCAATCCATTCTTCCATTTTCTCGGTAAATCCACACTGTCCTGATCCCTTTTAGACAAGATCGGTACTGGGAATACACAAGATCAAATGCAAACTATATGCATTGGGTAAATTCAGGGAAAGTTGAATGTTAGATGCCAACTACTTGAGCCCGGTACCAGAGCCACTAAACCACCATGTGGATTCTGTAAAACAATTTCATGCTATATTTCTATGGAATGTACAACTGTCCAGCAAATTCAGATCTACAATATAATCATTCCTAATATGATTCCTTTTTTGTGCTGTTTCTGAAAATAAGAGGAACCAAAACAAAATATGCTGCCCAAATGTGGAAAGAACAAAACAACTCAAATTAATTTCATGTCATTTCCAGACACAAAACTACTGCCTAAAAAGCATGAGACAAAATGAAAGTTACCTGAACAATACTATTCCTTGTTCAATACTTTGGGAACTTTGATAAATGGCTCCTCATAGCTTGGAATGGAAGCTACCATGGCCTCCCTATGAAGGAAGAAAGCTGAAATTAGATTGATCAAATTACTGGAACTGTATCAATATCATAATGTAAAAGTACAATCAACAAAGTACGGTTCAAAACCCTTTTACCTGTTCTCAAATGTTTCAGGCACATCACCGCGTAAATTTTCACTTTCAGTATCTACATCCAGCAGAGAAGTTCAGTGCCACACATCAACAATATAGCTTACGTGTAAAACATCATCAAGATGCATATCAAATATGGGTGCTTGTTCATGTGTATAAACCAAATTAGAGAGACATTCACAATCATTGAATGAACTAGAAACACAAAAAAGTATTAACCCCCCCCCCTCCCCCCCTTTTTTTTTCTTTTTGGTATGAAAAGTAACCAAAAAAAAAAAAACAGAACCTGGTAACATATAGTTGAGATAAAAATGTTACAGTGGATGTGCAGCCACAAAGAAAAATAAAATAAAATAAGAGATCATATGTAATAAGCTTGGAATGGTTCCTGTTGAAGATAAGATGAGAGAATTATGATTAAGATAGTTGGACATGTGAGAAAGAGACCGATAGAAGCAACAGTGGGGTGAGTGGATGAAATGCAGGAAATTTGTAGTAAAAAAAGGGAAAGGCAAACCAAACAAAACTTGGTAGGAAACTGTTAGACATAACATAGCGTATGGTAGCCTTATGAAGATATGGCTATAGATAGAGATGATAGGAGATCTAAAATTCATATATCCAGGTAGTGAGATTAAGGCCTGTGATTATTTCTTGCTTGAGGTAAGAGGAAACATCAACTTGAGGCACGGACCACACGCATAAGGACAACGAGACCACAAGACTGCCACATGCATTGTTGTATTGCCACTCAGGCCTCATTTCAACACTTTGACGTCAACAACAAAAAAATTCTTTATGGTTCCTACCTTCAAGAAAGTAGAGCCAGCAAGTAGATGTTATCCTATCATGATAATCAAGCAACTTAATTGGTCTCTTTATTTGTTTTCTTAAAGAAAAAAATATCAAAAAAAAAAAAGTTCAAAAGCATATCTTATGGATTTAGCCATTTTTCTATGCATGTGTCACGCAGAGCAAGTGGATCGCATGATCATTATTCATCAGGCAATAACAACAAAGCACAGACTAAATCCAACTTTCACATCCACCTGCCCTGATCGCTGGCTGAATACTCTCGAGATCAACTGCCTGAAGTTGTCCAAACCTGTTATGAAGCAAAATGCAAAGCAGAAAAACATAAGAACATAGAAGTTCACTGTCATCAAAATCACACAACAACCCAAAATTCTCTAGACTCTAGTGGAAAAGGGCATCTTTCAGAACAGGTGGCATTACTGTGGCAAAGTAATGCCTCGCACAGAAACAGAAATCTAAAACAATTAAGATAATAAAATAAACCATAGAGAGATACCAGTCTACCACTTGTTGAATTTTGGGAGCAAATTCTTCAATCTGCAAATCAAAAGTATGAAATAAAATCATATCCGCGAAGACAGATATACGAATAAAGCAATGAATTCTACGGAACATCAAAATAGGTTTTCTCCGTACTTCCTCTGGAGTCAGAGAGATGCGAGCGGTTTCAGCCAAACGAGGCAAATCAGGCGGCGGAAGCCCAGACTTGGCCGAGTAGCTTCGGACGCTCCTCTTCTGCGCAATACGCGCTCCAGAGAACAATCCGGAAGTGAGATTGAGGTCCATTGGCGTTGCTGCTGTTGCTCCTAGAAGAACCAAAGCTCTGCTTCCCATTCTAATGGCCGGCGAGAAACCCGTGAATCCACAAGCCATTTTCCCCTATTCCTTAGTCAGGAACTGACACGGGGGGGCAAAATCATCGAGCTTTTTGGTGCTCTGCGTGCCTGAAGAGAGCGACGGCGAGGTCACCGAGAGAAAGTGAGGTTGAAGCAACGGCGAGACCAGAGGAGAGATGGAGACGGTTAGACGGGTGAGCTGCAATGCGGCTGGGTTTTGAATGGGCAGCGATTGGATACCGTATGTTCATAGAGATTACTTCAGATAAAAATAATTGCTTGGTTTTTAAGGCTTAGGAATTTAATTTAGCTCATCAAGTCTTGTATTGTCGCTGCATTTCGGATCACAATTTAACCAAAAAAAAAATATTGTTATCAATTTTATCGTTGTTGTTTATTGTTATTATTGATGTAAATGTAAATTGCATTTTTTATTTTTTAGATTTTAGCCATAAAATAGGGCAACATAAATATCTTTGAATTATCAAAAATGTCAATAATCTCCTTTTAACTTTATTAACTATGCATTTGTGTTGGACGGGGATTGACAAGTGACACAAACATCACGCGGGCACTAAAAATAATAAAAATTAAAATATGAGACACGACAATTTATATATATTATGTTATTATTATTTATATATAATTGTAAAAAATTATAATTCATAAATTCAAATTTTATATAATTATATAAATAATTAAAATAGTTAAAAAGTTTATTATTAAATCTTGACGATGATACAAAAAACAAATTATTTTCAAAAATTCTCTCAACTTTGGGTAAGAACTTTTAAAAGCTTCATGTCATGTATGTCATGTTCATAAGTGTTCAACACATCTATTTAGAGTGTTAAATGTGTATAATTTTTTTTTAATAAAATCACTTATTAAACACACAAAAAATGATCATGAGAAATCATTAAGATTGCGTTTTTTTTACTTTTCAATATTTAGTTTTGACTTTTAAATTTATTTTTAATTTTTTATTTTGATAGTCTATTTTTAAAAAATTAAAAAAGTCGTCTTTTTGTCATTTTGAAAAATTATTTCTCAAAACATAAAATTAGAAAACGCGTTCTCTTTGAAATTTTGAAAATAAATTTTTAATAATATTTTATTCAATAAATTTGATTATTCAGTAAATTAAAAATATTTAGTGTTAATATATTATTAAAAAAATATGTACATTTTAAAGTTAATAAATTTTGTAATATTTTTTCTCATTACAATAATAAAATATGAATAAATAATTATGTTTTGAGTTTAGAATTTATTTTGAATGAAAACACTAAAAATAATTTTTTGTTATTTTGAATTTTTTTGTAATTTTTTTTATTTTTAAAAATAATAAAGAGAATGTGTTTTTATTATTTTAAAAAATTAAAAATTAAAAATAACTTAAAAACAACCGAAAAGAACGCAACTTAAATTTTTGCAAATACTTGGCATACCATCTTTGTTTGTGTTTGTGCCCTTAGGGTGGATCTGTATGTGAGCACAACAAAAATTAAATTTATATTAGTCCATCCAAACTTAGTCCAGCCCACCCTAATTTTTTCCAGCCCAGTCCACTTGCCTGCAAACCCTTATTTTCTCCTCCCTCTCTGGACCTCGCTCTCCCTCACGAGTGGCTCACCCTCGCTGCCTCTCGCTCTGTCTCCTTTTCCTTTGCTCCTCCGCTCGTGCTTGCCCTCGCTTTCTGCCTCTCTCTTGCTCTCGCTGGCTCTCTCTTGCTCTCGCTCGGGCTCGGCCCCTCATGCCCTCGTTGCCTCTCGCCCTCGCTCTCTGCCTCTCTTGCTCTCGCTCGCCCTCCGGCTCTCGCTGCCTTTCTCCTGCTCTCGCTCTTGCTTGCCCTCGCTGTCTCTCGCCCTCGCTCTCTGCTTGACTGCCTCTCTCTTGCTCTCGCTCACCCTCGCCCTCGTCCTCGCCCCCACACTCGCTCGGCCAGTCGGCTTCGCCCTCTTGCTCGCTGCCCTGCCTCTGATTCAGGTCTTCGTTTTACAACCCCCCCAAACTTCCAGATTTGCTTCATTCGGGCCCAGGTATGTTTTCTCTTCTTTCAATTATTTGATTCTCTCGATTGACAGCTAAAACTAGATAGTTTTTCTATTTTTCGCCCTAAGTGATTTTCTGCAAACTTTGTGTCTGCTTGCCTATTTGACTACTGCATTTAGTTAGGAACTTAGGAATTGGCGTGGCTGGAAGCCTGGAATTTGTTATTGTGAATCTGTTATTGAATATTTGAATCGACCATACTTTTTCCTTCTCTTGTTTAAACTCTAGAAATACAGTTGTTGTATTGGCTTACATTTGCCTCAAATTTTGAGTTAAATATTTTAATTGTTTGATTATTGAATTGTGCTATTTTTTGTTTGTGTATCTTAGAATTTAGGATGAAACAACAACCTTGTGCGAAGAACCGAAAAACATTGTTATTTTTTTTCAGAAAGAGAGATCATCACACTAGTGAAAGTACTTCAATTCATAGTGTGCAAAATCAATCTAGCATAAGTTTAATGAATTTTTTGTTTCAAAACCTCGTTGAACACAAATTTAATAAAAATTTATTATACTGAATTTTTGATTATATAAAAATTTTATTACATTAACTTTTTAAATTTCAACTCCCCTCCCCCAATCTAAATTCCTGGATCCACCCTGGCCCTTACGCCCCTCACCCTATGGGGTAAGAGACCAGACCAGACCAGACCAGAGCATTCTCCAAATTAAGAAAATACAAAAAGATGAGATTTGGGGATGTTTTACAGGGCTTATTGTAGGTAGGACAACATTCAAGGGCAGTTCTTCTCTCTCACTCTCTGTTTTGCAGCTGCTGGCTTCTCCAACAGCAACATTTCTGCTTCGTGAGATTACCTTTTTTGTGCCATCCTCCACCGCTTGTGACCTCGATTTTGACAAAGGAGATAAATTGCAAGTGGAGGCACATTTCTGCTTCTTTTCCGTCCCCTTTGTTGCTGCTATATAGCGTCAACTTCTTCTTCTTCTTCTTCTGCTGCTGTTGCTGCTGTGATGGTGTTGTGCTTTTTTCAGATGCATTCGTTTTTATTATTACCATTTTTTGTTGTCTTTGTTTTCATGGATTACAAATTGAATCTTTATTTATTTTTCATTTTGCTCTTCTTTTTTAATTAATTTTAATATCAATCAGTATAATTCTTTATATATACCTTGTTCCAGATATAATTATATTTTTCTCTTCGATCGTTACGGATTTAGAGAAGGAAATATTTCCGTCTCTAACATGAGATTGGGCTTTAATCCCAATCTCTTTCTTCCCTCTCCATTTTCCTCGAATCTCAGCTGTTTTTCTTGCCGTCCGTATCCATTGCCGTCATCTTGCCGCCTCCCTCGCTTCTGCCATCCGCCGCCGTTAGCACTGCCGCTGTTGTCCCCTTTTCTTTTTTGCAGGTATATTTTCTTTCCAATTCTATCTATCTTCATGCTAAACTTTGGTCTGCCAATTCTATGATTCCATGTTTCTACTTTAACTAGTGTTGATTTTGTTATTTGAAGTGCTATATATATATATATATATATTTCCCTGGCATGTTTCTCATTTTTGTTTATTTTGAGCCCTTAATTATCTGGATTAGCAAATGATTTTTAGCCGTGAACTCTGCTGATTGAGAAAAGCCCTAGGTCAGGAACTGCCCACCTGTTTCTCTGTTTGTTTGCCTGGAAAGTTTGGAAAAAGAATGAGAAACTGAATTTTTAGATTTGTTCTCTCAACATGTCTGTTTTCTTGACTTTGTGCAGCGAGGACGCTCCTTTAATATTATGTTACTTTACTTTTTTTTTCATAATTGGCCTTATTTGTTTTGAATTAGGAATATGCTAACGGTGTGACATATGTGAACATGTTAGTTGTGGAGAGTTTCCAATATATTAATTTTATCATGTTTTCATTTCAAAATTATTTAATCAAAATGTCATTTTTTGCTTTATTATTTTCTGAACTGTCTTTATTCTTGTTAAAATATATTTATGTTTAATTTTTTTTTTTTATTGTGGATAGTACATTGGTTTTGTGTGTGAATTTTGATAGCATTGGTACGTTTGCTCTTTTGTTTTGTCATTGAGCCTTGATAGCAATAGTATGTTTGCTCCTTTGTGAATGGAAGCTCAAGAGTTCAAATTGTGGAGATAGCCTCTTTACAATGCAAGAGGAATGTCCTACCAAAACGATCCCTTCCCAACCTTTACAAAGTGAGTAACCTTATGGAATGAGGAGGCCACTTTTTAATATTTTATTAATTTCTTTTTTTAATCTGTCTTATTAGTGTTGAATTAAAATGCATACTATGCTTTAAACGTTGTGACTTATGTTTTGAGATTCTTTTATTTTTTAATATATTAATTTTATCATGTTTTTATATCAAAATTATTTGCCCAAAAGGTCACAGTTTGGATGTCTTAATTTCTTCAACTGTCTATATTGCTTGTAAATTATGTTTAAGTTTTTAGTGTTGTTAATATGTTGGCTTATTGGTCAAGCCTCTAGTAACCTAGCTTCCAGATGAATGCATAGAAGGGTTTCAAAAACATCATGGTCTAGGGCAAAATAAACCAGTTCAGGAAGGTGAAAAAATGCACATGCTGTAACACAACATTCATGCTAATTGTGGGAAATTATTGACAAAAATGGGTTGCATTCTTCTCAATTTAATATTGGTGAATCAGAACATTTATGCATAAATACGATCAGGGTTGAGAAGGCGATCCGATTGATTGGCAACCAAAAGATTTATGAGTTAGGATTAATGCGCTCTATCTTGGATTTCCATTACATTGTCTGGTTCTTTCTATTAACTTTCTGGTGCTTCCCCTCTATCTGTCTCAAGATCTGTTTGGTCATTGGGTGCTGCCGCTTACTTTCCCATGCTTCCATTTTTTAAATCCCGAAGATGATTTTAGGTTTTTGATAAAAAAAAATATTATTATTAAGGATGAAATAGTTGCTATGAGGATAATTTATTGCTTCCTTTCTGTTTGCAGCTTCAGAAATTCTGAAAGCATAACGAGTAATTAGCAAGTTTGGCTGTATTTGTTTACATCTAAGTTCCTAGTTTGGTTTAATTTCACGCTTTGGCTTTTTACATTTTCGGGCTTTCTTGTCGTGTAAAAGTTTCTTTGTTTGGTAAAATGGAAGTTTGTGAACAATTTAACAAGGTTAGGCAAGAAAATGAGAAAAAAATCTTATGCTTAGAGCAAAAGAGGTGAAACAATAAAACTCTTGGTTTATGTTATATGTTATTCCAAATTTATAATATTATTTTATTGTATGTATCATATTGTTTTTATGCATA
The DNA here is from genome assembly GCA_036245055.1 of Diospyros kaki. Classification (NCBI taxonomy): domain Eukaryota; kingdom Viridiplantae; phylum Streptophyta; class Magnoliopsida; order Ericales; family Ebenaceae; genus Diospyros; species Diospyros kaki. The sequence goes on from BSEG01000007.1 coordinate 36,900,871, forward strand.
GATAGGAATCAAGTGTTTAAAATACAAAGGAGGTGTATTTAGACTCTCACTTTTGGTAGTTGCTTAGGTTATGTGCTCAATTGACAAACCTGGATTATTTAGCAGCAATGATCAAATAATTTATACAAGCCTTTGTTTGATGTATGTATGACAGAGTGCTTTCTTGTCCTTCACTCTATATTATGATGTGTGTATGAGTAATTTGTGGGATTTATGCACTCATGGTCATCTTGTTCATGTGGGATTCATAAACACGTATCAGTTATCTGAACAGAACAGATTAGCATTGAAAATTGGATGAAAATATGGATATTATGTAGGGCTTTCTTTTTCTGAGATTTTTTTTTCTCTTATTTTTCTATGAACTGGAGCAAAATCCGTTAGACTTGTTGCCAAGCAGGTGAGCAACAAATGAAGGTGCAAGCCTAACTAACTTGAAAGTCGTTTTGGGTTCCTGGGCAAAGATTCATCTGCACAAGGTTTGAATTTTACCAGGATGATACTCGCATGTTTACAGGATTTGTTGATCCTGCTAAGTATTCTCAATTTCATGAGTGGCCTATCATTCTGTCATGGGGATGCGTAAGTAGACCTGGAAGTTCTTGGGTTTGCTTTTAGAATCTCCTTTAGACTGAAATATCTTTATTTACCAGCCTTGTTTCCTTTATGAACTAAGGGATATTCATGTTGCTGTACCATTTGACAGGATTGATACCAAAGTTTTGAATGTTGGGAAGGAGCTGTGGAAGGAAACTCTAGCATTACAGATGGGTTCTCGCCTTTACCAACTAGAGGGGCTTAACCCACATATGTGGTATGAAGTGAAGATATCATATCCAGCTTCTGTATGTATGGTGCAACTTCTCCTAAGTTGATTTCTCAACAATTATTGTGAAAATTTATCTAATTATTTTGGAGGTAGCAGATTCCATCAAGCTTTTCTCTACTACTGACAAGAGGTAATTCAAGCTTAGAGCAGAACTCAAAAAGAAAATTGCTCAACACGGAAAAGTTAATCTTCAAGACCGAAAATCTTGACTTAGTGAATAACCAGGTTTGATAAGATATCATAATGCCTAATAATTTTATCTATTTGTTTTGAGGAGATTGTGACTGAGATTTTGATCAGGGTGGAAGATATGTCCTGGTGACTGTGAAGCCAGAGGGGGTTGTTGCAATGCCACATGGACAGGAGAGACAAGAAGTCATTTTCAACATTGGTAACTTTTTAATTTCTTTGCTAATAATAGCTTGGTATCATCGTAGCTGGTGCAGCTTATGGTGCCAGATTATTTTTAGGGTGTGTTTGATTGCAAACATGGAAAGAAAATAAATTCTAGGCAATTGAATTGCCTAGAAATGATTTGCATAGAAATTGTCTATTAAGGGTGTTTGATTGACTTAATTTTCTACCTATAAATTGTTGTACTTTTATAATTTTTGGTGTTTGATTGTCACTATTTTACACGGAATTAATCTGCCACGTGTGACTTCCCCCCCCCCCCCAAAAAAAAACCCGCCTCCTTCTCCCTGCCTCCCCCCGTCTCTCTCTCTCTCTCTCTCTCTCTCTCTCTCTCTCTCTCTCTATCTGGTACCAAGCTTTGCCCCCCCCCTCCCCCCCCAAAAAAAAACCAACCTCCCCCCATCTCTCTCAATCTGGTACCAAGCTTCGCTGCCGCGGGTACCAAGCTTTGTCGCTGCCACGCTTCTCCTCCTCGCAACAGCTGGCCTTGCTGCCCTCCTCCTTGTGACTATCGGCCTCACTGCTCCTCCTCTCTACCGCCAGCCTTGTTGCTCCTCTTTGTGACCGCCGGCCACTTTTCTTCTCCTCCACCGGATTGAGTCTTTGACGCATATGGCAGAGAGGGGATGGAGACACGAGCTGCTTTCCAATTCCTTGAAAAATTTGATCTACCCCCACCCCCCCCCCCCCCCCCCCCCCCGCGGAGAAAACCTTTTCCAGCAAAAGTGGGAAAATAGCATCACGTGACCAAAAGTGAGAAAAGAATTTGCCTGAAAAATTTAGCCAATCAAACACGTCAAAAGCTAGAATTTGGGTGGAAAATGTGGCCAATCAAATGCACCCTTGTATCTACTTTCATAACATCTCCTATATATGCATTTTGAAAACTGAAATATTCAGTGAACAATTGTTTATTAGAGGTTCTTATTTTTCTTCTTTTATGAGTTATCTTTGGTGTCATTTGGAATATGTTGGCATGGAGCTTAATATTCTATTCTCATTTAATGTTTAATCTATATGCACAGAGAAGAAGTTGGTATGTTGTAATCTAGCAGCTTCCCATTCCTGGATTGTATCCTTAAGTCATAAAGAAATGACTGAAAGCAAACTAATCTACTAATGACTCTTTGGTAGAGCTTTTATTTTTAGTTTTCAATTGTTATTTTTAAAAATTTAGAAACAAAAAATAGAAAATAGTTTTGGTTGTTTTCCATCATCATCACAAACATCAATCCCACCAAGTGGGGTTTGGCTACCCCTCTACATGAATCCAGCTCTCTAATCTTTGCGTAGAACATTGAAACATCTGACAATTTTTATGTTTCTTGTCAACTATTTTTGGAAAAATGAACACTCCCAAAAATCTGTTTTCACTTTCGCATTTCATCCCCACCACCCCTGCAGTCCCCACATCCCAACATAGTGACTTCCGAAACACCCCCCAGCACACCTGTTTTCGCTTCTTCCTTGGCTGGCACAGCGGAAGATCTCCACTGACTTCCCCACTGGCTCCACTCAAGAAAAAGGAGAGAGAAAAGAAAAAGAAGAACACCTGACAGTCTGGGCTTATCAACTGAAAAAGAATTGAGGACAAAGATGTCAAAATTGTACTAGGTCTAGGGACTTTTTTATTTTTATCAATATTAATTGAACTGTTACATATATTTAACCACTAGATAAAACAAACTAAATTTTTATGAAAACTATATTCAATTTTTTTTTTTCAAAATAAGAAAACATGTTCAGTTTTTAGTTTTTGAACAAAAACTGAACACCAAAAAAAAAAAAACTGAAAAATGAAATCAGGATACTGGAATTTTTGTTAAATGGCCCCTTAGTTGAATGTTGGAGGCAGTGCTGCATATCAAGATGTTCTAGGCTTCTGCTGCTAAGTGGCTTATTTACAGTTTTCAGCTACATATCCATTTGAGAAAATAAATATAGGAGTATAAGTTTTTGTTGGGGCAAACAGATGTTTTCTGTGTGTGCCAAAAACTTGCATTACATGATCTGTAACAATATAAAGCTTCTCAAAAATCAAAAAAGAAAGTCGACAGAACAATGATTTTTAAGGAGCAAAAACCTTATTTTCAAATATTGTTTGTAACATCATGTATTCTGTCTATAGATATAATTGGAAGTTCTTTTTGCCTATCAGCTGTAAAATCATATTTGATATTTTGATTATCTAAATAATGTTCCAAAGATACAGGGAAAATTTTCACGTTACTGTTCAGAACTGCTAAGTTGCTCAGTGCCTAGAAATAGTCAAAAGCTCCTTAGGTTTATAATGGCAACATGATAGTAATGCAGTTTGCACTTTTGAGTCCTAGTTTTGATCACACTGACAATAGTCATTTGGTTACAGTGTCTGTCAAGTATGCACTCTATCTGGTCATGAGAACAATTACAAAATCATATTGTTTATTGTGTAAAAGTTGCTTGGCAATTTGAATTTTCAATACATGCAATTGATAACGACCCTAAGTTGTAATGCACTTTATGTAAGGATCAGGCAATGAAAGTTAGCCCCAGATTTATCAGTCTGATGGACCAAAAGCCACAAAGTTGCTTCACCTATGCTGTTATTGCAACATGGGAAATATAGTGGATGCCCATTTGTATGAAGGCTTTACAAGTTAGTAGACTATGTTTATGTATTTTAAGCATTCCTGTTCCTCCATTCTCTTCTTCTTAAGAAAGTATGTGGAATTGGAAAATGAAATTTTTGGTTATATGTTATATCTAATACATAATTCAATTCTTTTCGTTTGGAGTTATCATGTTAAATAGAGAAGGATCCATGTAGCTTTCTTTTATCCTTTGCAAGAACAATGACCGTAATTTGGAAACCAATAGAGCTCTTCTGAGAGCTCATTTCCTGGGAATGTCAAGATTTGGTTTCGTTTGTATGTTTAGTAGAAATGCAAGCTTGTTAAGCTAGATATATTCTAAAATAATAACTTTAGATATTTACTGATTGGAAGATAACTTTTCTGGCCCCTCAGTTAGTGATCACTGGTCGAGTCATATGATATAATTCCACCTAAAATATCCGAGCTGAGACCTGATCTCTTTTATACTATGGAAAAGTTAGAAAACCAGAAAAGAAAAGAGTATTCCTTGATTTTTTGGGTCTACACCAGCACCATGCTGCGAAACTTGTTTTAGCCACTCTGTAAGGTAACATGGATCTGCCGGAGAAAGTCTAAACTAACTCCATCAATTGCAGTTTGAATGGGATTTCTTAAATTGCCACCCTTTCGAAGTTCTATGTAGTTATTCATTTGTGTTTCCATGGATGATGAATTACACCCCCATTTAAGAGTCTAGCAGATGATTCATAGGGTACTGATGTGTCGTTGCTTTCAGTGTAGGTTTTATTAATGAATTAAAGGGCATATATTGTGGCTTATGTAACTGTACTCCAGCCTCGCATGCTTTGTACATGTTTCTGATTTTTTCGTACCCATTCCCTTCATATTTTTTTTTTCTGAACATTCACTTTGTCAGAGAATTGCCACTCTCTTCTCGTCCATATGCGTTCAAATTTCTAGCAACAAAAATGCTTGTTTTCATGGCAGTTTGCGACGAACTACTCTTGGGCATTCCTCGATATTCCTGGTGGGTTGTAATTCTGGTATTGCTCTGCTTGGGTTTGGCTCTGGCAATCCCGTACTTTCTTCCATCGCGTCTGCTAATAACGAAGAAGAGCCCGCAATCAACAAGTTGCTGCAGTATCTCCAAGGATGCATGAAACCGCAGGTGCTTTGTGCCATTTGGTCCACGATCTCGATATAGTATGAACTTTTATTTATAATTTTATTTTATAAATCGTAAATATTGATGAATTATACTATATTGCTGGTTAACATGAAATTCGTGACCTTATTGTATCTATTAGTCGTTACAAAATATATCACATTCCTTAGTTATTGCTAATTTACGGGTAACATGCAATAATATTGGTTAAGTTTGGGGTGGGGTTACGGGTTGAATTTTTCCATAAATATGCTTTCATGTCTGGTGTAATAGAAGTTTTTGTAGTACTCTCTATTTACACGTTTGTTTTATTTTTGATTGAATTCATAATATATATAGGCATTGTTATCTTATTTTTAGTTTTAAATAATTCTATTCATTGATTAAATGGTTATACATTTATTATTATATAATAAAATTATTTAAAAAATAAAAATAAGATATATTTATTATTATTTAACTTATTATCTTTATTATTATTACAAAAATGTTATTTGAATATGGAATATTAGCACTTTATATCACATTCAATAGTGATGTGTCATATATTCACAAAACGTACAACACATTACTGTTGAGTGTCACTCAGTAGTGTCTAAATAGTATTTTTATAACTATTAATAAGAATTATTTTTCTAGAGGTTATATGTGATTTTAATTATTTGCACGAAAAATTTTATGATTTTAAAATGGTTCTAAAGACTTTTATAGTTTTAACTTTTTTGGACACTCCTCTTTCAAACACGACACTGTTATTTAAATATTAATTAAGCTAAGTTTTAACAAAATAAAGATTCAAAATAATAAAAAAAAAAGTAACCGTTCATAAAAATGATGAATTTCAACTAAAAAAAGTCACCATCTCTGATGATATGAGTTTTGAAACTCATTCCCAAAATCTTATTAAGGTTTTCAAATCTTAATATTTTTAATGAAAGATAAATATTAAAATTATTGGGAGAAGAATAAGAAGTGAGAAACTACAAATCTATCGTTGCAAAGCTAGCAATGGGTTACAATTGAAGATATTTTTTATTTTTGCTTTTATTAGATTTAATTTAATTTAATTTAATTAGAATCCAAATAATATCATTTATAATGAATAAAGTGTTTAAATAAAAACATGATAATAAACTTTAAAATTAATAATTTTAATCACAAAGGGTCTCCGCCGAATAAATGAGAGTTAAGAGGGATAATTTTGCGCTATTAACTATATTTGTAAATACTTTATGATATTGTTGTACATGAAAATTCTTAAATAAAATTTGAATTTAAATGCCTTTTCTCTTCTAACTTTTCTACATGTTCCATGAAGAGTCAACACCGTGACGGCTCAAGATTCCAAAACAAACGCTCCCCCCTCCTCCCAGAAATCAAATAAGACAAAATAATAAGATAGCAAGCTAACTTGCGACTGGTCCACGTGTCGGCCCGTACAGATCCGACCGTTGTGAGACCATTCTTCCCTCTCTCTCTCTCTCTCTCTCTCTCTGCACCCTTCATTTGCACTTTCCAATTCAAACCAACTCCGTTTTACCGTTCCCCTTGTCCTTCTCTACGAATTGTTTTTCTCCCTTTTACATTCTTTCTTTCTCTCTCTCTACAATGGGGATCGAAGCGGAGACGCGGCCGGAAGAGAAGGTAAGGCAGAAGAAAACGATCATTCTTAGTTAGGGTTTGAATTCTAGGGTTTTTTTCTTTCTTTGAATCTGCACTTTGATTTTGTGTCTGTTTCTGATTCTATTTGTGCTCGTTTTCGATTACTTGTTTCGATGAACCTATCCTCATGCTATATTTGGAGGAAATTGGTTTTCTAATCGTAGGGTTTGGTTTCAGGGGGAATTTCGGGAAAGGAACGGAGATTTTCTTTTTCTTGAATATTAGATTGTTTATTAATCGAGACCTCAACGTGGAACAAAGTGTTAAGCTCCTTGATTTCCTTGTTTATTAATCTAGATTGCCGTCCTTTTCTCGTGGTGTTTCCAAGCAACCAACACTTGCGATTAATATTTCTGCCTGTCCGTCTTTCTTTCTTTCTCTTCTTCGGAAGGTGAAGATATTTGTGCATTGCATTATATTTAAACTGCAATTGCATGGGTTTTGGAATAGAGTGGTGACATTGGAGCTTGTGAAATGAGCATACGAGCCACCAGTTTTTCTGCTTTATTTATCGGTACCAGATAGGCAAGTCCACAATCTTTTTTGTTTGACACAAAAGACTTATAACGAAGAAATTAGTTATAGCTTTGAATGTCATACTCCCTTTTCGCAGAGTTCCACTTGGAGGCAGGAAGAAATGTATGTAAATCGATGGTGGATTTCTAGAAAGAAAAGTTAGAAGTGACTCCAAAGGACCAGTTAACAAAAGTAGTTATAGGTGTATCTGTATTTTTTATGCTTTAGCAGGCTATATTACTACTTGGTCATTGGTCTTCTGAGTGTGGTAATGTATTTAACTGTGGCTTCCTTCCGCAGGCTTCTTCAGAGGTAACTGCAGCAGAAAAAAGAAGGTGGACTCTTAATGACTTTGACATTGGAAAGCCTCTTGGAAGGGGGAAATTCGGGCATGTCTATCTAGCAAGAGAAAAGAGGGTCAGTGATGAAGACTTTATTTGCTAATAATGTTGGCTTTGCAAAACTTCTGTCTATTAATTTTCCAAACTAGTGATCTTGATTTATTTTCTAGTAAAATTAGCTTTGCTAAATCCTGTATATAACTTTATGGTTGAAATCCTTTTGTGTTAGTTGAACATGCACTGATTTATCATATTGGTACATAATTAATCCCATCAGATTTGGAGTTGGGAAACAGGTCCACTTGACCCCAACTAGATGCAATTTTGAGCCTAGCTCCGAGAAAACCAGTTATTTAAATTTCTACTTTTAGGTGGAAATCTTTATTTAAGTGTTATTAGATGCAGTTTTGATAGTTTGTCTACCTTGATGCTTTCCTATCTCATGAGAATAAGTTTTTATTTTTTCTATTCATTACTTGGAGACAATTATTTCTTCTTATCTCCTCAGCAAACAGAAGAAAACAAAAATTTGTAGTTTTACTGCTACTTTTAAATGGAAATCATGATTTAAAAGTGTTATTCTGAATTTTGCTTGCATCCAAACTCCAAAGAGCATTGCTGACTGTTTTATTAAGGCTATAAATGTTAATCTGATTGGCAACTAAAATTATGTTTTATTTGGGAACAGAGCAACCATATCGTGGCCCTGAAAGTGCTCTTCAAGAGCCAGCTGAAGCAGTCTCAGGTAGAGCATCAGCTTCGTCGTGAAGTAGAAATCCAGAGCCATCTAAGACAGCCCAACATTCTACGCCTTTATGGATACTTCTATGATCAGGTATGGTTGATCAGGTCATTGACTCATCGTATCCTATAGCTTCCACATAGTTTAATTTTTGACTTTACACAGCCACCTGACTATTCCTTTGGACCACATTCTGCAGAAAAGAGTTTATTTGATATTGGAATATGCAGCGAAGGGTGAACTGTACAAGGAACTGCAAAGGTGTAAATACTTCACTGAAAGACGTGCTGCAACTGTAAGAACTTGGTGTTTTTATGGCATACTGTGTCATAAATTTGGGGGGATCTTTACACCCTATGAAGCCTTAGGCAACTTTAGTGACAATTTTGATTCTATTTTAGAAAACTGATTATAGGTTGTTGATTTGTGAACTGATCATGTTGAACAGTATGTGGCATCATTAGCTCGAGCGCTTATATATTGTCACGGAAAGCATGTAATACACAGAGATATTAAACCTGAAAATCTTTTGGTTGGTGCACAGGTAATAACCTACATTTAGTGTTATAACTTACTATGCAATGTAGAGTCTAAATTATTGGGTTCTCTTTGTCAGGGTGAACTCAAAATTGCAGATTTTGGCTGGTCCGTACACACATTCAACCGTAGGAGAACCATGTGTGGTACACTGGATTACCTCCCACCTGAGATGGGTATGTTCATATAATGAAGGACGGGAATGTTTAAACTATTTGACTTTCTTTTTTCTTTGATTTAGTGGGTTGCAGTTTCCAATGTTCTTACTTTTGCGTACTTGGAGAAATTTATTTTATTTTTAAATAACTTTATTGAAAAATTTTTGAACAATTCATGTGAATTTTAACCAAAGCATGTGAAATCCATGACTGACGGGTCGATAATTTATCTCCTTGCTGCAGTGGAGAGCGTTGAGCATGATGCCGGTGTCGACATATGGAGCCTTGGTGTTCTTTGCTACGAGTTTCTTTACGGGGTTCCTCCTTTTGAAGCCAAAGAACACTCAGACACGTATAGAAGGTAAACAAACATCCTAAAACGCAAAGTGGATAAATAAGATAAAGATAGCAAACAACCTAAATCTAATCAAATAATTTCCTTAATTTTTTCCGCTCTTTTTGCTCGATTCAAGTTCATCTTATTATATTCTGAACAGCAATTAATATAAGTTTATGTTCACTTTACGCTCAACTTTGGGGCTTGTTTGATTGTTCTTGGTAACAGGATTGTGCAAGTGGATTTGAAGTTCCCTCTAAAGCCTATGGTCTCTTCAGCTGCAAAGGATCTCATCAGTCAGGTTCTAGTCACTCTTTTAACTTTTTTATTTTTATTTTTACGTCGATAGTTTCCTATAGCTCTATAACTGTTACGAGTTGTTGTTTTCAATGACAGATGCTTGTCAAGGATTCTTCACAAAGACTGGAATTGCACAAGGTTCTTGAGCATCCTTGGATTGTCCAGAACGCCGATCCCTCTGGCGTCTATAGGTGTTGATTTTTCAGAATATGGATTGCTTTCGGTATCAAATGTCATATGGACACAAGTAGGGTGGCAATATTCTTAGTACCCTAATTCCTAATGTATCTATCATAACCACCTCTGTTCTGGATGACCAAAAGAAACCCATATGTAGTTTTTCATCATCAATTCTTGTCCTGATTCCTTCACTTCGTGGAGTAATTCTAGGTTTTCCCCCAAGAAACAACCCACCAAGTTAATCTGTGTGGAGTTTCATCCTTGTTATTTCTGATAAATTTTTCTTCAAATAACGAATCTAAATTATTAATAATTAATCGCAGATGTGATTTGTTTGTTTTTAATAAAAATGCACAAGAATAATCTATTGAGCTATCTCAGCCAGCAAAATAAAATTATGTTCTCAAGAGCCCACAACAAATGGACGATTCTTGAAGAATATACCCGCACTAAATAACTCATAATTGTACAAATTTCCCTTTAAGGATACTAATTTATATTCATGAAAATTTTTAAAACGAGAGATGACTTTATATTGTTTCTTAAAACTCCTGTAATGTGAATAACTAATCCTTAGTTTTATGAGTAATATTACTTGCACGTTCAGATTGACATTTATATTAACACTTTATTAATCAATTATTTCTTATTTGAATAATTTAATGAGGAGTATATTAGTAATTGACTAGTGAAGTGTCAAATTAGATGTGTAAGTAATATTACTCTAATTTTAATTAACGCATGCAAATTTAATGGCGCGATGTTATTTAGTTGTGAAAAAATAGTCAGTTTTTTAAAAACTTAAAAAAAAAACAACAAAAAAAAAACTTGTTCAAATGAGAATAAAGTTTTTCAATTAAAAAACAAAATGAAAAAAAAAAATCAAAATTTCCAGTTAACTTTACACAGGAAATGGGAAAACGCCAAAAGGGTGTTTTCCAAAATTGTCCATTTGGAAAATGGGGATTTCTCAATCTGTCCTCATTTCTCTCACCATTGCTACTCTTCGCTCTCCTTCTCTGACTGTTCTTCCCTCATGCACGGATGGAGAAGTTCCATTCCATCTCCAGTTGTTTATTATCCCTTTGTTTCTTCCCTCTATTTATTGGCTAGTCAGTGAATATTGCAACTCGAGCAATGTATGTTGCAATTCAAGCTATCCCCTTCGGCCAGTGCTGAAGCGGAGGACCCTAGAAAAGATTCTTCTTATATTCGGAAAAAAATGATAGAATTTTGCTCACACGGGAAGCTATGTTATTGTCATCATGTAAAATGAGTTTGTTGCAGCAACCCAAAAACATAATGATCTTCCCCATAAAATTGTGGCTTTTGAATTCTTTTGTGCTCTGCTATTGCCCGGTACACAGATTTTTGAATTTATGGTTGAAAGAAGATCATTTCCAACATGTTTTCTAATTTTTTAGCAGAAAAAATTTCCTATATGGCATTTTATCCGGAAAAGGAAAATGGGAGATAAAAGTGAAAAATTAGAAAATGTTTTCTGCAATTAAAGAGGGATAACAGAGACTGCAAAATTATTCTTAGCATAGATAGATCAGATTTTGTTTGACAAGATTACAGTTAGTACCAAAAGAGTCCCAACTGAGCCGAAAAAAAGAAATAATACAACAACAGATTGAAAGGTGTTTCGATCATAATCCAATGAATTCTCTATTCATGGGCTACTGATGAAATAGGAAGCAGTGAAATATTTTTGTTAAGGGTGGTTCGATCAATTCATGTAATGCTGGTATAAGTCTTTAGCTACCTGTTTTGACTTCATCTTGACTATTCTCCCCACTCAACAGCCCAGTTGGAGGCAATTCCTCCTTTTCGGCTTCAAGAATCTCTTTGGGGCCTAAAAAGCTCGGCTGGTTGGTCGAAGAGAGGAGCCTTGCCCACATCCTGTCGGTTATCACAACCTTGTTTTGTCTCTCTGTGACACGCTGCACAAATAATGACCACATCTGTCAAGCCTTAATCTCACTGATAAGTGTCGGCTACATGAGCATCTAGTGAGACACTGCATGTTCAAAAGAAATAAATAACTAGACACAAAATCTGTCAACTGGCATGTTATAGTAACTCCATGATGTATATAAGTAACAGAACCTTCATGGATGTAAGCCTTGGCACGAATTGAAGAAATGCACAAGAGGAAAAAAGAAGACGGGGGAGGGACCAGAGGATATTCTTGTGCAAATTAAGGAAAAGTAATGTAACAGAAATGCAAAAAACTGGTCGAAGTTCTAGTTTACTACATTCCCCTGTTGAGTGAGAATAAGTGTTGACTAAAGTCTACATGTAATGCTCTCTATTCTTGCGTAGTATTGCCTTCCACCACCGCCAACCATAGCATGGTGTCAAATTGAGAGTTTGGTCATTGATATCAATTTTATTTTCTAAATTGCAAATTGAATAGAAGAACGTGTTGCCAAAATTCACCAATAATCTCACGAGTAACGTGATGCTGGTTACAGAACTTAAAAAGTAAATAGTGATTAGGATGAAGCATACCTAGTTACGAGACTTAAAAAGCAAACAGTAAAAAAGTGCAACAGAGTGATACTCACATACCGCAGCAACATGATTGTGTCGTCTAACATTAATGGTATAATCACCATAATTCCATGTAGTTCTAATTTTGTACTTCTTCCAAGACTGTAAAATTTTTTCTGCGAGGAAAGGAAGCCAGTCCCACAACAACAGGGGGTTTTAATATATGTCGCTAATTCCATGTGCAGTTAGTGTACAAAAGTAAATAGACTTCAACTAAAGGAGAATAATAGTTTTGGTCACAATAGATGATATAAAAGGACCAAGTGGGTTGCCCTTAGAAGCTATACTAAATGAGAATACTACAACAACAACAACAATATATCCTGCCTTTATCCCATTATAAGGTCGACTACATGAATTCTAGACTTCCATGTATTTCTGCCTTTTATCGTATTTTATTTAGGCGCATACACTTTATATCAAACTTTAATGTCTCTCCCAAAATCTTCTTAGCTCTGTCTCTACCTCTTTTTTTGACTAGTTGTTTCATTTCATCAACTCTTCTCACAGGAGCGTCTCTTGGTCTCCTTCTCATATGACCAAACCATCTTAGTCTAGTCTTTCTCATCTTCTTCTCAATTGGCACTACTTCTACCTTATGATGAATAACCTCATTTCTAATTTTATCTTTTCTTGTATGGCCGCATATCCATTTTAGCATCCTCATCTCCGCTACGCTCGTCTTTTGCTCATGCTGGTATTTGACTACCCAACATTTTGAGCCATACAACAAGACTGGTCTTATAACTATTCTATAGAATTTTCCTTTCAGTTTTAATGGGATTTTACCATCACATAACACTCCCGATGCATTTCTCCATTTTAGCCAACCTACCTCAATTCTATATGTGACATCCTCGTGAATTTCTCCATCTTTTTGAATCACTGATCCCAAAGATCGAAACTGGTCTTTTCTTTGTAAGATTTGGTCTTTCAATTTTATTATAACATCCTCCACTCTTGCATTCTTACTAAATTTGCATTCCATATATTGTGTTTTCCTTCTACTTAAAGCCATTGTTTGGGAATCAATACTGGTGCTCTATATCTCTCAAAAAATGTTGGAATATTAACTCAAAAGAACAATTTTCTGATGCAAAAAAAAAAAAAAAAAAAAAACAAGAAATATATTACAGCATGTTCTTGCCAATAACAAGATGGGAAATCAAAAAGAAGAAACAAGCCACATGACTTGTCATGGTTGGAAGTCTTTGGTTGGTAAATGCAATCATGAGACTGATAACTACAAAAGACCATTAAAAGATATGAGAGCTTCACCTTAACCCATAAATGTACTTCTAAGAACAATCAGAACCACAGATCTGCAGCTGGAAACTTGGGATACATCTATTGACATCAATGGATGAGTTAAAAAGCCTCCATTCTAAAATCTCAACCTCAGATCTTGGCTAAATAGACATATCTGGGCACTCTTGGTGGCAGACAACTTTTAGTGTCAGAACCAGAGTGTTGCTGCTGAAGCTCATCTTGTTTGTGATGTTAAATGAAGCACTCCTTTAAGTGGCTCAGCTATTCAAGTGAATGGAGAGAATGAGGGGGGCAGCATGTTTGGGTTACAAGGGAAGTTAATACGGTTGTCACAGAAAGTCTGTTTGGTGCGCATATCTACTTATGGTCAACGCTGTGTGTTGTGTACCTAGGGTTTACAATGGAATTTGGGAGAAATCGGGAAAGATAGAACAGCAAGATAGGGAGAATTAGAGCAGAAAAACAGAGATAACAGACAGAATTAAGAGGTAACATAAGATCAAGAGGGAGAGAACAGAGAATTGGGAGGGAAAAATAGAGAAATCAGAGAGGAAATTGAGACAGAATTGTTGAGCGGGAAACCTGAGATTCAATTACTCTTTGGGCCAGAGTCTGTATCTCAAAATCAAATCCAGGTATAAGTGGATCCAGAACTTCAATAAAAGTAACCTCACTGAATTCAAGCCCAATATAGCCACCTCTTGCAATAGCTACCCAATCAAGATTGCTAGTACTCACAGTCTGAGGATCTAGTATGGTGCCAAAACCTGTCAATATGTCCATGCCAAGTGCCTTTAATGAATTCAGCCACTCCGTCATAGTTAGCAGTTGAAACATACAAACCTAAAGACCTCAAATGATGATCATTTTAAAATTCACTCATCTGACCAGTTACCACAAGAAAAGCTAGTGATGGAACACAATCTCTGTTTACATATGTTCCCCTCATCTCATCATCTTCGATGTTGGCTATTTTGAGCCCAGAGGATTGTCTAGCTAAATCCTCAGTTGCAATGGAAAAATTCTGAACAGGCAGACTGTCTTCCTCTAGTCTTGGGACCTTCATCATCCTAATGAGCAGTTTCCTTAGAACCAATATAAGACTGTTCCAATCTGGATTGCCCGATCAGAACTTCTTTGACTGTATGTGGAGCGTCAAAGACTTGATCCAACCTAGAATGGCTGTCACAAGCATCACCACTCACAGCTCTAACATGCTTCATAACCAACCTATCTAATGAATCAATGCTTTGTTCCAAATCCGATTGTTCCTTAGTTTTTGGTAAGTCTGAAATCTAAGGAAGGACTCCGGCACCATTATCTGCACAGATGGATGGTCCTTCAGTCAAGATTGCCTGCTCCGATGCTAATTCATTAGCATATTTTCCTTTCTGTTTGCCAGCATATTCCAAAGGTTCACCTCCAACAAGTCTCTCCTCCAAAAATTCTCTGTTACAGTCGTTCAATCCTGATGATTGATTGTTTGAATCAATCAACTCTTGATTAGAACTTCCGAGATAGTCATCTGAAACATCTCCTCCCGACTTATCGAAGAATTCAGCTAGAATACTAATCTGATACATCTTAGACAACGTCACCACAAAATTCTGCATCTGCTCGTGTATCACACTGCCTACTTCCTCGCGCATTTGATAATCGCATTATCAAACTTCTTTTCCATCACCTCGATTTGATACTACTTTGCTAGGACTGCTTATGATTAACTGAGAATCAACTGAAACCACAACAAGAATCGTCAGTTCTGTTGCAGTCTAAGAATTTGCCACTTGATAATTGTTGCGGGCTCGGCTTCATCGAACCACTGTTATGATTCGTCTCTGAAAGTGAGCCTAGTCCTCACCTTCAACAACCTGAACTCACCTCTAAGACTCATCTAGGAGTTGTTGGAATTCACAATCAGAATTGCCTACGCAGCTTCCTGAATCACCTCTTGCTACTTGATCAGTTCCGAGAATTGCTTGCTCTGTATCGCCTCCAAAGGATCAGAATTACGGAATCTGAAGTTGGATTGGAATCTGCGTCGCCTTCAATGTCTCAAGTCGGATCGGATTACGGAATCTACTTCGCCTACAATTTTGAGCCGAGAATTGCTAAGGTTTGACGGAATCACAGCCAAGAACTGTTGGTTCTAATACCAATTTGTTATGTACTTAGGGTTATCCTAGGGCTTAGAATGGAATTTGGAAGAAATTGGAAAAGATAGAACAGAAAGATAGGGAGAATTAGAGCAAAAAGAGAAAGATAACAGACAGAATTAAGAGGTAATCAAGAGAGAGAACAGAGAATTGGGAGGGAATAATAAGGAAATCAGAGAGGAAATTAAGAGAGAATTGTTGAGTGGGAAACCTGAGATTCAATTATCATTCAAAATATCATACATTCTCTAACTACCTTACCCTATTTATAAGCTATAAACTGACGATAAAACACTACAACAGCCTACAATACAACCAAAAGAGAAATACATATAATACCTATTACTAGTCTATCCGTGACATTGTGATACAAGGACCGTAGAATGGTATAAAGAGAATGAAAGGGAGGTCTACATACCACCAAATAAATCCCACATTTTTAACATTTTGGAGCATTTGATATAGTTTTTGCGAAACACAGGCCAAAATCCTTCCAAATTACTAAAATTGTCTTTTCAAACATTTTGAAGATGTTTTTTGAAAAATGAAAATAGAGAACTACCAACCAAACATGTCTGATTTTTCCTATAGAAGGAAGATATGAAACAAACCTTCAAGTTTAGAAGTGTAACAAGTATATTGATAATAAAAGTTGGGGACTGAAAAGCATGGGATGGTTAAGAAACTATGAAGAAAATGAAGATAGAAAGAGGCGTAAGACAGAAAGGCAAATTGAAATTTGGAAACATATAGACAATGAACTGGGTGTATAGACAATGTACTGGGTATATCGTTAACTAATTTTTCTAAAAAAAAAAAGGGAACCAAGACAATTTTGAAAAAACCAAAAAAGATTTGAAAGCAAGACAACTATGTCAATAACTATCAGCTTGCTTGTGTCTAGAATGCCCCCTACAATTGAAATGTTTTCCAACAAATAAATGAGAAAATAGACACAGAAAATAATCATTCTATCTTGATTCTATGAGTGACATCCTCAATAATCTCCTTTTCTTTTTAATCAATTGATCCAAGATATCTAAACTATCCTTTTAATCCTCAAATCTCACAACAATATCATCCACACTTCTATTTTTATTGAACTTATATTCCATATATATTTTTTCTAACCTGCTTAACTTGATATCTTTGAATTCTAAGGTGTTCATCCATACTGCAAGCTTCACACTTTCCTTTCCCTCATCTATTAAGACAATATTGTCTATATATAACACACACTAAGGCTAGATTGGCCTTATTTTGCACATGTTGGTGCTTTATTGCCCAACATTTCATGCCATACAACAAAATTGGTCTTATAGTTGTATGACTTCTGAGTTTTAAAGAGATTTTATGACACCATAAAACAATTGAAAGTACTCAGCCATTTTAACCATCTTGTGTTAATTTTGCAAGCAATGTCCTCAATAATATTCATATTTTTTAACAATTGATCTAAGAACTGAGATATTTGGATCGATCCTTGATTGGGATGACTTGATCTTCATATATTATACACTAATAATTTACTAAATTAGCATTCCATATATTCGGCTTTCGATTCGATTAACTTGAAGCCTTTAGATTCTAAAGTATCCCTTTGTGTCTTGAGCTTAACATCCACACCTTTTTTCATATCATCTATCCAGGCAATGTCATCTGCAAGTAGTATAGAGATATGTATGTCCTTTTGGATGTGTTTTTGTTGCAGAACCCAAAACAAAAACACAAGAGAAAACCCAATTACTCAAAATCAATTCTCAAATTCAATATCAATAATCAAAGTCTGCTTAATGATACACCTCTAAAGGATTTATATAACTAGAGATCCTATCTAATTAGGAAATATATCTTCTTCTTTTTTCTTTTTTTTAGCATTTAATTAGGAAATATATCAAAGATCAAAATCCTATTCTAATGAGCATCCTACATCTTGGAAATATAATCTGTCTGAGAGTAATTAGGAAAGAAATAAGTCATTATAAAACTAATTAGGAAAGGAATAACCAAAAATATTCTAACACAAATAACAAAATATATTAATAATATTTTCTAAATATTTCCTATCTCATCCCCCATCAGTTTTCATCCATCAGTACAGCAAAAAGAGACAAAAGCTCAATCATGTAAACCAGTTGTAATTGAAAAAGTTTTCAGTATCTTCTCCACACATCCTAACATATGTTATTATTCAATGAACATGTCTTTAATAACCTACATATAAGCAATTCAAACCCTCTGCTTCTCTAAAACCTTCCTTAAAACTTCTATGAGAATTTTGTCATAAACTTTTTCCCAAAACAAAAAAAAAAAAAAATGTGAACAAAAATGTCCATCTATTTTAAAATATCTATTCATAAAGAATTAAATTTCAAAATTAAGAAACTAAGAGGAGCAATTAATAGGTTTAAATCCAAATGTTTTTACTTTATCACCGGCTTGAAAATTATTGTCTTCAACCTGCTGTGCTTAAGTTTGCATCTAAACAAGGACCATGCAAGGCTCTGTCAAGCCCTGGGTTGGGCAATTGTGGGAATTCGGGCTGAATTCCAAGAAAGAAGATAGGAATTAGGAAGAGACAGATAGAATGAGGAAAGGAAGAAAGAGAGAATAAAAGAAAGTCAAGAGAGAGTATTGAGAGTGAAGAATTTCTTATTATTCCCGATGATGATTCCTCTAGCAACCATAACAGCCACTCTAACAATGTAACAGCACAGCTAACTAACAACAACAACAACAACATATCCAGCCTTTATCCCACTATTATGGGGTTGGCTATATGAATTCTAGACTTCCATATATTTCTGTCTTTTGTCATATCTTCATTGAGGTCCATACACTTCATATCAAACTTTAATGTCTCTCCCAAAGTCTTCTTGGGTCTGACTCTACCTCTTCTTCATATCAAACTTTAAGTTGTTGCACAGTTAGCTAACCCCTAACCTCCTAACTCTTTAACAACTAACGACTAATACCGGCCCCTTTAATGATTTACCCTTAGGGTCGTGACAGGCTCAATTTTTGGAAATGTGTCTAGTTCTAAAACATTGACAAAATAATAAGATGGTGTAAAGGCATGCCCAACTACACACTTTTCAGAAGTGTAGATGCTAGTACAGAAAACAGTTCACAAGTTGATATCACTGAAGACTTTTAGCCATCTGTTTCTAATTGATATCACTTGTTGGTTTCACCATGTCAACTAAGTTATAGAACACAACTATATCAATTATCTTCATTCACCACCATCTCATGAAATTTCTCCATGTGAAGATGGTGTTCAAACTTCATTTCATCATTACTCCGCCAGGGGATATTATCCATTGCCGGTTCCAAGCTCGGATAAAGGAGGAGGGTTGCGTTAGGTAGCCGACAGCCAGCGTAAAACTTAGTCGGATCCAAATATGAATTCTAAACAAACTATCTGTTAGGATGTAACTCATATAGAAGTCTAGAATTCATGTAGCCAACCCCACATAGTGGGATAACGGCTGGATATGTTGTTGTTGTATGTTGTTGTTTCTAATTGGATGTTACTTAATAGCAAACATCATCAAGGCATTAGCCTGTAATCACATTTTATTTGGGAGGTGGATTCTAGTTATGCAGCCATATAGGGATGTAACATCTACTACACCCTTTTTTACTCGGACAAGTATATCTACCATACCCTTCAATCCCAATTTTTCTCTTGAGTGAAAATAATAGTCTCACATACAATACCCACTACTATTAACATAATGTAATCATATAACTCATTGTAGGATCTCAAGAAACTTACATTGAAAGGAATATAAGTATGCCTGCCATTAACAAGCCCGCTTGTGAAGCCTGTATACCCTGCCATAGCTCCATGAACAGCACTTTGAGCAAGGAGTGTGCAATACACATTGTCGGATGCATTGCTTGGAATAGCCCGAATCATGTACGTAGGATCTGCAAAACAATTTGATTAGGTCAAAGGCTATAGGAATTTTTCTAAACCTTTTTGAACTTTTACTTGTCCTGCAGATGCTAGGAAGAAAACCATGCAATTCTGTTAATTAATTTCTCCAATAAATACGAGAAGAAACACAAAAAGCAAGAAAGGAACTAAGAAAATACTGACCTATATATTTAAGAGTGATATCCACCTTCCGAACTTTGGAGAAATGATGCTACAAAATGGAAAAAAAAAACAGTAAGCTACCTGGTAAGTATCTCTGGTTACACTACTGCCTGGGATCATAGTCCTGGGCTATGAATATAGTAGAAGATAAGAGGCTTTGTTGTATCAGTCAACAGAATATGCATGAAACCAAGATCAAAATAGATAGGCTTGGCAATTTTGAACCAAAATGCAGGGCCTCACTTTGCCCCTAACAGGAAGCATAATGGGATTTATTTTAAGAGTTAGGCAGGTTATGGGGAAAAAGAGTGCAACTCAAGGCAAGCTTGAGACAAATAGAATTTAGGCCCAAAACCAACCCCCATTTAATAATATTTAAATACCCACTACACATGCCCCCCAAGGCCGAGCCGCGTGGCTCAAGGATGGAACTTAAGTACTTGCCGGCCACCCCTCAACCGGTTGTGCACGGGTTCGATTCCTTGGGTGCGTGGCCTCCTGCGATTTACCTTCTCTGCCGGAATCAAGGGGCTAAGCGGCGGGAGCGCCCGTGATGGAGTGTCATCTAAAAAAAAAAAAACCCACTACACATGATATGACAAAAAACTATCCTTATTTTCTGTAAGAAATATTGTCTGATTTGTTTCCCTAACTCTTCTTCGGGAAAGTATAATGTATATTTCATATTTCAACATGGGTCTTCTATTTTTTCAGTTCTGTGCAAGTTTTTGTGTCAAGCCACTCAACCCAAGTCCTTAACTTGGGGGAAAGGGTTAAAAGATTAGGATGTTGGATCCCTCACAGGTATAATGATAAATGGTTCAACCGGGAGGTTTAGGGAGGTATAAATTATCTTAGTAGGATTAGGATATCACTGAGCTAAACCCATCCAAAATCCACCCTTTTTCCAACCCTAATAGATCTAACTATTAAATTGCTGTTGGGTTAGTATCTACTGTGAAAAGGCTCCATCAAGAAGAATTCTTCCTAAAATCCCCTGGAAAATCATCTTAGATAAAACAAAAAGATAATGAATATCACAGAACAACCTTCATCAATAAATAAATAATTTCTATAGAAAACCATGAATTTATTTAAAATTCCCAAATAACAAATTCTAAATGTAGATGAGCATGTCAAATGTACACTTATGGAGATAAAGAATGAGTGCAATTAGAAGCTACAAATAAAGTGAGAGTTAACAAGTGACAGGATGATGAGAAGCATAGGGAAAGCAAATCAGATTATACCAAGTACCTTGATTTGATGAGAAATCCACAAGCCAACGTCTCGGAGTAGCTTGTTCCCAGAAGCATCTTTCTGGTCCCCAGACTGCAAGCTCTCTGAAAGAAGCTCCTGCCCTGCTCCCTCAGCTATTACAATAACCATGTGCCCATTTTCTTTGAGCCGTTTTTCCATGAACTCAAAAAGCCCACCCTTGCCTTCAAGATAGAAGGGTGATTCTGGAATCAAACAACAGTCCACATCTCGGCTGGCAAGTGTAGCATACATTGCAATGAAGCCTGCACCAAACAAAAAAAAAAGAATACTGAAGAACAATTAGGTAGTGCTAGCAAAGATAAAGTCAAAAGAAAAAGCATAGATGAAACTATTATGTAATTAAGGTTCAATATAGAAAAAAAAACATATACTCAAGTCTTTACAAGATTTTCATCTTATCTTCCTTAAAAGTGATAGAAGAAGAAATCTTCTGTTCATTTATTTTGACTTCTTATAGTCAAACAATTTTTATTGACTAAGTAAAAGTGTATAACAACACTAAGACTTAAAACACTTTTATCAACCAAGAGTGTACAAATAACAACAATCACAAATCTTAATCCCACTAGGTGGGGTCGGCTACATAAATTCTAAACCTTTAGCCATCTCTATCCATGGTCATATGCTCTATAAGGTCATTATATCCCAATTTGTATAAGTGCTTCCCAAATCCCAACAGGTTTAACCAAGTAAAAGTGAATTGTATGTGTGTGTGTATTCAATCAATGAGCTATTTTTCATGTTTAAACATGCTTTTGCACTAGCAAAATGCACAGGTAAGGACTAGATGATGAACTGAAGGAACTTGAAAAATGAAAATATTGAATTGTTGACTACCCCCTCAAGCTATTAGTGACAGCGTAACTTTATCTTTGTTTCTTTTGTATAATTTATATTCTCAGCAGTTCCCATCAGGTTACCAACCTCTCCTCCATAATTGGTCAAACAAGTCCAAGTACTGTAATTAGAAGGTTGATTGGGCTCTTCAATCACATGAACTATCGCCTAATCAGTAACATGCTGAATTGCTGACCCTCATTTCACCCAAGCTCTTAAACTACTAGAAAAAGATAAAACTGTCTTCATATAATAATTTATATTTCAACAGAAAATTTACTTAAGAAAGGCTTTTGTAGGCAAAATGGAAGCAAAGCTATTAACTCCATGCAATTATGACCATTGAACCATATGGAAATTAATTTTACCGCTGTAGCGGCCCATTAGCTTCACAACACCAATGCCATTCTCAGCACTTCCAGCTTCAACATGTGCAGCATTGATTGCTCGTTGAGCCTCCTCAACAGCAGTATCAAAACCAAATGACTTGTCGATGACCTGGATGAAAACAATATCAAATGCAAAAGCCATTATATAATATTATACAAAGGCTTTAGAAACACTGAAAATTCATTCTCATTCAGAAACAACAGCAGTGCAAAAGCCAAAGGCCTTTTCTATAACTTGATCTATTGAAGAACTCCAATGTGAAAGCATTTAGTGTTAAAAACTGCTTTTTTGCTAATGATGGATATTATATGTTGTTCAGGAAAACTATGCTTATACAAAAGACAAAATACCGGAATGTCATTGTCAATTGTTTTTGGAATTCCAGCAACTACTACTTTGAGACCACGTCGTCTAACCTCCTGCATGAGGAAAATGAACACAAATGTCAATCAATTGGAATTAGAAAAGGGAAAGTAAGATGGAAACATGAAACTTGCAGTCTTAGAAGCCAGCTCAAGAAAGCTCAAGCTTATGGTTAGGTAGGGAAGGAATATCTAGATGATTATCTTCCTTTATAGCCATTGGAAATTGCAAAGGTAGAAGTGTCACAGGGAAGGATGCCTCCTGGAATTTTTAACTTTTACCATAGGACTGACATAAGGAGAAGACATTGATTGAATGGTTAGACTCTTGCAGTGAGGTTGTAGGGCATGAATCAACAGCAGATGACAAATAGATTGGTAAAACAACAAAGAATGCCAGTTAAATCTATTGAAGACATAACCAGCAAGTTAAATTTTGAAAATGATCAAAGTAAATGAAGCAATGCACAATTTCTATTGACGATTGCAAAGAGATTGCCATACACTGTGTATACACAAGTCAACACTGCTAGAGTAAATTTAAAATCTTGACAAAGGGGTATTATATTATGGGATGCCCAAATAGATGGATAAAGTCCTTCAAAATGCATCATATTAATGAATCCATTATACAAATTCTGCCAGCTGAGTACAGAAATATTGATGCATTGCAATAAGTTCTGGAACCCCAAGAAATTACCACTTACAATGTTAGTGAAACTGGAAAGTAAATTGCATTTGGGTCCTATTATACAGAAATAAAAATAAAAAGGCAAACCTCGTAGATGGCAGCAGCTCCTTTTTGTGTTCCATCCCCTCCAATTATATAAACCTAACAATTCAAATCCATTTATCACATTTAGTACAGGGGTAATGTTAGTAACAGAATTACTTAGTCATGGTCAATATTAAGAAACACTGTGTAAATGCCTTTGTTTTTTGTTTTTTAATAATCTCTCATCATAAGTAGTTTTTTTAGGTTGTTCTTGCCCAGGGTTCACCCAGTTGCAGCATCTTTTTCATTATTCATTTTGTTATCAATCAGAAAAAAGAAAAAAACAAACAAACAAACAAACCAACAAACATTTCTTCAAAGAAATTTTTTTTTTATTTTTTTGTTAATTCTTCAAAGAAGATTCTTTACATAAAACTTCCATACCTGGTTAATCCCACGGTCTTGAATGCTATCAACTATCTTTGAGGTATCATGACCTCCTCGTGACGTCCCAATAATTGTACCACCACGTTTATGAATGTCATTTACAACCTTTGGTGTCAAGGGAACAGTATTCCGTGAATAGAAACCCCTATATCCCCCCTAGAAATAGCAGGAGGAAAAAATTATTAGTTGGTCAGACCATTAAATTATGAAGAACAGAATCTCAACTTATGCTAACAGAATCAAAAGAGTAAAAAATACCAATATTTCTATCCACTGGCTAGTAGCAATAAAGAATGAGGATTTTATAGTGTGCACTGTTTTGAGACATAGGCATGGCATGGTTGAATACATTTAGAGGCATTACCAAAAGTATAATCCTGTATAAACCTGAGGCTTAGGGGGTGCAGAGACATGCCTGGGCTGGTGCAACAGTTGACCAGGTGATGACCTTACCTACAGCTTAATTGCAGAAATAGACCTACCCTCAACAAATTCCCAAGCTTTTACCATTAAACTTAGCTATAGCCAGTACTCTTCTAAACATGTTTATGGCTTGTTACAAACTGATATCAGTGGTATCCTTCACACTAAGAAATTTAGGAACCAGTAAAACATGAAGGGTTGAGCAACCAAGGTTCCAATTTCACCCTTCAGGTAATACTCATGAACTTAAAAAGATCCAAAGAAGAAAACATCACTAATTTAAACCAAATCCAAATGTTATACATTCAACCCAAGTATCATCTCTAATGTCGAGATAAGATCAATACAACAAATTCTTAAATCCTTTGGCTTGTAGGTTCAACCTGCCATCAGCCAACAGTAACCATCATCATGACCACAATGGCACATGTTTGTAAATTGGAAAATAGGAATATTAACTGGAAAATAAACTACTTATTTTAATAATGAAGCACGTTTTTGTATGTTACATATTTCACAACAGTAGACCCAGGATAGGAGAAACCAACATCATGATTGTAAATAATGAAGCCACTATCCATCATTTTGCGGTAATGCCAATTTGAATCAACAAACTATTTGTTGGGGCGTAACCCACATAAAAATCTAGAATTCATGTAGCCGACCCCACATAGTGGGATAAAGGCTGGATATGTTGTTGTTGCCAATTTGAATCAACAAACTAGCTGCAAAATGTTTCAAGTTTCAACAAACAAACAACACAATTGCTCTGCAAGTGCAAGTGAATACATTCATCAGAAAAAGGAGTAATCTTCACGCCCTGCATAATAGAAAAGTAACCTTATTTATTTGTTAAATAGTTAGTGATGGGGAATGCTGTGCATATTGAAAATTAACCACATTTTTTAAGGCAGTGGTGTTTGACATAATAAATGGATGTTATACTTTTAGGATGGTTAAAAGCAAAAGCTGGAAAGCCAAGTTGTCATATTGTATCAAATAACATTTTGGTGCGCTATACTTCTGCAACCAAAATATTCTTGGCAGCTACAAAGTTCTTTTATAGCTACAATTTTTCTGTTACATACAAGAAACATATTTTACACAAATATTATGCATTTAGATAAATGCAAGGAGAAGGATGCATACAAATACAACCCTCCCCTGGCCCTCTCAAAGAGGGAAGGCTGTCAACAGGAGCGCCCTTTATAATGCATTTAGATAGCCTGAATATATGGCACATTTTTCTTTTAATAAGCATTATATGCTATATTCGCTAACAATTGTTAGACAGATCAATTTCTACAAACTTGCAAGCAAATTTTCATTGGTGAAAATTAAAAGCGCATGAACAAGGGAACTTACAAAGCACACAAAATGAAGACATCAGAAGAGCAATGATAAAGTTGTTCAAATGGGGAGGTGAAATAGGCAACCGAATGGGCTAAATTACACTCTTGCCTCTGCCTCGAAAACTGAGCCATGACACTTTTATCACACCCCAAAATAAATTCTGAAAAAAAAACAGTAAATGAATATAGAGGCCATATGTGACTGATTCACTCACCTCTATCCCGAGGACTTTGTTGACACCATACATGTGACAAAGGCCACACACAATTTCCCTGATCACAGTGTTCAGCCCAGGGCATAAGCCACCACATGTTACAATACAAGCATGCACTTCATCTGAATTAAAATACACCTGACAAACATTGAACAGTTTTCCTAAGCAAAGCTGTATATTGAATTTGTTATTGTGTAGCAGCACCAAATGACAGAGAATACCTTTTGACGAGGTCCAGCTCGTCGAAAATGTATTCCTCGTGGACTATCCTTGTGAACAACAATCTGTTACAAAATAACATAGAACTCAAGACCATTTCTATGTTATGTTCTCTCAGATTCCACTTACCAAAAAGTGTATATATATATATATATATGCTCTCTCCCTCTCTCTACATACACGCTCACACATCTCATGCACATGCAAAAACATGTATACAAGCATGAATCTGGACATAGCATGCAAATTGCAAATATTTTAATTCTTCCATGATGCATATCTTCACTAATACCCATTTGGATTCATAAGCTTTTCTTCAGACCCACCTTGCTCTCTCTTGGGTGCATAGGCGTTGGATAGGAAGATAAGTGAATGGACGGAATTCAACTAAAATTCAACCAATGAAACTTAATTAACAAATAATGTCAGCGAAACCAAACAAGTCAGAGAGCAGAGCTGACCTTTTGGGCTACAGTATCATCCATGTCAACAAAATATTGCCTGTAACCAAGGTAATGCGAGAACTCATCAATTTTAATCATCATTTAAGATGACAAGCAATTGTTGTTGATGACAGTAAGCATCAGCTTCAAGTTCAAGAAAAGTAAAGGCAACTTACTTAACAACTGAGTATGCTGCATTGAACCTCAATGGATTGGGATAGGTCTGTCATTCAACCAAGCACAGAAAAACAAATAACAAATGTGACTCAATTTGGATAGCAGAGGCACATAATGAAAAAGTAAATATATATTGGTATTAATCATTCATAATTATTCTGCAAAGTTACACAGAAGCCAAAAATAAATTATACTAAGGGTGATTAAGTTGGATTTCACATCAAATACTAACTTGGCCTTTTTTCATGTTGGGGTGGGATTCATAATTATGTTAAAGTGGGTATTATCAACTTGATCAAGTTTGCTGACAGCCAGCAATGGAGGTCCAATTTGAGAATGGAGATTACCTGGACTTCCCACATAATGTGGCAAGATTCTAGTAGGATGAAATTAAAAGATTCTTGACGATGAATAGTTCCCTCATTTGAACTTATGAAGGGAACTACCAGGTGGGAAAGAGTGTTACAGAAGCATCCATTTTAGAATCCCCACCTTAAGAAGCAGAGACACTTATGATGTCCAATTTGACACTCTTTAAACAGCACTCACATATGTCTATGCATATAAATCATCTACACACTCTTTGAACACATTTATATGTGCCAAATCTCTGAGCATTTCTAAACTAGGTACACACGAAACATATTGTATCTTTAAGAAAATAATATGAGCTCCAGTTATAAAATGAAAATAATGTGAATTTTGTATATGCATATCCCTTCTCTCTTGGAAGATAAATTTACTGATTCTTAAATCCAGAATTGTTAATTTTCATTAATAATGTTCTTTTTTTTTTTTTTTTTTTGCTAATCATAAGATGAAGTTATTCCAATATTTAAAATCTTGAAAAAATGTCTTTTTTTTTAAGATTTTACTGAGAAAAAAAAAAGAAATAAAGTTTGACTTTTTTTCTATTTTAAAAGATATAAGTTTATAAAAATATTTTCCTCTATTATTTATTTCCATATCCATGTTTGTCATGCCTTACTCCTTATTTATTAGAAAATTGATGTGTTGACATGTATGTCATGCCTACTCTAAATATTCATCCTTCTTAGGCCCCACGGTCCCCATCCCTTTTAACCACTTATATGCTTATGGTTGCATGTACTCATGTACCTAGAATTCATTTAAATGTGGGTACAAAGTCACTTTTTCTTTAGCATTTTGCTTTATGGAATTTTTATATCTTTCAATTAAAAGCCTCCAGCTGTGCAACCTTACGCCTGTTGCACCACATTTGCAAGATGTTCTATTCTATAAAAAGAAATATCCCGTAGTTCATGATGAACTGGTAAGGTTCTTCATGCTCCCTCCTAAATCATAAGACATCTGCAGCTCTAGATTTTAAAACCAGAGGGCAAATCCATTTCTGTCCAAAAGCAAAATCCTATTTCTTCTGCAACACTGTAAATGCCAAGCAAATAGGTTATTCTTCAGCAAACGGCTGCAGCATCGGTAACAATGCATCAAATTAACAACTAGCATAAACGACTAAACGAGGCACACATTTTGACAACATAAGCACATTAACGCGAGGTCTATTTCCCGTCGCTCCCATATCAACTGCAGTAGCATTTTACGGAAGATCTACGTTTTGCATACTCGTATATTAGAATGTTCGCTCAATCCAAATAAACGATCTAATATAAATCCAAACGGTTTGCTAAAATACGCTCCCGCACATAACATTCGCACCCGTAAACAACACTACATGAATCATCAACAATCGATGAGAGCTCAAGGTGGCAGTGAACAACACTACACGAATCAAATTTCAAATACAAATCAAAAATCAAATCAACGCACATGCATGTATATATATATGTGTGTGTGTGTGTGTGTGTGTATATACAGAGAAAGAAAAGAAGAGAGTACAGGGAGATCGGGAATGTAATCGTTCAAGTGAGGAACGTCTTCGAGAATGTATCCGGCGTCGCCGTTGACAACTTTCATCTCGGAAATGCTTTCCGTCCCCATCAGTCCTCAACCTCAAAGCTCAACTCCACAAAGATATACAGAGCAGCGTAAGCAAGAAGCGATTGATTCCGATTTTTTAAGCGGAAATGCAGTGAGCAAGCTGGTGCAGGCGATTGATTATCAGGCTTAGGTCTTGGGAGCGCTGTGTGTGTAGGTGAATGTGGAATGCGATGATCATTCACATGCGAAATGTGGAGCGTGCTGTCCGTGATGATCGGTAACTTTAGGCAGTGAAAAGGGACGGGTGGAGAGAGAGAGTCAGATCCGATGTTTTCTGGAGATTGAAACTGAAATCTATGGCTGTCGGATGCTATTCTACGCCACACCGGGGCGCAAAAACCGGTGGCGCCACTGTGCTGTTCCTGGTTTGCCTTAGTTTGGGCAGCCAGTGGCGCGGCGGAATGAAAAAAAGCGAAAAGTTCTCTCCTCTTGCCTCGGAAAAATTAGGTACTTTATGCGACTTATTTGAGGACGTTTTATATATTTTGATATGTAATTTGGCAAAAATATGGAATTTTATGGTTAATTAAGCTATGTAATATCGAATACTTGTTAGGAAGTGCATGATTTGACCCGGCCGTTAATTCAAATCGGGTCACTTCAAAACACGTGTTTAGTTGATAATAAGAAAAATAGAATCACATGTTAATATATATAATAATACAATTTTAATATATATAATTAATATCATAATACAATTTTACCCCCTAATGTTATCCAAAATTAATATAGACCACATCCATCCCCATCATCTGTCATCCATTGCCACCATCTGCCGCTGCTGTTACGCCACCGTCATTCAATTAATAAATATAAAAATTTACTTAATCATATAAAATTATATATATATTTTTAACTCAAAAGCTTGTATTTTTCATTTCATTTCATCAAAATTCTTCCATACTTTAAATAAAAAAATTTCCATCGCCCAAATCACATCAATTTAAGGCGAATTCACCCATTCTTTAAATACTATTTTGGTTTGTAAATTTTGAGAAAATAAAATTGTTTACAACTAGGTTTTGATTTACTTTCACCAAAAGAAAATCAAAACCAAACTATAATATATTTTATATAATATTTATCATATATTTTATTATAGTATTATAATTAGAGATGTTCACAGTACGATTTGATTGATTTAAGCCATTTTTAATATACCAAACCATATGTACAGTTTTTTTGTTATTCCAAACCACGCGATCTGATTTGATTCGTGTAAATCACACCAGACTGCACCACATTTTGCAATGCGATTCAATGCGATAAAAGTTTAAAATTCACAGTACAATCACATGTTCATGACATAAAAATAATACAAAAATTCACAACATAATTCATGATCAAGCAAACATGCTCCAATTTCAATTTCACCAATAAAGGTTTACAATATTTGTTGTCAAAGTAGACTTATTTATTTATAATATCAAAGGGAACTATAAAGTTTGAAAATTAAAATATTATAGTTAGTATAAATAAAATAATATACATGTTTGATGAGTTAATAAAAATTTATTAGATTAAACTGAAAGTTTAGGGTTTTATTTTTTTAATTTTTATATATTGTGGTGAGATGCGGGTGGTTTAGTTAAAAATCGAACAATTTTTTTATCAAATTACAAATCGCATGATTTGTGAATTTCTCAAACTATTCTTCTACAAAAATCTCGCAATGTGGTGTGGTGTGATCGATTTTCAAGATTTAGCGATTTTTTTAAACATCCCTAATTATAATTATAGTTTGTGAAATACATATATAAGTACAAAAATTAAATGAAGGTGAATCAGTGGTTGACATTGACAGTTGCAATTTAATTTTTTTATTTTTAGATAAAATTTAAATTAAGTTAAAATTTGGTATAGTGGTAAAATTAATTTAATTATAATTTAAATCTCATAAAATTGAGTATAATCAATAAATAAACTTGCTAGTATGTATAGGGAAGAGGTTATAAACAATTTGTAAAGATTTATTGTGAAGGATTTGAGAGAGTATATAGTTAATATTACTTATATATAGGTTGTTTAAGACTTATTATCAAGCAAAAAAAACTTGCGTCTTATGATTTATATAGATTAAATATTGAGATATTTTTAGTTATAATTATATACAAATATGTTATATTAATAATCAATGTTGAGGTGTTACCTCTCTTTGTGCATAAATAAATTCACTAAATATTAATGTTGGTAATAGGACAAGACGAAGAGGCTTCATCCTTGATCTCGAACCCTAACCCTGCCCTTTATCTCGTAGCACTGGAGTTTTCGCTCCACCCTTACAATAACAAGGCAGAAGGCGAGGCTAGGGTGCCCCAAACTCCATCCCCCCTTAAATTAAATGTCCCGTTGAATTAAATACATTCAAATGTACTTATGCCTATATTTTTTAATTGTGAATTTCTATACTTAGTTAATTTGGCATGATGTTAATTATAAATCTATTTACATCCCTATGTAGGTTTCTATTATGTTAAAAATGGTTTAGATAAGTTTCTGAAATTGTTTAGAAGTTAGAGATTATGCATGTGTCAATAGAAAATGATGTTTTATAATTATCCTTATAAACAATATTTCATACATTCAAAATGATTTTTGTATTTAATTAATATAATATATAATATTTATATATTCATATATCTATTTTTATTTATAGAAAAATATATAGAATAGATAATATTTTTGTATATTTTTATGTTTAATAAAAATAAATAAGATATTTATATTACAACTATAATATATATATATATAGAGAGAGAGAGAGAGAGAAGGAGAGAAATTATTAGAACGAGATAGGATAGGGACACTCTAAATACCATCCTCACCTCCTTTTCCCTGCGATTGAAAATCAAATAAGAATTCCCTAAATCCGACCCTAATCAAATAGTCTTTGACCTCGTGGAATAAAATTATATGAGTTCATATTATTTTGTCAATTCAGATCATTTTGCTAACACTATAAAATGCATTTAAATTAAATAAAGAATAAGTAAATGATATTATGGACTTGAATATCAAATTTTTGTTGTGAAATATATTAAATGAATTATTTTTTAAGAAAATTATTGAGCACATTACTCAAAATTAAAATAAGAACATTTTATATAATCATAAAATTTGTTTATATAATCATAAAATTTGTTAAAATTGGGAAGAAATTTTGTAGTCAACAATTATAA
Organism: Diospyros kaki; assembly: GCA_036245055.1. Classification (NCBI taxonomy): domain Eukaryota; kingdom Viridiplantae; phylum Streptophyta; class Magnoliopsida; order Ericales; family Ebenaceae; genus Diospyros; species Diospyros kaki. Next base: position 36,932,761 of record BSEG01000007.1, read on the forward strand.
ATCCATTTTTTTTATCTATCTTATAATGTGGAACATTTAAATAACAACACATGCAAAGTATATATATGAATTTAAATAAGATGAGAATGATATATGATACAGAGCTTATGCATGACTATTGAACGTAAGATATGTGAGAGACAAATGGTTTATATATGTAAAAACAATAAGATTGTATCCTCTTTGTAAGGGTAATTGTTAAAATGGGGGAGATGACTTGATGTGAAATAAAATTTAACGGTTAGGATTAGTTATTAAGGTTTGGATTGATGTGAGTACACCTATAAAAAAAGAGTAAGATTGATCCTCTCAATATAGTCTTTGACATTCAAATTAGTATAAACTGATTGATAAGGGTGTAGTAGACACTTATCATTGAAATGAATGGTTTATCTATAAAAATTTTAATCTTTATATAAGTGAAATGAGTTGGAATATTTGAAATTATCTATAAGATTTTCAAACTCAACTATCTTGGATTCATGGAGGATTTATCAAAATGAATTGAGATGACATCGAGCTTTACTAATAGAGTTTAGATTTTTTATAGATAAAGTGAGTCAAAATATTCAAAAGTTATTTTTTAGGTTCGCGAGCTCAATTATCTTAAATTGACAAAGAATTTACCTTATCAAATGAAGATAAGGTAGGGTTTTTGTAATATCTCAAATTTTTTAAAGAGGTCAAGAGTAATTTTAACATGAGTCATAAATAAAATTATCAAAAGATTAAGGATTTAAATATAATTTCGTACAATTATAAGTACCGAATCAACTGTAGGGAATATTTCAGAGTGTAATTGCCTAAGAAAATAGATATGATCTCAACGAACATTCCGAGATAAAATTTATGGTGTTAAAATAAATTGAAATTGAGACGATTTTTGATACAGATAAAATACAACTTTGATTCAAACTAAAAAATCGAATCATCGTAAAAGACTTCGGAAATATAAACAGAACCCTGAAGGGGCTTCGATTTCATGTAAGGATAAACTCTGGAATGATTTTAGAACAAAACAAAGGTCCGGTGAGAGCGGAGGCACCTTTGTTTCCTAAAAGTTTGACTTCTCAAATAGTATATTGAAAATATTTTGTTTTACATAATAAAATTTGACTCAATTATTTTTAGATCAGCCGTAATATTTTTATAATTAACTATATTTTTTAAAACTTTGCAAAATGATATATTTGATTTGTTTCTATTTAGTCAATCAATATCTCTATATAATTGACTAATTTGAAACAGTGTATTATATTGAGAGTTTAGTACATTTAGTCAATTAAATGATTGCAACTAATCAATCAAAAGAAAATATAACTCATTTTATTTATTAGATATCTAATTTAGTCATCTAGATACCAAACATGGTTGACCAAATGTATTAAGTCTATCTTGAGAACCTCTAATTAACACATATCAAATTAGTCAACCAAATGCATGATCCTGTCTAACTAGATTATCACAAAAGGCTCTTCTGTCCAACCACATTATAATAAAAGGCCTTTCATTTTTCATGAGGAGCATCGGACATTATCAACCTTCCTTTTCTTTTTGGCATAAATATGTTTTCACCAAAATATCAGATGACTATCTGTCACTTTTCTTTTATTAAAATACAATGTTTAAAATCTTCAAACTTGTCTTTTTTTTTTTAACGCTTATCCTCGAACTTTAAAAAAAAACATTATATATCACATATCAAATCAACAAATGATGTAAATATACATTTATGTTATGCTCGTAATATCTATTTGAAATGTTAAATTATCTTCAACAACTACAATTATAATATTTATTAAAATGGGCAAGATAAGATTGTATCAAGATAGAATTGAAATACTCTCCGAACTAAATTATGAAATTGTCAATATAAGCGTGAGAAGCATTCTAAAATTTTCATCAAATTATTTCATAAGTTTTTTGAAATATACTCGAGGACGTATGTACTATTTTTTCTTATTTGCAAGATCCAAAATATGTGTTATTTGGAGGGGATAAATAAACATATTTGAAAAATATCAAATAAAAAATCACGTGACTTTTTTTTTTAAAAGTCGTCGAATAAGTTTAACAAATATATTGGAAAGGATAAAAGTCTAGAATATTTTTTATATTTTAATTTTTTTAATTTTTTCAGTCTATATTTTAATTAACAAATACGATTTTTGTGTATAATTTGTATCTCGCTTGAGTGATGTTTATTTTACTTGCCTCAAATTTATACTTTTTGTGCAAGAGAATTTGTATCAAATTTTGTAGCTCCTACCCAAGACTAAGAAAATTTATTTTTGATATTTAGTGGAACCCTCAGTCTTTGGGAAGAGATAATGTAAGTTTTAGTAAGCTAAACCTCTATAAAATTTATTGTGTTATGGTTGACCTTTGCTTGACTTTAATTACTTTATTTGTCTTGAAAAATCAAGCTAAAAATGTTAAACTCTTATTAAAAATATTTCTATAAGCTTTTTTTATAAGTTTAAAAGTCTAATTTACCCCCTCTTGGGCATTTTCTGAGCAACATTAATACCTTGATCAGGCCAGCTTAGTTTTTAAATGGTTTTATTAGTATATTTTTAAAATACTTTTTAATTTCACTTTAAACATTATTTTATATTTGAATCTTCAAAATTTCAAATGCCACATCTACGTAACAATGAAGTTAAAACGTGAAATAATTTAAATTACGAGACTAAAAGCTTATCAAATTGAAGAAAAAAATCCATATTAAGATTATATATGTATATATATTAATATTATATTATCTAAAATTTTAAACATTGATAATTTTATATACACAATTATATGTTATATTACATCAACATCAATATTACAAATAACCATATTTATATAATTTTTTGTTACATCTTTAATTTTCAAACTTATTAATCTCATATTTTTATAATTTATTCTTATACCAATAATCACTGGTTATGTTAAATATTTTATATAATTTTTAGAATGTTGAAACATATTAAATACTAAAATTGCAATAATTTTTAAAAAATCAAAATTTGTTGGAGCACAACAAAGGCCTAACGAGGCCATGAGAGGCAAACTGGCTACAAGCCCATAACTATTGGGCTTTGCTCCACCTAGTATTAGCTCACTGAGCCCAACTCAGCTGTTATAATAATTGGTCAAGCCGAAACCCAACCCATGATGAGTCAAGCGGAACAACCACTCTGACGTCCCTACTAGAGATTGCAAACCAAGTCATTTCAAGTATAATTTTATTTTAATTATTTATTTTATTTTATATTTAATTTTATTTAAATTATTAAATATAATATATTAAGTTAATTTCTAACTTTAGAATTAATTTTGAAATTTAATGTATATGTTCAAAATATAAAAATCCCTATATATATTTTTTCTTTTTTTTATAATAATTTTTTCTTTATTTTAACAAGATTATTATATCAAGGTATTTCAAGAAATAAGAAAAAATAAAAATTTAATTTTAAATCCATTATAAACATAAGTTCTTAAAATTTCATTAAAATTTATATTTTAAATTAATAATTATTTTCCAAATAAATTTTACATAAAATTCATTACAAATAAATTTTAAATTTTGAAATTCATTCGTTTAAACAGAGCCTAAGAAAAAACAAAAACAAAAAGAGAGAGAGAGAAAAAAAAAAAAAAAAGGAAGAAAGCGTGTTCTATTGTCTGAGGAGTGGACCCACACGCAATAGAGCCAACTACTTGTAATAATCTTCTAGTGCTTTGGGGTGTGTGCGTGTGTGTATCCATCAGAGCTTATTTTTAACGCAATCTGTTCGATCTTTAAGGAAGAGAAGAAGAAGAAGAAGAAGAGGGTGAGATTTGAACGCAGAGAGCAAAGAGCAAAGATGTCGTGGCAAACATATGTGGATGAGCACTTGATGTGCGATATTGAAGGCAACCACCTCGCCGCCGCCGCCATCATCGGCCAAGACGGCAGTGTTTGGGCCCAAAGCGCCACTTTCCCTCAGGTGAAAGAATTTTTTATCCCATCTTTGATCTGATTCATCGAGCCGTTTGGTTTTCATCTTTGACTTGGAGTCAAGTACTTGTACTAATTGATTATTGTTTTTTATCCTTGATGATTACCGGTGATCCGGGCTTGTTTCGAGCCGATTCGGGTTGTTTTGGTTGGGGCTTTTCAACTTCTGAATGCAACAGAAGAAAAACCTTGTCAAATACGCCTAGGCTAGGAAAATTCATAAAGCTTTGTTGGCGAGAGAGTGACTAATGGAATGGAATAGAAGGAGCAAAGTGGAATTTAATATATTTTTTTTCTTTGTTTGAAAGAGTTCTAAATTACTTTCCTGAGTTTTCTCGCGTCTAGGAGAGTGGCGGTACTAGCGGAGGTGGATGGAACGGAAAAATATTGAAGCAAAAAAATAGCTGTTATCCCCTCTTGGTAAAGAAATGGAGTTTTGTTAAATTAAGGACAAATTAAAGTTTTATAAAATTAGAATATACAAGGTTAAATTTTCAATAAAATTTTTATCAATTTCTATTCCATCCATTATTATTCCCTAATTTAAATGAGACAAAAATAGGGTTGAATTTTTATTCTATTATTTTTTTTTCCTAAATGGGGATGAACCCCTTCCACTCATTTTCATTCCATCTCCCCCCAAGCACACTATAAAGAATTTACTTGATTTGGTGAAATTGTCTAAATGTATGGGGTGAGGGTCATAAGTGAGTTTGCAAGCATCTTGGTCTAAAGACGTAGGCTAAACTTGTATTGGATGTGTGTACAAAGGTATTTGAACAATAATGCATTTAGTAAGGATTGGAGGAAAATGCCTGTCTTGATGATGCTAGGTTTTAGGAAGGTTTGCAGAATTGAAGCCAAAATGGAGTTATAGACATGACAATCAAACATGGCACGATCCACCAGCATTGAATGGAGGGGTATCAATGTTGGGTTGGGCATACCTCATGTGGAGGGATTGTCATCCACAAAGAATCAATGCACCATGTAACCCCACCAACTCATTAAGCCTTAATCTCACTAGACTTGATTAGATATATGGATTCTAGCTTGTCAATTATCTCTATCCATAATCATATCTTGTTTGTCATTATATCATATGTCATGCATAAGGGTTTCCTATCAAGTATTCTAATTTGGAGATTGATCTCATCAAGTGCCAGATATGAATGGTTTATGAATTGTTTACAGGTCTACTTACTTCCCTAAAGTTCACTTTTGACTTACCAAGAAAGTTTACTGAAGGAACTGACCTACACATCTCTCTCTCTCTCTCTCTCTCTCTCTCTCTCTCAAATACAAATGCCAAGAAAAGGATTTCTTGGATAAGTGAAAAATTGCTAAAAAATTCCTTTCATTTTATTTTAAGGCCTTTATCCTACAACTAGTCTCAGTCCTCCAGCCTATCAAAACTCATGTTTTTATTAACCAACAACTTTTTGGCACTAAAAAAAGAAAACAAGGTTCCTCAATCCACTAGTGCAACTGAAGGAATTACGTCTTCTGAACAAGAACAAGAAAGAGCTCATAACCACTTCTTGTGAACAGCTCTCCTCAATGGAAGGCGCATGGTTTTCTCTTATCTTTTGCTACAAATTTCTTTTATCCACTCTCTTTATAGGTGCATTTATTGGTGTTCTTATATGTTCTTATATGTCCAAACAATTATAAATGTGTTTTGCACTTCTTATCTTCAAAAGGCACCACTCCAACTTTATTATGAATAACGTGATTTCAAATTTTGTTTTTTTCTTGAATGGATCCACCAACATGCCATGTAATTATTCTTCAAAAATTTAGAGACAAATAATGATTTAAAGTAATGCACAATGATCTACATCGGCTTGTGAAAAAATTCAAAGAAAAAAGAAAAGAAAAGATAGTGATGTTATAGTGACCTGTCTTTAGTCATATTACATAAAATAATCACTGCTCACAATTTTATTACTGTCCCTTCACTGATAAATTTGGAGAAATTGCATGTTGTATATTACTTTTCATCAGTACTTATGATTATGCAAATGGGTCCCAATCAAGTGTGAAAGTAGAGGTGCCTAGTACCTTAGTGTCTTATTTGATTTTAGCAATTAAATTGTCCTTAGTTTTTGCTCATTCATGCACTTTATTTGCAAAATTGTATATTGGAATTGAGATTCGGGGGGTTCAACCATTTGTACGTATATGCATACCCATATACAATCGTGTATTGGAATTGGGATTTCGGGAGGTTCTACAATTTGTACGTATATCATACCCATATATAGAGATTAGTTATGTAATGAAAATGGATACGTGCTTATTTTGGGAATTTGAAGGGCATAAATTGAGGAGGCTGATGATGCTTGTTTTTCATGTTATGCTGTATGTTTGTTTTGTTTATATGACCTATCATGGCATGAAGAATCTGTTAGGTTACCTCCTATTGGGTAATAGCTTTCTATTTTTATGGTCAAAGGTATTAATAGGAGAGGAGAAATTGGTCAACTTAAAATGGCACAGGCATGTGGACACGCTGACACACTCGAGTGCAAAGTCTTTTCATTTAGGTTTGCAAATGCATGCCCTTCCTCTTCACACTGCCAAAGAAATGTATGATCTTACTGCATCTTCCTCACTGTTATTGTAATGACTGCCCCATATGTTGGTTGTAGAAAGAAGAGAGGAGGGGGCAATGAGAGTGAGATGATGGGTCTTTACGGATTCGTTTCTTACCTACATGTCTTGATTATTTGATTGCTTTTGCAGTTTAAGCCTGAAGAAATAACTGCTATTATGAATGACTTTTCTGAACCCGGGTCACTTGCACCAACCGGCTTATACCTTGGTGGGACAAAGTATATGGTGATCCAAGGTGAGCCAGGCGCTGTTATAAGAGGAAAAAAGGTATGGCTCCATTGAATTGAACATATTATTGGACATCTTTCTCAATCTCTTCTTAATCCATGTTTGATTACTCCTCTTTAGAGTTTTATAGTATGACTGGTTAGTTCATCTTTCCATAATTTTCACAATTCTGAACATATCCTTTATTCTTATGGTGGGCACTGCAGTTCCCTTTCTTCACTCGTTAGGCATCCTCTTTGAATCAAGGATCACATTAAATAATTTTGTTAATTATAAAATGATTTATTTTCTCGTGTACTTTTATGCTGCTATCACAATATTATCTAGTTTAACCACTTTTACCATTTTTCTCATGGCTTGCTTTATTTTGTTCAGGCAGACAGGTCTTTAGAATATATAATTGTTATTTGTTTGAAATTACTAAGATGTCCTGGCGTAATATTTGCCACATTCATTGAATAATTTCAAAAATATTCTTTTCATCTCTCTTTGATTGTCCCCCCATTTATCAACACCTTTTGATTTTTGTCTTTTATTTACTTGGCTCAAATCCCTTATTTTTCTGTCTCTTACTTTAGCTAGTTTATATATATATATATATATAATTTCCTATCTTTTGTCTCAAATTGGTGGTATAAATTTTTGTAAGCTTTTTACTTCATCGGCTATCCTTATAATCCATGCAATATAATGATTCTTTTGTCTCTTAAGAGAGTAGTCTATTTGATTGGTTGATAAGTTATTTTTATGCATGATCAAATGTTCATTCTGCTTCTAGAACAAACCATCGGCTATGATGACTTTTCCTACATTATTTCTTTCTCCAAAGCCGTAACCTCCACTTACACCTCTATACCCATTTATTTATCCCTACACGCATAATCATTAAACAACCTCCTGTAATGATCTTTTCTCCTGTGAAAAATTGTTGTTCCTAACACGTTATCATGGAGGGGATGTTAGGATTCAAAACCCTCAATATAGGGTTCAGTAGGTTCTAAAATGTGTTACCAACACAGTTTCCATTCTCAATAGGCTGGCTAAATAGGGTCATCTTCTTGTTTCTGTCCTTTATGTAATTGTGTTTTTTACATTTTCTTGCCGACATGTTTTGGTCTTTAGTGCCATTACCATGTTCAACTCGCAACACGTTTTTCTATTCTGTGATTGAATTATTCTTTTTTAGTTTACCTTTTTTTGAGGGTTGGGCGGCACAGGGGGGGGGGGTTGTATTATTATTATTATTTTTTATAAACCACTCTTCTGAGTATTCATATTTCAGCACATTTGAGCAGATCTCACATAACTGGAAAACCTTTGGAATAAGAAACATGGTTGGCCATACAGCTGCTTATAGTCTCCAACATAGCAGTTGTACGAGTGAAGAAACTCCTGAAGTCAATATTTAACCACCTATTGTAGCAGCTGTAAATATTTCTTGTTCAAAATATTTATGTTTCACAGCTATTGCCTTGAAATACTGGCAGTACAGTTCACTATGATACCGGTATTTATATGTTTTTCAACTTCAACTTATGAACAGAGTTAGTATAGTTGATTTCCCCTCTTTTCAGGGCCCTGGTGGTGCTACTGTCAAGAAGACCAATCAGGCTCTGATAATTGGAATATACGACGAACCAATGACCCCTGGCCAGTGCAACATGATTGTGGAAAGGCTGGGCGATTATCTGATTGACCAGGGCCTGTAGTAGTTGCATTCTTATGTACACCTTTTTCTTTTTGTTTTGGACGTCTTCCCTTTTTCTTTGGTGCTGGGGTTTTAGTTTTCTTTCTTTCTTTCTTGGTTCTTGGTTCATGTTTACTTGCAAACCTTTCCCCCTGAGTCCCCCACATCTCTTCAGGGGTTTGTATTCGGCCACCTGAAGTTGGAATTGTGGCATTGTGGTGGCATCTATATATTTCACCAGTAATGGAGAATGTGTCTGGATTGCTGCTTGGAAGAATATGGTCTTCTTCCTTTATACAAAGCTATTTGGCATTGTAAACACTTGCGAGAGGTTGCATTTTGATTTTGATTATACTGTTTAATAAGATTTGTGTTTCCCCTAAGATCAACATCTGAGTGATTTAATTATCTTTGCCATGGCTGATTGTGGATGTGAAAGCATTTCTCTTTTCCTCTTTGTTGCCAAAAACACATATTGTCTCTTTTACCAACTCATTCTACAGTGCAAGAAGAATACTGTTTTCTGTGATTAATCAACTGCAGCTTAGCATAACAACTGGAAGAAATTATCCCAATCCCTTGATCAGTTAGGTGCCGAAATGATTTTGCCTGCAAAACTAGGATATATGATCCATCGATCTTGGTGTAGGTTATGAGTTTGAGATCTGAAATTTGCAATTTCTATTGAAGCTCCAGCCAAAAGAATTAATGGAAAGTAAAATGAAACGAGAAGAAAAAGAAACTACTTTTTCTGGAAGGGGGTCATATTCTTTTCAAAAACATAAAAATTGATACCTGAAAACTGGAAGTTTTGTCAAATGGCTCAATAACAACAGTGCAATGACCACTAACCTGCAAAATAACTTTACTAAGGAACCATTACAAAACAATTTTGTTTGGCAAAACAGAACAAAGAGCAATTTTTGAAAGACAGGCCTCCAAATCTGGATTCTTTTTGTTTCAAATCATAACATTCCCTTGAAGAGGATGATATATCTTCAAGTACTCCCCTTTAAAATTGTCTGCTTAAATAAACTTCTAAAGCAATTTCACTTTCATTGTCAAAACTAAAAGCAGACGTGTAGAAAATATGACAGCACACTTAATAATACAGGAGCCGAATGTTTACATTAGCAAAGATAAATTTTGCGCAGCCTCATATCTACACCTCAGTACTGCAGCAAAATTGGAGCAAGAGATGTATGCATGTGCCAAATAGTTAAACCAACACAATTAACTTATAAATAGTACCGGCAGTAACTGCAACATGTAGTTGTACACAAACATGAAGGGGTAAAACATGTATGGAGTTGTGGCGGAAGTATATCAGGGCCAGAGTCAGCCTGATCTTGTCATATCCTCCTCACACAGCCTTGACAGCAGTAATGGAATACTTGGAAAAAGTTCAGTCTGATTTCACATATTGCGACAATTTCTCGTATTGTGCATTCCTTCTTGCACATTCCAAGATGGTTTTGTCCACAGTAATGAAATATGCAGCAATAGTTGCTGTCCGTCAACAGAGAAAGGCAGTCATCAATTTTTTTAAAAATTTGGGAGCACATACATGAGGAAACATCAGATATATGCAAAGGAATAAATTTCTCTGTGTTGAAGGTAGTTAACAGGAGCGTCTGATAAAGATGTGCTAGCAGGATCACAATACTAATCAATATGTCAGATGAGTTGTTTTTTTTTTTTTATTTAAACCTATTTACAAAAATTTTACAAACTAAAACCTTAATCAAACTTATTCTCAAAACAAAACTCTCATGTCACATCAAAGCCACCTCATCATCCACCACACCTGAAAATATCAAGGAAATTCTGTAAACCGCCAACGTGGTCTTCGGATTTTGGGCAGAAACAGCAATTGTGATTGCAGCCAAGAGCAAAAACCAAAATTCTGGTTTTTGCCATTGAACAAAAATCACAATTGTGGTTTTGGGCAAAAATATAAACCAAAATTGTGCCTTTTGCCGTTGGGCAAAAGCCATGCTTGTGGTTCAGCAGTTTTGTTCAGCAGAAATCACCTTTTATATCTTTTCTGATGAATAGAGAGAGCTACTAGTTTGGGGAATAAGTTTGGTTGAAGTTTTATATTGTAATTTTTTTTTATTTAAACAAGCTTAAGTTTTGAAAAACTCTGTGTTAGAGCCACTCTTTAAATTTGTGAGATAGTCATGTTGAACGCTTGATACTGGGACTAGGATATGGGACAGCCGACATATTTAGTTAGACATCTGCAGAGCAAATATGTTCAAGTAAAAAGTACACAATATATATCTGTATGTATATGGATGAGACTTTCATTCAATGTAGAAGCCTACATTAGTTTTTAAAATATGAAACAGGGTTGTACTTTTTTTGTTATATTCCATTGTCAGGAACCCTCGTGTTCTATAAAGGGATTCCTTATTCATTTTTGTATAGCAGTTGTATGCAGTTGTACCTTCAGCTGCTGCTTGAATTGTACCTTGTGGTTGGCTTGGCGCAAACGTCAAGTTGCAACTGGCCTTAGTATATAAACACTAACCCAGCTAATAACAGGCATCAAGAATTTCCATACAATTTCAGATTTCTCTCTCTCAATTACTCTCCTTTCCGAACCTTCTTTCTCTCTCGCTCCCTCCTGTTCTTCTTACCTCCCTCCATTCTTCCCTCATTTCTCACCCAAATTCTGTTCCGATTCTCATCAATTGTAGAGAATTGGCCCATCAGGTTCAAGACCCAAACAAAGTGGTATCATAGCCAGTGGTCCTCCGGCCATTGGACGATGATTGAGGTGATATTAAGGCAGGCTAGCGCAGATCCGAAGCAGCAGGGATCGCAATCAGAGTCACTGTAATTCAGGCGCAACTTAGCAGAGATTCAGTGGAGCCAATTCATTGGCAGCGTCTACAGTTCTAGGCGACCCATAGGGGCAAGCTCCGAAGCAGAATTCACAAGATTTCCAAGCGGCTGGTCTTGGTAGTTGAATTTGATAGAAGTGATATTGTGAGGCTGTTCCTCTGCCGTTAATCGAAACAGTGCTGAGCGATTTCTGGCGAGCTAGATTAGAGCCAAGATATTGCCGGAAATTGCCCTTGCAGGAAGTTGGATTAGAATTGACTCTCTTGAGTCCTCAGGAGACTGCAACAGAGCAGTTCCTTGGCCTTCGACTCCTTCTGCTCCAGTTAATCGAGATCCGAATATAAAGCGAAGCAGATCCAGATCTCAGCGGATTCCGTTTGAGGCGGAATTAGGTTGGCTGAACTTGAAGCCGCTACAGAGGCAGACTAAGTTTACCAGACCGAATTGAGGTTGCCAAGGAGACCCTTAGAAGCTAATCAAGAAGCTGTTACAGAGGAGAATTTGCAAGGATTTGAACTGAGAAGATGGATACAGGAATTGCGAATTCTTTGGACAGAATTGACAGCAAATTGAAAGGTCTATCAAGTAAGTTTGATGAATTTTTTATGATGTTTTCTAAGAAGTATCAGGTCAGTATACCAGTGGATCTTTATTCAAGATCCATTGCAGAATCAATTCCATCTCCTGCTGGAATCTTACCTAAGACTTCTGTCTGCAAGAAGTTGAAGAATTACTTGCTCTAGATCAGGAAATTCAGGATGAAAAGAAAGGAATTACAGTTGTTGGAAACGCCAATTTGTACATCTTCGAAAGAGAAATTTTCTGAAAATGTGCCTATGGTAGATGACGGTAAACAGGAAGAAAAATATGCTTTAAAGGTGCTAGAGTCTGTAAATGTTGAAGGTGAACCTCTGGGAATAGGTACTTCTCCAATACCTAAACACAATGCAAAACTAGTATTTTAGAATCCACCAGATAGAGTCAGAGAGGAGGAGGAAAAAGAAGTTAAAAGATTTGCTGTTGGGAACAAGACTTTCGCTGCTTTGATTGTTCGCATTCCTGTCGGTCAGCTGCAGCATCAAATCAGGTTTTGGACTACAGAGAAGTTAGAATTTCTTTCTATTACTGGTGATGATAGGGTTGGAGGTATGACAAGTCAATTGAACTACCTTCAAATCCAGTAAGGAATAAGTGGATGGCTGAATTTCATGTTGCAACAAGGCATAGCACTGTAGCTTTTGGACAATTTTTGTTTGAATACTTTAAGCACGTCTACATTTCTCAATTGTGGCATCTGCAAGATATTATAGATATCATGGTAACTGACGATGCAGTAGATTTGGTGCAAGTGGATAAACTACGTGTGACTCTCGAGCCCGTTGACAACAAGAGAAGGAACTTATGAGTGAAGAGGAATCAGCCTAGAAGGAGAAAGAAAGAAAGATAAATCTAATAGAGAAGGCAGTGATTGGATGAGGAATAGTGGCTAGTCATTGGGAAGCTGGAAAAGAAGAAACAAAAATGACTGATATTGGGAAGCTGGAAGTCTACTAATAAAGGAAGTCATTGTATTTCTTGAGGGCAAGAAATTTTAAGGGGGGTATTTGACAGGAACCCTCATGTTCTACAAAGGGGTTCCTTATTCATTTTTGTATAGTAGTTGTATGCAGTTGTACCTTCAAGCTGCTGCTTGAATTGCACCTTGTAGTTGGCTTGGTGCCAACGTCAAGTTGCAACTGCCCTTAGTATATAAACACTAACCCAGCCAATGAGAGGTATCAAGAATTTCCATACAATTTCAGATCTCTCTCCCTCTCAATTTCTCTCCCTCCCGAACCTTCTTTCTCTCTCGCTCCCTTCTGTTATTCTCACCTCCCTCCATTCTTCTCTCATTTCTCACCCAAATTCAATTATGATTCTCATCAATTGAAGAGGATTGGTCCGTCAGGTTCAAGACCCTGACATCCATAATCACTAAGTGATTTGAAGATTGAGAGCCCCTTCCATGGAGCCTTTCTGCTTGGATGAAATCCCATGGTTCCATTCTTTTTTATCAGTAATTCATAAAAGAGGAATCAAATTATAATGCATTGGTGGTTTGTCTACAAGTTGAGTGCCAAATCAGTGAATTATTTACTTCTCTATTGCCAAGTGGCTCAAAGGTGTGCATGGATAACCTCTCCTCCTTTTCCTAACACAAAGGAATGGACTTATGAAAGTTTGAAGCACCATTCAGTTCCTCATATGAAGGGAGCTGTCTTCATTTTATTGTTTTTATCATAAAAGATTGGTATTATTTTTGTTCATTTTCTTGATGCCAGCCTATGATTAGAGATATATAGATCTTTTGCTTTTGAGTCTCTTTTGAAGGGAGTTTACCCTGCTTTGTTGGTTCTCTTTTACCATTATTCTCTCTATAAGAAAAATATGAATTAAATATGTCTGGCATATGGTGCTTCTCAGCATAGAATTAGATGCATCCAACACTTGGAGGCATACCAGAGTTGCAACATACATAGATTGAAACCTGATAAATATGACCATCCACGCAAATAAAAAATACTACTATAAAACAAACGAAAATGCCCCCCCCCCCCATTTTACTGTTATTTCCAGTTTTCTGTCATCACTTTCACATTTTGAAAAAAAGGATTCAAAAAATGAACACGCAATTTTTGTGTTTTTCATATTCATGTGTTTGTGGAACCAGTAATACACAACAAACAAGATTAAAATATCTCCCCAAAACTTACTCTTCGGTGCATAATTGCATGAGAAAAGGATAAACAAAAAACATTCTAAGTTAAAAAAAAAAAAATAACAATGCTAAGTAAGAGAAATGTAATCTCCTAACATACCAGCTGATATGATGAGCGCTTGACCTGTGTAGTTAAGGTTTGCCTTTGCCCAAGGAACCACACGAACAGCAACCAACTGTCCATATGCAAGTCAAATAGCAGGTCAGAAAGAATATATTACCTCCCCCACTTACCATTACGTCATCATATCTATCAGGAAAGGGGCTGGAAAACACAAAATAAGTCCAACAGAGCCGGGGATCAAGGCTTCTTGGGGCTTCTAAGTTCTAACAGATAAACATGGAACTTGAGAAAGGAAAGCTGAGGCAAAATAATGCATATATCAAAATATATGCAGAAACAGTCCATTTGCGTTTAATTATGGAATGAAAGAAACATCTTTGGGACATGTATGCAAATGCAAGCAACTAGTCTCCATCCCAAATATTCTGTACAGGTAGTTCCTATCGAGTCCCCTTTTCACGAGTATGAACCCTATCCAAATTGGTCATCTCCACTACTTGCGGCTTCAATTTGTACTAATCTCGTTACTGAAGAGGTATTTCTGAAAATTGGCATTGGGCCAAACCAAAAAAATAAATAAAGTTGTTGCCAATATATTCAGCGAGTATCCATTCAATGACTGAGGACGAGGAAAGTTGCAGTAACAGAGATCACATACAGTAGGGACCGCAGTGGCAACGCACGTGATAGAAGCTGCCTTCGCTCCAGCACGAACTCCCTCTGCCAATTTCACAAACAGCGGGCAATTTCAAAACCATAATCCTCCTAGATGAATCAAGGCATGCTTTTAGAAAATTTTAGGTTTTCTGGTGGAGAAGAACAAGCGGAAAATCGTGAGAAGCAAACCTTCAGTGCATTTGCGAGCGTTCAGAACCCTCTGTTCTTCGTGTGGAGAGGCGATCAACAGGGAACTCCTTCGGTTCGCCAACAGGTCCCTCATCTTCGATGAAATTCCCATTGCGATCTCTGATTTCCGAAGCTTTGTTTGTCCAAAAACCTGAGGAATTAATAGAAAAAGAATATAAATTAAAAAATGAGAGACCTGTTTCGCATTAGCATTACAGGGAATGATTATTTATATTGGTTCGTGGGGTGTTTAAAAAATAAAATAAAAACAATTATGAGAGTATTTAAATATTAAAAAGTAAGTATAAATCAGTTAAATACATTTTTTCTATAAGTGCAATAAAATAGATTAATTGTATCTTAATTATTTTACTCTAATATTATCTTATTATTTAGCATCTTCAGTTAGTAATATTTTTAAAGATAAATTTTACATACTACTTCTCAGATATAATAATTAAAAGGTACCCATTTCACTCTCTCATGGAATTCACGGGGATTCAATAATAATTTGTTTTAATTGGGTTTTATCTTTTATTTATTTATTTATTTTTTCGTAATTTAAGAAGAGAGTAGAAAGTGGGAAGAACATTTTAAAAAAAAATAATAAAAAGGTTAATTCCAAAGATATGTAATATTTTTAAACACATAAAAATAGTCAATATTATTTAATTGAATCTCAAAAATGATATGTAAATTTACCCAATTTTAACTTAAATAATAATAATAATAAACTCTTTTATAATGACTAAATGTAAAATACCCAGATAAAACTACGGATTCATGGAGGAAATGACAATTAGAATCGCGAACTTAATAGTCACAAATTATATTATTTAAAAAAAATGTTGACTTCACAGATAAAATCAGAATAATATTATATATATATATATATAAATCTCGAAGATAATTGCAGAGAGAAAGTTTGCTTTCTCCATGGCCATTTGCTGCGTGAGAAGCTTTGCTTTGTCTACTGCTAATAAATTTGGTATTTTATTGAATGTGGTGTGTGATGGGTGGTGGTTGGTGGTCTTGTCTCCCTGTCTCCACTGCTGCTGCTTCACTCACATCACATGTCTGAAGATTCTCTGATTCAGAATGCGTAACGATAGATGGCATCGGCTGCTCCATCTTCGTCGTTGCTGGCACCGATCACGTTCGCCACCGCTTTGGCCTTGTCCGATCCGTTGCTCAGAGCCACGCCCAGAGATGCCAACTCCAGCATTTCCACGTCATTTTCACCGTCGCCGATGGCCATTATCTGTGACAAATAAAGCGATATAGTTTCCATAAAAAAGAAGATGAGCTGAAAAGAAGGGCAAGGATTGCTGGAATTTGAATAGAATTGAATTGAAAGCAAACACAGACAGGTAGGTTTGAAAAGAAATACAGGCTCAGCGTCTAATCGGTTCATGCCTAAAAACTAACCATTATTCAGCTCAAAATTCACTAATTTGGCCTGGTAATCCATAAGATGAGCAAAAACTAAAACATCAAAGACAGGCAAAGTTTGAAACTTGAATTTACGTGATCTTCATTCGACATCTTTCCATCAGTTGGGGCGGCTGCCAAAAGACTTGTCAAGATTGGACCCCCACACAACATACCAAACCTAACCTTAGATTAGATCTATTAGGTACAACCTAGGCCAGTACAGTGGGTGCAGCATCCTCTTCCATAAAAAGCAACAGGTGCAATAATTCAGTTTCTCTTATGCTTTTCAAGAACACCAAATTTGAGAGAGAGAGAGAGAGAGAGAGGTTGCAGCATTAAGTTAGATTCCATGGATAATCCTGTAGAAAAAGTATAACAAATCACGTGTAGCAAATACTTGAGTCAAGATTACAGTTTCTGAGAGGAACACATTTTACTTGCAACAACCAAATGAGCACACAGTGAGGAAAAAGTTTGTTGCCACCTACCTCGTTCGCAGTTACACCCAAATGATCAAGTAGCATTCTTACTCCAATCCCTTTTGATGTTCCAGAGGGGACAATTTCAAGCATATCAGGCACAGCTTGCACCACAGAAGCATGATCTCCTGTTGCTTCTGACCAGTAAGGCCGAAGAGTAGAAGCCACTCCCTCGGCAGTGTCCAAGAAGACCAGCTTCTGTGTATTTTAAGGATCAGGTGTCAGAAATGAAACCAGGATAGCTATTTAGTAAATTAGTGTCTTCATTCATCATTAACATGACAACAAAGTGGAATAGAAGGTCTAAAATAATGTTTGCCTCCACAAGATAATAGACATACATATTACCCATACCAAGCACTTGCAACCAAATATATATATATATACATACACACATTCAATAGACAGATAATACTCTTAGAAGGAATTTAGTCATTACCAAGCAGAAGACCATTATTGACAGAGACGACACTAAGTAATTAGTCATTAATTAGCAGCAATATGACCAACGGTACATGTCAATTGCCACATGCTCAAAATGAAATGTGTGCATGTGCACACTCTTGGGCATTGGTTACACTTGTAAACAAGAGAACAGCAGCTTAAAATGTTTATCTTACGCATGCCAAGTCTTGGGCCCAAAACAAGAAAACTGACACTTCCAACAGCTTACCTGTACGTCAAAACCAGCTAAGAGGTACTCAACTGAAGGCATGATCTCCGCCTGACAAAAAGCTTTGCGTGAACAATGTATGAAAACAACCACTTAGGTGCTCTCTGAAAAAAATTACAAGCTGTAAACAAAATAAAGTAAAAAGTGAATCAGGCACCTTTGGCTCATGATATATGGTATGAAGTGACTCCACGAGAGGGTGTTCAAATAGTGTTAAGCAACGATCCCTGCTAAACGCAATAAGTGGGACTTTATGCTCCAAGGAGTAGAGAAATGCCTGCAATACAGATGAATAGGATCTTTAGACTTGTCCACGTGCTTGGTCAAGGAACATAGCGTTTCTTCTCTGATTTTTTTTCCTATGTTTTCCTGAATAAGGTACAGGGCTCTTCATAAATTATGTGTTTATATTAAAACTTATTACAGCTTTTGAACAATTAATCAGTTACAAACATAGATAACCTGCTTAACAAAATGGCCAATAACAAAAGGGCAAAATCTATTTGGAAAATAAAAGTTTGCACAAGTTATATAAGAAACTAATCACTATCTATTAAAACTTATTACAGCTTTTGAACAATTAATCAGTTACAAACATAGATAACCTGCTTAACAAAATGGCCAATAACAAAAGGGCAAAATCTATTTGGAAAATAAAAGTTTGCACAAGTTATATAAGAAACTAATCACTATCTATTGGCAACTAACGGACAAATCCTTTTCCTAAAATTCAAATATAAAATCTTAGTAACAGATACTGTTGAAGAAGCTATAAGCCTGGAAATCTAGAGAATTCATATATATATAATACAAAAGGTGTTACCTCCCTGCAGACACTAGGATCTAGATTCCTTCTCAGGATTTCACGGCCATGTCTACCATAAACAAGCAATCCCTGGAAAAAATTAATATAAACGACAATAAGACAGCATGTGGTACATATAATCAACAGCTTGAGCCTGATCAAAACAAGATAGAAAGTGCTAATAAATATGGGGGCAGGAAATGTGCAAGATCAAGGGGAATCGTGGTTTCTTTGAAATTTCCATGAAAGGACATTTTAGTTGTTAGATTCTTGAGATGTCAGGTTTCTATTATGCATGCCATGTATCTGGTACCTGCTAACCACATATTATGCTTCATCAAATATGAGTTGCATTACAAATATGGAATCGATTCAAGCTTCCAGTTGCACAAAAATATTTTCAGATCATTGAGATGCCCTCACATAATCACAGAGACGTAGACCCCGGGTTGAATTCTCTAAACCAAGGAGATTATGTGATGGAAACGCATGTCAATCAATCAGTGGTGGTTCTCCAATCAATTAAAGCCTTTTCACTCCAGGGAAAAGGTGTTAGATATGAGCCCTAAAGACCAGTTCTAGTGACACAAAGGGACTCGATCTTGTAATTCTTTAAATATTATTTAAATGGCAAGTTTATGTTTTTATTTAAATTGCAATATGGTTTAAATTATAAAAACATATATCCATTAGTATAATAAGAAGTGGATACCATTCTTAAGAGTTAAGAATACGAGTTACGGATAATCCACAATTTGTTATACTATAAACATGTTCCTGGCCATAGAATTCCTATCATGGATGATAGCAACTCGTAAAGGTCAGCACATTGTCTTCCTCCTTGTTTCAGTATGAGATACTGGAAGATAAGGTTGGTGAGTCTCGTGCCATTCTGTATGAGCTATAGAAGGAAGATAAGTGGGTGCTCGTTACAAGAACGAGTTCACTGAACGGGACTGTTAACATTAAATCACATGGGTTATTTCTCACGGGTCAATGATTTAATGTTAGCTGCGATTTTACAACTAGTCCTTAGACCTGAGATGACATGGATATCTGTGTATTGGTGGATTAGGATATCAGCGATATTATATGGTTGTTCTAATCAAGGATAATCATACGTATCTATGTGCCTGATTCAGTGATACATGAGGTATGTGTGCATCAGACATGGAATCTATCACCTCGAGATTTATGAGGAAGATATCCTATGCGATCCAGTAATCACTTGACGATAAATCCTTGGCCGAGGTAATATGACGATGGAATTTGTTCCATACGAGTTGTGTCATAATTTGTCAAGATTGATTTTGGATTTGGTCATATGACAAGATTAAGAGATTCGACCTACTGACCATGATCTCATATCTTGTTGGGATATAGGATGATAGAAGGACCGTATTGTATGGTAACGTGGTAAAAGGTTCACAATACCCGCTTCACAATAAATTGGGTAATCATGATATATTGCTAGATGTCACTCATGATTTACGAAAATTAATTGTTGATTATTCTTGTTGCCAATTTATTTGTGAACCCAGAAAGTCCCACCCAAAAGAAATTACTTTCAAAGAGAAAATAAATTAGTAATTTTATAATTACTAATAATAGTGCATTTATTTATTGGATAAATAAGAATAATTAAATAATTATATTATGAATATAATTATTTGATTATTAATTGGGTTAGGCCTTTTGCTAGTACATTAGGCTTGGCCCAATGGCATTATTGGATTCAAATAAATTCCATTGGATTGGGCTTGACCCAATTACATTAAATGGAATGGACTTGAGAAGCCCAACCCATTTAATGAAGAATGGTTTATTAATTGGAACTATAAATAGCTCCAATCTCTTAATTTCTCTCATAAGTTGCACTTGGATCATTTTGAGAGTTGAGAGAGTTTTGGAAGAATAGTTCTTGAATCCAAGAGGTAAGTAAGAAATTTTTGTGAAAAATTTCTTTTACTTATCTTTCTCTTTGATATTCTTGAATAGAAGTGATTTCGAGTGGACCGACTCGGCATCCTACACTTGGAGGATTATACGGCGGGAAATCCAACGGTGAAATAAGATTTCATCCAAGAGATATTTTTCGTTTATGCCTTCGTTTTATTAAACCATAATTTCTGAAAAACGGGATACCTCCAAAATAAATTTTAATTTCCGCTGCGCATATGATAAGATCTATGTAACTCAACAAAAGGAACATTTGTTTGGCTGTACTACATACATTTAAGACTTAATTGTTAAATACCAGCATTTTGTAATTGTCTCATCTACTGCAGGTGCCATTTTAAATTAAGCAGACTAAACTAGCTACCACAACCAGGTCCAGTCAATCCTGTTTTAAAAAGCTAACAGTCCCTGACTAAAGAAAAGATCATTTATTGTCGAGGGTTTAATTCTGGAATGGTGTAAATATATCCTTCAGGGGAAGGGAGTGTTTAACTGCGAAGCTGCAAGAGCACCTTGATTTCTTAAATTTTTCGAAGCTAGAGAAAAGGAAGCAGAATACATTTTTATTTCTTTCTCAGTTTGATAATTCTCTTCAGTTTGCCTGCCCACATCAGAACCACCTATATAAACTTTACAACAAACATCCCAAGGAGAACCTAAACCTTCGCTGTTACCAACCTGCTCATACCAACAGAAGTGTTTATGCGTACCTAACCTCAACAGCTTATCAGAATGCTAGATTATGAATTGCACATATGGTTCCAGACCAATATAGAACATGCATTATTTATCCATGCTCGATATTCCAAAATATGGTCAGAATAAAGGAGAAGCACAAAACCTGTAAGAAGACTCCGGGGGAAAATTCTGAAACAATGCCATCCTTTCCAGCTAAATCTACCATCTGAAGGATACTTATAACAGCTGGACGAGCCTGATCCCAAAATTGAATAATCATAAAGAAAAAAAATATAGACCAAGAAGCAAAATCCAACAGAAGAAAAAATCATCATAACCAGTTAAAAAGAAGAGTAAATATGTCCTTACCTTACCAGTGGCTATCACAACTTTGACACCCCTTGACAAGGCCTCTCTCAAAGCTTTTGCAGTTGTTAAAGTAATTTGGCTTTTGCTGTTCAGTAGCGTGCCTTGTATTTGAATAAGAAATTACCATAAACAAATGAAATTTAAAAATAAACAAATACCAACTAAAGACATTGAAATGTAACTTACCATCCATATCACAGAAAATATAGCTAAACTTTGGTTTGTAAAATCGCAAACTTCCTGTTTTCTTCCTGTCTTTTAACAATTCATTTGTAAGATTCTCTACCTGAATCGTGCATATAAGCAAATATTGCTTCAAACGGGGCAAATAATATTATTTCCAACACAAACATCTAAAGAAGGTTGCAACCTTAGAATTGATACAATGAAATTACCATCTGGTTTGTCCATAAGAAGACCTTCATTGGTTTCAGCATCATAAGCACTCTGAATTAATCCCTTCCCCTTCCAGCCAAGGCTCTTTAAAAGAAATTCCTCCTCCTTCTCCATTTCTGTTTCAGCCTCATCACTGATCTCATGATCAAATCCCAGGAGATGTAACAAACCATGTACCTGCAACAATTACAGTTGTTCATCTAGACTATCTTTAGAGATAAAAACTTAGAAAAGAATAGTAAAACTTCTGCAGTGCTGAACTTCTTTTTGTTTCATTCTACATTGAATTGTGCAACCAATCTTCTAGATGAACGACCAAAGCAAATTTTCCTACTTGATCAAGGACATATCGATTCACCATACAGCACTTCAGCTCAAACATATGCAATAAAGATTCAAGTTTGTATGTACTAAACATTATACAGCACCCCAGAACAAAGATTACAGAATACTTCCATTACTGTTGGGTTTGTTCATTCCATATGATTAAATTATCTCAAACTTCCTTCTTGCCACCTTAATATCTTCTCAGTTGGGAGATCAGCAAGAGGTAAAGAGTACTAAATTTCAAACCACCAAATGACTGAATGGAATTGAAGCAAAGAGACAGTACCAACTATGTCAAGACAACTAGATCTATACAAGAAAAAGATAGCATTGGAATTTCATCATGGATATATCAAGCCAGATATTGTTGAACCAACCAAGAGAATGCGTATCTCATCAAGAAGAGTGTGCCCTCTTTCCTCTGCTTGTCTTGCAGCTGTCTCAACAGAAATAACAATGTCACCTAACATGAGCTGCAAAAAAAAAGGGGGGGAAAAGAAGAAAAATTAGCCAGTAAAAGGAAATAACAGAGGTAATGGCATTAGATCTGGAATCGTAAAGGTATTGGATTCTCTTACAATTGGAAGCTTAAGTTCAGGGATATGTTGAGACATGGAAAGAACATCTGTAGCATGGTCCTCATCCCTCCACTCCTTATTCAGTTTGCAAATGAAATCATCATTGCAAAGAAGTACTGATAACTCAACAGCTTCAAAACAACCAACGTCATTTACAGCAGGATCTCTTGTTTTGTACACTGAATCTTTTATACCATCAAATGCTAACTTCATTGCCATTGGAACATTTAGACGGAGCATTTCAGCAATATTCTGCAATATGCGTGAAATAATAAGTACAAAAATAAAATTCTTGAAAAGTGGACTATTACAGCTAAGAGTAAACTGTTCTAACAATGAGCATACCAAACTAAAAGCTTAAAGTAAATGCCTTGGTTATCCAACTCAGTTACAGCCACTACCATTAGGTGGATATAATTATAAGAAGCAGAACAGAAAAATGAAGGCAAGTTATGAAAATCATTTTCAATGATTCCAGAAAATATTTTTTAACTACCTTTTAATTTGATTTCCCCAGAAGGGCATTATCTGCTTTCCTAGACCACAAAATCTACCCAAAAAACAAAACCAAAAGAAAACACTGTTTCTGAACTTGTTTCACTTCCTACTTGAGGAATTTTATGCAGAAACGGATGATTGCTGTGTTAATGACAGTTCCTTGTCTTATTGAAGGTACAGTCTGCGGATATTGGGACCGATGCCCAACACTGAAACGGAATCACCTGAGCTATTTCTTTCAAGAGAAATAGGATTAACATTCTTTTTTCCCCTTCCTCTTTCAGTGTTTCACTTTGATCGGCTACGTTGAGTCAAGGAGAAATAGTAATCCCTCCAAATATCCTGCTTGATTTCTTAGTTACTGAATAACACTCTCTTTGCTGATACTGACTTGCAAATTCAAATTAGCACAAGATAAAGAACAAAGGAAACAGAAGCTTTTAAACTTGTTTGCAGACTCCAAACCTTGATTAGCAACAATATATCCCAAATTCAGATTTTTCTAGCAATCCATTCAGAATGGTATTAACAGGCGACAGGCAAAAATCTTCAATGTTCGCGTGATCATAAGTCATAACACCAACCAGAACAGGCAAGTACACAAACTTGGCGGCTTTCTGAACGAATTTGTTTCCCATTCTTTTGTTTCCGAATTCACAAGAAGAAAATACACTGCCTAATAACCGCTTTGCAACAAAGAAAATACACCGCAGCCGCAAAAAAAAAAAAAAAATGCATACAGAGACAGAGAGAAGGAGATACCAGAATCTCAGGATCGTCGGGCAACTGCTCCTCAATGCAAATCTTGACATTGAGCTCCAACTCCTTCTCCTTTCTATTCGCCGGCCGCCGCCGCCGCTGCACCTTCCTATATGCTCTCTGCGACGCGAAAACCTTCGGGTACTCTCCCGAACCTACCTCATTTCTGCAACGAAAAGTACCGAACCTCCAACCGAATACTGAAGAGTACGAGCGGGAGAACGAGACCCGGGAACGGACTGAAACGGGACAGGGAGTCGAATACGAACGAGATCCGTAGGCGTCGAGGAGGGAGGCGGTACAGACGGCGCGTGAAAGGACACGCGCCGCCATAGCGTCGGCGGGGAGGGTAGCACGGAGGAGAGGCGAGAGGCGAGGGAGCATTCAGATTGTAGGGAGAGGAAAACAGCGTGGGGTTCGGTTTTGTTATCTGATCGGTAGGTGAAGGTATTTTGGTGACTGTCGAGATGCGAAAGCGACGGCGCCAGGGAAAGAGCCCAATCTTCACTGTGAATCGCCCTCCAAGTAATTATAATTTTTAAAACAATTAACAATACCATTTACAAAGTGGTGGGAGAACAATCGATGGAATGAAACGGTTTGGAGACTTCGTTTTCGCATATATTTTATTTTGAAAGTGTTGAAAATGGTTAAGAATATTTTTTGAACCATTTTAACAAATTTAAAAATATTTCATGAGGCATTTTGGAATAAAATAAACTTTTAAAAATATTTTTCTGATGCTGAATCTCAAATTTAATCTCTAATCAAACAATATATTAGATTGTTGCTGTCACTCAATCACCCTTACCTCAATTGATCAATCCACGTCCGTGCCATAATCATAAATTTATTTTTTTTGAAGTTTGTATCAAAATTTGATTGAATTAGTGAATCTTTTATCTCGTCTCCAATCATTCTTTTTTTGTAGACGTTGTTCCTTGGCAACTAGTTGCTTAGTGTTCGATATTGTCATCAATTGAGTTGTTTGGTGCTCAATGTGATTACATGCTCGGTGCTCGTTTCTCTTACTATTAATTGTTTGGTGTTTATGTCGTTGTCGATTCAGTTGTTCAATAGTCAATACTTTGATCGTCTGCTAGGTTGCTCGATGTGATTGTTCACTTTCCACTCACTTGTCAATTACTCAATGCTTGGTGTTCAGTGTCACCGTCAATTCACACTTTCACAACTTCAATTATTCGATTAGTCAATTGTTCATGCTTATGCTCGGTGATCTTCCCGTTTTCATTTAAAGAACTGCATTATTCATCCATAGTGTGAGACCCCTGAGGTCAAATGACAAAGCAAGAAGACTCCCGTGAGAATCAAACTTTTCATCTCCCAAACAAAGACAACTCTTTAATGCCACTAGTTATGGCCCATGGTAGAATGGACTGTGGCCCATGGGCCCAATGTAGCCCATTAAGCTTCCTTCGAGCATAGCAGTAAGAAGTAGACATAGCCCATTGGGCTTGGTCAGCCAAGCCACGTTGTTTATTCAGGCTCAATAATGATGCAACAGCGCTAATGTATTATAGGATCATCCATAAAGGTTTAGGTTAAACTAGTTAGGGTTAGTTAACTCTAATCCATAAAACTCAGCAGCTTTTGACCATCTTAATCTATTTAAAACCCCAATCAAATCTTAACCAAAGTTTTGTAAAAGTAGACATTTTACAACTCAAACAATGCTCTAATTGGGAATTTAAAAAAAATTAATCTAAAAATCAACTCGACTTTAGGTAGCTAAGGACCCGAAATTCATTATAACCTTCAATGAATGCAATTTTCTCAACTATCCTTGAACTGTCCGTTAGAACTTTTCTCAAGTTTCAACAAAAGATGGTTTTAAACTCTATTTAACCCACGATTTGATTCTATATTAAAGGCATCATTTGATTTTTATATTTTGGTGCAAATAAACATCTAATTTCTAGGGACCTTTTTTTTTTTAATTTTTCTCAAGCATGTAAGTTGACTAAAGTACCCATGGGAGTGGCATTTATGATTTTTTAAATTAATCTACATGATTTTTTTAGTCAAAAACAATTTTTTTTTATATTTTTCTCAAAGCTTAAAGGAATTAAAAATGTTATGGTTTCAGATGTTAGGGGCGAGTAAAATTTTGATTTAACCAAAATAACATAATCGAGCTGATTAGAATTGTCGGTTCAATTTAGTTCAAGTTTAGGGTTAGTTTAATTTAGTTTTAAATTTTAATAATTTTGGTTATATAAGTTCAATTCGATTTTTATATTAAAAAAAATAAAATAATCAAACAAATCAAAATATTAAAATATTGTCGTTTTTTTTAATTTTTCTGTTTTTTAATTTTTTTTATTTTTTTGATTGGTTCAGTTTTTTTCATATTTGTTTGATTGTTTTGATTTTTGATTTTTTCAAATTTTATATTTATTTAATCAATTCAATTTAATTTTTAATATAAATTTAAATATTTTAATTTTAATATTTCAATCTATTCAATAACTGTACAAATAGTCACTTACTGCTGAAAGTGAAGGCAGCCGCCTCCAGAGAGCAAACGCCTTAGGCTCATCATGGCTTGCTCTCTGACGGCGGTTAGGGAATTTTGTTCACACTTACCATAGGGTATTTGGGATATGTTACCAACTCCTATGGATTTCTATAAAATAATTTGAGCCTCCAAAACTTACTTTATTATTTTAAGTTTTCTTAAAGTTCGTCATTTTGAACTGAAATTTCCTACTCTTTTTTTTTTTTTTTTTCTTACCATGAAAATTTTCAAAAGAACTAAAATTACTTTTCAAACTTTTATGCTATTTTTGCATATTTTTCCAATTCTTCCATCTCTCCAATATTCTCACATTTGTTCTTACACCAACTTTTCAAGAAAAAAAAGTACAATAATTAGGCCCTAGGGGGCTAAGTGATAAAGGAAGAAGTTGTAAAGATGTAGTCATGTTAAAAACTGTTAGCGTGAGATTGATTTTTGAGGAAAACAATTCTTTCTAAAGGTGGTCCTTGGTAAGTGTTAATGGACGCAGCCTAAAACCCTGACCACTTGGATATATCCCTCAATTTACCTCTCTCGTGATGACTTAGAGACGGATTCGACCAGAGACGCGAGTGATGACGCGTAATTAAAAAAAAAAGTACAACAAGTAAACATGTTTACTGTAAACATTCATTTAATAATATTTTTGGACACACTTTTTTCTTTTTCCAAAATTTCCCTAAGACCCGGATTAACACTTTTTGTAAGCATTCAAGTTTGAATTTTGGTTCATTTACTATTATTTTAAAGCATTTTTTTCTCAACTCCAAGCTCATCCTAACACACTCAGAATAAGTAGTTGCACATTCCAGAGCTTATGTGGCAAAATGGAATTACCTTTGAAGGAGGTCACCATGGCTATTGGCAGACCACATAAGAATGGTAGGGTGAAATTATCATGATCCTCATTCAGTCTTTTAGACAAAACACTACAAAATTCTATCGACTAGACATTGCATTTCAGGCCAAAAATTCCATTTCAAAATCTATGTACATGAAAATTCATTTTGATTTTTGAATCATCTGGCAACTTGTAGCTCCACAAATGCTAGGACCCCAACATAGAACTACCCAACTCTTCCATCTTTACATTTATCATCGTTTAGCAACACACACTGAAACTATAAAACAGATCATAAACAAACTGTTAAGCAGAAGATTTGATTATCATTTGCATATCCCATGTTAGCTAGTGAAGAAAACAAAATCGCCCTCTATCATTCAGCTTCGCAAAGCTCTCTTGTGCCAGCAGGCGAGCTGATTAAACTGGTAACAACTCTATGTGCATCAAGCAGGACTGCAGGCTAAACTATCATCGTCTTCATCTGAAAACTTCCTGCTAACATTGTAGCTTGAAAGATACTTGGTCTTGCTGAGGAGGGGGGCAACATCGTGCTCGCGCCCGTCCTTCTTCCCTTTACAGCTATCGAGAGGGGCACATTGACCAAGAATCTGCAGAACCTCCCTCATGGTAGGTCTAGAAGAAGGTAGTGTGCTTGTGCATAGAAGGCCGAGTTTGAACACTGCAGTCATGGCTTCCAGGTAAAATGGTGCCATGATCTCCTCATCCAAGACATCAGAAATGGACTTTCCTTCTTGATATTGATGCCACGCCCATTCTGCGAGGCTCCTTTGCTCATCTCCATCGTTGGGCCCTCTTCCAGTGACTAGTTCCAGAAGCACAACTCCGAAGCCATAGACATCGATCTTATGATTCACTTTTGTGGAATAAGCATACTCTGCGATGGAAGCAACTTAATTCTTAGCTCAATAATCATTTTCATTTTAAGTTTATAAGTAACGAGAAAGAATGTGAAAGAATTGACTTCAAGGACAGATGATGAACTGCTATTACCTGGAGCCATGTAGCCTATTGAACCGGCAAGTGTGGACATGGTGTTGGGCTCCCCTGGCTTGGCTAAGATCCTGGCCAGGCCAAAATCAGCTATCCTTGCTTTGAACTCAGAGTCCAAGAGGATGTTACTCGACTTCACATCTCGATGAACGATGGGTGGAGAGCAGTCGTGGTGCATGTAACACAGGCCTGCTGCAGCTCCGATAGCAATCTGCAGCCTTGTAGGCCAATCCAACACGACTTGCCCTGTCAAGCTAGTAAACGATGAGTTCCTCCTCTTCTTCCCGTGTAGCCACTTATCAAGGCTCTGATTCTCCATGTACTCATAGACAAGCAGCTTCGAGTCCTCACTCGAAATGTAACACAGCAGCTTCACTATATTTGAATGCTTAATGGTACCCAGTATCTCAACCTCTGCAAGAAATTCTTTCTCCAGCTTCTTGTCTAAGTTTCTGTTGTCCCAAATCCTCTTGACAGCGACATGGTCGCCTGAATGATTGACAGTGATTCGGTATATCTTCCCTGACCCTCCACTGCCAATCAAGTTGTTTTCTGTCAAGCTTGCCAGAATTGTTGCCTTTTGGAAGTCCAACCTCTTGAATGAGGTGAGTTTCCACCCTGCAAGCTCACGTTTGAGCTTCTTCCTCCGGTAATCTCTGACCATGATGAAGGTCAATAAAACAGTAACCAAGGAGAGCAGCACTGCCAATGCTAGAACTATGGCAAGAACTGCCGGTGACAAGCCGCTGGACTTCCGGGATTTGGCAGAACAAGATTGGAGGTTTGAAATTGGGTTGTTGGCGCAAAGATTCGAATTGTTCAAGAAACTGTTTTCAAAGGCTAAGTTATCGAACTCATCCGGGATTTCTCCACTGAGTTGGTTAGAAGACAAATTTAAAGTGGTGAGCTTGAGATGGCCTAACTCGGGTGGAATTTGACCTGAAAATTGGTTTTGAGACAAGTCCAAATCGGAAAGGCTGGCCAAAGAAGCGATGGCTGCTGGGATTTGGCCATATATCTTATTCCCAGCAAGATTCAGAGTATTTAAGTATTTCCATGAAACTATTGTTGTTGGCAGTTCGCCAGTAATGGAATTACCGTCAAGCATCAGAGTGATGAGCTGAGGAAGGCTCGTTAACTCCATCGGGATCTCACCCGATAACTGATTATTGCTCGCTTTGAACACGACCAGCCTCGCCCAGGAAGAGACCCCAACAGGAATCTTACCCGAAAACCTGTTGTCACTGATCTCCAACCGCGACAAGTTCCTTCCTAATACGCCTGGAAGTTCGCCGGAAAAGGAGTTTCCACTTAGCATCAAGCTTGACAAGTTCGATACTTGCCAGAGGCCTAATGGAACCTCCCCTGAGAAGTTATTGCCGTACAGCTGAACTGTTACCAAACTGTCACAATTTCCCAGTGATTTAGGCACTTCCCCACTGAGATTGTTAGTGAAAGCAACCACACCGATTAAGGCCCGTCCAGCGCATAAGTTTCCCGGCAAGTTTCCGGTAAACTGGTTGTCGGAAGCCTCAAAAGCTACCAGCTGGGAATGAAGGCCTAACTCTGACGGCAAAGTGCCATTCAACCTGTTCTTGAATACCCTAAAAACCTTCAGTGTTGGAATTAGGCCGATGCTTGCCGGCACTTCACCAGATAATTGATTTGTATTCAAATTGAAGAACTCCAGTTGCTGCAACTTCCCGAGATCCTCCGGAATTGAACCGATCAGATTGTTCATTGACAAGTCGAATTGTGTCAATTTCAAAGACTCAATCGGAGTTGGAATTTCACCGGAAATTTTGTTCTTGTACACATACACAGTACTCAAATTCTTCAACTGGAACAGGCCTTCTGGAAGTGAACCGTTTAGGTTATTTTTAGAGAGATCTAAGTGCTCAAGAGAGGATAAATTTGTGAAACTTTCAGGTATTGGGCCGATCAAATTGGCCTCAGTCATCCACAAGTACTTCAACTTGTTCAACTTCCCAAACTCCGGCGGTATTCTCGACGGCAAAAATTCGTTATAAGGCATAGTCAGATTCTCCAAATTGGACAAGTCTCCGATCTCCGCCGGAAAGGTGCCGTTGAAGAGGTTCGAGTAGAGATGCAATTTCTGCAGCTCCGGCAAACGGCCGATCGCCCGCGGAATGTCTCCAGTGAAGTTATTTGCCCCTAGGTCCATGTACCGGAGCGACGACATCTGATCAACATCAGCCGGAATGGGTCCCACGAAGCAGTTCTGCGAGAGGTCTAGGTATTGGAGCTTGGAGCAATTGTACAGAACCTTAGGGAAGCCTCCGGGGATGTAATTGTAGGCCAGGTCGAGAACGGTGAGATTCTCGATGTCGCAGATCGCCGACGGGATCGTCTCGGTTATGTTCTTGTCCTGGAGGATTATTCCGGTGACGGCGCCGGCGGTGCAAATGATTCCCTGCCACTGCGAGTCGCACGGAGAAGAGGAACCGTTCCACGACTCCGTCCCGGGGGGGTTCCCCCACTGCTGCTTGATGTTCAACAGAGCGGCCCGGTCGGCCTCCGGGAACTGTGTAATTACGTTGAACGGCAAGAGGGTTAGGAAGAATGAGAGGAAAATGAGACGGAATTTTGGGGGTGTTAAGGGTAAAACCGACATTTTGAAACGTTCCCGTTGGGTTGGTTTCTACCCGTTTTCGCCGGGAAATGAAGGCTGACCGTCAAAAATGGTGAGCTACCAAAATGTACTAAGGTGGTGTGTGTCTTATATATTGAATGTTGCAAAAGGACCCCGGAATTAGGAATAATTACGTTCCCGGCCACTTGAAGGTGACGTCAAGGTTGATTAGTCAACTCAGAACTGTCCGTCTTAAGCCTTGACTATAGGAAGGAAAGTCAGATGCGGACGATCATATTATAAGAAAGGTACACTGGCGGCTCCTTTGTTTTTATCTTATCCACTTCTAGAAGCCAAAATTGCATTTTCTCGCTCCTTTGTTTCTTTTTTTCAATTAAGGATAATAATTTTACATCTTAATATATAAGTTTATTACGCCATCCTATTTAGAAACATTCTTATTTTATCTTTTATTTATTTTTAATATTCAAATTTATAATTTAAATATAAAATTATTATATTTTTGTGACACCAACAATAACTCTTTGTAAAGTTATTTATAATACATAATGTTACGTGTGATTATTTCCATCAAAGTTAAGTGACACACTTATATGGGATTATTTATACTTAAAATAATTTTAGTAATGATTATGATAATTGTATACCAATAATGAACCATTACATAAATAAAGGACACTCAATTTAAGCTTAGAAATATTTTTTTATGGATAAATAACCTATAGCGTGGAGTATTATTTGTCATTATTAATGAGTGTTACTTTCTTAATCATTAATTAGACAAAACTGACTAATAAAGAAACAATTAATAAATATACAAATACTTACAAATAAAATATGATCATTCATTATCTTAAAAGGATCACAGAATCATTCGACAAGATTTGCTCATTTGGTGGCTTCACCACCCCAATGGTAGATGACAAGCATAACTTTCAAAAATTATCTGGGGTTTACTTTTATATTACCACTAATGTGAATGTAAGTAATTTTAACTTAAAGTATTAAAGAGCTTTTTGTTGAATATTTCTTAAAATAATTTACGTAAATAGCTGGCCAAAAATTTAATTAGTCCGTAACAAAAGTATATAGTTAAATGTTAATAATAATTGTAAAAGAATATGGTTATGCTATTTTAATTAAAAAAATCCATAAGAATATGATTTTGCAGTACTCTGTATCAGAGGGCACCATGCTTTTGCCGTGGGGATGAGTTCGCTGTTGGCGGAACAATATCTGTACTTGTACGGTAAGGGATAGAGACTTGGGTGGGCCCACCTTTCTAGAAGCCTTTTGCTGTCCGTTGCTGATGGTGACGTGGCCGACGGCTTGATCTCAGCCGTTGGTTAATCAGTGCGGGATTATGTAACTCATTAGGACGACGATCCCGGATCGTTTGGCTTTTACTCGATATATACGCTTAGCATTTACTAGTTTAATTGTCAGTTGCCCTACGAAGCCAAACGGACCATTGTAGAGAGCTTTCAGTGAGCAACGCCTCCAGTTTTAGCAAAATTAATGAGACCTCTTATCAGGGGCAGATCTAGAAACGGATCTGAGGGAGAGCTGTTCTTAGATTCATAGAGTATTTCAACTGTTCTTCCTTTAAATGGGCTAAATCTATAAGACAGATCTGAGGGAGGGCTTCCCTTGCTCTTATGGGAATCCTCTGCTGGGATTGAAGCGGATTTTATTTAAAAAATATTATTAAATAAATAATAAAAATAAAATTTTATAATTATGAAGCTTCTTTATAGGAGTCCTTTGAATACTTTTGTTTATAATTGGATACAGAGCGATGTCTATCTGAATCAAAAATCCTATAACATTATATATGGTGTCAGCTTATTTTTGAAGAGAAACAAAATGTAATTTAGAAGAAAAGGCGGGGAGTAATTGCCATTTGGTTAAAATAAGAGTCGTCTTGCAGTTGGTATCTGAATAACAAAATAATTTTTTATTCAAATTTTTTAATTTCATTTTCCTGTACCCTCTAATAATTACAAATTATATTGATAATTGGACCGTCCGACCCAAACTCAGCTTTTTTCCTCAAGTTTCAATCTCAGCCTTTCTCCTCAGGTCAATCTGATCTCCCTTCTAAACTCAATTATGGCCTAGCGCCAATTTGTCACGGCATCATTACAAATTCACTGGATATCCGTACGGTCATCTCGGATCTCATTTTCATTAATGGCGGATCTCATCCTTATTAATGAGGGTCACGTCGCCACCATACTATCACTTGAGAATCTCTATCAGAGATGGATAGCTAATCTTATCACCTGCAAACGCATATCTCATGCATGTAGGAGAATATCTTCTCCTCCTATATCAACCAACTCTTTTCAAAGTCAAGGTATGTTCTCATCTCTAACCTGCTGATACATTGTCTTACATTACTCTTTTGCTCACTCAACCGTCAGAGTGCTTATAGGTGGCAGTCTTTCCCTAGACGAACCCATCACCGAAGCCCATACATCGTCTCCGATCATCCCTCATTTTTGGTCAAGAATGGACAATAAGTAATTTTTTTTAACTTACTTTTTCATTATTTTACTTAAAAAATTATGTAAAATTAAAATTTATATATCATTAACCTTTTTAAAAATAATTTTTAGAGTAAATTGCACTAAATCCCTTGTGATTAAAGTCATTTGCAAGAAGACTCCTTCTATTTTAAAAATATTTGTAGAGGTCCTCGTCTATTACTTTTATTTCATTAATATATATTTATTTATTTCGTAAAAATACACGTTACCTCCAACTATGTCCAAGCATTGAATGGTGAGCCCCTCCCCTTTTCAATTCTATACCTGAATCTAGTTTTCAAAACATTAGTATAAATTAGTGTAAAACAATTTAAAGAAGAGTGACTAATGTAATTTTCAAAATTAAAGGTACTCCTTGTCATTAAATCATACCTCCAGGATCAGCCGCCTAATTTACCCTACTTTTTAGATTGCATTCAAAGTCTTGCTGTTTGTTGTTGACTTGACTAACTGCGGCTGTCGTTGTCCGCACCCCAACCCCCCTCTCCTTTCCCTGTCGAAAGACATTGTGTTTGAAACCTCGAATGCTATGACTATTCCACATGATTTGGATTTTAGACGCAAACTCAAATCCAACCCACAAGTAGTAAATACAATACTACAGAGCAGATAAGCATTAAGAAACAAAAAATTGCCAATTGCCGTATGAGGGAGATAAGATGTATAAAGGAATGTTCGTAGCAAACCCTAATCAAAGATGCTTACACAATGGTAAGTAAAAAAAGAATGATGGATCTGTTTCCTCTCAAAACCAACAAAAGAAAACAAATTAACGAGCAAAAGTATGGGTCCTTTTCAACTTCTCAATGGTGGGTGAACTAAAAAGATCCATTTTGAAAAGTAAGTATGAATCTAGAAAGTGGAAACCCACTAGAAGCATCAGTTGTGGTGAAGCTGAATCAGCAAAAGGCTTCATTCAATGCACGTGCATCGTGCAGGGTTGGAAAAGTAAAGCAGATGCTTCTAATTAGATCATAATGTCCATTTCCTTCCTATTTATTTTGTTTAATAATATTCAAAAGCTGAATAACATAAATCACCATTTAAGTTTATATTAAAATATAAAAAAGTCACTCAACGTCAATTTATAACTAAAAAATTACTAAATTTTAATTTAATATATAATTTTATAATTATTGTCAATTATCATTAAAATAGGCTAATGAAATGTTAATATTTTTATATTTTAGTACAAAATTTAATATTTTTTGTATACTTTTATGTAAAGTTTAATGACTATTTATGCTATTTAACTGTTTATATTGTTAGTCACGTCAACATTCTGTTAGCGTCTTTTAATGACAATTAACAGTAATTATAGAATTATATACTAAATTAAAATTTAGTGATATTTTTACATCTTAGTATAAAATTTAATGAGCATTTATGCTATTTAGTCAGTATTAAAAAAAAAATCATAAGAAACTTTGTTGCCAAACAATGTAAGTCATTAATATTGAATAAATAATCATTAAAATAACTTATATTTAAAAAAATGTTGCACATTTGCATTTTTTTGTATGAATTTTCTATATAAAATTTAGATATATTATGGGTCAATAAAGAATCGCTTTTTCGTTATCCTGCCTTGTGCAGCTGGACTAAGTAGAAGAAATGAGCTGATGTCTCTCAGGACCGAGTCTAGTGGTTTGGATCGTACACGAGCACGATCTCCATGCAGAGTCTGCATGTTCCGTGTTCAATTTTAGTCAGCTACACTTCTCACGATTTAATCTTTTTGTCGGAATCAAGAGGCTGAGCGATAAAGACGCTAGTGATGGGGCATAATCTAAAAAAAAATAAAGGAAATGAGCTAATCAATAAAAAAAAAAAAAGAAATTAGAAAGTGGAAGAGGACACTAAAACGTGGTATTAAAACGTTGTCAAGTACTGGGTTGTAAAGAAAAAAACGATGTTCTAACATAAAGCATAATGCTATAAGCAAAAGCCAACCTATGATTAATTTATAAGCATGAATGAACTAAACTAACGTGTAAAAACGACAGCAACCCCTAGAACTATAAAAACAAAGCAGTAACACCGGTAGAGTGGCATATCAAGTAATCTTTTTAGGAAAAGAGGGAAGGTGGATCAATTTTGTTTCATGGTTAATAGAAAAGGGCTCATGTTCTGTACTCTCGACTCTGCCTGTTGTCGGTTGTTGCAAGTGGGTCGAGACCAGAGGATTTCAGGACCATTAAGGTTCACCATGGACACAGGTGATCTATGCATAGCGTCGATAAGATGGAGAATGTTACTAAACTAATATTAATAGAATATGAGATATTGCTGAGCTGACGTTGATGGAATAGGTCTTAGGGATTGAACCCAGTATTGAGCTATGAGCTTATCATTGGATCGGGCTCAATAAAACTAGTATGGTTCATATTTAATTGATATCTCCTTATTTGTCAACACTTCAGATGATATCCTCTTAATAGAACAACATGCAAAAATATTTAGTTGTGAAAAATTTATACGTACAATTCTAAAACTCTGACTTCTCTGGAATGACACAGTTTCACTTCACAAGTTAAAGCTTTGGAAACAAAATTCATGAAAAGTAGCATGAATTATCTTAGCTTGAAGTTGATTTGATTTAATCAGTTACTACCA
Source organism: Diospyros kaki (assembly GCA_036245055.1). Classification (NCBI taxonomy): domain Eukaryota; kingdom Viridiplantae; phylum Streptophyta; class Magnoliopsida; order Ericales; family Ebenaceae; genus Diospyros; species Diospyros kaki. The sequence goes on from BSEG01000007.1 coordinate 36,968,938, forward strand.
CCTCATTCTTAAGCACTAGGCCCTGTAATGTGTGTGTCTACAGTGATGCCACCAACTTCCTCTGTTCCAATTTGGCTTCTATAACTACAAGACAATAAAAAGCACCTTATTTTCTGGGATTAAACTGCAGAACTACTACATTGAGAAGAAGAAATGTTATTTTTTGTATTCATAACAAAATTAAAAAAAAAAAAAAACTATAGAAGCTGATGGAAATAGGGATACACATTAAAAAAAAATGAAATATAGTAGAAAAAGGAACACAAGGGCATGCACATACCATGTTTAGTGATCACTTGGTTGCTAGGCTCTTGCATAATTTGATACATGCAGTAGTTGGTTTCACAGTACTTCAAATCTTCACCTCATTTTGACGAAAAATTCTGTTAACAGTAGCAGACAATTCTCACTCAAAGTTTGGTCCAAATTGTAAAACGAAAACTCAAAATTCATATGACTTGCAATTTCACTAAACACCCTAAAATTCTTCAGTTTGTAGGAAATTGACTAGGAGTTTAGAACTAAAAGAGAAACTGTGGAAATACACTTGTCTAGATTGCACAGATGACTCCCGCATAGTCTGGATTTCAGAAAATGTTATATCTCCAGAAACTTGTTTCATCCATGTGACCATTTCTTTTACAACTTAATTCAATTTTAGTGTGCGTTTGATTGGAAGCGATACTTACATGGAAAGAAAATAAATTCTAACCAATTCAATTGCTTAGAAATAATTTACATAAAAATTGTCAATTAAGGGTGTTTGATACCTTAATTTTTTTACCTAAAAATTGTTGTATTTTTCTATCTTTTGGTATTTGATTATTAATATTTTACCTGAAATTTTTCTGTCATAACCCCCCTCTCAAAGCCATCTTCTTCTCCCTGTCTCCCCCCATCTCTCTCCCAAATTCCATCCAAATCAGTCTTGGTACCAAGCTTTGCTGGCTATCACGCTCCTTCTCAAGCTTCGTCGTCGGCCTCGATTCTCCTCTTCCTCACAACCATCGGGCGCCCTTCTCCTCCTCCTCAAGCTTTTTCGTCGGCTTCACTTCTCATCTTTCTCGCGACCATTGACCGCCCTTCTTCTCTTCCTCAAGCTTTGCCATCGGCCGCATTGCTTTTTCTCCTTGCGACCGCCAGCTACACTTCTCCTCTTCCTCGCTACCGTCAACTGCTCTTCTTTTCCTCTGCCAGATTGTTGGCTGATTTCCATGAAAAATGAATTCCTCCCCCTCCCCCCCCCTCGAGAAAATCATTTCTAGCCATCGGGTGACTGAAAACTATAAATCAAGTTGCCTAGAAAATTTGGCTAATCAAACATTACAAAAGTTAAAAATTGAGTGAAAATGACCATTTTTCATGAAAAATATAAGCAATCAAATGCACTCTTCATTCAATATTTTTATTAAATCCTCTAGTACAAGTAGCACAAAAATTGATTTAACACTTCATACAACTTTTAAGATGGCGATACCACCTCACAAATTTTCACTCACCTTCAATCCATCATGATCACAAGCTTCAACCTCATTAGGTGAATTGGTTACATGAATTCTAGCTTACAATCATCCCTATCCATGGCCATCGCTTGTGGAAGGTCATTCTATCTCATGTAATGTCTAAGGATTTTCCATCAAGTTTTTTTTGTTTTCCTCTTTCTCTTATATTACAAACTTCCACTTCCAATCAGCCCTTAAAAATTCATCTCAGCCCGACTCATTCTTCTTACTTATTCCCTCAGTCGCCCATCAAACACCATGCTCACTCACCTTCTGAAACTACTACGACAATAATGTGAAAGGCATATGGTAAGTGCCAACCAAGAAATTTTTCATGACAACGAAAATGAAGCTCAACCAAATAACATACTATCAGAAAGAATATCAAAAGATCAACTACCACAGGAAAATAGAATCATGAGGATTTTCATCATGAGAGCCATGACTTGTGCAGAAATCCTTTTGCCTTTAACTAAAACAATAAAATCCTTTGTTTGGTTACCCAGAAAATATTCAGAGCAATCTACAACACACTTAAGGGACCTTGGTCTTCTTTACAGAAATCTATTCTGGAATGTGGGGGTGGGTGGGAAGATTTCTTCTTCCTAAAAGATGTTAGACTGTACTTGATTGATCTTTTACAAATTTTCAATAAATACAATGATTATGGAATGTATTTACGAAACCACCTTACTACTAATATATTACCAAATTTAGCTTGCTTTAATGATTTTTTTGGTACTTTTTAATATGTTTTCATAATTCTAATTTCAAGATTTTGTAATTGTGTTTTGGAAATATTACTCAGAGAAACAAATTAGTAGAAATGAGATTTAAAAAATGAGTTCCCCAAACAATTTTGTCACCATTGGTGCATAAAATTACTCCTCTGTACCAACATAAGTTGGGTTTTTTTCTCTATTTTTTATTTGTTAATATGGATCACACTCAAATCAAGAGCAGTTTGAAAAACAGAAACATATATTAATATGGTGAAATAATTTGTATTGAGTATCAGCAACCAACAATGGCCAAATCCCAACGTGAATGAACAAAAGAAAAAAGGAAATTAATATAAAAATAAGAATCAAATAATAATAAAGCAAACTTAATCATATCATATTCACCGTAGCAAAGAAGCCTACAATATGATGGGGTGGCAAGGAAAATAAAAGAAAAATTAAGGGCCGAACAAGGAAGGTGAAGTCGTACATGACAATGACTGTGCACATACAGACAATCGATTATCCATCCGTCATCTTCAACTCTTTGAATTCAAGCATCTAAGGTGTATTGACTGGATTAGAGTACCTAATTAAGTGGGAATGGCAAGAACACGCTAGAACAGAAAAGTATTCTACATTATGCAGTTGTACTTTAGCTCCAACGAGATTTCACACTCATGAGTACTTTCCAACAAAAACATAGGTACTGCCATCAGTACGTTACTATTTTCTCTTTTCATTTCCTGAACCCAATGCCTTATACCTAATTAACAGAATCAAATCCTATACCTATTTAACAGAATGAAAGCCGTAACCGTACTATGATTATACATTCACACACTGGGAAATTCTATTTGCAGCACCATGTATTTCCTGAACCAATGCCTTGTACCCAGAGCCGGTCCTGGTGTTTTCGGGCCAAGATAAATTTTTTTTAAGTGTGCACTTTATATAAATTAAATAAAAAAATAAAAATTATTAATTAATTAATTTTATTAAAATTATAAGAATTTACAAAAGATAAGGAAGAATAATTTGGGATCTCATTAAAACCTTATTTGGGGAAAACTCAATGGGACAAAATCGCAAACGAAGAAAAAAGAATACTCTGCATTGTAAATATTGTATTAAAAAATAAAAACTACATATTTGAGTCTATATGCTTCCTTCCGAATCTCCATAAGCATTTCTTGATTTGATCAATCTTCCTTTCATCTAGGGGTGTCAAAAAATATTCGAAAATCGGTGAATTGGATCAAATCAGACCGAATCGTGCCTTTTGGATTGGTTCAATGGTTAGGTTCTGGTTCTAAAAAATTAAGAACTGATATATTTGATTTGGTTACTGATTTTTTTTTTCAAACCATGGTTCGAACCAAATCGGAATCAAAATTATAATTATATATATATTATAATTTTTTGATATATATATACATATGCATAAATAATATCACTTCTTAGGAAACTAGCGACATTGATGAACTCTTTTATTTCTAGGTTTTTATGTGCTATTGCTATAATAAATGGATGTAATCTCATTTGATGAAATAGTTTATGAATTATTTTGTTCTACTTTTACTTCAAGATTTGAAGCATTAATGAAGTTATGGGTTTATTTTAATTAATAAATTTGTTTGTAATTTCATATTTTGCGAAAATGTTTAGAAGCTAAATGTTAATTGGATAGAACCGAAACCGAATTGAAACCGATCCGGTGTGACGGATTGGTCATGGTTTGGTTTTATATATATAATGGTTCGGTTATGGTTATTATTTTTTTGAAATCGTTAAAAATGGTTCGGTTACTGGATTCTTATAGAATCAGACCAATCCGAATTGTTGAGAACCCTACTTTCATCCTCCATAATTAATCAAAGAAAAAACAATCATCACATGCATCTACAAAATAAAAATAGCAACGAAATTTTTTTTTGATAATATTTCTTTTGTTAATTTTTTTTAAATTTTTTATACACATATACACATAGCTTAAAAAAAAAATTGGGCCCCCCTCAATTGTGGGCTCTAGGCTGGAGCCCTAGTAGCCCTGGGCCAAGGCCGGCTCTGCTTATACCTAATTAACAGAATCAAATCCTGTACTTATTTAACAGAATGAAAGCCGTAAACGTACTATGATTATATATACACACACTGGGAAATTCTATTTACAGCACCATGTATTTCTCAGTGCAGCCCACACCCTGGTCAAATTTTTCAATAATTTTGAAATTCATATTTTATCCCTATAGCCCACAGCCCATTTTCTCCGTCGACCACCCTGATTGTTGCCTCGCCTCTCTCTATTTCTCTCCCGCACCACATACACACACAAACACATACATACATACATATATATATATATACACACGTATACGACGGTCATGGCTGTTAACCCACCGCTATTACCAAGGTTAGCTGTCGACCCACCGCCATTGGGGGACACACATTCTTTCTCTTTCTCTCAAGGTGGGTCAGCTGCCATTGCCAAGGTAGGCCAACTCACCGCGATCGGGGGCTCCAAGAGCCCTCATTGGGCATGGGTCGGGGAGGGTCAAGTAACTCCTCGACCCATCGCGGTCGAGAGTTCCTCGAGTCGCAGCTTGCAGTCAGGGACTCGAGGAACCCTTGACCACCTAGGGTCAGGGTTCCTTTATTTTTTTTATTAAATATATGATATTTAGAAATAGTTTTTAAATAAAATTTTTTATATTTAAAAATATTTAATATTTATATTTTTTTTGATCTAATTGTGTTATGTAGCGTAACATGGCAGCATTGTCACTCAACCGCGTAATATTTATATATTTAGTATATAAAAATATACTAAATATATTTTATTTAAAAAATATGTATTAGTTACAATTTATCAATATAGAAAAACATTATTCAAAAATTAATTCATATTCCCTATCATCAAATACAAGTGGGGTTGAATCATGAAAGCCCAAAAATTGCTATGAAAATTCAAACTTTAAATTTTATAGTAATCAGAATCGTGGGTGTAACGCCCAACTTTTTCCAAGCGTGCGTTAACTCGAGATTTTGGAAATATATATATATTTTTTTCAAAATTAAACACACAACATAAGTCTCTGGATATACATATTTTCATCATAATCATTTCTCGACAATCCCGATTATACCTTCTCAGCATATCAAAATTTAAAACAATTAATATACTAAGACAGATATTATCAAACACATCAGTGGAAGTAAGATCGAAACCTCAATGATATGTAACTGACAATTTTCTTTTACAGATAATAACCAAATCGATGTTTCACATGAAAATGTCAAAATATTACCTAACCTCTGCACATTGCTATGAAAACTAAATATAGCAGCTACATCTCGATGACACTCTTTCCCTTGGCGCCACTGCTTTTACCTGGAACGTTTGAATATTTCAGGGACATAGTCCAAATTAGATGCTGAATCATCTAAGTGAGAGTTCAAAAACATTTTCATGAATATATGCAAAATCATATATAAAACAACAAATCCTGACATGCCCCAGCCTAAGAGAATCCCACATAACACTTAGCCCTAACCGGGGAAAATGCAATCTTTCTATAGGCGACACGACCACATTGACCCGTTGGCAAACACAATCCTGCTTAAGAGGGACAACCTCGACATATGAACCCGAGAATCACTCCATTGTCATTGTTAGGCATTACGCTCCCACTCAAAAGTATTCCCAAAACCAAACGCAATCCTAGCCTCAAGAATATCACATCAGCATTATCCTCGGAATCAACGACACTTCGGTATTAATGCTATTGCTCAAAAGAACCTGGGGTGGTGTCCACTCTCAGCCCCGCCACTTGAGTATCGTAAGGTGAAGTCCGTCTCAGCTCAATCCCAAGTAGGTCACCTAGCATTAATCCTTGGTACGTATCCCGAGTGCTGTCACTCAGAGCTACGCCACGGTTACCAACCCACGTCCCACATGGACAAAACATAACATGCTAATGCCGAAAATCATAACATGCATAACTTAGAATCAACATTTTGATGTATACAATTTATCGTCCGAAATTCAATGCATGTGTAAAAACTGTTTGGACAAACTATCACAATAAACCAAGCCATAAGGATGAACACTCACAGTAAACCATTCACATGTTACTATAAGTCTTTTCGGGTAGAACCACTCATCTTTAGGCACAATTCAAATTCTTCTTGAAAAGCGCGATACGCCTCGATTTGCGTGTCCACCTCGAACTTCACACGAGTCACCTCATCTTAAGCCGCAAGGTACCTTAATCATCCAATAACCATAAAAATATAGTTTTTTCATTAATTTTTCTCACATTTTCTCATTTTTCTCCTATTTTCTTATCACTAATAATCCAAAATAATTATCTACACAACTATTTTCTCAAATATTTTTACATAAATATACATAAAATAAATTTTCAAGAATTTTGAAAAAAAAAAATCAGAAATTACCTATGTGGCACGTGCCCCCACGCGCGGGCGAGTGGGCTGGAGGGTTTGGCTGACGCGTGACAGTCACGCGCTGGTCATCTTCTTTCTTTTTTCGGTCGCCGGCGATGCTTCGATACCCGATTTTCCTACACCGATCGAAAACCCATCTCAAGTCGATCCCGATGCCACTGGTTTCAGGCCGAAAGGCCACCGGAAAAGCCACTGATCGGGCATTTACAGGCGCGACGCGGTGGTCCGCCTCCCTACTCTGATCAGCTTTCGAAACCCCTTCAAATTACCTCTAAAACTCACGAAACTTACCAGAAATGCTCCTCTTGCCTCAAGGATCAAAAGCCCCTTATTGGTTTCCCTCGATTTGCCCTCAAAATCGAGCAATTTGATGCTCCAAATTCGATCAAAACTCTTGGCTATTTATATGCCAAAATCGACCCCCACGTGGCAAATTTTCGGCCAAAACTCCTCACACACGCCTCCTAAACCGTCCTTGGCCATGCCCTGACGAGATTTGCTGCCCAAATCTCTGGATTTTCAGGCCAAAATCTCGGCCAAATCTGCCATGCGCGTGCAGCTTTTTTAAAAATTGTAGTTTGGCTCTCTCAAAATTTTCTTTTGCATTTTGGCCCTTATCCTCAAGCCCCTGATCTTTCTAGCACCATCACTAAGACCCTCAAGATTAGTACTTCTCATTTTTCCCTTGAAACTCCCAAAAATTATCGTTTTAACCTCCTTCGGGTAAATTTAGAAAATTACACTTAGGCCCAACTGATCGTTTTGACCCTAAATCCATTCGATTCAACCTGAAACCACTTAAGGGTTATTCTATACATCAAATACTAGTCTTTGACATGCTCTATTGACTTTTTGGACGTCGTCTATAACAATTTGGTATTACGACCTAATCGGCAGCTGTATTTTTGCTGTACCAAAAATTATTCCCGATCCAATTTCCTTCATCACCAAAAATCATAATTTATTTTACTTGATGATACGATACCGTTTTTTCTTAATTATCTAGGGTCCGAGGTACTCTCTCTGACTAAATCGGTCGTCCAAAACTGTGTTAGTGTACCCTATAGCCTTATTTTTCTCAAAATTCCATTTATGCCCTTATCAAATATCATTTTTATCCTCAAATTATTCTCGGGTATTACAGTGGGAGACTAAAAAACTATTGAAAATTTGATGCCATAGTCCCTTAAATTATTCTCTCCCATCAACAATTATGGGAGTCTAGAAAATTATTGACAATTGATCACATGCTATGAAAATTCAAATTTTAAATTTAAAAATGAATCATTGCAAAAACCCATGATTCCCTACGTACAACAATTATTTTCAACTTAAATTATGTTCATTACTCTTTTTAACAATTTAGATGGTTAATAAAAATATTTTATTATTATGAATCAAAAAAATATGAAAATATTTTTTTTATTTAGAAAGTTTCTTAACCACTTATTAATTAGGGATGTCTCTAAATCTAAGATGGTTGAGGTAGTTATTTTGTTATTTTTTTTATATATAAAAAAATCACTTAATGGTGACAATTGTCAGCTTAATAAAAAAATAAAACTATTCAACCGTATCATATAATTAAAAAAGTTAACATTTTTTTGGAGAAGTTTCTAAACAACATTGCTATTTTAATTACAATTTATTAATATGAAAAAATGTTATTTAAAAACTAATCTATATTTCCTGCTAAACCCATGCTTCTCTGCTATATTCCTTGCCATCAAAACCTTAGAAGATGCTTGAACCTATAAAACCCTAGAAAATGTTTATTTGTTCCTATCATCAAAAGTCTAGAAAAGTCTATAAAATTATTCCTACCACATGCTTGAATAGTTTAAAGTTATTCCTGTTTAACAATTGTAACTATTATGAAATTGACTTTAAATTATTCTTCGACATTTGAAGTTTGTATTTAAAGTTAAATTTCAAGAAATTGTATTTTTTACATAATTTTTGGAGAAACTTTAAAATTATTCTTTATTGGGTCGGGCCATTTTAGTGGGCCCGCACATGGGCAATTTTTGTGGGCTAAGCTGGGCCATTTTGGCGGGCCAATTGATGGCTTGACACATGGACCATTTTGGTGAGCTGGGTTAGGTCGGGTTGCAGGCCACAAATCACTGACCAGCGTGATCTGCGTTCTTTTGGTTAGACCAGGCTGACTTGCCTGCTATAGTATCGGGTCGGGCTCTGAGGCAGGCTAATCCATTTGTTATCTCTAACTGTGCGCTGTAGAGAGTAAAATAAAAAATTTAAAATTATTAAAGAATTTGGCGGAGGTGTGGCCTAACTGAGAAATACATGGGCTGGGAATAAAATTTCCCTCACACAGTGTCCGAATCATTATAGATTTTTGTTATTTGAAATTTTTTATTTGTTACTGTGTGTTTTTGTTTTGGAAGCAAACTATACCTGATTAACAGAATGAAAGCCCTAAACGGATTGCCTGAACAGAATTAAGTGAAAAGACATTGATAAATCTTCCGGCAATAATGAATTACATACGGATCTTGTTAGAATGGTGACAGACAAGGCAGGAAACCGGCCAAGCTCCCTTATTATCCAAACGCTAGGTGACGGGGGCGTTCCCTCCGCATGCTTCGCGAGGAGCCTTATACCGTTGTGCTCGATTCCGCCGTGCCTCCGGCCGATGCGAGATCCCGTTCTCGGCATCATAAGTCTTCCTCTTCTGCGGATCCGAAAGCACGCTCCAAGCCTCAGCGATCAGCCTAAAGGCGCCATCGGCAGCGACGCTAGGATTCTTGTCCGGAAAACAAGCAGCGCCAATTTCTTGAAATGCTTCTTGATTGTCTCCGAATCAGCGCGGTGGTTCTCGATTTCAAGAACGCTGTACCAGTTATTGCTTTCTGTTCTGCAGCGGGGCGAATCCTGTAGGCCGCCATGATCGAGTCCAGGTGCGGAAGCTTTGCGTCCACCTTCTTGGCCAAGTTGGCCATCACGAGCCATCGTTCGAGTTTGTGAAGTTCGAAGCATTTATCAGCGCGTTCGATGAAACGATGTGCACTTTCTTTTCCCAGTCCTGAAGACGATTGCAGAGCCGAGACCCGTGGAGATTTCAACTTGATGAGAGCGCGCGCCTTAATCTAATAGATATGCGCATTCCGAGATCCATCATTTCTTGGTTAAATTATATAATAATATTACAAATTACAAATATTTCGGATTGCAACATATTATGGTTAAAATTTACCGAACTTCTAAAATTTATAATGTGATGATTTTTAATTTTTTTATAATTTTATTTTTATCAATATTTCTCATTTAATATTATTTTTTGGTCAAAAAATTAAATTTCCATAAAAAATCACAACATCTTAATTAATCTTAATTAATTACACATAATTGTATTATTACAAATTAATTAAAAATAAAGAAATGACAAAGTATAAGTATTAACCTTAATTAAAGGGTAAACTAAAAATAAATCTCAATTTATCATTCTCAAAAAAATGCGAAACCCAATCAATCTATAACCTAATAGAAATCTATTTTATTTTTTAAATAAAAAAATCAATTAATCTCTTATATATCTTTAAATTGTGAAAGCAAAATAATACAAAATATAATTGAATTTTATTATTTTTATTTAATAAATACACTTTTTAATTAAATTTTCAAGCATGTAATTCTTTAATTTTTTATTTTTTCCTTAATGAATATGATTTTTTTATTAAAATTCCTAAAAACTATATATATATACTTGTAATTTCAAAATTTATTTATTTTTATTTTCTTTCCAAGTGAGTGGTTATCTTTTATTACTTTTTTTCTTTATTTTTCCCTCTCAAATCATTAATTGACATCATTTTTTTAACTTAAGAATAAATTTGGTATTTTTATTTTTAATTCATTTGTAATAATATAATTGTATATAGTTATTTAAGAATAATTTAGACATTATGGTCATTTTCTTTTTTCAGCATATAAATCTAAAATTTTAATTAAAATATGATGTCAAAAAGAAGTTTTAGTCAAAAGTAAAATTAAAAAAAATAAGTATCTAAATTTAAAAATTTTGAGAGAGTTTATTAAAATTTAATATTTGTAATAAAATAATTAATAATAATTCAAAAAATCTAAAAACACAAAATAATTGCATTTTAAGTAATGTTTTCAAAATTAGATTGGATCGTACGATCCAAACCAATTTAATCGTGAGTAGATCATTTATTTACAACTAAAACAATCTTTAAATTTAAAATATGAAAAATAGAATCTATTTTTCATGTTTTGACTTTAAAAAGAAAAAGTGAAAAAAATAAAATAAGAAAAAAAAATTATTCTTACATTTTAAAAATAAAATTATATATTTATTTAAAATTTAAAAAATATAATATATCTATATTATAATTAAAAATATAAAATAACATATAATATATTATTAAGTATATTACATATATTATGTATAATAATATTGAATATAAATTATTACTAGATGTTAACAATTTATTAATCAAATTTATTATTTTATTTTAATAATAAAATTTTATTAAAAAATTAATTTTATCATTTAATAATAAATTTTATTAAATAAAATATTATAAAATATTTTTTCTTAAAATTATAAAATAAACGTGTTTTTTAATTTTTTATTTTAAGAAATAAATTTTTAAAATGAAAAAAAAATATTTTTAATTTTTTAAAAATAGATTATTAAAATAAAAAATTAAAAATAAATTAAAAATTAAAAACACAAAAATAACGCATTCTAAATGTTTTAAGGAATTGTCTTATAAATTTTCACTAAAAACAAAATAAAGGCAAATGACAAACGGGTCGGGGCCTTCTTCATGCTGATAATTGGATCCATGTTTGCCATTAAAAAGAAAAAGAAAGGAAGAGAAAATCAGAAAGCGAAAGGAAAAAGAGCGCCAAAGGGGCTCGTGAAGGGCGTGGTAGCACAGTAAAGGTGCCCAGAGAGTAGCGAGCAGTGGTCGACTGAGAGTGGTTAGGGTTAGGGTTAGGGTTTGCATTCGATCCACAATAATTATATACCTCTCATTCGTCGTCAACATCATCCTCGTCGTCCTCTACGCTCTCCAAATCCATCCATTTCCTCATCGTTTCTCCAGGTGAGTCCCTTCGCAATCGTTTTCGTGAATATATACGTTGATATGTGTTGAACGGAAATTTTTCCTTGTTATAGATCTGTGATCGTGTGCCTTTTTGACTGACCTTGCTTGATTGCTCGTTTTAGAGATAGATTTACACTCGAATCGCAGTGGAAAGGGCATTTATATCAAGTTCGATGTCCAAATGAACTGGTTAATTGATTGTGGAGTGTTGAGAGATCAGTGGGACATTCTGCATTTTGTAGATTTACTGCTGTTATTGTTCTGTTTGAAGCAGAATAGGATGAGGTATTTAGTTCAAGGCAAGGTTAATTGATCTAATTCTCCAGCAAATGTGTAATGATCTCTGTTGGCTTTTGATTAGAAGTCCCAATGATCACAATGCCAATTGTAGCAAACATGGGAATGAAATATTACATATCTAACACTGAGGTAGATGTGTGAATTTATGGTTGAATGGTAATGGAAAGGCAGTTTCTGTCATTTTTGATATGGAAATGAACTTGTTAATTGACCTGGGAGTGTTAAAGGATCAGTAACACATTCTGATTTTTTTAATTCTAATGTTGTTACTTCCTGTGTTTTAATGCTGAGGCTTGAAGCGTATGTAATAAGCTCTGCTGGCTTTCCTTTAGAACTCCTCGTGATCGCAATGCCAATTGTGGGAAACATGGAATTTTACATATCTAACAGTGGGAGCACCTTTGAGAATAGGAGCAAAAGTTTTGAATTCTAACTCACCTTTTCAGGTGGCTAAAAACCAAGGCATGCGTGTGCATTAGGAGAACATTAACTATCTAATCAAGACCCGGGGGGGGACTATGAAAACTGCTATTTGAAGCCATAATCCAGGGCTATGTAGACAATGGGAGAAAGTAGACTGAGAAAGAGAGGAACTAGAAAGAGTTACCTTTAAGGTTGAAGTTGAAGCTTTGAAGAGAGAAGAATGCCCAAGGGAAGAATTTATTTCAGATATGAGGGAGTACTGCTAACTAATGATTTCCGACTAATTGAAGATGGTACTTGTCAACTGTTTTCTTTTGACTTGCCTGTGGTTATGATTGATACATTGTAACTGCATTATTGTAAAGCAGTTTTTTCCTATTTCTTACTCTTTCTTGTTTTGGCTCCTTATTCTAATTACTTAATATTTTCTTTGCCTTGCCTGTGGTTCCCTTTCACTTGATTGCACAACTCATCCATATGATTTCTTAGTTGTACTGTTTCTGAAACTATAATTTCTGTGTTGCCTCTTTTTTTTTTTTTTTTCCAGAGCCTTTTTGTTGGCGGGTCTAGTTAGCCTAAATTAGATGGATCAGGTAAAAGTGTCTGTGTCATTGTTAGTTTTGTTCTCTCCTTTTTTGTTATTCTCTTCCTCTATTACACTGATATTTGTGGATGTTGCAGTACGAAAAAGTTGAGAAGATTGGTGAAGGAACTTATGGTGTGGTCTATAAGGCTCGGGATCGTGCGACAAATGAAACTATAGCTTTAAAGAAAATTCGCTTGGAGCAGGAAGATGAGGGTGTGCCAAGCACGGCCATTAGAGAAATCTCTCTCTTGAAAGAGATGCAGCATGGGAACATTGTCAGGTATGTTGTTAAGTGCCAATCAAGATCTAATGTGTGTTTGTAAGTGCATCTTGGTTCCAATATCCTGGGAAGATCACCTCTAGCATGACATTCGATTGGTGTACACAAACACTTCTTAAGAGGAACTTTATGTGTCAGATGCAGAACACCTGGGGCACTCTTCTAAATGCACGCCATATGTTCTGATCGCATGATGAACAATTTTGTAAAAGAAAGTGTGATATTGCATATGGTGGATGATGTCAGGCTGAAATTAACATTCATTGTTATATCAAGTGTGAAATAATTCTCGGTATCAGGCAGGATGCCGGTGTGATAAGAGAGTTGCATGTGTAACATATAATTGTTGTTATTTGGCAAAGCTTCATTTCTCCATTAGGATATCACTAACAAGAGTTTAGCGAGTTCATCTATTTTACATTTTGTAAATATGTACAACTCGTTTCGTGTGCCTGCATAATACAAAATTGTTCTCATTGACATGTCTTGTGCTTGTTCTGCTTTTTTCTAATTCCTCAGTAGTATACCCTTGTTGCGCGCTACTGGGAATCTCCTAGAAATTTTATATGTTGTTGGCTTGAATATGCTGCATCCTTGAGGATGACAAGAGTAATCAATAGAAAATAACTTTTGAATAGGCTTTCAGTACTAAGCTGTTCTTTCTTCTTAATGCCAGACAGGAAATAATATTTTTAGATAATATTATCTTGAGACATCTTATTAGTTCAAACTATTGTTCCAGGGTTAAATAACCCATAGTTGATTGTTGGTCAAACTGAGAAGTGAGCAATCTTTTTATAGTGTTGACCTCAAGCCTGCACGTTTAACAAGCCTGCACCTTTTAATATCTAACATGTCCATGTCCAGGACACGACTTCAATTTGAGAAAAAAATAAGTGTCAACAAGAAGAATATTGAAAAAGAAGTAAAAGGTGAGATCCTGAATTATTTTATGTTATGCATACTTGATGTTTTGTTATTGATGTGTATATTAATTTAGTAGAAAATTCATGCCTTGTTAATTAACATGCTAGAGAGTGTCTTGTGCATATGAGATTTGATTTCTATTCTATAGACATGTTGGCACTGTTGATCTTCAATTTTTTTTGCTCATTATCTTCAGTATTACTACGGATCTGTTCGTTCTAAGATGTCTGATAAGATTTTGGTAACAGGCTACAAGATGTGGTGCACTGTGAGAGGCGTTTGTATCTGGTTTTTGAGTATCTGGACTTGGATTTGAAGAAACACATGGACTCATGCCCAGACTTCTCTAAAGATCCACGTCTTATAAAAGTGAGTCAGATCTTTCTGCTTTTTGGAGGTTGGTGCATACTGATTCCAAAATTGAGATGTTCAATGCTATGAAGATATACAATGATATTTCTTGTTTTTGTCATATTGATTATGAGTACATGAATAGAAACATCTGTAATGACATTGCCTCTATAGTGGAGTGGCACTGAAGATGATTTCACCCCATCTAAAGACTTGCAATTGGTGCTTGTAAAGATTTTTCTTTTCCTCACCGGGGGTTGTTCATATCCATGGATGCACTTTGTTTATTATCAAATTGTAAGTGATTCTAAGTGTTCCATTAGCAAGTAAAAGCATGCATTTGTAGCACCCCAAGTCAAAAGTGCTAAGTGATCAGCAAAACTCATTCTGGTATTATGACTGGAGGATCTGAGTGTCCAAACATATGCATGCATTTCTGTTTCTGGTCATTGAATTCTTCTGCTAGGAAGAAATATTTGTTGTCTTATATGATAATCTGCTTTGAGGGTGCATCTCTGCCTGATAGTTTCTTACATATTTTGACATGTGATTGCATTAAAGATTGCGATAGTTATCTGATCATTCTAACAAAAACGAAATGCTGTGTGGTTTCATTCTTCAATTTGCAGACATTTCTGTACCAAATTCTTCGTGGTATTGCTTATTGTCACTCTCATAGAGTTCTTCACAGAGATCTGAAACCTCAGAACTTGCTGATAGATCGCCGTACAAATTCACTAAAACTTGCAGATTTTGGATTGGCCAGAGCATTTGGTATTCCAGTCAGGACATTTACACATGAGGTAATCGGGGCACTAGTTTTTTGGTTTCTCTACTGTGTTTTAGTTCTTAATTAGTAACATCCCTATGTTATTTGTCTAGCTATGCTCTTTTCTCTACCCCAGCATTATCATGATTTTGTTGTATGCTTTTCTCTGTTTGTGAATAGTTCATAATCTTTACATGCGTGCATAAGTACTGTGAACTGTGACAACTGCAACAATGAATTGATTTTGCATTCTTTTCAACATGGGAAGATGAAGTCTATAAGATTGAGAGGAAAAGCTGTTTAGGCTGAAAACACCTTGTGATTGGATGGATTTGATATTGTATTCTGTCAGTTTCACAAATCATGGGTTTATATTGGCTTTGAACAACTCAAAACTTCTATAATGTTAGCTGTCTTTTGTTACTGTAACACAGTGACCTTGTTTAGGGCACCTGAAATTCTCATGGCAAGCTGTGAGTTTGAAAAGCTCATCATTTTATCTTTGCAGGTGGTGACTCTGTGGTATAGGGCACCTGAAATTCTTCTTGGATCCCGCCACTACTCAACTCCCGTGGATGTGTGGTCTGTCGGATGTATATTTGCTGAGATGGTGAATCAGCGTCCGCTCTTTCCTGGGGACTCTGAGATTGATGAACTATTTAAAATCTTCAGGTTTCTAGCTCCTAGTATCATTTCTATTCTTCCATTAAGAATTGAACTTAAGCTGCTATTTCAGAATTTAGGAAACCTTGATCTTTAGAAGTTTCTTCTGGATTCTTGGATCTTTTATTTATGTTTGTTTTTTTTTTTTACCTGAAGGTGTTCCATTTTAGCTCTACATGAAGGAACTTGGTAAAAAGTTAAAATTGTTGAATGATGAAGATAAACTATACCTGTAGGATTTTTGTGCCAAAATTTTGGTACACTTTTACCTGATTACTTCTGTGTTTCTGTTTTTTGGTTGAAAGTATAAACTATGTGATGTGGTTCAAGAAATGCAATTTAGAAGAAAAAGAGATTGAATAGTAATCATAAATTAGGAATTAAGATTACGTTTATTTTATATAGAATTCTAGGTATTTGATTTGTAGCAGGATTATACTTTCTTTCCATATAAATAGGAGAGTGATCAATAGGAATACATGCTTTGAATAATAATTGAACGCTTCCTCCTCTCTTAGTTTCTCTCTGCCTGTTCTCCTCCCCTCATGTTCTTCCTCTTCTCTTCTACTTCATCTTCTTTAGTTCGATGCCAATTCGGTAGGTACTTGCATTGTTCTGACCTTTCTGACTGTGCTTTTTTGTTAATCAGCAACCACTAGCGGGCAGTCCTTTTACAACCATTACCATCCTCCACATCAACCTTTTGACTCAACAATGTTATTCACTGCAATCATTATTCAACACCCAACTTTCTGTTTGTTGTGCTGTTCTTTCTTCTCTCTCTATTTTTTCTTCTATTTCTTCTGCTGCCGCCCAAATCTTGCCTTTCCTTTTCTCTTCCTGTGTTCTTCTACTACTTCCTGCAAACTCCTCAATAGGGGCAAACCTGTTAAAATCTATGAATGATGATAGCCAGGCCTGAAACTTTTTGTTGTGCTCATCAAGTGTTGTTTCAGACCTTAGTAGTTGAGACCCACAATTACAGATCTCATCCTGACATTTGAATTTTAGCTAAGCCATTTATTCGAGACATCTTAAATTTTCTAGCTTTAGTTGAATTGGGACATATTGTGCAATTGTTTACATATATATGTTCCTACAATTATTTGAAAAATCTTCTATATTTCAGAGTTTTACAGGAGCATTTCTTTTGTTTGACTTGCTTCATTTTATGAATATCTGTTTTTGGCCCTGTGAAGAATTTTGGGCACCCCAAATGAGGATACATGGCCTGGTGTGACTACATTGCCTGATTTTAAATCTACCTTTCCAAAGTGGCCTCCTAAGGTGATCCACTTACCATGTTATTATACTCCGTTCTTCTTGCTATTGACAGAAAATTGAAGTGAGGTGTTTCTATTTTATAGGACTTGGCAACTGTGGTTCCAAATCTTGACTCAGCTGGTGTTGATCTTCTTAAGGTAAGTTAGAACTCTTATGAATTAATGATGCTGAAGAACCCATATGACGTATACCACTGAGCTACTTCCAACAAAGTGGCTCTGGTCTTGACCTCCTTATGTAAACAATCTCTAATGGGTTTATATCATCCTGCAAGTTTACTGATCCTGCCTGTCTTCCATGATGTTCTCTCTTCAAAACATTATGAGCCCAAGCCTATCACTGGGCAAATTTCTGTAATTAAACTTTAGCAATCCTGAATTTGTTTCTTCTGGATACTGCTTCTCTTGCAAACAATCCTTGCTTATATCACGTAGAATGCTTGTTAAGTCAGGCCTGTCACTGTTTTTTATGGGCAAATGCTATGTATGTGATTAAAGAACATTTGCTGCATTCTTGATTTTTCCATTGCTTACGTGTCATTACGTGCCTTCCAGAAAATGCTTTGTTTGGATCCAAGCAGAAGAATTACAGCTAGAAGTGCCCTCGAACATGAATACTTTAATGACATTGGGTTTGTACCTTGATTCCCCGTATCCGTCCTGCTGGCTGCAGAAGTGTATAGCAATATATAGCATTCTGTGGGTTCTTAGACTGTGAGAACGAGAACTGGGTGTGATTTTCTGCTCTTCTAATTCAAAATTACATTGAAATAGTTTTTGACACAGCCGTTGTGGAATTGCCTGTCTCTCATTGTCGTTTTCAAGTCATAAAGATAGATGTCGGCGGGAAGAAGTTTACTTTCTTTGTAGCATCATGGTTCGCCAGACATCCTTGTTTCTCTTCCCCCCCGAGTGGAAAGAATTGGCTTAGCTTTTATTTGCTTTCTCTTGTTGAATATATCCGCTGTTGATGGACAGGAAGAATGCATCCAGGTGGCACAGCGGTCCATTTGGCTTTGACTGACTGTTTGAGACTTCTTTGTGTTGCCAATTCTTGTTAATGTTTTTATTTACTTTCGTTCCTTTCTGAGATTTTACTTTCCTCACACACTGATGGAAGAAAAGTGCTAGGATTGCTGCAAGGTTTGCTTGATTTAGTTTTCCTTGTTCCTATAATCGTGGAAATAATTGATGGTAAAAATGAATGCTGTGTCGTGGCTTCAGATTGGATCCCAGTTTCTCCTGTTGCAAGCATGAAGCTGATGCTTGCCAGTTTTTAGAGTTGGGAAAGACTGATGTTTGCTTTGATGGAACCACACTTTACACCACATTAAGATGTGCGATGGATTGGGATTTTTACATCTTGTATAGATATTGAAATGGAAGTGGGAGCACGTCACCATGATACGACATGGATAATTGTGGGTAGGTTGACAGAAAAGGGAGTAATATTTCCAACAATTTGAATTCTCAGTTGGCAGGAGGTCATGGTAAGTTAATGCGTGCCGTCCTCATAACTACAGCATTGCTATGTTTGGAACTAGGATAGGATTTACAAAGAAAAACCAAAATAAAAGGAAAATATATGTTTTAATGTGTATGTAAACGTATACATACATTCAATCAGCTGGTAAAAATCACCAACGAAGAGAAGACTAAAAGTTGGTTGATTGCTACAGATTCTGTCAACCGTTAAAAAGGGGAATCCCTCGCCAAGCTTTCAGAGAAAGGAAAATTCACTGCGATTCACTTCTCTTACGGTTGTCAGGTTGTGTTACTTACGGGTCCAGCACTGCACTGCGTCAAGCTTATAAGTCGGTCATAATCTCTCTCTCTCTCGCTCTCTCTTTCTCCACTTCTCTTTGCTACCTTAAATCCAATATTCTATCTTTTATATAAACATCAGATCAGATACATATTGTGTGTGCGTGTACATAGTGTGTTGATTTTATTTTAGAGAAAAGTTGGTCCGAAAATTCTCGAGTCATAGCCATTCATCTTTTCTCTTTTTCTTGTATACTTCCTTAAAATGTCATTTATTTAAAAATGTCTGGTCCTCACAAGAGGTTTGGCATGCATTCCCAGTTTGATCATAGCCGTAGATTAGGATCGATCTCCATCGTTGATTCCTTAGTTGTGTCGTGGAGTATATCTATACGTAGATAGAAGTAGAACTGGTCTCAATATTTTTGGCATTCTTAGCAAGTGAAGTGCCTACACGTAAACGTTTAGTTTGTGAGCTTAGTCTTTTAAAATATTATTTTACGTAAAATAAGAAATTAGAAAATGTTTTAAAATATATAGAAATAAGAATTTGAAAGAAGTATTCTTCAAAATGAAACTGAATTTGGAGATTTGAAAATACAATTCCCAATCCCAAGTCTCTTGTTTTTAAACACATGTTTCAATTTTCTAGATAAAACACTGGGAAAATATTTTCTCTCATCAGTAGTAAAAGTAAAAGTGTTAAAAGTTAGCATCAGAATGAAGAACCAAAGCATCCACGAGCCAGCAGAAACACATGAAATCTTGCAAACCCTTGCAGTGTTATTCAATAAACACAAAACTTGTGAACTTCTTGAACTTATTTAGTACAGATGCACTCATCGTGTCATCCTCCTTTAGGTTCATCAGCTCTGCCATGGCCCATGCTTGTAATTGGTAAAAGCAGCTTAAACTGGATGGGCTTCTCTTGCCAGCTGAAAAGTTAAATTATCATTATTATCATAAACAATAAGCAAGAGGAGTTCCCTTCAAACTACATGAGAGAGAGAGAGAGAGAGAGAGAGACCTGAAAATAAGTTTCAAGCTTCCTCCTAAGTGTTGCATGCTCTTGCTTCACTTGTTGAAATGTCCTTATGCATCTGCATAGTTACAGAAAACAAAGTAAACAACATGACCTCTAAGCTCTCTCTCTCTCTCTGGGCTAAGAAGAAACCCGGAATTAATTACGAATAATGTGCCAAAAACTATTTGATGTCGGCCAATTAATTAATTAATGCAACACTATAATAGTTAATTATTAATTACTACATATATTATATATAGCTAGCTAGCACATATATATATATATATATATATAAAATTGGAGAAAAGATAATATGTATTACCCTTCAGTATTTCCTGCTCTGCAGTATTCTCTGAACCTGGTGCATTCATTTTTCACTTTCCTAGCTCCAATGCTGCAAGGACTTACCTTGTATTAGACCATTCTATTCTATTAACCCAAAGAAAAGAGACACCTGATGATGATGATGATGATTGTTTAACCACATACCCTCATCACTATTTATTTTTGAGAGTACATATATATTTATGTATATGAATGTTGGATACAAGCCCAAGGAGCAATTAATGGTAATGCCCTATTTAGGATGCAATTGTCACACGTTTATTTTCTGGTCGACGACCAGGAAAAAAAGGAATTAAGTTATTTATTTATTATGTCAATTAAATTAATTAATATGATGAGGAGAAGATTCCATCATGCAGATATATATATATATATATGGAAAATATTCTTAATCAGCAAATTAAAATCTGAATTAATTATGTGCTTAATATATATAAATGATTGTTACCTTGAGCTGCTGCCCTTAAACTGGTGCATATAATCATCCAGCCTATCAAAATCAGGAGGATTATGTTCCCTGCATTGAGCAATAATATGTGCATTAATTAGTTGTATATATCAATCACACACAGTACTATTGGTTTTGGTTGGGATTTTATTTTTAACAATAATAATACATAGAGCTACTACTGACAGTGCTTGCTCGATGGTACGGAGGAGTCGAGCTGAATCAGTGTAAAACAATGTGACAATTTCCTCTACAAAATTAGGGTTTGCATCATCCTGCAAATCCTCCAGCTGAATGAACTGCTCATCAAGATATCCCTGAACACAATTTCATTTCCCCAAAAATAAATTAAAGAAAAGAAAAGGTTGCTATATATATATAAAACATTGTTTGATAACAACTTTAGTGAAGTGTCACATTACACTACGTACTCTGAAAGGAACCCTAATCCAAAAGAATAAAACTTTGGTGATATATATATATATATATGACCATACACAGGCATGTATATACATATGCTTCAGGGCCAAGCAACCATTTATCTTCTCAATCCATCCATCCGATAAGAAAAGGCAAAGGATCAATTGAAAGAAGAGTTCATTCTTTTGGCCTGCTTTATCTAAAGATTCTAAACATCTTTCCCTCATAGCCACTTATCTTGGCAACAACAGCCCGGCCTATATATGCTGAGAAAGAAACAATGAACACAATAGGATGATCATATTGAACAAGATTATTTTTCCTTTCTTTTTTTTTAATTCTTATATACACATACACATATTCTTGTTCATATATATATATATATATGTGTGTGTGTGGCTGCCGATCAGCACTTCTAATTATAGCATTGGGCTAATCCTACTGAACCTTTGTCCAACTAATAAGAAATTTGAGAAACTAAAGCTGGGGTAATATGGGTTCCTCTTTTTGCTTCTTTTTTTTTTAATCTGTTGCACTTACAATTTTGAAGACTTTAAGAGACAGAACTAACCTGTTCAAAGAGGGACCTTCTCGTGTAGGCAACCTGGCGCTGCAAGTGATTTCCTTCCATGCTTGGGGACTGGTAAAATGTGAGAGAAAAAGAGAGAGAATGTCGTTACAAGAAGTCTTCCTCCTCTTCTAGAGCTGCAATGCTTCTATCCATTGCCATGGTTTTGCATGGTATTTATAAAGCACAAAAAGAGAAGAAAACCAAAAAAGTGGGAACATAGCTGGGGAGTATGTGTTGGCACACAGTGGGTGCGGATAAATTTTCCATTGATTCAAACAGACACAAATATGCATCCCCATCTACCGATCCCTGTCAAAGAATAAATCCAAGAAAAAAAAAGGGCAAATAGGAAAAAAAATCTAATTTTTTTTGTAAATTTGTAAATTTATCCAAATGTTTTAATTTTATCAATTATATTAATTATTTTAATTAAATATAATTTTATCCAATACCTAAAATCAATTTGAGAGTCGTTTAATATTGCTCATGTGGCATACTATCTGTCATAAAAAAAAATGAGTGAGACCCATATGTACACATATAAAAAAAATAAAAAATAAAATTATACACGTGGATCTCACTCATATATAGATTTATGACGGTGGTTTGACACGTCAGTAATGACACGTGTCTGTTAAATTGATTTCAGGTATTGAATAAAATTGTACCTAATTAAGTCAATTGGGATATAATTGCAAAAATTAAAACGGTTGGATAAATTTATAAATTCGCAAAAATATTTAAATTTTTTTGCTATTTTTCCAAAAAAATATAAAGCTAATAGTAGCAAAAATCTAAACATTTTCGCATTTTTGCAATCTAATCCAAACGTTTTAATTTTGATAATTGTATCCCAATTGGTTTGATTGGGTGTAATTTTATTCAACACCCAAAATTAATTTGAGAGATGTGTCATTGTTAATGTGACATGTTACTTGTTATTAAAAAATATTTGATTGAACCTTACATGTACATATGCAAAAAAAATAAAAAAATAAAATACTATATTAAATATATACACAGAGAGAAAGAAGGGCATGGTATTGACCGACGACGATAAAGTAGGAGATCGAGGCGACCAGTTAACCTCCTCCTTATTTGTCACCTCCATCCTTTGCCCATCATTCTCTATCGATATATAATTATGTTTAATATAATATTTTATTTTATTTTATTTACATATGTATATATGGAGTTTACTTATATATTTTTTAATGAGAAATTACATGTTTCGTCAACAATGACATACAAATCTCAAATTAATTTCAAATTTTAGATAAAATTATGCCTAATCTATCTTGAGATACAATTGACAAAATTAAAACATTTAAATTAGATTACAAAAATATAAAAAATTAAATTTTTACTGCTATTAGCCCAAAAATATGTGCTTGACAATGTGACTTTGAGTTACCTTCTTGTCGTTTTTATTTCAAAGAAAAACAAAACCAAAATAACCAGCAAAACAGTAATGAGTCTAATGCCTTTGCCCTGATAATTATAAGGTATTCTATTTTTCATATAATTCACATTTATTGTACAATGCTATTATTGCATAATATCATATAAAACATTTTTATATTATAAATATTAATTTCTAAGGGAGGAATAGTACTATTAACTAAGGCCATTTCTAACCACGTCCCTATCTCTTTCTCTCTCTCTCTCTTATATTATAAATAATTCACTCTTTATTAATTTTGTCTCGAAAATTATGTGTGCTCCAACCACACTTCCTATTCTCCTCTTTATTTTACTCCATATTTTATTTATTATTAATAAATTTTAATTCTATTTATTTTACCTTACTTATAATTTTTATTACTATAAAAATTTATTATTTATTTGATATTTTAATAATAAATATGTCAGTATTAAATTTTTATAATATTTAATATATTTGTAAATAAATTTACTAATAATTTTAAAAAATAATTATTTAACAAAATTATTTGAAATATTTTTATAATTCAAAATTTAACATTTTAATATGTTAAAATTAAAATTTGAATAATAATCATATTTCAACTATTATATTCCAATGAAATATTACAACAATAATCATATTCTAATGAAATATTCCAACAACAACAATAGCCATCAATACTAAACACAACAATAATACATTACTAAAAGAAAAATATACATTACTAAATTAATGTTCATGAAGTTTACTTAATCCCAACTCCATACATTACTAATTAATCCCAACTATATTTTTACAAATATGATAAGCTTGCACTTCGTCTTTTCTAAATAATTTCAAATTTGAGCCCGTTGTAACATTCAGTTTGAAGTTTATCCATATTACTAATATCAACACCCATAATTCTTTTTTCATAAAACAGTTGTTCTCGCTCTTCTCTTTTTCTTTCTCATTCTTCGCTTAATCTTTGTAGTTCCACTTTTTTTCTTTCTAGTTTTAACATCTCATTCGATTATTCAAGTAATAACATTTTGGACTACGTTCTCATTTCAATAAATTCCGTCAACATGTTTTTTATTGACTTAGTAGAAACTTTTGTTACCTTAGATTTTTTTTTTTTTCTGTCCTCATTCTTTTGAAGTATTTCTTCCCATTGCTTGTTCCAATGAAAACTCGTTGATTCGAACATCAAAATCATATAGGTTCACCAAATCGAGAGTAGATGATGATAATGATGTTGCAAGACTTGCATGTTTAGAAACTTTGAATTTCTTCTTCAAATAATATAGAGATAATTCGGGTGTATGTCACAACTTATGCTAGCAATGTATAAATGTGAAAGAAGACTTTTGTAGGCTTTTGTACATCTCTATTATTTGAGAAATCTAGACAGTTAAATAATAATATCAATAAAATAATGACTAACAACATAATATTAATAATTAGCAAGTATTAAATAACGATGGAGGTTACCTTATTTTGTTATGTTATTCCATTTGATTTCTACCATCTATTTGGTTATAGTATCCAAAAAATTTATTCACAGTAAGTTGAATTGTAAACCAACGGTACATCAACAAATTGAGATTTCAATCAGATTCAAACCCTTTATATTGATTGAAATAGGCATCAATCATTTCTCAATACATTTGTTTTGTTTGATCGTTACTGTGTATAACATCCGTACTAATATTTAGCCATGCTAACACGAGCATTAAATCCTCTTGTGTTAAGAATTTTTTTGTTCATGCCTTTCTCTGAGTGTTGAATTCGAATGTATCAGGTTGGGATGAAATGGCTGCCATATTTGCACACTCGTCATAAATATTCAGGTTGTCATTGAGTAAATTTGTGTAGTATTGTTCATTATGCCACTCCATGGCAAACAAAAGGTAATTGATCAACCTGCATAAAAAATTACAAAAATCATCAGTACTCTCCTTGTGATAGAATAACTATTATTTTAAATATAACATTAAATAATCTAATTAAGTAATTTTGACATCCATAAATTAGATCAGCTTCAAAATATTACATTCAAATAATGCGATACACACATACACATAATCAATAAACACATACACATATAAACATATACACATTACATTAAAATAATGTGATACACATAAAATAATCAATAATTAAATACATAAAATAATCAAATACACACACAAAATGAATAATTAAATACATAAAATAATAAAATACATGCATACACAAAATGTATAATCAAATACACAAAATAATAAAATACATGCATACACAAAATGTATAATTAAATATTCGTATACAGAGAAATATATAATCAAATACACAAAATAATCCAAATATAATTCACCCATTACTTCAATATATACAAAATATACAATATAAATCACAAACCCCACAGGTATTTGAAGGAAAGAGTCATCACTACTGGAGGAAAGAGCCTCGTCGCTGTTGTAGAAAAAATGAGTTCTTCTTTGCCACTACTAAAGCCACCACTGATGTTGCTCCTCGTCGCCGTCACTACTCATTCTTCTCTGTTGTTGGTAGCTGGATTTGTTGCCGCAGTCGCTTTTCCTTCTTATCTGTCGCCACCATTGTTGCTCCTTGTCGTTGCCATTGATAGCTGCTGTTGCTGCTCATCATTGACTTTTTCTTCAAATTTTAAATTTGTAAAGAGTCGTTGGAGAAATATAATAATGAGCAAATTTTTACTCCTCAACTCTAACAAGCTATTTGAAGCTCAATAAGAATTTAGGGAGAGAGAAAGCACATAGAAAGGCCCATTAAATATAATTTCTAACAATTTTCTCTTCAAATTTTGAATTAACAAAAATTTGCCCCACACATCGAAGATGCCTAAAGGATTGGTTGCTGCTCCATGCTTTGGTTAAAATGTAATAGCCGTCCGATCAACTTATCAGCCTTTGCTTTTCATTTACTGTTATGATTGGCACTTTTATTTATTTATTAGTTTTTATTTTTATAAATTTATATTTTAGAATTATTATATTTTAATTTTCATCATCAAATAAACTATATTTTTTATTATTATCAAAATTTAGGCTCTCTTTTAATTTTTCTTTAAATTATATTAACAAAAACTAACATAATGAAACCCAAAATCATTTGATTTAAAATTAACTTAAATTTCATAATTAATTAATTTTAAATTAGTGTATGTCACGCTAATTATCATTAATAAAATTTGGTAAAAAGTTAAAAGAATGACCAAACTCTAATAAAAATTAATATTTAATAATTATAATAATAAAATTAATATAACTTAATCAGTTTGGTATAAAATATAAAATTAAAAAATTAACAATGTAATTTATCTTTTTTTTATTATTATTCATATGACCCGTTTCTTCTTTCGACTCTCTACCCATTTTATTCTGTAGATATTACTTTTGCAATATTATTCCTTTCAGCTTTGCCAGCACGTGCCTTCCAGAAGGCACCTTCTCTAATCACGTGCCCGCAAGATGGTCCGTCGAGTCGCCGGTGAGACACGATCCGCTGCTGCTCACTTCACTTGGACCTGCAATTTTCGGGTGCTTGTCAAAATGGTTCCGTTTTGCTTTTAAGTGGAAGGAAAATTGTTTGTTGTCCAATTTTGTTGGCCGAAATAAGAGGTTTTCTCAGTGAAATCCCCAATTTGTCTCTCGTTTGTTTTTAGGGTAAACGTCACCCAAACCAATCCTGGTAAATGGGTCATTTTCTTATATATCTCATTCTGGTTAGGAGATGCTTTTAAAAGTATAGTCGTTTATATATTTTGCTCAAACATAATTTTCGTTTTTATTATTGTTAAACTATAATAATAAATTTATGTATGAGAAATTATTTAAGAATAACACAAAGTCGACTTATCTGATTGATGGGTGACTATCTAGAGTGATGGATGACTCTCACGAGTTGGAGTGACAACAATAGCTTATCTAATTGTGACACTCCCAAGTGACCCTTACTCGGAAGTGTTAGTGCATTGGCATAGGTGGACAGGCATGTGGGCGCACACACGACACCTTGAGTGACACTTACTCGGGGGCGACTGCACCCCGTGGCCACGCATGCAAGACTCTCTGCCTGGCCATGCCACCCTACAGTGACCCCCTCCCAGGGGCTTGAGGTGGTTGTTTGAGAGGTCACGTGGCATAGTCTCATTCTTTTGATTCTTTTACTTATTTTTTGTTGATCTATTTTGTATCTTTATTTTACCAGACATAACAATTATGAATAGCGTTAAATTAATTTTAATTAACTAAACTAAATTAATCGATCATAATTAAGTTATATTATATTAAAACTAACAAAAGCAAAACTTAAAAACAAGCCCATTCTTTTTAACCCATTCGCCAACTATTGGATTCGAATCCATTTTTTTCCAAAAAAACCATTCATTAAATTAAGGAAAGCAACTTTCATTGAATTTTGACAAAATATCTTGCAAGAAAATCATCGTTTCAATCAACAATGGATCAAAACAATGGAATCTATCATTTTTGACAATGATAGACCCCATATTTTTCATATTGATTGACTCAATGATTCAAACCCATCCCAAAAGCAATTTCCATGATCTTTTCTTCATATATATTCTAGATCTATAAGCATAGGGGGGGGGGGGGAAAGGAAGAATAAGAAAGAGATTGAGATTTGGGGAAAAGGCTCAGTTGGTCATGATAGGGTTTAATTCTTTGTAAATCAAACCTAAACCTATCATTGCACGATTTCACACAGAATACAATGAAAAGAGAACAAATTTAGAATCACAGGTGGAATAAGAATAGGGTTCAATATTTTACCATAAATAGGGTTCAATTCTCCTTCGTTTTCTATCTATCATTCTCCTATTCCATCTATCAGTTCAATTATCCTTCTCCTTCTATTTTTAATTCCTCTTCTCCTGGCCCATCAATTTTGATTCTAGAAACAATTGTGGCTGAAAGTAATTCTTTGAAACATTTTCGACTAAACCCTATTGCATATCACCGAAAATGAAGGATATGAACCCATCAATACCCATCAATTTTTTATGATGGTTCATCGCAGGTAACTTTTTTTATTTTTTATTTTTATTAATTTTAATTTATTATAATTTGATTATAATTAATTAATTAATTTAATCAGGGTTAATTTAACTTTGTTTGAAACCAAAAAAAAAAAATGTCCAAAAAAAATATATAAGCTACAAAAAATCTTAGTAGAACTTACGGCTACTTTTATAGTCCAATAAAATTGAAAAATCCATCAATTTCTAAAGAAAAATAACTTAATTTTGTTAGTAATGTGGCATAATATTAAATTTAGATAACGTCCAATATGCATATTAATATAATACATTTGATGTATTTTTGTATATCTTTTATAAATGAGAAATTTATCATCATTTATTACTCTTTACCTTTTATTGTATGAATGAATCTATGGACTTCTTGTTTAAAAATCTTATTCTTAAACTTGTTAAGAATATATGACAATACTTTCTGGTAACGGGTTTTCTTAAATATTCATAGTCCTTAGATTAATTGGATGAAAACTATGATTATTTGAGTAAGCACTAGTATGAGATTTACTACATTGATTAGTATGAGATATTAATGGTTATGGATGATGAGTTACATACCATATGACATAAGTATGTCTCTAGTAAACTCATGTATAGTTGTTAAAGAACAACGCACTGAATGTGACACTGATTACTGATCTCATGGCATTGTGGATAATGATTTTGTTATCAAATTACGATTGTATAACTGATCTTTAGACTTGAATTGACATGGTTATCTCGTGTATTGTGTACAAGATTTGCTAATGTGCTGAACCATTCAATTGTGAGATGAGGATGTTCACCTATGTTGTTCTGTATTACTGGTGCATAGAGACAAGTGCTTAAGGATATGATTTATCACCTTCATTTTTGTTGGGATCTAGCCTAATGTGCCCAAATTGTCAAAAAGGTTAGACAACCACTAAAATTACAGCAGTAGGTTTTTGACATTGAAGCAACAAGTTTTTTTTTTTTTTTAAATCTTTGAGCTAGCAAATTTTTTAAAGAGAATGAGAAGAATAGAAGGTCTAAGTTTCAAGTATAAATATTCCCCCTCCCCACAAGGTTTAGGTATCCAAATTTGAGGATCCAAGAAGTGAGAATAAGTTTCAAGGTAAAGAGACATGAAAGCCAAAAGCTTCAAAATGAGAATCTTTAAGAATATGCCACTATATTTTTATATCACTTGAAAGAAAGTAGAGTGTGTGATGATATTTATAATTATCCTTGTTATAATGGAATATTTCTCCGATCTTATCCAGTGGTTTTTCCCTCAATATTGTAAGGTTTTTCACGTTAAATTATGTCTCTTGTATTTCTACTTGTATTCTATTACGTGATAGGAAAAGGTGATTCTAAGAAACTTCTACAATTTATTAAATCCCTGTCTAATTTTCCCAACAAGTGGTATCAAAGCTCTTGGTTGCAAAAGTGTTAGTCTTTTCAAGAAATTTTTAGTATGCTCTATGGTTGCAACATTATTTTATCTTCCACATCAGAAAAGAATTGTCTTGGGTAAAAGCATCTTTCTTGTACATCCAATTACTAGATTTAAGTATAGTGTATGGAAGTACATGTCTAGTAAAAGTTCTAGTTAAGCAAAGATTTGATATTTAAGTGTGTCCATTTGTGACCCACATTTCTTTCTTGGAAACTTACCTAGTGTACTATTTAGATACAAGCACTATTCCAATATATGATTACTATTCATAGTGAATAATGGAAGCCTAGTTCAAATTCAATGGAGGTTGGTACAAATAGAATGATTAGTTTGAATGGAACCAACTATTATGTATGGAGGGAAAAAATGAAAAATCTTCTTTATGTCAAAAGTTGGCATCTACCAATATTTGTTACACAAAAGCCCGAATCGAAAACCGATGAAGAGTGGGAATTCAAACATGCTCAAGTATGTGGTTTTATTCTGCAATGGGTAAACGAGAACGTGCTCAATCATATTTGTGATGAGACGCATGCTCGATTGTTGTGGGGAGGGTAAACATGCTCTGTATGCTTGAAAAACCGACAACAACAAGCTCTTCTTGATTAAGAAGATGATGAATTTACACTATAAGGAGGATAACACTATATCCGATCACTTAAGTGATTTTTAAGGAGTTCTGCAATATTTATCTTCTATGAGTGTAAAGTTTGATGATGAGATTCAAGTTTTATGGATGCTCAGTACTTTACCAGACTCTTTGGAGATATTCAGAATGTTTCTTTATAACTCTGCTCCTAATGGTGCAGTGATGATAGAACTTGTTAAGGGTGTTGTTTTAAACGAAGAGATGAGGAGAAGATCTCAAGTTTCATATTTGTAATCCAAGGTTCTTATCACCGAAGATAGGAGGAGAAGTAAAAGAAAATGTCCAAAAGGTAAAAATAAAGGCTAAAGTAAGTCAATGCCTAATTACAAAAATGTAGAATGTCACTATTGTAGCAAACTATGACACATTAAAAAGAAGTGTTTCAAGTTCAAGAAAGACATGAAAAAGGGTAATCTTAAAAAAGAAAAAAAAGATCGTGACCACAACGGTACAGTTGCCACTGTTGATCTTGTCATCATTTGTGATGAGGAGGTAATTAATTTTACCTATCAAGGGACAAACTGAGTCATTGATAATGGAGGTGTCTTACATATTACATCAAAGAATGAACTATTTTCATCTTATACGCCCGATAATTTTGTGATGGTAAATAGGGGTGTTTAAAAAAATCAGTATACCGCGAAAATCGGCCAAACCGAACCGAATCGATCAATTTTTTTTTTTTTCGGTCGAAAACTATTTGGATTTTGTCCAAACCGCACGGTTTGCGGTTTGGACAGTTGGTGGTTTGATTTTAAACCGAATCGCCCAAGAAAATAATTAAAACAATTATTATTATAAAAATCTAATAATTGGCAGCCCCATTCTATTTATTTTTTACACTATTTTGTCTTTATTTTTTGCTCTTATTTATTTACATTTAATTGTCTTTATTTATCAATATTTGTGTCTTTATTTACCATTTTTAAATATATTTTTTAGTGATTTTAAGTAACATTTCAAATCGCGGTAAACCGCACCAAACCAGACCGCAAATGTGGTCTGGTTTGGTGCGATTTGGCCGAACCCAAACTAGACCACGATCTGGTTTAGTTGAAAAATTGCACTAGCGATTTGGCATGCTGAAAATGATTCAAACCGGTCAAACCGCACCGCGAACACCCCTAGTGGTAAATATGGGTAATAAGGGTTATTCAAAGGTTGTTGGCATGGGAGATATCCACTTGGAGACCAATAAAATGGCACGATTGATTCTCAAGGATGTTAGGCATGTGTCTGATATTTCTTTTAATTTAATCTCAGTGAGAAGCCTTGATGACGAGGGCTATTACAACACATTTGGTAATAGACGGTGAAAACTTACTAAAGATTCATTTGTTGTGGCTCGAGGAAAGAAGAGTCTTAACTTGTATGTGACACAAACTAACATTGTTGATGACTCCATTAGTGATGTGGAAGATGAGAAGACAGTAGAGATGTGGCATAAGAGACTTAGCCACATATGTGAGAAATGACTAAACTGCTTGGCTAAGAAGAGTCTAATCTCAAGTGTAAAGAGAGCAAGTTTGAAGAAATGTGTGCATTGCATTGCCAGGAAGCAGAACATAGTTGCTTTCAAGAGCCACTCTCCTTCAAGGCAATTGAATTTGTTAGAGTTGGTAAATTCTGATGTTTGTGGTCTTATGAAGGTAAAAATTCTTTAGTGGTGGAATTTATTTTGTGAAATTTATTGATGATCATTCAAGAAAACTTTGGGCTTATGTTTTGAAGACCAAAGATCAGGTGTTTGATGTTTTCAAGCAATTTCATGTATCTATTGAAAGGAAAACTGGTAAGAAGTTGAAGTGCATTCGTACTGACAATGGAGGTGAATACAATGGTCCATTTGATGAGTACTGCAAAAAGATGGGCATTAGACATCAAAAGAGGCCTCTAAAGACTCCACAGTTACACGGTCTGTTTGAAATGATGAACCAAACCCTAATAGAAAGAGTCAAATGTTTGCTTTCAGAAGCAAGATTGTTAAAATCTTTTTGGGATGAGGCTTTGCTCACAGCAGTACATGTTATCAACCTATCTTTAGCAGTTGCTTTGAATGGTGATGTCCTGAATAAAGTTTGGTATGGTAGAGAAGTTTCTTACGATCATCTACAATTTTTCAGATGTAAGGTGTTTGTTCACGTTTCGAATGATGAGAGGTCAAAGCTTGATGCTAAGACATGACAATGCATCTTTATTGGTTATGGGATTAATGAATTTGGCTATAGATTGTATGACCCAATTAAGAATAAACTTGTTTGGAGTCGCGATGTAGTATTTATTAAAGATCAAACCATTGATGATATTGAAAAAACTGAGAAGAAAATGTCTAATGGTAGTGAAGGCTTGATTGATCTAGATCTAGTTCCTTTGATGAACTTACCTAATCTAGTTGACAATGGTATTCAAGGTGATAATCAAACTGATGGCCAGTTAAAGGCAAATGATGACCCTACAGATGATGTAGGAAATAATGATGAGGTTGTTGAGCAGGGGGAGTAGCCCTTTCCACCATTGCTCAAAAGATCGAGAAAGAGAACAACAACCTTCTTCTAAGTACCCTAGTTCAGAGTACATCATTCTTATTGATGAGGGGGAGCCATAGAGCTTTGATGAAGTTCAAACTCATAAGGATAGAACCTAGTGGATGAGAGCCATGTAGGACGAGATGGATTCCCTGCAGAAAAATAATATTTATAACTTATGGAACTTTCGGAAGGTAGAAAAACCTTAAAGAACAAATGCGTGTTCAAGCTTAAAAGAGATTGTAACAAGCTAGAGAAGTTTAAATCTCGCTTAGTCGTGAAAGGTTTTAGACAAAAGTAAGGGATCAATTTTGTTGAGATTTTCTCTACAGTTGTCAAAATTAGCTCTATTAGAATAGTACTAGGTTTGACAACTAGTTTGGATCTAAAACTTGAGCAACTTGATGTGAAGAGAACATTTCTCCATGGTGATTTGGAGGAAGAAATTTATATGGTTTAACTAGAAGGATTTGAAAAGAAAGGGAAGGAACACATGATTTGCAAATTGAAAAAGAGCTTGTATGGACTGAAACAAGCTCTGAGGTAGTAGTATAAAAACTTTGAATCTTTCATGATGAGTCACAGATATACTAGAACTGACATAGATCACTGTATGTATTTTAAAAGTTTTTCAGGTGGCAAATTCATTATTCTTCCAAATTCATTATTCTTCTATTATATGTAGATGATATGTTGATAGTGGGGCAGGATATAAAGATGATTGGCAATATGGAAAAAGATATATCAAAAATGTTTGACATGAAAGATCTAAGACCTGCAAGGCACATTCTGGGAATGCAGATTTTATGAGACTGAAAAGCTAAAAAACTATGGTTGTCATAGAAAAAATATGTGGAGTGGGTTCAAGAAAAATTCAACATGTTGAATCTTAAACCAATTAGTACATCGCTGGTCAGTCAATTTAAACTCAGTAGAAAGAGTTGTCCCACTAGTCAAGAAAAAAAGAAAGACATGGCCAGAATTTCTTATTTCTCTACAATCAAAAGTTTGATATATGCTATGGTTAGTACCTGTTCAGATATCGCTCACGCAATAGGAGTAGTCAGTAGGTTTCTTTCCAACCCAAATAAAGACCATTGAGAAGCTGTGAAGTGAATCTTGAGATATCTCAGAGGTAGTACAAAAATATGCTTGCGTTTTGGAGGGTTTGAACCAATTTTGAAGGGATATACAGATGCAGATATGGCAGGTGATCTGAATAGTAAGAAATCTACTTTATGATTGTTATTCACTTTTGCAGGAGGAGTTGTATCATGGCAGTCTAAACTGCAGAAATGTGTTGCCTTATCTACAACAAAGGTGAAATACATTGCCATGATCGAACTAGGAAAATAAATGCTTTGGTTGACAAGATTCCTTCAACAATTGAGAATAAAGCCAGAAAATACTATAATTTACTGTAACAGTTTGAATGCTCTAGATTTGAGCAAGAATGCGATGTATCACTCGCGCACAAAACACATTGATGTAAGATATCATTGGCTGTGGTTAGTAGTGAAAGAACATCAATTCATATCAGAAAAAATTCGTATTGATAAAAATCTTGCTGACATGATGACAAAGGTTGTAGTTCTGAAGAATCTTCAACTAAGTGTTGGGTTGGCCGGCATGGACTCCATTTGTTTCTATAATTATTCTCCTTACTCATAGGCTTGGGGGGGAGAATTGTTGGGATCCAGCCTAATGATGCCCAAATTGTCAAAAAGGTTGGGCAGCCACCAAAATTGCAGCAACAAGTTTTTAACATTGAAGCAACAAGTGTTTTTTTTTTTTGTTGAAATCTTTAAGTTAGTGAATTTTTTAAAGAGAATGAGAAGAATATGAGGGGTAAGCTTCAAGTATAAATATCCTCACTCTCCACAAGATTTAGGCATCCAAATTTGAAGATCTAAGAAGCAAGAACAATTTTCAAGGTAAATGAGAGGCAAGAAAGCCAAAGGCTTTAAAGTGAAAGTCTTTGAGAGTGTGTCACTATATTTTTGTATCACTTGAAAGAGAGTAGAGTGTGTGAGGATAGTTATAATTATCCTTATTATAGTAGATTATCTCCCCAATCTTGCCTCGTGGTTTTTCCCTCAATATTAGAAAGTTTTCTACATTAAAATTATATATTTGTATTTCTACTTGTATTCTATTACATAGTGGTAAAAGGTGATTCTGATAAACTTTCGCAATTTATCAAATATCTGTTCAATTTTTCCAACAATTTCGATGTGACGAACATCTTATGTGGTATACTATTAGTGTGATGGAAAAGTCTTTGACCAATCTAGTATGTTTAATCAGGAAAGTGTTTCCTGATGTGTCATCTAATCATGTTGATAAAACCTGATACATAGTTACGGAGTTTGTGAGTTTATCGTACCATGACTTTCACTCGGTCGGACGTTGAGTGATAGAATGTTTGTATTATACGGTAATCATCAAGTATAATAGGCTTACTTAAAGTTTGACTTCATTGCCTACTATATTGTTCTTGACCACTACTAGGCGTTTTCTAAGATCTTTCAAAATGTCACTAAAACATGGAGAGATTCTCATAATAAGTCGAGGTGATTCAGCTAGTGTCAAAATTATTTTGATATTATTTGATCGCTATTAAACAATGAACTTAGAAAGTTATACACCATATAACGTGGTATATGGTATCAGCACTATGCACTTGTTATGTATCGAACATCATTAATAATTAATGATGGTTTTAGATATGTCATTAAGTGTTAATGACTCGATTTGTTAAAAGTTGATGAGCCGATTGTAATTTCTTCAAAAATAGTAGTCAGAGTTGACTGCTTTATTTAGTGAGTGGCAATTGACTCCTTGAGGCTACTAGTTAACTATCACTAGTGTCTCTTCCCAAGTTAGTGGTTTCCACGTGTCACGAAATTGGAGAATGCAAGTGATGAAATTGGGGAGGTTGGTTTTGGCTTCCCATAGGTTGATTTCAGGAGGAGTTAACAAATGGTGTATTAGCTTCTTCCCCTCTCTCTCTTTTTGATTTGACTTTTGAGAAAAATTACAGCAACGTAATTGTTACACGTGGAAAATTCTGAATAGATCGAGAAAGATAGACAAGTGCTAGGTGTGGATGGACTGCAACGTGGTATCAAGTAACTTGCTAGGTGTGGACGGACTAGGTTTACCATGACTTGAGATGAAATCGATTTTAGTGTAAAAATAATTTCTACACTCACCTGATATTGGGATATAGATATGTGATTTATTATATTTTATATCTATTAAACAATTTATGTATGATGTGTGTACTTATTACTTCCGTTGTGTGTATGTCTAATATGTAAAAAAATTTAAATTTACCTACACCATAATATAAGTATTCCAACAAATTTGACCATAGTCCATTTCCTAAATGAAAGTTCTGATTTGTACCAACCATCTTCCTCTCATAGCAACAATTTTTGAAACAATCCCAACCTGATCTCATGTGAGCCTGCAAAAATAAAAAGGCTAAATTCCAACCTAATCTCATGTGATTTGAGTTTTCTTCGCATATATATTTTGTGATTATTTTTAGTATTTTGGTTTTTTTTTTTTTAAATCCCTTTCATTAGGTTAAAAATTGTGTTTTAAAAATCAAATTAAAAATCCAAGATATTAAAAGTAAACTCCGTGAGGCATATGTCAAAATGGCCTAAATGACAAAATGTTAAAAAGGTGAAATTTATCCCAAAAAAAATCTAAAGAGGAAAAATAAAAAGGAGGAGTTCCTCCAAGGACACTTTCTACAAAATAGTAAACTCTGATTTCACTGTTGGTTATGCTTCAAACTTTTTAGACAAATTTAATTTAATTAGAATCTTAAGATTATCGTTCTTGCGCGATTTTTCGTCGCTCGTGTCCTCGATTATATCAATTAGAACCTAAACCTTGAAATCTCCAACACAATGTTTGGGACAAATACACGGGCAATTAATGAAAAGCAAACAGTAAAACAACAGATCTTAATCCCACCAAGTGAGAAAAATAAATGTCGATATGCGAGCACAAACCTAG
The DNA here is from genome assembly GCA_036245055.1 of Diospyros kaki. Classification (NCBI taxonomy): domain Eukaryota; kingdom Viridiplantae; phylum Streptophyta; class Magnoliopsida; order Ericales; family Ebenaceae; genus Diospyros; species Diospyros kaki. The sequence goes on from BSEG01000007.1 coordinate 37,006,002, forward strand.
TTTGAAAACACAGCCCAAGTGAACATCAGGAAACTTACCAATTTATTATTCTCTCCTGGATTCACAGAGCACCAAGGAAAGGAAAGAGTGAAGCACGGTCAGGCTTCCACTTGGCGCTGGGTATAACCCCATTCCTGAAACCAGACAAAACTAGCAAACAAAAGGTTGAGTAGAATAATAAGCTGTCCAAACACAATACATATCCATTTCCAAGTTTTATCCAGCCCTGGTGTCAGATGATACCTGTTAAACAAGGAAAATAACAAGTGATCCAAATCAAGGCACAAATGCTTCCCCAGCTACGTCCAATTCAAGCTTATCCTACTTTCAAATTCCACCAGTAATGTTTGGTTACTTTAGATAGTAGTTTTCTGGTGAGTGGATAATAAGGAGAGAGAAAAGATCTAGCAAAATGAACTGAAAGAGGAAAAGAAAGAAAAATCTACACAATGATTGGAACGAGTGCACTACTACTTTCAGATTGGCAGACAGTGGTCCTTACCCATGTCTCTCTGTCCATCACTGAGCAATTCCCTCACCAAAATGCTAAATGCTAAATTACGGAAAGAGGTGAGGTAAGAAACAAACCTTTATTCCTTTGCCACCCACCAAAGGGATAGAAAGAGACGGCTAAGATGAGAGGTGGGAGAGTTTTACAGTGCCAGTGACCTCTCTTAGGCTATTTCCATTTTAAATTGTGTAAAATTTAAAAGTTAAGTTAGAGTTTAAGTTATCATTTAAGTTGATAATGTGTTTAATAAATATATTTTTAAAGTATCAGTAATATAAGTATGTTTTTAATTTGAAAGAGCTAATAAGATATGAGAATTTGATAAAAAAAATAAAAATAGATATGTTAAATAATATAAATAAAATTTATAAAAATATTAATTTTAAATAAAAATATTAAATATATTAAAAATATATATGTATATACATTAAATATATATGTGTTATATATATACAGTGAATGGAGGAGATGGTAGAGGCGACAGTGACAACGAGAGGAGGCGATGATGGAGAGAACAGATAAGAAGATGGAGACGACGACAATAGGCTGGAGGTGACAACAATAGAAGCAGATGGAGGTCGACACTAAATGACGAACAATGGTGACAACGATAACAAAGATGGATCTGGTTAGAAGCAATGACTGAAAATGGGTCTAGCGATGGCAACGACAAAGAAAATAGATGAATGAAGAAGAGATATGGTTGAAAATATGTCTTTTCTTCGAGGGTAAGTCAATAATTTACTTCGTCACTGCAAAAATCTCTTAGAAATTTATTTGGAAAAGTTGGAGGGGGGAGCTTATCTCTAATACTTGTAAAATAAGTTATAAATTTGATAGCATTTAAACTCTTACAAATTATTAAATACGTCAAAAAATAAGATACATAACTTATAAATTAAATAAATAACTTATAAGTGGTCAAACCTGTAAGCCAAACACCCCCTCATCGTCTTTCTGCCATGGTTTGCACTAATGCGTGGTCACGTACCTCCTTTTGAAAAGAAGCAAAGCTGCAGGTAGAAAGGGATCAGAACACATATGATTGCATCTGTTTTTTTCTATCATTGGACCTGAATATTCGTTCCTTTATCTCACTATGTCCCATATGATTAAGAGACCAACGTGAATATGATAAACCCTACTGCTACTACAAGTGTGAGGTTTTTTCAGTTTCATAAACAACTTTACTTACAAGAAGTGCCCTAAATCCAATTTCAAAGAATTCCTCAATTCACAGTTAAACATATTTAGATTCGTTATCTTTTGAATCCATGTTTATCGAAGTTATATTATTAATAAGAAAATGCTATATGTACAAATAATTAGATCCTCGAGAGGTTGATTGAAGGCATCAAATAACAAAATACCCTCACCTAATTTGTTGTTGCCACCTCTAGATGAAGCCCCAGGCATGAAGCAAGCTCAATCGGGCTAAGCCTGGACTTCTTCCGTTAGTAGTGTCTTGATAATTGATGATGAAGTTCGATTTGATTATCAGACATGTCATTTTGTCGGTACATATAGCATGATCCTTATTAATAACAGATACATTTTACAAGAAGAGAAACTAGATAGAAGGATCAAACATAATTTTAGATTTCTACAACTAAGAAGCCTGAACCATGTTATAGATGTGTATCTACATCTATTAGCTAAACATATGTATCCCTTCATCAAGTCCTCAAGTGAAACCTGAACCATGTTATAATCAAAACCAGTTGATGATGAAACCAAACATTTCATATAGAAATGTTGTTGGGGCTCTGTTAATTTTGGATGGCAAAAGAAATCCTTGTCACTTAGCCAAAGAGAAAGAAAATAAAAGAAATCTTTGTCAAAATCTGGAAAAACTTGGGAAGAGATTGACGAGGCACCAGACTCCATCTATTAACTGCAAGAACTTCAGTGCGATGCTAAAATCACTTGAGAAGACTATTTGATCGTGGTATTGCTAAACTTCAAGGACAATAGGCAATAAAAATATCTGTGCTAAATTATGTGTTCCATAAATTAAGAATACAATTGTAGGAGCAAAAAAGAATTATCAACTAATATTCATTTGAAGTGCAAGAAGAATGCAGTCTAACCAAACATTAAAGAAAAGTCTGTCTACATATCTTATGACCAATTTAGATATAAAAATAAGGAAATGCCAATCAATCAATTCCCATAAGACAAAGGAATATAAAAATGGACCTAACTGGAAAGGGAGAGGTTAGTGAGTATGCATCACAGGACATTGGCCCCCCTTCTATAATTTGCCTTTTCACTCATTATGAATGTGCTCATGCGTATAATTGACAACCTTTGACGAGTGACAGATCATCGGAAAGTAATTTCAGGTTCCTTTTCTCAATGACTTTTAGCAAGTTCTTCCTGCAGCATCGATTCTACTCATCTTCTCAAGAATCCTGTTGCCAGGTAGACAGACATCTTGAGAGTATCGTCTGCTATATCTACAGCTTTTCTGGCACCAACTGAAGACTATCCGAATAACCTTTATAGCACATAATTCCAATAACAAAGCTGTAACAGAGTCAGTAGCCAGAATTGATGACAGGAACATGGTATTCAAGAAAATATCAGCGCCAACTAGCAAGAAAGGTTGATACAAATGAGCTTGAACTCATGTAAGTTTGGGTTAAGGCAAAAGTGAATGTTGGAAATTTAGAGTCAACCAGTGAAATATCTGCACACAGGACACCTGAACGCCTATATTCAGAGAAGGCATTGTGTTATTAGTTGAGATAAGGCCAATAATCATATACGTACAGTAGAGATGATCATACACTGGCAACAGTGTTTGCTATGAATGAAAGTTCCTAGCAAAAGCAAAAATACAAATATGAAAGCAAAAACATATATGCCGATCAAACTGACAACTGAAGTTTCAATAACTACAGTGATTAAAGCTAGTTTATGTCCCACATACAACTAATAATTACATGAACTAGTTAAGAGTCAACATAAAAGTAAGCCTGTGGAGAAGGTGCGCAAAGTCCTTGCATGCTATGACTATTGTTGAATCGGAAAACTTGATTAAGCTCTAGCCTCTTCATTTAGATTTTATAGGAGAAATATACAATAATTTACTTCTAAAAGTAAGGCCTAATTGACAACTCATTGACATCTATAATAGCTAATTACATTTATTCAAACATTTCCCCTCAAATTAGAATATATAGGTCATATGTATCAAGCTTGTTACAAATAAAACCAATACGAGAACCTCGAAGAGACTTAATGAAGACGTCTACTAGTTGATCGACTGAATTGACAAAACTAGTGGCAATACATCCGGATAAAACATTTTTTTTGATGAAATGACAATCAATTTTTGTATTTGGTCCTCTCATGAAAAACATGATTAGAGGCTATATGCAAGGTGGCTTCATTATTGCATATTAATTTCATTTGTATCACCTCGCCATATTTTAATTCTTGAAATAATTGTTTCAACTATATAAGTTCACATGTTGCCAAGGCCATAGCACGGTATTCTGTTTCAACACTAAACTCAACAACCACATCCTGCTTCTTACTCTTTCAAGATACCAAGTTGTCACCAATTAGAATACAATACTCTAAAGTATAACGTCTATCTGAAGGAGATCGTGTCCAATCAGCATTAGAATACCCAATCATCTAGATATGGCCCTTATCTTTATATAAAAATCCTTGACGTGGTGCGCCTTTGATATATCTAAGAATACGAATGGCAGCATCCCAATGATTATCACATGGTGTTGGCAATAGCAGTCCTAAGAGTCCTATCTATTAAAGGGAGATTTTTATCTTTATCTTCTCTTAATATTTATCCATGTATATTATCAGTTACTTATTTTCTATTTTATTGTTTTTTGTAATCTGATATCTTCCTACAAATTAGGAGAGATATTAGGGAGTGGTATTGAAGTAGGAGTCTTTAGGGTTCAAGAGTGTACGACTATAAGAAAGCTCTTGTATCAGTTTTATAAACAATGAATTAGATTGATTTCTTCTACATGATATCAGAGCCTCGTTAATAAGCTGATACAGTAAACCCTAGTGCCTTCATTGCACAACTTTACGTGCCTTCATTGCACAGTCACTGTTCATCACCATCACCGTCACTGTTCACGTAAGAAACGCGTCTGTCCGGCCACCGCCTTCCAGCACCGCCACCACTATTGGGTTCGTTGTCCTCAGATCGGCCGACCACCGGAGAACCACCGCCATCGGAGTTCTCACGCGCCCCCATGTGCCGCTGTCAGTTCGCTTCCGACTCCACGCGCCGGCGCGTGAAGGAGCGTTCGCAGCCCTTTCGCCTCCAGCTGCTCCAGATTTGATCGCCAACGTCTCTCTAGCCCATCCCTAGTGCCAAAATCTTCTGTTGCTGAGTGCTTCCTCCTTCCATTGCGCCTGCCTTCATTGCAGATTTTTTCCTTCTTCTCGGAAGCCTTTGACAGTATGACAGAGACATCCCCTGCATCCTCCATTCCTTCTCCTAGCATAATCGGATATCTAAATCCGGTAGACTCTACTCCTATGGCTACCGAATTGCCAACTCTTCATCAATCCTACCGATTAGATGGTAGGAATTATCTTCAGTGGGCTCAACTGGTCAAAACTCTCCTCAAGGGCCGAAGCAAAGGACGTCACTTGACAGCAGATCCACCAAAAGAAGAAAACCCATCCTTCATAGCATGGGATGTGGAACTCAAGAATTCTGTCATGGCTGTGGAGTACAATGCAGCCAGACATAAGTAGGAACTATATGTTCCTAAACACAGCCAAGGAAGTATGGGAAATCGTCCAGCAAACCTTCTCTAAGGTTAGAGATGCATCAGTGATCTTTGAGGTAAAAACAAAGATCAACTCCACTAAACAAGGGCCGCTAACAGTGACCGAATACTACAACCAAATGAGGGGTTTATGGCTGGAACTCGATCAGTATCAAGCAATTAAAATGGTGTGCAAAACAGATGCTGCTGCCCTTCATCAGATTATGGAGAGAGATCGAATTGTAGAGTTCCTAGCCGGCTTGAATCAAGAGTTTGATCAAGTTCGGGTACAAGTCCTAGGTAAGGACAAACTTCCTAGCCTAAATGAGGTTTTTTCCATCGTTCAAAGTGAGGAAAATAGAAGAAGTGCGATGCTTACTGATTATAGTCCTGAAGGATCAGCCCTCTTTATCAAAAACAAAGAGGGAGATGGGATGAGGTTTGGGAGATCAGTCACCCAAACAAGGAATACAAGTCGAGAAGGACAATGGTGTACTCATTGCAAGAAGCCCCAGCATACTAAGGAAACTTGTTTTAAATTACATGGAAAGGAGGCTGTGTTGAAGAAGATTGGAGGATTCAAGAATATGAGATCTCAAAGTTATCTTTCAAGCAAGGATCCGGAAGAAAAGGGTGGAAAAGAAGAGCCAAAAGAGCCAACAGAGGCTGATCTAAAGCTGTTAAATGCTGAAGAACTCAGCAAACTAAAAGCCTTCCTAAGAACTTTCCAAGATGGAGCTTCATGCTCCACTGATCAGCAAGGTATATCTCTAACCAATTGTTCTTTTTCAGCTTCAAAAATTGGTAGGGATAACATATGGATCCTTGATTCGGGAGCCACGGATCACATGACACCTAATCCAAAATTTTTTGAGACCTATGAGCCCCTTACCACTGCCAAACAAATCACCATTGCAAATGGTGTATCAGTCCCTATTACCGGAACAGGTACCATTCAAATCAGCCCTTCTTTAACCCTTAGTCATGCTCTTTATGTCCCAAATTTGACTACCAATCTAATTTCTATTCATCAATTAACCAAAGATCTAAACTGTTATGCTGTTTTTTCTTCTCATTTGTGCAAGTTTCAGGCCAAGGACACGGGGAAGATGATTGGTGTGGCTAAAGAGTATAATGGGTTGTACATTTTGCAAGGGGAGAATCCTAACACAAAAAGAAGAAGGCTTGGGATGGCATACTCCACTGAAACGTCTACTGATTTCTCCTCAATTTGGCTCCACCATCTTAGATTAGGCCATCCTCCTTTCATTTTATTAAAGAACATGTTCCCTAGTTTGTTTAGAAACCTAGAGCCTAGTGATTTTCAATGTGATGTGTGTGTCATGGCAAAGCATCATCGAGTGCCTTACCCTATCAGCAATAAATTATCTTCTAAACCATTCTTCTTAGTCCATTCGGATGTTTGGGGACCATCTAAAATTTCAAACTGTTCGGGAGCTAGGTGGTTCATCACCTTCATTGATGATTGCACTAGAATGTGTTGGGTGTACCTTTTAAAAGACAAATCTGCCATTGGGTCTACTTTACAACACTTTTGCAAAATGATTCTCACTCAATTTGGCACATCTATTCAACAATTCCGGACTGATAATGCAAAGGATTATTTTAACAATCCCTTGCATCTATTTTTCCAAAAAGAAGGCATTATTCATGAATCATCTTGTGTGGACACCCCCCAACAAAATGGAGTGGCCGAGAGACGGATGAGACACCTTCTCAATGTCACCTGCACGCTTCTTCATCATCATCAAGTTCCAAAACAGTTTTGGGGGGAGGCTGTGCTAACAGCAACTTATGTGATAAATAGAGTGCCATCTAGGGTCCTAAAACATCAAAGTCCTCTCCAAAAATTAGCCTCCTTCTATCCTGATTTTTCTTTGCATTCTCAATTGCCACTTAAAGTCTTCGAGTGTGTATGTTTTGTTCACATTCCTAAAAACCACTGGGACAAGTTTGACCCAAGGGCTCATAGGTGTGTCTTCCTAGGCTATTCTCCTACTCAAAAGGGATACAAATGCTACTATCCTACCCTAAGGAAGTTCAATGTGTCTAAGGATGTTACATTCCATGAAAATGAGTCATACTTTGCCCCGTCTCAAACCAGCAGTCAGGGGGAGCCTAATTTCAGCAAAAATCCAGCCTCTGAAACTTCTGTTCCCTTGGTAGAAACCAGTCCTTTGGAACTTCACTGCCCATCCATCATGAACCAGCCTCTATTCCCAATGTCTAGCAGTGACCATCAACCAGTCCATGTCATTTCCCAGCCATCTCCAATTCGGTACAAGGGTTCTCCATTTGTTTACAAAAGAAGACAGCACATCTCTACTCAACAGCCTATCCAATCATCAATCCCTTGTCCAGCCTTGGAACCTACATCAAGTGAAGATGATGCTCCAGCAGAGTGCAGTCCATGCCCCGAACCTACTGACCTTGATCTTCCTATCGCTCTCCGGAAGGGAATTACATCATGCACTCAACATCCCATGTCCAATTATTTATCCTATCATCGCCTATCATCTACCCACCGAGGATTTCTCTCTTCATTGGATGCTATTATTATCCCAACATCAGTAGAAGAAGCTCTAAAGAACCCTAAGTGGAAAGAAGCTATGCTAGAGGAGATGAGGGCACTTAACAAAAATCATACTTGGGATCTCGTGGCCAAACCCAAAGGTGTTAAGCTGGTTGGCTGCCGGTGGATATTTAATGTGAAATTCAAAGCTGATGGTACTCTTGACCGATACAAGGCAAGGTTGGTTGCCAAGGGCTACACCCAATCCTATGGCATCGATTACCTTGAAACTTTTGCCCCGGTTACAAAGATGACTTCTGTTCGGGTTCTTATTTTATTGGCAGCAATACATGGGTGGCAACTCCAGCAATTTGATGTGAAAAATGCATTTTTGCATGGGGATTTAGAGGAGGAGATATATATGGAACTACCTCCTGGTTTTCACCAGGAAGGGGGAGGAAAAGTATGTAGCCTTAAAAAGGCTCTCTATGGGCTAAAGCAATCTCCACGTGCTTGGTTCGGCCGGTTTTCTAAAGTTATGCTATCTATGGGATATCATCAAAGCAGGGGAGATCATACTCTCTTTATCAAGCATCATGGTGATCTAATGACAGCTTTACTTGTATATGTGGATGATATTGTGGTTACTGGTAATGATATTGCTAAACAAGTAATCTTAAAGCAGAACTTGGCTAAAGAATTTGAAATTAAAGAACTTGGGGTGCTGAAATATTTCTTGAGCATTGAAGTTGCATACTCAAAAGATGGCATATTCTTGTCACAAAGAAAGTATATTATGGACTTACTTATAGAAACAGGGCTTCTAGGAGGAAAAGGATCTAGCATACCAGTGGATCCAAACCTAAAGTTGCAAGCAAATACCAAAGATGAGGTGATAGATAGAGGGAGGTTTCAACGTCTGGTGGGTAGGCTGATTTATCTCTCACATACTAGACCTGATATAGCTTTTGCACTGAGCCTTGTAAGTCAATTTATGCATAATCCCTCCTCAGAACATATGCAAGCAGTAAGGAGGATTTTGAATTATCTTAAAGCTACACCAGGTAAGGGAATCTTATTTACCCCAGGGGATGTTTTAAATATTCAAGGATATGTGGATGCTGACTATGGGGGGTCTCTAGTTGATAGGAGATCCACGACTGGGTATTGTGTGTTCCTAGGGGTAATTTGGTATCTTGGAGAAGCAAGAAGCAAGGAGTTGTAGCAAGATCAAGTGCAGAAGCTGAGTTTCGAGCTATGGCTCTAGGAGTATGCGAACTTCTATGGTTGCAGATAGTATTAGAAGATCTAAAAATTCCAGTACAGAGACCCACTAAGTTGCTATGTGATAACCAGTTAGCGATCAGTATAGCTCATAATCCAGTTCAACATGACCGGACAAAACATATTGAGATTGATAGTCATTTCCTTAAAGAAAAGCTTGATTAAGGTCTCCTTAATATCTCATATGTGCCATCAAGGTGTCAAGTGGCTGATATTCTAACAAAAGGATTGCCTACCGCACAGTTTGAAGACCTAGTATCCAAACTAGGGATGAGTGATATACATTCCCCAGCTTGAGGGGGAGTGTTGGCAATAGCAGTCCTAAGAGTCCTATCTATTAAAGGGAGATTTTTATCTTTATCTTCTCTTAATATTTATCCATGTATATTATCAGTTTCTTATTTTCTATTTTATTGTTTTTTGTAATCTGATATCTTCCTACAAATTAGGAGAGATATTAGGGAGTGGTATTGAAGTAAGAGTCTTTAGGGTTCAAGAGTGTACGACTATAAGAAAGCTCTTGTATCAATTTTATAAACAATGAATTAGATTGATTTCTTATACACATGGAGACTGCAGAAATTGACTAAAGTAAAATAGATGTATGGCCGAGTGATAGCGAGATAGTTTAACTTTCTGACAAGTCGGCTATATCTACCAAAGTCAGATAATAGCTCCCCATATCCTGGTAAGAGCTTGATATTTGGGTCCATGGGAGTATCAACCGATCAACAGTCAAGAAGACTAGCCTCCTTAAGAATGCCTAAGGCATATTTCCTTTGTGAAATAATTATGCCTCTTTTGGACTGGGCTACTTCAATGCTAAGAAAATATTTTAACTTACCCAAATCTTTAGTTTGAAAATGGTTGAAGAGATATGTTTTCAGTTGAAGAATACCATCCTGATCACTTCCAATGATGACAGTATTGTTCGCATAAACCACTAGATAAATGCATTGACCATTTGATGAGTGGTGATAAAAAACAAAGTGGTCGGCCTCACTATGGTTCATACCAAATTCCTGAAGAACTATACTAAACCGTCCAAACCAATCTCGCGGAGATTGTTCAACCCATAAAGAGAGCGACAAAGTTTGCAGACTAATCTAGACTCCCCCTAAGCAACAAAACCAGATAGTTGCTCCATATAGACTTCTTCCTGAAGATCCCCATGAAGAAAATCATTCTTAATATCCAGCTAATAGAGATGCCAATGATTCATCACAGCAATGGATAAAAACAAGCGCACGGAGGCAATCTTAGCCATCAGAGAAAAAGTGTTACCGTAATCCAGTCCAAAAATCTAAGTGTAGCCTTTGGCAACCAAACGTGCCTTAAGGCGATCGACCTTCCCATCTGGAACAACCTTCACGGTATAAACCTCGCGACAACCAATAATAAATTTACCAAGAGGAAGAGAAACCAATTCCCAAGTGTCACTAGAATATAAAGCATCCATCTCATCAACCATGGTTTGGCGCCACCCTAGATTTAAAAATGCCTCGCTAGTAGTTTTAGGGATATTAATAGAACAAAAAGTGGACACAAGCATAATAGGGTGAAGCCAAGAGATGATAGCTAAGAAAAGTGTAGATGAGGTGAGGGTTACGAGTAGAGCGTATAGCTTTTCAAGTAACAATAAGCTTAGAAGGAACAGGCTGGTCCGAGGTAGGTGAGGATGTCGAAGCATGATGTGAGTTAACAGGTTCTTTGTCAGCAACCGCAGAAGGATGTGGATGATGATGATAAACTTGAAGGAGACATTCACGGACAGTAGGAATAGTGTCAAAGGAGGGAGAACAAAGGTAAGGAGTAGGAAGAACCTCAGAAACTAGACGACTCTTGACAGGGAAGGAGAGAAAAAAAAAAAAATGTCTTAAAGAAGGTAATATCAGCAGAGATGAAATAACGTTGTTGATCAGGAGAGTAACATCGATAGTTTTTCTGAAGTCATGAGTAACCAAGAAAGATGTACTTGATAGCCTTAGCTAAAAATTTGGGACAAGCAAGGGTCATGTTGTGGACAAAACAAGTGGACCCAAAAACACAAAGTGGAAGGAGATAAAGACTATGCGCAGGAAAAATGATGGAGTGAGGGACTCATGCTATAAGACAAAGGAAGGCATCTGATTAATGAATGAGATAATATGTAGGGAGAACAACATCAACCTAAAAAAGGGAAGGAGCATGACTATGTAATAAAAGAGTGTGAACAGTTTCAATCAAATGGCAATTTTTGCGCTCAGCAACTCTATTCTATTGAGGTGTATATGCACAAGAAGATTGATGTAAAATACCCTTAGAAGCCATGAAAGTAATGAAAGGAGTTGGGAAATATTCTCTAGCATTACCATTGTGGAAGGCACAAATAAAAATATTAAATTGAGTGTGAATTTCAGCACAGAAGTCCTTAAAAATAGTAAATAACTCTGAACGATTTTTTAGTAAGAACACCCAAGTACAACAAGAGTAATTGTCGATGAAAGTGACGAAGTAGCAAAAACCTAAAACATAGGGAACATGACAAGGGCCACAAACATCACCATGGACAAGTTTAAAAGGGGATGTAGCCCAATTATTAACATGGTTTGGAAACGAAGTACGAGACTATTTTTCAAACTGACATGACGCGCAATTTAAAGTGGAAACATTAGAAAGATGTTGGACCATCTTTTGTAACTTGGATAGACTCAAATATCCCAAACAATTATGAAAAAGAGTTGGAGATTTAGTAGAAATGCAAGCTGTTGGGGAAGATGGTTTGTCAAAATAATAAAGTCCCTGCGACTGACGCCCAACGCCAATCATCTGCCCCATACCCCGATCCTGCATGACAACAGAATCAGCAAAGAAGGTTATGGAATAGTGAAGAGCACGTGTTAGTTTACTAACATAAGTATGATTAAAGGGGCTACCAGGAACATATAAAGCATAATCTAAGGGTAATAAAAAGAGCGATCGTGCTTGACTAGTGCATGTAGCGTATGTTTTGGAACCATTGGCAAGAGTAACATATGACAAATAAGAAGTAGAGAGAGAGGAAAAAAGATTTTGGTTACCAGAATCAAGAATCCATGGTCCAAGAGTGGTAGACAGAGCAACACAAGCAATAGAATTACTATTGTGCACCACAGAAGCAGTGGATGACGATGCAATATGTTTAAAAGCTTGATACCGATAGTAGTTTTCATAATCACTTTCAGTCAAAACAAGGGACGGAGAGGAATGATTCTCAAATGTGTGTTGAGAAATTGGTTGCAACAAACTGAGCTACATTAGCAGCATGAGGTGGTCGACCATGTAGTTTGTGGCTCCATTCTCGAATATAGCCCCACCTATGGTAGTAGTTGCATTTAGGACGATTACCTCATTGTGAGTTATCGCCTCAGTTATTCCCTTGTTCTCTTTTGCCAAAGGTTTGTGACACCAAGACAGAGGAATCAACCCGAGAACCATCGATGACTAAAAACGAGGAAGAGACCCGAAAAAGTGTAGCAGAGGCATCTTCTAGCATCAAAACAATGGGACTAGATAATATTTTATCTTGGACTGGAGCAAGATCAGATCGAATGGTAGTCAATCCCAAAACCATAAAGAATTTATCTCAATGCTGCAACTGTTCTTCTACAGTATTACCAACTAGTAATAAAGAGTTATATTCTTCCTTCGGAGATTCTAGGTAGCCAAGGAATTCGGACATATCCATATTTTGTTGCTTCAAGTGAACAATAGTGGAAACAACAGAGTAGAGACATTGGATATCATTTGTATAAAGAGATTTGGCCTTTGTCCATACCTGAACAAAAGTCTTGTATGCTTTGTAAATAATACATAGTTTGGGATCAATGGTCTACCATAACATGTTGAAAAGAAGAGTGTCGATTTTCTTCCAGGTTGCTCTCTCAACAGCAGGAGTTGCATCGACTTTTGCACTTAGGTGATCTTTCATTCCTTAACCTATGAACCATAACTCAACAGAGGTAGCCTAAGACATGTAATTGGTACTACCAACTTGTTTTTCAAAGATAATGATAGGTGAAGAGAAACATACATATTTAGATTCGGAGACAATTGAAGACGCTAGATTCTCCATAATTTGGATGTAAGGTAGTTTTGAAGTGCCTTTAATGGCGAATTTGTCAGAAAGACTCTCCATCTTTTAGATGGAAGTCACTTTTAAAGTGTCGTTAATGGCAAATATGTTGGACGTGAAGTGGATCTAGTTCAGGTGAGTATGGACAAATCTAATGGGTCGGATATGGTCTGATGGGTTAGATCTAGGCTAAATAGATTTGAAACGAATCATGCTTTGACACGTCAGGTCAGACTAGATCTGGCTTGAGATATCTAGTTTGAGATATGGGTTTTAGGCTTAGAAACCAATTGAAAAGAAGACCAGATTGAAAAATCGCAAATGTATGGCATACCTGAAGAAGGAGAATAGCAAGGAAGTGGTCAGATCTAGATGAGTTGGCAGAAGCGACTGCGACGTGAGTACGAAGGAAGCCGCGAGTAGCGATGGCGATGCTGGGCAGTGGTAACAGAGGCCGTGATCTAGAGAATGCTGCAAAGGTGAAGGCGAAGCTGCGATCTGGAAGGCGATCGTCGGAAGTGATAGCGACGGTCGTCGAACATGAGGAAGGTAGCAACAACAGCCGAATTTGGGTGGCATGCGGAGGAAGTCGCAGGCAGCGATGGCGACAGAGTAAGCCATGGACAACGGCGACATAAAGGTTGGCGAAGGCCAATGGCCGTGAGATCTGGTGAAGGCTACGGTCGTTGAGCGACGATGGAGGTCGCGAGCAGCATGCCAGGCAAGATCTGAGCAGCAGCGACTAGATTTTGGTGATGGATGGTGGTTATGGAAGCCAAATCTCTTCCATATCTGAGAAGTGATGGTGGATATCGGCAGCGACGATGGCACAATGGCAATGCTCCGATGACAGCTGTTACAAAAGCCAACAAATCTATGGTTGCTAGCAAAGGAACGTTGTGACACCGGTGAGCGACAGCAGTGGCAACAATAGAGAAGACGAAGATGAACTACGGTAGAGGGACACCAGAGATGCACGTAGTTGCTGAGACAAGATCTGAAGGAGATGGTGACTACAACTAAGGTTTGGTAATGGTAGGCTCTAATACCATGTTGAATCAAAGAATTTGATTGAGATCTAGCCTCTTCATTTAGATTTTATAGGAGGAATGTACAATAATTTACTCCTAAAAATAAGGCCTAATTGACAACTCATTGACATCCTAATTACATTTATTCCAAAAACTATAATTCTTATCAAGTTTCCCCAAATATATTATTAAAAACTCATGCTAGTATGACAAAATCAAATTAAACATGGCCACTATTAATTCATTTTTAGAAGTTTTGAAGTAGGAATTCAAGAATAATTCATTGGAAAGAGCATAAATATAGTTTTTATGGGTCCATTTTACGTAATAGTTATTCTTTTGGGCCCAAGTTATGACAAGTCATAAGCAACACCCACCAAACTGCTTAAGGAAAGCAGATAGAGATGCATGAGTTAAACCAGTAAAGAACAAAACCACAACATATATGGGGGCGGGGGCGGGGGGTGGGTGGGGGTGGTTGGAGGAGGAATCCAATAAACTTCATGTTTTAAGTCTGACAACAATACCAGTGTTACATTACAGCCATTGGCAGGGCCAGGAATTCAGCTGGTTGTGGGGGCACGTGGCAACCAATAGTTGAATATAGTTCTTAAATCTTTGCTTGAAAACGTGCTTATGTTTTTCTCCAACCTGAAATGCTGCAGAAAGCCTCTTGCTGTGATCAGTCAATGAAGGCATTCTGGTTTCCAGCTCATCTCTCTCTATTGAAGCCAGAAAGGAAAATGGTACCTTGGCAAGAGGAATCACATTTCATTAGCAACTCTAAATTGTTGCAACCAGCACAAAATACTAAATACGAACACCTAATGCAGGGAGAACAGAGAATAACACCTTGTAAAATACATTAAGGAAAATGGTTTGGCGTACTAGAAATATAAGTACCTGTGAGTTTCCAGTGGATCTCAATGTACTTTTCCTTTTCTCCATCCCTCTTTTCCTCCCTTGCTCTATGACAACTAGAAAGGTATGAACATTTGCTGCTTCTTTGGGCTATGAAGCTGCCCTAGATCACATTAAGTACTTTAAAACCATGAGTTTATATCCTTTCTTAAAGTTCAAGAATGAACTGGCTTGTAAGGAACTACAGAATATTTTCAGATATGTGAAGAATCGTATGGTGTCTATTCCATTATACAAAGTAATCAAAACTCTAATTGGATACAATTTCTTAAGGCACCATGATAGTTCCAGAATTTCATACTTCCATTTGCTTCAACTCCAGAGAATGTCTCCCTGAAAATAAAACCTTTCTTTAGAAATTGCAAGTTAATAGACATCCAGAGGAAAAAGATTTCAAACTCTCATAAATTACAGGGTAGTATCCATTTTATTCTTTTTGCTGAAAATGTGTACAAATACATAATATATATATATATATATCACTAATCATTACTACAGTCTTCTCTTTGTTCTTTTTGTTTGTTTGGACTAAGTAAACTCTAGCACCAAGAACTAAGATGACAAATTGACTAATATGATGAGATAATTATAATAAATAGTTTCTTATGTTAGTAAACAGTCTCAAGATATGTGGAAATTTAGTACTTGCTTTGACATGTTTAGATCAGCATTGGATAATGCCAGCTTTCTTTTTAGACTGCCACAGAGGAGACCTAAAAAATGTGAAAACCAATGTTTTCATTTATAAGCAATAAATTTGAGGGTGAGTCTTGGTAGCAATAGTAAGGTTACTCTTTTATAACTGAAGGCACTCTTTTTGCAAAAAGCAAATGACCCTCCCCGACCCTTGAAAAGTGGAGAGCCTCATGCATGGATGCCCATTTGGGAAATTATTTATATGAACAAGAAACAAAACAATTAACCACAGAAACAGTACAATAAGATTGATTACTTTTTTTATCTTTGTAAAATGAAACATTTCTCTTATGCAAGCAAAGCAAAATCCTATAGCATGCAGCAAAGAATAAATGTGGATTCATCACCATTTTCAAACATGTATGTAATTGGTTCCAAAACTTCATTTTTTCATAGTTGCTTCACAAGAAAATGCATCAAAGAGGAATCAGGAAACCACCTATATGAATGAGAGAAAGGAAAAGGAAATAAAAGGCTGCCTATGCATCTACACACTATTTGCATCATAGTTTTCAAACATCAGCATGTAATTGGTAGTTGATAAGTCATTTTTATAGCGACCACAGTGTTGCGTGGTTGTCTGGTTTCCTAAAGTTAGTGTTGGTTATGATGAGTTCATATGTCATGAGAAAAATTAAAAATAGCTTTGCCCCTATTATTTTTTTTCCTCCAAATCCATAACTTTCATGCAACTCAAGACCATTCCAATCACCTCCTATAATAATCTTCTTTTCTTTAGGTATTTTTTGTACAAAATATTTTAAGTCTTCCCAAAAATTGTGTCTTTATCTCGTCTCCTAACCTAATTTATGTTGCATATATACTAACAATATTAATAGTCTCTTATTATAAAACAACTTTAGCGACAATAACCATGTCTCCTATACTCTTCACATCCATGACTCCATTTAAAGTTTTGTCCTTAATAATTACTGCTCAATTCTTTGCACAATCATTCTCTAATTACCAAAGTTTAAATTGAGATTATGTTAACATTTTCACATTCTCTCCAACCCACCTTGTCCCTTAGAGGTATATATATTAATTTTTTCCCCTAATTATCGCATCTACTATTTTAGATTTTTCTATCAAAATTTAGATACTCTATTATTTGATCCGTAATCTACAATCTTGGACTAACTTCTTTATTCACATCCATCCTTGAAAATGCAAAAACTCTTGTAGATTAACATTACATTTGGGTGTTGATATGATGACCCTCACTCATTGTCCACTAAACTCAAACATGTTGCTGAAAAGGTTACACCTCATCAATTTTCTCATTCATCTATAATTCAAGATGTTTCATCATCATGGTCAGTTGCACTTTATCCTAACAAAGTTAGGGTTAGTGACAGAACAATTGATTTCTAAAAGTCATATTAACAATACAAATTCATGCAAAAAAAAAGTGGCAAAATTTTATCACATGCCATTCCTGATACAACCCTCTAGTAAAAGAATAATGAGATAAAGTTCTAAAACCATCTTCATATAAAAAAATTCCATGAAATGGAGTAAATGAAGATAACTAATATGATTGTATTTAATTACATAGTTGATATTGTGAAACCAACTTGTACAACATGAAACATGGCAATAAGTCAAGATATTTGATCCAACAAATTTTACACTAGTCATCAGCTATCTAACACAACATTTCCCCTTTAGCAGTTTGCATAGTTTGGTCTTTTAACACCTCAGAATATTTTAAAATATTTGGAGTCTTAAGAAAATAAATGTGAATTTAATTTGGAGAATAATTTATTTAGCCAAGTGAATGGTATGCCTATATATTTATGCATAATATATATTTATACATATATACATATAAAATAATAAAGTATAAATTATATAGAATTAAACAAAATATATATATATAAGGAAAGGGGAAGCCCAGCAAGCTGGCTCATGTGCTAGCCCGCCAACCACCCCCCCCCCCCCGGGGGGTGTGAGGGACCCCATGGCTGCGGCTTGCTGCACCAAGGGGCTGCCTTGGGGCTGGACTTCCTGCCCTTTTTCTCTTTTTTCTAATGTGTATATTGATACATTTCACAAGAAAAGAAGATTTTAAAAAATAAAAAATAATAAAAAAAATCCCAAGTTAATTGACTTCTTTATGAGAAAAATTAGGGTCCTATAAAATGGGAGATTAGTGGATGGTCTCCCACTTGAGGAAGTCAAAGCAAGTGTAAGAAAGAAGAAAAAAATAGAAAATGGAGGCAAGAAGAGAGAAAACTAGTGAAGGGAAGAGAAAGCTCCATCAACATGAACAAGGAGAGGCTAGGAAGAGCAAGCAAGATAAGTGAATCTCTCCCACCCACAAATTCTTACTTAGTGGTTTTTTTCATATTGCATAAGAAATTGGTTTTGGAAATGTATTATGTTTGGCTTTTCATTTGTATCTATAGTCATGTATGGCCATGCTATTTTTGCTCTACACTGCGCTTAGGGCACTAATTAAGAAAACTCTTGGAAGCATGCCAACATTGTCACAAGTTGTATTGCAGAGTAGAAATTTGCATAAATGGTTATTTTACATAAATGGTTATTTTTGGGAGTTTCTCACTTAAAAGATTCATCTTCTAACTTGAATTTATCCCATATAATATTCAAATGTTATAGGGGGTGTAGGCAGGGTTCAAAGGGAAAAGAAGTTCTTGAACCGTAGGTTATGGAAGCTTCATTTTGTAGATACTATACATGTTTTTATGTGACGCACTAGAAGTATGTATATGTTTTATTTTGGTGGCATCAAGTGTATCAAACATGCCAAAACCGTGATAGGCAATATGCTTAATTTTCGTATAATGTTATTTAGGTGAGGTAGTATGCTTAATTTTCGTATAATGTTATTTAAGTTGACTAAAGTTGGCCAGAATGTTGGCATCATGTCTTAGGTCAATCTAATCTTCGATTGAAGTTGTGATTTTGGTTACTGGACAACTTCGGTTAACTAAAGTTGTGCCTTTGGTAGACTGAAATTCAACAGTCGTTTTTGAATATTGTGATTTCTACATGTTTTTCTATTGCACACGAAGTGTATAATTTTTCAAATGTGATTTTGTATTGTTCCTCAAAGTCATAGATTGATTCTCTCTTGCTAATTATATAATCTATTGCTAGAGAATAATGTTTCTTTAGCCCTCACAAATTGAGTTTTGTGTAGAAATCTCTCAGTTGTGTTCTAAGTTGTCAACAGATGTTAGTTGGAGCTGAAAAATCTAAAGATTTCTTTTGAAATTCAAATGTTGCTTCGACCTTTCTATGCAACAGCTATTTTCTCTGATATTATGTATATATAGAATGTGAGTATGAAAGAGAAAGTAAGACAGAAAAAAACAATACATTGAACAAAGTTAACAGAAGCATTCAAACAAGGGTGAGAAGGTTCAAGTGTTGCAAGCTTGCTGGCTGGTGGAATTTTCAAATTGTTGATAACTAGTTTGAGATTGTTTTTGTTATAAGTTTGTTATTATTACTCGCCTATTGTGAGGAGATTGTATTTGCTAGTTGTGTGCTAATAGTTCTTGCTTAAGGCAATAGATTATATGTTGGCTCTAGTTCCAATTAAAAGCTATTGTTGAGTTTTCCCAATGGAATCTCAAGTTAAATCTTGAGAGCCTCAAGATCAATCTTGAGAGAAATGAGTAGGCTCATAAGAGTTCAAACCTCTATAAAAATTCTCGTGTTCTCTATATTGCATTCACTAGTTAATAAGATGACAGGTTAAAGAGTTTTCAAAAAGAGTAAAAGAAAATTAATTTTAGAAAAAATCAATTCACCCTCCTCTTGGATATTTATCTGGGCAACATAAACCAAATATAAGAGTTTAGGTGGAAATGCAAGGCCATAAAAGGTAACCTCCCTAAGCGTCGCTTAGGAGAATAATCACTAGTGAGATTGGAAAAAATAAATAATAAAAATGAAAATTCAAGTGAATTAAGGATTTTGAAAGCAAGATGTAAATTGTAAAGATCACCAAAGGAACTCCACGAGAAATGTTTTCAAAAAAATAAAAAACCCAACTTATGATGTGGAAACACACTTTAAGAAGACAAGTGTTTCAGGTCTAATCCATTAAACCAAGCCATGTCAATTAGTTTGGTTCCACATTAAGTTTTTTTTTTTTTCAAAAAATAAAAATAAGAAAAATTATTGGTTTCAATTTGTCATAAAAATTTTGAAACCAAAACATAATTATATAATATAATATATAATATTTATCTAAAAAACTATCTTGTACCAGCAAAATATTTTAACGACAAATTTCTTAGCCATTTCTTTTTTTTTTAATGTGCATAGAAATTTTATACAAATAATTTTTTGCTTTAACTTCTCATAAAAAAATGTGAATTTCTGTTTATTTTTTCTAATTATTAACATAATTCTTATATTGTCCAAACCATGGTTTGAACCAAACCAAACCGTAATTTTAGGTCTGGGCCTTGGTTTCACTACTAAAAATGGTTCTGTTTGGAATATATTCAAAACCATAATTTATAGTTTGGATTGTACATTCTTTCAAACCAGATCGTGCACACCCCCAACCTGTTTCATCCAAGCTTGAGATGTAAATTGGAGGAACACCTTCAATAGCTACACAAGTAGTAAATAAACACTCATATTACAACAACACACCAAGCCTTCCCACTAGGTGGAATAGATACAAAAGATTTATGCAGTTCAAAACAACATGACTACCAAATGAGAGAGATAATTTCACAAAAAATTAAATATTATAACAGATTGAAAATTCTCTTAGAAATACCCTTAATATGATAAATTCTGGTTACATAAACAAGAATTGAAACTTTAGGAGGTTTTGGTTTTGTTACCATTTTTAATTCTTTGTCATTTTTTTTAAATAAAAAATAAAAAAGGCATTGATTGAGAAAGGGCATGGATTTTATTTTTTGGAAAACACTAAAATTTATTTTTTTTTCCTTTCATTTTTGTTTCTTTTTTCAAACAGTCAAGTTTCGTTTGGCTTTTTACTACAACTTCATCGAAGAAGAAGACGAAGAAGAATAAGAACAGACGAATCATGTTGAATGACTATGTTTCAAACAACATTATGCAAAACGTTATGCAACAAAAAATAAACACATACGAATTTACATACACATACGAACTAACAATAATATGAAACAAGCCCGCCCTTATTAAGTTCTAGATATGATAGTTATGCAAAACTTTATTTTGCAAAAGTTATCTGTATTATGAGATAGCTTTAGGCTACCAACGAGCCAACTCAAGCCCACAAAGCCACAGGCTTGTTTGTTCAAAATTTTTTCAAGCTTGGGATCAAGCTGAAATTGAGCTCATGGCTCAAGTTTGTTAATTAAAAGTTTATAGTATCTAAAACCCAACTCATTTATATTAAAAGAGCTTCAAATAGGCTTTTGCATGAGCTCTAAATCTAAAGCTTATTTTCAGCTCCATTTCAGGCTTGTTTATGTAGAACATAAAAAATTAATGTATTTCAATATATATTTATATTTTTAATAATATAGATGAGATGATGGGAAAAAAAGATAATATGGCAAAAGAACTCAATTGTAAAAACACATTATTTCAAAATGGGCCACAAATGAGCTTATAAACAAGTGACAAATGAGCCATTAAATAAGCTATAAACGAGCATACAATCAAGCACCTAAATGATGTTGTGTATGAACCCAAACAAGCCAGGCACCCTCAAGCTCAAGCTTGACTTGTTTACATTTAAGTTTATTTATTAACTAATTAAATGAGCTTGATCAAGCCAAGTTTCAAGCTGTTCGTGAGCAACTCTATTTATTTGCAGCCCTAGATAGCTAACGACAACTTTAAACAAGTAAAAGCACTTTTGCATATCTCAAATGATGCTTGGGCAGTCAAATTTACGTACACGGGCATGAATTTTAGAATGCTAATATTCAAACTAATCATGTACCTGAATTAATCACAATAATCTTCAAGTTGTTGATGATTTGTACGAAATCTGCAACAGTTGTGAAGTTAGTGCTTCCCCTCCTCTCACGCATAAGATAATGGTTTCAATGGGATGAGTCAATTAAGATTTCACCCCTGCAATAGGGTGAAAACCTATCCAATATTTATAATGATCTGTTTTTAACCACTGCCTTAAGTGTAAATGAAATTCGAATAGCAATATATAGAATTGTTGATTAGTGATTAAATAATGACGGTAACATACGTTAGGTAGTTAAGAGCCTCGTCGGCGGCCGGGGGCACCTGTGTGTCCAATAGCAAGACGATTTTTGACGAATTGCCATGGACCTTTCAGAATCTGCTCGAATCTACAAAAGTGCAGTGACCCTAGTGTTTTAAAACGCACTAAGAGTCGGGCGCCAAATGGGGCCTAACGCCTAAGGCGCCTAGGAAAAATATATATATAATTTTTTTAATTTTAATTATTTGATGTTATTTAAGATGAACAAGCAACAGCAACAGCAAGATGATGCTTGCTGCTTGCTGCAATCAGTAAGGAGGAAGATGGCTTGCTGCAAGCAAGGACGAAGATGGCGCAGCAAGCAGCAAGGAGCCAGGCGACAAGTCCAGGCCGCGCGCGACCTAGGCGGCGAGAAGTCCAGGCCGCGTCCGACGAGAGAGAGTGAACGACCCAGGCGGCGACAAGTCCAGGCCGCGCGCGCGACCCAGGCGGCCTGGGCCGCCTAGGCGCCGATCGGGCCCTATTAATCGGGCTGGCGCCTGGGGGGGGAGAGATTTGGCCTTAATCGCGGCGGCAAGGGCCGCCTAGCGCCTAGGCGGCCGAACACTTAACCGACTGGAAAGTGTCGAGATTATGCGTAAGTTAAGAGCACGATACAACATTGAAGAATCATGCATACACGCAGGACAGATATACGTATATATATATATATAGAGAGAGAGAGAGAGAGTACACTTGAGAAACGAAGAGAAGACTTGGAGATCGAGGAAGCAGGGGAAAACAGACCGCCTTCTTTCTTTCAATCTCTTCTACAGTTCAACTCCTTTGTAGTTTCAGGCTTAATTCGTCCGCTAATTTGTTCCGGGTTTATAAATTTTGAGCTAAGTCACGAGAAAGGATAAACTACATTGACACCCCTCAAGTTACACAAAATTGCAGTGACCGCACCATACTATTTCGTCTCCGTAATTGTTTTTTTTTTTCACCACCCTTATTTTGTCTCATCTCTCTCCTTTCTTTATGTGTACGTAGTGTTAATTAATAATTGATTGTTTATTGTTTTAGAAATATAAACGCATTTTATTCAATTTTTCCTTTTTTGTCATGATAATTATTTATCTATATTTTAAATTATTAATAATATAGGTAACGCTGACTCTTGCCCCAAATGCACTATATTTCCAGATACTGTGTATTTTTCATTTGTTTTTAGATTCAAAATAATTTTATTAGTTGATAGAGTACCATAAAACATAATAAATGATATTGTAAAACATAATCCATTTATCATCAACCAATAATTCTTTTTTGATTTGACAATAAAATGTAATAATA
Organism: Diospyros kaki; assembly: GCA_036245055.1. Lineage (NCBI taxonomy): Eukaryota > Viridiplantae > Streptophyta > Magnoliopsida > Ericales > Ebenaceae > Diospyros > Diospyros kaki. The sequence continues at coordinate 37,029,350 of BSEG01000007.1, forward strand.
TACATTATCTAAAGTTAAGATGCATTTACGAGTTTTAGTTTTCAATTTAAATTGTTTTCCTTGTCTTGTAAATTATAAATTATTTATTATTTATTTTTATAATATGAGGTATTTGGATAGTCCAACCAACTAATTTTTATGAGTCAATACAATATGCGTCGTTTAGATGATCTAGTCAAAACCTCATTATATGATAGGCAAAGTCTTAGAACAGTCACAATGAACACATAGTACTTGCATAGATCTTATTACTTAGTGTAATAGGAGTACCACACCAATCAAACTCAATATCCTATATGCCCCATCGTGGATTATGGATGGTGTGACGCCGATGAAACGTGATTTTGGACTTGACAATAAATTATAAATTATTGTAATATTTTTTTTTATTGTTAAAAAATATCAAATTTCAGGCATACCTAATTGATTGGGATATTCAAATTGAAGAACCATCCATGTTAAGTTCATTGATTATATCTCATGAACAGTTTTACTATAAGTAAAATAAAGGAAAGACAAATAAAAAAAATAAAAAGACATTCAGAGTATACTATCATTGTTGTCACCATTTGTGGTCAATGAATGAGATAATGGAGAAAAAACGAAAAAACATATTGTTATGTCACATTTGGTTGCACCACAGGCAACTGGGTGACTTGGGTGTTTAAAAAAAATATTTTTAAAGTTAATTTTCTAAAATCAGGGAATGAGAATAGTTAAGAAAATGTGACAATTAAAATGCAATATAATAAAAATATTTGAAAAAAATATATAAAAATATAATAGACAACAAAATTTTAGAGCAATTTCATGCATCCACTACTCTAGCTTCTTAGGCCATCTCTAACCCATCTCCTAATCCCAATTATTGAGAGAAAAACACACGATAAATTAAATAATTACTATTAAATAAAATAATTATTCCTCTTGTGTAAATCTGGTAAGAGTTAAATCATGCAAATATAAAGTAGTATTAAAAAAAAAGTGCAACAATCACTTAATCATAAAAATACCAAAATTTTTATATGAAAAATTCCCTTAATTCGATGAGGAAAAACCACAGGACTAAAATCCACAAAAAACTTTCACTATCAAACAAATAATGGGTACAATTGCTCTTCTATAGATAATACTAGAGACACACTAAATCCTCAATAACTCAATAATTCTTAGCACACTAAAAATTTCTATAACAACAAAACAATCAACCCAATCACAACTCTCTAAAGAATAAAAATTCTTGAAATACTATTCAAAAACAGCAAGGGAGAATCTCACCAGAAAAATGCCATTATTCGGATGTGATTCCTCCCAAATAGACCATTGGATCTTGATCTTAATCGTTGAATTTAAATAACAGTGAGTTGTGAAGTTTCTGTTCAAAAATCGCGACGATCAATCCAAGAATGCAGAGATAGTGTGGATTAACTGACGATTGCATAGGCTGCCTGGATTTCTCTTACTCCCAATTGTTGCCCTTCATTTTTTTTATTATTTTTCACTCTATTTTTTTCCCAATTTTCTTCCAATTGCACTTGGTTTTATAAACATGAAATTGATGACTCCAGTGGCTCTAACTTTGAATTTCGCATAGCTACTATGGTGAATTTATGCATAGCCACCACGTTGAATTTTGTAACCACCATGTTTAATTTTTTTTATCAACTTTGGACAACCACCATTAAATTTATGAAAACAAAGGTGTCAAAGAGACGGTTACAACTTTTTAATTGGGTATCCATCACACATGAGGTAGATACCCGACACAACTCTCTATTATATTATAAGCAATTAACTCTTTATTATGATTTACCTCAAAGTTGGACGTGCTCCAACTATATTCCTTATTATCTTCTCTATTTCACTTTCTATTTTATTTATTTATTTTAATAAACTTCAATTCTATTTATTTTATATTTTCTATAACTTTCACACATACACAAAGTCAATAAATCAAATACACAAATTAATAACTAAATACGCACATAAACAAAATTAATAATTAAATACACAAAATAATCAAATATACATATATACAAAATTAATAATTAAATATACAAATCAATAACTAAAATACACAAAATCAATCATTTGACACAAAAAAAAAAATCTCCAAAATCTCACAAACCCACACTGCTCGATCTGTTCCTAAACCTGTCGTCGTTTTGCTCACTGCATATGCCTTTGTTGGTCACCATTTTGCTCGTCTGTTGGTAGTCGTTTTTCTTGTCTTATTCGTTATGCGCCTATAACTCGTTTTTTCCATTTGTCCTCATCCGCTAGTTATTGGTCATTGATTTAACCTTCACCTACAATGCCCAATTCTCTTTGCATGTTGATAGCCATTAGGACAAGACGTATGTGGAGCAATTTCTTGCTCAACAACTATAGCAAGCAATTTGAAACTCAACAAATTTTGAGCAAGGGACAAGACAGATATAAAGCACCGTTGGAATGGATTTATAGCAATTGGCTCTTTATATTTTGACTTGATGAGCAATTTCTACTCGCATTAAAGATGGCCTTACTAGATATTTTTTAATTTATTGTAAACTTTTATTTTGCAAATTACAACCTTTTATAACAACTAGCTCTAAGCTAGTTCTTATAGCATAACTTACTATGAAGTAATAAAATACAATGTTTAAAGGAATGAGATATACAACTCTCAAAAATAAAATTATACCTTAAATTACAACAACAATAAAACTAAAAATAAAAATCATAAAGAAAGAAACAAGGCTTGTGTAAGGGAGAAATATAACATAGAACAAATAATTTATAAGGTTGAAAACTTTAGCACATGTTTTTTTTTTAAATATTTTAATATTTCTCAACTATTAAGCTTCAAATATTTGGATATTTATAGTTGTTGATCCCCTTTTAATTAATGTAACTGTTGCAGGTTAAATCTATAAATTTTAGACATTAAAAAACTAGCAGTTAGAAAAGTTTTCAATATAAACGGTTTAACATTTTTTACAAAGTAATCAACACTTGATTTCAAAATATAAAAAACCAATTGATAGTTTGGTGAAACTTCTGATTGAATTAGTTGACATCAATTATCTAAGAGTATAAATATTAGTCGGTCGATAATTTTAAAGAATAATAAAAGTTCAACCAATTGTTTGAATACATTAAAATCAATCGACTTGTTTTAAGAATCACTTAGCAGTTCTAAAAACTAGTTGATAGTTTAAAGAAATTCGTTGATAAAATTTCATTGGGTTTAATATTTAATTTTTTTATATTTTTAAGCTAATTTATTTGTCTTTTAAAAACTTTAACAATATTTAAATTTCACAAGATTTTGTGATTTTAAGGCACAAGTTCAAATTAATTTTCAATAATTGTTTAAAACTAAAACTTTGAATTTCAAAACTTGAACATGTCCAAAACTTCATACAAGTAGTTGGAATCTATGTTGCAAGAAAACACCTCATAGGTATCGTTTTTTCGTTTTTGAAACGTTTTTTATTCCCCTTTCGGACATTATTTATGCCTATTTTTTTAGAAAAAATGTCTATTTCTACGTTTCCGTTAGTTTCCCGTTTCCATTTTCGTGCAACATAGGCTGGAATGACTCAATAATTACTTAACAATTACATATAAAAACTTTTGAATTCTCCACAAATATAATTTTAGAATATTTTTAAAATTTATTTAAAATAGTATTTAACTTTAAAATATCAAAAAACAAAACACTTAAATAATACTTATTAAAATATGATACCCATCATTAAAAGTATTTCAAAACCAAACCAATAGATACAAAAAAGAAATAGCAAGAAGAGATCATAGAGATATTTTTTATATTAAAAGAAGTTAAAATTTAATTTTCATAAAATAATTAAATTTTTCTTTGCACCATTTTGAAATAATAGTTCAACATATATTTTTTATATGAGGAGTTTGAATATATTGTATTCAATTATTCATAAAAAATGAACTATTATTTATTGACAGGAAGGGCTAAATGCAATAACTTTTAAACATAAGACATATTAACTGTAATTTCTAGGGTGGTTCATTGATTTAGACCTTAAATCAGGGGCAACTTGCGCAATTTACCCAAAAAGTTACGTGAAGCCTTGGGCCTCCCGGCGATTTCATCTTCTGGCGGGAGAGGCTTGAATTAAGCGGCAGCTAGAGAGATCGAGAACCAGAGGAAGAAGAAAATGGCAGAGGAGAGTGCTTTAGAGAGAGAGAGGCTGCAGATCGAGCAAATTAGAGAGCTCGATTCGGAGGAACTGCAGATTGAAGAAGTCGACGACCTTGATGAGTCATCTGACGGCGACGCCGCTGAGTAAATTGACTATTCTCGCTGTCTAGAACCGATGACATTTGCTTCCGATGATTAATTGCTCATTTCATGCTCATGCTATGTTTTTTACAGCCCCTAATTTTATGAATGAACACTTGGATGGCGTGTCTGTATTGCGTAGTTATATATTGGAAATTAGGGATCCAGAATCATTCTAGGCTGAGAATTCAGTCCAGAGTTAGTGTTTTTGAATCTTTCGAAATCTTCAGGTCCTAGTTATTAATTTTAGGTATAATTACATATGGTTTTGACATTATATTCACTTTCCATTATACTCACAGTTGTAAATATCGCACTGGATAAAATACTGGATTTGGTACGTAAGGTACCAGTATCGTTTTGACTATATCGCTATAATAAATTAATAACATGTATTATAAAAAAATGAGCAACTATAATAAAAATGACATCATAAAAACATATAAAACCATAACTATTGTCAAGAAGAACATGTTTCAAAAAAATAATTAATTTTTTACAATAATTATGATTAAGTAGGAACACATGCATCATCAAGCAGAAATGTGTGTAAGGACTTGTGGGGTAGATATTGAAGCTTTCCTAATTACAATTGGATTACATCAAGGAGATACATTGAGTCCCTGCCTCTTTATTTTTATGATAGATGAACTCATAAACTACATCTAAGAGAAGTGCCTCAGTGTTGATGTATTAGATAGAAGAAGGCATGAATAATAAACTTTGAATTGAACTTGAATTATGGAGAAACACCTCAGAATCCAAAAGTTTTAAATTGAGAGAGTCAAAATTTGACTATGTAGAATGTAAATTCAGTAAAAATAGAAGTGTGGATGATGTAATCGTGAGACTTGGAGATCAAATTATCCCCCCAAAAGAAGGGGAAATTATGCAAAATGTTATAGAATTAAGGCATGATGATTAAAGTTGAAAAGTGCGTTCAACATTCTATGCGCTTGTAAAATCCTATCAAAGCTAAAAGAGAAGTTTTATTTGATAGTTATAAAACCATATTTGTTATATGACTCAAAATGTTGAGTATGACGAGACAAGAATGTTATGTGGATGTGTGCCCATTCAAGAAATGAAAAAATATGGAACAAAATCATACATAATAAGGTTGGTGTGGCACATATTATGGTTAAGATGTGGAAATCATGATTAAGATGGTTGAACATGAGAGAAGAAGACTGATAGTAGCACTTGTGACGTGAGTGAATGAAATGAAGGAAGTTTGTGGTAAAAGAAGGAGTGGAAAACAAAGAAAATTTGGTGGAAAACCCTTAGACATGGCTTTGAATATAATGGCCTATAGAGTATATGACCGTGGATAGAGATGGTTGAAGGTCCTGAATTCATGTAGCTGACCTTATATTGGAATTAAGGCTTGTGATTGTTGTTGCTTGCTCATTAAATTATTGTGTCATTTTGCAGGGTTTTGGTCAATTCAAGTTAGGATATTCACTGTTATATACCTTATTCAACCGTTGTCTTTAGTTTGGCTGAAAGAAGACTGTAAATTGGAATAGAATTAATGAGCATGGACGTTACCCTTGTTAAAGTTTTGCTACCTAAGTATGATTATTGATGGAATACACATTGAGAAACTAGGGCCTAGAATGCTTACGACAGTTGATTTGGTGGTGCTTCAGGTAGAAGAAAATTATATAGATATGGTTATACATGGTCATAATAAGATTTAGAGTTCACAGACAGATTAGTTCTTGATTTTATTTTTTATTCTTTTTTAAGTATTGCAGAATTATTTAAGAATACTGTAATTAGAGGGCATAGACACCATCTATTCATTAGGTTATGGTATTTGTATTTCAAGGTGATGGCAATAATGAGGGCAGGGACGTGATTGATCAAAGCCTGATTGGTTAGGGTTTATTGGATGAAAAGTGCCTTTTGGGATTGCAAACAGATACCTGAGAAAAGTGCTATTGAAAGGGAAGAAGCAGAAGAAAGAGAAGAATGGGATAAGAGGGAATTCCACCTGGACTGTTGTGATATCTATGCCTCTGTGAACTTGAAAACTTTCAAACAAGTTCTGGAAAACTAACTTCACAGAATTGAAAAATATTTAAAGACTTTTGGTTCTCCTAATTCCTTTGGGACATCAACTTAAAGTTTAGGGAACTTGAATACGTGGCTACTTGATTATTCCAGATGTAAGTCAAGTCACCTATAAATGATCCCATTACATAACTCTACCTAAGGGAACTTTAATACGTGGCTACTTATTATTCTAGATGCAGGTAAAGTCACCATGGTCCAATTACATAACTCTACCCAAAAGGTGATCTGTGGGCACTCTCATAATATGTATAGCAATTTAAATACTTTCAAGTTAACGTTCCATTCTCAAACTAATTTAAAGGCTAATTATATCCAGTTTACAAATACTTATAGACTAACTTGTATTAACTCTAAACATTAGGTTAAAACCTGAAAGCATAACCAGGTTAAGGTCTAGATTTACCCCTCCTATTTAGTTTCATGCTCTCTCATCATTTATGAATACTCTCAAGTTAACATTTAATATGAAAACCTACTTAAAATACTACTATCCCAGCAGGCTTCAAAAGTTCCAAAAACCCAAAATTTTACCCGTGTGAACTTCTAGACTTACCGCTCTGTCATCACCCTATTACTTATTTCATTGCTCTATCTGGAAGTGGAGAAAATAAATGAAAAAACAAGCCTATTACTTATTTCATTGCTCTATCTGGAAGTGGAGAAAATAAATGAAAAAACAAGGTTCCTCGTTGATTGCTGAATTGACTAAGGGAAAATCTCTCACTTTGGCATTCCCAAATAATAGTGTAGTAGGAATTAACTTGCTATGCTAATATAGTCATAGTAGGGCTTAACTGCTTGGTTATAGTATTTAATAGTATTTATTTTTGGAAAATGCTATCGGTACATCATTGTGTACAACTTGGGGCTACACAATGATGTACCAATGTCTAAAATACCCCTTACCCAAGGCAGTGAGGTGAGGCGTCGTGAAGCGGTGAGGCGCATAACTAAAATATCCCTCATTAAAGGTGGTGAGGCACAGTGAGGAGAGGCGATGAGGCGCGAGGGATATTTTTGTCATTTGTGTGCATTGTGTAGCCCAAAGTGTACATAAATGATGTACCAATAGCATGGTCCTTTATTTTTCCGGTTTCAAACATGAAAGAATCATAAAATTTGAATGTTTTTCATTTTCCCCTTATCTTAGCAGCCAAATAAACATGAAGTGTATATTTCCAATTATTATTACAAAAACAATTTGATGGATGTGGATGTGTGTTTCAAAATTATGTTTTCAATGTTTCTACAATAGTCTTTTCACTGGTTTTGGTTGTGACTGGCCATGGCTCAAACTTTAAACTATCAAAGTGATCGTGGCTATGGTGGGACCTTGGCATCTGCTGACTTTACCTTTGACACCGGTTTGGCTTCTTTACACACATATCTTGGTGGTAAGTATATCATGTGCATGTGTTTTTTCTCCATATCTCTCTGCCTTGGAGCTATTGGCAGTCTAATAAGTCAGTTTTCGTACATCAGAGGTTGAAGAGACCAATCATAGGATGGCTTTCCTGGAGGGCGGTGCTGTGTTGAATCTACCACTATACTACCTTCAAGGTATATAAACATTCTATGGAATTTGAAGGGTTTAATCATGTTTTACATAGAGAAATTTAGGGGTCATTAGAGCAGCTAACATATAGGACAAATTTTAGGTTCCTTTATTGGACCCTTCAAACAGCAGTACTAAGTAGCCCAGCCAGGAAGTGTTAAAAAAGACATATTAAATATATATTTTTACTTTTATTTTTTATTTTTTTGTTTTGAATGACTGCCATTTTCTTCAGAAGTTCATGAACAGTGGCAGATTTATATGGTTACATTGCTTTTGTTATGTATAATGTTTCCACCTTCAATCTTGCAGCATGTCCAAAATTTTCATTAGATTTTTTCACTGTTTACAATATAAAATATATAAAGCCTTAATGCAACTAGCCAACTAGGTAAGATTGACTACGTGAATTTTGGCTCACTAGTCATCTTTGTCTATGGTCATATCTTTTGTAAGACCCTAATAGTTGATACTGTACCTAGAGTTTTTCACTAAGTTTTTCTTAGTCTTCCTCCACCTCTTTTGTTAAAGACTTCTTCCATTCCATCCACTCTACTCACAAGAGCTTCTATTGGTCTTTTTATCACATGAGCAAACTATCTTAATCACGTTTCACACATCTTATCTTTGTAAGGGCCAACCTCATTACAAAAACCCTTATGTTGATTCTATCCTTTTTGTATGGGTGCATATTCCCCATAATATCTTGATTTTGGTTACTCATATTCAGCACATGTTGGTGCTTTACTACCCAACATTTCATGCCATACAAGCTGGTCTTCCAGCCATTATATAAAATTTCCTTTAACGCTTTAATGGATTTTTGCTATTATGTAAAATGTCGGACACACTTTTCCTTTTTAACAAAATTTTCACTGTTGTAAATTTTCTGTATCACCTTTAGTTCCAAGCTTTGAGGTAAAGCAAGAAATTATCTTGGGTCTTCCCAAGTGTTTGAGCAAGCAGCATGTGTGGTTGCTATGGGATACCCATTCCACATGACAAGATTTTAAGTGAATTTTGACCAACTCCTAATCAAACATTTTATTTTAGTTTTCCAGAGCCAGAATTTATGCTTATGCATGGGCCTTTGAGTTAGCTTTCTGAAATCATGACTTCAAGATTTGGCTTAATCAAATAAATCAAATTTCATAAATTTTGGTTAACAAAAAAAAAATCACAAAATTTTGACCTGATTTAACAGCCTACTCTTAAAGGTGGCTCTATGATGGAGCTGAGAAATGGTAATGTGCAAATTTAGATGTAAGCAAATTAATTTGGGTGGGGGAAACTATTTGTCTTGTTGAGGGTTTTTTTTTTCCTTATATTTTGAGAACTCAGATTCCTCATTTTTCTTTTAATTATTTTTATTTCCAGGAGTTCTGTTCCCGGAGGCCACTCTTCCTCTAAGAGTTATTCAACCTAATCTTATAGCTGCTGTTGAAAAAGCGTTGACACAAGTTGATCCTGCTTATACTATTGGTGTGGTATGTACCTTGCAGTAGTAATCACTTGCTTTTGCTGAGCCTTCGATTCTTTCATTGGTCTTCTATCTCTATGTGGCTTGATACTTGATATGCTTGTTCAGGTACGGGTTTACAGGGATCCTGGAAATAATGGGAAGATCAGATTTGCAACAATTGGGACAACTGCAGAGGTATGAGATGGAACCAGCTCTGGTCTTTACTGTTTATTTATTCAGTTCTGCTATTTGAGCTTACAACCATTCTTCCTGCTTGTGCGTATGCTTATTTTGTTTTAGAAATTTAAGCACCATTCTAATAATAAATGGCATCAAATTTAGTGTTGTTAGAGGCTTTCAAATGTCAGACTCAGTTCAAGATACAAGATGGATTTGACTTTAACTATTTCTTTCAATAGTTATGCATCACTTGAAGGAAGAATGATTTTGCAAGTGGTCAAACGAAAATCCTTGCGTTAAATCATATTGTCTCTTGCAAAAACTCATTTATCACTCAAAAACTCTGGTGCGACTTGAGAGGTTTGTTCTTGGAGTGGGAGTGAGAGGTTGTTGGAATATCAAGAAAAAGAAATAAGAGTTGGAAAATGAAAATTCTGAATTTGGATGAGACTAAGAGTGTGTTTGATTGCACACATTTTCCATAGAAAATATGTAATCATTACACATTTTCTATGGAAAACAATCAAACACTCTTAATTTTTCTATGGAAAAATTTGTATGGTACAAGCATTTAAAGCTTATTTCCATGGAATTCATTTTCCAAGGGGGTGGGGTGGTTTTTGTTTTCTAGGCAATATTACCTAGAATTAAATTCTAGGTAATGCAATCAAACACACCCTAAGAGATAAGGAAATATTACAAAAGATTAAATTGATAAAGAGATAAGGTTCTTAAGAAAAAGAAGGCAGTTGACTCCAAGTAATAATTCCAGTTTTAGTGATACACTTTATCCTTTGAAGATATTCAATTTTTTCTTGTTTTTTAGGAGATGTTGTAGAAGAATTCTTGTATACATATCTCCTTCGTAAGTTTAATAAAGTATTGAAGTAGATTTCTATTTAATCAAGTAAACTTTTTTTTTTCTCTAATTGAGTATTCATCATAAGTTGCTTGACTATTTCTTCAATTTACTCTAGTAAGTTGCTTCAATTAGCCATTATTATGTTTTGTTCTTGGTATTAGAGCTAGCAATCCTACTAGCTGATTCCTTCCCCTTTGGTTATCTCATCTATACTTATTGATGATAATACCTCCTCCTCCAATGATCTTTTTGCCACCTCTTTGATCCCTGGTGCTCCATCTCAGTCTATGCCTTCCATCCTTTCAAACCTTGATTTTCATTCCCTCCAAATTACCCAACACCAGATTGAATGGGACAAATTTTCGAGAATGGTTTCAATTAGTCTTGTTAGTATAGGAGGGTAAAGGAAAAATGGGTTATCTTAGTGGATCTCTTCCCATGCCTCCTAAAACAACACCTAACTACTCAACCTGGGATGCTAAGAATTCTATTGTAATGTCTTGGCTCATAAATTCCATGGGGCCAAAAATAAGTAGAACTTGTTCTACAAAACTGCAAATGATATTTGAACAACGGTGTAAGAAATTTATTCAGACCTTGAACACACCTCACAATGCCTTGAGATTTGATCAACCATTAGGATTACTTAACAAATTAATATGTCAATGACTGAATATTACAATGTTTCTCCATCTTTTTGAATCACTGGAGAAATTTACGAGGATGTCACGCATAAAATTAAGGTAGGTTGGCTAAAATGGAGAAATGCATCAGGAGTGTTATGTGATGGTAAAATCCCATTAAAATTGAAAGGAAAATTTTATAGGAGAGCTATAAGACCAGTTTTGCTGTATGGCTCAGAATGTTGGGCAGTCAAATACCAGCATGAGCAAAAGACGAGTGTAGCGGAGATGAGGATGTTAAGATGGATGTGCGGACATACAAGAAAGGATAAAATTAGAAATGAAGTTATTCGTAATAAGGTAGGAGTAGTGCCAATCGAGGAGAAGATGAGAGAGACTAGACTAAAATGGTTTGGTCATGTGAGAAGAAGACCAAGAGACGCTCCTGTGAGGAGAGTTGATGAAATGAAACAATTAGTCAAAAAAAGAGATAGAGACAGACCCAAGAGGACTTTGAGAGAGATATTAAAGTTTGATATGAAGTGTATGTGCCTAAATAAAGATATGATAAAAGACAGAAATACATGGAAATCTAGAATTCATGTGGCCGACCCCACATAATGGGATAAAGGCTGGATATGTTGTTGTTTTTGGTAGGAAATGGATCTATTCTATGACATAAACTGGCACTGTTTTGAAGATAGTGCCAAATACGTCAAGATGCTTGAGGAGGAAAGAGTGATTGATTTTTTTGCATGGACTCATGAAGTTCGTGGCTGAGTCCTAGGTTCTAAACCTTTTCCCTCCATTCGTGAGGCCTTTGCTGAAATTAGAAGAGAGGAAAGCCGCAAGAAGGTGATGCTTAACAAGTCATCTCCTTCAGATATAGGTATTCAAAACTTTGCTTTGGCAATTCATCAGAATAGTCCATCCCATTAGAAAAATCAGAAGAATAAAGACAAGAACCTATGGTGTGATTACTGCAACAAACCTAATCACACTAGGGAGACTTGTTGAAAACTGCATGGAAAACCTACAAATTGGAAATCAAAGAATCAAAGGGATCAACCTAAATTGGCCGTTGTTACCGAATTAGTACCGACATATGAGAAAGCTGGCAATACTCCTCCATTTATTGCAGAACATATGGAGATATTGAAAAATCTATTATCGCAATCCAGGGTATCTAAAGAACCTAAACATACAAACTCTAATGCTACAGTTGCTCAACAACGTAATAGAGTATTGCTAGGTTATAAATTCAGGAACATCAGATCATATGACCAACTATTCCTCCTTATTTTCTACATATGAGAAATGTAATGATAATGCCCAAGTTGTAGTAGTAGATGGCAGTTTGACTAGTATAGCTAGAAAAAGGAGATATTAAATTGCTAGGAATAACACTTTTGTCTGTTTTACATATCCCAAATATTAACTTCAATCTTATATCTGTTAGTAAATTGATTAAAGATGTGCAATGTGTAGTTAAAATTTCTTTTTCTTGTGTTTTTTAAGACCTAATTTCGGGGAAGATGATTGGCAATGTTGAACGAAAAATGGTTTCTATTTTCTGTCTAGTCCCACTCCGTATAGATCTTTTAATTTAGTTTCTTTGTCACATTGTGATATTATGGCACAAGCGATTAGTTCATCCTAGTTTTGGTTACCTAAAATGCTAGTATCCTAGATTATTTGGTAATAAAGACATTGTTTCTTTTAATTGTGAACAGTGTGCTCTTGCCAAACAATCTCATAATTCTCATCCTCCTCACACTTATAAACCTTCCATATCATTCCATCTTATTCACAATGATATTTGGGGACCAACCCGAGTTCCAACCTTAACTGGTACTCGCTTGGTTATTACTTTTATTGATGATCACTCAAGAGTGTGCTGGGTTTATCTGATGAAAGACAAGTCTGAAGCTAGTGTAGTTTTTATTTGGTTTCATAAACTTGTAAAAGATCTGTTTTAATCCTCTATTCATATACTCAGATCGGATAATGAGTGTGTTGGGTTTATCTAATGAAAGACAAGTCTGAAGCTAGTGTAGTTTTTATTCGGTTTCATAAACTAATAAAAGATCTGTTTTAATCCTCTATTCATATACTCAGATCGGATAATGGGGGGGAATATTTTGGCCTATATTTCACAAAATACCTTTTTGATCATGGTATTTTTCATCAAAGCTTTTTTCCATACACCCACAGCAAAAAGGAGTAGGTGAAAGAAAAACAGACACCTCCTTGGAGTTACTAGATCCATTATGTTCTCTAGCAATGTTCTTAACTCTTTCTGGGGGTAAGCTGTGTTAACTACTGCATACCAAATTGACAATCTTCCTTTTAAAATCCTTAATTTCAAAACTCCTTTGAGCTGTTTGCTGAAATTTTTTCCTAACATCTATATTCTTAACTCTCTTACCCCAAAGATCTTTGACTGCACTGCTTTTTGTCACGACTCTTCCGTGAATTTGAAACGCTCCTAGTCTGGAATGGATTAGGAGATGATTTTGATCAACACAAAACAAAACAGAACAAAGGAGAAAGAGAGGGAGAAGGAAGAAAGTGAGAGAAGAAAGAGAGAGAGAGAATGAGAAAAACAAGAGAAGGAAGAAATAGATTCTAGTATTCAATTCAACGATGATTCTCCTAGCATAGCTTAGGAGAATATATATACAACCGGTAGGTGTAGGTGTTGCCACAACAGATCCGTTCCCCATTCGGTTATAACCACCCTTTGTCCTATTCAACCCCCCTCCACGTGAGGAATCTTATAGCCTTACTAGCTAATACTAATAGAGGTGTTACAACAGTAAAAAGAACAAAATTACAACAATAAAGGAATTACATCAATAAACAAAAAAATTAAAAATCTTGCTACTCGAATTAGTTGCCCACATGAGCCTTTCGTGACAATTCCCCCTCCCTTACACCTTTCTTGTCCTTAGGAATTGCTGAGGAGGCCAGCAGCCCTTGGGAATTGTTTGAGTAAATTAGGCAGGTATTCCCCAAGTGTTGCTTCCTGTTGTTCCACCCTGCCACTTCACCAGCACCTGGATGAGTGGAATTCCTTGGTTGTAAATCGCCCTTCTATCCAAAATAGCTTTCGGTTCTTCCAGTCTACCTGCCTCCTTAGGAATTGTGAGCATTGCTGAGTTCACTTGTTCAGACCCTGCTGTTTTCTTTAGTAAGGAGACATGGAAAACTGGATGGATTTCCCTCAGGAAGCTGTAGACGGTAAGCCACTTTTCCCACCCTTTCTAGTATGGGAAACAGACCAAAATACCTGGTAGCAAGCTTTGAGACCGACCTTTGAGTAATAGCCTTCAAATGGGGTCTCCTCAATCTCAAGTATACCTTTTCTCCCATCTCAAATTCTTTGTCACTTCTCCTCCTATTTGCAACTTGCTTCATCTTATTTTGAGCTGAGGCCAACTCTTGTTTTAGTTGTTGTAAGACCATCCTTCTTTGCTGCAAGTATTCTTCTACTGAGGCTGTCGTGGGATGCTCTCCTATAATAGGCAATAAAGGAGGCTTGTATCCAAAGAGAGCCTCAAAAGGAGACATTTTTAGGGAGGAGTAGTGATTAGAGTTGTACCACCATTGGGCTAAGGAGGGCCATCTATCCCAGCTCTTGGGCTGCAGGATACAGATACACCTTAAATAATTTTTCAAGCCTTGATTTACCCGCTCAGTACTCTCATCTGTTTGAGGATGATAGGTAGAAGACATATTCAACTTAGTGCCCAACACCCTCATAAGCTCCTTCCATAGGATGCTTGTAAAAACCTTGTCATGATCGGAGATAATTGTCTTAGGAACCCCATGCAGAGCTACCACCTGATCCATAAGGATTCTAGCCACTTCTTGGGTTGTATAAGGATGGGCCAATCCTATAAAATGAGCAACTTGGTGAATCGGTCCACAACCACCAATATATTGTCTTTCCTTTTCGACTTAGGCAACCCTTTGATGAAATCCATAGAGGCACTAGACCAAGCTTGCTTGGGCACTGGCAGGGGTTGTAAGAGTCCAAGGTAGGCCATATTCTCGTTTTTGCACCTCCTGCAAATGTCACATCCTAACACAAACTTCCTTACCTCTGCCGTCAGCCCTTGCCAATGAAAGAGTTGCTTTACCTGTAGGTAAGTGTTCTGAATCCCCAAGTGTCCCCCCCACTAGAGATTTGTGCAGTGATTGCAAAATTCTCCTCTTGAGATCTTTAGTATCCCCAATTACAATTTGATCATGATATCTCAACATCACGTTCGCCAATGTATACCCTTCAACCCCTTCAGATCCCATTGCTACCTTCTCCAGTAATTCCCTCACTTTTTCATCTCCTTCATAACTCTCTATCACCTGTTGGCACCATTTGGGAATAACAGTGGTTATGGCTGCTGCACTTCCCTCCTCATGACACCTTGAAAGTGCATCTGCAACCACATTTTCTTTTCCCTTTTTTTTATTGTATGGAGTAGTCCAAGCCCATTAATTTGGCCATGCCTTTTCTTTGCAACTGTGTTTGTAGTTTCTGCTGTAACAAAAACTTCAAACTTCCGTGGTCCGTCTTTATTATAAATCTTCCCACTTCCAAGTAATGCCTCCATTTATCTGTAGCCATCAACACTGTTAGAAACTCCTTCTCATATATGCTAAGTCTCAAATGTTTTGGGCTCAAGGCTTGGCTTAAGAATGCCAAGGGCCTCCCTTCTTGAGCTAGGACCGCTCCTATACCACTACCACAAGCATCTGTCTCGCGGACAAAGGGCTTACTAAAGTCGGGCAGGCCTAATACCAGTACCCCACTCATAGCTTCCTTCAACTTCTCAAAGGCCCCTTCAGCCTCAGGCTAGAGTTGGAAAATGGGCGGGCCGAGCCGACCTGCCTCTTGCTTGGCCCACCCATTTCATGGGCCGGGCCGAATTTGGCCTGCGAGGGGGCCGGGCTGGGCAATGGGAAATGGGGGCCCGACACGGCCCTATGGCCCTTAATAAATGGGCCAAGGCGGGCTAGGCCGGGCCATTTTGGTGGGCCACCCCCATTTTGGTCACCACCCCTATTTTGGTGGGTTGGGCCGAGCTAGCTTGTTGTAGTTGAGACTCTAAATTCTTCATGTGGGTCCCCTCTATCATCGTCGTCTTCCTCCTTAACCGGTCGAGGAAAGGTGGCTCTGATACCAAAATGTCACAGGTCTTCCATTAATTTGGAACGTTCCTAGTTCGGAATGGATTAGGAGATGATTTCGATCAACACAAAATAGAATAGAGCGAGGGAGAAAGAGAGGGAAAAGAAAGAAAGTGAGAGAAGAAAGAGAGAATGAGAAAAGCAAGAGAAGGAAGAAATAGATTTTGGTATTCAATTCAACAATGATTCTCCCAGCATAGCTTAGGAGAATATATATACAACTGGTAGGTGAAGGTGCTGCCACAACAGATCCCTTCCCCATTCGGTTATAACCACCCTTTTTCCTATTCAACCCCCCTCCACGTGGGGAATCTTACAGCCTTACTAGCTAATACTAATAGAGGAGTTACAACAGTAAAAAGAACAAAATTACAGCAATAAAGGAATTACATTAGTAAACGAAAAAATTAAAAGTCTTGCTACTTGAATTAGCTGCCCACATGAGCCTTCCGTGACACTTTTGTTCATATTTGATCCATACATTGGGGTAAACTAGACAAAAAAGTCTGAAATGTGATTTTGTTGGCTATTCCCCAACATAGTAAGGGTACAAGTGTTATTCACCTATAGGCAAACGATTTTATATGTCTTGTGATGTTTTCTTCCTTGAACATCAACCCTACTGCTCCCCTACTTCTCTTTAGGGGGAGATATCTACAAAAGAGAAGCATTGGGACTCGTTTATATGACTTCCTATTATTCTGCCTCCCATTGTTTCTACAAATCCTTCTCCATCTAATGAGCTGAATGTTCCTGCTAAATCTGCCATTGAACATATTCAAGAATTATGTGCAAGGGAGCAGAGAATTCTATTAATTCGCCTCAACCCTTTGATCAGCCCCTTAAAGTCTATTCAAGGAGACCTAAAATTTCTTCTCAAATCCAATCATCTGAACTGAGTGTAGGTTCTAACGTGGAAGAAACTAGCATTGAGGATGATCTTGATGTGCCTATTGCTATAAGGAAGTGAGTGAGGTCTTGCACCAAACATCCTATCTTGAACTATTTTATGCTAAGATATCTCCAAAGCATAGGGCATTCACTGCTTCAGTTAGTGAGGTAAAAATTCCTACAAATATACAGCAGGCTTTGGAAAATCATAAGTGGAAAGAGGCTGTACTAGAGGAAATGAAGGCCTTGGTTGACAACCAAACTTGGGACATTATAGAGCTACCTAAAGACAAGAAAATAGTGGGCTGCAAGTGGATATTTATAGTAAAATATAATGCTGATGGAAAAATTGATAGGTACAATGCAAGGTAAATTATGCTGATGCACAGAAACATATGGAATATATTATGAAGAGACTTTTTCCCCTATAGCTAAATTAAATTCCATTAGAGTACTATTGTCTATGGCTGCAAATCTAGATTGGGAACTTCACCAATTAGACATAAAGAATGCCTTCTTGAATGGACGTTTGGAAGAAGAAGTTTTCATGCAAATACCTCTTGGTTTTGAATCATCTGAAAATCAAAGTAAGGTATGCAAACTAAAAAAGGCCCTTTATGGTCTAAAGCAGTCACCCAGGGCATGATTCACAAAATTTAGTGCAACTATGAAGAAGCTTGGCTATCAACAAGGGCAGGCTGATCACACTTTGTTTATCAAGCAAACTAAAAATGGAAAATCTATTCTAATCATATACAGGGATGTCATGATTCTTACAAGTGATGATGCTGTAGGAATTCAACAACTAAAAGAGTGTCTACAAGCTAAGTTTAAAGTGAAAGACCTTGGAACACTTAAATACTTCCTTAGCATGGAAGTAGCAAGGAGTAAAAAATGTATTTTTATCACTCAGAGGAAATATCTCTTGATCTTCTCATTGAAACAGTGAAAATAGGTTGCAGACCTGCTAGTACTCCTTTGGAACATAATTGGAAATCGAGGAGCACAAAGGTTGATTATCCTGTGGACAAGGCAAGATACCAAAGACCATAAGGAAAATTGATCTATCTATCTCTAACAAGACCAAATATTGCATTTAGTGTGAGTGTTGTAAATCAGTTTATGCATGCTCCTACACAAAGACATCTAGATCCAGTAAATCATATTCTCAAATATCTCAAGGGTACACCAGGAAGGGGTCTATTGTTCAGAAAATTTGATAACCATGAAATTGAATGCTATGCTGATGTAGATTGGGCAGGAGTTGTTGAAGATAATAAATCTACTTTAAGATACTGCATTAAATTATGGGAAAACAGAGTTACTTAGAGGAGTAAAAAGCAATCAGTGGTAACTAGAAGCAGAGAATAGAGCAATTGCCTAAGGAATATGTGAATTAATCTGGTTGGAAGACTATTACACGACTTAAAGATATCATGGGATGCACCTATAAAGCTATATAGTGACAACAGATCAACCATTAATATAGTTCACAATCCAATTCAACATGATAGGATGAAGCATGTAAGGATTGATCGACACTTCATCAAGACTGAAATTGAAAAATGAATAGTTATCTGTCAAATTATAAATCTGACAATAGAGTTCTCGAGGAATTGAGAACAGAATTGGGAGAGAAAGTGGGAGATATTTGGGAGGGAGAGAGATCAGAATAGAGAGAAAGAGAGATTTAGAGAGAATTGAAAGAGAAATTGGAGGGAAACTAATTTTCAAATTCATTCAACATCACTCGTTTAGGCGCTCTGATCAGTTATATATACTGATCCAGCTAGTTTGGGCGCCAAAAACAGTTGATACTATGCCCATGTGCACTTACAAATGGCTACAACCTGTGCTCATGTGCGCTTCAAGTGGCTACAACATACTGGAACATTCTACTAGCTATGCTTAACGGAAATTCAAATCCTAATAGCCTAATTACACCCTTATTTATATTAATCAGCTAGCTACCATAACAATCCCGACCCCTTAAAGTATTTCTTGTTCGTAAGAAATATGTAGTAAGCTTGCCGCATTAGGAAATTACTGGAGAAGCTCCGGCAAGTACTCCCAAGTATTGTTGTCGAAGTGAAGGGAGGACCATTGAACTAACACCTGGATTAAAGGAACTCCATTGTGTTGTATGACTCTTCTGTCCACGATGGCAGTTGGTATTACGTCTAGAGGTACTTCTCCCACCATAGGAGGTAATTTTGGGGTAGGTCTTTGTTTCCCCACAACTTTCTTGAGAAGAGAGACGTGGAAGATAGGGTGTATCCTTGCCTCTTTAGGTAGCTGTAACCGGTAAGCCACTGCTCCTATTTTCTCCAAAATTTTGAATGGACCTAATACTTGGGATTCAACTTCGATATGGTTTGTTTGGTCAGTGCCTTGAGATGTTGCTGGCTGAGTTTCAAGTAAACTTCATCCCCCACTGAAAATTCTCGTTCACTCCTCTTTCAATATACTTGTTGTTTCATCCTATTTCTCGCCTTGGCTAACTCTTCTTTTACCATTCTTAACACCTCTTGTCTCTGTTGGAGATAGGTTTCAACTGCTGTGATTGTTGTGTGGCCTCCTAGGGTAGGAAGTAAGTCTGGTTTGTAATCGTAAAGGGCCTTGAAATGTGTCATCTTGATCGAACTGTGGAAGCTCGAATTGTACCACCACTGAGCCACTGCCAACCACTTGTGCCATCCCCTTGGTTGCACAAAACTTAAGCACCGTAAGTACCCCTCCAAGCACTGGTTAACGCGTTCTATTTGGCCATCCGTTTCTGGATGGTATCCTGTAGACATTAGCAGTTTGGTTCCTAGGCTCTTCATGAGTTCCTTCCAAAAGAGGTTGGTAAATATTTTGTCTCGGTCAGATACAATTGATCTTGGAATTCCGTGTAACTTCACTACATTTTCCAAGCAGGCTCTAGCCACTTCCTGTGCTATAAATGGATGGGTCAGTCCTATGAAGTGGCTAAATTTTATGAACCTATCCACTATTACCAAAATACAATTCTTTCCCTCCGATTTTGGTGGGTCCTTGATGAAGTCTGTCGTGACATTAGTCCATGCGCGATTAGGGACTTCTAGAGGCTGAAGTAGCCCTGGGTGGGCTACTGTTTCATGCTTGCATCTTCTACATACCTCACACCTCAAAATATATTCCGATTCCCATATGTACTTCCTTAGTTGTGGCCAAAAGAATATCTGTCTAACCTTGTGGTATGTGTTTTGGATACCCGAGTGCCCTCTGATGGGTGATCCATGCAACGCATGAACTATTTTGTCTTTCAACTCTTTACAATTCCTGCCTTTATACCTTATTACCCCGTTGGCCAGTGAGTACCCCGGTTTGCTGGTGGCATTAACCATTAACTGCTCCAGTAAATCCTTGGTCCATCCATCCTTCTTGTAGCTGTCAGTAGCTTCTTGAAGCCAATCGGGTACCACCATAGAGATGGTTGCAACCATCCCTTCCTCATGGTAGCGAGATAAGGTGTCCGTTGCAACATTCTCCTTCCCTTTCTTGAATTGAATCACATAGTCTAAGCCCATTAGTTTAGACATACCTTTCTTCTATAATTGGGTGTGCAACCTCTGTTGTAGGATGAATTTCAAGCTCTCATGGTTTGTTTTGACTACAAACATTCCCCTTTCCAAGTAGTGGCGCCACCTTTCCACAACCATTAGTACTGCCATCAATTCTTTCTCGTAAATGCTAAGGCCTTGATGTCTAGGAGCTAGAGCCTGGCTGAGAAATGCCAAAGGTCTGCCCTCTTGAGTCAATACTGCTCCTATGCCCGTATTACTCGCATTTGTTTCTAGTGTGAAGGGCTTATTGAAGTCAGGAAGGGCCAATGTAGGCACATTACCTAGGGCTGCTTTTAACTGCTCAAAGGCTTCTTCTGCCTTGGGGTTACACTTGAATCCGTCTTTCTTCAGCATTTCGATCAAAGGCTTACTTTAGTGCCATAGTTTTTCACAAACTTTTGATAGTACCTAGTAAGCCCTAAGAAACCCCTTAAGGCCCAGATGTTAGAAGGTTTGAGGCATGCCACAATAGCTTCTATCTTCTTGGGGCCAGTCCCCATAGTAGCCCTTGAAATAACATGCCCAAGGTATTCTACCTGTGGCTGTGCAAAGGCACATTTTAACCGCTTGATACATAGCTGATTGAATCGCAAGATCTCAAATGTAGCTCTAAGGTAGATAAGGTGTTGATCAAAAGGACTATAGACTAGTATGTCATTAAAAAAAATCGACACAAATTTTCTGAGGTGGGGTTCAAAAATTTGGTTCATGAGGGCTTAGAATGTAGCTGGGGCATTTATGAGGCCAAATGGCATGACAGTAAACTCAAAATGCCCATAATGTGTTCTAAATGCTGTCTTGAAAATGTCATTAGGATCCACTCTAATTTGATGGTATCTTGCCCTTAAGTCTAATTTGGTGAATATGGTTGCATGTTTAAGTTCATCGAGTAGATCTTCAATGATTGGGATGGGAAATTTGTCCTTAATGGTAACGACATCAAGCTGTCTGTAATCAACGTAGAAGCGCTAAATATCCTTCTTTTTGACCAATAGGACAAGGGAAGCAAAAGAGCTATGGCTTGGATGAACAATGGATTGGTTTAGCATTTCTCTTACCATCCTCTCAATTTCAGATTTGAGTTTGGGTGGGTACCGGTAGGAACGAATGTTCACTGGTTTAGCTTGAGGTATGAGAGATATAGTGTGGTCTAGTGAACGTTTAGGAGGTAATGCCTTAGGTTCTATGAAGAGATCCTGATATTCATTCAACAATGAATCTAAAAGGGTCAGTTCATGTACTTGTCGGTGTGATTCTGAATTTCTTGTTCTAGAATTCTCTCTCGTTGATCATTGGCCTCAATGGAAAATAGATGAGCCACCTGTGCCCATTTCTTTTTGAACATCCATTGCAGCTTCTTGCCCCCCATCATTTTGCATGCCCCTACCTCCATATGGCCTTGTAGAATCACTCTTTCCCTTCTTTCCTAGTGTTACTTCCATATTATTGAAGTTATAACTAATAGGACTCACCTCTCACATCCAATCCACTCCAAGCATAATATGGCAACCCCCCAACTTGAATAGTTTGAGATCAGCCTGGAATTCTTTCCCTTGCATCTCTCAACAAAATCCCACGCAGGCTGATTTGCTGATCACTTTGTCCCCATTAGCTACAATTACTGATAATGGTTGGGTTTTAGCTGTTGGGTACCCCATCCTCTTAACTGTGGTTTCATCGATGAAGCCGTGGGTGCTCCCATTGTCGATTAATACCATGAAAGAACTATCTTGCACCTTTCCTTCCACCTTAATAATTTTGCTATTGGCCACCCCTTTGATGGCATGCAGTGATATGGTTCCACTGCCTTCTTCTTCCTCTTCTTTCATCACTGCCAATTCTTCTGTTTCTTCCTCTTCTTCTTCTCCATCCAGCAACAGAAGTTGTTTTCTACATTGATGCCCCGGTGTGTACTTTTCTCCACACCTGAAGCACAGTCTAGCCAGCCTTTTTTGTGCTATCATCTTGTCTCTGCTTTGCATATTTTGGGGGGGTGCAGGTAGTGCGGGGTACCTTTTGTTAGGCCCCATTCTCATTGGCTCCTTTCCCATTGGCCTACCTCCTTGGTTTATCATCCTTCCTTGCACTCCTCTAATCTGCCCCTTCTATTTCTTCAGCAAGGCGTCAAACGTCATTTCCTGCAGATAGGCCCCTTCTGCTGCTTCTGAGACCGTTCTTGGTCGGAGCACCTGCACCCCTGTTAAGCATCAGGAATTTGAGTTCTTTGAACTTCGCTTGATAATCTATTACTGATCCTTCCTATCTCAAGCAGTTGAACTTTTGCACTACATCCAACTGACCTCGTTCCCCAAACCTATCATTAAGGCCTTTTGTGAAATCATCCCAATTATAGCTCTCTTACTCTGGACTAGCCTTGAAACCACACATCTCCTTCATCGTGAAGATATGCTACTGCCAGGGCCATCCACTGATTCTCTGGTACTTGGTGAATTTCGAACAAGTTCTCACATCTTCTCAACCACCATCGCGGTTTAATACCTTTGAATACTGATAGTTCCAATTTAGGTACAGGAAATCCTCGTCTCCTCTTTGTCACCAGTTCATCACCTATCGTTGGTTCTCCTTCCGATTCGGCTATCCCCGCATTACGGTGGTGGATGCCAATTTCCGGTAGAATTGGCTCTGATCGTTCTCTAGGCGAAAAATCAGGAGAGATCCTCACCTGTGGTTGATTCGTGAAAATCATCATAAATTGTTGTAGTTGATCCCGCAACAAATTTCCCTGATCTTGAACTTCTTGCATCTCCTCCCAGATTTGCAAGCACATATCCCCCCTGAGGCAATCGGCCAGAGCCTCCAATTTTTTATCCACCACTGATCCTATTCTTTTCTCCACCGTTTCTACCCTTCCTTGCATCTTGAATACTGTCGCTGTCACCTGTTGAAATTACATCTCCATCTGTCGCATCTTAGTTCCATCCGCCATTGATCCAATCGTCTAGCAAAATCCGGCCAGGAGTTTGCTCTGATACCAATTTGTCAGATTATAAATCTGGCAATAGAGTTCTCGAGGAATTGAGAACAAAATTGGGAGAGAAAGTGGGAGATATTTGGGAGGGAGAGAGATCAGAATAGAGAGATTTAGAGAGAATTGAGAGAGAAATTGGAGGGAAACTAATTTCCAAATTCATTCAACATCACTCGTTTAGGCGCTCTAATCAGTTATATATATTGATCCAGCTAGTTTGAGTGCCAAAAACAATTGGTACCGTGCCCATGTGCACAAGTTGGCTATAGCCTACACTCATGTGCGCTTTAAGTGGCTAAAACATGCTGGAACATTCTACCAGTTATGCTTAACGGAAATTCAAATCCTAGTAGCCTAATTACACCCTTATTTATATTAATCAGCTATCTACCATAACATTATCCTCTCATACATTCCAACTCAAGATCAAGAGGTTGATATTCTAACTAAAGCTATGCCCAAGCCAAGTTTTGAAGTGTTAATTAGCAAGTTGAGAATGATCGATATCTATTCTCTAGTTTGAGGGGGAGTGTTGGAATATAAAAAAAAGAAGAAATAAGAGTTGGAAAATCAAAATTCTGAATTTGGATGAGACTAAGAGATAAGGTTGGTTGGAGATAAGGAAAGATTACAAAAGATTAAATTGATAAAGCGATAAGGTTCTTAAGAAAAATGACGTAGTTGATTATAAGCGATAATTCTAGTTTTAGTGATAAATTTTATCCTTCAAAGATATTCAATTTTTTCCTATGTTTTAGGAGATGTTGTAGAAGAATTATTGTATATATATCTCATTCAATAAAGTATTGAAGCAGATTTTCATTTAATCAAGTAAACCTTTTTTTCTCTCTAATTGAATATTCATCCTAAGTTGCTCGACTATTTCTTAATTTACTTGAGTAAGTTGCTTCAATCAGCTGTTTTTTTGTTTTGTTCTGTGGTGGTTGCTGATTTGAACCCATCAAAGATTGTGGGGGTGGAGAGAGATGGAGCAGTCTGGAGAAGGTTAGAAAGAGAATTTCAGCTGAGTGAGAGCCAGCTTAATGGTGAATTACTTTTCTTTTAGTTCTCTTACCTATTTATAGATGATAAAGGGGTTGTAACAATCTCCTCAAGAAATTTGTGCTAGGTTTGATGGAATAGTGACATCTGGTGTAACTCAAGATGCAATTGATGGAAGGTTCTGAAATGCCACATGGCAGATTTGATTCCCATATGGGTAGCCATTCCACACAATTGAAGGAGTTCTAGAATGC
Organism: Diospyros kaki; assembly: GCA_036245055.1. Taxonomy (NCBI): domain Eukaryota; kingdom Viridiplantae; phylum Streptophyta; class Magnoliopsida; order Ericales; family Ebenaceae; genus Diospyros; species Diospyros kaki. Next base: position 37,054,336 of record BSEG01000007.1, read on the forward strand.
CACATGGCAGATTTGGTTCCCACATGGGTAACTATTAGAATATTGAGAATAAAGAATAAATTGATAGTGTTGGAAAAATTAAGATCAAATCCTAATTATTTCTCCCATGGCCGAGGATGAAGTGATACAGTTGTTTGGAGATAGAGATGATTACAAAGATTAAAGTGATAAGGTGATAAGGTTACAAGATTAAAGGATGAAGCAGTTTACGAAAGACAATTCCAGCAAATTTAAAGTTCAGTTGATAAACTTTAGCTTCTAAGACTAATTTAAATTTATTCCTGTATTTTAGTAGATGTTGTAGAAGATTTCTTGTATATATATATATATATTCCATACGTGAATCCAATAAGAGATCAAATAAGCTTTCATGAGGTGATGGTAAATGAAGGTAATTGATATGGCTGTGTTTTATCAAATAGTTAATATTATGAAACCAACATGTACAGTATGAAAACATGACATTCCTATGCTTCTGTAGTTATTGTGTAGATTTTCTTGTTTGCAGTTTATGTTCTATTCAATTTGCACATCTCTTTTTTGTTCTTGTAATTCTGCTGTATACCGGGACAGTGACCCCCTTAAACCATGTGCATCTCATCTTACCTATGATAAAAATTGCCACCTACCTACTCATTGGCTTTTCTTTATCTTATTATTAGTTTCCTTGTTTCTTGTCTTCTCTGGCTCTCTGGAGCCTTCTAGAACTCAATTTTGTCTATTAAACTCTTGATTAACTGTGTTTTTGCACTTCCACTTTTTAGATTCGACAATTCAAACGTCTAGAGGATGGTTCATTGAATGTGGTTACCCGAGGCCAACAACGTTTTTGTCTAAAACGTCGGTGGATTGATGTGGAGGGTGCAGTAAGTTCAAGTTTACAGATTTTTATCACATCATTTGTGTTTTCACTTGTGGGTGAACTTATTTTGTTTACGGTCTTCTTCCTAGCCATGTGGAGAGGTCCAAATAATCCAAGAAGATTTGCCATTAAGAACTCCACGAGATGCCGTGGGACAATTGGCACCTTTAAGGAATTTACGCCCGCCACCTACTAACTGTTTTGGGACTAAACGACATAGATATGGAAATGAAGATGATGATTCAGGTGCAACATCAGATGAAAGTTTTGAGAGTGAGCTTTCACTTAGAGAAAGGGGATTGCATCGGTATGCAACCATTTCCTGTTATGCTAGTGATAGTGACGATGAGAAAATTGTGGGCGAGTCAAAACTCCAATTGGATAAATTTCCATCAAAGGGCTCCATGGGGAAAATTTTGATTTCAGAAACTCAATCTCAGAAGGTTGGGTGGAAAAGAGATAGGTTTTATGAAGTTCCAAGAGCATTTTGGCCCTATTGGGTTTATCGTATGCATGATTCATACTGTCTTGCACAGAAAGCAGCAGGTACCTTAATATCAATTCATTTCTTTGCCAAAAAAAAGATATTCTGCCAGTTCCTAAGTCAATTTGGCTCAAAGTTGTGATACTGCTTTTGAATACTTTGATTATCTACAACTGAGTGTATTCTCTACTTCTTGACATAACGTGTTTTGAACATCCCTAACACATGTTGGACATGTCTTGTTGTTTCTTTCTTTCTTCCTTTTCTTTTTAATAACTTCTTTAGAGCCAAACAATTTGATCCTTGGACATACACATGCTATCCACATAGAACACGAAAAGCATTCAAGTTTGTAGAAACTAACTTTGGACTTGATAATAAACAAAAATAATTAGTGAAAAATTCATGTAACATATTGTAGAAGAAATCAATCTAATTCTTCATATATGGAAAAACTAATACAAGTGCTTTCTTATAGACATACACTCTTGGACCCTAAAGACTCCTACTTCAATACTACTCCCTAATATCTCTCCTAATTTGTAGGAAGAGATCAAATTACAAAATACAATAAAATAGAAAATAAGAAATTGAAAACTGATAATACATATGGATAAATACTAAGAGAAGATAGAGATAAAAGTCTCCCTTTGATAGGACTCTCAGTAATCTGCCATCGCCAACACATACATTATATGTGTATATATTACAATTTTTTGCCATGTCCTTACCATGTTGAAGTCATATCTCTACTATTGTGTTTGTTTGTCTTAATCAATGCTTAATCACCACTTGTAATGTCAAAAATTAGTTTACTAAGATAACGTTTGTTAATCAAGATATAGACCAGAAAAGTGGGATATGAAAAGTATTACAGACAAAAGTGTTTTCCATTGTATTTGTTAAATTTATTTGGCGCCCATTGAAAAAGAAGTCACGTGACTTCTTATCTGAGTTTTTCTAGATAAATTTATCTCTCCCCCTCTTCGGATAAATTTATCTTGATCTTTACAAATAAAAAAAGATAACGCATGTGTCCTCCAGTGCATTCCAAAAAATTTTAACGAACAGTTTGATAAAAAAATTTGGAATACTTTCCAGTCTTATCTTGACCATTCTATATTTTTGTCTAGAAAGTATTCTAACTTTATCTTGATACAACCTTATCTTACTCATTTTAACAAACATTACCTAAAAGAGGGATGCAGAAAAGGGCATGCCCAGGAAGTGCACGAGGCTTCCTAGTTTGGGAGAGTAAGGGAGCTCGTCTTTGTATGCAACCTTAACTTTGCAAAGAGGCCATTTTCATTAAAAAAAAGGGATGCATAGATGGATAAAAATTATGTTATAATTGTGACTTGGAATTCAAATTTAATTGTGATTGGGATTTCTAATTTGATCGTTATTAGGACTTTGAATTGGACTGTGATTAGAATGTTGTCAAATTCAATTTTGAGTGAGATTTATCTCGTATGAAGAAATATCCTCTTGATTCTTCTGATTAGGATATAATTTCCTGTGTATATCTATAGATGAGTTTTAGGTCTATAAATAGGCACCCAATGCCCAATAATTAGTTGCAGTTATATCACTATTATTGTACCAATATCATCATATCGATATTTTGTTCTTTCTGCCCATGGTTTTTCTTGATTTGGGTTTTTCACATTAAATTATGTGTTCATTTGTGTGGTTGATGGTTTGATTATAATTTGTTTTCAATCCAAATTCGTAACAAATTATATGCTTGCAATGCAGTTATGTACTTGAATTGGTAATGTGGAGTTTGTAGAGAATGTAAATTGGGCAGTTTATTGTTGCATTCTATGATGACACATTTCATTTGTACTTGGTGCCATATGAATTTGTACTCAGGATTCCTGGTAATTAGCATGCATCGATAAAGGTCTCATATGTTCCTTGATTTGCTATTGGGCACCGATTCAGTATTATGTAATTATATCATTCCAGGTTATGATTGGCTCTTTCTATGATTTCATCTGATGTGATTTCTTGGAACAAGTGGACAATGAGCAGGGGTTTCCTGACTATATGGGAAGTGATATTTTGTAGAATGGAGATAATTTTTTCTCTCCATACTGCATAGAGATTGTTGTTTCTTCTTCTTTGCAGTTGTACTAGCTAATTGATTCAGATGTTCAGAATGCTTAATTGTACCTGTCAATATCAGTAATGTTATGGGCTAAATGCTGCAGATAAATGGAAACAGATTGTAGGGTCACCAAGCATGGATGGACTTGTGAACAAACCAGATGCGCTCTCTTTTTATATTGCCAGTAAAATTCCATTATCTGAATCTACAAGACAGGAGCTTTTGGAAATTGATGGAATTTCTTATCGACTACAACGGGAAATTGAGTTACTTGAAAATTTTAATCATATTCATTGTAGAAGTTGCAAGGTACAGAAGGTTTTTGCAAGAAGCTTCCCTCCATGCATGTGTTTTTCCTATCTGTTCATTCAATTATATATTTCGTCCATTCTTCGGTGCAGACTCTGATTGGGAAGAGGAGTGATATGCTGGTGATGTCCAGTGAAGGTCCTCTAGGTGCTTATGTGAATCCAAGAGGCTACGTGCATGAAGTAATGACTCTGTACCGAACAAATGGTTTAGCGCTTCTTGGAATTCCTGTTAAAGAATACAGCTGGTTTCCTGGGTACGGATTTTAGCATCTATTCCCTCCCAAGCTCTTATGTGCATAAAATAATGGCTCATGCTATTTGTTGAAAATGACTCATCCTGCTGAAAATAACATCTATAGCACTCCTAGCCTGTTATTCCGGGTATGGTTTTTTGTTTGGTTAAATTTTATTACGTTCATTTTAATATTCTCAGGGATTGTTTTTCAAATGTTTCAATTGATGATGGACTGTTTCATTGGTCATGAACTCTCAAGACCACGTTTAAATTGGCTGGGTGTGCCTCAATTCTGTACTGATCGTATAATACTTGTCTAAATGTATGTGTTATCTTTGTGTGATACTATTTAAGTTATCGTGTAGGTTGTTGTCATATTCTCCATGCTTCCTAAGCTCATATTACTGGAAAAATTTGTAGCATTTGATCATATATAAGAGGTAAAGCCTACAAGCTATTTCTGGTCTGGGGAAGATGCAGTTCATGGCAAGATCATAATTTTTCTGCCTACTTGAACGTTGGTTATTGCTTCTGGTATACCTGAATGAAGTGTAACTTATCAAATTATACCTAACATAGTAGGGATCACATTAGCTGTTGATAAATGCACGGTCAAGGATTTTTACAATAGTTGTGAGTTGGTCGGAGTCTGTGACTAATCCTAAAATTATTCTTCACATGATTTCTGCTGCTATCGTTTCATTCTTTGCTGAAGCTGATTTAGTGTTGCTTGAAACTACAACACTAAGAAACCTTGCTTTCCAGGTATGCATGGACAGCTGCAAACTGTGCCGGTTGTGAGAGTCAAATGGGATGGCGTTTTACAGCCATAAATAGGAAGCTGAAACCAAGAGCATTTTGGGGCATTCGATGTTCTCAAGTTGCCGATACGACTAGATGAACCTTTTTGTTCGCAGCTGCCTATTCACATTTCAGTTGCCTTCCGGTAAGGTTAATCTGTATATGTTTTTAGATAATGAATTTCCCAGTAAAAGCCATTCTAATTGCTTTAGGATCTTTCGAGAAGTGTGAATCATGTGCTGGTGAAGAATAATGGGTGAAGGTTTTGGGATTTGTTCACATTAATAGCTGCTTTATTCCGTTTCTAGATAGAAGTGCTTCAGATCTTGATTTCCCATTCTCTTCCTGTTTTTGAATGTGACTGCACAATTATCCTAGTTTGCCTGGACGTGGAGCAACATGTTTGAGTTCCAGTTGGACTCGTGGCCTTTGTATGCATTCTATTTTTTTTTTTCTTTTTGGTCATATGCCAATCTATTACTTGTTAAAGTTCTTTTCTGGATTTTACAAAATCAAAAGTATTTGATCTAGCCAAAAAAAAAACAGAAGGATTTGTATGTGCTTGTAACATATATTATGTTGTTGGATTGCAGTGTGCTTTTTATTGTAAAAATATTATTTAGACAGCCTTGGTATTTTATGTGACACTTAACATGAATGATTAGTTAATAACTAGTAATTATGTCGATAATCATCGGTGAGTAAATGACCATTCATATTGAATGTTGCTTGGAATGTTAAAATTCCATGTTTAAAATGTACTTTTGTTTCTATCAAGAGCCTCCATTATAGCAAAGAAAAGTGAGACTGTTCAAAAATTTGAACAGTAACATGCTTATAAATTGTAATTATAATTTTGCCATTGTTAGGTTATTTTTGGCTATTCTCCCCATGGTGAGATTTACCAAGTAATAGGAGTGACTGTCTTAAAATAAGAGGAAAAATATAATGCTAGTTTGATATTATGTTACTGTGATATTTTAAATTAATCACGAATTACATGACATTGGGTAGATTTTTAATAATTTAAAAATAAAAATAAAGTCTTTGCCCACTACCATTATTCACATTCTCTATACCTGACAATGTGATTGATTTGTGATTCTGCATCAGCAACATTACAATTACAGTTGCATTTGAATATGTAGATATATTTTTCGAAATAGGATGACTTGGGATAATGCAGGGCCCCCTCGGCTTCAACTTCAAGGTGACAGGCCGGTAAAAAGAAAGGATATGCTACAAATATTCTAATAGGCCATTTAGGTTTCATATTTCTTCAATCAATCAAGAAGGGGAATTAAACCCTAATTAACTGCCACACGTGTATGGTGGCGTATCAGTTTAAACCAACAAAATAATTCTCTTAGTTTGCTCTTTTGGTTTTGTTTCGAGAATTACCATACCCATAAATAAATTTGATAAGCAAGTCTCATAAATTGATGGGATGTATACAAATTCATAATAATTTTATATAAAATTAATAATAAATTTATTTATTATTATAAATTATTATTAATTTTAAATAAAATTATTATGAATTTACATGTGTAAGGAATATTTATCAAATTTATTTATAGATATAATATTTCATTTTCAAAAATTAAAAAAGAGAAAAAATAGTCTCATTATTTTAAAATGCAGTTCTTCAATTGAATGAGACTTTATATTTTCAAAAATTAAAAAAAAAAAGATTTGAAAGATGGAAATTTGAAAAATGCTATTTTCCAAAAATTAAACTAAACTTGAAAAACTATTAAAAGAGTTTCTAAATTATTTTTCTTGTTAATTTAAAGGTTTGGAAAACACGATTTTTTCAAAAATTTTCTACAAGGTATCTTCTTCTCCTCTTACACAAAAGAAATTAAAATATATTTATTTTTTAAACATATTTAATTATTTAAAAAAGAAAAACTATTAAGAACACTAATTAATTCACCTAGTAACACTACTTTTAACAACCTCTAAACCCAAAGTTATAGCTATGAAATATAGCCCAATAAGTGGCCAATGGACCCCCCTATTGGCTTCTACCCCCCCCCCCCCAAAAAAAAGCCTTATTTTAGCCAATTGATCAAACTAGATGGCTCGTGCAAAGTGTTACATTACACGGCCCCTGCACACGTGCAATCAGAGCTCCATTTTGGGGCTAGCTAGCTTTAAAGCTTCGATCATTGCACCAATTTTAATTCCATACATATACATATATATATAAAAGTAATTAGAAATGCATGTGAGCTGGGGTCTCACAGTGGTCCTCAACATGCAAAAAGGGCTTGTTTCAACACTACTTTAGACCATTAAATGTTCTATTAAAGTGTGGTTTATATTTTTAAAATTATTATTATTATTCATGTCAAGATAATTCATAATAATTATATTAATCAAAGTGGCATGGCCGCTGTCAATTTCACACATCCAAAACACCAAAAATTAAACAAATAAGGATGACAGTCAGGTAGTAGATTGCAGACAAGGATGCAGGTTTGAATCATGACAGTCGCAGTGTAGGAGTTTCACCCTCATGTGGGGTGGTTCTTTGTGGACATTATGCACTATGTCTCCTATCTGGTGTGTCGCCGTGTACCATGATTAACTCCTCTCACGTATACGAGACAGTGTGTGAGGAACCATTAAGATGAGAGATTTAAAAAAAAAAAAGGACAACAAACAAACAAAGCAATTGCAGCATATGAGTGGACCCTAGCTAAAGCCCGACACCCATAAACAGTGGATTGAGTTTTTGCTTTCGTTTCTAATACATAACATAATGAAGCCCATAACCCATAATCTTTTCCAGTTAATGTTCCTTGTTTAATCAAAAGGGTTACTAAAGTTTATGGCTAAGTCATGACATTGGGACCACAGCCCACGAACATTAATCCCAAGTATTAATTCTTTTTAAGATAGAGACCCTTAATCAGTGGAAACGGGTCTGCTCTTCACATCATGAATGAATGCCTCACACTACTACTACTACCATTACTACTACTGATTAATAAGGGAAAAAATGTTTTTAAGGGTTGACTTGTATGTAATGTGTTATAGAGTGTACATTTTTGTAAGAATTTAAATATACATCTTTGTACGTTTATTTAATGCATATATATAGTTATATAGTTTGTAGGTTACTGCATATATATATACTCATAAAAAGAGAACAATGACATATTTTCTCATCGAGAAAAGAACATTTTATTTGTTTTATTATTATTATTATGCTGAGTATTTACAAGCTCTTGCAGTTTATCAAATTTCAAAGGAACAAGGGTGGCCCAGATAGATTTTTAAAGGTTTGGAATAAGTTAAAAGGGGTGGGTAGCTACTGGCTAGTTTATTATTAATTAGAATAAGTAGAGATCGATGAAGCACTGAACTAATTAACTAGGTAGGCAGCATAATGGCACGAATGAGCTTTTCAATATTATCTGCAAAGGGAATGGTATGAACGGATCAGCATTTCATCATCAATTGCGTATATATCAAATTAATTAAACTCAAAGCCCAATTAGATACAGTGAAAAGAAAAGGGAAAATCACATAAACAGTGCGTATATATTATATCCCCACTTTTGACAAAATGTGGTGTTACTGTACAAAGCACATAAACAGTGCATCATAGGAGGCTGATTCAACGAACAATAGTTTAAAACTGGCATATACCATGTTACAGAAATAAATCTTTTATATGCAATGTATGATTAAATTATAAGGTAATATTTTCATAACAAGCTAGTCTACGAAATTACAGAGATTAATTTTTTTTTTATCATAACATAACTTATAATTATAGAATGTGTTATGAAATTGGATCGAAAACAAACTAACAATCAAACTAACCAACCAGGCATGAACACATAATTTACGTAAAAAATTCAAATCGAGAAAAAGTATGGACAGAAAAAATAAAATATCACTAACAAAATATTGGTAATATAAAAATGATATAGTTGTAACTAATTTCAGGGTATTGACCACACATTTATAGATCTAAAATCATTTATGCATGAATAAAAGAAATCATATCTTGATAAGAAGATGATGCATGAGGATATTCCTCCAAATGAGATAAATTTCACATAAAATCGAAATTGACAACATCATAATCATAGTTAAACTCGAAATCATAATCATGATCAAATTAGAAATCTCAATCTCAATCAAATTTGAATTTCGAGTCACAATTGTAACAAGTTTCATTTTGACACGAAATTCAAATATGTAATTATCTAAAATTATTTCTTCCAGTAAAATCATAGAGAGTTAATTCCTGATAGATAACAACCAAAATAGCACCACAAAAAATACTACCTGAATCCACACAACATTACAGTAATGGATATCTTCAATCGTGCACTTAAAGTATAGGCAGAGATGAGTCTCAACATATTTTAATTTGCTAATCTTAATAACTTCATATTTATCAATATAAATCCCTCTTGATAACTCCATCTTCATATAGATCCATCAATCTAAAATTGCACATATCTTAACTTGTTATTGTGAGAATCAAATATTTTGATCTAATAATAGAATATCATACTTCAAGGTAGTCAATATAAAGATCAAATAACCCCAAATAATGTCAAGCGGTCCATAAATAAAATCCCAATTGAAAATAAACTAAAATACCAGATCTAGGCCAAATCTGAACATAAGAACTGAACTGATCTGTTAATATGGCTGATTGGATCTGAAGTGGGTTAGATCCTAGCGGGTTGGGTCCATTGTTTTAAAAATCGGACCGAATCGGCAGCCTATGCAGTTCGATTTTATTTAAAAAATCAAATCTCCTTCAACCCGATCAAAATTCAGTCAGACCGGTGAACCAAAAATCGGTTTGACCCCGATTTTTTTCACCCTTCCACTTATTTTTAAATTTTTATTTATTAATTAATTTTTTAATAACATATATATAAAATATTAGTTGTATATTAGTTAATAATAGCATTTCTCATAATAACATATAGAATATTAGTATTTCAAATATATATTAAAATATATATTTAATATATATTATTTAATTATAAAATAAATATATGACATCATCCGGTCGGACCAATTGACCCGTGACCCAATTAATAGGCCAGTTCGTTCTCCAGTCCGGTTTTTAAAACATTGGTTGGGTTAACTATAAGATTTGAGTCAAATCTGGGTGTGTTAGAACCTTAAAGCTTGAAACTTCTTGCAATGAGGGAAACCCAATCGACGATGACGGTTGTGTTGATAGACGACAAGCAGCAAAGAAGGTTCGATAGGCAATCAACAACGGTAGGCAAGGATGCTGATGGCTGGCGATGGAGAAAAAGAAGACCAGCTGAGATCGACGATGACTGGTGCAAGGTGATCAGAGAAGTTGAACAACCACGTTAAACAGAGGCAGTGATGTTGGTCAGAGACGACTACTATGAAGGCGGTTGACGACAGCATGGTGGTCCTACAACAACAGTGAAATTGACGACAGAGGCGGCCAAAGGTGGCGGTGATGATCAAATAACGGACAGAGGAACGAATGGTCACGACAAAGAAGCTAGAACGATGGTCGACGATAATGGCTGAAACATAAGTCGTGATGGCGAAAGCTGATGAGAGGTTGTCAATCAATGGTGTCGGTTGCTGAACGGCGACGGAGATGGCAGGTGGCGGTAGCTGTGTGTTCTGAAAGATGACAAAAATGATGCAGATCCAATGGTTGTGATATGCTAAATGTTGATAGTTTGATCCAACGGCTCTGATACCAGTTTGTTACGAAATTGGATTAACAACAAACCACAATTAAACCAATTAACCACACACAAATACATAATTTAACGTGAAAAACTCAAATCGAAAAAAATTATTAGAAAAAAAATAAAATATCACTAACCAAATCTTGGTAGTACAAAAGTGATACTGATACACACTCTGTGTTTGATTTCATGTGAATTGGACACCTATTTATAGACCTAAAATCATCTATAGATAAATACAGAAAATCATATCCTGATCAGAAGATGATGCATGGGGATATTCCTCTAGATGAGACAAATCTCACATAAAATTGAATTTGATAATATCATAATCACAATCAAATTTGAAATTATAGCCACAATTAAATTAGGAAACTCAATCACAGATAAACAAAGATTTTGAATCTTAATTATTACAAATCTTTTATTCTTGTTATATGTGATTTTTTTCGATTTGAGTTTTTCACATAAATTTTATGTTTGTGTATGGTTGATTGGTTTGATTATTGATTTATTTTCGATCAAATTTCGTAACAAAATGAAAGTTATAATCACATTATGAATATTGTTTTGTTACCCATGTCGAGTTTGTTCAATGTAGACATACAAAGGAGTGTGCGGGAGGAAGGGCCCATGCTCCGTCTGATTTTATTTATGTCGGGCAAATTGTATATTGTTCCGAGAATATAATAATTTCAATCACATCGTTTAACATTTCAGGCAGAGAATATAACAATTTCAATCAATCGTTTAACATTTCAATCACATCGTTTAACATTTTCTGCACAAGTCCATGCGATTGCTAATTATCATTTTGTAGGGATTAAGAATGTTAAATGTGGCTTTGATTGTAAACTCCAGTTGGCCTCTATATATTCTTCTTCTTGGCATGTGTGTGAATGTACTCTCACCGACACCACGTTTAGATTAGGAAGAACCAGCAAGGGGTAAATTACACTAAAGGTCACAAAACTTTAGCCTCTTTTTCAATTTAATCACTAAACTTCAATTCCTTGCAAAGTGATCATAAAACTTTAAAATATTTTACAATATGGTCACTAAAATGATTTTTAAACATTTTTTGGTCAAAATTGCTGACGTGACAATGGCCACATCATTGCCACGTCAACGCCACATCATTGCCACGTCAGCAATTTTGGCTAAAAATCATCAAAAAATCACTCTAGTGACCACATTGCAAAATATTTTAAAGTTTTGTGATCACTTTGCAAGAAATTAAAGTTAAGTGACTAAACTGAAAAAGACACCAAAATTTTGTGACTTTTGGTGTGATTTACCCAACCAGCAAGACTTGTCAAATTTGTAGTCATTATTATTGAGGGAATAAGAAAGTACAATGCGGAAAGGACATTAAAGGTGGCCAAAATAATGAATATTCATTACGAGAACTAAGTTATAAATATATTATATTATATTATAGTACATTTAAATTTTAAATCAAACAATTCTAATGGATAAATTACATTAAATATCACAAAATTTTGGTTTTTTTTTAATTTGATTACTAAATTTTAATTTTTTACAAAGTGAAAACAAAAATTTAAAATATTTTACAATATAATCACTAAAACAATTTTTAGAAAATTTCTAGCTAAAATTACTGACGTGACAATGGCCATATTATCGCCACGTCAATAATTTCGGTTAGAAACTATCAAAAAATTACTTTAATAACCACATTGTAAAATTTTTTAAAATTTTGTTATTACTTTACAAGAAATTAAAATTTAATGATTAAATTGAAAAAGAAGTCAAAATTTTGTGACATTTAGTGTGATTTACTCTAATTCTAATCATTCACAAGCCAAATTGAATTAATTTCTTTATTAAAAATTGACGCATCAAGTTAATCGTAAAATTATATCTTCCCTCAATAATATTAATTTATATAAACATACACACATATATGTGACAGTGACATTAATATTCTTCAAATCAGGGTTGGTGGAATTTAAGGCAAGGCAGTCAATTAAGCATGAGTAGTTATTTATCTTTTACCACAAAATATGACATTAATTAATGCAATATAGTACAGTATTTAAGAATGTGGGTTTTGTCACACAAGTCTAAGTGATCATTCAACTCTAATAATTGATTTGACTGTCAGTCTCAAAGCCAAACCAGAGATTGGCCCTCACTAGCTTATGATCAAAATTCTTCAATGGAAAAATGTGTCGCTTGCCAACCCCATCCAAGCCCCATTTGTCCTTCATCCCCAGCTAAAGTAGAAATGAAAAATTATATATATATATATAATAGGGTCCCAGATTCCAAGTGCCTATTTTGTCACTATTTTTGGGATACGTAACTTATAAATGTATGGATTGTATTATATGTATGGATGACATGACAATTTTGATAGTCAAATTAAATTTTATTTGAGAATAAAATTCGATTGAATTTTATATATCGAATTTTATCGTCGATCATTAAAGTGCCACGAACGAGAGAAGTTTGAACTTTATCTTGGGATAAAGTTCAATCAAGCTTGTTTCATGAAGGTTGCTCGAGCTTCATCTGCAAATGAAGCTCGCTAACTCGAGCTTTAGCGATAGTCAGGTGAGGCACTGCAGTGGGGCAACGAGGGCAATGGTAGTGAATCTGTAAATTGGGTTAGGGTATTTTTGTCATTTGACACCTTTAGTCATCTTCTCAGTAACCCAATTATTCGTACAAGTAACATTTTTTAAAATTTATAGAATGCACACTTAATAAATTATGTAAAATAAAATAAAATTATAAAAATCTAATGCAAACTTATTAAAAAATAATGAAGTCATAAATGCAGTCTTATATTTTACTAAAAAAAACTCTTATGACACTTCAAACTTTTAAAATGTTCCATCAGATACTTATATTTAAAAAAAGTGAAACTATTAAACACCTCAATAATGAAAGTGAGCGCATGAAGCATAGCTATTGTTTTGAGAGATCAGAGATATATAGCTACAACAAAAGAAATAGATCGTATAAGAGAAACATATTGAAGAGCAATGTCTTCAACAGGGATGTCTGTTAAATGTTGGGTTTGTATATATAAACTTATAATGAATTGTTCGGAGCAACAATAGATTTATATATATATATATCTATATATATAAACCTGCAGTGAATTTAATATATATATATATATATAAACTTGAAATTGAATATATATAAATTTACCATCGATCGTGTGTAGATATACATATATATAAATCTGCAATCAATTGGAGCAATTGTACGTATAGGGGCGGATTCAAAAATTTATGTAAGGAGATGCTGAAATTTTTTTGATGTGTAAAATTATATATCATAAATTTTGGGGTGGGCTGTAATTTTTATTTTGACTAGGTTATTATTAAAAGTTATTTTTTTACATTAATTTTTTTATATTAAAAAGTTAATTTTAATTTTGAGATGCCCTAGGCTTCAGCTCAAGATAGCTCATACATAGATCTGCCACTGAGTACATATATATATATATATATATATATACTTGCAATCAATTGGAACAATAATATCTAAATCTTAAATCTTAAATCTGCAATCAATTTGACGTTCTGGTATAAGAACAATGACAAGGTTCTATAATGAATTGGATGGTCTGTAAAGTATAAAAAAACGAAAAAAGAAAAAATTATAAACCTTGACGCCTAAATTTCAATTCCACCTTTTGTCCTATTGATTATTTATTGAGATATTTAATAATTTTATTTTTTTAAATACAGATATTTAATGGAACATTTTAAAAGTTCAAACTACCCTAATACTTTTTTTTTTTAATAAAGTACAATAATACATTTACGTCTCCACCCAAAAATAACTTAAAACATCATAGCATAAAAGACTTAATATTGACTCTTTTATCATTAGACAAGTCTAAAAAAGAGTTAATGCCTCTTTCTTTTAAGATGATTGAAAATGGAAGTGGGAATAACCTAACTATACACATCAGTAGTCGATATACATATATATCCAGATTAAACAAAACAAATATTCAGAGTTGGGTTGATCACAACTCAGTGCTTACTATACATATGTTTATGGGTTCAAAAAGAGGAGAAAGTGGGGAGATGGGATGGGCGTGGGGCGAAGAAAGAGAAAGAGAAAGAGAAAGCGAAAAACCCTAGAAAATGGAGATGAGGAAAGCATGCCGGGTTTGACAAAGACCATTCACTGTATATTCCTTCGAGAAAGAGATTGTGGGCTCCTCTCCCTCACTCCGGATCAAGCTTAATTCGTTTCAATGGACGACAATTCAAACTTTGAAAGATATATAGAAGAAAAGGAGGGGGGGGGGGGGGGGCGCACGAGCCACCATTTCTTCTCCGTAACCCTAGAGATATCCCGCTTTTTCCCTTTTTTTTTTACGTCATAACACAACAACAACAATATATATATAGATAAACCCTAGCTAGCTAGCTAGCTAAACCCTTCTTTCAACAACTATTTAAATTTTACGTTAATGCTTACGTTCACCATTTTCATATCAATGTGATAAATTCGCTAAATATATATGTGGTTTTATATGTAAAAAATTATAAACCATGCGTCAGTTGATATAATTTTTATATGGGTAAGAATGAGAATAGATGATCATCTTAATCTTCAGAACTTTTAAATTATTGATTACTGAATTGAGACCAATTAACAACTAATTAATTAATTTAAAAAATATTTATAGGTCACAAATTTAACAAAAATAAGGATTATCTATGAGTTATCTATGGCAATATCCCCCAATTTTCATTTAAATTTGAGGAGTTGAGAGAGAGAGAGAGAGAGAGAGCTCATCATTGCCACTCTCTCTACCGACCAGAGGAGAATCCAAGATAATAATGAACGTCCAAACAGAAGGGTTCAAAGAATGTTGCCTTTTTTCTTTTTTTTCCTTCTTCTCCTTCTTTATTTTTTTCCTTTCACATGCATACACATATATGCAGTTCTTCACCGTCTTCTCTTTCCATTATTAGCCCTCAGTTACGGCTGAAATTGCACCAAGAACCAAGCTTGTGATTGTTTATTGCTGGCTTGCTTTTAGGGTTAGGGATTATAATTAAGCACCTGCATGCATAATTTGGAAGCAAGAGGGGACTCATAATACTGTCTGATGAAAGCCACTGTTGAGACGCCAACAATGACAACTCATTGGCACAATATTTTAAGGTTTTTGATGATGATTATGAATAGGAAGAAGAAAATTCCAGTAGCTAGGAAAAGGTTAATTTCAAATGGTTATCTAAGCTAAGCTGTACCAGCTTCCCACCTGCCCAAATCTGCATTGGAATGTTCCCCTTTCAGTAAGGCTTTTTCATAACGGTTTATTGACATTCTAAATGTATATGTGAAGTCAAAGACTGTTTTTTGCTGATCGTAAGTACATATGTTTGAGAATAACGTTAAATAAATGTTTTGGTAACTAAACCCTAGCTAGTTACAAGTCAACTAGCTACATGTGTGCTGAAGCAATCTCGATTCATCGGTTGACTGTAAACTTGGATGATCTCATAATTAACTAATTTTTTTCTCTCCGATAAATGTATAAACATTTGGTTCCAAACTCTTTCATTGCTCATGCATTAATAAAATTTATGCCTATGAAGTAAATATACAAAAATTTATCTATAAACTTGCTCTTTCTTTTGCTATTGGGTATAGTTAATTGGTGACTAATTATTTTGTATTTGCTAAAAGAGACATTTAGCTCGAAACCTACAAAAGAAAGAGGAATATAATAAAAATTGGCCAGACAGAGAATGAAATTAAATAGAATCAATTAAGTTAAACTCTAGAGCTAACCCTAGTGGCCAAAACCAACTAAAAAACATACAAAAGCAAGTCAAAATTGGGAACATCTAGGAATGGCAAGCAAGAGCACAAACTCGTCATAAGATCATAGGCTAATTATCAAGTCAGTTTTTGTCTAATGCAAGAAGGTGAAGTAGAAGGGCCTTGGCATCGAGCTAACCAAACCAAAAAAACCTAAATAGGTTGCAGCAAAAAATATAGTAAAACCAGTACATGTATAATGTACAAAACAGTAAATCAAAAATCCAAGCATAATACAGATATACATGTATAGCTTCTCTTGTCATCAGTTCGCTGAGCTGCTGAAAGCAATGAATTAAGTTGATGAATTCACTTTATTATAAGCACTCAGAATACATGTTGCCAAAGGTAACAGCAGCATGCACGATCATGTTAATTACCGCAGGCATCAATTATACCATTGCTATTATATTGTTGTTTTACTTCAATTCCAAGTTAGTTTTCCAGTTGATTATGTAAATGATGCCAACCAAGAACATAGCTTTCGGTAACATTAATGAATCAATTTCTCCATGCTAGCTAGACACCCACTTCAAAAAGTAATATCTTTGGAGAATAAATTCACAACCAAACTTGTAATTAATTAAAATCACGAGTTCTCAATCTAATATTGTATTATAAACTGGTACCTTAAATACGAGCTTAATTATTTTTAGAAACAATTTGTGACGCATAAACATGGTCAAATCTTCCTAAAACATGCAAAAATCAAAGTTACTTTATCAAATTATGCAGACAAGCACAGCAATATTGGGATTGGCATCGCTTTGTGATGGATCATAAGTACCCAAGCGAGCTTCACACACCTTTTTCTTTTTCTTTTTCTTTTTAAACAAACTGTTCACCGGTTACAGGGAGAAAAATATATAATCCTTTCTTTCTTTGTCACTGTTCAGAATCAGTCAAAAGAGCATTTTGGTAAATACCCGACAAAATCAGCGTCTTTTCCCCAGTATCTGTCCCTCCTTTCTACCGTTGGAGTTCAAACCCGAGTCAAGGGGTACTTGCGTAATTACACCACAAACTATCCTTCTATTTATACTCTCAAACTTCTCACTTTCTCTAACTCTACTGGCCTTCCCCCGCTAGCTCTATATATCACCTCACAGACCTCTTTATTAATTGTCACTTCTCCATCATATATTCTCTTTCAACACAAGTTTTGTTCTCTTATGCCGCAAAATCATGATGTTTAGGTACGTTGCAGACAGTTTACTCGACCCTTCTCTATATATAATCACTACAACGATGAATATGATGACCTTCTTTT
Organism: Diospyros kaki; assembly: GCA_036245055.1. NCBI lineage: Eukaryota > Viridiplantae > Streptophyta > Magnoliopsida > Ericales > Ebenaceae > Diospyros > Diospyros kaki. The sequence goes on from BSEG01000007.1 coordinate 37,071,973, forward strand.
GATTCTTTGTCATTTCTTTTTGTGGGCATGAAAAAATATATTTATTTACAAGTTATTGCAGGATGTATGTTCTTCCGGGTTGATGATGATTTCGCTGCAAAAGTTGTAAGTTCTTCCAAGTCTTGATCAGATGAAGTGTTTCCTTTTCTACTTTTCCTTTGTTGTAAAGCTGGATTGATGGGTATTATCATGTTGTAAGAAAAGATTAATTATTTATAGAAAACTGTGTTTATATATTGTTTTTGGTTGATTCCTCCAGATCCAAGGCGCGGTTGTGATAAAGAGCTTTTCACGGTGGTGACAGAAAATGAAGTTTTGATCGATTCGCAGAGTGTCCCAAGTTTTTATCTACTTTTGAAGCTTGGCTTGTTATTGGTGGATTCTCAGTTTGTTCTCTATATGTTCATGATAAAGAGATCTTTCTTCAGCTAAAGATGGCTGAAAATACAGCAAAAACAAGCAGATTGTTATTACTTTTGTTCATCTTCTTCTTCTTCTTCAGTTCATGCAGATGCAGTGGCAATGAACTTGAGCTTCTATTATCCATCAAAAGTTCATTGCATGATCCTCTACAGACCCTCTTTAATTGGAATCTTTCTCTTTCTTTTTGTCAATGGAGGGGTGTAGTTTGTGACAGTTCGTCTCATGTTTCCAAAATTGAGCTCTCTGGAAAGAACTTCTCCGGAGAACTGCCGGAATCTTTTTTCCGTTTCCCACATATTGAAGCTCTTGATCTTTCAAACAATCAGCTCTCCAGCGAGATTCCGATCAACATTTCTTCTTGCTTGTCGCTTCGACATCTCAATCTCAGCAACAACAATTTCACCGGGAAAATTCCTGAAGGTTGGACTAATCCGAAGCTTCAAGTGTTGGATCTATCAAACAACATGCTTTCCGGGAAAATTCCTGATGGGATTGGAGGGTTTATGGGGCTTAGATTTCTTGATCTGGGTGGGAATCTTTTGGTGGGAAGAATTCCAAAGTCTATATCAAATATGACAAATTTGCAGTTCTTGACTTTGGCTTCAAACGGATTAACCGGCGAAATTCCTCGAGAATTAGGGCTTCTGAAGAGCTTGAAGTGGATTTACTTTGGATATAATAATCTCTCCGGCGAAATTCCGGATCAGATTGGAGAACTAAATTTATTGAACCATCTTGATCTCGTCAACAACAATCTCACTGGTGAAATTCCTTCCTCTTTTGGAAATCTGACCAATCTTCAGTACCTTTTTCTATACCTAAACAAGCTTTCTGGTCCTATTCCTCGTTCCATATTTGGCCTGAAAAGATTAGTATCGCTTGATTTTAGTGATAATTTTCTATCAGGCGAAGTTCCAGAACTCATAATCAAATTGGAAAACCTAGAAATTCTTCACCTTTTCTCCAACAATTTCACCGGAAAAATCCCAAATGCCCTATCCTATTTGCCTCACCTTCAGGTCCTTCAGTTGTGGTCCAACAGTTTTTCCGGCGAGATACCGCAAAATCTCGGGAAGCAAAACAATCTCACTGTTCTGGACCTTTCCACCAATAACCTCACCGGAAAAATTCCCGATAGCCTCTGTGAGTCCGGCCTGCTCTTTAAGCTCATTCTCTTCTCTAACTCTCTCGAAGGTGAAATTCCAAGGAATTTGAGTCACTGTAAAAGCTTGAAACGGATCCGGCTTCACAACAACAAACTCTCTGGCGAATTATCGCCCGAATTTACCAAGCTACCGCTCGTTTACTTCCTCGATGTGTCTAGCAACGAGCTCTCTGGCACGATCAGCCAGAGGAAGTGGGATATGCCGGAGCTCCAAATGCTGAATTTAGCAAGAAATAAATTTTTCGGCTCCTTGCCGGATTCTTTTGGCAGTGACAAGCTCGAGAACTTGGACTTATCGGAGAACATGTTATCCGGTAGAATTCCGGCCATTTTCGGAAAATTCTCCGAGCTCATGGAAATGAAGCTAAGGAAGAACAAACTCTCCGGCGAAATTCCAGAAGAGTTGGCTTCATGCAAGAAGCTTGTTAGTTTAGATCTCAGTCACAATCAACTCAGTGGCTTAATTCCTTCTAGTCTTTCCGAAATGCCGGTTCTTGGCCAGCTTGATCTCTCCGTGAACCAATTAACAGGCGAAATTCCGGAAGATTTGGGAAAAGTAGAGTCACTGGTTGAAGTAAACGTTTCATACAATCGCTTTCACGGCCATTTGCCGCCTACCGGAGCGTTCCTAGCCATCAACTCAAGCGCAGTAGCCGGAAATAGCCTTTGCGGCGGAGACTCCGCAGCCGGTTTGTCGCCGTGCAAAGGCGTGGGGACCCCGGTTTGGTGGCTGTTAATAACTTGTCTTCTCGTTGTCTTGGCCATTCTTGTGCTCGCCGCTTTGGTCTTTGCTTTCGTGAAACGAAGAAGCGATTCGGAGCTCAAGAGGGTGGAGAACGAAGACGTACGGAATCCTCGAACTGCAGTTCTTCGATTCCAAGGTTTCGAAAGAAATAACGGTTAATGATATCTTGTCGTCAATGAAAGATGAAAACGTGATTTCAAGAGGCAGAAGCGGCGTTTCTTACAAAGGCAAGTCGTCCAATATGAACAGAATCCAATTCACGGTGAAGGAGATGAATCAGATCAATTCGTTTCAGGCCAGATTCTGGACTGAAATGGCGGAATTGGGTAAGCTTCGTCATCCAAACATCGCCAAGATCATCGCCATGAGCCGGTCGGAAAAGAGCGGCTTTTTAGTCTACGAGTACATAGAAGGGAAGAGTTTGAGGGAAGTTCTTGGGGGCCTGAGTTGGCAACGCCGGCTGAAAATCGCCATCGGAATTGCCAAAGCGGTCAGATATTTGCATTCTCGTTCGCCGGCAATGCTGGCCGGTGACTTGTCACCGGAAAAAATAGTCATCGATGGCAGGGACGAGCCTCACCTGAGATTGAGCCTTCCCGGGACGACATGGCCGGACACCAAGTTGCATGTGGCGTCGGGTTACGTCGCCCCAGGTAAATTACTGTATAAATTCTAATTCCTTAATTATTTTTATTCATCAATCATTTCATTTCTAATTAATGAAAAAGCACACAGAGTCTTCCTTTTTTTCTTTTTTTAATATTTATTTTATGCACGTAACGACATATTTGTCTTGTACTTGCAGAGACCAGAGAAACGAAGAACATTTCCGAGAAGAGTGACATCTACGGACTCGGCCTGATGCTAATCGAGTTACTGACCGGTAAAAGCCCCGGCGACAACGAGTTGTTAGGCGAGCATGAGAGCATCGTGGAATGGGCGCGGTACTGCTACTCCGATTGCCATCTTGACATGTGGGTGGATTCAAGCATCAAGGGCAGTGCAGTGGAGAAGCAGAATGAGATTGTAGCGACCATGAATCTTGCTCTGCACTGCACCGCCACCGATCCGGCTGCGAGGACTTGCTCCGGCGAAGTAGTCAAAACCCTAGTTTCCTTTACCAGATCAAGGTCATGTGTTTTAGGCCTTTAATTAGGGTTCTTCTAGGTATAGCTACTATATATATATATTTTCTAGTTTTGGGTTTTTCAGATGACATGATTTTGTTCAGCTTTTCTTTCTTTTTTTTCCCTTCTATATTTTCCTTTTTTTTTTATTTCTTAACATAAGGTATTAATTGAGTGTTACTCAAATGTTCTGTTACTGTTTTGATGACATATATACTAGTGAGTGTAAAAATGTAGATATAGAGTGAAATGCCAATATCATATATATGAGTTATTACAACTTCTCTCTAATCTCGTAAAGTAGTGATCTGATTTTAGTTAGATATATATATATATAAAGGTTAACATTAACTACATATATATATATTTATATATATATTACATTGTTGGACTTGAAGCAAGCTCAAAAGGTGGGGAATGAATGAAAAGTGGGTGTGCTTTCTGAGCAAGCTGCCAAACTTCATGGTGCTGCTAGCTCATCCACCTTGAAATTCCAACCACCTCGCTAATTAAATTTCTCAAACAGTTTCAAAGAAGTAATATTATCTTGTGATTTGCTATATCTATAAACCTATATGTCTATAAAGGACATTCTCTTTTCCTTTCCCATGCGCATGTAGCTAGCAGCTAGGTTAGAAATTAGAATTCTGTCCTCCAGATAAGGGAGAGACGAACTGGAATCTCTCTCTCTCTCTCTCGTGAGCTAAATGTCGCAAGTGGGTAAGTAGAGGTTGAAAAACAGCCACAAACTTGTCAATTGCTTTTACCTGTAATGATGATGCTGAAGGGGGTTAAGTTTTATTTGATGTGAAGAAAACAAAAGGGAGATAGAATTACAACTAAACAGCACATTATTGGACATTTATATATGTGTGTGTGTGGATTGCATGGCCCCAGGCCTGTGAGTGAGAGAATGAGAATGAGTTGTTGCTGATTATATGTGTGTATATATATATATACATACCCAACTTTCCCTTTTTGTTCTCCCTCTCCCTGTGTCTCTGGAAAATGGCATTTCTCATTGGACTTTCTCTGTGGTTTGGATGGGCTTATATATATTGCATGGTTTTGTGTTTGTGGCCTACCTATATATCTTTTCTCTTTCTCTCTTCTGCTTTCATCTTCAGCTCTTGTTTTTTCTGCCAGAGGATCGAGGAGTATAAATGAAGTATCAACTTTTCTTTCAACAAATCCTTATAGCTAGCTAGCTAGCTATAGAAAGCATATTTCAGAACTTAGTTTTAGAAAACTTGCCTCTAAACACTCCAAGAAATGACCATTTTCAATTAACTAATTAATTAATTAAGCTCGATATATATCACTTGTCATAATCAAATGATCACACATAACCCACACAAAACAAATTAAGAAAAAAGAAACTTAGCCTGTATGATCAGTCCAGTTGGTCAAGAAGAGAAGCACAAAGTGTCTTTCATGGTAAATTTTGAACAATGACCAGGGATCGAGTCTCGCAAGTGACAATGTGGAGGTATCTCTCTCCAAAATGAGAGGGGTTTTTTGTGTGCGGTGAGCACGGGTCTAGCCACTGCGTCTGACTGAGTTACCATAATTTACCTCCTCCCCACGTCTTATCGGGCTGGGTGTAGGGGGGAGCTCGGGGTGAGCGATTTCATCTTTGGACAACAAAAAAGAAACTTAATGTGCATTTCAAGGTTTAACAAATTAACTTAATTACCTCTATATATCCCCCAGAATAGTGGAATTAATTTACCTAGGAAGATATATGTAAATTTTGAACAAAAGAAGTAATATAATTTTAATTTTTAAACTAACAAAACTCACTCTCCTTCCAACTTCATATCTCTTTATTAGGATGAGATTGATTATTGAGTCCCGACACTTAACTGTAGATATAGAATACAATTCAAGAAATCGATTATATCTTATATCTTAAATAATTATTGAGGTCTGAGCATTTAAATCCTATGCTAATTAAAGAGCTTCTTTATAGGCAACCACTCCCTATAGGCTTTCCTATTCTCATTTTCCATATATACATAAATTTAAACAAAATAACATGCAGCATATATAAAAATGAAAAGTCCTAAACCCTAACAATTACAAAGGCCAAAATATTTTCTAACTTGGTGTACATCATAAAGCAGAGCAACATTAATTTAAAGAAGAAGTTGAATGATTCATTTCAATATCTTTTGCTGTCACTGAAACGCATTCCAACATAGTTGTCCACATACATATATATTAGGGCTGGCAATTCGGGTTAGCGGGTCATTATCGTGTCGTGTCAAGACACACGTATAACACGTTTCAGACAAACCCGAACACGACCCGTTTAATAATCGTGTCAAATTCATTCAACCCGAACACGACACGTTTATTAAACGTGTAACACGACACGACCCGTTTAACCCGTTTAATTAAACGTGTCGTGTCGTGTCACCTGTTAACCTGTTTAACCCATTTAATTAAACGTGTCGTGTCGTGTCACCTGTTAACCTGTTTAACCCGTTTAATTAAACGTGTCGTGTCGTGTCACCTGTTAACCTGTTTAACTCGTTTAATTAAACGGGTCGTGTCGTGTCACCTGTTAACCTGTTTAACCCGTTTAATTTAAACGGGTCATGTTGTGTCACCTATTAACCTGTCCAACCCGTTTACCTGTAACATATAAAAATCTATTGAATGCATAAAAAAAACCTATTCAATGCACATACAAAATTTTATTCATGCACAAACAAATAATTTAACCTATCAACATAAATTATTAACCTGTCCAACATATAAATATAACATATTAATAACAAATTCGAATAAAATCTCACATTTTATCATCCATGCAATTATTCCAAATCTCCAAATACATCATCCAAATCTCCAAATACAATCATCCAAATCCCAAATACAGCAATCTAAATCTCCAAATACAATCATTCAAATCCCAAATACAGTAATCTAACTCTTCTCAACATATAAAAATCAAACATTTGTTTTCAATCAATTAGCATTCAAATGATAGAATTAGAACACTGAGTAGATGGCATGCTGGTAGACTCTTTAGAATCCAATTGTACAATATCTTCAGTAAGATCATTAATCTTAATTTCACATCCTGCAAGAATAATATTCAAACCATTAATAATAAGTGACATAATTAAATAAAATTAAAGATAAAAATAACTATTACCAGTTTCTCCAAATAACCAGTCTCTTATGCAAATAAGTGCCTCCACTACTTCAGGTTTAAGAGAACTGCGATATTGGTCAAGAACTCGACCACCAATGCTAAAAGCAGACTCAGAGGCAACTGTAGATACAGGGATACTCAAAATATCACGAGCCATGGAAGCAAGTTCAGGATATCGAAATTGATGTGCTTTCCAATAGGCTAAAATATCCAAGTCTACATTCCTATCCACTCCCGGTTCATCCAAATATTGCTCAAGATGTGACTTTTGCATAGAAATAGCAATCACCGTATTTTGATAATTATCAAATTCCTAGCAATTTAAAATATACAACAATTATTTAAAAAATTATTACTATTATATGTAAATTAAAATAAAAATGTACAAATAATAAATTACCTTAAATAACTCCCAAGCACTATTTTTAATTGATGGTTGGCTGAGATCTCGATTGTTAGAACCTGGACTTGAATACGCTGATGAAGATGCAATTGGTTTGACATACTCATTGTAAAGAGTAAATAATTTCTCACGCACTTTCCCAAACTGTGGTGAGTTATCACCATAAATTTTTTTATAGCTCCAATCAACAAATTGAATTTTATATCGAGGGTCTAGTATCACAGCAATGGCTAAGATCATACTAAACTCAGACCAATATTTCTCAAACTTTACCATCATCATAGCAGCCATATTTTTCAAGTACTCATCATCCGAAGCCAAATAATTATGCAATGTCACATAAGCCATAAAGATCGAGGGAAAGTATAAGTTAGCTGTAGGATACTTTGTCCCAGAAAACAAACATGTAATGTCATAAAAGACAGACAAGAAGTTGCTGACTTTCTCAATTCTATCCCATTCACTTGAAGATGGACAACTCTTATAATTGGAATCACTTAGTTGTAAGTGACAAAAGGCACGGCGATAGAAAAGAGCACTCTCAAGCATCAGAAAAGTAGAGTTCCATCTTGTTGGAACATCCTGTCTCAAACCCCTTTTAGAACTCAAGGACAACAAGTTCACACATTCCAAAAACTTTTACTTTCTAACTTGAGATCCTTTAACATACTTGATACTCTCTCTTACTTTGTGAATAGATTCATCTATATTTTTCAATCCATCTTGCACAATTAAATTCAAAATATGAGCACAACACCTGAGATGAAAAAATTCGCCTCCACATAGCAATGATTTTCTTGTATTTAGCTGATCTTTCAACAAACTAATGAAAACATCATTCGATGAAGCATTGTCTAGAGTAACACAAAATGTTTTATTATCTATTCCCCAATCAACTAAAATAGTGTAGAATTTTTCACTCAATGCTACACCATTATGTGGAGGCGGCATGAAACAAAAATTCAACACTTTTTTTCGTAAAACCCAATCATTATCAACATAATGGGCAGTCACGGCCAAATACCCATCAGTAGCAATTGAGGTCCACAAATCAGCAGTCAAACAAATTCTTCCCATTCTTCCCTCAAGCATGCATTTAAGTTTATCCTTTTCCTTTTTATACATCTTCAACAAATCAGACCTTAATGTATTTCTAGATATAAGTTCTGCATTAGGATTGAGGTAAGAACAAAATGCTCTAATACCAGCATACTCAACAAAAGATAATGGCAAATCATGCATAACAATGGCAGTCAAAACCAACTCTCTGAATTTATCTTGATCAAATCTTGCAGACCTCATAGACAAATCTTGACCTAATAATAATTGTCCAATATCAGATGTATCTTTTCTAACACAACTTTGAATATGACGCTTGAGATTACCCGTCTCATATTTGCTATCACAAATGAATGAAGCACCACATTTTTTGCATTTGCACCTTTGCTTCCCATCCACAGTTTTTTCTATTAATCGATCAAAAAATGTCCATACTTCTGATGTTGTCTTCCTCTTTCGTTTTCCTTTAACACAACTTTTGTCACGCTCATTTTGTACTTCATCTAACAACTCAACAACATCATCGTTGTCATCACGTGTGTCTAATGAAGCTATATTTTGTGACTCAAGATTAACTTCAATACCATCAAACTCCATTGTAATCTAATTTCTTAACTAAAAACAACTTTAGATTTATACCAGTATAAGGGTGGACGATGACCAAATTTATACCAGATTTATACCAGTATAAGGGCGGAGGCTGCGAGGACCACCGAAGCAGCTGCGAGGACCACCGAAGACGGATCCTTGATCTGGTCAAAGTAAACGCGGATTCAACAATCAGATCCATTTGAAACGAGACAGATCAGACAAAACCCAAATCAAAAACATCACATAAAACAGAATCAAGAAGAGAAATGAACGTTGTGAATACCTGAACAAGACCAAGTCGGAGGCCGTGGCCGAGGCCGAGGATGGAGGCCACAAGCACGAGAGGCAGCGAGGTGAGGACAGGCCGGGCGAGGACGACTAACCACCGACCGAGAGTCAGCGAGGCGAGCGGGCGAGGCGAACAGGACGAGCAAGAGAGGCGAGCGGGCGAGGCGAGCAGGACGAGCAAGAGAGGCGAGCGGGCGAGCGAACAGCGAGGCGAGCGGGCGAACAGCGAACGCAGGAGAGGGAGGGAGAAGGCGCAGCCAACAGCGAGGCGAGCGGGAGAGTTAGAGAGAAATGGGGGCGAACAGCGAACGGGCGAACAGCGAACGCAGGAGAGGACGAGCAAGAGAGGCGAGCGGGCGAACAGCGAACGCAGGAGAGGGAGGGAGAAGGCGCAGCCAACAGCGAACGCAGGAGAGGGAGGGAGAACTGAGAAGGCGCCGACAGTTTGGGGGGGAGAGTTAGAGAGAAATGGGGGGAGTTTAGGGAATTAGGGTTTCGGGAGAAATTGGGCGGGGCCGCGGGGGGTATTTGGTTTTTTTTTATTTTTTTGAAATATTTATTTGTTAAATATAAATAATATTATTAATTATTTGATTAAAATTTATTAAAATAATTTATAATTATGATAATTAATAAAATAATAATCTAAATTATGGTTTGTTGCAACTTTACTCATTCTTTGAATTACTCCAATAATAATCTAAAATATGGTTTGTGATAAAATTATACATAATATTTATTTATTACATAAAATATTTAGTTATTTGGTTTCTGACTAATATTTAATTATTACATAATTATTTAAATTCCATAATTAATTATAATAGTTAATAATTATAACCGTAATTTTATGGTTTGCTTCTTTTTTTTTTCAAAAATTGTATGGCTGGATCTCCTGTAACTGTTTGAACATATGGAATGAATATTATATTTTGGTAATTTCACATTAAGAAACAATCCCGTTAAATCTAAAATATGGTTTGTTGCAACTTTACTCGTTCTTTGAATTTTGCAAGAAAAAAAATTATGAATGGCAAAAAAAATATACATTTAGTTATAATGCTCTTAGTTTATGAATCCATTTTGTAAAGTTTAGAACTCTTAATATGTTTTTTTTTTCTAATCTTTATACATTTAGTTATTTTTTAGTTATCATTTATAGATGTAATTGAGTTGATTGTTATAAACTAATTAAAAAATAAATTTAATTATTATAAACTTTTTTTTATTAAATTCAAATTAGATTTGACCATAGTACTATTATCTCATCATTATTGATTGGAGATCAAATTTAGAGAAATGATATAACATCAATCAATAATTGACCAAATGAATTTAAATAACACTTGATCAAATGTCTATTTCGTAGTGCAAGAGATTAATAGTTTGAATATTGTCACCCTCTTTCTCAATTCTCTATCTCTCTCTATGTATATATATCATTTTTATAAATTTTATAATCTTGAGATCCAAAAACTTAAAAATTTACATATTAGATCTATTAATTATAAATATTAAATTATAATCATAAATTTGTTGAATATATAATAGTTTTTTTAATATTATAACTGTTTTTAATTTATTTTTTGTAAATTACTCTTAAACGTGTCATTTCGTGTATAATCGTGTTAACGTGTTCATATCAACCCACTAACCCTTTTAATTAAACGTGTCATTTCGTGTATAATCGTGTTAACGTGTTCGGGTCAACCCGTTAACCCGTTTAGTTAAACGTGTCATTTCGTGTCTAAACAGGTTAGGCGGGTTAACCCGCCTAAGACACGAAAATAACCGTGTCATAAACGGGTTGACCCGTTTATGACCCGAACCCGATTAGTGTCAACCCTAACCTGTTTAACTTCGTGTCGTGTCGTGTCGTGTAATCGGGTCGTGTCAAAAATTGCCAGCCCTAATATATATGTATATATATAAAAAAACAAATTAATATGCCACCATCAAATATGCAAATTAAAATTGAGCAAACCCCAGCTTTTGTGTACAGTAAATAAATGCTCACAAAAAGCAGAAGGAAACATTTGACAATAACAACTGAATAATATTGGTCCACGATGATCCAGAGTGTCTGAGTACTGATAAGGTCAACAGCATTTGCCACCATCAAATTAAATCATATATATCTTGTGGGAACTGGGGGACCATTAACACACACACACACACAGTCTCTCTGTCCCTTTGTTGGATTGTCTTCTTAATGAACACACTATATCTAGAGCTAGTGGACGAAACACAAAGCTGCACCTAAAGCTTAGTTGCACACAGTAGAACAGCTCACCTTTTCTGCTTCTTCAACCTCAGTAGTCTCATATTTCAAGATGTATCTCTGCTTTTCTTTCAGCTCAATTTGCATGCCTTATAATAATTATATATATATACGCAGGGCCGGCCCAAGGCATAGGCCACTGAGGCCTATGCCTAGGGCCCCCCAAAATTTGGGGCCCCAAACAGCCCCTTATCATCCCCCGCCCCCACACAGACACAGTCAAAGAATTTGGGGCCCCAAAAAATCCCTCTCTCCCCCTCCCCCCACACGCACACATAGAATTAATTTGAGGCCCCTCAAAAAAATTCCCCCCTAACTCATACACAGAACAAATCACCTCCCTTCTTAAAAAAAAATAATAAATTAGGACTTCCAAAAAATATAAAAAAAAAAATTCGCCTAGGGCCTCACCGGGTCTTGGGCCGGCCCTGTATATACGTATATATATAGGGTGGTCTAAGACTTCTTCCTCTTATTCGTACAAGTCAATAATCAGTTTGTTGACTCAATAGCCTCAACTAAAAATTCATTGTCGGCTGGCTATTATTTGTTTGTTTTTAATTTTCATTTTTTCACTTGATTCTTATTTTGGGTTCAGGGATCACTGGATTATTTCTTCTTCTTTCCCACCAACGATTTGAAAAGTTAAGGCTGTCTTTTTTGTATTTTAGCTTTTAATTTTTAATTTTATATTTTGAGTATCTATTTTAAGATTTTTAAAAATATATTTTTTTATCATTCTAAACAATTATTTCTTAAGGAAACACATTTATTTTAAAATTTAAAAAAATTATGATATTTTATTTAATAAATTTGATTATTAAATAATAAAATTAATTGTTTTTAATGAAATTCTACTATTAAAATAAAATGATAAATTTAATTAATGAATTGGTGACATATATTTTATATTAAATATTATTATACATAATATATGTAATACACTTAATAATATATTATATGTTATCCTATATTTTTAATTATAATATAAATATATTACATTTTTAAAATTTTAAATAAATATATAATTTAGTTTAATAAATTTTTCTTCTTTTTTTTCATTTTTTTCTTTTTCTTTTTCTATTATCTTCGGTGCCCTGCATCTTTTTCCATCTTTTTCATCGCCAACGATCACCATTGGTCGAAGATTCGCACGATAAGAACCTATTATTAAAAAAGTCAAGTCAAGAGGGTTAACATACACAAAAAGAACCAAATTTAGCAATTGAATTTTTATAAATTTAATTTTTAATTTTTATCCAAAACTAAAAAAAGTATTGAAAAATGGGCCAAATTTATGGTTGTGAGTCTTCTTATTCACTGTTGCGATGTCGCCAATAAGGGGATCAGGGTCATCGCCATGGCCAATGGCGTGTTGTCGATAACCGAAGGCTCCATGCCCGTGAATGTTGCTTTCTGCCATTACCGGTTGTCGATTTTCTCCTCCAACGAGTCATCTTCACCCGTGACCTCTCAAGCGCCTTTGCCATGTTGGACTGAACATGGCCTTATGCATCACCACGGTTGTCGTTTCTTGCCATCGCCATGGCAATAGATGTTGCTTGGCCATCAACATCATTAAGCCATCATCGAGCCTTGAGAAGGAAGGGAAGATAGGAGAAAAGAGAGAAGAGACGAAAGAGATAAAAGAGATTTTTGTGCAACATTGAGGGTGGGGAAGGGGTGTTTTTCGCGTTTTGGTATTTTTAGCATATTTTGGCTGAAAATACTTGTTTTGGGTTTTCTTTATAAATTTTTTTTCTTATTTTAAAAAATTTATTTTTTAAAATAGAAAAATAAATGCATTTTTAGTATTTTAAAAAATTTAAAACTCAAAACAAGTTAAAAATAACAAAGAGAATGTAGCCTAAAATTTTGTATATCGACAAACTTAATAGCTTCTATTATTTGATAATAAACTTTCATAAACCCTAAAAAGAGAAAGAATAAAGATTAATAATTGAACAGTTGCGAGACCCGAAGCCCTAAAATGGGGCTACTTTCCGACAAGAAGGAGAAGAATGAAGAATCAGTGGCAGAGCCAGAGAGCGCCCCTCCTGTTTTTAACAACATTAATTCATGCGTTAACCATAATATATATTCATGTATGTATATTATTTAAAATAAATTAAGCAAAAGAAACAGTTTTATTTTCTCGGGAAACGAAAACATATTTTAAGATTTTTTTATCGTGCATTCTAAGGTAAAATGGAATTAAGAAAATACACTTTCTGTAAATTATTATAAGACATATATATATATATATATGGATATAAAAAGGACACCTCATCCTATATGACATGTTTGCTCGAAGCCTTTTTGATAGGATAAAATGACCCTATTCAACTTTGCTTGTTTAATCATTTGTGTCTTTCAATTTGAAGAGGGACTTATTGTACTTTTCAAATTTTAATTTGAAATCTGTTATATCCTTTAAATTCTAAAATTTTGTGCTGACATATACATGTCTGGAGAAAATTTTATTTATATTAATATAATATGTATTTATTAATAAATTATATATAATTATTAAAATATATATTAATATAATATATATATATATGTTGATCAATTATATACAATTAAATCCAAATAATTGGTATTAGAGATGTATGCAGTTGTTGTCGCCGTCGTCGACACCATTAAAGCCTCCATTGTCGTTGCAACTAGTGGTGTGAGAGGTGAACGGTCGGTTGGTCGGTTGTCTTCCTCATGTTGGTGGCCAGCGACGACATCGATTGTTGTCGGTCGTCTATTTAGTCGTGGCCATCTTCTCTGTCGTGGGTCATTGGATGTTTTGGTCGATTGATTGAGGTGCTTCTTCTTAGTCATGGGTCGATTCTTACCATAGCCATGGTTAGCGTCACCAGAGATTATGGGCTTCGACGACATAGCTGCCATTAAAGAAGCAAACTGAACACTAAACATGAAAAAGAAGATGATGGGTAAGGAAGATGAAGCAACCGACAGATAGTGACAGAGAAGAAGAAAGCGGTGATGATGCAAGATAAGAAAACAAAAACCCTAAGTGATGAAGAGGAAATAAGATGATGGTGTTATACCTTTATGCACCTCAACCGCACTTGTAATTCAAGCGCGGTGCTGTTTACATAGCGAGGTACATGATGGATCCAAAATTCACACTTAAAATGTGTATTAGGTTCTAAAATATAACTTAAGGGTCACAATAAGTCCCTTTCAAAGTTCAAGGACATAAATTGTTAAAAATCCAAAGTTGATGCACAAATGTGTCTTTAAGCCACTTTGATGCTTATTAGCTTACATGCATACATACATGTACACACACATGATTATTAGTATAATAGGCCTATTAGTCTATTGTAGCTCAAATTAACCTCTTGCCAAGTCGAAATTAGATGATAGGTCAACTAATGAGCTAGTGAATGTCGTATTTTCTTTCTTTTTGTTAATGCAACTTTATTATATCTCAATTAATTACAAGAAGCCAATGTTTGGTTGGTTTTCAATTCCAGAGAGCAACTATTTACTTGAGGGATCTTGCTTGCTTAACCAAATATAATTAAGGTGGAGTCTAATTAATGATGCAATCGCATTAATTCTTGCTCCTGGTTAAGATATGAATATGGCCTTTGATTTTGAGTCCTCTTTGGGGCTCCTAAAATTCGAATTTCGACAGCAGTGATTATAATTATTTTTTCCATGGACTTGATTGATTGATGTGTTATTTAATTCTTCACTACCCAATTCATGATATATATATATATATATATGACCGTTGCAGTTTAATTAATTGATTGGATGCTTTTCTTTTTCTAATCAAATTTATTTTTCCAGTTAAAACCTGTTTTGGAACTTAAAGACGGCATGTGGGGCTTCCTTTAGTTGATAAATACTGGGCCAAATTTTTGTTATTTTGATTATATTTTTAGGTATGTATATTTAAATCAATTTAATTCTTATTTTAATTTTTTTTCTCATGTGGTCATTTAAAAATATAAATTTATAAATGTAATTGAAATAATGAAAAATTTAAGTTGGTATACAAAAAAAAAAGTCAAAATATAAGAATTAAATTGAAAGATGTAATCAAAATAATGAAAAGTTCTAATGAATATAAAAAAATATATAAATATATAAATATAAATTTAACCATAAATATTGCCACTCCCACTTGAATACAAACATATATATGCATATATATTGTCTTAGATTTTTTTTTTCTGAAAAGTTAAATACCATTATTCTCCTCTCCATGCATGAATATAGATAACATTATTCTCCTGCATAATCATCTGTTTGACGTTTACAAATCACAACATGAATCAAATTAAACTAATAAGTGATTAGAGAGAGAGAGAGAGAGAGAGAGAGAGAGTTGGAGAAAGGTCTGAACAGTGGTTAAAAGGAATTAAAGATGGAGCTGTTAACCTGTGCTGTGCCCCTCCCTCTTTGCTTCAATCTCCTCATCATTATGAGTACATATAATATATGCGTATGTGTGAATATTTCTTTCTTCTCCCTCTCTGTGCCCCCATATGTATAATATGCTTACTGTTTTCTCTCAGAGCTGCAATGATGGCTGTGACTAGAAGAAACCCTTTTCACTTTTGCTCAATATATATGATGAGAATGAGAATTCACGGCATCATGCCATATGTATTGTAGAAGATTCCACTCCTAAAGAAGAGTCTAAGCACATAAATATAAAACTGGATAGCAGTGAGTAGCAGACCAGCAATCCTGGGCTGGCTGGCAGCGATTTGATATCTCTAGTGTATGCATCTTAAAAGCTTCAAGATTTAAATGATGGTTCTTGGAGACCATGCAAAAAGCCGCTTTGGCCTCTTCCCCCTCTCTCCCCCTTCCCTTTTCCCTTTTCCCATTCAAAAAGATCTTCCTTTTTCCTTTTCTTTTATATTTCTCTTCCACGATCATTTTCTCAACACAAATCTCCTCTTTGCCTCATCAACACCCTCCTAAAGCCTCTACATGTTGTTTAATTCCTTCTCCTTTCAAGGCTACCTAGTTGTTCTTCTGATTTTAAGCCTGATCGGTTTTATTTTTGTTGGGTTCGGTTGGGTTGGGTCGGGTCCTCCTGGATTTAAGAATGATTTTTATGTAAACGAGTGAGCCATTATAGTTTACAACACAAGCTGACTTTGCACGATAGAGGGAAAGTTAAAAGAACTGATTCAAAATATTAAAGTAATTTGTAAATTCATAAAATCCAGTCTCTAATGGAAAACATTCCATTCATTGTATCGAACAGGCTCTGATGAAGGTTTTATGGGCTAGTTGTTTGCTTTATGGGCCGGGGGGTCCAAGCCCATTGAATATGGATACTGATCAGCAACTAATATGGGCCTCAGGGCGTTGGTAGCGAGCCTCTCTAGTGAGCGGGCCTTTATAAGAAATGGACACACGTAAACTGTTGCAAAATATGGATAGTGATCAGCAACTAATGTGGGCCTCAGGGCTTTGGTAGCGAGCCTCTCTAGTGAGTGGGCCTTTATAAGAAATGGACACACGTACACTGACGGCAATGTTAATTTAACTCCCTGTTCTCACAAACTTTTTGTGCACGTGACTTGGTGGGAGATCATGTGCCGTGCCCGCGGTCACGTGCCCCCAACCACGAAGAGAAAGTAAAAGAAGACTAAGGTATGAACCACACGCCATAGATTCCCGCCACGCGGCATTGACCACCGTCAGTTGTGGCTTTTGACACCAGCCCTCCAACTCACATGGTCCGCTGACACTCCCTCCATCCCTGTCACGTGCATTTTGGACCCCACTCAATAAAAAAAATTAAAAACTTATTTAAACAGATTAAAAAGTAAATGAATAAAATTCTCCCGTAAATCACAGATAGTAACTCTTTTATATTTAATTTTATCGTGACAATTTCTAATATTATTTATTTCTTATTGTTAGTATCAATAATATTGATCATTTTTTAAAATCGTATCAAGCTGCTCGATCTGACCAATTGAACGAGAAATGGGTCAATGAAAAGGTTCAATTTGTAGCAAAAAACACTAAGATTGGATAAAATCCGCTAGTTAAATTAAATGATATATAACTAGATTATAAATTCCTTCATTTAGATAAAAAAAAATATTGTATAATATAAAAATATATAATTCATAAATAATTTAAAACATAATTTATTTATCATCAACTAACAAAACTATTTAAATATTAAAAAAATAAAATACAATAAATTACCTTATATAAAAATAAAATATACTTATTATTACTTAATCATTAATTTAAAAATAATAATTAACATTACTCATAATATATTATATACATCATCACATATTTTTATATTTATACAGAATGCCTACTACCCATTCTCTGAAGTACCATAGAATTTTGGCTTGCCCTTTAGCATATGGATGCTGTGACGTGACGTTGTTAAACAACAGCAGTAATAACCTTATCATTTCTCATTGCTTTCCGGGGCCCACTTTACCCAATCAGTCTTGCCCTTCGATTTCCGACACGTGTCCACCGGGGGGCCGACATTTACCAGCAGACTCTGCAAGTCCTACGTGGCAGCGTAAAGGTTAAAAAGTGAAAACTAAAATTGTCAGAATAGGATTCCAGCTGGCAAGATCTGGCCCGCCGCTCCGACGAAGCCAGCCGGTGGGGACCAGAATAAAAAAGTGAAGCAAATTGTGGGGGCGAAAACTGAATAAGATAAAACAAGAGGTGGAAACCAGAGATTTTTGATAAAATAAAAGGATGGAAATTAATTTAAAGCGCGAGTCCCAAGGGGAAATTGAAATTAAAATTGAAATTAAATTAAATTAAAGCAGAGGAATCGGGCTGTAAAGGTTTGGACGATAATGCACGAGCCGCAGCGACAAACCTGCTAGATCGGTTCCTAAGGGCGGTTGAATTTGAAAGCTTAATTAATTAATAAATGATTTGCTTTCCTTAATTAATTAATTCCTCCTTTTGCCGGTTGCTTCGCTCCCATTTTTTCTATTTCCATTTTCACCCTTATCATGTTATTCAGTTTAGTGCCGCATTTATCGAAATACCCTCGCTTTTGCCCCGGAATTTGCAAATTGAAGAACTTAAAAGTTAGAACAATGAATGATTTTTTGTTATTTTAGCAATAAGGAAAACATACGTTAGAAGAATTGATTTGAATAATGTTTATTAAAGTGTTACTTGTCATTGTTCTGGACAATATGACGTGTAAGAAAGAGATTTTAAAAGGAATTTTGGGTGACCCAACTCTTAAGCAATTGCATAGCACCTTTCTATTCTTTCTAGACTGACTATATGGTCCACCCTTTGTACGGCCTATACAATTTATCCATTCCCCTGTGTTATGATCTATTAATAATTATGATTTACTAGAATTACTTTTGGTTACAAAATTGCGATTGGAGTTTGTTGGTCCCAATATATGGAAGATAGAAGATATTGAGGCATTTAACATGCTAAAGATTATGGCAAGATTGAGTGGGATGTGGATTGTGTTACCCTGCACAAATGCTAGGGGCTGTAGGAAGGATACATATACTCACATGAGATTTATAAAGAACTGAGTATGTAAAAATTTTAGAATGGGATATGATTTCCTCCAAATGAAGGGGTAGAAACGGTAAAGCAAGTTAGTCAGCGGCACGATCCCACAAGGACACTGATGTAATTTGACCCAAGAAATATTACCCTTTTTGGATATTACCCAAAAATAAAGAATGATACAACCTCCACCACCTCCTGCTCCTCCGCCTTCTCCTCTCTTTTTGTTGCTTTACACGTGCACACACACACACACAGAGCCATGGCATTAATTTGTTACTGTAAAATTTTGCAAGTGTTGATATGTGAAAGTAGATGCAAATATATGAAGCCCATATTTTAATAATAATAAGAATATTTAAAAAGCCGAAATTTTCAGTGTTGATTTTTGCCCTTGTCAAAATCCTCCATTTTTAGGCGTTCCCCAGTCCTCTTCAAATGCAAAGAAACTCTCTTCTTCTCCTGCTCTCCGACTCTCTCTCCCTCTCTCTCTCTCTCTCTCTATCTGATTACTTGAACTTCTCATTTCTCTCTCTCTCTCTCTCTCTCTCTAAATATATATATATATTCTGAAAATTCGTTATTGAGCCGAAAGGGTTGAAGAATTCAATGGAAAATCCGGAGTTCTTCGAAGGAGGTTACTACAACGCCGCCCAATTCAAGCCCGAAAGGCTCCACTCTGACACCAAGTCAGCCGGCGACCACTTCATCGTCGAAGACCTCCTCGAATTCCCCAACGACGACGCCGTTGCCGCCGACTACGGCTTCAACTCCTCCACTGTCACCGGCACCGGCACTTCCACTGTCACCGCCCTAGACAGCTGCAACTCCTCCTTCTCCAGCAGCGAACCTCACTTTCTCGCCGACGTTGGTTGCCGAGGCTTCACCGACGCTCAATTCTCAGGCGACCTATGCGTCCCGGTAAATTAATTAACTTCATTTTTCAATTTACGAATATATATATATATGTACATATATAGAGAGAGAGAGAGATAGATATATACATGTTCATGCAAATTATAGAGAGGTATTAATTATTTGACGTGTGAATGAAGTTCGAGATTCAGCTTGAAAATAATAGTATCTAGACGTTTCTTTTGGCTGTTTCTGCGTGAAATATGACGAAGGATCGAATCAACTTTGAATGGCTTTGGGCTTCTTTTGGGAACAGAAACTGGCCCTTTCTGTGTTTGGTTGCGCAGAAAAGGAAAGAAAAACAGTAAGAAAAATGTAGCGAGGTTTAGGCCTCTGAGGCGACGTTGACAAGGATAACAAAATCGAGAAGTTTCATTTCATTGATATTCAATTGGCCAACTTGTATTAGGTATTTCCCCAGGTGGAGGCTGTAAATTAATTACTTCATCTATCTGGTCCCAAGCAATAAATATTCAACCTGAAAATTTGAACCACCCCAAGGAAAAAAAGACAAAATCTTTAATTAGTTTTCTTGACAATCAAACACACATGTAGGAATATATTGTCACACTTGCGAAATTGAAAGGCCATGATATATATTAAAAGCAGATTGCCAGTGTGAATGTGTGGTTTGATTTTTGTTTCTTTATTTCATTTGAAAAAATAAATACTGAACTTGTCAGTTTGATTTTGTTATTGACAGCATGACGAATTAGCTGAGCTCGAATGGCTGTCGAATTTCGTTGAAGAATCATTTTCATGCGAGGACTTGCAGAAGCTGCAGCTGATTTCCGGCATAAAAGCCCGGCCAAATGACACGTCGGAAACCCATGAATTCCAAGCGGAAGCAAACCAAATCAATCCCATGTATCGCCCGGAAGTGTCGGTGCCCGGAAAAGCGCGTAGCAAACGCTCACGCGCCACCCCATGCAACTGGACATCTCGCCTCTTGGTCCTCTCTCCGTCGTCCACGGCGGCCCCGACCCCGACCGAGACCGACATTAAGAAGACCCCGAAACCAAAGAAGAAAGAGGGCGGAGAAAGTAACCCCACGGCGAATGGCGGCGAGGGGAGGAAGTGCCTGCATTGCGCCACCGACAAGACGCCGCAGTGGCGGACGGGACCCATGGGACCGAAGACGCTTTGCAATGCTTGCGGCGTTCGGTACAAGTCGGGGCGGCTGGTGCCTGAGTACCGGCCGGCGGCTAGCCCGACGTTTGTGCTGACGAAGCACTCGAATTCTCACCGGAAAGTGATGGAGCTGCGGCGGCAGAAGGAGCTTCAGAGGGCGCAGCAACATCAGCAGCAGCAGTTGATTCATCAGAACTTGATGTTTGATCATCACATATCGGACGGCGATGATTACTTGATACACCAGCACGTTGGGCCCGATTTCCGCCAAATGATGTAGTACCTGCAGTACTGTGTATGGTAGTGAAGTGAAGCTTCGAGGATTAGGCGGATTTCGTCCTAGAATTTCATAGCTTTCTAATTTCTTCCTAGTATAATTAATCGTTTCCTAACTTTGAAATTTTGTAGTTTTTTCGTCCTTTTTTTTTTAATTTTCAGACAACTTGATTTTAAAAAAAAAAAAGGAAAAAATTGAAGAGGAAGAAGGGGGAGCTTAGGTTAGGCCATCGTGTTGTGTAGACTCATTAATATCCTCCCCGACCTTCTTTGCCAATATTTAGCTATTTCTTTTAATTAAGTCTCTTTAATTATCTTTCTATCTTCCCCTTTTTTTAACATTATAACAAATTAATCTTATTTTTAAATAAAATTATAAAATTTCTTAATTTATTTAATATTTTATTAAAACAAAGATAATCATTTATACGTAGTGATGATCGACAATGAATTAGATAGCATGACAATCATTTAGGTGAAGATGTGACAATGGAGAATTTAAAAAAATAAATACATTATATATGAGATTTGATATCATTGAAGACAATGATAACCAATTCTTGCTTTCTCCAATTCTTCCAAACGGCAATAAATGATAACATATTAATAGTGAGAAATGAATGCTAGATGCTCTATAACAAGTTCAGATTTGCAACAAATGGTAACAAACTAGCAATGAGGATCAAACGCTAGATGCTTCAACAAATTTGGGCTCTTATTAATCTATCTAGATGTGATGTCTCAAGCTTCGCAAAGCAACAATGGCAAGACTCCTTTGGTCTTTTCCCCCACAGAACAGTGAACACTTAAGATGGCTCGACATTAAAGAGAGAGTTGACTAGCTGTGTCCTCAAATCATTTTAATATTTTTGAAAGTTATGTCATCGCGTTAACTTAATTAACAACAAAATAAACGGAACCTAACGACGTTATAAAATTAAAATAAATTAAAAAAGTAGATATACTCATTGAAAAGATTAAGAAGAGATTCTAAAATTGAAATTAATTAGTGATTAGTTACTTGTTAGCGTGTCTCCTTTTGCACAGAATTCCACCCACCAATCCCAAGTAAATACTTAATTTTGTATAACATAACATCACATTAATATTAATTAATGATCACTCAGTTGAATGCAACTACGTACCCATCAATCATTCAGCTAAATATATCTGATTGAAACATTAAATAAAAATAATAATAAATTAAAAAAAATTCTACACATAACAAAACTTAAAAGATTCCAAGATTATCGATGGCAAATTAATATAATATCTTGACAATCCTTAAGGAACAAAAAGAAAGATACTAATGTTGGTGAGATCCTAAGCATCGCTGATCCATAGGCCTCCACTCCACATTAGTAGTTTATGGGTTCTGTTATCACTAATTTATTATTCCCCCTGCTCACTGTTATTTAAATACAAAGTTAATTGCTTTAATTGTAATATTTAAAATAATAATATTTATTTATATTACAAAATTGATATTAATCTTTTCGCCAGTGTTGGTCATCTTAATCTGCGAGTCGGCAAAGAAAGCGGACACCACGTGCTTCGCTTTGATGCTCCATGCAACAGTCACGTGCTCTTCTCTCTTCCGAAGGACTACACAATAATAATCGCATTAAAAAAAAGAAAGAAAAGAAGAGTAATAATGCTATTAACCATATTGCTAAGGTATCCCACATTTATTGTATATAAAATATTTGAGTTTACAAATAATTGAGTGTTTCCAAAATATTGGATGGCATTAGCATTAGCATTTGAGGGGAGGAGAGGAGAGGAGAATGGGTTCCCATGCATGAAGATGTTTCCATGCACGTTAAGGGAAAAGGGTTTGTCCTCTTCCCTGTTTCCACAACCATCTATCATATTCATCTACGCTCACAAATTACTTGCATTTTCCTTTCCTTTCCTTTTTCCATCACAAACTTCGTTTTTTCTTTTCTTTTTCACTTGCCACATCATGGTCCCATTAAGCTATCTAACATCAAAAGCTGCAATATATTTAAACATATACACATATATATTCCAACTTGTAATTAGAGATATCAATGAAAAAAAAAACCAATAACGACAAACATATAGACATTTTATACTCTCTAATACGTCAAGTTCTTCATGTGAGACAAATGAAAAGGGATATTTTCTTTTATACAATCTTAATTTTGTTTTATAAAAAAATTATTTTCGCAATTTAAACACGTGATTTTTTTATTATAAAAAAATAATCTTCTTATTACTATCAAGATTTGCCCTCACATTTTATGCAGAATGCAAGATAAAATGACATACAACATTTCAAATATTTATCGTATCTTATAAGACTAGTTATGTGAATTTTAATTCACTTGTCATCTTTATCAATAATCTTATAAGAAAAATGTTCTTATAACTCACGTTACACCCAAATGACATCTACTAAATTTTTCTGTTTTTTTTTTTTTTTTGTTACTTGTTCCATTCTATCTACTTTCTTCACAAAATCTTTTATAAACCTTCTTCTCATATGACCAAAAAGTAATGCAATTTGATAAAAATTATAAGAATGTTATTTCTGCATTTATCTTGCAGGTAGTTTTTTCATATAAAAGTATAATTTTTAAAAATAAAAATTTATGAAAAGAAAAGAAAAAATGAGTGAGAGGGGGAGGAGAAGGCGGGGAGGCACATGCAGTGCCGGTCCTCAAGTTTTTAGGGCCCGGGACAAAAATAAAATTTAGGCCCTCACATATATAGATATTTAAATTTAATAATGAATTCGCTCTTATTTTTTAATCAAGACCTAATATATTCAAATTAACTAAAAATTTAACATTTAAGTAGAGTTGACAATTTTGAACACGACACGACATGACACGGAGTTAAGCAGATTAGGGTTCGGGTTAATTGGGTTCAGGTTAAAAACGGGTCAACCCGTTTATGACACAATTATTTTCGTATCTTAGACTAGTCTACCCGTTTAACCCCTTTATACATGTAATGACTCGTTTAATTAAACGTGTTAACGGGTTGACTCGAACATGTTAACACGATTATATACGAAATGACACGTTTAATTAAAAGGGTTAGTGGGTTGATTTGAACATGTTAACATGATTATACACCAAATAACATGTTTAAAACTAAATAACATGTTTAACAGGTGACACGGCACGACCCATTTAAATTAAACAGGTTAACAGGTGATACGACACGTTTAATTAAACGGGTTAAACAGCTCGTGTTGTGTTACACGTTTAATAAATGTGTCGTGTTCGGTTTTAAGGAATTTGACACGATTATTAAACGAGTTGTGTTTGGGTTAGTTTGATACGTGTTATACGTGTCTCAATACAACACGATTACGACCCGCTAACCCGTATTGCCATCTCTACATTCAAGTCAAATAAATTGTATCGATTCAAATTTTAATATATTAAAATTTAGAATAAAATACTACAATATATAAACAAGATGAATATTTATAACAATTCAATACGTTCTTTTTCATCGAACAAAATAAATTCTTTTTCATCCAATCAAAAAAAAAATTCTCTATATATTGAATATCTAAAATAAAAATAAATTCTTTTATAATATAAAAATAAATTTTTAATCTAAGCTGGCTTCAAGTCCGCTGGACTTGAAGTCCGCCCAGCATTGCTGGGGATTTTTTTTAAAAAAAATATTAAATTAATTAATAATTATAATAATATAATATAATATTTATTAAAAACAATTTGGGCCCCTGAATAATGGGCCCAGGGCGGTCGCACTGACCGCCCTGGTCCAGGGCCGGGCCTGGGCACATGCAAATGTATTAATAAGAGGGTGACATGAACACACAGTGCAAGGGCCCTTTCAAAGGGATGGGGAGACATAAGCAGAGGGAGAGAGACGGAGACAGATACTCTTTTATTTTTATCTTGTATCAATCAACCTCCTCACCTCCTTGCCTGCTCATTATTCCCATTAAAGAAACATCTAAACTACCCCCATTTTGGGGTTTAGTTTCTTATTGGATTAGGTCATTTAAAGCCTGCCATCTCTGGCTTATCTTTCACCT
Source organism: Diospyros kaki (assembly GCA_036245055.1). Lineage (NCBI taxonomy): Eukaryota > Viridiplantae > Streptophyta > Magnoliopsida > Ericales > Ebenaceae > Diospyros > Diospyros kaki. The sequence goes on from BSEG01000007.1 coordinate 37,097,118, forward strand.
TTCCTCCCATCATCAACCACAACATAGCAAAGATGTATTCTGCACAGAGGGAGTGAACAATTAGCAAGAGAGTTTTCAATAGGAGCTGTAGAAAGCAGATTGATACATAAAGGGGGAGGGCATCCTTCTGAAGCCTTAGAGCTCACACTTGTTAGAGAACCACTCAGTAAAGAAACAATTCAAACTGAGCTGAATTACTTAAGTTTAAAGGCAAAAAATTCATGTACGTTGCAGAAGAAATCAGTTTCCTGATTGAATGCAGAGTTTCGATAACAGCACAAAACAGATCCATATGGCTCACAAATCATATATTCCGAATAGCTCCTGTAGGCATGCTTTTCTTACTAATACATCAGCCTCCCATAGATATTTTTCTTTTGTTGGAAAAACTTTAAACTCACACTGCTCATGGAAATGGTATTCAGTATAACCTAAGCATGGCTATAATGGCAGAAGAAACAGGGCGAAAAGGATTGTCCAAGAATTTGAACCACAACACTGCCCCCACCAACAATTACGGTAACTAGGGTGTCAACTAATGGTCTCATAACCATTTGTCATGTATACCTTAATTTCAATCATTCATATTCTAATTTCACATGTTACAAAATAGCCATTAAAATGGTAGTTTGTACTTAAATTGGTGTGGCTGGGAAGGTTATTATCAGTTTGATTTGTTCACTATCTGCCTTGTGGAATTGCTTGATCTTCAATGTGCTGAAGTTCAGTCAAATATTCATTGGTGACAATTGTATATCATCCAATTCTCATGCAGATACGCAACTTTCAAATTCCTGAACTCTTTGGTGTAAAGAGATGGTTAAGCCTATACCAAGTAATTTTGATATCTCAAAGTGGAGACCTAACTTTTATGTTGGCTTCTAATGCCTTCTTAAGTTTTCAAAACTTCAACTGAACAACACAAGTGCAGAATCTGATGCAGTAACAGAAAATTGTTCCCATACAATGTAACAGAGGGGGATCATTCTTGGGATCAGTTTACTCTTCGATCCAAGAGTTGATATCAAATCTTACAGTTTGGTGACTCGGTGTGCAGCAATTGGAATTTGAGCTGTTTTAGTTTTGGGAAAGTGCCAAAAGTGTTTAATTTCATGGTGCGTGTTTCTTAAATAGCATGCTCATCTTCTATTTTCCCTTCCGCGGAAGCAAAGTAAGATGCCTAGACTCAAAAGAGAAGAAAAAATTCCCTGATTTCTTTTCCAAACATGTCAAACAAGACAAAGCTTCTCTAGTGAGCTTCATCTACCTTTCTCTTGCATATTAGAAGCTTCAATTGGTGATAGTGATAATACCACCTTCAATCACGAAACAGCTAGAGGTGTTGACACTGATAATAAGAACTAGAAGCACAGATCTAGTCATTATGAGAAGTCTTATGTGTAATAGTCCAAAAAAACATTAACACATCTCTAGGCTCAGAATCTCATTCTTGCTAGTGTACTAAGTAATATGATTCTGACAATAGTAGTTGGTTGGTAATATCATTTTGTCCCTTTAGTTCAAGTGTGAGTGTGACCAACATGGTTTGGAATTTGATCCCCGCATATCTTTTCTTGGCTTCCTTCTCACACATTCTGAGGTGGGGGAAGGAGAGATTGAGATTGAGATTGATTGTAGTTTAATTGCAGTTATTATTTATAGTTAGGTGCAGTTATTTGTAATGGAGCAGTTATGAAGTAGTGGAAGGAGTGGTAACCGCTTGGTAAAATCTGTTGGTTAGCTTTATATATAAAGCCATAACCCACAATGCTGAGATTATGTATGAATTATCAAGAAGATTATTGAACTCTCTCTATTCTCCCTCAATTTTGTCTATTTTCTCCCCCATTTCTCCCTACTTTCTGTCAGATTTCCCCCCATTTCTGTCTGTTCTCCCACATTTCTGTCAATTTTCTCCCTCAATTCTATTTCTATTGTCAAAGGAAACATCAAGTTGGGGCTAGGGTACTGACAGTTTTCTTTGTTCTTTCATTTCATGAAGCTCAAAGTGACAAAGGTAGAGTGGATTTACCTTGGAAATCTTTGTGGATGATCCTTCCAAAGGTGGGAATTTTTTTTTTCTGGGTCCAGATGGCTTTTCTTGGAGCCATTTTAACAACTGATAATCTTAGGAAACAGGGTCAGATTGTATCTAACAGGTGGTGTGTGAGTAAAAATTATGGAGGTAGAATATTTACTTCTTCATTGCGATCAATCCCGATGTATGGAGTTCCTTCTTTGGTATGATATGGGTGATGTTGATGTTAGTATTCCACATTTTTTTCCATAGGGCTGGGCTTCACTAGCACTATAGAATATAGGGGTTTTAAGTTAAACACACTGAAAATTAAATATATGAAATGCAAGTTTAGTTAAAATACAAGTGTATATAAGTCATGGAAAAACTTGAAAATCAAGTCATTCCAAGAAAATTGGTTCAAATACCTTAGATCAATCATCCAGAAAGATGGAGAAATTAATGAATATGTTAACCATAAAATTAAGTCAAGCTGGTTAAAATGGAAAAATGCATCCACTTTTTATGTGATCATAAGGTTCTGTTAAAGGTAAAGGAAAAATTTGTTGTATGGTATAGAATGTTGGACAAAATTCATTATAAGGTTGAAGTGGTTCCTATTGAAGGTAAGATGTATGAGACATGATTAAAGTGATTTAGTCATATGAAAAGAAGATCAACAAGGACTGTTTTGGGGAAAATGAATGGAATGGTTTAGCAAAACAGGTGGAAGAAGACTAAGATGCATGAGAAAGATGGTTTAGTAAAGTGAGAAAAAGACCAATAGAGGCCCCCATGGGGAGAGTGGATGGAATGGAACAATGCTTTAGAAAAATAGGTGGAAGAAGATTAAGAAAAACTTGGTAAGAGACTTTAGGTATGACATGAGTGGTAAGGGCCTTACGAAAGATTGAACCATAAAAAGAATTGGCAAGCTAGAATTTCTGTAGTTGACTCCACATAGTAGGATTAAAGCTTGATACATTAGTAGGGTTGGGCAGGCCCAATTAGGAGACAAAGAGCTCTGGAATGCTATTCCCTTTTGTGTATGGTGGCATATTTGATGCAAGAGAAACAAGAGAGTTTTTTAGAGTGTGGATAGAAATAACATTTGGCTCAAGGTGCAAGAGTAAGGGTTCTAACTTTCTCTTTTGAGACTCTTGAACTTATTAACAAGCTCCAACTGTAACTTTTCTCTTTAACTTTCAAGAATGGGGCTAACCCATAGAAGCTGTTCTTTTAGCATTCTTTATTACTTATTGGCACAAGAAAAAGAAAAGATCGTTGGGCAATTACACATTCCCAACCATTGAGTCACAAGATCATAGAGAAAGGATCTAAACATCATGTCCCAACCATTTTCTTGCAAGTACATGCTTTTGCTATTTATTATTAGTTACTAATATAAACACAAGCAATTATTTGGTTTTCTTAAACAATGTAGAGATGCAACCAGAACCGCATAAGCACTTAGGCTTCATGGTAATGGTTAGCTTCCTGGGTAGTCAAATACTCAGAAGTGACATTGTGATGGGTTAAACATGAGAATGAGACATCAATGGAACAGAACTGTCTGCTCTTTCAGAGACTTTTTTCTAATGAAGGGCACACGTCCATCCAGTGTCCAAAAAAGGAGAAAATCAAGCTTTCTCCCACAGTTAACTAGAGTGGAAGATCAAACGGTAAGCATAGACGCAGAATACATTAACTTGTCATGATAAATGTACTTTGTACATCTCCAAAAACGCTAACAAAGTGCTGCCTACAAGTTCAACTTTAGCTGGAAAAATAAAATAAAAATAGATAACTAACAAAATTAATCTATTAAGATGCAGAGAAAAGCATTAATTATTGCCGACTAGGATTGCATTTTGAACCCAATAAAAAAATAGATTAATCCCACATTGACCAAATATGCAATACAACAGAATCAGTGATATCATGATCCAAGGGGGGAAGCTATGTATCACAAAAAGAACCTGACATGAAACAGAAAATCCAAAACTACACAAAAATTCGCGAAATGCACCAACATTGAACAAAGAACAAGTTAATTTGTTTGCAAGAAAAAAAGTTACACATAAATGTTTATCAATCAAGAGATTCTGAGAAGTTTCTTACTGATTAAATTATAGAATATGAAACTCCTGAGAGTGGAATCCGGGGGCAGGAGGTAGGGTCAACCCGAAGAGACGGCTGTGTGCAATCAAATCAGAGATTGGAGAGAACAACTTTCGACACTGACCCGAAACCGAAAACCCAACAGTCAAAATCGATGTTTGATCGAAGAACTGAGATGGTTAGCAAGAAGGATTTGACTCCGAATGCGAAGCGTTGGAAGAGAAGGTCTGGCTTCAATTTGGCCCTGGCTATAGAAGTGGTGGAAGATGGTTTTAGCGGTTTTGCTTTCCGAGAAAATTTCGGGGAATTGGTAGGAAAAACTATATGAGTACCAACACCTAAAGCGGGGGTACCACTGTTTGAGCCCTTTACGGGATGGTGCGTTTGGATAAAGTCTAATCTAAAATAAGCATAATTTTCTCCGATTATGAATTAATTTGATGATGTTCATGTAAATAAACTATATAATTTTAAATAAAACTCATGTTCATACAACAACAAATCAATTATATGCCGCAACTTCCTTCCTCTTCAAGTTACACAAAGTTGGCAACTTTTCAAAGCCGGTTGTGTAAATTGGAGAAAGAAAGCCAAACGTGCCTTGTGGACAACGCAGATCTCATCCTTACAGGACTACACCTTTCGATCCCTCACGTGTCCCATAAAACTGTCCAAAGTATCCAATTAATCCACATCCCCTTTACAAAGCCCGGTTAAATACAAACGGTCACAACCACCGCCGTCGCGATTAATGGAGTCAACCGCCTCCAACTCACCCCCGCCGCCGCCACCGCCGCCTCCCACTTCGCCCACCATCACCCCGCAGGTGGCCGACAGGATAATCCGTGCAATCCACCACCGTCTTCTCCTCCTCCACCGGGGTGGCTCGGAGTTCTTCGTCCTCGGCGTCACCGGAAACGTCTACACGGTGAGTCTCTCCGCCGCCCCCTCATGCACCTGCCCCGACCGCACCACCCCATGCAAGCACATCCTCTTCGTCCTGATCCGCGTCCTGGGCGTCTCCCTCGATGATGCGTGTCTCCGGCGACGGACTCTCCGGCCGTGCCAGCTGAGCCGCCTTCTCGCCACCCCTTCGTCGCCGGAAACACTGGCCGCTGCCTACGTTCGAGAGAGGTTTCACCAGCTCTTCTCCCAGGCGCGGCGAGGGAGCAATTTACGGCCGCCGGTTGAGATAGAAGAAGGGAGTGCTTGCCCGGTTTGTCTGGACGAGTTTGAAAGCGGAGAGGCGGTGGTGGCGTGTGGAACCTGCCGGAACCCTATTCACGAGCCCTGCTTGCAGACGTGGAAACGGAGTAGCCGGCGGAGATCGGCGACGTGTGTGATATGTAGAGCGAGGTGGAGGAACTGCTCTGACCGAGACGCTTACCTGAACCTGTCGGCTTATGTTGGGGAAGATGAAATGGGCCGTGGGAGCGGTATGTGCGCAAACTAGCTAGCTATGTCGCCGATCGGGGCCAGAATCATGCGCCTTTGTGGGATAATTCATTTGTAAATGCATGCATAATAAACATAGTTTTTAGAGTTACGGCTAGCATTGCTTTGTTCATTCGTAAATATATCAATATCTGCCTCCAATAGGCCCGACCACGGTTTGGGTTGAATCGGAATCGAACTTAATGTTTCTTTAAAAATCGAATTGAAACTATCTTTTAGGTTTTGGTTCAAAGATCAGAACTGAAGGGTTATGAACCGATTTCGATTTCTAAAAATAAAGAATTAAAATGAAAAAATAATAAAAATTTATATAAGATTATAACTGAAAGCAAAATAACTGATACTTTAAAAAATAATTTTAAAATTAAAATAATGTTATTTATCTAAATTAAATATATTCAATCTAGTTGTTATATTTTCATTAAAAAATAAAAAGGTGTAATGTGCTATTCCGACTTTAAATTCCAAAATGATACATATATATATATATAAATTAAATTACTTGATTTATATAAAAAATTAGATATAATTTATTGTACCTTCAATTTAAAGAGGTTCGAGCCAAAATTGGAACTGTCAGGAACAGGAACGATTCTGGTTCCACCTTTTATTGGAATCAAAACTATTTATTCTGGATTCGTGATCAGGCTTACTCTTCAATAGGGTAAATAAATAAATTAGGGTTTATTTATTAATAAAGGGATATATATTTAAATTAGTAATTGGCACAAGACACATTTGTGCGCCTAAACTTTGAGGGGAACCTATTATGCCGATCAAGTTTTAAATTGGAATCTATTATATACCTGGAATGTGGATTTTGGATTGATCATGCACCTTATTATTTAGTCAGCACTACAAGTGAAATCATGTGCAATTGAGGAAGGTGAGCGATAAAATGGTTATCTCAAATGGCTAAATTTGGCATTGGCGAGAGAGGTGGGTCACTAGTGAGAAAGAGAGGAGGAAATAAAGGTTGTCGGTGAGGGGAAGGGGGAGGAAACAAAGGTCGCTAGCTAGGGAAATGATGGGTTGGTCGCCAAGTAGGAAAGCAATTGGTTGGTCGCCCACGTCACTAGTGACCATTATCATGTACGCCATGATTGACCTGAGTCCTTCACATTGCCGTCAATTTTAACTTCTAGAGCAATCACCATTGACTATCATTTAGCCACCATCGCGGTCTCTGTTCACCATTCAAGTATCACTGCCGTTAACCCATTCTTTCTTGTCGCCAGTCACCTCTGGTCCTTGCTCGACCAACCGCTCGTTGCTCATGCATCGCGACCACCATCATTGGCTAACCACTCGACGCTTCCCCTTGCATCCCAACCATTAGCCTCTCTCCCTGCTCCATTGCAACCAACCTCGCCTTGATGTCGATCTGCCTTTGTCAGTCGCTAGTCGTTGTTAACAACCTGCCCATCACCTCTCTCACCTTAGTCGATTGACCCATCGGTTGATCAACCCACCCATTGGCCGACTAATCCATCCCATCTCTTGCCATCGACTACTATTTCCTCCCTCTTCCCTCGCGTGGTGATTGTGTTTCCTCCCCAATTCCTCGCGTGCGACCATTTCTCCCATTTCTCATCGGTAGCCCACCGATAGTGCACGTGTATCTTACGCACATGCATTTAAATTTTGAGGTGTGAGATAGGACCATAGATAAAACTTGAGGAGCATGAAGGACATAAATGTTTCTTATGCCATTAGTAATTTATTAATTAATGGTATATTATATATATAAACTAATATATATTTATCAATGATTAAGATTATATATTTTTTTATAATAATTAGTAATTGACAATTTTTATATTTTTTTAATTATAATCATATATATATTCGACTTAATTTTTAACTATATTTACTAGATGTGATTATAAATTTTTTCATAAATTAACAAATTTACTTTTATCTATACTCTGTTATCCTAGGACTATGCGGAATGACCCTTAGATAGAATATGCCTCTCTCAACACTCTCCAAACCGCCCAACAATTATAGGAATTGAAAACAGAAAATAAAAGCAATCAAACAGAAAGGAAATAAAACAAGAAACAATCAAACCACAAGTAGGCGCGGATTTATCCTGGTTTGGTTTCCTTTGAGGAAACCTACATCCAGCCTTCAAAGAGCCATCCTAGCAGTCTTATTAAGAAGAAGAACGATCAATACAGCAGTAGAATCCCTTCTTCTAACTATCCCGAGTACACCCCAACAGCTTTCCAAGATTACAAAGCTTTAATGGAAGGAAACACCCAGTTTTTCTCTCAGAACAGTGCACTTGTTGTAATACCCCGAGAGCCCAGAAGAGTTAGAATATATCGAGGATAGTGTAAGAAAGGAAACAACACCAGCTGGATACCTTTTGGGCTGAATGTTGGCAAGGAACTCCCAAGTTAAGCGTGCTTGACCTGGGGCAATCCTGGGATGGGTGACCCCCCTGGGAAGTTCGTGTAGACCCATCAGGGTAAGTTGTTCCGGTTCTTCCTATCGCTCGAGCGGGTCGTTACACTCGTTACATAGAAACAAAAGAATAGAATCTCCCTTAACTGGCTACCCCTTGCCCTATTTATAGAATGATAGGGCGGACATGACAATTCCAAGAATTGGATAATTACAATTTCACCCCACAACTATTACTAATTATACATGGGATACAACTATCTTTCTAAGCCTCCAATAACCATTTATATCACTGCATGCCTTCACTGATCTTCTAGGATATACTCGAGACAACAATTCAACAATTCTCCACCATTGTCTTGAGTATACTCCAACCTTCATCCATCAAGTCTTGGCCTTCCAATATATGAACTTCTTATGTTCTCATCTTGCTCTTCATACGACCTGCTGCATCTGATCACTCAAGACATAAAACAACCATATCAAACAAAACAAAACAATGCTGTAAGACATAACAATGGACCACCTTTGGATAAAATTCCAACTGCAAAAACTAAACCTGCAACTCTCATTAGATATTATCCTCCTCAAGGGATTTCCTAATGAACATATTCCTAACACCAATATGATTGATATACTACATGGAGGGACTAAAGACTAAGTCAAATGGACTGCCCATTTGCTGCTTCAACTCCTCCTATCTAGACTATATTTTAGGGTTTCTGCTGCATACAAAATGCAACATATACACCCTAAATGCATAATTTCCAGATAGGCACAGTCCACCATAAACCAAAACCATATATGATGTTACTCATTAATCCAAAGAGATTCCATCCTTTTATACAGCATCACAACACAGTGAACCTTACCCGGATTGGCCTTAACTTTGCTAGACTTACTCCTAGCACCCAAAACCAACCTTTAAGGATTTACCACCGACTTTCCTTCTTATGTTTGCTTCAGAACAAGACTGCTCAACCTCTTGAGACTCTTCTAACTACCAGCCTACCAAGATATGCTTAAGATTTGGGTAACCTAGGCTGCCATAAGCTGTCTTATTCTTATTCCAACCTCTATGCCTTAGAATTTCCAGCTTCTTCCTTATTCTTCACTCTCAAAACTGATCTTGACACTCAGCTATACCTTGAGAATCCTTCATGAGCAAATACCGATGAAGCCGCCTTACATTTCCCTAGGCATACTATTGAAATACACAGCTTTCCATGCACTCAAAATTCAACCCTTGGACTTATCCCAAAGGGATCAGATTCCTTATACCTTTACCTGGAATTACCATAATCCCTAGAGAGACCTTCTAAGCAATCAACCTTGCTTACATTTCCCTCTAACCTCTATTCCTTTGGGTTACTCTATAGGATCAATATTCCCTTAATTTCCTCATGGATAATGGCTGATTAGAACACCTATTTGACCCAAATTAAGCCTTCATGTGTTGCTATAACCAAGTAGCCATGTCTAGCCTTTTTTTTTTTTCTAGACTTATCCCATTTCCAGCACCTCCTTAATTCTCAAATAGCCACTTCACAGCATTCCACCCCTTTAACCTAAGGGATATACCACTTAAAAGTCTAAGCTTTATTTTTTCCCAAATTTACATGGCTCCATGCCATCCATTTGGACAAGAGTGCATCACCTCTTCTTATACAAAAGGTTCTATTTTTCAGCCTATTCCTTAGCACTCAAACCAGAGCCTAAGCATCCTTCAAACCCAACATTCTATACCTCACTGGTAGATTACTTGAGGATCTATCTTTTACCCATCCTAGGCAACACTAGACCTTCTATTCCCTTGCTCATTTTCAACATGATGATTCTTCTTCCCTTTCCTTGCTATCCCTGGAATTTGATCAACATAGGGCTACACCATACAAGACAACCCTTGCACACACCCTTTTCCCCTCATTGTTCACAAGGACCCTCACTGCAAGAGCCTAAAGCTATTTGAAATACTAGCTCCATTCCTCTCACAATCCAACCCATGCTTACACAATGAATATTACCAAAGAAATTCCAGATTTTTCAATTGCTCTACCCTGGATAATAGGCTAGTCTGGGACACTCCCAAGAGATTCTCTTTGCTATTTTATTTACACAGCATACCAGATTTCATCCCTTGCCCTTAGCATTAGCTAATTTTATGTCATATTGGTAGAGTTTTCCCTCATAGGTGAGATCCCTAACTTTTAGAATACCTAGGCATACCTATTCCTAAAACTCCACTCTCCTAACCCTACTCATACCAGAAGCAAAAATTTCCAGCAAGCTTACACCCAATTCCAGCAAGCTCATATACGCTTGGGAATTCTTTAGAAACACACCATCTCCACTAGGTACACTTTACCTAGCTCCACCATGAGACAAAGCCTAGATAGGTCACCCTAGATCCTAAAAACTAATCTTTAATGGGCTTGATACTTTACTCTTGATTATTGACTATTAACACCTTATCACCTACTATGACTCTATAAATTGAAAAAACAATTTCCTATGATAAGTCCACCCTAAACCTAGAAACTATGCTACATTTCCAGCATTTCTAGACACTTATAGGGCATCTGCACTATCATAGTCAGCCTCACACACAGATGAAGAAATTCTAGGGTTTTTCTCTAGGATTTCACTCTTTCTTTTGGGACAATTTTTCTTAATATGTCCCTCGTCATAGCAGTGATAGCATCTTATCATTTTCTTGCCATTCCTAGACTTTGACCTAGACCTACCCTTAAATTTAGGGTCCCTGTTTTCTGGTCTAGTCCCAACTGTTAGAGCATCATGTATAGAGTTCCTTCCTTCAACCTTATGTTGTAATTCCTTGGAACTCAAGGCTCCGGTCACATCATCTAGAGACAACTTGTCTCTACCATGTTTTAAGATGTCAACAAAGGTTTCATATGACTTTGGAAGAGAGTGCAATAAGACTAAGGCCTTATCCTTATCATCATATTTAATGTCTATGTTCTCAAGATCCAAACATAACTTATTAAACTCATCTATGTGCTCCTGCAATTTCTTACCTTCATCCATTTTAAAGGAGAAAAATTTGGTTTTCAAATATAACCTAGTAGACAAGGTTTTAGTCAAGTAAAAGGTCTCCAATCTTTTCCAAAGGTCTAATGCCATGGTCATTTTGGCCACTTCCCTCAAGACTTTGTCCCCTAAACTTAAAATCAAGGTGTTAAAAGCTTTCTTGTCAATATCTTTCTTTTCTTTTGATTTTTCCTTTTTCTGTTCTCTAGTGGAGGTTTCAGACAGTGTTTTTTCCTCATCTAAAGCCTCTTCTAGTCCTAGATTCCCTAGCAATGCCCTCATTTTCATCCTCCAAAGGCCGAAATCATTATGGCCATCAAACTTCTCAATATCATATCTAGTTGCAACCATTATAACACTGTTCTATGATAGAGAATTCAAAACAGATGAAATCTTGAAGGTTCTTGGACTATTCTTGAACCTAAAAACTAGTTCTGATACTAATTTGTTATCCTAGGACTATGCGGAATGACCCTTAGATGGAATATGCCTCTCTCAACACTCTCCAAACCGCCCAGCAATTATAGGAATTGAAAACAGAAAATAAAAGCAATCAAACAAAAAGGAAATAAAACAAGAAACAATCAAACCACAAGTAGGCGCAGATTTATCCTAATTCGGTTCCTTTGAGGAAATCTACATCCAACCTTCAAAGAGCCTTCCTAGCAGTCTTATTAAGAAGAAAAACGATCAATACAGCAGTAGAATCCCTCCTTCTAACTATCCCGAGTACACCCCAACAGCTTTCCAAGATTACAAAGCTTTAATGGAAGGAAACACCCAGTTTTTCTCTCAAAACAGTGCACTCGTTACATAGAAACAAAAGAATAGAATCTCCCTTGATTGGTTACCCCTTGCCCTATTTATAGAATGATAGGGCGGACATGACAATGCCAAGAATTGGATAATTACAGTTTCACCCCACAATTATTACTAATTATATATGGGATACAACTATCTTTCTAAGCCTCCAATAGCCAATTATATCACTGCATGCCTTCACTGATCTTCTAGGATATACTCGAGACAACAATTCAACACTTTTACGTCCAACAAATCGAGAATTATATATTTATATCAAAGAAACACATCACATACATTAAGAAATATCAACAATCAAAATCTTAACATTATATCATTTTCTATTTGAGAAAATACTAAAGAAAAATTAATCGTGGTTAATTGATGAAAAACTAAAATATTATTAATTTTCAAAAATTAACAATAATCTTTATTATTTTTAAAAACATAAAAATACAAACCATAATGCCTGATTTGGGTGAACCCACAGTCGAACCAAATGCCTGACCTTTATCTAGTTAACAGTTGGATACCCGATTCGTGTTTTCCCCACCCGGGGCGCCCGTCAGAAGCAGCCACCACACTCAAATCCTCGTAAAAACCCCTTCGAAACAAGAACGAAAAGCCCTCCAAAACCCTATACTCCGCAGATTGAGCGGACTACCATCCGGCGAAAATGCCCGGACTCGCGTCAGATTCCGGCGAATCCTCTCTCGTCCCATTCGTACCGGAAATCCCGAACGCCGTCGTCTACCCTCTCCACCACGGCCTCCAGCATCCGATCTCTCGCCTCTCCGTCTCTTGGTCCCGCGGGAACTACCTCCGCATTTCGGTCTTCCGTAAGCCCCCTCCCGACGGCGACGACAGTGAAGTCGGCGGGAAAGTGGTGGAAGTGCAGCTCGGCAGTGGAGATGGCGAGATCGACGATGCGCACTGGCGGAGGATCGCCTACGGCTCCGTCTCTCCGTTTGCCCTTCTTCAGAGCCGGAAGCACTCGATGTCATCGTTGTCAAAAATGTCGGCCGGCTCATATCCCTACGATACCGAGTGGTAATCCTCTTGAACAAGTTTGAATTTGTACGTTGCACTGATACTTCTACACGTATTTATACAAGATTGATAAGTTCATTCAATATTTGCAGACATAAATATGTACGTGTGTCAATTTTGTACTTTGCTTTGATATTTCAGTTTTGTTCTTCTAGATAATCGCTTTTTAAATTTATTTGAAAACTGTGATGAGCGGGGAATTGTTTGAGGTAGGAAAGTGAAAATTCACATGATGCGTCATTCTTCATTGATGTAGAGCCAGTGATCAACTCCAGAAAAAAGAGAGCAAGGGTAAAGAATGGAGCAGATTTATAAAAGAAAATTGATTAGCTTTTCCTTGATTTTTCAATACAAGCAATTGATTTTTATACAGAGAAGAGTCACAGTTGGTTTACAGCTACCAACTGAATTGTAGCTACTTAACTAATAATGAACATACACAGAGCAATCAACTACCCAACAACCTGTAAGCCACCTCAGGTAGTAGTAGACTGTAAGGCTTGCTCCTAACTTCTTCAAAGACAGCTCAGCTACACAGTCAGAGTCTTCTTCCATACGTCCTGACTAATTACCAGATATCCAAGTACCTAAGCGGTAATCTTCTTTCCCCTGATGGCCTATTTTCTGGAACCACAGTCAAATTATCAGCATCAGTTGATTTGTATCATCTTCTTTCTTTGCTCCTCGGCACCTGTGTATCATCATACAGTTAAATGAGACCATTGGACATCTTAACATAATGCAAGAGATGTATAGAATACTAAATCTAAAGCCCGGGCATTAGGCATGTGGTTGCTTGATGGATTTGTGTTTAAATATGTATTTCGTTGAAAAAATCTTTTATTGTATTGAAACAGATTATTATAAATTTTCACTTCACAATCGGTACCCTATAGGACTACTACTATATGGATGAGATCCATTTCCATCACTTACTGCATTGTAGAGTTGAATTTGATTTGCTTGTCCACATGTTGAAACCACAGCTGCTGGCTGCTCCCTTTTGTTTTTTAAATTCCTATGTTTGTTTGGTGGGAGGAGGGTGGTGCTAATTGACAATCTCATGTGATTTGTAAATGCCTCTATAACACATGCTAATTATTATTTGGGGCATAATAGTCATGCTTGCTTTTATAATTAGGTGGGAATATGTTATGGAGTACAGCAGTGACATAAAAATTCTTCTTGGTGGCCTAAAGTTGCCCCCTAGTTCAGTGATAGAAGATCTGAAGGCAGTTCTAAAGGTGAGCTATCTTTTCCTTGCAGCTTTTTCAATGTTTACATGGTCTGCTGTGTGGATATCAATATCTTTTGATGTAAAAACATCAGTTGGTTCAAATTTTAACACAAATCTGATATAGAAAGTGGAGGAGCCAACCAGCTTGAAAGCTGCATGGGAATTGATGGAAATATTTTATGCAGACAAGCAATCTCAAGCTTGGATTCCTGAACGGCTTCTTGATTGGTTAGCTGTAATGATCTTTTTTGCATTCAATTCAATTTTTCCTTTTTTCTTTTATCTAGAGGCACAGTGAATTTTTCTCCGTTTCTTGGCAGGATTATGATAGCTTATTGTCTAGCACTCAACCAACAATTCACTCAAAACTTGTCAATTTTCAACAAGAGCTTTCCAGCTTGCAGGTTTGACCCTATCTTGATGTTGAAGTACATTTTCAGTTTTGATTTCCACCGGAAACTAGAGGTAGACCTGAGTTTTTGATATTGAACCTCCTTTTCTTGTTTCTTTGCTACCAAAAACTTTGGTTCTACTTCTCCGAGTTCTGTATCAAATTATGATTGGATTGCTGATTTCATATTTAATAACTAAAGTCTCTTGTTAGTTCTGATGGCTTCTACTTCACAAAAAAGTGGGGTTATATTCAGCTTGAAGTTGGATTCCAAAAATGTTTATATAATTTGTTAACACATTAGGTTAACTAGTTCTGTCTTTATTGTTATTTGATCTAGCTGGTAATGGAGGCCATCAAGTAAAGTTTTTATTTATTTATTTATTTATTGTGTTGTTGAAGATGAAATTTATTTGAAAATTGTTCCTTCCAGACAAATGAACATGATCCTTTTTGTTTGTGTGGTAATAGGCAATGGAAAATGATCCGAAATACTGGGAAGCAATATCATCGGCACTAGCTGTTGGATGGCTGGATATTGCGGTTGTTTATTTATTCAAATTATTTCAGTTTTTCTGCATGCCACAGTGAGTAATAGCAAAGTATCAGCAGTTTCTGGTGCCTTATATTTACAGTTCTCTCTGCCAGGTGAAAATCTTACGCTTGCATGGATCTTATCAGCTTGATCAGCTTGGAAATCGTGAGGTTTGTAAGAGACGGTACTTATTCATTGGATGTAAGATATATGAGCTTGAGTAGTTTAACTCTTCAAAATGGTCTCAACATTGAAATTTCAGGCCTGCGTGGTTGTGATACCAATATATATTTTTGGTTGCAATGTCAAATAAACTCAGTATGATGTGTTTGGTGAAATGGTTTTGGAAATTGTTCTTTAATTTTTTTTATCAAAACTCCTTAATTTTTGGAAACAAGAAAAATGCCTTTATAAGATGAAATTATATTAAAATGTATGTACAAAACAAGAATAAAGAAATAACTAAAGCCTTAGAAAATATGATGCAGCAACAACAAAGATAACCCTTACTTCCACTAGGCGGGTCACCTAATTAAATTCTGGATCTCCAGCTGTCTCTGTACAGGCAATTACTTATGTTTAACGGTTTCTCAACCTTTTTGTGTTTTTCCGGTTTTCCACTCCCTCTTTTTGCAAAATTCTTCCATTCCATTCGCTCACATCACAGATCTTCTTTTGGTCTTAGGAAACAATTAAACACCCCCCCCCCCCCCAAAGCAGGGAAAAAAGAAAGACAATAATCAGAACAGACCATCAATGTTCATTTTCTCGTAGTTGTTTGTGTTGCTTGCATGAATTTTCCATGTTTGCTTTGCTGTAGCAGCTTGTATATTTCATTTGGCATGCTTCATATTTCACGAGTTACTGTTCATCAAGAGTTTTCTCAAATTTTCTTCTTTTTTTTTTCCTTCAGAATTTATTTAAGTGGATGCTCCTAAACTTTGTAGAATGATTGATGTTCCATTCCCATGGAACATGGATGGAAGAATAGCTCTGTCAAACATTTTTCTTCTTCCGCCATTGTTGTCTTTCTAATTACTTTTTAAGAAATTTCCTTGTTATCCTGTCCTCTTCTGTCCTAACACACCCTCCTACATCCTTATAGCTCTTAAAGTTGTTCATTCCATTTCCCAATTTATTTGACAACTTGGCACAATCAAAGATGAGTCTGCATGCAATGGAGTTATGATTGAATTGAAGTACCTGGAACTGAGGAGCTTTCTTTTATTTCTCAATATGATCAGCAAGCCCTACACATGTTTGTGTGTGTGTGTGTGTGAGAGAGAGAGAGAGAGAGAGAGCTAATGGAGATGGCAGCTTGAACTCTCAATCCATTATCAAATCCTCCAAATAATGTGACACGAGTTAAAATGGAAAAATAATAAATAAAAGGCGTGTTTCCCTTAAGAAACTGATTGGTAGGTGGAAATGTTATGTCTCCTATTATCTTGTGCCATTTAGGCTTCTATTATAGCCTCGCTCTCTCATTTGGACTTCTGTGAATTTTGGCCTGAATTTCTCAATATGAATTATTTAGTTTCTTGCCTCATTTTTTTTTTTACTTAATAGAACATGAAGATCAGTAATATGGTTTTTTGCTAGTTAGCAACTCTGTTGCTACAAGTAATGTAACATATTTTGCATGTACTTAAGCAGACAGAAAATGGACTGGTTGAAGCAGTTGCAGTTCTGATTTCAAAGATGCCCCGTATGCGTCCTGAATTAGGAGTTGGGAAATTAGGGAATTGCTATAATACCAAGCCTGACTTTATTAAGGTAAATTTGGACATTTCAATATTGCAGTATCATCCTTTTAGCATCTGATGCATGTTGTCTCCTAGGCATGGGAGAAATGGCGGGCACAAATAACTAAGCTGGACTGCAGTGCATTCTGGGTTCAGTGTGACCACCGTCAGACCAGGGAGGGCTTGAAAAATTTGTTACAGATCATGCTTGGAAATGCTACTGCTCTCTCCTCCTCGACATGCCATTGGATGGAACTATATATTTCTCATTTGTTATACATTAGACCTCTAACTATGGTCAGTGCCATTCTTTTTTTAGTTTGTTCTGTTTAAGTTTCATTTTAATGATTTATGCAGGTAGTTGTTGCATTGGTGCTTTTGTGCAGTTATCTTCGTATTATATGAGAAGTTACTAGGAATATGATTTATCATTCAATTCAATGTTGTGAATCAGGGTGTAGAGAGTATGTATGGCCTAGCTCAGAAATGCATGCAGTTAAAGCCAATGTCTTATTCACATAAGTTGATGGGACTTATGATTGGAATTCTAGGAGAAAATACAGAGGTAAGAACGTGGATCAGCAATTGAATTGGTCTGCATATTTGTTTAATCATGTATTTCATCTGGTTGAAAGTCTTATCTTTCTGGTTCAGGTTGTGTTAGCAGAATGTTCAAAATCCTTTGGCCCTTGGTGAGCTACACCTCAGCTCTCTTCTTTTAGTATACTAGAGGATGGCTTAATTATGAAACCTCAAACTAGTTATTTTACTTAAGTTTTTTGTCTGGTTATTCTTTTGTATGTGTGGATATCTCAGATCAATTTCAAAAAGAAGGGGAAAATATGGAGGATGTTACTCATAGAACTAAAGCAATGTGGTCAAATTGAAGAAGTGTGTTTAGCATATTATGTGATTGTGAAACTCTCTTATTGTTGAAAGGGAAGCTTTATTAGACTGCTATAAGACTATTGTTGTTGTGTGGCTTAGAATTTTGAGCAATTGAGTATCAACATGTGCAAAATGAGTATAACTGAGATAAGGACATAATGATGGATGTGTGAATATAAAAAATAGAATTAAAAATGAAACTATACATTATAAGATTGTAGTGCCACTTAGTGAATATAAAATATGCAAGACAAGGCTAAGATGGTTTGGCCATATGAGAAGAAGATAGATAGATGCACCTATGAGGTGAATTGTTATAATGAAAAAATGTTTGTAGCAAAAGGGGGCTAGAAAAGTTAAAGAAAACTTGGTGAGAAACACTTAAATACGATATTTGGTATAATGTCCCTACAAAGCTATGGCCATTGTTAGAGATTAAGGCTTGGGATTGTTGTTGTTGTAACTTGTATTCTTTCGTTTGTATATTGTTAAAGGTAACTACTGATGGACATTGTTTAGGATGATGGATGGGTGATGTATAAATGAACCATCATAGAAAGCATAAACGTTTTCCTGATATGTAGATGATTCTTTCTTTTAAATTATTTTGTCATAAAATAAATTGCTTTCATCTGTTTATCATAAAATAATTTGATGTTTGCTTGGTGAATCCTTAATTGCAAAACCGAGCACTAGAGAATGGTTTAACAACCAATTAACAAATAGCTTTGGACATTTATTTATATTTTTCCACACTTTCCATTTTTGTAGGATGGTTGCCCATGCAGTAGAGTTGTTGACAGCTGGAAGTACTGAAGCAGAAATTCTTTTACATGAAGAGCGCTATAATCTGGGAGGAATCAGCATGGAGGAGCTCCATCGACTTGTCTTTGCTCAAGTTCTGTCTTCACATGCATTAACTTGGCAAGTGAGTGAAGTTTTACTGAAGGATGCACTACTTTTTCAAGAAAAATAATGTTAACACTTAGGAACCGTTTGGAACATAAAATTAATGAAGGTCAAAGTGGGAAGAAGAGAAAAGAAGAAAGAAGATTAGCAAAGAGAGAAGTAGAGGAAAGAATGAATATAGGAAGAAATTTCCTATATAATCAATATTCGAAAAGGTTGGAGTAATTATTTTCAGTCTGGTATTCATATACCTGCACAACACTGCCAAACCAGGAAATTAGCTTGTCTTAGTTGATTTGATGTTTATTTCCAGTGCTTATAACATTCATTTTTTGGTGTGTTCATTCTACGTAATGACCTCAAGATTTTTTTTGCTTCATGGAACATTATGATGATTTAGAATAGATTATGATAGTTCCTGGAGCTAGAGATGGGAACTGGGCCGGGCGGCCCGCCTCATAGCCCGGCCCGGCCCGGCCCGTTACTGTAGCAAACGGGCCGGGCCGGCCCACTTAAAAAAATAAGGGCCGTGCCGGGCCAGCAATACGCGGCCCGCGGCCCGGCCCATCAATTGGCCCGCTAAAATGGCCCGGCCCGGCCCACTAAAAATTAAAAAAATATTTAAAAAATTATGTTTGTATTTAATAATTATAAACATAATAATTAAAAATTATGTTTCTTGTAAATATAATTTTATTGTAATGTTTTTAAACATAATTATGTTTGTAAACATAATGTTTATTATGTTTGTAAACATAATTTTAGTGTTATTTTTGTAAACATAATGTTTACTATAAATATCATAATTTTACAAACATCAAAATTATAAGTAAACATTAATATTAGTTACATTAATATGTTTATTAATGTAAGTAAACATAATATGTTTATTAATATAAGCAAACAATATTTATTAATGTTTACTAAACATATTTTAAACATTAATATGTTTATTAAACATATTTTAAAAAATATTAGTTACATTTGGGAAAAAATAAAAAAACATATTTAAAAAATTATATATAAAAAAATTAAAAATAAATTATTCATGGGCCGGCCCAAATAACCAAGCCCACGGGCCGGCCCTGCCCAACAGGCCCACGGGCCGGCCCAGCGGGCCCATGGCCCGGCCCGGCCCGGCCCACTTTGGCCCACTTATTAAGGGCCATAGGGCCGGGCCGGGCCTAAGTTTGCATTTTCTTGGCCCGGCCCGGCCCGGCCCGTTTCTTTCGTGGGCCAAATTCGGCCCGACCCACCAAATAGGCGGGCCAAGCGGGATGCGGGCCGGGCCGGCCCGGCCCGCCCATTTTCCATCACTACCTGGAGCTATTATTATTTTTTTCCCTGTTATTCTCCTCTTTTCTCTTTATTGAAGAAATTCCTAAAATCAATGGATTAATCCTTTTCTTAGCATGTGAAGAAGGGTATTTAAATTTGTTGGTTCTTTAAGTTGCCTCAGACATTGCAATTTTTTTCATCTTTGAAAATAGACATTGGTGACTTGTGTATTGCGTTCTATCTAAAAATGTTCTTCCTCTTGGTATGTTTCACGTCTTATGATATTTCTACTGGCAAGGGACTTATTTAAATTCAGATTCTGATCAACTTATTTTCTGACCTTTTGATGCTGATGGTCTTACAGATTGCTCCAATATACTTGACATCATGTGTGAAGCAAGGAATTGGCTTGTTGGAGATTTTACTGTACATGCATCCAGTACAGCATAATCAAATACTTCTTAAGGTGGTTGAATTTTTTTTGTCTGGTTTCTATATTCACCAGTTTTAGTAAGTACTTCCTCCAGCTGATAGTATCTGCATGCATGACACATCTTCTTGGTCAAACTTAAATTGTTGTTTTTGTCGTTTTCTCCAAACAGAACATAGAGATTTGCCGTCTTTATGAACTTGACCATGTTAGTTCAAAGATAATGAAGGTATGTTATATTGCAACTCTGCATCCTTGCCCCCATGCTTTAATCTTTGTAGGGATTCACATTCTGTGAAAATATGGGGGGCACATTTTATATTCAAATATATAAACTAGTGTTGACAAAGTCAAGTATGTGAAAGAGAATGTTTATTGGCTTGGTATTCCTCTTTAGAAATGTGTTGTGTTGAATAGATTGCCGGAGTGCACCACTGGAAGCATGGAAAGAAAGGTTTTGGAATCTTTTGGCTTCAACAAGCTCGGGATGAAGTTCGTTTAAACAGAATTGCACAACAGCTGTTTGATTTTGTGGGCAAGTCTGTATCTGATGAAGGTTTTAAGGTAAGTTTTGTTCAATTTTATCCTATTGGGTCAAGTAGCTTGTAGGATTTGGGAGTTCACATGCATGCAGTTCTATTGTTATAAATTCATGAAATTGGTTTCTCTTTGGTTGCTGACCTTGGTAATTGATTTTGTTCTATCGGGGGAACTAATTATGCATTGTTGGTCACTACAGGAATGGGAAGGATTAATAGATTTGTTGGGTTCCGAGTCTAGGACTGCTGGAGGTCTCGAGTTTCTGCACAAGTATGTAGTAGTCAACTATCTGTTTACTCAGTTGATATTTATTTTTATCTCCTAACCATCTCCGCAATGTATATCCCGTATGTTCTCAATTCTAGACCTTGAATGCTCACAGGTATAGGGATTTCAAGAGATCACTTCACCAGGTTCATGATGGAATCTCTACTGACGCTGCCCAAAAAGCTGCAGAATCCCTTATACAGGTCTGTGGATGTCTTAGTAATCGATGTGGTTTTAGAGATTTGTGCAACTTTTAATATTACAAATATGATTTTGTTACAGCAATACTCCCTCAATTCTGTGACATTTGAAACCCTTCAGCAGTACAGGATATCTAGGAGTTAAATTATACTGATTTACTGGGAATTTTTTCTTCTTGTCCACTGGCTGAGGAGTTTCAGTTTTTGGCAATGCTAATGTTTGTACACGACTGATGAATTCTTCCTCAAAATTGTGCAGCTTATGAAGAACCCTTCTACACCTCAGCGGTTTTGGCTGCCTCTGTTATATGACTCGGTAAGTCTTGGTGATATTCTTCATGGTTCTGTTGTGGAACATCAAGAACTTATCTAATTCAGTTGTTCATTTGTTGTCCTGGTCTAAAGTGGCTCCATGCCAAGTTGGAGCTAATCCTTGCGAGCTACTCCTCTCTCTCTCTCTCTCTCTCTCTCTCTATGTATTAGTTTTTTCTTTCCTTGCTGTGTAGAGTCTCTTTTCACAAGTGTTTTTTTTTTTTTTTTTGTAATTGCTTCTTTTTCACCTCTTCTCGATGTTTCCTTGCAGTTAAAATTGTTAAACTGGAAAGATTGTCCTGTCCTGAAAGTCTCCGAGACTAACCTTTTGCTGAATAAGCTGCAAGATTTGTCCATGGCAAGGCCGCGCCCAGACTTCATTGAGGCAGACTTGCCACCCCAGGCCTTGAGCTCTGTCAGGCTAGCTCTTGCAACTAACCTAGGCCGTGCTATCCTTGAGGAGTGATGATTCTTGGCTTGTCCTTGTAAATTTGCAGGTGCAATGCATAGCCAGCTTTTCTTCAAGGCTTGATCTTTGTGGGGGCAAATACTTTTAATTATCCGTTCTCTCACTTCTGCTGCTGCCAGGTCAGTTCCGACTGTTCACTCCTTTGCCAATTATGCTGCGCAATGGGGGTTAAATGTGTCTCCCCTTTGAAGGCGCTTGGCTCCTTTTCCTGTTCACTTAGCTGGCCAAAAATTGGTCACTTAGACCAGCTGCTGGTAAAATTGGGAGAAGATAAATCTCTGTCAACCTCTGCGATTTAGCTTGCGACCTTATTTTGTAATTATTCCAATACATGGAAAAGTATGTATGAAAATAAAGCTGTTGAGATATCGCTTTGTTTGAGTTTCAAGTGTTTTTGGTGAGGATCATTTAGGTTTTCAGCTTGTTGATCTTAAAAGCTCAATTGGAGGCCCATTCTGAGCCAAGTTTAAGTCAGAATGATAGCCTAGACCCCTGACTCAGTGGTAGGCCTTCTGTGTCAGAGCGTAAGACTAATTGAGGCCTAATTCGGCAGCGCTTGGTACAGCTCTAAGCCCATTATCAGATGTTCTAAGCCCATTGTAGGCTGAATTCCAACTCCACTGGCCGGGAATCGTCGCATCTGGGTGGAAGGGGGCCCATTTAACATATTCCGCCCCAGATGTAGGCCCACGAAGATAGACTATGGCCAATTATAAACCCATTGGCCCCAGACGTAGGGCACTGAAGACATGTTTAGACCAATTTTATGCCCGCTGAGCCTCCAGCCGGTTGGGCCCAGCATCTACCTGCTAGGCCCAACTGCCTGTCCGGCCTGTGATTTTGGGCCTGTTATCAATGGTAGCCCCAAACCCCTGCCTGATATCAGAAATCCTTGAAGTAATGGCATCTTTGGCACCAACACCTTAACAATGTATATTATGTATTTTTCACATAACATGAAAAAAAAAAAAAAACAATAAATGAACCAACTGCACTTCTTAGTAGATTTGTCATAACACAGCGAATAAAATGCTACCTGTAGAACTTAACCAATAACAAATGGATGTATACAAAAGGGACCCAAAAAAAAAAAGAAAAAGGCCGCCATCAGAGTCATAATGCGCATTACACGCTCACACATATATATACCCATAAGCAACAAATGTAAAACAAAGGAGGGATAAAGAATAGGACATACAAGAAACAGATAGCCCTACACGCTCAAATAAATAAATTGATTGAATGCAGCAGGCAACTAAGACAAAGGATATTAAACTTTGTTTCCTATGGCCGACGAAACTGAATAATAAAAAATGGTTCTATCCACCCACCTTCCCTGTAGACAGAGCATTCCGATGCTCCCAAAATTTTGAACCTTCGCTTAACTGCAGCTCAGTGCAGGCCATAGTCCACAAACTGTAGAGAATTTCGAAATGTACCGCTATACAAATATGTGCCACTTTGGCTGATGCCACCTGCATTTGCCTCGCGCCTTCTGCGTCCACATCCAACCATGAGACGTTAGAACCGCAAGGAGTGTTCTGCCAGATGCCCCGCAATGTTCATCACAGTTTCTTGGGCAAGTTGTACGTCTTCTTTAGGAACCTGGAGGCGGCATCATCGTTGCGGTAACACAGGACACGTAGGAGCGTGTTTGGATCGGCGGGGTTCCACTGCCCTGTGGTTGGTGGTAGTGGAAGTCTGGCTTTGGCTGATGAGCCATAGGTTTCTAAAGTCAAGCGCCTAAACTGCTCAATTAGTCTTTCTGTATCAGATCGGAAAAGTGGAAGAACATCCCTTGCTGTGGTGGAGAATTTATTGATCAGATCCGTAGGCAGTCCATCCCCGTTTGCCCAGAACAGATCTTTCAGGGACTTAAAATCCTCCTCTATTATTTGCGAGTCCTGCCTTGTAAAAGCTCGCGATGGGCCTCCAGCGAGCAAAACCAACAAAAATCCATCAAAGGAAGCTTTCATTATGTCCGCAACAACCCTTGTACTAGCTCTGTCATGCACTATGTCTGATATAGTCGTCAAGTTCCGCTCAACCTCTTCAAGGAAAGGCTCAATCCTAGAGGATGATGGCTCTCCAACATACAAACCATCCCAGAGCACATGGCTCAGATCATGAAAGATGAGTTTGTAAGCTAAAGCCTCTGACAGCTGTTGGACCCCTTCCAGACAGGCAGCTGGTGTTAATTCAAATTTTTTTCCCAATCCATTTGAAAAGTCCTCCATGTGTGCAGATTCAGAGTTCCTCAAATGGGTGATAATTCTCTTCTCCACAACATCTAACTCTGTCCGGACTCTATGAAAAGTGTTTATGCGAACACACAGCTGTGGTATCCCAAGGGAATTATCTCCATTCATTGTTGCAACCTGAGAATTCCTCCTCTGAGAATTTAAAGCTTTCTCTTTCTTCTTCCAAACACTCTGAAATTTTGTTCCTGTCGTACATCTGGTTAATGCAGGCATAGTTGGAATGAATGTGCTCCTTGATCCTACATGTCAAACCAGAGTACAATGGTTATCATAGATGCTGGCTTCAAACTTTAAAACCTACATATATCTTCCTGAGCCTGTATTGAAATATTTACCACAGCCTGATTTTGCTTTGGTTGTGTAATACTGAAGACATCTATCAAGGCCAGCCATCAAGTCAGGAAGCAGCGCCGGATGCATTGGTATTGGTAGCTGAAAGTACGAATCCAAGGTTTCATCTATAATTCGTAGGACTTCAACAGCAGATGGAGCATATCCTTGATTTGCCTGGGGATTCCAAACCTAAAAAAATTGCAGAATTAATAGTATATCATAGATGCTGGCAAAAACAAGGCAGGTAAACACAACTACATCAAAATGTATTTTTTCTCCAGTTAATAGCCACAAGTAAAAACACGGAAACAAGTCCTTTGCCCCCTTCCTGCAGCCCAATAATAGAGTGGGTGCTTGTTATATGATCATTAATAATTTTATGGACTAATAAGAAACAACATTCTGAAACTCAAACCAAAATTGTAATGCAATAAATTTCCTTGGCTAATAATGCTCATAATCCAAAAATTCATGGATGAATCTATTCATCCTGCACCTAATGCTGGAAGATTGACCTACCAACATGCCCGCACGCAAAGAGAGGAGGAAAGGTGGGGGGGGGGGGGGGGGGGAGGACCTAAGATGATAGGATACACATAACAACAATAACACCAACAAGCCTTTGTACCAGGTGAGGTCAATTCTCTCTTAAATCATCTCTATCCATAGCCAAACATGTCTCACATTTTATTTTCAGGTGCCATTTCAACCTTGTCATGAATAACCTTATTTATAATTTTTTTTTCTTTATTTTTTTTTATAGTTGCATATTTACCATATCATCCTGATGAAGATCATATAGAAATTAATATTGTTTTATTAATTTCTTTATTTTAATTTTTTTCTTAATTTCTTTTATTTTTTTAGAATCCGAATTAGATTAGGATTACCTTTATATCAGGGAATCATAGTTAGAAAGGAATTATTGTTAGAACAGGTTTATATCTATTACTTGTCCAAAAATTATCCCTCAAGGAAGTATTGAAGGACAGATTTTGATAAATGATATTGAATATTGATATTAGTTTTGAGTAATTGGGATTACTCTTGTTTATTTTGGTTCGGGTTCTGCATCACATCCCTAACTCAATTACACTCATATTTTTGGATAAATTTAACATACACTCACTAAACTTTAAAAATGTAACTAGTTACTCAATGAACTTTGAATTGTTACTATTTACTCACTAAATTTTACTCAACGTCAACCATCCATCACTCGTTACATTACTGTCTGATTTTGAAACATTCGTTAAATCATCATCTGATCTTGAGATTACCGCCTTTGTGCAGTCCTCCTGTGCTCATGCCCTTGATTTTGCAGGGGGAGGTAAATAGCGGGATGTGCCTCGAGGAGGCCAGGGTTCAAACTCACAACTCACTGGGATGACACCAGCATATAACGACCCATCCTTTGCCATCCAAGCTATGCCCCAGGGGCATCATCGTCTGATCTTAAAACATATTAAAAACTTCTTGCATGCATTTGAAATTACTTGCTTCTCAAATCAGAAACCAAAAACTAAACCAATTATTCAAATTAAAAAGGCTATCATCTGGTCATAGCTTTTGGTTTCTAATGGAGGTAAAAAATCTAAGCAGACCTTTTTTTTAGTAGCTTTTTTAATTTGAATCATTAGTTTAGTTTTTAGCTTTTGGTTTGAGAAGCAAGTGATCTCAAATGCATACAAGAAACTTTTAATATGTTTCAAGATCAAATGGTGATGTAACGAGTGTTTCAAGATCAGACGGTAATATAACGGATGATGGATGGTTGACGTTGAATAAAGTCCAATGAGCAAGTAATAAGAATTCAAAGTTCAATAAGTGTATATTAAATTTACCTATTTTGTATATGTCAATCTTTAGATGCGTAATATTCCATGTCATATAACTGAGATAGTTTTACTTCTATAACATTTGATAAAATATCTTTTTCAACTTTAAAAGAATTTTCAATTACATAACATGAGTACTTCTCCACCTTAATCATCCTACCTTATTTATGTATCTTTCATAATCTGCACCTCCCCCCCCCCCTTCCCCCTCTCTCTATCTCAAACAATTGATCTAAGATATCGAAATTGATCTTTTCTTCAAATAACTTTATCTTTTATATCTCACTACATTCACATCACCTATTCTTTTATTTTTATTAAACTTACATTCCATATGCTTAGCTTTTAACTTACTCAATTTGAAGCTTTTGAATTCTAAGATCCCTCCATAAATCCATTGCAAATGGGCACTAAATTGCTCTTTCTCCACTTGTCCAATATCCTCTTCGATTAAAGGATTGCGTTCAATAATTTTGTTAATCATAAAATCTTATTGGCCCATGCATTTCCATGCTTCTACCAAGATTTTACCCAATCTAATTGCTTTTCCATTCATCATTTTGCTTCTTCTAGACAAATATATCCATGGAACATGTAATTATAAAGATATTCCAAGACAACATTAGTTTCTTCACATTTAAAAGATGATGGCCTAACCATATAAAAAGAAAAAATAAGTAAATAAACACCAAGGCAGGGTAAATGCTCTTTTTCTCTTTGTTTTGATAAATCATGCAGTCAAAGTAATCGTCAATCCTTGTTCTTGACAAATTTTCCCATCAAAAACTTGTTTTGAATTCCATATAGCTAGGAAGTCCCACCATTTTCTCATGATTCCAAACTGACCGAATTCCCACATTTAAGTGTCATTTTAATACCTTCTACCCATCCCTTGATGCTTCTTGATCAACAATGCATAATTTGGGTAAACCAACAAGTTTCCACTTCATTTTTTATAAGAGAACCTTCTGAACCAACCATCTGAAGCCTTAATATTTTCCAACTTTTAGGCCCGAAGAACCTACATCCAAATCTTTTGAACTCTTCAGCTGCTACCCTGAAATATTTGACTACCACCAATGCATGCAAACTATACAGATGTGAAAGATTTCCGTAGTGTCATTCTATATCACAACGCAATCTTTCTCCATCACCTCCACTGCCATAGAGTCTTGTCTCTTTATCGGTATGTGAAAGATTAACAGAATAAAAGCAGTGTACTGCAGCTCATGCAGTTACTGCTGCCATTGGTATTCAACCAGAAAATTACAACTACTCAACTTTCAAGAAGTCCAACAGACAAAAGGCACCAGATAAAGGGAGGTTGGAGACAAAATCTAAATTTTGTTTCTTGTTGCATCCATGTCAGACATTGCACCATCCATCAACACTTGAAAGATTTCAAGCACATCTCGGACCCCAAGCCAAATAAGCCCCAACCTTTTTTTCTTCTCAATTCACAGAGAACTGAGTCTTTATAACTTGGAAAGGCTCAAGTGCATACATGGAGGCACACTTAAATACTGCGAGGGTAAAGAAGCTCACTTTGTATCAAGTCATAATATCAAAATTATATCTGCTGATTCTGTTTGATAAATATATATCTATATGTGACCTGACAATCTTTGTTTTTCTCTCATCATCACATACTCCACCTTATCCTAACCTAAGGTTGGTGGCACGGCATTCATAATATCAATGACTTCTAAAACTCATATTAACAATACAAATCCATGCTTTTACGCCGGATGCCCTTCTTGATGCAACCCTCTAGCATAGGATTAATAAGATAAAATTCAAACATCATCTTCATATTGAAAAATTTCATGAGATGACTGCGAATGAGACAATTGATATGGTCATGTCCGCATTGTTGATGTTGTGGAACCAACCTATGCAACAAAGAAACACGAGATCTTCATTTTTCTCTACTTAAATTTTAAATTTTAGCAATTCGACAACCAAGTTGTCTTTTGTCATCTTTCAGAGGTGTACTGAGAGAGAGACTGAGAGGAAAAGCCCTTCAAGGAGGGGTGTCAAAAGGTCACTCAGATGGCTAAAAAATGTTACTTAAGAAGAAGAGAATGACATAGTATTGCTGATGGATAATAGTGAAGTCATTGAGGTTTGGTGTGTCTCAGATCCTTTGGTGTCTGTAATCCCGGACTGCAGTTTCACATTTGCCATATATTTGGGAGTTAGAAGAGAGATCTTCGCAAGAACTTTTGGAGGGCTGGAATGAGGTGTCATTTCAACAAGGGGGAAATATTTGGGCTTAGTTTTGGTGATAGGGGCACTGGGGCAGCAAGGCTCATCTATAGCCAAGGCTTTGGGACGAGGTTGGGCACAAATTGCTTCTGCCACAGCATTATTTTCCAGGCTGTCTGCTCCTGAAGTCCTTTAGATTTTTTCTGAAAACTGTAACAAACCTGTCATGGACGGAGTTACAACCAAAAGGTTCTAAACGATTCTGGGAATGGAGGTTATGATTTCTTGGTGGAGTTTGTGAGTG
Source organism: Diospyros kaki (assembly GCA_036245055.1). NCBI lineage: Eukaryota > Viridiplantae > Streptophyta > Magnoliopsida > Ericales > Ebenaceae > Diospyros > Diospyros kaki. The sequence continues at coordinate 37,126,170 of BSEG01000007.1, forward strand.
CTTTTGGGTCTGGTAATTTCTTCCACTCTTGCTCAACTGGAACCCTTCTAGGATAGAGGGAGGTCTTCCCAGATACAAAGGAGTTGAAATCTTGGGGGTAGTTGAAATAGAAATGCCAATGGGAGTTGAGGGAAAAGATCTATAAGGCCCAAGCTCTTATTTTCTTCTTCCCTTGCATGAAGAAATTACTAGCATCAAGACTCAAGAGTGGGATTTTTTATAATAATGAACTAATGTGGGACAGCTGGAAAAATCTAGCAGGATCACTGACAGATCAGTAAGAGAGAAGTCTGAATGGACTAGAGTTTTAGGTTTTCCGCCTCATTTTAACAAGGACTTCAAGAAAAAGGGGACCAATGTTGACACTTCATCAATGTGAACAATACTACAGCAAACAGTGCTCATCTCCATGGACCAAATTCTACGTTGCATAAGATACTTAGGACATCCATTGTTGGGGAGGGTCGATGATGTCTGTTCATCTCTGATATACTAATTTGGGTTAAGAGAGACTTGTCTTGAGGATTTTTTGTCAAACAAGGAGAGGTAAAGGAGTTGGTTGCCTTCACTCATGATCACTGGGCTGCAGTTTATTGGTAGTTGAAAAGGAACAGACAGATGCCACAGAGGCTTTGGACGCATGGCAGAAGGGGAAGTTGTTATTTGCATTTCAAAGATTACTAGGAGACACAGGTCAAACAGATGAGGGATCATCAGCGGCTCAGCCTCACTCAAGGCCATTCTAGAGACAACCGAGGTCAGCATGTTGGGCATTTTAGGAACAGTACTAATTAGCCACGGCGCAGTCTTGGCATGCCCAATTTTCCTCCAATAGGAAGCAAAATCAGTCCTGGAACAAGATTGTCATGATTTGAGAGGGGGCTCTTTGGATTGAAAAACTGTGTCCAAGTCAGGAGAAATTTTTGTTGTGGACAGGACAGGACTAGTCAGGCACATTCCATTGCACCAGCCTCAGTCCAGTTCATGATAGATCCTCTTCCTTTCTGATCACCTCTTTCACCCTTGCCACCCAGTCCAGCAACTGGGAAATCCTCTGGTGCATTTAGCTCTTATTTATTTGCCCTAGTACTAGATGAATTAACTAAACATATCCAAACAGAGGTGCCAATGACACAAAATAAGTTGTGAATGGTAAACTCGATATATGGAGGAACACTTTAGAATCTAGATATTTAAGTTAAGGAAATTGAAACCTGAACATATGGAATGTAAATTTAGTAAAAATACAAGTGTGGATGATGTTATGGAAAAATTTGAAGATCAAGTCATCTCAAGTAAAGATCAAATCAGATTTCTTGGATCAATCATCCAAAAGATGGGGAGATTATGTTACCCATAGAATTAAGGTATGCTCGTTAAAATGAAAAAAATGCATTTGACCTTTTATGTGATAGTAAGATTTTGTTAAATCTAAATGAAAAGTTTTATAAGCCAACTTTGTTGTATGGCACAAGCCATTGAGCAATAAAGCATCAACGTGTGCAAAATATGAGAGCAACAAAGATAAGGATATTACGATGGATGTGCGGTTACAAGCAAGAAGAAAAAAAATTAGAAACGGAGTTATTCACAATAAGATCAAAATGGTTCTTATTGAAGATAAGATGAGTGAAACACGATTAAGATGGTTAGATGATGTGAGAATAAGACTAATACAAGCTCCGATGAGAAGAGTGGATGAAATTGAACAAATCTTCAACAAAAGAAGTAGAGGAAAACCCATAAAAACTTGATTGAAGACTCTTGAGAATATATACAAGCTATAAGGGCCTTATAGAATGAGCTAGAATTTATGTAGTCAAACCCCCTATATAGGGATTAATGCTTGATATGTTGTTGTAAGGCTTTGTTCATAGAATCAACATTGTTCAAACTCAAGGCTTTGTTTATAGAATCAAAATTGGATCGACAAATTGAGACCTATGTATTGAGGCCTACTACTTGGAGGAGACAATATTTGTGTAAAGGTAGAAGGACCATTCTTTCTTTTCCCCCAAAAAAAGTAGGTAGTAGGATCACTCTTATTATGAGTGCCCTTTCTTGTATCCTCACTTACATCGTGTATTTGATCAATATTCTAGCTTTTGTGGCTAATATAATAGATGGAGATAGTAAAATCTAGCCATCACAACAATAAGTTCATACCCTAGGCATGTTGGTTTTAACAATGATGCTCAACTACCAATGACACCAGTTGACACAAAACTTGATCACAAGTTTCTTTTTTAACAAGGAGAAATGATAAGAAATTGGAATTTTTAAATTTTAATGCTGATATTAGGATTTAGTTTTTTATAAATTTTGGAATTTAGATTTTATTATTTATTTAGATAATTGTAATTAGAGTATCTATCTTATTTGAAGTTTAGCCCATAAATAGGCTTACGATGAAATCAGAACTTAGTTTTGCTGATTTTGAATGAAAGTACTGCTGAATATCCCCTCCTGAAATCTCTCTCTCGTCTTCTTCTCGTATGGTGCTTTTTCTTCTCTTCTTCAATCTACTATAATTTTCTTTTTCTTCTCCAATTTGATGCAAGACAACCAATAGAATTGCAGAGGACTGAAGGAGAATAGAAGAAGTCAGTGGAATAAGAAGAAGAAGAATAGGGAAAGAAAAAGAAAGCAAAGTAGAGAGAGAGAGAAATCTCAGGAAGGGTATAGTTAGCAAAATTTTATTCAAATCAACAACACTGATATACTGATTACATCCTAAGCCTATTTATAAGCTGAAGTCCAACTAAAAGATAAAGCACCCTAATTACAATTATCCAAATAAATAAATAAAATTCAAAATAAAAACACAAATAAAATAAAATAAACCAAAAACTAAAGCAGTGTTCTCTTTATATTTTAGTTTTGAATTTTGAATTCATTTTTAATTTTGTATTTTGAGCGTATGTTTTAAGATTTTTGAAAGCAAGCTCTTTTTATCATTCTGAAAAACTGTTTCTTAAAATAGAAAACTAGAAAACGCATTTATTTTGAAATTTTGAGAAAATTTATTTTGTGATATTTTATTCAATAAATTTAATTCAAAATAAATTGTAAATAGTTATTAATAAATTGTAAATTTAATTCAAAAGCTTTAAACTATAATACAAGAGATAAATGATAATCTAATCATATGTAATACATTAAAATTACAAAGTATTTTTTAAAGCAATTTTCGATTTGGTTTAACTATTAGTTCCATGATAAATTTATTTTTGCATACAAATTAAAATTTGATGTTAATTTTGAGATTTAAATTACCCACAACATGAGACATTGAAGAAAGGAATTATAAATTACAAAATAACATAACATTGGTTTATCATAAAAAGAATCCAAAATTTTAGAAATATCATTAAAAAAGAAAATTAATACAAAAAAATCATATTCAAATAAAACAAAACAAAAAAAAAATCAAATCACAAAAGGATTCAAAACACAAAAGATGAGCCACAGCAATAAGAAATCAATTAAAAAAGGAAGTAACGATCGGTGAAAGGGAGGTCGTGATTCGAACGGTAATGGTGGTGTTGGGGTTGTCAATTGATGGCGGTGGCTGGGTTTGTCGGTCGATGGTGGTGGCGGGCGCAATGGCCGATTGTTCAGCAATCGAACAGAGGGGGTGTTGTGATGTCAGACGCGATGTAAGGGGAGCGTCAGTGGGCGGTCGACGGCAACACGCACGACCGGTGACAGGCGCTGTCGACAGTGGCGGTGGCGGTGGCAGTGGCGGGTGCGGTTGATGGTGGTGGCGGTGTTGTGTTTCCACGTTTGCGAGATTTGAGTGTTTTGGAGAGAAGAGAGGAGAGAGAGGAAATGAACTTGGTCTATCAGAGGGGGAGGCGTTGTGTTTTCGCGTTTTGGGTGTTTGAGTGTATTTTGCCTGAAAACATCTAAAACAACATAATGTTGTTTTGAGTTTTCTTTACAAAAAAATTTCCTTATTTTCAAAAATGCACTTTTGAAAACAATAAAAAGAACACATTTTCAGTATTTTGAAAAACTGAAAACTCAAAATGGGTTGAAAACAACAAAGAGAATGCAACCTAAATATCCTATAACCACCCCTGGCAAATTCTTTGGAGATTGAGGACTCTTCAATGGTAGCTTTCTCGTGTGCTTTGGCGCCTCATGGTACAATGCCTACTATTCATAGGGTAAAATAGGTTGAGTTATATTGATTGGAGCTTTTTTGCATTACAAGCAAATCTCACATCAATAGTCCATTAGAGAAGTTTAGTGCATATAGCTTGGTTCTAGAAGCCCAAAAGTTAACTTCAACTAAAACTTTATGTCAGGGCATGTGGCATTACAAATAATATCTAAGCTGACTTATGACCACTTGTATGTAGGTGCAGTCAACGAGAGAATATCTCAGACAGGCTATACGTCAAAAATATAGCAATAGTCTCCTAGATATAATCTTTTATTATATCTTTTTCTGTATAGCCACTCATCTATTGTAACATTCTCATCTATGTTATGCAATAATATTCCTGAAGATATAAAAACACTTATTCATTTCTTGTCAGCTTCCAACTATTCTGTCCTAGTTCTTTCAAAAAGTATTGTGTCAACATATCCTTGTCATTCATATCAAACCAATTCCAAACAGGAGCATGAAAGTTTCTTGCCAAGCAGTGAGAATCTTTATCTGTTAGTGGTTAAAGTTCTATGTACTCAGAGCACTGAGCTCTACCATTATGATTTAAATAATAGGTATTATTTTGAGATTCTAATAAGATGTATTGAGTATGATATACCTCTTGCTGGAGATTCTTGTCAACCCACTCCTTCAGTCTATCAACCCTCGTTTTAATCCAAACTTTTACCAGGTTGGCTATTGCTGCTTCAGCTTCAAAAGGAGGCATTTCACGTATTATTGCCTTTCCCCCATCATCACTATCCACTGAATCTTCAACTGCAATTTGAACAAGATCTTTCTCCAACTTATCTGCAGCTCTCAATACTTGCACGGCATCCGGTGTCAACTCCATTATACCAGAAATGAATTGCTTCAACTCATTCCCATAGCAAACATGAAGAGTTGCAACAGCTACACCTGCAGCGAAAGGATGCCATCTCTTCAGTATGGGACTGAAGACCGCCTTCTCATTAGCTGCAAGCTCACCAACATCCTTTGCAAGAATTGCAAGGACAGGGAGAGGATTTGGCTGATTTCTTGATGCTCTCCTGCTTGAATCTGCTTTCTCCATTCTCTGCATTTCAAATATCAAAATTCATTTTCAAAGTTCAGCAATAATTTAGACTGTTAACCCAATAAATTAATAACATCCACCCACCAGAAAATATGTAATAGGAACTACAGATATATATCATTCAATGCAGATAAAAGGTAGAAAACAGCCCCTAAAATAGATCTTCTGTTAACCGCTCGACAATAGCATACCAAGCCTTTATTCCATTATATGGAATCAGCTACACAAATTTTAGCACTAATAGCTCATAATCTTCAGAAATTAAAAAAAAATGGTTAATTAATAGGACTAATTTTATAAATCTTTTATGATTTTCAACAACAAAGAAATTTGCTACTAGTTTTGCAATCATGTAAAATTTTGAAGGTAAATGAACAACTCTTACAAACACATTTACTATTAAATTTCAGCCAAAATCCTAATTCATGTGTGCTTCTCTACTACAATAATAAATACTTCAAGGACTTCACTTCACACAATTTATTAATCAGTGTCTAGTGATTTCTGAATTATGCACAAAAGCAAAGTTTCCCTTTAGTTATCCACAGAGACATATTTCTTTTTTGTCCAAATCAAACAGTTGGAGTACCAAAAAATTCATTAACAATGACACATGTCATGAACCTAGGTTTCATAACAGGTTTAAGAAGTAATTGGGGAGGAATTGAGAGAGTTAGATCTCAAGAAATGGGGGGAAATTAAGGAAGACAGAACATAGAGGGAGATTAGGAAGAACCGAGAGAAAGAGAGAGAGATTAGAGGGAATTTGGAGGGAGATTGAGAGGATTCAAGAGAGAGAAATGAAAGTATTCAATTATCAATTCAAACATGATTAACCTCCTACAGCAGTGGCTTATTTATAGTCTCAGCCCATGCACCCATATGCTGTACAACTATACTCCTAACAACTATTATATCTCTATTACAAGATTGCCCCTCTATTGCTCCTAGGGACATGACAATTCCCCTGCCTTGAAATATTTCTTGTCCCCAAGAAATGCCAAACCTCCACAGCTTCCAATATGCTTTTTCCTTCTCTTCCACAGCTTGGATGGAGAAGTTTTGAAAAAAACTCTGTATGCATAACAAATTTGCAGTGGTTCTCATGTCCATCTTGACTGAAACACGACCAAAATTGATCACTCTCCGTTGGTCAAAGAGAGCAGATGAAATTTGCTAGTTGTTGTCCTTACCAACCTTCCCCACCACAGTTTCTTCAATGTAGACTGGTGCACGTCCAAAAGATGGTCTAACTGTGACCCCAGCTTCCCTTAATATTTCATCACCCTTTGCAACAATATTTACAAATGCCTTTAAATGCAGCAATGTAGAGATGTCAAGTTTAGGAGTTGTTGCAACATCAATTCCCGTCATCACTTCATCCCTCATTGCAGTAGGCAAAAATCCCCATCGGCTAGCTGTAGCACTAATGCACAAAGCAGCAACAACTTTGTTCTCCACGGCCAAATTTTTTACACCAACACAATGACACCATTTAGGATCAGCAAAACTTCCTCCTGCTAGTGTTGTCTGCACCTTATCGTTAGCTAAGGAATCCTCAGCATTGTCCGAAACCATAGGCAATGGACCAATATCCTTAGGAAGTCCACCATTTCTTATAGAATTCTGATCTGGGACACCATCCCATCCTTTAGTCCCACCAGTCACCAGGGGTAACGAATTGGCCTTGGCTTCCTCGATCACTTCATCAAATGCTGCCCCAGTTTCCTCTTTTAACCGTTCAGTAGTTGCATCTTGAGGTAGTACTTTTACTTTTAACTTCTCAATTACTGCAATAGAATTCCTCTTCCCTTCCAGAAATTCCTTGTTGCCTTTTGTTATTCCTGCCAATTGATTGACTGCATCAATCATCCCTTGTTTTGGGCTTCTACCATTATCACTCAGAACATCCTCATCAAGAACTATTTTTCCAAAGGAATCAGATTGTTCCTTCGTACTTGTTGTCCTAACCACCGAATCGTTACAGCTTCCCTCTAGGTAATGCTGTTCACCGCCAAAACTACTCCCGATTTTGCAGTCATCCTTCTTGTCATTGCTACCTAAATCCGAATACTTCTTCTTTTGCCCAAAATCTAAAGTAGGTAGTGACTCGACCTTCCACAAGCTTGAATTCTCCTTAGGCGGTTTCATTTTCAAAAACTCATGAGGAGAATAAGGATTACTCATAGGATAGGGCAGCTTCCCTATAATAATTGGTTCAGAGTATTTTTTGGAAAGCAAACAAGCAGGTAATCTAACCTAGTTTTGTCTCACGAACATTATCATATATTGGTCCATCATCCATCTTCAGAAGTCATCCCAAATTTCACGGGTGTGATTGAACTCCTCACGCAACACATCGGCAATAGTGTCTAGCTTCTTATCCACCACCAATTCTATAGGTCCAATATGGTCTGGCCTCTCTGTCATCGTTGCCAACACTTGCTGCCATTGAGATTCCATTTGCTTCATCCCCATGTCATTTGCCATTAGAATTCAGATCATTGGTGGATAATCGATCGCCTCGAGGATCGATAGCTGAGAAACCACATCCGTTGGAATCAAGGAAACTAAATTCGCCTAAATTTAGTTCGCTCCACCCGTAGCTCGCACCACCTGCAATTGAACGACTCAATTGTTCGACCAATCCTACAGCTGCTTCCTGAAACTCCTACTACAACTTGATCAGCCTCCTCTAAACTACCATTACTAACTTCTTTGATCTGCAATTGATAGTCGATCAACACTAACAATTGTTGCAATCTCAACGATTTCCCAATCCAAGCTGATCGCTGGAAATTATTACACCTGATCGCTATAGATCAACTATCGTTCAAGATTTGCTTCAGATCAGCGAGCGTGGTTAGTGTCTAATTAACAACTTCGGACATCAAATCTGAGATCGTGTGGTTGCTTCTCGATCTCGAATGCTAAAAATTCACCGAAAGTCGGAATTGCCTAGCCTAATCACCTTCAAATTCCGAACTGAAATTACAACCAATTAATCGATCGAAATTTTCCTATCGGAATTGCCTGGGTTGCTCGCCTTCCTTGATCGATTAAGCCCCGCACCTTCTTTGATCGGTTATGTTACTCAGTTGGCACCACTCTAACACGTTAATTGACTATGGCGCAACCATCGCTTGCTGAATTTCGCCTTCTCATAGCCTCCTACAATCACCTAGGGTTACAGAATCTCCTAAACTTGCTTCGCGTTCCTTAATCGACTGTAAAAATGACTGGAATCTCCGTCAAAACCATTGCAATTCTGAGCTGAGAGTTGCTTCTACCTTTCGATTAGGATTAGTCATTGATTTCAACAGCTGAGACCAACCGAACTTGCTGGAATGCTTGAATTCACCAACTCCATTGAATTCACCAGCTCACCGGAATTTTCTGCTCAACCAATTTCGCCGAGTGTGTCAAAATTATGCCAAACTCTAGTTGCAATCAAGTTTGCCTTACTGACGGTACACTGCAACAGCCTCAGAAAACCACCCAAAGTCTACTCGTTCTGCTTCTATGAGTCGTCGGACTTCCAATTAGAATCGCTTGGCCTACTCGTTTGCTAATTCTAATCAGCTGAAATTGCTCCACGAGTTGTCGGAAGCACTGTCGGAATGGCCTGGCCAGGTCGTTTTCACACGCCTTCACAATCTGGACCTTAATCCAGATTCTCAGCCAAGAATTCCTCCGACAAAATCACTGAAGCTAATTTAACTTGCAAAATTTGAACACATACTGCTAGAATTCACAACTTGAATAGTCGGCTCTCTTCAAATTGAATCAAATCACAGCAAAGGATTGGTTGTTCTAATACCAATTGTTATGAACCTAGGGTTCATAACAGGTTTAAGAAGTAATTGGGGAGGAATTGAGAGAGTTAGATCTCAAGAAATGGGGGGAAATTAAGGAAGATTAGGAAGAACCAAGAGAAAGAGAGGGAAATTAAGAGAGAGATTAGAGGGAATTTGGAGGGAGATTGAGAGGATTCAAGAGACAGAAATGAAAGTATTCAATTATCAATTCAAACATGATTAACCCCGTACAGCAGTGGCTTATTTATAGTCTCAGTCCATGCACCCATGTGTTGTACAACTGTACTCCTAACAACTATTATATCTCTATTACAATATTGCCCTTCTATTGCTCCTAGGGACATGACAACACACTGCAGAGCATGGATGCCAATTTGACTAGAATCTGGAAATCCACACAAAAGCCACATTTACCTGAATTGTAGGCATAACAGGTAGTGCCTGGCAAGATTCCCAATCTTAGCAGAGTTTTGGGTTAAGCTGAAGCTTGATTATTAGATGCATAATATAGAAAATGTTTAATGGGAATTTTCTTAATTTACCTCAAGTCCTAATCAGACATTCAAATACTTCCAGTGAAACTGACACCCAGCATTTTACTCATCACCCATCATAATTATTTATCAGAATTAAGATCATTAATTTTAGAGAACAAAAAGAAGAATCTGGAATGTTATTAGAGTGACAACTAGGAACTATTATAAAGGCTAAAATATATGCTGTCAAAACTACTGTAAAATAGTGTTATATATAACACAATTAAGAAAAGATCACTTAAGTATATAAATACTACAGATGTTTGTGTGACCAATGCATGCACATGAGATTAAAGGAAAATTTTGCATGCCTAATAAATTATAAATCGGATAAGCAGCAAAAGTATTTGTCGATGTTTTGCATTGAGAAAACAGTCCAGAAGGTTAAGAAGAACAGGAGATGTCTCGAGTGTTTGAAGCGGCTGGTTTTATTCTAAGTTAGAAGAGTCTAGCTTAGGTGTTTTATTATAAGGGGTATTTCGGTCTTTGTGTAGGCTAAATAAAAACCTTGTAATTACCACCCATAATGTCTATAAATAGGAGACACAGGGCAGGGCAGTCACAGATGATAATTCATTCTCTATGATTGAGTGCAGTGTGTGTGAGAGGAAAGGCTTGTGTCCAAGAAAGTCTTTGTAATCTCCAAGAAGATTGTACTTGGGTGGAATAGAGATAAAAGAGTGAGATATTGATCATTCCAAAAGTCTCTGAATACGAGTGAGACTGCTGTAAAGAAGAGAGGAAATACTTTGTATAAAGAAGAGTGTTTGAAATCTCTTGAGTGCAGTGAATTTGTGAGTCAGAGAGGAAGAAGAGAAGGATTTCTTGTAATTGTTCTACACTCGGTTTCTAGTGGAATTGCTCTCGTTCTTGGTGGCTGGATGTAGGGCCATTTCCATGGCCTGAACCAGGATAATTCTTGCGCCTCTTGTGATTATGGTTTGATTGTTTCATTTCTGTTTTCATTCCTTTAATTCTGTCTTTCATTACAGTTGCATATTTTCTGTTGTTTGAGATTGATTTCGGGTGAGGAGTGAGAGTGAATTGGCAACAAGAATCATTGATTATCTAAGAGCTCCTAAACTTAACAGTACTCCTAAGAAGGTGACTCACCCTATTAGGATACCTGCCAGAAATTGACATTCACATCAATTAGTATACCTGCCAGAAATTGAATTTCACTGGCATGTCTAAAATTGTCATCCAAGTTTATTAGATTTTCAGGAATCATGCATTCTTTGGGCATTTAAGTGGCATGATCAAGCAGTCGAATATTCACTGTTTAGGAACACATAAAACACACAGAAAGCTTAAGAAAGTAATCTAGACTGGGAAATGTTTTCGTTGCTATCTTCACTTAATATTAATGTATTTTAATGTAAAAAATGAACCAGTTTATGTCTTTCCCATGTCATTTTTGTATCGTCTCATTATCTCATGTATATCCATGTTTCTTGAAAGATAAGTGATGTTTTACAATATGAAGTGTTGGTAAGATGCATGACTGTGGGACAATGGAGGTAACATTCACTAAAGAATAAGAGAAATTCAATTATGAGGGCTAGATAAGTTATAAGAAAGATCAACAACACTATGTTTGCAAATGCAATTAGTGGAATTAGGAGAAAATGAACAGAGAATACTTGTGCTAATACAACAACAACAACAACATATCCAGTCGTTATCCCACTATGTGGGGTTGGCTATATGAATTCTAGACTTTTATGTGGGTTACATCCCAACAGATAGTTTGTCTAGAATTCATATTTGGATCTGACTAGGTTTTATGCTGGCTGTTGGCTACCTAACGCAACCCTCCTCCTTTATCCGGGCTTGGGACCGGCAGTAGATAATATCCCCTGGCGGAGTAATGATGAAATGAAATTTGACCACCATCTTCACATGTACATTAGATAATACTTGTGCTAATGTACATCTATATTTTACATGTACATTAGAAAGTTTTTATTTTATTTTCATTGTCATTTCCACTGAAAAATCCTAGACTTACCCATACATGCCTGAAAATTCAGTGAGGAAAAGGGACTCTGTCCATATCCAAGCCTAAGGGACAAGGGAACACAGAGGTTAACTTGGATTATATGATAAATTACAAAAGACATGTACATTGTGGCACAACTGAATAATGATCCTTGTTAAAGCATAATGGCAAAAAACGCACCAAGTAGTTGATAATTAAGCTACTACCAAAATTAACACCAAAATTCATTGTGGCAAAAAACATCAACCTGATTTTCCATTAACACCAAAATTATTTGAGGTTGCATGGATAATTAAGCTAAATAACACAAAGCTGAAATGGTGCGTATCAAGATGACCTTGGCCTAGCTCCACACAAATAAATATAATGTGACAGGAGACAGTTACATAAACAAATCAAAACACAAGTAGCCTGCTCACACCTGAATGCTAAATTGCAATGAATACACTAGATGAGTTTTTGGATTTGAGGTTGTTATCCCACTCCCATGACTTTGTTTGGGGCAGGACCAGGAAGTTATTCTAGACCATTGGATACATTACATCTTCCTAGTAACCATTCTGTATGTTTCTACACATGGAAGAACCAAGTATTCTATTTTCAAAGTGAAAAACTGAGTTTATACCAAGAAAGAGCATCCCCAATGCACATGCACACATTAAAAAAAAAAGAACAATAAAAAAAAACTGAATCCCACAAAAATTAAGAAAAAATTAGAATTGTGGGCAACCTATGTTTTTTATTTGAACGCCTTTATCATGTTCCTCTAAATCTCCAATCTTGTAGATGCTGAGTAACCAGTAGAAAATTTGATTCTTGAGGATTATGTCTGAATGTTCAATGCTATCCAATTTTTTGCATTTGAGAGAGAGGGAGAGTAGCATATATAAAGGACTTGCCTGAGCAAAAGCAGTGCGAATTGATGACCTGATATAAGTGTCAATCCTGTTGCGAGCCACATCAACTTCACCTTTCCTCTTCCTGCGATATTCATTAGATATGTCTTCAACTAAGATTTTGGCTGCTGATACACCAACAGAGACGATGACCTGCATTGAATCAATATTTCCTCTATCAAAAGTGTCATGGTATGCAAGGAGCCTTTTCTCTGCCCAACCTAGTATAGAACTCAGTGTAGAACTTAAAATCTTGGAGTATGCTGGATCTTTTGTCGTCTTTGCATCTTTTGCAACTTCGGCCAGCTGACCATCAGCAGCATATAGCAAGTCATTTTCAACTTGGCCCGTAGCCACGAAATGGTTAAATAAAACCCATGAAAAGCAAATGTTATGGAGCATTTGATTAATTCCAAGGATGGGCCAAGTTTTCTTTATGAGTTCCATAAGCTCATCAACTTCTTCTATGATAGAAGTTTCGTCATTAGCATCAAATAAAGCTTCCAAAAGTATTTCATAGAGTCGGAGATTCAGTGGGGATCCATCAGCCCAATGGGCTACCTCCGCAAGAGATCCATCAGATGATCTGGAAGCAAGAGACATTATAGCACTACGAAGGATTTGCATTGACTCATTATTCCTCCCAGTTTCTATTGCCCTATCTAATGCCCCATTAATTGTCTGACGAAGCCGTTGGGAAGCAATATTAGACTTTTCTATCGGTAGGTGAGGGTGTTTAAGAAGCCCAGCCTCAAGAATTTTCAAGTTTCTCCTCTGCCATGCTTCATATTCTTCCTGATCAGTAAAATCTGATGATTTGAACTGCTGTAGTAGCTCTAGTGGAAGAACCATTGATTCAACTTTCCTTCCAACCTATTACAGGAACAAAGAGAAAAAGGGAAAAGAAAGCTCAAGACAAACTCATCCAAAACAAATAACCATATGCAGCAGGATCTTTTTAAAATGACTTGAAATTTAAACAATTCACAATTAATTTCCTGTTTCAACTCCAAAAATATAAAATTTTTCCTAGCACGAGAGATTTGGCCGCTAATTCATATCAAGAAGAAACCAAAATCCAAAAAATTCCCAAAAACCAACAGCGCACAAAGAGTTAATAACAAAACTTTTGACCGAGGGGCTGCCAATGGGTTCATGTTCCAGATTTCCGGTCAAGTAGGAATCACATTACATTCTCAAAACTTTCAAAGCAAACTACACTTCATATACCACGTTAATACAAACATCTAACACTCAAATCATAAACTGATACAAAAGAAAAGAAAAGGTACCAAACGCAGATCCAGACAAGCGCCATGCATTGCATCCAAAAAAATCATTTCTTCTATCTAATTGTCTAATTGGGGGGGGGGGGGGGAATAGCCTTGCATCCAAAAAGTTAGCTGAAATTTAGATAAGAAAAGTGGTAATTCATCCCAAATTTCCATATTTTTGTCAGTTGGACACAGTGAATGAATTAATAAACCCAGAAATTCACTGAGCAAGCAGAATTTTTAAAAGTTTGGCGTTCCAAAGCTGACGTAATTAACAAGACCAGACAAGAAACGACCTTGGCAATTAACAACGACGAAAGATACATTACCAACTACAAATAACTGAATTCATACCAGAAAATTATGCATTCTTGTATCTCAAAACTGCAAAACGCATTATTGACCAACCAGAATATATAGAAAAGGGAGAAAGTATCTAAACTTCCAAAAACACAATTTCCTTTAAACAGTGCACAAATGAAAGAGCTCCGCATCAAGATATAGATATATACAGCAACATAGCATATATTATGATGTAAATCACATAATAATCAATCAATACCAAAAATGTATAGAAACTTGGGAACCGTACAATCATGTCAAGAAACCAAACAGCCTATCGTCACCAAAATCCAAAATCAATCGTTTAGTTAGTTTTTGCTTTTATACATGTATCTAAACCTCTAATTAAGCAGTATGACCTGGCCAGCGGAAATCCTCAAGAGAGCCTTCCGGATCCTGGAGTCCACAGTCTCAGAAACCCTCATCTGAACCCTCATTAGCTCACCGACAGTCAGTGGCTTCTTAGTCTTCCCACCCGAAGACGGACTGCCCTCACTCCGCTTCGAGCCCGAACCCAAATTCGAACTGGATCGGAGGCCGAACGCCTTCTTGACCTTGCTCGCGGCGGTAGAAGTGATCGACCGCTGCATCGACGGCGAGCTCGAGAGAGAGGACGGAGATCCATCGGCGGAGGCCGCACAGGAGGTGCTGGAAATGTAAGTGAGGGTCTTTCCGGAGGAGGTCCGGCATGCGGCGACGAAGATCTCATAGGCAGTGTCGCGGAGGTCGGCGGCCGAGAGTGTCGATGTGAGGTCGCCGAATGGGGAGGGGAGGGCGGTGGCGGTGGCCGTGGCCGTGGCGGCTGCGACAGCGGCAGAGGTGAAGCGCGAGCTTTCTCTCTTGGATTGGCCCAGTGTCAGCGATCTGTCCCTGAACAGAGAAGCCATTGTAGAGAGAGAAAGCAGTGAAGATAGAAAGAGAGAGTAGAAGTGGGAGATAGAGAGCCGAGTAGAAAAAGAGCTGGAGAGGAGAGGGAGCGGCCAGAAAGTGGCTTGAGGGTATGTTTGGCATTTCACCTCATTAATTAATTATTGTGTTTGAATTTGAATCATTTGTTGTTAAATTGATGGTTTGATACGGCTTCATGCCTCTTATAAAAATAGAACTTTCTTTCTTAGCAAATAAGCTAAACTCCGTTTGTGGAGATTCATATGATGTAAAGCAATTCATTCACTCTATTCTCATTTCTAATTGTGACCTGATCCCAATGTATAATTAAATAATTTAACAATTAAAACAAAATTCAAATACTATTTATATAGCTTAATCCTCTTTTATCTTAATTTAATTTAATTTAAATATTTAATTTAAATATATATAGACTGTATTTATATCTAGATGTATTAAGAAAAAAAATCACTCGTTCTTAAAAATTAGTCGGATAAATATTAAATACTTTAAATAAATTAAAAAAATTAATTTTCCCATCAATCTTAAAAAAAAAAAAAAAAAACTTAGATGGGTTTGCCACTTATGCCCTGGGGCAAGGGCAGAAATGTTTTGACGTTGGGTTTGCATATGAAAGCTTTAAATGGGGCGTAGGGTTAGGGTGGGGGCCATTGGATTGTTCTCTAGCAGTCCAGTCGAAGCGGAGCTGTCCAAATTTGTGTTGAATACGCTTGGGGCCAGTGCTGATCCGCTACACTGAGGAACACCATAAGCTTCCCTACAGCTCATGTCTATTTAAAGTGGTAATGATGATGATGATCGTGAGTGGCACGAGAAAGGAAAATAATTTACCTTTTATTAGTTTTTTCGTTGTCTTGTTAACAAAGCAAACCAATTCATTCATAACATATGTAAATAAATATATATAAAAGTAATAATGTAAAAGGTAAGCTTCAATAGTTAAAAAATAGAAAAAAAGAATAGAAAGGAAGGTGTTATGTGTATCTATTAATTCATTAATTTAATTTGAGTCAAATTAAATTCATAAAATAAACACATATGTGGGGGAGAGAGTTGATGAGAAACAAAGCAAAACCCATCTTTTAAAAATGAATCCTTTTAGCTAGCTTAATTGACTCATTACTTAATCCTCAACCACTGACAATGAAACAACCTAATTGTCATTGAAATTAGGTATTAGAAATGACAAAAAGGTCACTAAATAAAGTTTAGTTATTTTGCAATCTAACCCATAAAAATAGTTTTTTTTTTAAACCCTATAAACCTTCCTTTAAGTGAGTAAATAATTAGCAAAAAAGAAAAAAAAGGCATAATGCTTAAAAAACATAATTTTTTAAACTCTTAATTAATAGACTTAGTTATTAATGATTATAGTAGCCTATTTTATCACTAAAAATAGGATATATGATATTTTTTAATTTTTAAATGATTTTAAATGTTTGATCTTTGGCCCAATTGCCATACGTAAAGGATGGGTGTTGGTAATATGTCAAATTAAGCAATGTAAAATGCTATCTTAATCTTATTTTAAAAATAATAATCAAAATAGTTTTACCCTTATAAATTGGTCAAAAATACCAAATGCTAAATTGAGACAAACCAGTTATTGGGATCAAAATCAAAATTAGAGGAGTTGTACTACAGGATCAGAAAGCTACATGGATAGGTTTACAGAATAGAGTTGAAAAGACCAAAATACCTTCGCCAAAAATACAAAATTGCAAGGGTGTCATTGCCCAGTCTTCGTCTCTCTCCTCTCTCTCTTCTTCCATGATTGCATGATCGCCAATATTGTTGTCTCGTCTCGTCTTTATCGCATCATCGCCTCGCCTAGCCTATCATCGGAGGATGCAATGATGGTTGGCGAGGCGAGGGCAGAAAGACGACAATGCGATGACGACAAGGCAAAGTGATAGCATCAATGATCAACAATCGCATGACCATAAAAAAGAAGAGAGAGGTGAAGGCTAAATAGGGGCATTTACGTTTTTTTAATCCCATTTGATAAGCCTTCCAAATTAGAGAGTGGAATGGAATGTGTGGGCATGGCATTCAACCCATGCGTTGGGTTTGAGTTTTGAGACGCATTGCATGATGAGCATGCGTCTTGGGATTTGGGGTGATGGCCTGTTATTGTGGGAACGATTTTTATAATCATATATGATGATGATCTCTATTATTAAAAAGGATTGGACTGCAGTGGAAAGTGGGCCCACCGATTTGGACAGCCGAACTGACATGTAAACGAAAGAAAGGTAGAGCTACGGGACAAACGCCCACATGCTCCTCCCCCTGCACCGTCAGTTTCATTTTATATTATTATTATTAGTTTATAGATATATCATCGAGGATAATTAATTAATTGGAAATGCTATTTGTTATTATTATTATTATTAATCCATCATCTCCTAGGTATCATTATCAAATTAAAATACATCAAAAGGCAGCATCCGCATCGTCAACCTTATTTATTTATTTACAATCCACTGCGCCCGATGATTATAGTTATAAAAATATTGCTAGAATAAAAACAACAACATACATAATTTATTATAAATAATGAGGATGTCACATGTCATAATATATAATGATTTTTTTTTAAATTTTTTTCCTATCACAAGTCAATCTTGAATCCACATATTAAGTTTGAGCATTTAGTCAACTTGATAACTCAAAAGATTTGTTGGCCAGCTGAACAATTAGTTGGCATAGATATGAAAGAGTGAAAAAGGAATTACAAAATGTTTATGATTCTCTCTCTCTCTCTTTTTTTTAAAGTAATGTTTGTGATTCTCTAGTACTTATATATGAGTTGTGCATGTTAACTGTACAATGAATAAATTGACAAAATTGCTTTATATAAGATTTATTTTTTGTTTTCACTTTTTTTTTTTTAAGAAATCTAATACATAATATGGCACTTAATTCAACCTGAGAAGGGGGCAAATGGATTTGGATAGATGGTGATGATGATATGTTTGGACTAGCAAAGGTCAATGGCGGTTCGAAAGCAAACTTATATAGCTTGTTCTTAAAGCAACAAATATAAAACAAGAAGAGCTTCTAGTGAGAAATGGGCCAGATGGCAACGGGATGTATTCAGACTACACTGTCCTCCCCTTTACCTCATTTTTGTATGTCTGTTCTTATGTTTGAATTGGCCAATTTACCAAATATGAGAGGGTGTGGCAATGGGGATGGTTTTAGGGTTATCACTTACAAGTTTATTTACACACACTCTTATTTGGGTTAGCAAGTAGAGTCTTCAAGTGTTTTGATGGTTAGTTCGGGTAAAGGGAACTTGTTGATTCCTAGCCATGCATATTGAAACCCTAACTTGCTAACGGCAAAGTACATATACTATGTAGATGTATAAATAAACAACTGCAAGCATCCACATGTATATGATGATATCTACACAAATATGAAT
This sequence comes from Diospyros kaki, assembly GCA_036245055.1. Classification (NCBI taxonomy): domain Eukaryota; kingdom Viridiplantae; phylum Streptophyta; class Magnoliopsida; order Ericales; family Ebenaceae; genus Diospyros; species Diospyros kaki. Next base: position 37,144,611 of record BSEG01000007.1, read on the forward strand.
AGAATTACAGGGGGAATTTTGCAACATACCAAGATTAAATATTGAACGAATTCCTCGAAAAGAATTTCTAGGTGTCCGGTCTTAAAGACCCAATCTTCATACAGCAAACAAGGAGAGAGAAAAAAAAAAAGCCCCAATCTTCCGATTCACTGGAAAGAATGACCCAATTAGAGAGCCACACATCAAAGGAATAACTTTAATAAAGGAAAAACATCATTTGGGTTTCATAACATTATCACAAGTGACCAAATCTGAATGCCAAATGAATCAATTCAGAAACCCACCAACCACCTACCAGTAAAAACATAATTCGGTGTTCAAGACTCAAATATATCGGATTTAACGGTAATGGCCTTCGCTAGTGGTTCTCGTGACAATTTGGAGGCTGTTGACCTGAGCGGGCTGTGAATCCAGGATTGGCAATGGTATTCCGTACTGAGTTTGGAGGACAATTCCTTTTGTTGTATGTATATATTTCGTACGATGGTGTATCATAAAAGGGCTTGTCATTGGAGCTCATGTTTACTTCTCTCTTTCTTCGGCGAAAATTCTTCTCTAGTTCTGAATTTGCAGGTTTATTGGTTCATTACAGATATGATTTTACATATTTCTCAGTCACTTTATTCCCATAATTTCCTTTTCTTTTTCTTTCTAACCAAACAAGAAGAATGAAGAGTTGCCAGCCATTTTGATCTTGAAAACGCAGAAAATTATGACCACGAAGTGACTAAAAAACAGGTAAAACCATTTCTGTAATGAACCAAACAACCTGCAAATTCAGAACTAGCAAAGAATATTCACTCCCAAAAAAGACAAGTAAAGTTGAGCGCTTTGCTAATCCATCATTATACCCAATTCAAACAACAAAAGCGTTGCCTTCGTATTGTCTCAGGTACCCATTTTCTGAGCCTTCTATCTAGGCCAATATACTTCAAGTTGGGGCATCCCAGCACCAATTCTTCCATAACTTCCCCTGAAAAGTCTTCACAACCAGTCAACACAAGCTTCTCCAAACGTCGGTGACCGGCAAAGACACGGATGCCATCGCCGGTAGTCGACTCGCACCCGGTCAGATCAAGAGCCTCCAAATTGTAGCAAGTCTGAGCAAGAACAATCATTGTATGATCTGATATGTTTATCAGCCAAGAGAAGTCCAATCTTCTCAGCGTTTGAATTGAAGCAATGGCCAAGCCCCCAATGTCAGTCACTTTTGGCCCGCAATCCCCCAAATTCAGCTCCTCCAAGCAACACAAGTTCTCCAAATGCAACAGCCCATCGTCTGTAATTCGATCACATTCAGCAACCACCAGCTTCTTCAGAGTTTTGGACAAGCACCCACTTGCCAACGAAGCTAAACCCCTGTCTGTAATAAGGAAACAGCCTTCCAAGTTCAGGACTCGTAAAGAATTGGCCGACCCAATTGCTTGAAGCGACTCATCTGTAACCCTAATGCACCTTCCCAAATCCAGATACTCCAAATTTCGGGCCAATCCAACCAACGAAGCAACCCCCAAATCCCCAATTTGGCGTCGCCTTCTCAAGAAAACCCTAACTAACTCTCTGCAACCAGTCGCGAAAGCGCACAAACCAGAATCGTCAACATCCTCCAAACAGCGCTTCTCATCAAACTCGTCCGAACTACAACGCCGTTCCTTGAAATTAAGGTTAAGGACCTGGATTTTAGGGCATGTTCTGGCCACGAATTCCATGTCGGAGTTGGTGATTTCTTTTGTTGATTGGAAAGAAACCAGATTTGGTAATCTGGGCAAGAAACCACGGAGAAGATCGGGTTCAAGAACGCGCAAAGAAACTCGATTCAAACGCTCAACTCTAAACCATTGCTTGCATACCAGAGAGAACGATTCTCTGTCTTTCCGATCATCAATTCGCTTGAGAATCAAAGCTAATACATCATCGCCGAAGCATTCCATGAGCACTCAACTCTGATATCCTAACGCGGACTGGATCGTGCAGAGGCGGCTGCTCTTGTTTTCCTTTCGGGGAATGAAATATTTTACGCCTTTAGTTTCTCAGTCTCTGGGTAAGATGTATATCGCAAACTGGGGCTAGTAGAAATGTCATGTCTTGTTTGGTTATGGCTTCTGTATATTTTGTTTTATAACTGGTCCATGACAAATACCCAAGAGCCCATTCAAAAGCAATGAAGCCCATCAAAACCGAGAAGCCTCCAGGCCCAACACAATGTTCCAAGGCAGGACGAGAAAGCCCAAATAATACAAAAATATAGAGTGGAGGCATAAAAATACTCTAGTACTTTATTTCAAACTTTTAAAACATCTCGTTATATATTGTTATTTTAAAAAAAAATAAAATTATTAAAAATTTTTGCAAATCAAGTGGATGCACGCACTAGTGAGCGTGTTTAGCAAGGTTAATAATTGGATGAAGGCATAAAAATATTTTTATATTTTATTAAAAAAAATTTATATAACACTCCAAACTATCAAAATGCTCCATTTAACACCCAAAGATGCAGGTTCGAGTTATAACAATTGTAGTGTGGGATTTTCACTCTCCTGTGGGGGTGGCTCTTTGTGGGCATCATGCACTATGCTTCCTACCTGGTGTGCTGCTATGTACCATGATTAACCATTCTCACGTGTGTGGGGTAGTATGTGTGGGTCTCTTAAGGTGAGGGACTTCACTTGCACCCAAGTAGAACTATTAAATATCTTTTAATTTGTTATTAAATAATTAAATTTGTAATTAAAATATAAAAAACTAATTTTACATTTAGTTTTAGCTACTTTTTTTTTTTTACCTCTAATTTTGTAACTAAAAATGTACTAACATTCTATGTTTTAAAAAGTAACAACTTTTGTTTTCAAAAAATTTAAAAAAAGATATTTTTTTAATTTATTAGACTGCATGATTGTATTGCTTATATCACATCACTGCCACGTTATATTATTTATTTTTAAAAAGTGCTCAATGTTCACTTTAATTAAAAAAATCCTAAATTTATCACCTTAATAACAAAAAAACCACACCATTTTGAGCAACAAGAAGCAAAAATTAGAATACATATCAAAATATATACCAATAATTAATGTTTGCTTCAATTTGAGCAACAAGGAGATTGAAAATTAGAGATTAACTAGACGCTGACGTTAAATGAGAGATTGGAGCAACAAAAGACGATTTGACGATGTTTTGTTTGCCTAGGACATCGGGAACTGAACAGCTCGATGACAAGAATGGAATGGCTCAATGGGTTCCAATGTTTTGGTACAGGAAAGAATAAAAAAATATTAAAATAGAGAGTATATCCCTAATCATGCGTGTGTATTTTACGTTAAGACTTTATTTTTAATTATTATTTAATAAAATGTTTAATAATTTTATTTTTTTGGAAGTAAAGGTATCTAATGTGACATTTTTAAAATTCAAAATACCACACGGTCTCTTTAGTAAAGTATAAAGGTATTTTGATGCCTTCACGGTCCCTAATCACTTGCATCTAATGAGATGTTTTGAAAATTTGATAGGTCAAATAACTTTTTTAATAAAGTAACATGGATATTTTTATGCCTTTCACCAAAAAATACACATTTCTATACAAAATCTTCTTAGCTTACATTTATATTTCAGGCTAAATTCAAAATAGAAACAACTTATGCATCAAATTTGCATCCAAACCATATGTGTAAGGACTTCAAGCACAAGAGTAAAACAAATCCATCTACCCAAACACTACCTAAATATCTAGAAATATATTATTAATGCAACTATGATGTAATATTTTTGCAAAAACTCCGTTCCTATAGAAACATGTAATTAATTTATGATTTCAAATCAGTGGGACTATGTTTATGAGAGTGACCTACAACAGTACTACCCATCTACTTGTCTGATTTGAAATTCCTGATGTGCCCGTAGGTTCATCCTCACATAAGGGCTCTTCAAGGCTCTTTGAAACCCACAACCACCAAAGTGGCTTTAAAAGTCTGGAGAATTCTCCAATCCAAACTAGTAGTAGTGTTTTAAAATCAAACATGCTGACTGTAGTATAGTATTGGACTGTCATATGAGAATTTGCTATAAATAATTCATTGGTTTCAGATCAAATTTCATTATGTAAGGGTATTAATAATTATCATAAGGAACATTTTATGTTATTTCTTTTTTGTGATCTTTCATCCTCTCCTCTCCTCTCCTCTCTACTCTATCAAAAATTAAAAGAGAAATTATATCTCATTCCACCTCTTACCTGTCTCCCAAACCAAACCTTTTAAGGAACTTAAATACAGGGGGGGTCCTGTTGTTGAACATGGGGTGAGAACCCCACCCCCACCATGGAATTAAGCTTCACAAATGCATCCCAACTACTTGGACCTTGTTTGCCCCCAACTTAATTGTTTCAATTAGAGTTAAAAGTAGCCTTTTCACTTATTATTAATAGAAAGAAGAAAAGGAGGTCCACCTTAAACTTTAGGTAAATATCCTTTTTCAACTTCATCACCATATATAGACAGCCCCAAATCATAAGACATGCACCAAATTACCCTCTTGAAACCCTCTAATTGGCCATAAGAATTTGAAGGGATCGGAACAATCAAATCATTTTTGACTGGCTCCACCCGCATCCAGTGATCCAAACTACTTTTTCAAGTAAGTCTTTTGCCATAAATTTGGGAAAAGCCAGTTTTGTTTTTAAGCTCAAAGAAGCTACTCCTAAATGAGCAAAGAAGCTGTGATGATGAGCCTTGTGTGTGATCAAAAGCCAGGACACATCGGTTTCACCATAGTATTGCATTCATTAAGGGCGGTGCCCCCACAGTTGGAGAGAATCCAAATGGGCTACCCAAACTTCGGAAATATGGTGCTTAGATCCCTTAGGGCTCACACTGATTCATCAAATCCTCAAACTAACATCACCCCAAATGAAATGATGGCGGAGGGGAACATAAATAAATCATGGAGATGCTCAAATTGATGGGGGTTTATTTCTTATGTTAATACTGCCAACATATTAGGTGGATCAAATCCTTTTTTAATATAAGATTTACTTAACGAATAAATTAGTACTCTAATTACTATAAATCGGGTAGGAGAAAAAAGAAGTGAGTTATTAAACCTATAATGTTTGTTATATATGGTGTGGTTGAATAAGTGCTTAATGATTGATGAGCAGCAATAATCAATTATGAATTATGGCAACTGGCAATATCTCTTCCTTCTCAGAACTCCAAAGGAAGAGGAAATAATGGATGGATGAGGAGCAGTGGAAAGGGCGAGAGAGATATGCATAGGTGCGTGTAGTGCAGAGGTGATTTGATTTCTCGTACAAAGTTGATTAGAGATGAGGAAAGGACTTTTCGATAAAGACAGAAGAGGGGATGTGGGCTTTAAGATCTTCTTGTCTGATGTTGGGGCTGTTTGGATGGCAAGAAGATCCGCCTAGAAAGTTACTCTCCGGCTTCTATTATTTGGGGTCTAGCAGCATCTTGAGCTTCTTCTCTTCTCTTCTCTTCTATTCTCTTCTCTGGGACTGGGAGGAATCAAACAACCAGCAAAGACAAAAAGAAAAATTCCCATAAAAATAATCTTCCTTTCTTTTTTTTGTTATCGCAAGAGAACTTTTATTTCTATGCATTTTGTATAAACCAGCTAGTGAAATATTTTTTTTATTATCCTGTAAAACTTACTTAAAAAGTGCCACATAAAGTGCAGGTACCTTAAGCTGGCTAGCTAGCTAGCTATGGCAGTCTCGGTTTGGTCAGCCTACAAACTCACTTCATGAACCAACCGTCTTGTTCACGTAGGATGGGCAAGATAGGTTAAATATATATATTTTTCTCTTCTATATTTATGTTTTTTTTTGGGTATAATTATTCAAAATTTTCATTATTTAAATTACACATTTAAATTTAATTTTTTAATTAATTCAATTTTTATATTTTAATTTTTTTCGTTTAATAACTCAAACTTTTAATTGTTTCAATTACATCTCTAAGTTTGTATTTTTGATTCAATTAAAAAAAAAATAAAGTGAGATGTTCAAATATATGTCACACTCTATTCATGTTAAAGATAAATGTTAAATTGAGTCGAAAATATAAATTTAGAGATCTAATTAAAACAATACAAAGTTTAAGTTATCATAAAAAAGAAGATAAAATATAAAAGATTAAATTGACTAAAAAACGTGTATTTAACGAAAAGTTTAAATAGTTATAAAAAAATATAAAAATAAATAGCAAAAATATAGATTTAGCTAGACAAAATATTTAGACACATTCATTCTAAATGTGAGTTTATATATTTAGTAGTCAAAATTTGATTATATTAGTTAATAATTCTATATTTAGTCAAATAAATTGTAAACTAAAAATTGACTAAAGATGAGATTATTGAGTCACATGTACAAATTATAATCATTGAATACAATCCATATGCTAGGTGTAGCTAAATATTTGTGAACAAGATACAGAACTTCTAGGAACTCTAAGGACATGTAGTTGAATTGCCACCCTGTCCTTCAACTTTACAAAACTCGTATTTTAGTTATGACTTGTTTCATTTTTTTTTTCAAAATTTATCCTTATTTGCCCCTCAAATTGCGCTTTGGTTGCGAAATTTGTCTTTTTTTTCAAAATGGTCCCTCCCTAAGTTACATATTAGGTACGTAATTTACTTTTTTTGTTTTTATCAAAATTATCTTTTTTTTTTTGATTTCGTATCATCACAAGTATCCTCCGTTGTTCGACTCCACAATTCCAGCAAAAGAGATAAATTAGGATATGCCTCGCACTGGCCAAGTTTCGATCCCTCGTCCAATCTAAAGGTCTCACGAATATCATCCCAGACATACATCAAGATTAGCCTTTGTCAATTGAGCTATGCCTTGAGGGTTTCAAAATTACCTCTATTAAATTTACAAAAGGTTGTTCGATTGAGAAAAAAACTATTCAAAAATTCAAGTAATTTCAAACTAAATGAATAATATTTATGATACTAAACTAAGAAAAAAATTTGCCCTCCCTGGGCATAAGTCCCAACTTCATAGTATTAATATGTATTATGAGGCATGATATAATTAGGTTACATCAAAATGGAAATGAAAAATTGATACGATATGAAATGGAAATAGAAAAAAATTATTTTTTTTAAAAAAAGTAAGAAACGAAAATAAAAAAATATAGAGAATTTTTTATAAATATAATTTTTAATATAAAAATTATAAAAAATAATTATTTAATATAAAAATAAACATAAATTGCATAATACATTTAAGTAAATTTTGGAAATAAATTCTATAAAAAATTTAAAAATTTTGAGTTAGAAATGAAAAAAAAAATTAATCTTTATTTGTGGATGAAAATGTGTTTTCAAATTAGAAACGTGTTTTTGATATTTTTATAATATTATAAAATAATTATAATTTTATTTTAAAATTATAAAAATAAGTCAAAAATATTTTTTAATATTTTAAAAATAAAAACATTTTAAAATCGCCGAAATGACACCTCTAAAATATTTCTGTTCATTCTAATGGTACAGCGTGAATGAGGTACCATAGGGTGAACCCAAAAAGAAAAAAGGACAAGTAACTATCAGCCCACCATCTAGAAATTCACCGGCAGCGTGAAGTTCACAATGGACGTCAACTTGTTGATGTTACTTTACAAGTACAGGGTGTGGACCATATAAAATAGGGTTGGAGCCAACAGTCGTTGTACAGGACTTGACAAATTTATCGAACAACTCATAAAAAGAAGGTAAAAAGATAATTTTTTTTTCACTCATTTTATAAATTTGTAAAGCAGGCCACTGTCCCCGCTCCTGCCCTTACTGCTCTAGTCCCCCACCATGATTGTTGTCATTGCCTCATCATCGTGTCTCGTTGTCTTCGCCTCCATCGTCTCTCTGTCATCGCTGTTTCGCCTCATTGACAGTCAATGCAGAGACTGTTGGTGAGGCGAGATGAGGCAGCAATAACAGAGAGGCAACGGAGACGAGGCGAGGCACAGCGATGAGGCGACGACAGCGACCATGGCAATGGAGACGATGACTAGTAGGGGTGATGCAATCTATGGGAGGGGGAACGAGATAGCAAGACAAGGGGGTAAAATCATATTTTTATCCCTTTTCGATAAGGCCCGTCAGGTTTTGTAGAATTTTTCTGAAGGCAAAAAGAGTGCAACTTAATAAAATAAAATAAAAAAGAATTAAGAGTAACGGACTCCAATCGTGCCCTACAATTTAAAAAAAATAAAATAAAAATGAAAGTCACTTAATAATTCGTGTGGATGGATCTGTTTAAATAATGTATAATATTTTACCAGTATTAATTAGTATTTGGAAACAAATAGTTATTGACCTTAAGCAGTTGCGTTGAGTATTATTTGTCCTTGTATTAAAAAGAATGATAAAAATACACTGTTAAAATAATTATGGTAGCACTGTCTCTCTCTCTCTCTAATAATTGAATAATCTGCGATCATTTTATTTAATAATTAAAATATAAAAAATATTTTATATTTTATTATTTTAATATATTTATTAAATTTATTTGACGAACTTTAAAAAATTCAAAATGACTGAAGAGCACGAAGATGAAAATACAGTAAGAAATTAATTAATCAGTCACATTTTATTTATCAACGTTGATGATTCCATAAGAAAGATTCGAAACTCCACAAACCGGTGGACATTCCGGTCTCATCTGAAAACCACTGCGGCGACGCCGGAGGATCAAACAGCCACCCGTCAACCGAGTCAACGTACACCAACTCGCCGCCCAACTCGGCCGAGTCATAACTCGCATCTAAACTCGGTAACTCAACGAGTTGACTCAGCTCGACGGACGCCACGGCGTCGAACTTGTCCATTGCGGCTGCCTTCGCGGCCGCCTTCTGGACATCGCGCGGGGACAGCGACGCCGGACGGGGCAGGGATCCGGCGAGTTCGGGGAAGTTGAGGACGGCGGAGCTACCCTTGATGCTGAGGGCGGCGACGTCGTGGGCCCTTGCGGCCATTTCCGGGGTCGGGAAGGTGCCGAGCCATATGCGGGACTTCTTTTTCGGCTGCCTGATCTCGGAGACCCATTTTCCCCAGTTCCGGCGGCGGACGCCACGGTAGATGGGGTGCTTGCTGCCGCTGCCATCTGACCTGGGATTGGTGGATCCCTTGCTCTTTTTAGTAATTTCTGGGTTTTGCAAAGACGGCGAGGTTGAAGACGATGTGGAGAAGGAGCTGGAGCTGCTTGCTTGCTCTGAATTCTGGGTTTCACCACCCATTAATGACTTAAATTAATCCTGGCAGTGAAGATGGAGCAAGGCAATGAAGAAGAGTAAGGAGGAGGAGGATATTGTCTCATCATGATTTGGCAGCGAGTACTGGGATACTTATAAGGGAGGAAGAGGGGGGGGACCCAAAGAAGAAATGGGTCGCCTTACCAGAGGCTAAGCCAAAATGGGGTCCTCTCTTCTTCTCCGGCGAATTTCATTCACGTGCCATCTTCCCTTGCATTGGCAGGTGCAGTACTTTCTCATGGTAACAGCTACGGGGCACTTAAATGAAACGACTTTCTTCGGAACAAACATCTCATGACACCTGCAGCCATATATATATCAGAAATTATTTTGTGCCGACTCACTCACTACCTTTTCACAAATTTCTCATGCCTCCAACTTATGGTAATTAGTTATCGTAATGTACGTAGGTACGTACGTAACACCAAACACTTGACTACTTGGCCATGCTTTAAATAGATTAGATTAGCTTGGCTATGTATAACCAAAATAACCGACTTAAGAAAGGACAAGAATCTCTTTCTTCAGATATATAGATCAGACTAAGAGAGCAAAAGAAATAAAAATTTTGATGATAAAGAAAGACCAATATTATAACATATATATATGTATATAACCCCTTAATTAATTAGCAGAGGCTAATAATGCTGGATGCTGGTTAAATAACAATTTACTTTTTGGTTTTGCTTTTGTTATAAATTGTACTCAGAAGCTTAGCAAAAGTACGTATATGTACACGTTTTGGCATGTTGTCCCCACTTGGGTTGGGTTGGGTTTGTAACACATGCATCATGCATGCATGTCGCGACAAATTAATTGGCTTGGTCACTGGCTAATGATTGTGATACTATTTAATATTATGATTTGTAATTAACCTCTAGCGTATATATACAGCATCAACATAAATAGTTTTAAAATGCTTCCCTATAAGTTATTAACAAAATTTATTATTTTTATTGTCAAAGAAAAAATTAAAAAAAAAATAAACATTAGAGTCTGAAATGTTATATTACATGTGTCGAGCAACATAATATTTTTTTAACGCAGATAAAATCAGAGAGTACATACTCACGTCAAACAACATAAACACGAATAACATATCATCTTTGTCATTAACATTTCTCATAACTAATGATTTTATTATCATAAGTAAGTAATTTTCACGATCTATTTATTTGATATTCTCTCTATTACACTCTAATCTCTACTTCATTTAGGTTTTCCCAAATTTAGTTTGAACTTGTATTTGGATGATTTTATTTTTCTATTTTCGTTCCAACTCAAATTCGGTTGAAAGCAAGACTTTGTTGTTCCCTTTTGAGCCTGAAATAAAGTGAATGGTCATATCAAATGATGTATGTTTGGTATGTATATACTTCAAAAGTTACTTAAACCCTATCTTTGGAAAGGATACAAAACTTCATATTGCATGTACTAAATAGGCCAAAAGCCAAACACGGAGCACATTCAAGTTGGCTTAAATTACCAACAAAAACATGACAAATTCAAGTTGGTTTCATCTGCCATTACTATACCCTTTATTTGTAATTAATGTATATTTATTTCACTATATTTTAAATTTTCGAATAATCATATACATTCATGAATGATAAATGCATAGCGAATTTATATTTAATCAATCAAAATAATTGTTTGAAAACTAAGCAAAATGTGTAATAACTAATAAATGTACATTATCTTAAAGAAAAATACACTTACACCTCAACCATTACCCTTGTATATAAATTGTTTTAAACTATCTTATAACATATCTTCTAAATCTTTCATGTATGAGTAATGTTAATCATTGTTCTCAGCACAATAAATATATTTTATTTTTTGGTCTTAAAATAATTTTATTAATTAATAAAATATTACAAAATACCATACAATTAGCATCAATCAATAAGAATGATTTTGAATTAAAAATATATATATAATCAGTGTCAAAATATATTTATTATATCTTATTTATAACCCTAAAAAAAATAATGAACATTACCCTTAAATGCATTGTTCCCTTCTCGCTGATTTCAATATTCCAAGAAGTAATATATATATATATATATATATATATATATACACAAATGGGAATGCAAGACATTCAGAATCAGAACAAAAGTTGGAAATTTTCCGAGAAAAAAAGAAAGTGTCATAAAACATTTCCCGAGAAAAGTTTTGGAAGGATCTGTGGGGTTTGGATGTACGGTTGGTTAGTGGTGGGGATAAAACTCAGCCCTTCACCTTCAGCACTTGGTACGGATGATGATATGCTGATATAAGGATTACATAAGACTTACATAAGTTCTTCCATTCTTTCCCATGACATAACAATTACATGACCATGACATAAGCCCCTGCCCTCTCCCTCTGTGTCAGCACAATGACAAGAAGATTGATCCATTCTTAAAATCTTGAAAAAAGAAATCATCTATATGGGCATTATAGGTATTTCATAAATAAAAAAAATCATGATAAAATAGACAGCAAAAAGTTGTACATCTCATTGCTTTAAAATTTGTACAGTAATTTTTTAAACCAAGCAACGCAGACAACTAAGTAGGGCAAATGGGTAAAATGTCCCTTCTGCCCCTCCATGGTTTTAACTCTTTAAAGTATCATTGTTTGTAAAATTTTTATTGCCGCAAAATTCAAAAGGGTCATAAAGAAACACTTTTTTTTGGGCTCAAATATGACTTTCGTTCTATTAACCCACAAGCTCTTATTTATTGAATGTTAGATAAAAAGCAAAATAAGGCCCACAAAGAAGCTGTCTCCATCTACCAGCCATGGAGGACTGCTTTGCCATCAAGAAGCCCTGCATATAGAGGTACATAATACGCGAGACTGCATGCTGTGGTTTAGTTGAATACAGTCAGAAAATTGATTCTTCTCTGTGTGTTGCGTCTTTCCTTCTTTCTTCTCATTCTCTGTTTAATTCTCAGTTTGCCTTCACACTACTACACATTCAGTACCGATCTCCCGTTGCAGGCCATTCTTTCCGGGAAAGATGCACTTACACAGAGCTACAACCGCCTTTCTCAAGTGGTGACTAGCTAGCCGGAAAGAATGTCCGGTAGATGCACCGGACAGTCGCAACAAACCAATGTATGACCCTCTTTATCATTTCTACTAGGTTTCTTTCCAATGCACTCCATCGATAGCAATCACACCAGAGTGAGTGCGAGTCCTTTTTGCCTTACTTCTAATCGGTTCATACGTGATGTGCGTGCCAAATGTTCGACCTGGGTTACGACTACAAATGCTACACTGTATGTGCCAGTCTTACAACATGAAATTCATGCAAACTACGAAAGCATGATATATTGCTGTCATGAGATATGTTGCTAATGCTACCTTTAGCCTAGTGTATGAAGAGGCGGCAATCCACAAATGTCAATTAGGATATCATCACCAGGAAAGAATGTTCGGTAGATGCACCAGACAGTCGCAACAATCCAATGCATGACCCTCTTTATCGTTTCTACTAGGTTTCTTTCCAATGCACTCCCATACGTGGGAGAATCATTGACGTGAAATACTAGCTGGGACCCGGTCACAGAACCTCTTCCATCGATAGCAATCAAACCAGAGTGAGTGTGAGTCCTTTTTGCCTTACTTCTAATCGGTTCATACGTGAAGTGTGCCAAATGTTCGACCTGGGTTACGACTACAAATGCTACACTGTATGTGCCAGTCTTACAATATGAAATTCATGCAAACTACGAAAGCATGATATATTGCTGTCATGAGATATGTTGCTAATGCTACCTTTAGCCTAGTGTATGAAGAGGCGGCAATCGACAAATGTCAATTAGGATATCATCACCAGGAAAGAATGTCCGGTAGATGCACCAGACAGTCGCAACAATCCAATGCATGACCCTCTTTATCGTTTCTACTAGGTTTCTTTCCAATGCACTCCCATACGTGGGAGAATCATTGACGTGAAATACTAGCTGGGACCCGGTCACAGAACCTCTTCCATCGATAGCAATCAAACCAGAGTGAATGCGAGTCATTTTTGCCTACTTCAAATCGGTTCATACGTGAAGTGTGTGCCAAATGTTCGACCTGGGTTACGACTACAAATGCTACACTGTATGTGCCAGTCTTACAACATGAAATTCATGCAAACTACGAAAGCATGATATATTGCTGTCATGAGATATGTTGCTAATGCTACCTTTAGCCTAGTGTATGAAGAGGCGGCAATCGACAAATGTCAATTAGGATATCATCACCAGGAAAGAATGTCCGGTAGATGCACCAGACAGTCGCAACAATTCAATGCATGACCCTCTTTATCGTTTCTACTAGGTTTCTTTCCAATGCACTCCCATACGTGGGAGAATCATTGACGTGAAATACTAGCTGGGACCCGGTCACAGAACCTCTTCCATCGATAGCAATCAAACCAGAGTGAGTGCGAGTCATTTTTGCCTACTTCTAATCTGTTCATACGTGAAGTGTGTGCCAAATGTTCGACCTGGGTTACGACTACAAATGCTACACTGTATGTGCCAGTCTTACAACATGAAATTCATGCAAACTGAGAAGGCATGATCTATTGCTGTCATGAGATATGTTGCTATCTTTAGCCTAGTGTATGAAAAGACGGCAATCGACAAATATCAATGAGGATATCATCAAATTGTAGAAGCAGATGATGGATTTAATTTCCATTCAACGCCTCATCTCCTGATCAAATAAACCTAGATATATTGTCAGTAATTTACAATGGCCGTCCTGATGCAGAACAGCCAAAAAAAATTGCAGAAAATAGGAGAGAAAGCAAAGAAATTAAGATGATGCCAGAGAGAGAGAGAGGGGGGCCAACAGATTTCTATATTCAATATCAAACGCATAAAAAATTCTGAATCCATCGCAAGCCTATTTATAAGCTAAAATCGAATCCTTAGAGCATAATTAACACAAGCAATAGATAAAACCTAACCAAAAGATAAAGTCTTAAGAATCTAAAATCTAAAACCTATAAATAATGAGTGGCCGTGAGAATTGCTTCCCCCCCGTAATGTGTTGGCACATTTCTTTGGAATAGTAAAGCCTAGGTTGTGGAGAGGAGGTGACCATTTTTCCTTTCAATTATCCCATTTTGTTGAGGAGTATATACACAATAAGACTCATGAATAATCCGTTCCCCCTAGAAATAAGCCAACAGGGTTTGATTAAAGTAATCCTTGACATTGTATGAACAAAACCGTTTAACTTGGACACCAATCTGGTTTTTAACCATGGAAAGAAACTGACTTCATTTTTGAATTTGAGCAAAAAAAACCAAGTAACTCGAGTACAATAATCAATGAATGTCACAAACCAACAAGCTCCAGAAATACTAGGAATTGGAGATGGACCCCAAATGTCACTATAAATCAATTCAAAGGGAACTAAACTCCTTTTATTGATAATAGGGAAGACCAAATGTTTGTGTTTGGCTAACTCACATACCTCACAAACAAAAGGTTTATTTTCTAATCCTTTGAACAAGAAAGGAAAGATAATTGCAATAGTTTTAAAAAAGGGATGACGCAATCTATAATGGGGGAGCTAGATCAGGTCTTCAGAAGTGGATTGATGGTGTTCGGATAGGGGAGTTAGGGAATGACTCTGTTTGCTGATGTTTAGTGTCTCAGGCACATCAAAGATAAGACAATCTGTCCCTTTCCTTAGCACATCCAATCATCCTTCTCGAACCCTGGTCCTGAAATAAACAATGAGTTGGGAAAAATATAACTTTGCAATTTAGGTCTCGAGCAATCTTGGTGATAGATACCAAATTTGTGGACAGTTTAGGAACATTAAGGACATTTTTAAGGGTGAATTTTGATTGATTCTTATATCTCCTATTCCGGCTACTGTGGTTGGCAAACCATATGCAGTGGCTATTTTTTTATTACTAGGACAATCAGTATAAGTGTTAAAATTATAAGAGGCATGGGTCATATGATTTGTGGCTCCCAAATCAATAATCCATGAATTTCTAAATGACTTTTCTGAGGCAATTAAACCATGAGATATTGTAAACTTACCTGAATGTACCAATGAACAGATACATGATGGTTTCTCAAGAGCTGCCAGAAAATTCCTCAGCTTCTCAACCTCCTCTTTATTGAGATATGTTGATTCTGGGCCTTTGTCCTCTCCTTATTAAGCAATCACTTGATAAGCCTGCCCTTTGTGCTGCTTATTCTATCCTCCTTAGTTTCCCACTCTTTGCTGGGTGATTTCCCATTCAATTTCCAGCACTTCCCTTGAGTGTGCTTCGGTTTGTTACAATAGGTGCACCACAGAGTCCTTATCTTCGCCACTTGTTGTCTTGGATTTAGCCTTCCAATTTTCTTTCAGATCACGATTTGCAGTTTTAGTCAGCATAGCCGAGGCTTCCAGTGATTTCGTCTCCAACATCACTCCTCTTCTACTGTCTTCTGCCAAAATAATTGAAACTACTTCATTAAGAGTGGGTAGATCATTCTTACCTAAGATCTAGATTCTCATTCAGTCTGGCCATAAAATCGTATGTACAGTCCTTCTCAATGAATGCCTTCAGCAATGCAACATCTTTACTGTCCTCCATCTCATAGCTATTAAAGGCGCGCGCCTAGACGCAAGGCGTCTTAAGGCACCAATTCTGCGCTTCGCCTAGGCTGAGGCGAGGCGATTTCAATGAGGCTCACGCCTTGCACAGTGAGGCGCAGAGGCGAGAGACGTGCCTCATGAAACTGCTTTTAATTTGAAACTTGGGCAGCTCAATTCCTCTCCTCTTCTTGGTTCCAGCATATATACATTAGAACATGCAACTTATTTACATTACAACTTATCAATTCCTCCACATTTTCTTTTATTTATATTTTACCTTCCATTTACTTTAATACATAAATGTAAATAAGAAAGTACCCCCCATTTGGATTCAATAAAAATATATCAATTATCTTCATTCACCACCATCTCATGAAATTTCTCCATGTGAAGATGGTGTTCAAACTTCATTTCATCATTACTCCGCCAGGGGATATTATCCACTGTCGGTCCCAAGTCCGGATAAAGGAGGAGGGTTGCATTAGGTAGCCGACAGCCAGCGTAAAACCTAGTCGGATCCAAATATGAATTCTAGACAAACTATCTGTTGGGATGTAATCCACATAGAAGTCTAGAATTCATATAGCCAACCCCACATAGTGGGATAACAGCTGGATATGTTGTTGTTGTTAAAAATATCTAAAAAATCAAAATCCATAACAATAAGAAAATAAAATTTTGGCTTTAATACAAATTCAGGATTTAGCGATTTTACCACCCCAAAATACATACATACTATTTCTTGAAAAATTCATTAAAAATCATTTTAACAACAATGAATATTAGCTATCAAAATACCGGGAGATAGTTTTTCAAAAAGAAAACATTTTCTTATATGTCTCCTTATAATGCGCTAATCTTCCAGACTTAGAAAAAATGCGCTAATCTTCCAGACTTAAAAAAATAGTATTTTTCAAAATAAAAACATTTTTTTGATTGTGGACTTATAGTGTTTATTGATTGTGGAGAGTATTACAGCTTGCCCAAAATGTCCTCCATCAGTAAAATAAAAGATTGAAGAGTATATGCAAAAGAAGAAAAATAACAGGGATGAACCAAATATGGCACCGAAAGATGATGATTTTCAATTTGGTGAAGGGTATGATGATGATGATTAAAACTTCTTTATTGATTGTGTACTTGATAATTTGATAACTTTTTATGATTTTACAAGATTTTGAGTTTTTTTTCTAAAAGGTGCACCTCGCTTCGCAAAGGCGTGTCTCGCCTCGTGCGCCTCGCGCCTCAGGCTCCAGGACCTTTTGCGCCTCACTGCGCCTCACGCCTTTTAGAACTATGCTCCATCTTTATTACCCAA
Source organism: Diospyros kaki (assembly GCA_036245055.1). Classification (NCBI taxonomy): domain Eukaryota; kingdom Viridiplantae; phylum Streptophyta; class Magnoliopsida; order Ericales; family Ebenaceae; genus Diospyros; species Diospyros kaki. Next base: position 37,161,804 of record BSEG01000007.1, read on the forward strand.
TATTGATCCATTTCCTGCCACAACCCCTTCAACAAGTTTACATAATCTGTGATAGTTTTATCTCCTTGTTTTAATCCACAACTCATAGATCTGGGCTGCATCCTTGGCTTCCTACTCGAGTATTGAATCTCCAAAACCCTATGAGAGTACTGTCACACTTTTACCTGCATCTTAACATCACTAACATCTTGCTCCTTGATTATTGGGTGTGTCTCCTATGTTAATATTCACGGTCAAAACCAAGGAAAATTAGATCCAAGAGCTCTCAAAACTATCTTTGTGGGATATTCTTCAACCCAAAAGGGCTATAAATGCTATCATCTATCAACCATAAAATTCTTCATTTCGATTGATGTTACATTTGATGAGACAACATACTATTTTACTCAACCTTAACTTCAAAGGGAGACAACACTTGTGGAAGATAAGGATTTTTTTTTGCTAGATCTACTTGGAACCAAAACACCTTCTCCTGAGCTAGCTTTTGCTCCTAACCTTGAACCTCAACAACCTGAGCTTTTTTGAACCTTGTGATCCTCAACTTGATGCTCAGCCTGAATATGAACCGAAAAATGTATCCTTAGTTGGGGGGAATGAGAATGCTTCTGGTAACAAATTTCCTCAGGTTTACTCAAGGAAGAATCTAGCTCCTGGACTGAGGCCAGTTCAAGCATCAGAACCAGATCCTAAGAATGAGGTAATACCTTCTGATCCCTCTCAATCTACACCTGAATTGGACTTGCCTATTTCCATAAGGAAGGGAGCTAGGGAATGTACAAAATAGCCAAGGTACCCACTTTTAAAATGTGTCATTTGTGAGATTTTCTCCTTGTCATAAATGCTTCCTCACAAATTTAAACACTGTGTCAATTCCTAATACCTTTTTTGAGGTTTTAACTTGTGAGAATTGAAAAAATGCTATGAATGTTGAAATGTAGGCCTTGGAGAAAAACAAAACATGGGAATTGTAGAACAACCAAAAGGGAAGAAACCAGTAGGGTGCAAATGGATATACACGATGAAATACAAAGTAGATGGGACATTAGAAAGGTACAAAGCAAGGCTGGTGGCAAAATGGTACACACAAATGTATGGAATAAACTACTAAGAAACATTTGCTCCAATAGCAAAGATGAACATGGTGAGAATTCTATTGTCCTTAGTTGAAGATTTTGATTGGTCAGTCTAACAGTTTGACATAAAAAATGTCTTTTTATATGGAGACCTTGAGAAAGAAATATATATGGAGATTCCACCTGGGTACACTAGAAACATAGCTCCTAATAACATGTGCAAGCTTAAGAAAGCATTGTATGGTTTGAAACAATCGTCTAGGACTTGGTTTGGGAGGTTTACTAAAGTAATGGTAAATATGGGCTACAAACAAAGACAAGGAGACCACAATTTGTTTATCAAACATTTGGGCTCAGAAGGAGTCACCACCCTCATTATATAAGTGGATGACATAATAGTGACCGAGAATGATCAGCAAGAGAGGCAAAGTCTAGGACAACACTTAAAGAAGGAATTTGAAATCAAAGAGTTCGAAAATCTTAAGTACTTCCTAGGAATTGAGGTGGCACATTCCAAGATGGGGATTTTTATTTCTCATCAAAAGTACATTACTAATCTCTTAAGGGATACAAGGAAGTTGGCATGCAAATCGACAAATTCACCTATAGATTAGAACCACAAACTTGGGGAAACTGAGAGTGACAAAGCAGTAGATAAAGAGACATATCAGAGACTTGTTGGTCGACTGATCTATCTATCTCACTCACGCCCAGACATTGCTTATGTAGTGATCATTGTGAATCAGTTTATGCATAACCCGAAGGAAATACATTTCCAGGTAGTCTACAGAATATTGCACTATTTAAAAGGGGCTTCGGGGAAAGGAATATTGTTCAAGAAGCATGCCAAAATTGCACCTGAAGCTTATATTGATATTGACTATGCAAGTTTAGTGACAGACAAAAGATCTATTTCTGGGTATTACACCTTTGTTGGAGGAAATTTAGTCACATGGAGAAGCAAGAAGAAAACTCCGCCTAGGGATGTTATCCACTGCCGGTCCCAAGCCCAAATAAAAGAGGAGGGTTGTATTAGGTAGCCGACAACCAACGTAAAACTTAGTCGGATCCAAAACATGAACTCTAGACAAATTATGAAAAATTGTTTGGGCGTAGGCATAACCCTTCATAGCGATGCGTTATACTGCCCGCATGTAGTGTCAAGTGAGCTAGGGCCGCTGCATCGACGCTCAAATGTAGTGACAAATGAGCAAGAGTTCCCGCATTTGCTTAGACGGATGTGGGTAAAGAAGTTAGTCCAAAATCAAAATCAAAATCAAAACCAAAATCAAAATCAAAATAAAAAACAAAATCAAATTAAAAGTCAAAGCCAAAAACAAAATCATAGATTAAAGATTGGATCATGAAACATAGGAACATTAACAGGCAAAACTATGGAAGTGGTAGATGTGATGATTAGGAGAAACATTAATATTATGTGCCTTCAAGAGACGAGATGGGTAGGGAAAAAAGCAAAAACTTTGTCAGAAATTGGATATAAAATATGGTACACAAGAAATGATCGAGCGAAAAATGGAGTGGAGATTATTATAGATAAAAGTTTAGTAGATGAGGTAGTGGATGTAAAGAGAATAGGGGATAGGATTATTATGGTGAAGGTTATTCTAGGAAGAATGACTATGAATATCTTTAGTACATATGCACCACAAGCGGGGTTAGGTGAAGAGATAAAAGCAAAATTCTGGGAGGACCTAGAGAGACTCGTACAAATGATACCAAGAAGAGAGAAAGTGATTATAGGAGGTGACTTAAATTGTCATGTGGGTAGAGACGGAAACGGCTATAGAGAGGTACATGGAGGGTATGGATTCAGGAAAATTAATAATGAGGGTAAGTCTATTCTAGATTTTGCAATGGCATATGGGCTCATCATAACCAATACTAGGTTCAAAAAACGGGACGAACACTTAATCACATATAAAAATGTCACATCAAGTACCCAAATAGATTATTTCCTCATGAGACAAGAGGATCGTGTATGTTGTAGGGATTGTAAGGTAATACCGGGAGAGTGTTTGACTACTCAATATAGATTTCTAGTACTTGACGTCCAAGTAAAAAATTAGAAGAGAAAAAATTACATAAAACAAAATTCAAGAATCAGGTGATGGGATTTAAAAGGGAAGAAACAACTAATCTTCAAAGAAAAATTAAGGGGTAAAAGAGAATGGAATGGAGAAGAACAGACTAACCAAATGTAGAGAGAAATGGCTAATGCCTTGAGAAGCACAACAAAGGTAGTGTTTGGAGAAATAAATGGTAGAGCCCCTAACCTTAAGGAGTTTTAGTGGTGGAATGAAGAGATACAATTGAAAATTAAAAATAAGAAAAATTGCTATAAGGCTGTATATTAGTGCAACAATAAAGAAAATAAAAAAAATTATAAAAAATCAAAAAAGACAGCAAAAAGAGCTATCAGTGAAACAAGGTCAAAAGCATATGAGAATCTAATAAACGACTTAATACAGAATATGGAGAAAGGGATATATATAAATTAGCTAAAGCAAGAGAAAGAAAAACAAGGGATTTAAATAAAGTAAAATGCATAAAAGATGAAAATCAAAATGTATTAGTGAATGAGGGAGCAATTAAGGAGAGATGGAATGAGTATTTCACAAAATTATTCAATGATGATGGCGACACAAGAGTTAGGTTGGGACATCTTAGTAACTCGGAAGGGAACGTGAGCTATACATTTTATCGACGCATAAGTTCAAATGAAATAAGACAAGCATTAAAAAAGATAAAAAATCATAAGGTGATGGGACCGGATAATATACCAATAGAAGCATGGAAATGCATGAGAGAAGAGGGCATCTCCTAGCTAACGAAATTATTTAACGCGATCCTTAAATCAAAAAAGATGCCAGATGAGTGGAGGAAGAGTACTTTGGTCCCTATATATAAGAACAAAGGAGATGTTCAAAACTGTGAAAATTATAGAGGAATTAAGTTAATGAACCATACCATAAAACTCTAGGAGAGAGTAATAGAGCAGAGACTCAGAAAAGAAACAGAGGTCTCGAAAAATCAATTTGGTTTCATGCCTGGTAGATCAACAATGGAAGCTATATACCTACTAAGGCGCCTAATGGAAAGATATCGGGATCATCAGAAGGACTTACATATGGTATTCATAGATCTAGAAAAGGCCTATGATAGGGTCCCTAGAAAAGTATTATGGAGGGTTTTAGAGAAGAAAGGAGTCCGAATAGCCTATATACAAGCCCTTAAGGACATGTATCATGGTGCAGAGACAAGGGTCAGAACATGCGGAGGGGATACTGAACCGTTTAAAATTACAATAGGATTGCATCAAGGTTCTGCACTAAGTCCATACTTATTTGCTTTAGTAATGGAGGAACTCACTAAAGATATTCAAACAGAGGTGCCATAGTGTATGCTATTTGCAGACGACATAGTGTTGGTGAATGAAACAAAAGAAGGAGTGAACACTAAACTTGAGTTATGGAGAAACAATTTAGAATCTAAGGGATTTAAATTAAGCAGAAAGAAAACAGAATATATGGAATGTAAATTTAGTAAGAATGCAAGAGTGGAGAATGTTATAATAAAATTGGAAGACCAAATCTTACAAAAAAAAGACCATTTTCGATATTTGGGATCAGTGATTCAAAAAGATGGAGAAATTCACGAGGATGTCGCACATAGAATTAAGGTAGGTTGGCTAAAATAGAGAAATGCATCGAGGGTGTTATGTGATGGTAAAATCCCATTAAAACTAAAAGAAAAATTCTATATGACAGCTATAAGACCAGTCTTGTTGTACGGCTCATAATGTTGGGCAGTCAAATACCAACATGAGCAAAAGACGAGCGTAGCGGAGATGAGGATGTTAAGATGGATGTGTAGCCATATAAGAAAAGATAAAATTAGAAATGAAGTTATTCGTAATAAGGTAGGAGTAGTGCCAATAGAGAAGAAGATGAGAGAGACTAGACTAAGATGGTTTGGTCATGTGAGAAAGAGACTAAGAGACGCTCCTGTGAGGAGAGTTGATGAAATGGAACAATTGGTCAAAAAAAGAGGTAGAGGCAGACCCAAGAAGACTTTGGGAGAGACATTAAAGTTTGATATGAAGTGTATGGAGCTCAATGAAGATATGACAAAAAACAAAAATACATGGAAGTCTAGAATTCATGTATCCGAACCCACATAGTAAGATAAAGGCTGGATATGTTGTTGTTGTTGCTGGAGAAGTAAGAAAAAAAATGTTGTGGCAAGATCAAGTGTTAAATCTAAATTTCGAGCAATGGCACAAGGTATATGTGAATTATTATGGCTAAAGATTATCTTGGAAGACTTAAGAATTGAGTGGGGTTGTCCTATGAAGCTCTATTGTGACAAGTCAATAATCAATATAGCACATAATCCCGTGCAACATGATCAAACAAAACACATAGAAATTGACAGAAACTTTATTAAGGAAAAATTGGGCAATGGTCTCATTTGTACTCTATATGTGCCTTCAGGATCTCAACTAGCAGGTGTTTACAAAAGGAATCAGCAATCCTCAATTTCAGACATTAATTTCCAAGCAAGGAATGGCTAATATCTATTCACCAGCTGAGAGGGAGTGCTGGAGATTATATAGCAGATTGATTGAAGATTGATCGAAGCAGATTTAAGGGAGTTATCTTGGAAAGTTGAAGGGCTGTCAATCAAGCTGTTTTTGAATTGTTTCCTAATGTATAAATAGAAGATTAGGTGTACAGATTTGGTAGGTTCCGTAAATCACTTAGATATTATCTCCATTAGAGGAAATTTCTAATTAAGAGTTTCCTATTGTAGATTGGCTAGTTTTCTGTATATATATAGATCTAGACAGAATGAATAAAATACACACTCAGTTTTCTTCCCAATACATGACAAATACTATTATTCATCAATATAAATCAGTTAATATCCTATCAATCCAGCATTAAATTTAGTAATTGTAATTTTTCATCAGGTCTCCATCCAGATTAATCTAGAGTGTGATAAACGTCAAGGTAAAAGCCCAACCTAATATGATGATCCATGGCACTCACTTAAAGTCCTAGTTTAAACAAAATACGACAGCAGAACATCAACACTATACTGGACACCATTGATTTTGTGTTCGAGTTATTCCAGTGGTGGTGGAGAAAGATGGCATCGGAGATGTATTTATGAAACTCTTATGAAATCCACCGGTAGGTATATTATATGGGATCAGTTTCCTGGGTAAAAAGACTAACTCCTGTTCCTAATGCAAACTCACAATAAGAGGAGAATATTGGGTTGGTTACTAGAAAAATTTCAGGAATCAATGTCTAAATTCTTCAGAAACTGTTAACTTAAAGATAAAACATTCACGTCAGTGCTGCATTATGGAGTAATTGATATGCAATCAGGAGCATTTAACAGAGTAATGTCATGCATAATGTAATTCTTTTGCCAATTGCCACTCTAGCACCATGTCATGGTCGTATATGCTGCTAAGATTCTGAACAAGAGTATAATATAATTATAGATGAAGAAGAGATAAAACAATTTTATATTATATAGATGAAGAAGAGATAAACAATTATTCTGAACTTGTTTTTTTTTTTTTTATAACTTTATTGTCTCTGTATAAAGGACAATGTAAAGAATGTCCCAATCCATCATCTGTTTGATGGGTAAATATGAAGAGTTTCAAGTAAAAGCAAATTTTTAATAGTACACTATTACAATCAGAAAGAAAGGCATCTTCTTACCCTTTCCTCCTCTTCGGGCTCAGTATAAAGTCATCGTCATCATCTCTCTCATTCAATATTCTTTTCTTGGTTTTTAATTCTCCGTTCTTTGACATCTGCTGCTTTTTTGAACTCTCTGGTTTACTTGGTGGTCGTGGTGGTGGGGATTTTATAGGAGTTCCCATCCGAACCTGCTTTTGTTTCATCTGCTTCTTCTCATAAGCCTTCTTCGCTCTTTCAGGTGACAACAAGCCATGTTCCATTAACCTGAATTTTTTGCATGCAAGTTCTCAATTAGTCATCATCACCATTGCCAATTTTTTTTTTTTCAATTTGTAACATTTTTTCCTTATGTATTTTTATTGGATACGCTAACCCATCACTAGTAACCTAAAGCTGAGTTTTGATAAAATTCCAGCTAGGCTGGAATGTCAAATATAATCAGAATGTTACAAGTTTAGCATAAAAGAGCACTTTTAACATTTCCTTTGTAGGGTTTATAAATGGCATCCCCAGTGCATGACACTCTCCAACTTGCGAGGGTTAGAAGAGGATCATTTTTGTATACAATCTTATCCTTGCTTTTTACAGAGGCAATTTCTATGACTTAAACTTGTGGCCTTCAGTTACAAATAAACCTCACTGTTGCTTTCAAGGTCAGTAGGATTTACAACAAATACAACATATCAAGCCTTAATCCAACTAGGTGGGAGGATTTATCTTGGGAAATAATAAAGTTTTATCTATGCTTTGCCAAAGACCAGGAAGTTCAGAACCTCTGTTACCAGGATGGATCATGTTTTAAGGGGGAAGTGACATATCCAAATTCTCTCTCAATACAAAGGACGGAGTGTCACTAAATTGAGTTCACAAGAACATGTTCGTTGGATCACAGTGCACAATGAAGAATACAAATGATACCCACAGAACAAATTTCTCAACCAATTAGAAAGTAAATGTATATCTCAAATCCCAGTTCAAATAACAACCCACCTAAACTAGCACTTGGTCAGGAGTGAATCAGATAAATCCAGGAATGAAAGATGTTTGTTGAGTTGCCTGGATGTATGCAAGGGTTTTCTTTGTAAAAGGTCAGAATACAAATGAAAAAAAAACAGGGGGAGGGGCAATAAAATGGAACCTCTAATTTAGTTGAAGTCTAGCAACGTACTAATTTATATGTATCGCGTACTTAATTTAAATTTAATTGCCTCTAAGCCCAGGAGAACCTCATGTATGACGAAAAATAAATAGTGGGTGTGTCTGTGAGAGAACTTATGTGACAAGGAAAAATTACTGCAGCAGGTTGGCCACATATCCCCAGCTACACTTGTGAATGATTAGCTCCAAATGGATCCCTCTAACAAGCCTACTCATGTTGAACACTCAAACAATCTTTTCTACAATGGAACTGATTTGAAGTCTTATCCAAGCTTTTGTTAGTATCAAAAAGCATAGAACAGAGGCCCAAATGCATGGCGTAAATCTGGGTAGTAAACTAGACAAGGGAGGCAGTAACCTAGCCCAAAAAGTAGAGATATCTAAACCAGACATACTAGGCCAATCTATCTCGAAACGATTAACTCCTTACAAAGCTAAACATGATTTCATCTTGGGGAAAGGTTTTCATGGGGAGACTAAAGAGGACTTGGTGCTTTTCAAGCCACGTTTAAACCTTTTTCCAAGATTTAGAAGCTCTGAAATTGGAATTATTCAACTTTTAGATATTCTTCCATCAGCTAACAGTCAATCCAAGGTCCAGTATTCATCCTGTAGTCCCAACAGGTAAACCCTCAAATTGGTTGTTAAGCCATTATAGCCAATCTAGAACATGAGCTTAAAACAGGAAAAAGGTTGCTACTAACACATCAATACTAGGCCCAAAGCTCAAGGACTGTGGAACAACCAAATACCATATCCAGAGAACCACCATTCCAACTATAGTTCCTCCAGAGTAAGCAACTATAAAACTCAGAGGTAAAGAAAAGGAATAGATGCAAATTTTGTGAACATGGTCCTTGTTGAGAGAAAAATAAATAATATAAAAGATTAAAGTTAGCCCTCTATCTTTTTGATGAGATAAAGCCACATTTAAGCTTTTTGATGAGATGGTGATCAACTATTCAACGTGGGTATCAAAGCGGACAAAGGTCATGAGTTCAAACCTTACTACAAATCTAATATTTAAATAGTTGCACGTGTTTGCACCAGTTATATAATAAAACCTAACCATAGGTGAAGGGGGGGGTGTTGAGAGTAAAATAATAATATAAAAGATAAAGTTAACCCTCTATCTACTAGTTTAAACTTTTAGGTAAGATCTTGGTTAACTATTCAACAATCTTCAATACAACAGACAAGACACCCTCTAAGATAAGGTGAAAGTTGCAGATGTTATGCAGGTCAGAAAAGTGCCTTTCTGAGCCTATTTTCCAGACTGAAAGGATCAAGCCAGATTGAAGAATCTTGTAAACCACTTAATATTTCAACCACAACATGCATTTCCTTTAGAGATGGTTGGAAAGTTAGCATTCATATAGCGAACCCCACTAGTGGGATTAAGGCCTTATGATTGCTGTTATTGTTATAGTACACATTTCCGATGGGATACATTCCTAGAATTAATACAGCCTTACAAGTTGCAAGTCAAGCACCTATCTTGAACAATTTTTGGAAACAACTATTTGGATTCTCAAGGGTTCCTTGGAATATGACAGGGAACTTCAAAAACAAAATATATAGTTATAACCTTTTAAAATGGAAGATGCAGACGAAGGTTTATCTAGAAAGAATTTAATAAATATCACCTGAGCGGTGACTCAATTCAGCACACAGAAGCTTGATAGAACAGAAAAAGTGCAGAAGCATGGTCTATTCTAATGATAGCCTATACTTTTCTGGACTGACAATTGCAAGTTTAAAAGCTAGTCAGTAGACTTGAAGGCCTGGAGACAGTGTTGAAAACGTGCCTTAAGAATCTGTCAAAGTTCGTTTCAACTAGCTATTTTTACTGTTAGTGGGTTCTTAGTTCCTATTATTTTGCTAAGTTGTTATTTTACTTAAGCAGTGGACTACGTTGTTAGTTGTGCTAACTAGAATTTTGGGCCATGATCTTTATTCTAGCATCTTTCAAATGTATTTAAGTTTAAGTTAGAGATTATTCCGAGTTGCTCATATTCCCTCTTTTATTTTTTCTGTTTTCTGTCTATTATTTATTCTGATTTACATTTTTTGTTAAAGACAACAGTTGGTATCAGAGCTTTCTTCTTGAGGGACCTGTGAGTGTCTTAGTGAGTTTTGAGAGCACCTAAACACTGACCCTACCTTTACAGAAATCAAACCTTCAAGCCATGAATGCTGAGGCAGGTTTCGCTCAAATTGCTCCACCAACCTTCGATGGGGAGAATTATCAGATCTGGGCAGTGCATATGGAAGCCTATCTTGAAGCCTTGAACATTTGGGATGCTGTGGAAGATGCAGATTTTCATGTTCCAGCTCTACCAGATGACCCCACAATGGCTCAACTCAGAAACCACAAAGATAAAAAAGCAAAGACGACAAAGGCAAAGGCCATTCTTTTTGCTGCAGTCTCACCCTCAATTTTCACCAGAATTATGACTCTGGAATCAGCAAATGCCATTTGGAATTACCTTCGAGATGAATATCAAGGTAATCAGAGGATTAAAGGCAAGAAAACGCTGAATCTTATCAGAGAATTTGAAGTACTTAAGATGAAGGAGTCAGAAACTATCAAAGAATATTCTGACCAGCTTTTTAAAATTCCAAATCAAGTAAGATTACTGGGCACCGAACTTTCTGATTCTAGAATTGTTCAAAAGCTTCTTGTAACTGTACCTGAGAGATTTGAAGCCTCAATTTCTGCTTTAGAAAATACTAAGGATCTGTCGAGTATTACTTTGGCAGAAGTAATTCATGCTTTGCAGGCCACTGAACAGAGAAGGCTCATAAGACAAGAAGGTACAGTTGAAGGAGCTCTGCAATCAAAGCACCAATCTGGTGGCAAGGGAAAGAAAAAGAAAAGCAAGAAGGACATAGTTGCAAGTGGAGATGCTACTTCTAATAACAATAACAATAGTAGCAAAAAGGAAAGATATCCACCTTGTAAACATTGTGGTGGCAAATCTCATCCTTATTTCAAATGCTGGAGGAGGCCTGATGCAAAATGCAATAAGTGCAACCAAATGGGGCATGAGGCAGTAATATGCAAAGGAAAAATTCAACAAGCAGCTGCTGAAGCAAAAAATGCTAATCAAGAGGAGGAAGATCAGCTCTTTGTTGCAACCTGTTTTTCCAGCAGCAATTCATGTGAATCCTGGTTAATTGATAGTGGCTGCACCAACCATATGACTTATGACAGAGAGTTGTTCAAGGAATTGGAGAGCACTGAAGTTAAATGGGTCAGAATTGGAAATGGTGAACACATTCCAGTAAAAGGAAAAGGCACTGTAGCTATAACAAGCTACTCAGGTACAAAAACTCTTACTGGTGTTCTGTATGTACCTGATATTAATCAAAACTTACTCAGTGTTGGACAGTTACTTGACAAAAGATTTGAGGTTATTTTTGAAGACAAATGCTGCATAATCAAGGATCCAACAGGCCAGGAAATGTTCAAGGTCAAAATGAGGAGCAAGAGTTTTTCATTTGATCCAATGAAGGAGGAGCAAGCTGCCTTCCCAGTTACAGCAAGTTCAACTGATCTTTGGCACAAGAGGTTAGGTCATTTCCATTATTCGGGAATGAACTACATGCTAAGAAATCAACTTGTTTGTGGAGTACCTACCTTAACAGCAAAATTAACTGACTGTGAAGCATGTCAGTTTGGGAAGCAGACAAGGCAACCATTCCCTGAAGGTGTCTGGAAGGCCACGCAAAAGCTCCAGCTAGTTCACACTGATCTTGCTGGACCACAAAGAACTCCATCACTGAAAGGAAGTCTCTATTATATCATTTTTATAGATGATTTAACCAGAATGTGCTGGATTTATTTTCTTAGATACAAATCAGAGGTTGCAGAGGTGTTCTGGAAATTCAAAGCTCATGTTGAAAACCAAAGCAGCTGCAATATTCAAGTTCTAAGGTCTGATAATGGAAAGGAATCCGTCTCAGATCAGTTTCAACAATTTTGTGCAGAGGCTGGAATAGAACATCAGCTCACTGCTCGTTACACTTCTCAGCAAAATGGAGTGAGTGAGAGGAAAAATAGATCAATCATGGAGATGGCTCGGTGTATGCTGCATCAAAAAGGCTTACCAAAGAAATTTTGGGCTGAAGCTGCAAATACTGCTGTGTTCATTCAAAACAGGCTGCCTACAAGAGCTGTGCAAAATCAAACACCGTTTGAAGCTTGGTTTGATTTCAAACCTCCTTTGGATTTTTTTAAGATATTTGGTTGTTTATGCTACTCACATGTACCTCAGGTTAAGCGTGATAAACTTGACAAAAGAGCAGAACCTGAAATATTTATTGGCTATAGCACCATCTCTAAAGCTTATAGGAATTTTCAGCCTCAGACAGAGAAAATCCTAATAAGTAGAGATGTGTACTTCATGGAGGACGAAAAATGGAGTTGGAATGACTCAAAGAAAAATCAAAATCCTCTGTTGGTACTTGAAGACACAGTATCCACCTATTAGAGGCACCAGATTGCTCTCTGACATCTATCAAAGAAACAATATAGCAGTGTGTGAACCTGCAAGCTTTAAGGAAGCTATGATGGACCAAAAATGGATAGCTGCAATGCAAGAAGAGCTGTTCATGATTGAAAAAAATCAGACCTGGGAACTGGTTCGAAAACCTCATGATAGAAATGTCATAGGTGTCAAATGGGTGTTCAGAACAAAATTCAATCCTGATGGTTCTGTAAACAGGTACAAAGCAAGGCTTGTGGTGAAAGGTTATGCACAAATATTTGGGATTGACTATTCTGACACTTTTGCTCCTATTGCCAGACTTGATACAATCAGATTGCTACTTGCCATTACAACACAAAAGGGATGGCAGGTGTTTCACATGGATGTCAAGTCGGCTTTTCTCAATGGATTTTTGCAAGAGGAGATTTATGTTGATCAGCCAGAAGGCTTTGTAATCAAAGGCCAGGAAGACAAAGTTTACTTGCTAAAAAAGGCTCTCTACGGCTTAAAGCAAGCTCCAAGGGTCTGGTACAGCAGAATTAATGATCATCTGTTGAGTTCAAGTTTTCAAAAAAGCCTATCAGAAGCTACACTCTATGTTAAGCATTCCGGTGCAGAAATCCTAATTATTTCTCTGTATGTTGATGATCTTCTGGTGACAGAAAGTAATGCAGCGCTTATTGATGAATTTAAGCAAGAAATGATGAATGTTTTTGAAATGACAGATCTTGGTCTTATGACCTATTTCTTGGGAATGGAGATCACTCAAAGGAAGCATGAAATTTTTATTTGTCAAAAGAAGAATGCAAAGGAGATTCTCAAAAAATTCCACCTTGATGACTGCAAAGCAATGAACACTCCTATGAATCAAAAAGAGAAGTTCAGCAAGGAGGATGGAGCTGATAAAGTTGATGAAGCTCATTTCAGAGGATTAATAGGGTGTTTAATGTAACTTTCAGCAACAAGGCCTGCACTTGAAGGCAGCAAAAAGAGTTGTAAGATACATCAAAGGAACTGTCAATTATGGAGTGAAGTATTGCAAGGAACAAAATTTCAGATTATTCGGTTATTCAGACAGTGATTGGGCAGGTTCTTTGGATGATATGAAGAGTACTTCAGGGTACCTGTTTCAGTATGGGTTCAGGTGTTTTCTCTGGGTGTTCCAAGAAGCAAGAAATAGTAGCTCAATCAACAGCTGAAGCTGAGTTCGTTGCAGCAACAGCAGCTGTCAATCAAGTTATTTGGTTGAGGAATGTCCTAGCAGATCTACGTTTGGAACAAGACCAAGCCACAAAAATCTTGGTGGACAATCAAGCAGCAATTTCAATCTCACATAATCCTGTGTTCCATGGAAAGACAAAGCATTTCAATTTCAAATTATTTTATTTGAGAGAAGTGCAGGAAAATGGAGATATAAGTCTGGTTTATTGCAAAATAGAGGACCAAGCTGCTGATATTTTTACTAAGTCTTTTTCACTTAGCAGGTTCGAGTTTCTGAGGAATAAACTTGGAGTTTGCAGCTTCCAAGGCAAGGACGAGTGTTGAAAACATGCCTTAGGAATCTGTCAAAGTTTGTTTCAACTAGCTATTTTTACTGTTAATGGATTGTTAGTTCCTATTATTTTGCTCAAGTTGTTATTTTATTTTAGTGGACTACATTGTTAGTTGTGCTGACTAGAATATTGGGCTATGATCCTTTATTCTAGCATCTTTCAAATGTATTTAAGTCTAAGTTATCGTAAAAAAAACTATTCTGAGTTGCTCATATTCCTCCTTTTATTTTTTCTGTTTTCTGTCTATTATTTATTCTGATTTACGTTTTTTGTTAAAAACAACAGACAGTGATGCAAGCAGCAGATTTGAAGGCTGGAGACTGTGATTATGATCATAATTTAAGCCTAAGCATTCATAGAACAACAATATATAAAGTTTTAATCCCACTATGAGGGGTGGGGCTACATTAAGTCTAGCTCACCAACCATTTACTACCACCTTATCTTCTATAGGGCCTTTTATAACTCATCACACCTAAGAGTTTTCTACTAAGTTTTTCTAAGTCTTCCCCTACCTGTTTTGTTAAAGACTAGTTTTATTCCATCCACTCTCCTAGCAAAAGCTTCTATTAGTCTTCTTCTCACACAACCAAACTATCTTTAATCAAGTTTGATGCATCTCATATTCAATGGGAGCCACTCCAATCTTATTACAAATAATATCATTTCTAATTTTATCGTTTTTTTTTGTTTTTTGTATGGCTGCTCACCGATCGTAACGTCCTCAGATCTATTAATTCATATTTTGTCCCTGTTGGTGTTTATTGCCAAAATTCTGTGTCATTTACAAAGTTGGTCTTACAAACATCTAAGCATTCATACACATCTAAAAAGTACCTACTTTTTGAGAAATAACAAACACTCGAAGATAAGGTTAAATCTCCCATCTGCCAATAGTGTCAAATTACTTAAAAGGATTCGTCAGTAATAACCTCCATATGGTGGAAAAGAACAAATGAATGGAAGAAAAAGGTAGGAAAAAATCATGCTTGCAGTTATAATCTCAAGGCACTAACGTATTTCTTCCATTATGTACCTGACAGCTGATTCTAGAAGACAGAAGGGGACAGCGCAAAAAATCCTGTACTGAAGTTAGGACTTCTTTTGACTAAGATAACATCAATAACTGCAATAGAATACGATTCAACTCTGAGTTGACCAAGCTTGGACAATTTCAATTATAGCAAGTTCATATCATAGATTGGGACCGTTATCTCAATTCCTTCACTTGATGTATAATCAAATTACATATCTAGCCATGATCTGTAACCCCCCACCCCTCTCCCCAAAGAGAAGGAAGAACATAGATCCAGTAAATAATGCTCATATCAATATGTTTGACTACATCAAATTGCACCATGGATGTGATTCCTCAACATACTCCAAAAGCAAAAAGCAAGGAAAGGTGGAAAGGTGAGGGACTAAAGCTCTTGGCATCTAACTCTACTTCTATGCCTATCAGAATACTACCAATTTCAACAATTTCAAAAACATAAACAACCATAATAAATTACAATCATGCAACATATTTTATTGGTATCATAATTAGTTACAGTTTTAGTGCAACAAAAATCTGAAAAAACTTATACATGTAAGTGAAAAGGCTTCATAAAAACATAAATATTGAAAAGGAGAATTCCCTATATCCTTATGAGAGGGAATACTTATTATCTGGTTTCCTATATCTAGATAGTCCCCTGACCTGCATCTTAAATTAAATCTAACTCAACCAAATCTGCATCTAAAATATGAAGCAAATGAAAATGTATTAACCAAATCAAACAAGAAGCCTGCCTTTCTTTGTCTCTATTTTTTTCTATTATGTTTTCTGAAATAGTAAAGTACTAAGGCTAGTTAACAAGTCAAAGGGATCTAGAAGTTCAAAAGGTCAGGCACGACTAATGAGTATATTACCATGTCAACAATGGAGAGTCATTGATGCAGGCTTAGGTACCATAATGGTAGAATAAAGGAAAAAAAAATTGCTCAGTTGAAGAAGAATGCAGTAGTTGCAGTAGCACATAGCAGATGATACAGCAGTAATGAAGGATAACTAAAGAAGCTAAGAATAGAGACAGAGCTTAAGAATAGAGAAGAACATGTGTGGAGAGAGAGAGAGGACAGCAAAAAAAAGTAGTTGCACAGATAGGAAATAAGCAACAGAGAATGCAGAGAGTTTGAGAGAAAGAAGAAACAAAAGAGAATGGATTCCAAAAGAGTTCCAGCAGGGAATAGAGAAGCAGAAGAAAATAGAGGGGAAGCTAAGAAGATGAACGAGAATACAGAGAATACAAACACAGGAGCAAAGGACCTATTGAAAAAGAGAAAGAAATGAAGCAAAAGACAGGCAAGATTCAGGCAGCAGTAGGAGCAGATTAGATATAGTAGAAGGAGAATAAAAGAAAGAAACAGAAAGAAGAAAGGAAATACAGGACGAGAAGAAAAGATATAGGGACGAGAAGAAAGGAAATACGGGGAGGGGGAGAGAGGAACAAAGATCTTCAAAATATTTAACTCTTATCCATCTTTTAAAACCCTAATCTCAAATTACACGAATAGGCCACCTGTATAGCCTTAAAAGACTATGAAACACCTAGAACTCTTTTAAAAGTACTCCTACCTAGTATGGTAAGCTAATACCACTTAAGCTCTACCATATAATCAATTACAAGTCTTAATAAAACTAAAATTCATTAAGATTAAATAAAAAAATCCTAATCACATACAACTAATATCTTTACTTTCTATCTTGTGGGGTCCAATCATCTAGCTGGACCAGTTATTCCATGGTTGTCGTGGTTGTATGAGAAAGGTCAAGCAAAAAGAAGAAAGATTACTAGTTAAGGACAATACATCTATCTGGAAATAACATGACCAAAAACAGATTCATGAATCTATTTATAAACAGCATCTTCTTGGAAGCTTAGGAAGCAATGAGTAACTGTCAATCAAAAGTAAACATGGTAGTACTTTCTCATCATGTTTGCTTCACATTTTATCACCTTATTGTTATGAGTATTTGCCCTTCATTTGACATACCTAGGCTAGAAGTAACCAGAAATTTAGCCCCTCTTGATTCCAATTTTCCTTCGGGACTTCTCAAATTGTAGGGCTTTTAGCTCATACCACTTCCCTCATTTTCTCCAATGAGAAGAACTGTTTATAGAGGATAGAAGAGTCCTTTTCTCTTTTATGACAGGTAGGGACGGATTCTGAAGGCACTAGCAGTAGCATCAGTGACCTGATCCATAGAATGGATAGAAGAATTTCCACTAGAATGCATTGGTGCCTTTTCTTTTGAAAGATATCTTTGTTTCTTTATTAGTCGCCCCCCCCCCCCAACACACACAAGCTTTCTTTTTCATTTTCTATTGAGTGCAGTAGTACTTGTATGAAACCAGAGACCATGCTTACCTGCACTATTTATGATGTGTGCAAACCACCATCCAATCTCCTTATTTCACTAGCTATTTCTGACCTGAATAAAAGCTGCATCTTATTTCAGTTCCCTTTTTTGTATCAAAGAAATGCACTTGAGGAGCACTATGATTCAAGCCAGCCCAATATCATTATTTCTCTTTAGGACAGGTCAATATGGTTTCATTGAAGAGACTCCCGACAGCCAAGCCATGAATATTCATTCTATCCATCAACTTTTCCTTTTTTCTTTCTGCATTCTCTTTCAGGGGAATTCATTGTTGAGTCAAAACACCAAGATTAACTAGAATCCCCTTTATTGCATGGAACAATTGCCAACTTTCCCTATTCCTATTTAACTGCACCAAGTATATTCTTTCCCGACATCAAGGGTTTCAAAACACTTGTCGAGCAAATAATGCCACATTCATAGTGTTTCAGGAGATTGGTTTTAGACACAGACAAGGTATGGTTGAATAAAACAAGAAGTATAGAAAATTTTATAAGGGAAACTCACCAAAACTCCGCCATCTCGCTTGAAGGTATCTGCTTTGACAACGACTCGTAAAATATCCTCAGGGGTTCTCTCTAAAAACAAGAAGTAGCAATTAGGGAAATGAATAGGATTGAGTAAATATGAAATTCCTACCAAAGAAACAGAGCTGATATCATGTCACGAGTTCAGAACCTCTTCAGGAACATCATGCTTCTGGCCTGGCAAACTGTAAACTTTCTTCTCTCTTGTTCTCACAGTAGTTGTCTTCATCGTTGTTTTCGATGAAGTCAATGTTGTTTTGCCTTTCACCTTCACTTGAACAATGCATATTAAAACTCATTATCAAGCCCCTAACTGCAAAGTATATTTATCTATATATATGCAAACAAGAAAAAACATACACATGAATATGATATCTACAAAAATATGTATAGAATTTCAGCTACCCAAAAGGATACCCTCAAGTCTCTCGATCCAAAGGGGATTGCGTAAAATACCAAGATTAAAACAACAAATTTCTCGAACGTGGTTTGTAAATGGACGGTCTCACAAACCCAAATTTTTCAATTCACAAGAAAAAATTAACCAATTAGAAAAGCGCATCACACAAAACATCAATTGGGGCTCAAAACATTATCAAAAGTGAACAAATCTGAATCCCAAATGAATCAATTCAGAAACGCACACAACCTACCAATAAAAACATATTCGGGGCTCAAAACTCAAAACATTATCAGAAAAACCAAATCTCTAACAAAAAGGCAAGACCTTTAGCAGGTGGGTTAGGTTACCTCAGTTTTTGTGACAGTGATGGTGGATTTAGACTTTGGATGATGAAGGGGGGTTTTGGATGAGGTCGCAGCAATCTTCTTCTTGGATGAAGCATCTTGACTGGCGTTGCTGGGCCTGACCTTTACCACAGTAGATTTGGTCTCAGCAGCCATGTCCTCTGCCTGCAGCTGCCAATCCCACCACCTCTTGATCTGATGTATCTAATCCCCCCCTCCCTCTCTCTCTCTGAATCTATTGAGATGAATGTTAGATAAGAATGAAAAATGGTAAAACAAATACAGAATTGAAAATTCAGGTCAAAGGAACGGTATTGAAAGATATTGGTTGATGCAGTTTAACTACATTTAAGAAATAAGAAACCTGTCAAGCGGATTTCTTTGAAATGATTTCTTTTATTGGCTAATTACACTGACGCCCCATGTCTTTAGATTTTCGACTAAATTAGAAAGATTAATTTGACACTTTACATATAATATTAATATAAATAGTGGCACCCGTGTTGCTTTCGTATTATTAGCTAATTTTTGTTTTATATGCACAAATTTTAAATAAAATATCTATTTAGCATTATCCTGTTATTTTTTTTATGTTGTATTATAAAAATAATATTAAAAAAGTAATCTTATTATAAGTTATTTTACATTTTATAAAAAAATATATCTTCATTACTTTTACATGATCGAAGTCAATTACCATCAAATATGTTTAAAATTTAGTGTATTCATGTAACATCACGCATCGAGCGATAAGAAGGATCGAAACAACTTACGGTGATGGGCTTACACGAACTTCTCAGGGAATTATCCATCCTTAATCTACTCCCAGCTCAAACACGCATAATCTCAGAGTTTCTTACTTATATTCAGCCCAAAAGGTATACAGTTGGTGTTGTTTTATTCCTTACTTATCCTCGATATATACTATTCTCCCCTGAGCTCTCAAGGTATTACATTCTCCCTCCCTTAAGCACATGACGTCCTCGTCATACGACTTTACAACTGATCCCAGACCTTCTCCCATTTGGAGGCTGGCATCTTAGAAGTCTGTCAGGAGCCGCTTCTTGATTAGGCCTTACGCCCCGGCAACACTCCCTATCCTTATTGGACCGCCTTCTCCAAGGGTTGGCTTTGATACCACCTGTAACATCCTGCATCAACCGATAGAAATGACCAGAACAACTTTACCCTGATGGGCCTACACAAACTTTCTAGGGGGTCACCTATCCTTAAACTACTCCCAATTCAAGCATACTTAACCCCAGAGTTCCTTGCTTATATTCAGCTCAAAAGGTATCCAATTGGTGTTGTTTTCTTCCTTACTTATCTTCGATCTATACTATTTTTTTCTGGACTCTTGGGGTGTTACAATTCAATAATTATTCTTGATCTTGACCTTGTCTAAAATATGTTCAATAAAGATGAGGATGGATTTTCTGGCTTAATTTTTGATAATCTAATTAGTTTTAATATTAAATGTAGAGTAGAGTAACAATATACAGTAAATGATGTATCTATTTTTTAGAATTTATATTTTTTTAATGAGCATATACAATAGTTACTTTTAGATGGATAATTAAATTTTAATCCATGGACTATTTTTTTTTTTTGTTAACGCATTATCACTAGCAACTCTTGTTGTTCTGCCCCACGATATCAATAGGATAGGTAAATCAGAGGACTCAACGGTCAGTTCGATCCCTACCCTTACCGCAAACATGCGGTGAAAAACGATTTTTAATTTTTATAATCAGTCTGACTGTTGAATTTCTTCTTTTACCAAGACTCGAACATTGAATCTGAAGATCCAAAAAATATCATTTTATAGTGTATTTCTTTTGGCAACGGAGCTATGCTGGAGACGTGGACTATTTTTAATAAGAGAGAGTACAGACTTAGATTTGTGATAGAATTTCGATATATTTATTTGAATTGTTCTTTTCCCGATTTAGTATACTCAAGTTAGAACAGAACTTGGATTTGGAGTCATCGGAACCGATCTAACTTGGCAATTGCCATCAGAAGTCATTAAACCGCAAGCGAACCATCAGAAGTCATGCCAGTTGCCAAAATGGGATGTGATTATTATGTAATAAAAGGATATATATATTATTATATTAAATGCTATGCCACATATTCCTTCATAAATTCCGTTAAATACAAGGGCAGGGGCAGATTTGCTATTGCAAGGGCCAAAGCAGCCCCTCACAATAAAAAATGAAAAATAAAAAGCTTAGAGAAACTTGTTGCATACATATTACATATGATTCCAATTAATTAATTTATTTATATATTTATTTTAATACAATATTTAAATAAGTTTTTTATTTATATTTTATATTTTATTTATTTTTATTTTAAATAAGAATTAATCGAAAGCAAACTCTTTTATATTATTATTTTTTATATATTATGTTATGTACCATAAGAGTCTTATTTTCAAACACTTAGTCATTTTAGATAATTAGATCATTAAGAATTTCACACTCTAGTGGTTGTCATAATGAAATTGTCCATTTGATATCTTCATTTTTTTTTGGTCTATTGTTAATATTATTTATTTTAATGCGAAATACATGTTACAAAACAGGTATTGAACCAGAGAACTATCGTTCACAAAACTTAACAAAAATCCAGTTTCGCATGTACTAAGGTTTTCATGCTAACAAACTATTTTTTTGATAAATATTTTATATTTTATAAATAAACGTTCTATTTTAACTTCAAAAAAAATTGTTAATAAAATAATTTTTATATATTTTACTTAAAAAATTAGTTAATAGAAATAATATTTGAACTCATACTTATAAAATCTATCATAATATAAACTTGGAACTGATATTTTTCACTACATTTAATATATCTCAATTTAAATTTTTCTTAAAAGACAGAAAATTAAAGTTCCACTATCAAATATATCTTTTTATATGTTCATAACATAGGTGATGCGATGCCTTTAATTCCAATTACCGTTACGTCTCGTGTTATTTTAAAAAATATATTCACTATTTTTATGATTTTATCAATGTTTATCCTCCAACAAAAATAATAATGGACGTAAACTTATTGTTTTTATTTTTGTATCATAATAATATTTTTTTTCTTAATATATTGTCTCTAACTAGTTACATTTTTTGTATAGAAGACATTAATTACTTTTATCTTGTAATATACTTAGGTCTCATTTTACTATATATGGTATTAAGAATTAAATTATTAATTTCCAGTTAATGAAAATATGAAGTAGAAACTAAGTTTAAAAACTTCTAAATTAACATTTTCAATTAATGAAAATACGGGTTAATTATACTAATAATCACTCAACTTTGCATTATGTTATTATTTAGTCACTTAATTTTAAAATGTTATTCATTAATTATTGATATTTCAAATCTGTTACTATTTAGTCATTGAACTTTAAAATATTACCTATTAGTTACCAATATTTCAAAATTGTTTCTCATTTGTCACTCGTAAACTTAAAGTTCAGTGACTAATGAATGACAGATGAGAAATAATTTTTAAATATTAATGACTAACAAGTAATATTTTAAAGTTCAGTAACTAAGCAGTAACAGTTTTAAAATATTAGTGACTATCAGGTAACATTTGAAAGTTCAGTGATCAAATAGTAACAAAATATAAAATTAAGTGATTATTGATATAATTAAACCATGAAAACACACACTGTCATTTATCATTTCCCTTCAAATAACCACCCACAACATGCCAGCCAACTAAACAATAAATGTGTGTGGACTTACCAATAAAATATTTGACCCCTAATTGAATGAATGTAACAGATAAAAACAATAGAATCCGAAATGCGTTGCGTGACAAATATATACATGGAAAGAGAGATCTATAACTAGATAAGCAAAAGAGTGAGCGACTCCTTTTTTATGCTAATGGAAATTATATAATATATGTACAACAAATGAAGGAACTCAAAGAGCATTTACAAGAACCCCAATCAAATTAATGTGAAAAGCTATGATTCTGCATTGTAACAATGAATTTGTACAGCCAGAGAGAGAGAGAGAGAGAGAGAGAGACTCATGCATCCTTCTCAATCCTTTGGAATCAAGATGGATATCATCTGCTTCTCATCTGAAAAACTCTGCTGAACCAGATAGAGTGGAGAATCATGTGAAAGATATCATACCTCTCCGCCTTAGAGTGCCAGAGGAAGTGGTGCTGTACCTTCTTAACCCTGCTCTGCATCTCAAGATACCTCTTCCGGGGGATCGAAAGGAGTATGTTCTTCAGATTGGGGATATCCTTCTCGGGGACGAAGATAGCGAAGGATTCCCAGTTCAAAGTCTCAAAAAAGGGGGGTACAAAGTTGTCGGATATGATCACGGGAACACACTCGTAGAAGATGGCTTCGACTACTCGGGGACTATTGACTTCATAGCCTTTGGGACATATACAGTACTTGCTACTCTTCATGTATTGGACATAGCTCATTTGGCCCTTCTTAACCTTACTGGCTAGCGGGCCGAATATTTTCATGTCGGGATCTTTATTTTCCCAATGCTGTAACAGAATAGGACGGAGGTAACCGTGCATGTTGCCGGCGAAGAAGGCAAGGATTTGGCGTTTGGAAGGGGGTTTGCCTCCAACTTCTCTAAGGGGATGCTGAGCTGAGCGGACGTATGTTTCAGGAAGAGACGCATCCTTGCCAAGTATGAAGCCTTCTTTAATATCGGCATTGCAGAGTGCTCTTATGCAATTAGCCATAATTTTCTTTGTCTCAGCTGGAGCCTGTAGGGGAATAAAACAAGGGAGAGCTCATTAGACTACTTCACACTGGGGAAGATCTCCAGATCATTCAACATCCACAGGTTGACAGGTATGACATCAAAAACAACATGACATAGTTGTGAAGAGCAAGAAATCACTTTATGGTACATAAAAAATTAGAAGACGCATGAAAACTTTTTGAAGCGATCCTTGTGTGCGGTTAAATGTTGGAAATCACTAGCGAAAGGAAAGAAAAATGCTTTCTATAAGCCTCCTCTATAGCATCTTCAAGCATTTTACAGATCCAATGGGTCCTTAGCATCAATATAGAAAAAGAAAATTTAAAAGGAAACACGCATAGTACCCAGTCATGGCAAGCAACAAGAAAATGATCAGCTCCACTTGTTCTGTTCCAGAAACTGTATCTTCCTGCAATCATGTCGAGGTAGTCCTTCAGATGCTGGACCAAGTTTTTCCGACTGTGAGAGTTAGGTACATATAGTGTCTCCTCTAGCATTCGGGAACTGAAAGGCAAGTAAAACAGATGGGCTTTTCTTGGATTCTTAGTGACAAATTGTTTGTTTGCTTTCAGCATCTTCATAAACCATCCCTCAGATGCATATATTCCCTTGAGCACTGGCTGATGAAAAATAGGTTTTTCTCCCTCCTTGTAGATATACACCTTCAGCATCTGTTCCATTAATTCATAGCTCCTGCAAATTTTGATGATTTTGGAACTTTAAGACACATTGGTAAACTTGTTTAACAAATTCATGTACTATCTTCAAAAAAATTGGCCACAATTTTATGTAGAAAAAGTTTTAACTCTTTACACAATTACAAGTTTAGCAGATTCAGATTACTTGCTAGTACAAATACTTGTTAGGACATCCTTCTACTACATTAAGCTACAAAAACATAAAGTGCTAATGCACTGACAGTAAGGAAATATGAATTAATTTTTTTCAATGCAGAAATTCCTCAATCTTAAGGAGTCTTGGCTAATGCTCTGAGAAGCACGGCAAAGATAGTCCTTGGAGAGACAAATGGTAGAGCCCCTAACCTTAAGGAGTCTTGGTGGTGGAATGAAGATGTACAATTGAAAATTAAAAATAAGAAAACTTGCTATAAAGCGGTATATCAATGCAACAATGAAGAAAATCAAAAAAATTATAAAGAAGCAAAAAAGGCAGCAAAAAGAGCTGTTAGTGAAGCAAGGTCAAAAGCATATGAGAATCTATATAAACGACTTGATACAAAAGATGGAGAAAGGGATATATATAAATTAGCTAAAGCAAGAGAAAGAAAAACACGGGATTTAAATCAAGTGAAATGCATAAAAGATGACAATCAAAATGTTTTAGTAAATGAGGGAGCGATTAAGGAGAGATGGAAGGAGTATTTCACAAAATTATTCAAAGATGGTGGTGACACAAGAGTTAGGTTGGGACATCTTAGTAACTCCGAAGGGAATGTGAGCTACGCATTCTATCGACGCATAAGTTCAAATGAAATAAGGCAAGCTTTAAAAAAGATGAAAAATCATAAGGCAGTGGGACCAGATAATATACCAATAGAAGCATGGAAATGCATGGGAGAAGAGGGCATCTCCTGGCTAACGCAACTATTTAACGCGATCCTTAAATCAAAAAAGATGCCAGATGAGTGGAGGAAGAGTACTTTGGTTCCTATATACAAGAACAAAGGAGATGTTCAAAACTGTGAAAATTATAGAGGAATTAAGTTAATGAGTCATACCATGAAACTCTGGGAGAGAGTAATAGAGCAGAGACTTAGAAAAGAAACAAATGTGTCAGAAAATCAGTTTGGTTTCATGCCTGGAAGGTCAACAATGGAAGCTATATACTTACTGAGGCGGCTAATGGAAAGGTATCGGGATCATCAGAAGGACCTACATATGGTGTTTATAGATCTAGAAAAGGCCTATGATAGGGTCCCTAGAGAAGTATTATGGAGGGTTTTAGAGAAGAAAGGAGTCAAAATAGCCTATATACAAACCCTTAAGGATATGTATCATGGTGTAGAGACAAGGGTCAGAACATGCGGAGGGGATACTGAACCATTTACAACTACAATAGGACTGCATCAAGGTTCTGCACTAAGTCCATACTTATTTGCCTTAGTAATGGATGAACTCACTAAAGATATTCAGACAGATGTGCCATGGTGTATGCTATTTGCAGACGACATAGTGTTGGTGGATGAAACAAAAGAAGGAGTGAACACTAAGCTTGAGTTGTGGAGAAACAATTTAGAATCTAAGGGATTTAAATTAAGTAGAAAGAAAACAGAATATATGGAATGCAAATTTAGTAAAAATGTAAGAGTTGATGATGTTATAATAAAATTAGAAGACCAAATCTTACAAAGAAAAGACTATTTTCGATATTTGGGATCAGTGATTCAAAAAGATGGAGAAATTCACGAGGATGTCGCACATAGAATTAAGGCAGGTTGGCTAAAATGGAGAAATGCATCGGGAGTGTTATGTGATGGTAAAATCCCATTTAAAATTGAAAGGAAAATTTTATAGGAGAGCTATAAGACCAGTTTTGCTGTATGGCTCAGAATGTTGGGCAGTCAAATACCAGCATGAGCAAAAGACGAGTGTAGCGGAGATGAGAATGTTAAGATGGATGTGCGGACATACAAGAAAGGATAAAATTAGAAATGAAGTTATTCGTAATAAGGTAGGAGTAGTGCCAATCGAGGAGAAGATGAGAGAGACTAGACTAAGATGGTTTGGTCATGTGAAAAGGAGACTAAGAGACGCTCCTGTGAGGAGAGTTGATGAAATGGAACAATTAGTCACAAAAAGAGGTAGAGGTAGACCCAAGAAGACTTTGGGAGAGACATTAAAGTTCGATATGAAGTATATGGATCTAAATGAAGATATGACAAACGATAGAAATACATGGAAGTCTAAAATTCATGTAGCCGACCCCACATAGTGGGATAAAGGCTGGATATGTTGTTGTTGTTGTTGTTGCAGAAATTCCTCAATCTATAAGTCTGGATCCTATCTCCTAAGCTAAAAGGCAAGAATGAGGATGAGAAAAGATTCATCCATACCAGGAAAAAAAAAAAAGAGTATCTGCATATATGTTTCACGGACTTGAATAAGGGTGTTGTGTGCTGATGTGTAACTGGCGCGACATTACTTTCTAATTCCAAGGAACGGCTAGATAGTCATATATCCTAATGTTTGTGTTTTTTTCATGGACAATATTATTGCAAGGTAATATAGAGCATCATACGACTTGGAGCTTTATGAAGTCACGTAGGGTAATTCAATTACTAGATGTGGTAGTATAGATCCACAACAATGTTTACAGGTTCGGTTGAGTGTCTGAGATGTGAAACTCACATTTAGACGGTTCCATTTAGTAGAAATCCCCAATGACACGGACAGCCACTCAGGTAAACTGCTATATTAAGTGTGTAAAGTAAATGTGTCAGACACTCGGTCTTTGGATAAATTATTCCAACATGCCAACTTTGATATTCTATCAGCAAGAATCGCTAACATTTCTAGTTCACTGCATGGCTAAGTATATTACTATCATGTTATGATAGTATATTACTATCATGTTATGCATGAAAAGATTTTTGCCAAAATAAAAGAAGAATAAAACACAAATATCTCTACGCCCTAGGACACAAAGATATATATATCTGGCATTTGAGAAAACAACTGTAACCAACATGGACTGCAATTTAAGCTCTGATGTGAGACAGACATATCTACAATCCAAAGCGAGAGATCTTATTTTCAAGTCTCTAATAGTTTGTTTCCTTTGGATTCTAACTACAAAAAATCCATCATATTGTCCTGGGCAGGTCGAATTATTTTGTATAATGTGCGGGACTGAAGCAGAAGCTTATTGCCTTGATGGATTAAGCACAAAGCAGAGTCCCTTCAATATTAGGAAGAGACAGTAGGAATTCCTTGGCATTATAGAATCGCAAACATGTTTCAGTCAAAAAACACACTGAGTTCTAAATAAACCATTCCTTATAAATGACTAATTGAATAAAAATATTGGCCAGGTTGGATGCTAAAATTGTTATTTCACATATCTCTTGGTCAATGAGTCCTAGGTTGCCCATCTTTTTTCTCAAATGCCTGCTTTTTACCTCCACTGAACTTGGAACGATATTTGCCTTCACATTTATAATTCTTGACCAACCTGGATGGAAGCATTGGAAACAAACCCCTTCATTATTTTAGTAAAATTAGTTACCTGAATTCAACATATTAAATTTTAAAGATATCTCAACTGAAGATGTGAGAAATCAAGCAGAATAAATTATTCATTTAACTTTCCTGCGCTGGAATTCATCAAAAAATTCTTACGAGTACAGGTTAACTTACAAAATGCATAGTCATACAGGTTAACTACCCATGCCACAATTATATTATTTTCTAACTCATGTGATGCAAGATCTCATATAACTAGGCAATATTTGCTTCTTGAAGTCATAAACTAGGTGGCCCATGATTCAGAGAGTTGAACAGAACGACCACACAAGCTCCAATTATATACGGTTTGACATTTTCATCTTGCTATCCTGTATTCACAATGTACTATTTAGAATAAATGAATAAATAACCCAGGCAGAAGTTTGAACAGAGCTTTTATATAAACCACTTGACAAGCGTCAGACATCATAAGCAACAGGTTGGAAGTGCCAAAGAATTGAAAATGATGAACCAAACCACAAAAAACCTCGTGACGCCTACTTTCTAACATTAACATAAAAAAGTTCAAAGATGAAAGGTCCTCTTTTGTAATGAAAATAAGCTAAACTGCTAGAACCACAACATTAATAGATTTCAGTATTATGGCTTCCTCAAGGGGACAGAATGCCAAGTATACAAAAATTCCAAGTTCAGTTACCTTTAGTTTTTATTTTCAGTAAGCAAATATGACCTACAAAAAGTGTAGATGTCTGTAAACAAGGAGTGTATGAAGAGAAGACAAGCAGCATCAGCACACAAGGTTCCTGATAAGGTCTATAAAATGGATTCATAATAGATATTTCTGTTGGCTCATCAAAGAAAAAGAAGAGAAATCTATAGCCTTTCAAAATAAATGTTTCACGTTTTTATGAAAATAATCTTTCAACATCTTCTAGTAGTTATGCACACAGAAAATTGGATAAAGTTATGATTGTGTTGGTGGTAGTGGGTCAATGGACATGTTAGCAGTAAGATTTCTGCTAATACAATGCGCAGGCAACAAAAAGTGAATACCACATGCCCAAAATGGAATCTCTTGCTCAACGTGATTACCTTTTAAACACAGAAACATTCTGATAGAGGGGAGCATAAAGCCAGGGATCATTTTCTATGGCAGGTGCATTCTCAATATGTAATTTTGCATCCAGTAGATTGCGGTCCACTGCTGAAGACCATCTTGGTTTCTACAAAGTAAATCAGGAAAAAAAAAATTAAACTCAGATACTGGTTCAACAAATTAGATCTCATCAGAACAACCAAGTTGTAGAAATGCACATACCACCAAAAATGATGAAGCATGACTCTGAAGCAACAAATCATTCATCTCAGATATTGATACCACTGCTGCTGTTGTACTCTTAGACCTTTCCTTCAAAGCTGAAATATTTGTTCTAGAAGAGCTATTTTCAGACAGAACAGTATCACTTTGCAATCCCCCAGATTTTTCACCACTGGAGATTGTGTTGTATATCTCTTTGTCTGCTGAAGACGTATTAAGATGAGTAGATATCATGAGACTTTGTGACTGTATATTCACATTGGAAGGAGTGTTTAAGTTAGGTGCTGAAAGTATAGGTGGTAATGCAGGTGACAGGCTTGCAGCATCAAGACTTCCATTTTTATCTGCTGTGAGAGAAGCACTTTTCTCTGAAATACTGCCTATTGTAGTATTATTATCAGTAGAAACGTTATTCAGAAAGGAGCTGTATTCAGATTCCGTAGGCTTATGTGGAGCTAAGGCATTATTTGTAATTGTCTTCTTCACAGTTGAATTCTGGCTATGCTCTACAATATCCTTTGAAGGAGACTCATCTTCAGGATCAGCATTATTATCTAATTCATGAGAATCATCTAAATCTCCATCCATTTCAGATTCAATATCATCATTGGGCCCTGTTCCTTTTTGTTCGGGGATCTTGGTTACATTATCTACTTTATAACCAATATCTGCTCTGCTGGAGTTAAAACCATTATATCCAATAACTTTAGGCTTTCTAGCTGAAAATATAGATGATATAGCACCACGATCTGGAAATTCGATGTATTGCACAACTAGAACAACAGCAAACACCATTGCAATTACCCACACCAGTCTCCTTGTCTCCACCTGGAATAAGGATCGAAAGTCATGACCCATATCCAGATTAACTGGTATATTGAATTTTATTGGCCTCTATTTGACCTGCAAATTTTCCAAGCCCAAAATTGAGTCAGTTTGGCAGCATTTTCTCGTATTCACAAACTTAGGACATCGCTATTGCCATAGAGTTAATATGCAAAATCATTTCAAATATTGATTATTAGTTACAGTCTTCTTATTAAATCTGATTTATATTTTTAATTGATTGAATGTTTTGTGTGTCTAGATTCATTTGTCATGTGTTAGAAGATTAAGAATGTCAAATTCAAATTTTGTAACTGAAGAAGTAAATGTGTTTAAATTTTTGTAACACATATTTCAATGCTTTGTCTAGCATTTGCATCTATAAATACTAGACTTTTGAGTTGGCAAAGACACACTTATATTTCTCCTTGTCTATTGTTTTCTCTGTGATTCATATATGCTAAAGAACACTCTGAGCAGCCGATTAAGCTTGTGCATTGTGAGTGCACGCTTCCACTTGTGTGGTTGTTGTATCCTGGAGAGTTGGCCGTCATAAACCTGCTGCACTGAGTTTCATTAGCCGAGGGGCGCAATCTACTCTTTAAGGATAGTGACTACACGCCTCAACTGATAAGAATTTTATACTCTTTAATTTTGTATCCTCACACTTTTATCCTATTTTTCTAACATTTCTCCCCAGCAAAAGTGGGAAGAGGGTAATAACCTAATGTTACTTCACCAGTCTCCAGAGAAAGAGAGAGCGAACAAATAGAAACGCAAATTCTTGCAAGTTCAACCTTCTGAGTCGCTCAAGAAGTTGGAAACCCAAAACACCTTCATCGATTAAAAATCCAAGCTATGAAATTTGTTTGGATTTCTATGAAATTTTAAGAACTATTTACAGATTAAAAAAATTTAAGAACTTCTGCATGAACTCTTCCAATTCATCCTAAACATATATGGGCTTTCAACAAGTAACAGCTAGGGAATAACATTCAAGAAACTTGCATATGTATATATGCAAAAATATAAACGCGCCATTCGCCACAAACCGAACATTGTGCTTAAGCAAGAGTTTCACTTGTCAAGAACCAAGTAAAGAAAGGCTTCAAATTGGTTATCCCTTTATTTCACCTGTTTACACACCAGCCGAGTAGGAGCACGAATAGATTCTCAACATAAACCATATATGCAGGGCCAGTCCCCCAAAACAAAAAAAAAAAAAAAAAAGAAGAAGAAGAAGAATCAGTAGGAACAACTTAATTCATGGCTTAGGCTCACCACTCATCTTCCCGCTAATTCAAACAAACAGCCAGTACTAAAACTCGACAAAACGATCAAGAATTATCAAATAAAACCCTAGACAAGATACAAACTCAAAAAGCGAGCAGCAATCACCTTCAAGAGAAGTGAACTGAAAGTGCCGGGAAACTGCAACTAGCAGGAACGCCGCTTCGATTATCAGATCGACGGGAAGAGCAGCCACCACACAGTCAGGATTACGTTTTGCAGCCGAGAAAAACCGGGGGAAAGCAAAGAAAACAGAGCGACAGAGAGCAAGGGGAAACCTCCTCCTTGCGGTCTTTTAGTCAATTAAGCAATCGTTTGAACACTTGCGGTGCAGTTAACAGAGTCATTTTCTTGGCAACCAAACAGGACATACTTACAAACAAAATCTCTCTCGCTCTTCTCTCCATGATTCCTACTGCTGCTCATTTATTTATTATAGTTTATTCCTTGCTTACAGCTCATATATTCTCGTTTTGCGGACACGTGGAAAAACGATAATACCGTTGCAGTGATTATTACTATCTTTTTAACATCCTATTTAATTTAATTCTATCAAAATATTATTTCCACACTTTATTTTAATATTTAAGATAATATTCATGATTTAATATATGATATTATTTATCTTATTAATATAATTATATAATATTTTAATGCAAAACATTACTTCAAATATCAAAATTGATGTTGACATGTCAAATAGAATAAGAGCTAAAGAGCCAAACTCAAGATAAGTTTAAAAATTATAAAAAGACTTTTTAGATGGAAGAGGCTCTCGAAAATTCTCTAGCAAGCTTACTTTACTTCTGAGCCTAAAAGAAAGAAAGCATTTTTTGGGAGACTCAAAAATTATCTCAAATCATACCCTCACTATCTTCGTCTTAAATGATGGTAATCTCCATTCCCAATATAAAGAGAGACTTTTCTATTTGTGAGCTCACCATTATAAAATATAAATTAAATTACATTAATAATTATTTAAGTTTACATTCTATTATTGTTTGGTTATTAAATTTTGAAATGTTACTTATTAATCACTAATATTTCAAAATTATTATTGTTTAGTCACAGAATTTTAAAATATTATTTGTTAGTCATTAATATTTCAAAATCGTTTCTCACATGTCACTCGTTAGTCACTTAACTTTAAGTTTATGAGTGACAGATGATAAACAGTTTTAAAATATTAGTAACTAACAGTTAATATTTTAAAATTCAGTGACTAATTAATAACATATTTGAAATATCAGTGATCAATAGATAATATTTTAAAATTCAGTGACCAAATAATAATAAAATGTAAAGTTGAGTGATTATTGGTATAATTAACCCCCAAAAATACTATAACGATTTGATAATTTCTTTTCTAGTTTCTTATTGAATTAAATTACGTGTCAAATTGTTTGTATTGGAAAAAGCACCCTACATCCCTTAACTAACTTTTGCCTTGTAGGCTCTGGAATGGTTGAAAGACGATTCACCAATTATAAATTTTATTATTGTATTCAAGCAAAGTAGATATTCAAGTAACATTTCTATTAATACTCTCTATAATTATATAATTATTATTTAACTTATTAAATCATTTAGATTGAATAAAATAAAAATGAGTGATAATAATTTTTATTTGAAAATAATAATATTAATGAAAAATAAAATCATCTATATGTAGGCTTTTTTATCAATAATTTTAGGAAGAAATGTATGTATTATAAAAATACTATTAATTTCTATTAATTAGGAAAGAATCTGACAATATACAGTTCTGAGTGGGATTATTTATTTAGACAAAAATATTAATCAAATCGTTCCGTTTGATTTTTGCTATTATCTTCAAAATAAAGATATTAAATATCATTTGATAAATCTATTTATGTTATTTTTCAAAACAATTTTTGTAAGTCTAAATTGCTAAGAATTGAACCCAACCATGCTGGGTGTTTTGGATGAGTTTGCGTGTGCACGTGTGTGAAAAAGAAAGAGGTTAATCTCATTCGTAATTAATTAAATTTAAGACAGAATAGGGATTTCGAGGACCAATTATAATAATAATAATAATAATAATAATAATAATAATAATAATAATAGAGTTTCCACAAGACTTCATTAGTTAAATTCAACAATAGAGAGAAGAGAGGAAGAATGGAATTGGATCAAAAGAAAGAGAGGAGCGTTTTTAAAAAATATATTAAGAATAAAATAATTAATTTTATTATATATTTTTTAATAATAGTAGGAAAAGTCTGTATTTTTTAACTGCACGGTATAATTTATTAATGATTATACAATAATAAAAAAACATAATTATTAAAATAAAAATATCATTTTGAAATGATTTGGAGCTTGCTATGATTGTCACTTTTGAAACTAATCATGAGTCAATAGCCAAATGCACAAGCGTGAGGGCAAGATCAGTGTTTCATAGATGGACAGGCCTTTTCTCTAAATGACGAATACAAGCACTTATTTAAGGCGAAATGAGAATCACAGCCATTCATTATTCAGTGCCAATGCTGGCTGCTGGCTGCTGGCTGCTGGCCAACCACTTTAGCCCTCATCAAATTCAAACCTTTGCCAAAACAACTTTAATTTTTCACTTTCTCACAACAGAAGGCCAATGATTGCGCCATTTGTGATTCAAAAAATATAGGTGAAATATCATATTTATAAAGTAAGAATAAAATTATAAACAAAGATGACTCATTTTGGATTCTCATAAATAATAAATATCATGCACTCAATATGTCTTTACAACAAACAAGAAAAATGAAAAACTCTCCATTTCACTTAGGAATAGGACATAAGCTTGCTTATTTTTCTAACTTGCCTTTCCTTTTCTATCACGGTTGTTTTTTCTAATTAAAATAGAAAGAAACAGCCAAAGAAGAATCCCTGAAACCAGACACACATATAAAACACAAGGACAAGCCATCAACATCTCAAGCACTTGGTTTGAAGAAACAGTCTTATAACTTAAGCATCGTTGAGCTCTTCACAGAAAAATAATCTGCAAAACTAACATAATATGGACAGTATTAGAGACAAAACAGCCATTTAGCAAGGATCTACAAATAAGAAGCACAGCAGTGATGGATGGATTAGGTGTTTTTCCATCTCTCTATGGACCCAAGGGCGTTCATCATGTTTCTCTTCTGGTTCTTCAATGTTAAAGCCCAAGAAACTCCTGATCAGCCTGTCTCTAATCCAGTTCAACCAAGCCTTGCAATCATTATCGCCATAATCTCAATCATGTTCTCTGTAACAATTCTCATGGTTGCCTATGGAAAGTTCTGCAACACAACTAGGCCTGTTCTCTCTGGCCCTAGACACATCCATCGTGAACTTGTTAGATCAAAGTCTAGATGTTCTGGGATTGATAAAGCAGTGATTGAAACGCTACCTTTTTTCAGGTTTTCTTCACTCAAGGGATCCAGAGAAGGCCTTGAGTGCTCAGTTTGCCTGTCAAAGTTTGAAGACAGTGAAGTTCTTCGGTTGTTGCCCAAGTGCAGGCATGCATTCTATATGGATTGCATCGATAAATGGGTAGAAAGCCATTGCAGCTGTCCCTTTTGCAGGTATAAATTTGAAGTGTGGGAGCTTACAAGTTTCAATTATACGAACAGTCTGAGATACTCTAGGAACCCTTCTAATCAACCAGAGGATCCAAGTCTTGAGCTCTTTGTTCACAGGGAAGAGGACCATCAAAGTTCATCAAGATTCAAGATGGCAAACAGTTTCCAAAGTTTTCCCAAACCTAAGAAAGAAGATCTTGTAATTCAAGAAGGTAACATGCAAAAACTCCTCCATAAGTTCAATCACAAGATCTTCATCTCTGATATTGTTTACAAGAGCAGATGGAGTGATGTTAACTCGTCAGACTTGATGTTGTTGAAGTCTGAGATGCTTAATATCATATCAAGTAAGAGACTCTCTCCTTTGAATTCAAGTGTCGAGTTCCACCATGGCTTTTCCATGAACGAACAAATTGTGAAGATTAAGGAGGACTTGGATAGGAAGAGACTGTATGAGTTTAAAGTTGGTAAAATAAATAGGAGTCATTCAATTTCAACTTCAAGCTTTCCTTCTGCTTCTAAAAATGAAGGAAACCAAACTGGAAGCTCAAGACTATCGATTCCAGCAGAGAACAGATCATTGTCAGAGATCACCAACATTTCGAGGTTCACAGAGTCCAGCACAAGAAACAGGATCAAAGAAGGAAATAATGGAAGAGATGAAAAGATGAGGCGGCTTTGGCTCAATATAGTAAGGCAGACAGTTGAACGGTTCGCAGGCCGAGAAAGAAATTCAGAGGATTCAGAGAGCAAGAGAACACCATCAAATAAATGCATTGTTGAATAAATGCATTGTTGTTGATACTGAGATTGCAAGCTAGTTGACTTTGGCTAGGGATTCCTCAGTCAAATCTGTTAGTGAATCATAATGCTTTCTACAAATTCACGATGCAAGACATGTTTTTGAGTTCTCATGGGTTGTAGATTGTGGTCATGCCCGTGCTAACAATTTACTTTTTTTGTTGATAAGTAACAATTTCCCATAATATTATCAAATGCAGAAGACCAACTAGCTTATTGTTCATGCTAATAAATGTTGGCCCCTATTTTTTCCCATGCTCTCACTAGTTTAGCCAACCCCACATAGTTGAATAAAGGCTTGATATGGTCTTGTTTTTGCTTTTTCCAGTTTTGGATGTTCAAATAGCAATAAATCCAAGCATATATGCACCAAAGAAACTCCACGCTATGTTGGTTGTGGGAGTTCTCTCTAGAATTGTCCAAATGACTCCCAAAAAAAACTAGTTCCAAAAATCTTATGCTAGAAGCATATACTGTTTATACTGATACACGAAAATTAAACAAAAAATATCAATAAGAAATAAAAGCAAAGAAACCAAATAAATAAAATTGAAAAACAACACCAACATCAAAGCAACTAAACTATTCCAGGTACTTGTAGCTTATTGCCATCATTTTTTTATTCAAAACCACCCTGTTTATGCAACCAGAATTCAGATTCTGTTGAGAATAATAATGACACAAATGGTCCATAATCAAAATGGAAAAACAGTGCAAAGAATAGAAGAATGGTAACAACTGAAATCACATCATCAAATTTTTCACATGTACATAACAAATTTTTTGCAGACAATATTAAATACTCAATTTATTCTGTTTAATGTAAGTTTATTTCCGAATGCCAGTTCCAAACCTTGTTGAGAATTACAAAATACTCAAGTTGTTTTAGTTGTACTCTTACTCAAGAACACCCCCGCCCCCAGGGCGGAAAAAAAAAAAAGAAGTTATTTTATTTTATGTAGTTTTTATTTAACAGAGCAGCTGATCACTCCTTTCCCCCCTAATTAATCTACAAAAATGTATCTTGGGTTATCAGTTCATCAATTTGCAAAATAAATTAGTAGTCCCAATAAGAAGCATTTGTATAACTCTTCAAATATTCTTCAATGCCATCTTACATACAGACCTGACTGCTAGGAATTAGAACTCTCAACTTCATTGCAAGATTCAAAGAATTCCAAATGTATGCTCAGAAGATTGCAAGACTTTCTATCCCCTGCAATAGTATACTTAATTTAATTTGAGAGATTAGGTACCTGGACATTTAAGCATCGTAGTATCTTACACCAAATATTCAGTAACTGTATCTTGGAAGTGCAAATGAAATGCTAAGACACTCTTTAAACATTACAGATTCTGTCAACAAAGAAAATCAGCTAGAAATACGTGATATAGAACAATGATATATTGGAAAAGAGAAAATGCAAGTGATATTAGTAATATGCATCGTCCTATCTAAATGCTAAGGAGGGCGCATATATGATCAGCAATATCTAATACAAATGGTAACCTCCTTGATCTGAGCTATCAATGTCCGAGTTACTTGTGGATTCTCGACTACCCCTCTTAGTCATACCTAACTCTCCAACACGACTGTTGGTACTTTTGGGGGTTCCATCCTTGTTTTTCTTCTCGTTGCTTTTCCTCCATTCCCATTTTCTATGCCAATGCTTTGTAAGCATTACTCCTAGAAGTAAAAACACAGTTAATGTGCAGCCTCCACCAAGGCAAACCAGCTCAATGGACACCCATCCCATCCCCTCACCATGTGGCATAATTGCCCATACGGCAGCAACATAAGCCAACGACATGAACAGGGTAGATAGCCACATGATCTTATGTGTCAGTGTTAACAGTTTCATCATGGCTTTTCGCCTGAAAGGAATAACGCTCACGAGAATGTTGACAATACCAAGTGACAAGAACAATGCACCAATGTTGAACGTCATGAATATTTTGAAAGGAGTTTGCCTACCCATTGTAGCCTTTCCAGTCTCTTGGTTAAAGCCGCCAGGGGGGTTTATGCCGGCAGCAAATG
The DNA here is from genome assembly GCA_036245055.1 of Diospyros kaki. NCBI lineage: Eukaryota > Viridiplantae > Streptophyta > Magnoliopsida > Ericales > Ebenaceae > Diospyros > Diospyros kaki. The sequence goes on from BSEG01000007.1 coordinate 37,199,341, forward strand.
TAACCGTTGCTATTAAAACGGTCACAACAATTATCGTATTTCGGGCATTTCTGATCCCCTCCATCTGATGTTCAAGCTGTGTTGCTCTGCGATGTCGGTGCCTATGGTGCTGGCGTTGATACCCTGAGGCCTTCTTTTTTGGCAAATTCTGGATGTTTTCATGAAACCTTCCCGGTGCAAAGGGCTCAGCAATACGTTGGATATCTGGAGAAAAAGGAGGCAGCTCTTCACCTCTCTTAGCTCCTGCTTCTAGCAGCGCTGGTACAATAGCAAGAGCACCAGAGTTACTGGCATCAGATGCAACTACATCTAGTGCTGTGTGCCCCTTCCGGTTTAGAGCATTTACATCTATGCCAAGCTTGAGCAGGTAGATGACCATCTATCCTCGAGGAGAAACATGTGCAAAATGAATTAGATGTAAGTGAAGCATTGCTACAAGATCAACAATATTGTCTGATAAATTACACCTTTAATTAATCCAGGACTGTTGTGTCATAAGCAAAGGCCCATTAAGAGTCCAAGAGTTCAAAATGATATTTTGGGCTAAAATGACACAAATGCACAAACAAGATAACTTTGAAATTTGAAAATTTCTCTGGAAAAATAATCAATTATCTATAAAGAATTTTAATTCTAAAATGATTCTAAAAAAGGGATAAACATCATCCCTAAGAAGTTTTATCCTTTAAAAAGGGTAAGATAAAATCATTTATAAAAGATAGACGTCATCTATAGCAATTCTAGCTTCAGCCAGACTATGATTAATCAAGATAAACGTTATTTACAAAAATCTTAATTCTGTTACACTTTAAATCACTCCATATTTCTCTATAAATAAACAGACACTCATTCCTAAAAGTGTACGACATCTCTAACACTGATTTCAATAAAGTTTCTTTCATCATACTTTATGTCTGACTTAAATATCGAAGTGATTGCGCGAGGATTTCCCCACACCCTCTTATTGTTTTCTTACTTTTTGCAGATTCAAGCGGCTTGACGACAACGTTTTCAATCAAATAAATTCATTATTGTATCTGACAACAACAAGGACAATGGGAACCACCCCTCAACCACCAAAATGGTGTGTAAGTAGGCCAGTTTTGGACTCAAACATGAAAATGAGATCAGCTCAAGATATAACCTGAGATTGCTCAAGGACGGCATATGCAATGAACAAGGCGTCTCTAGTTCTAACAGTAAAACACTTGTCATGAAGAACAAAGATAGGAGGATACTTAAAAGGTCCAAAAGATATAACAAATATGGAGATATAACCAAGTCCAGAAATAAAATAAAGCTCCGTAAGTGTGACAAGCCTGCCCGGTCCCTTGGGAAAAAAAGTTGCAGGATCTTGATGGTGCAGAACATAAAGAAGTGGCAGCAAGTAGAGGAAGAGGGAGGGAAAACCAGGGAGAGAAAAGAGGAAAGAAGTCGGGGGAAGGGAGAAGAAGAAGAGGGAGACCGGAGAGAGACAATTATAACAGAAAAAAGAAATCCATTTTTTATTCAAAATCAGGCATATCAATTGGTTAAATCAATAATACCCATCGCTAAAATCCTATCACAAAAGCTAATATCATAAATCAAAATTTACTAACTACTGGTCACTTGAAACAGGAACAAAAATGAGAAGAACCAGGAAAAGGTTAAAAATAAAAATACTGCACTTATTCTGACGTCAAATGTTGAGATGGTGATTTCAGTTTAATTGTGCCAAGGATAAAGTGCTTCCATATTGATGATCTAGATGCTGAGCGAGCTAATGATTCTGCAGTCTCATATCATTGTGATGCCAAAAGAGCTTTTCACTAGGTATAACAAGTGAGTATGGTAGTGTAAATACAGGAAACAATTGTGTTATAAAGATCAAATTTTCCGTTGCCATTTCTGTTCTTATTTAAATTTTCTAGAAATTAAATTTGCTTTTGACAGATTCAGCCAACACCAATAGACACAGGCATGCAAGCGAGCCAAATCTCCGAATGCATCACAAACGAAACGAAATGAAGGAGCAGCTGATCTCTAATTAAGAAGTCGGATAGAAAGAAACTTACAGCGGTGAGCTTCCCGGCGATGGCGAGGTGGAGGACGGTGTTGCCATCGTTGTCCGGCAAGTTGATGAGTGTGGAGACATTGAGGATTTCCATCAAATACCTGAGGGCTTCGAACTGGTTGTTCTTGACGGCGAGGTGGAGAACGGTCTCACCTTTGCGGGTCCTGATCTCGGCGGATTCGAGGCTGGTGGAAAGGATCTCGCCGATGACGTTGAGTCGGCCCTTGGCGGCGGCGCAGTGGAGCGGCGTGAGGCCTTCGTGGTCCTGCAAAGAGGCGAGGTCTGAATCGAGCCTAAGCAGCTCCCTGGTGATCTCGAGGTGGCCTTTACTGCAGGCTAGGTGCAGCGGAGAACAGCCCTGCCAGTTCATCTTCCTTGCGAAGGCTGGCCGCGCTTTCAGTATTTCCTTCACCGTCTCTGCTCAAATGAATTATAATAATAAGAAAAATATTATTACTCGACATAACGTTTATCTGAGTGGACAAAATGAGAGGGAAGCGTGGCCTCTAACCTCCTCCCCCAACGCCCCCTTGTATGTCAGTATCGAGTTATCCGACACGAACAACAAATTTGTATTATAATTTTTTTTATATACAAATATTTTTTATAATATAAACATATTTTTAAATATTGTTCTCCTTTGTTACGTGTCTCAAATCAAATCAAGATGTAAGCAAAATAAGGGAATGACAAAATATCATATACCCTCATATTTTTTCCTCTTTCATTACGAAATTTTCGTCTTCTTTTCAAATTATGGTGTTAAAATTCTTAAACCTCTTCATATATAATAGTCAGAGAGAGATGGCGACAGCCGAACTTAACAATAGTTAGTTGGGACTTATGAAGAGATGAGAGAGATGGAATGAGAGGGAGATTGAAATAGAAGGGCAGTATTGATATCTTATATTCATAATAATATTATTTAATGATAATAATACAAATTAATATAAATTTTAAATTTTATAAAAAAATAAAAAATGTAGCCTCCGCATACTGCCAAATAATTAGTTGATTCTCTTGTCGGTAGTCATTATGGGTGCCCTTTGCCTAGCTGTCGGCCAGCAACTTGGAAAGTACATTGAAAGTCTCTTTTTTTTTTTTTTTTTCCCTAACAAAAGTATACTAAAATTTGCTAAAAATTTTAGTCTTCTTAATTTACAAGTACCCAAAAAGGATTAATGATACTTAGTGGTAGTAAAATTACCGGTGTGACCCGCAGACGCAGCAACGTGGAGAGAGGTAGTCAACGAGTCGAGCTCCAGCGTGAGCAGCAATGGATTGCCTAGCAAGTGCTTCACCACTTCAACTCTCCCTCCCTCGCATGCGACGAACAGCGCACTCTCCTCTCTTCTATTCACCCTGTAAACCTCCCATGGATCCATCTGCAGCAGCAAGCTTACGATCTCCATCCGCCCCTCCCTGCACGCTTCATGCAGCGGCGTCTCCATCTCCGCGTTCTCTGCCCCCGCCATCTCCGGCCGCAGCTCCAAGATCGCCGCCGCCAGCTCAGCGTGCCCCAACCGCGCCGCTAGGTGGAGCGAGGTGTTTGATGATCTGCTGGTGGTTTGTTTGAGGAGATCCTCGTCTTGTTCCACGAGTCTGAGGAAGGCGTGGACGTCACCTTTCACGATCGCCTCGTTGAGCCGGCGGTCCATGGCTGGAGCTGTCGGAGAAGAAGGGCCGATGGCTGTGCACGGAGGCGGTGCAGAGATGGTGTGGTGGGCGTGGAGAAGTTATAGAGAGAGAGATGTGGCGGTTTTTCCACAACTGCAGCAACTTGGAAAGTTCTGTGCACTGAGGCGGGACGGTGTCTGGAGGGCCTCTTGTGTTGTTTATTTAAAAATTAAAAACTATGTAATAATAATCATTTTAATAGTATTGATAAATAAAATAGTGAAACACTATTTTATCTTGACTTTGTTAAAATATTTATGTAGAATTTGTATTTAATTAAATTTTATATAAATTTTTATCGTGTAAATAAAATTATTATATGTCATGTCACATAAAAAAAACTAAATCAATGAAAGTATTAAATTTAAAACATAAATATGATATTTAATTTCTTAATAATTAAAAATTTTAACATTTAGTTCTTGATTAAAAAAAATCAATTTAATAAAAAAATCTAAATTTTATAAAAAAATATATGTAAAAATATTCAAAAAAGACTTAAAAATTTTATAAAAAATATCTTAAAATATTTAAAAAAAATCCTAAATTTCGTAAAAAATACCTATAAAAGCAAATTTATGTCTTTTTTTAATATTATTTTTAGGTCTTTTTTAATATATTTTATTTCTTTTATCATTTTTAGGTCTTTTTTTTTATGAAATTTAGGTATTTTTGAAATATTTTTATGTCTTTTTCATAAATTTTTTAGGTCTTTTATGAAATTTAGGTATTTTTTGAATATTTTTAAGTCTTTTTTAATGAAATTTTTAAATTTTATTTTACAAAATTTAGGTTCTTTTTTAATCAAATATTTTAGTCTTTTTTTTCTTTATATCAAAGACCAAATATCAATTTTTCTTATTATTGAAGGACCACATGTCATATTGATGTATCTTGTTGATATAATTTTTTTTATGTAACATGGTATCTTATATGTGTTATAGATAATGACTCTATATACTTTCAATCAATGACAAAAGATTAAAATAAAATATTGTAATACTTGAGCAATTGAATCTTCACATTTTGTACTTTAAACATCATATTTTTAATTATTGAAAAACTACAATATGTATTAAACTATTTTTTAATACATCATAAACATTAAAAATGTATACATAAAATATTTTGTTTGAACTGAAGTTACTATTAAGCCCAGCACCCACCAGTCATTAACCTAAACCACCTTATAGGGTAAGACTTTATATCCACCATTAATATTTGTAACAACCAACTTTCTTGGACATGTTATGCCTAAAAAAATTTAGTCTATTTTTTTTTTAAACATTATTTAAATTTTCCTAAGATCGTATCTAGTGCCAGATGAGATATCTAGGCTAGAAGTAAATGTAAAGCGGAAGCTGAATCGAACCTGCTCATGGTAATGCATAATTTAATAATTGTACATGGCATTTAATACAATTTAATATATAAAGCGTTTGATGATAGAACAATATACATAAATCTTAAACTAATCATATTATAACATGGTACATTTACTCGCATCTTGATGTCTCGTGTCACTACATATCACCAATCTCTGAATCATCTCTGCAAGTCCTAGCTGGAACGTTGAATGTTCCAGGGACGAACCCATGTTAGATGATGAATAATCTAAGTAAGAATACTAAATGCAATGCTATGAATGTATGCAATATCTTTCATCGTAGGTGTCAACTACACCCCTCATGCTGCCTATCATTTTAGCGGCCACCTCTTTCGAAGTCGGGGTATATGGGTGCACCCTTGATAGGCCAGCGGTGCCAGTTCGTACTCCCTACGGCCTCATATGCGTGTGATCAACAGTATCATTGTGCACGTATGCATTTCATAGTCATGCCATTGATGCAATCTACGTGATGATTCCATATCATAGCATGCCAATATGGTAAAGCATTTACATTTATAACTGTATTAAATTCAAGCAGCATACTTACAGCTAATTTGTCTCGAACTACGTGCCAAGCGGCTATTCCTTACCCTCATTGCTCAAAAGGACTCGTACAACATAAATTTATTTTTAGAATACCATTTATTATTTTTTTTCATAATTTCTTCCATTTTTTTATTTATTTTATTTTTTTATTCCTAAGCTTTATCTCTTTAAAATTAAGAAAAAATGACAAAATTTACCTCCAATCGTCGGTCGATGCCTCGATTCCGGCGAGATCGCGACTTTTCGGCGATGCTTGGGTCTTCCTCTTCTCTGCTCCGTTGACCACCAAACTTAGCAAAAATGCTACCCACGAGTTGAAGATCAAAACCCCGCTCCCAAATCTCTCAAACTCTCTCCCAATCGACCGATCTAAACCTTGCAACTTTCGGATGAAATAGGCAGTCTTGGAGCGGCTATTTATAGCCCGATTTCGACGTGCCTTGCCTCACCATCATCGGCCACGCGTCCTAGAGGTCACTCCGGCATCATTTCGGCATTTAATGACCCCCCTTGCCCTAAAACCCATTTGCAGGCGCGGCCATGCTCTGGCCGCGCGCTGCTTCTGCAAAATCCAGATTTTTTGGATTTTTTTTTAATATATATATATATACACTGATATATACATATAATTATATTTTCATTTATACTTTTATTCTTACTTTCTTAAGTTAATTAATTTAATTTAACTAAATTATTTGCATAGCATAATTTAATTAATTATTTACATAATTTAATTTAAATAATTCATTCATAGTAACTTTAGGGTATTACATTCTCCCCTTCTTACAAAAATTTCGTCCTCGAAATTTGATCATTCCTTACTCATACTAACTATAGGGTCTTCAAACAGGTATGGAAAGTTGAGTTTCATGTCTTCTTCTCGTTCCCAAGTTATTTCTTCGCTTACGGGATTTTTCCACAAAACTTACACCATGGGTATTGATTTGTTCCTTAGGACTTGATCCCTACGATCCAAAATACCAACTGGTTTTTCTAGGTACGAGAGATTTTCTTGAATCTCGATAGCTTCAGCTGGCATTACCTGAGAGGGATTTGGCTCATGCTTACGAAGTTGCGATACATAAAACACGTCGTGGAGGTTTGATAGCGCTACTGGTAGTGCAAGTCGATAAGCGACCGGTCCAATTCTTTCCACTATATCGTATGGCCCTATATACCGAGGGCTTAACTTGCCATTTTTCTTGTTGCTTCTAGTCACCATTCTTAATGAAGATATCTTCATGTATACTTTGTCGCCTTCTTGAAACTCCAATTTCCTTCTTCTTGTATCCGCGTAGGATTTCTGGCGATTCTGAGCTTCCTTAATTCTTTCTTGAATGATTTTTATTTTTTCTGTCGTTTTCTGAACTATCTCGGGTCCCAAAATTTGACGTTCACCTACCTCCGTCCAACATATCGGGGACCTACATTTTCGTTCATAGAGGGCCTCATAGGGAGCCATTCCAATGCTGCTGTGGTAGCTGTTATTGTAAGCGAATTCCACTAATAGTAAATGCTCTTTCTAGCTACCTGAAAAATCAATTGCACAAGCTCGCAACATATCTTCTAGGGTTTGAATGATCCTTTCTGATTGACCGTTTGTTTGGGGATGATAGGCTGTACTTAGCCTAAGCTGAGTTCCCAAACTCTCTTGCAGACTTCTCTAAAACCTAGAAGTGAATCTTGGGTCTCAGTCTGATACGATGCTTACCGGTATTCCATGTAATCTGATAATCTCGTTTACATACTGTTGAGCTAATTTGCTGATTGGTTGGCTTACCTTCATGGCTAAGAAATGAGTAGACTTGGATAGTCTATCTACTATCACCCAGATAGCATCATTCCCCTTAGGACTCCTTGGCAATCCAGTCACGAAATCCATCATAATGTGCTCCCACTTCCACTCTGGAACTTCCAATGGCTGCAAACTCCCACCAGGCTTTTGGTGCTCAATCTTAATTCTCTGGCATGTGTCACATTGACTAACGTACCTAGCCACGCTTTTCTTCATTCATGGCCACAAATACACAGCCTTTAAGTTTTGGTATATCTTGGTGGCTCCAGGGTGGATCGAATATTTGGATCGATGGGTTTCTCCCAAAATTGTCTGTCGTAATTCCCTCACACGAGGTACATATATCTTTCCTTGAAATCGAAGGATGTTTTCTCTTACCTCAAATTCTGGTCTCTTCACTCGCCCATACTCGTCAACCCACATTTTTATTTAAGAGTCCTCGGAGTAGGCTTGCCGTATCTAATCCATTAATTCTGGTTGTAGCGTGAGACTAGCTGCGTAGGCTGAGTTTCCTCGGGAAACTACCCCTACCGTCATCAGGCTAAATGCTTCAATTAGCTTCCATTCTGCCACCATCATTCCAGCTACACAAGCGGTTTCTTTCTTGCTTAGGGCATCTGCCACAACATTAGCTTTACCAGGATGGTATTGAATAGTACAGTCGTAATCTTTAAACAGCTCCATCCATCTCTGTTGCCTCATGTTGAGCTCTTTCTGTGAGAAGACGTATTGTAGGTTCTTATGATCAGTAAAAATTTTGAACTTTTCACCATACAAATAATGTCTCCAAATCTTTAAAGCAAATACCACTGTAGCCAATTCCAAATCATGAGTCGGGTAGTTTCTTTCATGGTTCTTTAGCTGTCAAGATCCATAGGCAATGACTCTCCCGTGCTGCATCAGCACACACCCTAAACCGTTTCTTGAGGTGTCAGTGTAGATCATAAAACCTCCTGACCCATTTGGCATAGCCAGTACTGGAGCGGTTGTCAGCTTAGCCTTAAGTTTCTGAAAACTCTCTTCGCATCACTCGTTCCAGTCGAACTTTACCCCCTTCTGAGTTAACTTGGTGAGGGATGTTGCAAATTTTGAAAATCCTTCCACGAACTTTCTATAGTATCCTGCCAATTCCAAGAAACTCTTAACCTCAGTAACTGATTGGGGTTGCTTCCAATTCGTCACAGCTGCGATCTTGACTGGGTCGACCGATATTCCTTTGGCCGATATCACATGTCCCAAAAATGCCACCTGGTATAACCAAAATTCACATTTTGAGAATTTGGTATACAACTTATGTTCTCGCAATATTTGCAATATTATTCTTAAATGTAATTCGTGCTCTTCTTCCGAGAGAGAGTAGATCAATATGTCATCTATAAACACGATCACGAACTTGTCCAGAAATAGCCTGAAGACTCGATTCATAGTGTCCATAAAAGCTGTTGGGGCATTAGTTAGTCCGAACGGCATCACCAAAAATTCATAGTGCCCATATCAAGAACGAAATGCTGTCTTAGGCACGTCTTCTACCTTGATTCTTAATTAATAATATCCTGATCTTAGGTCAATTTTTGAGAAAACCTTGGCCCCTTGTAATTGATCGAATAGCTCCTCGATTCTGGGGAGTGGATACTTATTTTTGACCGTTATCTTGTTGAGCTGTCGATAGTCGATGCACATCCTTAGACTCTCGTCCTTTTTATTGACAAAAAGTACTGGTACTCCCCATGGTGACATACTTGGTCTGATGAACCCCTTGTCTAACAGGTCTTGAAGTTAGATTTTTAATTCTCTCAATTCTGCAGGAGTCATTTTATACGGGGGTATCGAAATCGGACCTGTTTCTAGCACGAACTCTATCGAGAACTCGATCTCTCGCTGGGGTGACAGTCCAGGCAATTCTTCAGGAAATACATCCCCAAATTCTTTAAGGAGTCGCACTTCTTCGATTTTGTGCTCTTTTTTGTGCTCTTTTTTGAAACCTTAGGCCTAGTGACCTATGCTTTATGTGCACCCTAATTAATATTATGAATCTAAATCTTCTCTCAAGTTTATTTAGTCTAAAGTTTGAATCTTGAACTCAAAAATGTAAAAAAAAAAACAAAAAAAAAAACTCCAAAACCGTTAGAATTTTGGACGACAGCCATGAAAGAAATAGAAGTTTCCGACGAAAATGCAAAGGAATGCAAAGGAAATGACGCAGCTTCTTGTCGCTTAGCTGGTGGGCCTTCATGCAATGATGTCTACTTGGAATAACTAGAGCAAGAAAATGATAGGAAGCAGTGAAAGACAAAAAGGCCCCTCTCCAGCTCTTAATTATTTATTAAAATAAATAAAATGAGGTTATATTAAGATAAAATTAAAATAAGTTTGTCAAATAATTTAATATTTTTATCAAATTATTTTTTAATTTTTTTGGAATGAATTTGAGGATACATAATTAACTTTTTTCTATATATAAACTCCAAAATAAATTTATTTATAAGGAAAAATAAATTTATCTAAATAATTTAAAATAAAAAGTCACATGACTTCTTTTTTAAGTATTATCAAATGAATTTAACAAATACAATGAAAAATATTTTTATTTAAAATAATTTGTACATACTCACTTTTTTCGACTCATATTTTAGTTAACAAATGCTACCTAAATATTGGTAATTCAATGGATTAAGCATATCAAGTTTATATTAATGATGTCTTCTACATCAAATTTGAAGGGGTATTTCTTACGTTTTGATGGGATTTAAATATAAAATAATTGATTAATGACATAATAAGAATTTATTTATAAAAACTTAATTAACTTTTTTCTTCATGTTTCAGTTTTCAATTTTGAGTTTTGAATTTATTTTTAGTTTTATGTTTTAAGCTTCTGTTTTAATATTTTTGAAAACGTGTTCTTTTTGTCTATAGTATTTTTTACGTTTTAGAAATTTTAAGTATATTTGTGATGAAAATAATTAAAATAATTTTTTTTATTTTACTTTTTTTATAAATATTTTTAAAAATATAAATAAACAAGTTTTATTATTTTAAAAAATTTAAAACTGAAAACAACATAAAAATAACAAAGAAAACATAATCTAAATGATCTCTATATCTAATATTAAGATATCAAATTAACTCAATAACACTCAATCTTATAAAGAGAATGAGATTTTAAAAAATTATTTTGCACGTGATCTTTTTAACACGTGTAACCCTATGATAAGGTAGAAAATCAAAATTATAATCATTTGAGTATGATAGAATGCAATGACTAATGAGATTACGATCAGTGTGAATATTTCTAAAATTTCATAAGACTTTTGTGGCATAAGTGGAAATGTGAGCCCTCTTGTATAGAAATTTCATACGACTTTCCAGCCGCTGGTCACTGCCTCTTACTAGAAATTTCATCAAACATATGGTAGGCGTGTTTTTAAAACTTTTAGAGCATGTTCGATGGTATATATTTTTTATAAAAAATATTTAATTATGTGTAATTATTATATATATTTTTTATAAAAATAATTAAATACCCTTAATTTTTTTTATAAAAAATATGTATATTGTACAAACATTTAAATTTTCTTTATATAAAATTCATTTTTTAAGGAGATAATTTTTATTTTCTAGACAATTATTATTTAAAATTAAATTAATTAAATTTTAAATAATATAATCAAACAAAGTCTTATATGCATCAATTTCTTCTGAAGTTATTACGTCTTTTGTGCAGTGTGTCGCTATCAACCCAGATCTGTTGTACCATCCTCTATCCTGTTAACTATCTCTCCGATTAAAATAAATGACTTTATTAAATTAATACACATTATTAAATAGTGATGTGTATTAAAAACAACAAAAAAATATAGTATTTTTCTTTTAAAATTTATTTTGTAATTAATAGAAAAAAATTCATGCATTCAAGATGAAGAGATGAATTTTTTTCCAAACAGAATACATTCAAACAGAGATGAAAGTATTTTGTCTAGAAAAAAAACCATCTTTTCATTTGGAAGAGATGGGTTTTTTCTTGATGATTGTATAATAAATTTTGGAAGATGACCGTTAAGTTTTTTGTTATTATTAATACACATCACTATTTATTAATATGTATTAATTTAGTAACGTGGCTTATTTTAATTGAAGAGATACCTAAGGAGACAAGGGATGGAACAACCTATCTGGTCTTGTCTCTCATTCCCTATAAATAATATTTTTATGACATAAAGAATGTATATTATCTTTTTTTTATTGTACATGCTATTTTTTGTATTTTGTAAGAGTGTCATTTGTTGACAGACCATTCCTCAATAAATTAATGACAAATTAAATAAAATATGTTTAATTATATACTTTAAAGTATAGGCAAATTACACTCATATTCGACAAATGCTTTTTTAACAGTTTGAGAAATAATTATGATCTATTTTACAATTATAATTTTACTTTTTCCTTTTATAGTTGTTAAGATTGCTCATGTAATAAAAATCCCTTGCAATTTTATTCTTCTCCCTCTTTATCTTTATTATTAAAATTTAACAATTTGTTCGTCGCTTTCACTTTTTTTATAGTTCGGGTGATAGCTAAATTATTACTTAATGTAAAAAAAAGAACCAACAGACAACCAAATTTGTATTAGTTTGCCATGTGAGATCGAAAGAGAAAATGTGAATGTATTTTTATTATATAAAAATTTTTAACATACGAGAAGTAATGGTAAGAAAAAAAAAATGTAATTACAGTTATAAAGTCAAAAAATGTCCTTATTTTTTTTTTTTGATTGCTAAATTTTAAATATATAATTACGTTCACAGTCTTTTTCTTTCGGTGTCTCTTTCACTCTTTGACATCTTTTATGTAATTTTTTTGGGCGTCTTTTTTAGAACCTTAAGCATACTAGTCTATGCCTTAAATCAGCTCTAATTAATATTATGAATCTAAATTTTCTCACAAATTAATTTAGGCTAAAGTTTGAATCTTAAACCCAAAAAAATAAAAAAAAAAAACTCCAAAACCGTTAGAATTTTCTATGACAGCCATGAAAGAAATAGAAGTTTCCAATGAAAATGCAAAGGAACGCAACGCAAAGGAAATGACACAGCTTCCGTCGCTTAGCTGGGCCTGCATGCAATGATATCTACTTGGAAGAACTAGAGCGAGAAAATGATAGGAAGCAGTGAAAGAGAAAAAAGGCCAGCTCTTAATTATTTATTAAAATAAATAAAATGAGATTATATTAAGATAAAATTAAAATATTTATTTATTAAAATATAGAATAGTTAAAATATGTCTCTCGAGTAATTTAAGTTTTTTATTAAATTATTTGTTAAATTTTTTAAAATGTATTTGAGGGTATATAAGTAAGTTTTTCTTATGTGTAAAGTTTAAAATAAATTTATTTATAGAAATAAATAAATTTATCGAAATAATTTAAGATAAAAAATTATATGACTTTTTTTTAAGTGTTATCAGATAAGTTTAATAAATACAATAAAAAATATTTTTGCTTAAAATAATTTTTATATCTTATTTTTTCAGCTTATATTTTAGTTAACAAATACTATCTAAATGGTAATTCAACGGATTAAGCATATCAAGTTTTTTATTAATAATATCTTCTACATCAAATTTGAATAGTTCTTTCTTATGTTTTGATGAGATTTAAATGTAAAATAATTGATTGATGACATAATAAGAATTTATTTATAAAAATTGATGAGATTTTTGTGTTTTAATTTTTAATTTTGACTTTTAAATTCATTTTTAATTTTGTGTTTTAATTATTTATTTTGAAATTGTTAAAAATACATTTTTTTTGTTTATTATATTTTATGTATTTTAAAAATTTTGAGTGTGTTTGTTATAAAAACAATCAAAATAATTTTTTATTATTTTGAGTTTTTTAATATTTTTTTAAATACAAAAAAATACATTTTTATTATTTTAAAAACTAAAAACGACCCTAAAATAATAAAAAAACATAATCTAAATGATCTCTATATCTAATATTAAGATATCAAATTAAGTCAATAACACTCAATCTTATAAATAGAATAAGATTTAAAAAATTTATTTTACACGTAATCCTTTTTAACACGTGTAACCCTTTGATAAGGTAGAAAATCAAATTTCTAATCATTTGCGTACGATGTAATGCAATGACTAGTAAGATTACAATCAGTGTGAATATTTCTAAAATTTCAAGAGACTTTTGTGGCATACGCGGAACTGTGAGCCCTCTTGTATGAGAAATTTCATGCGACTCTCCAGCCACTAGTCACCGCCTCTTACTAAAATTTCATCAAGCAGGTGGTAGGCGTGTTTTTAAAACTTTTGTAGGCATTTCTTTAAGAGGGTGTTTGTTAATCAAGATATGGGATAGAAAAGTCAAGATATGAGATGCATCCCGAATTTCTATCATTTTCAACGTATTTGTTAAACTTATCTGACAATTCTTGAAAAATATATTAATTATCTCTTATCTTGATCTTTCAAGATATGCTTATTTCTCCTCCCCTCAAAATAAGCATATCTTGATCTTTATAAATAAGAAAAAAAAGACATTTGTGTTCCATGGTACATTTTAAAAACTTTAACAAACAGATTGATAAAAATCTTAGAATATTTTTCAGCCTTATCTTGATCATTCCATATCTTGATCCGGAATGCATTCCAACCTTATCTTGATATCTCTTATCTTACTCATTTTAACAAACTTCCCCTAAGTGATTGATGCTCAGATGTACTATCCCATCCCCTCTGTCAAATAAAATAAATCACGTGATTAAATTATATACATCATTAAATGGTAATATATATTAATAAAAGTAAAAAATTTAGGCTGCGTTCTCTTTGTTATTTTCAAGTCATTTTTAGTTTTCAATTTTCTAAAACAATGAAAACGCGTTCTCTTTGTTGTTTTTAAAAATGCATTTTTGAAAACAAAAAAAAAATTGTAAAGAAAACTCAAAACAATAAAAAGTTGTTTTGAGTATTTTCATCCAAAATAAACTCTAAACTCAAACACATTTATTTATGTATTTATTCATATTTTACTATTGTAATGAAAAAAAATATTACAAAATTCATTAATTTTAAAATGTATATATTTTTTAATAATATATTAACATTAAATATTTCTAATTTACTGAATAACTAAATTTTTTTGTATAAAATATTATTAAAAAATTATTTTTAAAATTTCAAAGAGAACGCGTTTTCTAATTTTCTATTTTGAGAAATAGTTTTTTAAAATAATAAAGAGAACGTGTTTTCAATTTTTAAAAACAGACTACAAAAATAGAAAACTGAAAATAAATTCAAAATTCATAACTAAAAATTAAAAAATAAAGAGAACGCAGCCTTAGTGTTCTTATTCTAAAATTTATTTTATAATTAATAAAAAAAATTCATATAAAATTTTTCCAAGTAGAATACTTTCAAACATAATACTTCCAGGTAAAGATGAAAGTATTGTTTGAAAAAAAATATTAGAGATGAGTTTTTTCTTGTTAATTATAGAATTAATTTAAGAAGATGAATGTTAATTTTTTTGTTATTATTAATATACATCACTATTTATTGATATGTATTATTTAATGATGTGACTTATTTTGATTAAAAAGACAAGCAAGCAGATAGGGAAATGAAATAGTAGATTTGGCCTCGTCACTCATTCTCTATAAAATATAAATAATATTTTATGATATAAAGAATATATATTATCCTTTTTTTTATTATATATCATTATTTTTTGTATTTTGTAAGACTGTCATTTGTTGAAAGAACATTTCTCAATAAATTATTGGTAAATTAAATAAAATATATCGACAAATTACATTCCTATTGGACAAATGTATTTTTAATGGTTTGAGAAATAATTGTGATATATTTTACAATTATAATTATACTTTTCCCTTTTATAGTTGTTAACATTGCTCATGTAATAAAAATGTCCTTATATTTTTATTTCTCTCTCTTTTTATCTTTATCTTTTTTTTTATCATCAAAATTTAACAATTTATCCATCGCTTTCTTATTTTTTATAATTCGGGTGATAGCTAAATTATCAGTAAATATAGAATAAAAACCCAACGGAGAATCAAAGAGAAAATGTAAATATATTTGTATCATATGAAAATTTTTAACATACGAGAAGTAACAGTAAGAAAAGAAAAAGTGTAATTATAGTTATAAAGTCAAAAAAATATCTTTGTTTTTCTTTTTCTTTTTTTTGCCAAATTTCAAATATGTCAAACGTAATTTAACCTTTAGATCCTCGTGGGAAGAGGATAATCTGATCGAAGCTAGAGCGTGCCAGAGCTTCCAAAATGTATTGCTGCTCTTCACATTCTTTCTCAATTCCTTCTTCTTCTTCTTCTCGGCAGTGCCTTCCTCTGTCTTCGGCTTACAACCCTTCGCGAAGACTCGCTCTCTGTCACCTCACAACCGGTACGTATATCTAACCCTGCTTTTCCATCGCTCTTTTAGCGGAGAAAACATGGGGATATTTGATAATGAGACTGTTCGTGCGCACACTTAGATATTTGATGATGAGATTCGATTATCCGTTTGGTTTCTGGGAAAAATGAGGAGAATGAAACAGTCGAGTTGTGCATTTTGGTGCTTATTGTGGTTTTCACTTTTCAAACAGATGAGAGCCTGAATTAAACTAACTCGGCAAATTTGCTTTTTAGACCTGATTATCTACCAGCAGCATTATGTTTCCCTTGGCTGCATCCGACTAGCGGGGATTGCCAATGCCAGGGCTCCTGTTACCTTATTGTCTCTGACACGAGTTATAAGTGCTTTACCGAAGATAAAGGCATAAATAAAAATGATTGACGAACTGAAATTCATGTAGCCTGTGTGGGATTAGGGCTTAATATGTTGTTATGTGCAAATGCCCTGCTCTGTTTGTTTCTTTTCAATGTTGTTTTTCTATTTTTGTGGAGGAATCTCATGGATGATTAAACTTGCATTGACAATTGGTTTGGAGTTTCAATACTTTGAATAGTGGTCGATGCAGATTTTTTGACTGCGGTAAAGTTTTAATGTCCTGATTGCATGGTGAATAATTTCCACAATGCATACATTATATCTATTTTTCAAGTCAGTATTGGTCTAGATCAATTGATATGTATGTTTTATGATCAGTAATCCTTGAATGTGTTGATACTTCTCCTTTATACTGTGCATTATTTGACAAATTTCTCTGTTTTATTCAAATCGATATCTATGGTTTATGACGCCATCCAAGTGTCCAAAATTTTGAGGATGCAGTATATCATTTTTTTGGTCTAAATTTATAATTGGCTTGTAGTAAATCTATGTCATCATCTATCCGTCTATAATTTTGAGGATGTAGTATATCCATTTGTCTAAAATTACAAATGGCTTAAAGTTAATAGCTTCTTCTTCTTCTCTTTCTAGAATTACAGATTTCATGCTACAGAATTTGATTTGTTTAAGAAATTTGTGTTGTATTCCATTTTTATTTTGCTTCATCTTCGCATGTTTGGGGGTTCCAATTCTTGGCTGTACTACTTTTAGCAAGAACAGAGTGAGATGGTGCACCGTTTTTGCTTGCTTTAGTAATCACTCGTGACTCTGATTGGCAATTCAGCTATCCCTCAGCCACCTCTATTTGGTGGAAAAGATTCCATACTACTAACATTGGATGGAAATGCCATGGAGACGAGCACAGCGGCAAATATTGTCCAACCAACTACTGTTGTCAATGAGCAGAATGCATTAGAGTGGGTGAAAAATGACAAGAGAAGAATGCTTCATGCCGTTTACCGTGTTGGAGATTTGGATAAGACAATAAAGTATGTCTGTTTTGAAGGAGCATTTGCCGTCACCGGGCTGCTGTTTGCCAATCCTACTGACATATAAATTATGGTCCAGATGAGAGCTGATAAGCTTGCCGTGATTGCAGATTCTATACTGAGTGTTTGGGCATGAAGCTTTTGAGGAAACGTGACATACCGGAGGAGAAATATTCAAATGCTTTTATGGGATATGGTCCTGAAGATTCCCATTTTTCTGTCGAACTTACTTACAGTAAGCTATCCAATTAGCTGACATCTTTGTTGGATGTGATATGTTGAATCTTCAGTTTCACTTCTTCTGAAGGCTCTGAATGATATCTAGAACAGACTTCTTTACCCTGTGATGAAGTGCAGATTATGGAGTGGACAAGTATGACATTGGAACTGGGTTTGGACATTTTGGTGTTGCAGTTGAAGATGTAAGTCCATTATACTTGAGATGAGGTTTGCTTCCTTGCTCACAATCATATAAAATGTTTACCTTGCCTTATGGCATGTAAATTATATAGGTAATGAAAACTGTGGATTTTATAAAAGCTAAGGGGGGAAAAGTTACCAGGGACCCTGGTCCTGTCAAAGGTGGTAATACCATTATTGCCTTCATTGAAGATCCAGATGGTTATACATTTGAGCTTTTGGAGAGGGGGCCTACGCCTGAGCCCCTTTGTCAAGTGATGCTGAGAGTGGGAGACCTTGACCGCTCAATTACTTTCTATAAGAAGGTCTAGCATAACTTTTGCAATTTACAAATTGTTTGAAAGATATAGTTTTCTCTTTAACTTTTGCTAACACATGCACGATTTGGAAGAAAGTTTTAACCTTTTTGTGCCTGAATAACAGGCCTTTGGCATGGAGCTCCTCAGAAGAAAAGATGACCCTGAAAACAAGGTGAATTCTTTCTGACTTGCAACATTATCTAAAGTCTCATATCTCTGGCTATTCTGAGGAACAAGTGTTTTTTTGGAATGCATACAAACTTTGCTATTGCATTTCAATGCTCTAACATGGGCTTACATTTCCTATTTCTTGAAGTTCAACAACGGCAATAGCAACAGCATATCTTTATCATCTAGCAAACACAACACACATTTGTAACTGATATCATATCTGTTGTTTGATCTGAAGAGTTTTACGCTAGCATTCAGCTAGCTAACAGAATCCTCCTCTTTTATTTGGGCTCGGGACCAGTTGTAGATAGGAATCCACAAGCAGAGGTTTCCTGTGTCCTGAAGTTCATTTTGGAAAAATGGGGCTCTTAGCCTCTCTTAAACCTATAAGTTGTTATTACTACTAAGTTAAGAATGGTCGTGTTAACAAGCCAATGGTCACTAATTTACTACTTTTCCCAGAACTATGTGTGCAATGCAGCCAGGTTTCATTTGTCTAAACCTCTTGAACCTTGTTGTTTATGAGAGTATTAACGCATATGCTGATCCACAGCACATGTTCATGTACAAAATGTCTGGCTTTGCTTGCAGTATTCAACAGCCATTATGGGTTATGGCCCTGAAGATAAAAATGTTGTGCTGGAACTGACCTCCAATTATGGTGTCAAAGAATATGAGAAGGGAAATGGCTATGCACAGGTAATATTCTACTTGATAATCTTTTACATTATGCCACTAGCCTTACAAGACGAGCTATTTGTTTTTGGTAGATTGCCATAGGCACCAACGATGTCTACAAGACCGCTGAGGCTGTAAAACTGTGTGGAGGGATAATTACACTCGAACCGGGGCCTTTGCCGGTTATCAACACCAAGATCACAGCCTGCTTGGACCCTGATGGTTGGAAACTGGTAGGCCCTTGGACCCAAGCTCCAACTCCATTCTTCCATTCTGGTCGGAATAATTTTAGATTTCTCATCATTTCACCTGCAAGACCTTAAAGAAATCTTTAAGAATGTTCTGGAAACCTCAGTTTAGTTTGGACGTCAGCTCCTGTTATCAACATTTCATGTTGATGCAGCAACAATCTGAAAAACTGACTTGTCAGTATTATTAATTTTGGAATAAATTTGTTCATGTGATTATAATTCTTAGAATAAGGAATAGAAGGTTAGGCCATATCAATTTTGTGGCATTTTTTCTGTACAAAATATTTGCAGATATGTCAATTTTTTTCATGACAAATATTGGGTTTGTCGGATGGAGGCTCTTCAATAAGCCTACTCAATACCCTAATAAAAAAGGCTAATGTAATTTTTGAAATATGCGGAGTACCTTGTCTTGTAAGTCTAAACTACAAGGACCTGCGCAATTGATCTTGCACTGGATACATTAACCAAGTCGCATACTAGCCCTCAAATTATGTTTCATAGTATGGCATCTATATACGGGCTGACCCCAAAATTTTTTAAATCTAGTCGTCATCACGAAGAATGTTACTATATCCTTTTGTACCTGATGTAACCCTTGTGGGTTGATTTCATGTTCTATTTCTCTAAGTAAATTCACTTTTTTGATTGGTACATAGACACTGATGCTAATCTGTTTCTTATTTTCTTTTCCTTTCTCTGTTTTTTTTCCCTTTGAAAGTAAATTGCTTTGATCTTTATTGCTTCTGCAGGTATTTGTTGATAACATTGATTTTCTCAAGGAGTTGGACTAGTTGGTGTAGCAAAAAGAATCGCCATGCAAGATGTTTATGAACAATTTTAAGTCTTCTTTTTCTCGGATCATTTGTAACATACTGTTGTCATTTCCTATTAACAACACTCGTTTTAATAAATAAAATAGTCTTGTTTTATGTAAAAATGTTATGTTAATGATGTGATGACATTATTTTTATAATTACAAATTACATTGATTGGTGTTTTTTTTTTAATATATAGTCATCATTTAGTTATATTAATTGGACACATCAATTTTCAATTGGCTAAATTTATATTTTTATTCTTATATTTTTACCTTTTTTTTTATGTGGTCACCCGTATTTTCAGCTCAATTTAATCTCTGTACTTTGATATTTTTTTTTTCGTATGACAATTCTAATTTTTCATTGTTTCAATTAATCATTTTATCTGCATTTTCAAATCAATTTAGCTTTTATACTCTGAGATGAACATAATGTGATATATATTTTATCATTTCATATTATATTTTTTTTACACAAAAAAGTATAAAGATTAAATTGATTTTAAAATATAGATTTAGAGATGTAATCGAAATAATAAAAAATTTGAATTCTTATATGAAAAAAATATCAAAATATATGAATTAAATTTAGTCAATAATAAAGTTTAAAGGTGTAATCAAAATAACAAAAAATTTAAATAATTATATGAACAAAAATATGAATTTAACCTTTTTCAATTCATATTTATTATTCACTAATATTTCTTAATTTTCTCTTAACTCATCAATTAAAAGTCTGTCGATATGGTTTTTATTCAACTCATTTGTTAAGTCACTATTTTATGATAAAAGTTAATAATTTTAATCAATGTTCCATAATTCTAACAAATTAATAAATTTAAAATTATAACAAATATAAAAAAATCGGTTTCTTTTGTACTTACCGGTATTAAAATGGTGTGACTGTAAATATTTTTAAAAAATATTTTATTTTATTATTTATTCAAACTAATTAAAAGATTAATAAAACACATTACATCAAATAATAGCTTGGTAAAGGTTATTTCTCGGGATGATGTAGTAGTGCATGAGGTTTAAAATTCAAAAAATATATTATTTAATTATTTGAATATTTGACTTCATACTATCTAAATTATACAAAAACAAAAATAAGAATTGAATATGAAATTGAATAGGGAAATGACATTTTTTTTTAGAAGTAAGAAACAAAAATTTTAGAGAAAAGTATAAATAAAAAAATATAAGGAATTTTTTATAAATATAATTTTTAATATAAAAAATTATAAAAAGTAATTATTCAATCTAAAAATAAAAATAAATTATATAATGCATTCAAATAAATATAAACAAAAATTTTATTATTCATGAATCATATTAATTAAAAATAAATAATAAATTAAAAAATAATCAAACATAACTTGATTTTCATTGATGAAAATGCGTGTTGGAAATAGAAATAATTTTTGATATTTTTTTAATATTGTGAAACAATCTTAAAATATTTCAAAATTGTGTAAACGCTCTCAAAAATATTTCTTTTTAGTGTTTCTCAACGTTTTGATACAAAAAAAAAAAAAATATTTCAAAAATGCCGAAACAACACCTCCGAATTTCTAGGCATCATAGCACACGACACTTGATTGCTTGAATAATCATGTATTATACGCTTTGCAAGTTAAGAAATGGAAAAAACTAATTATTTGCTCAAGATCAGTCGAATTATCCTTCATCGAAAATAAAATCTCAAATGCAAAATGTGCAATTTCAAACCCATAAAAATTAACCAAGGAACTCCTGTTTATCATGTTTCTCCTCTTTCTATGGACCTAAGGGTGTTCATGTTTCTCTTCTTGTTCTTCCATGTTAGTCCAAGGAACTCTTGATCAGCGTGTCTCTAATCCAGTTCAACCAAGCCTTGCAATAATTATCGCCATAATCTCAATCATGTTCTCTGTAACAATTCTCATGGTTGCCTATTGTTGGAATTAAATGAAACTTCAACGGCACCATTTTGGAGGGGACTGGATCGTCTTTTGACAACCCTCTTGGCTGCCCAAAACGTTGTCATTTTGGGCTCATGAGATGAATGGCCAAAACAACAACCATCCCCTGCCATTTTATCAAGGTGTGCTTTCTCTTATTGTTTAGCCTGCTTCTCCTCCGATTATTGATGCTCCCTTTATACGACTTCATTCTCACCATTGCTTTTCTCTATTTATCTTCTATAGTGGCCTCGAGATCAGCAATGCACAACCTCCGATTTGTATCGTCTCAGTTAGGATTTGATTTCATTCTCTGCATTTTACATTCTCTTTGTGTAGATTTGATATGAAAGTTTTCTCTCTAAGATTTTGCCTCTCATCTGTAGATTTGTGGTTATGGGACTTCTTTGATTAGAAAGTTGTTTTTGTATAGTGAGTATTCAAGAGTGAGGTTTGTATATTAAGTTTGTAATCATATTTTTTCCGATAGTGCAGTGAGCTCTCTTTGCCTCTAATCTGTAAATTTGTGATTATAAGACTTCTTTGATTAGAGAGTTATTTTTGTACAGTGAGTATTCAAGAGTGAGGTTTGTATATTGAGGTTATAATCGTATTCTTTCCGATAGTGTAATGAACTCTTTTTGCTGGAACTCAACGTGGATGCAACCCTCATTAACGGGTGAACTACAATAAAACTTGCTTGTGTTCCTTTATGCTTTTCTTTGCTATTCTGTTCATATGGATGTTTTGAGTTGCTGTGTATATGTTTTGACTCTATTTTGGTTTCTATTTTTGAGTAGTGGCCGAGAGTTGTCTCAACCCAACACCTATGGAAAGTTCTGCAACACAACTAGGCCTGTTCTCTCTGGCCCTAGACACACTTTTCGTGAACTTGTTAGATCAAGGTCTAGATGTTCCGGGATTGATAAAGCAGTGATTGAAACGCTACCTTTTTTCAGGTTTTCTTCACTCAAGGGATCCAGAGAAGGCCTTGAGTGCTCAGTTTGCTTGTCAAAGTTTGAAGACAGTGAAGTTCTTGGGTTGTTGCCCAAGTGCAGGCATGCATTACATATGGACTGCATCGATAAATGGCTCAAAAGCCATTGCAGCTATCCTCTTTGCAGGTATAAATTTGAAGTGTGGCAGCTTACAAGTTTCAATTATACGAACAGTCTGAGATACTCTAGGAACCCTTCTAATCTACCAGAGGATCCAAGTCTTGAGCTCTTTGTTCAAAGGGAAGAGGACCATCAAAGTTCATCAAGATTCAAGATGGCAAACAGTTTCCAAAGTTTTCACAAACCTAAGAAAGAAGATCTTGTAATTCAAGAAGCTGACGTGCAAAAACTCCTCATAAGTTCAATCACAAGATCTTGATCTCTGATATTGTTTACAAGAGCAGATGGAGTGATGTTTTAACTCTTCAGACTTGATGTTGTTGAAGTCTGAGATGCTTAATATCATAGTAAGCAAGAGACTCTCTCCTTTGAATTCAAGTGTCGAGTTCCACCATGGCTTTTCCATGAAACAGGACCATAGAAGGAAATAATGGAAGAGATGAAAAGATGAGGAGGCTTTGGCTCAAGATAGTGAGGCACACAGTTGAATGGTTTTCAGGTCGAGAAAGAAATTCAGAGGATTCAGAGAGCCAGAGAAAATCATCAAATATGTGAATTTGTATCTTCAGAATAAATGCATTGTTGTTGATACTGAGATTGCAAGTTAGCTGACTTTGGCTAGGGATTCCTCCGTCGTTTTGGCTAGTAAATCATAGTGCTTTCTACAAATTCACAGTGCAAGACATGTTTTTGAGTTCTCATGGGTTGTAGATTGTGGTCATGCCTGTGTTGACAATTTACTTTTTTTTGGACAAGTAACAATTTCCCATAATATTATCAAATGCAGAAGACCAACTAGCTTATCATTTATGCTAATAATTGCTGGCCTCTTTTTTTTACATGCTCTTACTAGTTTAGCCAACACCACATAGTTAAATAAAGTCTTGATATGTTGTTTTTCTTGCTCTTAACAGTTTTGGATGTTCAAATAACAATATATCCAAGCATATATCCACCAAAGAAACACCATGCTTTGTTGGTTGTGGGAGTTCTCTCTAGAATTGTCCAAGTGACCCCTAAAAAACCTAGTTCCTAGAAGCAGATACTGTTTATACTGATACACGAAAAATAAACAAAAAAACAATAATAAGAAATAAAAGCAAAGAAACCAAATAAATAAAATTTAAAAAAAAAACAACATCAAAGCAACTAAACTATTCCAGGTGCTTGTAGCTTATAACCATTTTTTTTTTTTTTTTATCAAAACCACCCTGTCCATGCAACCAGAATTCAGATTCTGTTAAGAATCATAAAGACATAGATGGTCCATAATCAAAATAGAAAATAAGTGCAAAGAATAGAATAACGGTAATAACTGAATCACATCATCAAATTTTTCACATGTACAAAACAATTTTTTTGCAGACAATATTAAATACTCAATTTGTTCTGGTTAATGCAAGTTTATTACCAAATGCCAATTCCAAACCTTGTTGAGAATTACAAAATACTCAAGTTGTTTATTTGTACTCTTACTCAACACCGCACCACCCCCCGGGGGGCGGGGGGCCAAAAAAAAAAGTTATCTTATTTATATAGTTTTTATTTAACAGAGCAGCTGATCACTCCTTTCCCCTAATTAATCTACAAAAACGTATCTTGGGTTATCACTTCATCAATTTGCAAAATAAATTAGTACTTCTAATCAGAAGCATTTGTATAACTCTTCAAATATTCTTCAATGCCATCTTACATACAGACCTGACTGGTAGGAATTAGGATTCTCAACTTCATCGCAGGATTCAAATACTTCCAAATGTATGTTCAGAAGACTGCAAGACTTTCTATCCCCTGCAATAATACACTTAATTTAATTTGAGAGATCAGGTACCTGGACATTTAAGCATTGTAGTATCTTACACCAAATATTCAGGAACTGTATCCTGGCTAAGTGACTCTTTAAACATTACAGATTCTGTCAACAAAGAAAATCAGCTAGAAATACGTGATATAGAACAATGATATATTGGAAAAGAGAAAATGCGAGTGATATTATTAATATGCATCGTCCTATCTAAACGCTGAGGAGGACGCGTATATGATCAGCAATATCTAATACAACATGTGACCTTGATCTGAGCTATCAATGTCCGAGTTACTTGTGGATTCTCGACTATCCCTCTTAGTCATACCTAACTCTTCAACACGACTGATGCTACTGTTGGGGGTTCCATCCTTGTTTTTCTTCTGTTTCCTTTTCCTCCATTCCGATTGTCTACGCCAATGCTTTGTAAGCATTACTCCTAGAACTAAAAACACAGTAAATGTGCAACCTCCACCAAGGCACACCAGCTCAATTGACACCCATCCCATCCCCTTATCATGTGGCATAATTGCCCATATGGAAGCAATAAAAGCCAACGACATGAACAGGGTAGATAGCCACATGATCTTATGTGTCAGTGCTAACAGTTTCATCATGGCTTTTCGCCCGAAAGGAATAACGCTCACGAGAATATTGACAATACCTAGTGACGAGAACAATGCACCAATGTTGAACGTCATGAAAACTTTGAAAGGAGTTTGCCTACCCATTGTAGCCTTTCCAGTCTCTTGGTCAAAGCCGCCAGGGGGGTTTATGCCGGCAGCAAATGTAACAGTTGCTATTAAAACAGTCACAACAATTATTGTGTTTCGGGCATTTCTGATCCCCTCCATCTGATGTTCAAGCTGTGTTGCTCTGCGGTGTTGGTGCCTATGGTGCTGGTGCTGGCGTCGAGATCCTGAGGCTTTCTTTGAAGGCAAATTCTGGATGTTTTCATGAAACCTTCCTGGTGCAAAGGGCTCAGCAATATGTTGGATTTCTGGGGACATAGGAGGCAACTCGTTACATCTCTTAGCTCCTGCTTGTTGCAGCGCTGGTACAATAGCAAGAGTACCCGAGTTACTGGCATCAGATTCAACTACATCTAGTGCTGTGTGTCCTTTCCGGTTTAGAGCATTTACATCTATGCCAAGCTTGAGCAGGTAGATGACCATCTATCCTCGAGGAGAAACATGTGCAAAATGAATTAGATGCAAGTGGAGCATTGTTACAAGATCAACAATATGGTCTGATAAATTATATAGGGCCTTTAATGAATCCAGGGCAATGGGAACCACCCCCAACCACAAAAATTGTGTGTAAGTAGGCCAGTTTTGGACTCAAACATGAAAATGAGATCAGCTCAGGATAAAACCTGAGACTCCTCAAGGACGGCATATGCAATTGTGAGACTTGTAATAGTAAGAAGAAGAATAAAATGAACAAGGAATCTCTAGTTCTAACAGTAAAACACTTGTCATGAAGAACAAAGATAGGAGGATACTTAAAGGGTCCAAAAGATATAGCAAATATGGAGATATACCCAAGTCCAGAAATAAAATAAAGTGCCATAATTGTGACAAGCCTGCCTGGTCCCATGGAAAAAAAAGTTGCAGGATCTTCATGGTGCAGAACATAAAGAAGTAGCAGCAAGTAGAGGAAGAGAGCGGGAAAATCAGGGAGAGAAAAGAGGAAAGAAGTCGGGCGAAGGGAGAAGAAGAGAAGAAGAAGAAGAAGAAGAAGAGGGAGACCGGAGAGAGAAAAATTAGAACAGAAAAAAGCAATCCATTTTTCATTCAAAAATCAGGCATATCAATTGGTTAAATCAATAATCCCTATCTATAGGCTAAAATCCTATCACAAAAGCTATAAAATTTAAACAAAACATTACATTCTAATATCAGAAATCAAAATTTACTAACTACTGATCACTTGAAACAGGAACAAAAGATGAGAAAAACTAGGAAAACGTTGAAAAAAAAAAACTGCACTCATTCTGAGGTCAAACGTTGAGATGGAGATTCAGTTTATTTGTGCCAAGGATAAAGTGCTTCTATATTGATGATCTAGATGCTTAGCGAGCTAATGATTCTGCAATCTCATATCATTGTGATTCCAAAATAGCTTTTCACTAGGTATAACAAGTGAGTATGGTAGTGTAAATATAGGAAACAGTTGTGCTATAAAGATCAAATTTGCTGTTGCCATTTCTGTTCTTATTTAAATTTTCTAGAAATTAAATTTGCTTTTGCCAGATTCAGCCAACACCAATAGACACAGGCAAGCGAGACAAATCTCCGAATGCATCACAAACGAAACGAAATGAAGGAGCAGCTGATCGCTAATTAAGAAGTCGGATAGAAAGAAACTTACAGGGCGTAGCTTCCCGGCGATGGCGAGGTGGAGGATGGTGTTGCCACGTTGTCCGGCAAGTTGATAAGCGTGGAGACATTGAGGCTTTCCATCAAATACCTGAGGGCTTCGAACTGGTTGTTCTTGACGGCGAGGTGGAGAGCGGTCTCGCCGTTGCGGGTCCTGATCTCGGCGGATTCGTGGCTGGTGGAAAGGATCTCGTGGATGACGCTGACTCGGCCCTTGGCGGCGGCGCAGTGGAGCGGCGTGAGGCCTTCGAGGTCCTGCAAGGAGGCGAGGTCTGAATCGAGCCTAAGCAGCTCCCTGGTGATCTCGAGGTGGCCTTTACTGCAGGCTAGGTGCAGCGGATAACAGCCCTGCCAGTTCCTCTTCCACGCGAAGGCTGGCCGCGCTTTCAGTATTTCCTTCACCGTCTCTGCTCCACAAACAGCGCCACCTTTCTTACTATCTTGCTCAAATGAATTATAATAATAAGGAGATTGATAACTTTTTTTATATTAAAATTTTTTATATACTAATATTCTTTATAATAAAAATAATGCCTCTTTACCCTCCAAATTAATGTGTCATTTTCTCCTCTTTTATTGTCAAATATCTATTCAAATCGTAAAAAAAAAGTTCTCTTTTTTTAAAATTATGACATTAAATTTATCGTTTATTCTCTTTTTTCATTAAATTTATTGTCAAATATCTATTAATATTTTTTGTATAAAATTTCTATCACAATGAAAAAAATAAAAACAAAATCACCAATAAGCTATAACCATTAAAAATTAAGGTAAAAATGACTATCTTGGTAGTCCTTTTAATTTTCTCTCTCTCTCTCTCTCTATCCAATCCTCTTTCACTCTTATCTTTCTATCATTTTAATAAAATTAAAAGAAAACCAACAATTGTCATTGGATAATTATTGGTTGGGATTTTATCAAAAGGATGAGAGAGAGAGATATGAAGGGAAAAAGGGGACAAAGACAGAGAGATGGCGACAGCCAGTGGGTCCCTTTGCCGAGGTGTCGGCCAGCAACTTGAAAAGTACATTGAAACTTTCTTTTCTTTTCTTTTTTTCCTAAGAAAAAGTATACTAAAATTTGCTAAAATTTTAGTCTTCTTAATTTACATGTACTCAAAAAGGATTAATGATTCTTAATGGTAGTAAAATTACCCGTGTTACCCGCAGAAGCAGCAACGTGGAGAGAGCAGCTAGTCAACAAGTCGAGCTCCAGCATGAGCAGCAATGGAAACCCTAGCAAATACTTCACCACTTCAACTCTCCCTCTCTCGCACGCCACGAACAGCGCGCTCTCGTCTCTTCTATTCACCTTATAAGCCTCCCATGGATCAAACCGCAGCAGCAATCTCACGATCTCCATCCGCCCCTCCCTGCATGCTTCATGCAGCGGCGTCTCCATCTCCGCGTTCTCGGCCGCCACCATCTCCGGCCGCAGCTCCAAGATCGCCGCTGCCAGCTCAGCGTGCCCGAAAAGCGCCGCCAGGTGGAGCGCGGTGTTTGATGATCCGCTGGTGGTTTGTTTGAGGAGATCCTGGTCTTGTTGCACGAGTTTGAGGAAGGCGGGGACGTCACCTTTCACGATCACGTCGTGGAGCCGGCGGTCCATGGCTGGAGCTTCCGGAGAAGAAATGCCGATGGCTGTGCACGGCGGCGGTGCATAGATGGTGTGGTGGTGGTGGTGGAGGAGAAGTTATAGAGAGAGAGATGTGGCCGTTTTTCCACAACTGCAGCAACTTGGAAAGTTCCGTTGAATTTTATAACAATCATCTTAAAAGTATTAACAAATAAAAAACTGATCAATTATTTTATCTTGACTTTGTTTAAAATAGTTGTTGTGACCTAAACATAATAATAAATTTATTAATTAAAAATATTATCATTAAATTATTTAAATTCTATGAAAAAATAATTAAAAAGTATGAAGAAATCTCATACATACACTCTAATACTTAGTCAGTTATTGTTACGGGAATTTCCCGTTCTACTCTATAAGATCTGGGCCTAACTCGGTGGGCCGGCCCAACCGTTAAGGGACCAAGAGGCTTCAAGCTAAGCCCATCAGGGCGAGCTCGCACATGACTGAAGCCCGAGTTGGTATAACATCATTTGGACGAGCTCCCAACCACGCCTCAAGCAAGTTCCCAGCGACCTCGCTGTTTACTAGCTCGGCCAACCAGCCCGTGTAATAAAAAGGTTGAAACCCTGATGCACTAACGGGCCAAGGACTGCCCTAGCTAGGTGGTTCAGGCCCACTTCCTCAACCCATCTGGCCAGCCCATACCAGTCTCATTCTAGTCTTTTCGTAACAACATCATTACCTCGATGCCTGGGTTTTCGCGCGTTCACCCCAGATCCCATCCTCATTAATGACGGGTCCCCTCGCTATTAATGACGGATCTCATCCACATTAATGAAGGTTACATTGGTACCTTCTTGCTGTATGGACATCCTCCGCAGACACTAGGTATTCTGTCCCATCCCCTGCAGTAGGCGTGCTGCACATGAGGGGGGAAACCTCTCGCTATATATCGACCAGCTCTTGGAAGAGCAAAAAAAAATGACATTTTTATCTACATTTTAATTGGTCAAGAATCACGACATATTCTTGGTTCTACGTACTCGTTTATTGACTTGAGTTTCGGAATGTCTTGCAGGGACGGACCAAAGGCTCGAAGAATCGAATCGGATATCTCATACACATTTTTCGGATCCACAGTATTATCGCGGGCCAACGAATCATAGTCGACCAATTCTGAACGTCGACAGATATTATAGACTTAAATATTAAATTAAAAATAGTATTGGAGATATATTTCTTTTGAAAGTAAGATGAATTTATTTATTTATAGAGAAATATATAATTTTTTAAGATTTACTCAAATTATGATTATTATAAATAATGTTTATACTATAATTTTGAGATGCATTAAAATTAAGATTTTTATAAATAGTATTTATTTTTTTATAATTTTTTTTTAAATTTAAATATCAAATTTATATTATTTACACTTTATTCGAGACCCTTGCACTTTACGGTGCAAAAAAATAATCCTTAACTATAAGTCTCTAGGGACCTACCTAGGTCCCCAACCTTCGGCTGCTGAGTATTTTTCCATGACACCATAGATTCACGGTTTTCGATCTTTCGGTTTCTCGATTCACGGTAAAGGTCTCCTAGGTTTGGCCCAGTTCATGGTCTCAGAAGCCTTATTTTGGCACTTTCGGGACATAGATTGAAATATCAGATAAATAATATCTTAATGTCAGTTTGATGGGTAGTAAGTTCAATTCTCGTCCTACGCAGTGAAGCGAACTCTCACTCTTACAATTTACCTCTTCTGACATAATCGAGAGTCGCGTAAGGGCAATCATCCCAAGACCTTATCTTCACTGTCTTTGAGAGACTTTGTAAGGTCTCTTGACTTTACAGGCGACGAATCAATTTGAGAGTTTTAGATTAAAAAAAAAAAGTTTGTTGAGATATTTTTAAGAGTATTAATTTTTTTTTGTAAAAAAATAAATAATGCATTTTTTATAAAAAAATTATTATTTTATTAAATAAAAAATTAAAATTTAATCAATTACAAAATACGATAATTTCTTAACGAAAATGAATTTTTAACTAAAATATAATGTATGAAAGATCAAAAGAAGTTAAACAACCTACTACAATAAACAAAGAAACTGTAAAAATTAGGAGAAAATTGATAACAATGAGATTTTTTTAGGGTTGCAATTGGAAGATTTATAATAAAAAATAAATTTAAAATCTTAAAATCTATATTATATTTAAGAAGAAACGGTAAAAATTATGAAAAAATTGAAAACAATGGAAAGAAAGAACGTAAAAATTGGGAAGAGAAAATGGAGAAGACAAAATATTGTAAATTGATTGTTGGACTGGGTGTCCGTGAAAAGTTAAACTAAAAGTTAGATTTTATTATGAGTTTAATTTTTTCTTAATAAAATGTTTATTATTAAAAAAATAAAAAATATATAAATTATAAAATTTTGAGGACTTCGTAAATAAGGGGCCTTAGACAGCCATCTAAATGGCTTTATGGTCGAGCTGACTCTGCCTGGCTTTAGTCTCCGAGAGGTCTCTGATCTTACATTCTTTGAGCTCGATTTTTTAAAAGTTTAAAAATTTGTTCTCAAAATAATATTAAGATTTTATTTATTTAAGTGCATTATCTATGTCATGAATTTTTTATTTATCATAACTCAAAAATTGAAGTAATATACTGTTGACATTCAGAATTAATCGACCATGATTCGTTAGCCCGCAATGATACTGTGGATCCGAAAAATGTGTATGAAATGTCTGGTTCGATTTCTTGAGTCGTTAGTCCGTCCCTACAAGGCACTCAGAAACTCAAGTCAATAAACGAGTAAGTAAGTGTCCTGATTCTTGACAAGTTAGTGTAGATAAAAAGTCTCTTACCTTTGCTCTCAACAGAGCTGGCCGATATATATAGCAAGAGGTGTCCCCCTGCATGTGTAGCATGCTTGTTGCAGGAGATGAGATAGAATACCTAGTGCCGGCGAAAGATGTCCATGCAGCAGAAAGGTGCCGATGGAACCTCCATTAATGTGGATGAGATCCATTATTAATGATGAGGGGACCCGTTATTAATGAGGATGGGATCTTAAGGTGAACGTGCGAAAATTCAGGCATGGTGGTAATGATGTTATCACGAAAAGGCTAGGATGGGACTGGTATGGGTTGACCAGATGGGCTGCAGAAGTGGGCCTGAGCCGTCTAGCTGGGGCGATCCCTGTCCCATTAGCGCATCAGGGCTTATACCCTTCTTATAACACGAGCTGGTTGGCCGAGCCAGCAAACTGTGAGATCGCTGGGAGCTTGGTCGAAGTGTAGTTGGGAGCTCACCCAGATACATTGATAACCTGGAGGCATTATCGGGAGCTTGCTAGGTGATGTTATACCAGCCCGGGCTTCAGTCATGCATGAGCTCGCTCTGAGGGGCTTAGCTTGAAGCCTCTTAGCCCTTTAACGGTTGGGTCGATCCACCGAGTTAGATCCAGCCCTTATAGAGTAGAATGGGAAATACCCGTAACATATACATTTTTTATTTTATGTATTGTTACAGGTATTTCCCGCCTTACTCCTTACAAGCTGGGCTAAATTCAGCGGGCTGACCCAATCGCATAAAGTCTAGTAGATCTCGAGCTAAATTCGTCGAAACGAGCTCACACATTGCTGGAGCCCGAGCTTGGATCGTGTAACATCACTGACTTTGGAATTTATTAGTTTATGGATTTTTAAAGTGATTTATTGAGTTATGTGCGATTTTGAGAAAATTAATAAATTGTTGAATTGACGGTAGGAAATACCTTGGGACTTGAATGTCCAGGGAAGAGGGTATGAGATTGGTGAGCATCTCGAGATGAGACTAATGATGTTGGAAACAATCAAATCGAAAATAAATAATTTGTGTATAAGCCCGAATGGATGTTGGTACCGAATGATCGTAGGGGGGCCTCCGGGAAGCTGAGGGGACCCTAAAGGTGGTTCGGTTTTGCCAGTAAGGCAACCCTGAAGTATTTTCGGGTGGAATAAAGGTCCCGTATAGGTGTACGAGTAAAATCGACCTTGTCAAGTAATTTAGAGTGATTAATTTTGGGTTTTAAGTATCTCAATGATTATTAATTAAAGGATATAATTATAATTATGCAATGCATAAAGTAGGATTAATAATTTAATTAAAGAATTTATAATAATTTTAATAAATTATATATGTAAATTATATATATATATTAGTAAATGAGTCAAGGTCAAGTTCCAACATATAATATATGTATTTATGTGTGTGAAGTGTATCTGAGGTAGGCGTGAAGGCTAAGATTTGGCCATGATGATGGAATTATAAATGTATATATGGAGTGGTGGTCAAGAAGGATGCAATTATAATATGTAGATATTGTAATTATTATATGTATATATAGAGTGGTGGCTAAGTGATAGTTATAATTAAAATATAATAGTCATATATGTGTGGAGTTACAAATACTCTTGGAACT
Source organism: Diospyros kaki (assembly GCA_036245055.1). Classification (NCBI taxonomy): domain Eukaryota; kingdom Viridiplantae; phylum Streptophyta; class Magnoliopsida; order Ericales; family Ebenaceae; genus Diospyros; species Diospyros kaki. Next base: position 37,232,555 of record BSEG01000007.1, read on the forward strand.
TGAGGAGAAAATGAATGATGGACTACCAAATGATACTTAGAAAATTGAAGGAATAAAATGATTATGTTTTGCAGAGGCATAATTAGTCTTGTGTCTTGTGAGGGTAAAACAATAGATGAGACCATGGATTTGGATATGGAAACAAGGGGCAGCTGAGACTATAAATAGGTGGGCATGAGAGTTAAATGGAAGGCATGAAGTAAGGGAAGCAAAAGAGGTGGTTGAGAGATTGGAAAGGAATTTTCAGCAATGAGGTATATTAATTTCAAAACTAATTTATAGTTAAGCTAGTTAACTTGATAAGCTCGTTAGTTAGTAAATTAACCTAGTAAAATAATTTAATGGTTTTTATGGGAGGATTTCAGTAGAATGGTTGTCATGGATTTATTTAATTAATTTTGTTATACATATAGGGATTTTGAGTGCGTCAACGGTACAAACTATCAAGCGACACGTATCTCGAGGTAAGGGTTTAATATGTTCTATGTGTAAATTAATTTTATCATGACTTGCATAAGATATTGAGGGAGTGCCTAGGCATGAGACTGTGGATTTCTGACCGTGAGAGTCTCGAGATAGGGTCTTGGAGAAAACCACTAGGGGCCACCTAGAGCCTGAGATAGGTGCGGTAGACGGGGTTGTATGCATGTTGCACTTCATATTTATCTATGATGTCATGCTTAATAATTTACTGCATTGCATATTACCTTTACTGAGTCCTAGGACTCAACCCTTCATTCCCATTAACCACACAGATAGTTCGGGGTCAGGCAAGGGAAATGCAATGTATGCCGAAAACTAGCTAAATGGTGAGAATGGCAACCCATGATGGGGAATGCATCCTAGTAACTCGTGTCTAGCATGTGATTATTTTGTGGTTGTGTTGAACTCTGTTGTATTTTCTGGCTGGACTTGTTACTTTTAATGAGTACTTTGTGTGAGTAAGTTGTGATATACTTTAATTGCAGTTTATTAATCTGCTCATAAGGCACAAGTCAGATTCAAGACTCAAGTGTCCTTCCATTGCAAATGAGTCTTAGACCTCGAGTCTTCGATGTTCGGAGGCGGCGAAGCTTGGACCCCACCTAAGACACCCATTTTATCTTTATCCCCCTATTGTTAGGGCATAGTCGGCCTTCGGAGTGGGACCTACTGACGTAATCTTGGGTTACGGTGACACCCGGTAGTGGGGACGGGGCATCACAAAATGGTATTAGAGCTTGATAAATATTAGAGCTTGGTGTATATCAGAACTTGGTTATTGTTAGAGCTTGGTTAATATTAGAATTTGATAATTATCGAAACTTGATAAATTTTGAATTTTAGGAGGCTAATTGGAGTTTTGGAGTTACTTTTATTTGATAAAATTGGAATCTTGAGGATTCTGTGTAATGATCGGTTGGAAAATGATATAGTGATTGATTTATGTCTTAAACAAGATTTGCTCGAGGAAATTAAATGAAAATGATTGCAAATGAGGGAAATGTCATAGCAATCCGACAAGACGATTTTTAGAGTCGGAGGATTTGGGAAAGATGATGACATGGCATAATAATTTGTGTGATTTTGGGTTTTACGAAATTCGATTAAGGATATTAAAGTTTATTTTGTTTACAAAATCTCGGTCATTTCACCGAGTTGGGTTGAGGATACCATAGTTTCATTGGGGATGAGGCCTCAAGGAAGACCTTGGTGCCAAGGGTTTTGATTGTTGCACAGGGTGCTAAGTGGGCCTGAGAATTCGGGAGGCCGAGAAATTTTTGGGGGTGATGAAATTATGGTTGGATACACGAGTTAGGGTAGGTCGTAACCATGAATGGAATGACCCCAATATAGGCATGTGTTGTGATGTGGGCTTGCTTAGGAAATGTGTTTCCTAGGATAACAAGCAGCGGGATGAGTGTTTTCGAGATTTGGCCTTTGAGGGGGGAAATGATTCTGGTTACTGACTTAACCTTCGGTTTAGTGTGCATATTATTATACACCCTAGTGACTGTGAGTAGTTGGCTCAGATTTGATTGTCCTGAATCTTGTCCTTGTTAATGTTGATGTTGGTGCAGTAGTAGGCACATCCTGGTATATTTGGGAACATGAGCTAGCATTTAAAATGGAAAGAAGGCAACATGAGAATGGGAAGTGAGTTAGATCTGTGACTCTATTTGTTGTAATGATGAGATCATTTTCCAAATAAAGGGAAACGTGAATAGTATCATTTGTAAGGTAAAAGTGATACCAGATCAAGGTACCGTGGTTGATGTAAGTACCTGTATGCATTATATAGTGGTGTGGTTATGGATTGCTGTCTTTTTGGTTATGTGAACAATGAATTGAAAGGAAATGAGAATTTGTGTGAGACAATTTGAGTATGATCGGTGGATAGTTGTTATGTGAAAATTTGGAAACGTACTCAGGAATTTAGCTTGAGGTTATTTGATGCTTAGTTATGTGTGACTTGATTAAGGATGTGAATTATCAGGTGATAATTAAGAGCCGATATCTTTATCTCGATTTGATGAATTATTAAACAACTGCAAGATGTTGAGATATTTTATGATCAATATGCAATTGAGGATAAAAGACTGAGACGTTAAAGTACCGAAAACATAATATTCATTCCATATGTTCAATACGATTATAAAAGATCAAGCCACACCATTACTCAAAAGAAAAAGGTAAATCATAGAATTGATAATGTTGTCGATGCTCAATGACAGCGATGGTTGCCAAACACAACGAGTCCCATCTCATCGATGTCATCTGGGGGTGGCATTTGGCTACTGCTGGTTTTACCAGGGTAAGGTGGAAGAGTAGTCTCTGGGAAATTAGGATGAAGACTATCCTCTAGGATGATGAGAAGATTGAAATTCTAGCTTGGGTCTTGATCAGGTTGAGGAATAGGTTAGGGATGTAAAGAATAATATGCGAATAGTAAATCCTGAAAATAAGCTCGATAAGCTTGCAGATCATTAACCTGCTGCTGAAAGGTAAGAATGTGGGATACACAACCATAGACAAGATCCTGAAGCCGGGCTTGAGCTTCAAATAAGAGTGTCATAGTAGCTCCAAGTTGGTCATTTTTCGGAAGATGGGCCAGAAGGATAGAGGCATTTCTAGCACAAAAAATGCAGTGGATGGCAGTAAAATAAGTGGATCCTTCCTCATGACAGAAATAAGGAGCAAATATGCAGTGTCGAGTACACCGTCTCCTCAAAACTCGGCAGACACCGCATCGAAACGGGTCGAACCTTGGCATGATAAATCTAGATTTTGGCTAAATCTAAGCACGTTAGTTATGGGTCAAATATAATTGAATGAGTCAAATCAGATATGGGTTAGATCTAATGGATCAAACCAGGAATGGGTCAAACCTAAAGTGGGTCGGGTCAAACCGATCAGGTCGGATCGACTTAGATCTGGCAACAGCTGCAGAGGCGATGATGGTCGTTGTAGCGGCCGGGGGAAGCCAAGGGGTGGCCGGTGGCTGTGCGAGGGAGCAGGCAGCGGTGACAGCATGCCGAATCTGGCTGACGCGAGGGCCGATTAGGCCGGCGATAATGGCTGGGAGGAGCTGCTATCAACGGCTGAGGCGTGGGGAAGCCACGCCGTGGCTCGCGGACGAAGGCGGAGAAGGCACTGGAGGCAGTTGCAGAGGGGGCGGTGTTGGCCGTCGGAGGTGGTAGCGATGCTGGAAGGCAATGACAGCCGGTGGTTGTTCGTGTGCAGGGTTTACAGAGGAAGGAAGGAAGGAGAAGAAGAATGAGAAGAAAGAAGAAATAAGGAAGAAAGAAGAAGAAAAAATAAGAAATAGGGAAGAAAAAAAAAGAATAATTTTCTCTTCTTTATGGAAAAAAAGTGTGTTTTATTATTCCGAAGATTTTGGCAAGAATAAGAAAAAAAATTATCCGGACACACGAAAATTGAGTTTGGGGCTTTTCAGGTATTTATAGTCCCGACCCTATGTTTCGAAACATGGAGCAACGTAGGGTTTGAAATAAAATTTTTGAGAGTTAGATTTCGAAATAGAATGCTAAGATATTTTGAAATAAGATGTTTTAGCAAGCTGTTGATAGGAGGTCGTGATGGGACACTTCGGAATAGTTATCTCCATAATAAGTCTTGTGAGAAGAGTCTAATAAGAATAATCTGCCAAATGCAGTAAGAGCTTGTGATAGCTCAAAGGATCGGGTTGCGTGTTAGTGCAACATAAACGATTGATTATGTGTGGATTACACCAAGGCACAAAGTGAACTACCCGATGTGAGACTTGGAGATGACAACTGTGGTATGTGCTTTTGAGGTTATGGAGGCACTACCAGTATGGTGGGGCATTTGATGTGCTCACGAACGACAAAGAGCCTGAGGTATGTGTTCTCACAAAAGGAGCTGAATATGAGGCAACGACGTTGGATAGAGTCCCTACTATGACTGACGCTTTGAATAGGAGTGTGCTACTATGATTGGGTGGATGGCCAGTGAGTGGCAATTATATGAGGCTTTTGCCTAGTGATTGTGAGTATAGTGCCAAAGGAATCGTACGCCCTTATTGCTAGTCTGACGATTTAACTGGATCTGGTGAACGAGATACGGGAGGCGCACGTGGGTGGCACAAGTATTTGTCTTTGGATAGATGAACGTGGCCAACCCAAGGATTCTGATTTTTTTTAGATGCGATGTGTCATTCTCGAGTTTTGAGGTAAAATATACGTGCCTAACCTTTGAGAATTGAGGCAAATGATTCTAGATGAGGCCCATAGGACTCCATATACAGTGCACCCGGGACTTTATTTGATCACTCATTTGTGGACCCTAATTGGAAATTAGCTCTCAAGGTATAGCCATGTAGTGACACTGCAGTTGTGGTGTAGATCACTTGTGGGAAGAAATTAAGCGAGCTATGGCTCAAGAGGGTAGTCAAAGGAAATAGGTGAAGAAGAATGGACAATGCAAGCAACTTGAATTTAAACACCGTGGAGGCGCATAGACTAATTGAGAGTGCTGCGGAAAGATATATATATATATATATATATATGACTGTGGTGAGCTACAACAGGAGATTCTAAGTAAGGACCACCGTACCCTGTGTATGGTACACCCTGAAACCCTATAATGGTGGTTGGGAATGAAGGAAAAATATGGGAACTGAGAACTTGTATATTCCTGTTAATCTATTTATGACTTATTAATGGAAAAGTAAAATTGAATTTGAAGGAAGATATGATAATCATTGAGGAGATTATGACATTCAAAGATTCCTAAATGGGAATAAGTACATGTGGCAATAGACTTTATCATGGGATTACCCTGAACCCCAAAGAAAATTAATGTTATTTGAGCGATTGTAGACTGATTGATGATATCAGGACATATCTTATCTTCTGGAAAAGTCATAGATACTGAACAATTTGCTTCATTTTATATTCAGGAGATTAAATGATTATGTTGAGTTTGATGAAGGAAATTGATTTGTGTCTTTCTTTTGAAAGACTATGCGAAAGGAACTTCCTTATTTATTTGAGGATTGTAGGGCATGCATTTTGAGAATTTATAAATGATTGATAGAAATTTATGTATGACATTTGCCCAAGGAACATGTTGACTCAAAAATTTAGAGGACGAAATTTTATAAGGGGGAGACTATAACATCCATAATTTTGGAAATAATTAGTTTATGGATTTTTAAAGTGATTTATTGAGTTATGTGCGATTTTGAGAAAATTAATAAATCGTTGAATTGACGGCAGGAAATGCCTTGGGACTTGGATGTCCAGGGAAGAGGGTATGAGATTGGTGAGCATCTCGAGATGATACTAATGATGCTGGAAACAGTCAAATCGAAAATAAATAGTTTGTGTATAAGCCTGAATGGATGTTGGTACTGAATGATCATAGGGGGCCTCCGGGAAGATGAGGAGACCCTAGGGGTGGTTCGGTTTTGCCAGTAAGGCAACCCTGAAGTATTTTCGGGTGGAATAAAGGTCCCGTGTAGGCGCACGGACGAAATTGACCTTGTCAAGTAATTTAAAATTATTAATTTTGGGTTTTAAGTATCTCAATGATTATTAATTAGAGGATATAATTACAATTATGCAATGCATAAAGTAGGATTAATAATTTAATTAAAGAATTTATAATGATTTTAATAAATGATATATGCAAATTATATATATATTAGTAAATGAGTGAAGGTCAAGTTCCAACATATAATATATGTATTTATGTGTGTAAAGTGCATGTGAGGTGGGCTTGAAGGCCAAGACTTGGTTATGATGATGGAATTATAAATGTGTATATATGGAGTGGTGGCCAAGAAGGATGCAATTATAATATGTAGATACTGTAATTATTATATGTATATATAAAGTGGCGACCAAGTGATAGTTATAATTAAAATATAATAGTCATATATGTGTGGAGTTGCAAATACTCTTAGAACTTGAGGAGAAAATGAATGATGGACTACCAAATGATGCTCAAGAAATTGAAGGAATAAAATGATTATGTTTTGCAGAGGCATAATTAGTCTTGTGTCTTGTGAGGGTAAAACAACGGATGAGACCATGGATTTGAATGTGGAAACAAGGGGCAGCTGAGGCTATAAATAGGTGGGCATGGGAGTTAAATGGAAGGCATGAAATAAGGGAAATATGAGAGGTGGCTGAGAGATTGGAAACGAATTTTCAGCGATGAGGTATATTAATTTCAGAACTAATTTTTAGTTAAACTAGTTAACTTGATATGCTCGTTAATTAGTAAATTAATCTAGTAAAATAATTTAATGGTATTTATAGGAGGATTTCAGTAGAATGGTTGTCATAGATTTATTTAATTAATTTTGTTATACATATAGGGATTTTGAGTGCGTCAACGGTACAAACTATCAGGCTGCACGTATCTCAAGTTAAGTTTGTCATGACTTACATAAGATGTTGAGGGAGTGCTTAGGCATGAGGCTATGGATTTCTGACTATGAGATTCTCGAGATAAGGTCTTGGAGAAAACCACTAGGGGTCACCTAGAGCCTGAGATAGGTGCGATAAACGAGTTTGCATGCATGTTGCACTTCATATTTATCTATGATAGCAATCTATGATCCCTTTTGTTGTCAAATCCACATCCGACCGCCACCATCGCCATCACCCCTAGTGTCGCCCCAGTTGTTCGCCTCTCGCCGTCGCTCCAATCCATCGTTTGTCGCCTCTGTTGCCTCCATTGTCACCTTTTCTAGCCATCATCTTGCATTTTCATTCACTGTTTTATATATATATATATCACATATATATTGAATTGATATATGTTAATATTTTTATTAAAAATTAATATTTTTATGAATTTTATTTACATTATTCAATAACATATATATTTTTATTTTTTTGTCAAGTTTTGATAACTTATCAACTATTTCAAATAAAACATATAATTATTAATAAATAATTTAAAATAATATTTATTCAAGTTTAAGCTTTATATAACTTAAAAGTCAAGTAACTTTTAAGCTACATTACAGAACGGTCAGCCAAACACCCCCTAAATAAGAAGAAGAAATCTACCTATGGACCGCTAGAACTGGAACGAGAACAGTGGAGTAGAATTGAAGAGGAAAAATTGATATAAAAGGCGAGCAGCTGAGCTTCAACCTAGACCCTTGCCCATTTCTCTCTCTCTGCTCTGGCTCTCTCTTTCTTTCTCTCTCTCTCTCTCTCCCTATAAGATTTCTCTTTTCATAAATTATATTTTTTATACAACGTTAATAAGAATGAAAATAAAGAGATAAAATTATTTATTAATTTTTTAAAAAATTAATTATTTTACATATTTAGTTAATCATGTTATTTCTTCTCTTCAAAATAAATTTGAACAATTTAAAATTTATGAAGATAATTTTGATTTCTTTTATAATGTAGAAAAATTAAAATTGTTTGATAATTATAATTTGAAGAAAAATTATTTAAATCTTAAAAATTTTCTAAAACATAATATGCTATGTGATATTGATAGTTTAAATTAATTTTCAAAATTAAAAATTAAAAAAAATTATAATCATAAAAATTAAAATACTCGGTGAAGGGCCTCTTGCTTGTTTATTTAAAAATCAAAAACTATATAATAATAATAATAATAATAATAATAATAATAATAATAATAATATTGATAAATAAAATAGTGTTATTGTAAATTCTTATTATTTTGTAATTTTATTTTAGCTGAGAATAAGCAGTAAAAATGAAAGGCATATTAATTTCGGTACAAATCTTTAGAAATTACATTTTTTAATGTCCGCGCACGCGTGATCTAATGAAGTCACGACACGGAGAGATTACATTGATAAATTGCATGCATTTAAGATTAGATTTTTTAAGGCTTAATAGATACAACACTCACTCAATAATTAAAAAAAATAATATTTAATTTTAAAAATGTGAAATATTAATATTTAGTATTTTAATTATTAAAAAATTATTTTAAATCTTTATCGTAATTGAGAATAAGTAGAATTGTAATATGTTCCATCTAGAATGTCATATCACATAAAAATTAAATTAACGAAACACATTGACATTATATTAAATTTAATACATAAAGTGAAATTTAGGTTTTTTTGATTATTTTTAGGTCTTTTTTATGAAATTTATGTCTTTTTTGAATATTTTTAGCTCTTTTTTTATTATTTTGAGATCTTTTTATAAGAATTTTAGATATTTTTTGGTATTTTTTGAATATTTTAAAGTCTTTTTGATAAAACTTTTAATTATTTTTATAAAATTTAAGTTTTTCTTATCAAATTAGTTTTTTTTTATATTAATGACTAAATATCATATTTATGTATCAAACTTAATTTGATATGTTTTGCTAACATAATTTTTTTTATATAATAACAGTTCCATGTATGGATTAATTCTTTCGGAGTTACATATATATATATATTATGTATATAGTGCAATTGGATATCGCAGAGAATGAGCGAACGCGTGGGGTTCATTGCCGCACTTTTTCGTAGAGAAAAAGGGCTTGTGGTCGAGGGAGGAAGCTGGGAAGAAGGTGGCGCCGGGGGGGGGGGTGTTGTTGGGGAGATGCAGTAAGGTGGGTTGGGACGACGCGGGAGCTGGGCACTTGTGGTCGAGGGAGGAAGTTGCGAAGAAGGTGGCGCCGGGGGGGGGGGAAGCAGCAAGGCAAGGTGGGTTGGGGCGACGCGGTGGGGTGGGTAAGCAGGGCACTTTTCGTCAAGGGAAGGAAGTTGGGAAGAAGGTGGCCCGGGGGGGTGGGGGGGGATGCAGCAAGGTGGGGTGGGGCGACGAGGGGGAGTGGGTAAGCTGGGCACTTGTGATCGAGGGGGGAAGCTGGGAAGAAGGTGGGTTGGGGCGACGCAGGGCACTTTGGTCAAGGGAGGAAGTTGGGAAGAAGGTGGCCCCGGGGGGGGGGGGGATGCAGCAAGGTGGGGTGGCCGGGGCGACGCGGGGGAGGGGGTAAGCTGGGCACTTGTGATCGAGGGAGGAAGTTGGGAAGAAGGTGGCGGGAGGGGATGTAGCAAGGTGGGTTGGGGCGACGCGGGGGGTGGGTAAGCTGGGCGTCAAGGGAGGAAGTTGGAAGAAGGTGGTTGCTAAATTTTCTTATTCTTCATTGTGAAGCAATGAGCCCTGAGATGTTGCCTGGGGTGGGACGACGCAGGCCACAAGAGGGGGGATGTGGGGCCCGGATCGGGCAACAGATCAATTTCCCGTGAGCAATTCTATTATATATTTGTTATCTTTTTTTATCTTTTTAAAAATAAATGCTATAAAATAATATTTTTTCCATGGAGTGCAGCCACAGGCTCTGGATCCTCTGCTAATATTAACATTATAAATCTAAATCTTCTCACAAAATAAATGCTATAAAATAATATTTTTGCATTTGATATGATTTTGATGATAAAAAATAATTATATTTTAATGATGAAATTATTTTTTTAATGGTTATTAATTTTAGTGTTTCAAATTATTTTATATATTCTATTAAGCATCAAAATGAAAATCAATTTCATCTTACAATCTAATACCAAAAATCTTATAATAAATTTTTTATAACATTTGGAATATTATGTTTTATTTAGTTAAAATGTGAAAAAAATTATTTAAATAATTTTTTATCGTTACTACAATGAATAGTGAACATTACCGCGAACATTATCGTCGTGAACAGTAAATCTGATCGTTATAAATAGTAAATTCGATCGTTATGAATAATAATACTACAATATTTTTTGAATGTCTATAAATAACTCCAAACTTATTTTGGAGATGACTGAATCTTATATCCAAAACACCACAAGCTCTTAAACACTGTCAAGTTAATTTTCAAGTATTTCAAAGCTCTCAAAATTTCATCGTCAATTCATCAAAGAGCCGGGCAAAAAAAGAAAGACATTTCAAATCTATTCCAAAATTTCTCCATCAAAGATCACGAATTTATATATTTATATTTTATTTCCTTGAACATTTATATTTAATTGTAAAATTTATTTCTCTCTCAGAAAGGTTTTACATTAATATTGTATTAAATTGTTATCAAGTCTTTTTTTTATTATTGAGAGATCTTCTAACTAAAAGATTTATCTTTTAGTCTTTTTTCTTTATACATTTCTTGTATTTCTTAACTTGTGAGTTAGAGGGTCTATTAAGTGTTGGTAGGAAGTTATAACTCCTAGCGGTTTAAGCTAGAAGGCTTACTTGTTTATAAGTAGACGGTTTATATTTCCTAATGATTTATGCTAAAGGGCATGCTGGGTTTGGTATAAGGTTTATTTTATTTTATTAATGGGTTTTATATATTCTATTTCCAGAGGTCTCTCTCTCCGGCCCGCTCGTGCAACTACATTTCCAACGTCTCTTTTGCTCATTCTGGCCGTTTCTTTCTCTCTCTAGCTCATGTGACTACATCTCTATTGGCCTCAATCTATAAGAAGGCAAGTCTTCAAGTTGTATTAGCAATTACTTTCAGCACAGATCCATGATATATATACGAGCAAAATGGCTTTAGCGGAAAGTTTAAATTTAGATCTATGGAGATTCGACCATTGGATATTGTTGGTTTTTAGATATGTTGGTTGATGGGGATAAGGGTGTCAGGTGGTTGTCTCTGATCACCGAAAACCATCGGCCACAGTGGCTGGTGACAACTAGCAGTCCGTTTTTTAGTTTTAGCTTTAAGTTTAGATCTATGGAGATTTGCCTGTGGGATCTTACTGGTTTTTTGGTATGTTGGTCAATGGGCATAGAGGTGTTAGGTAGTTGACTCTAATCACTGGAAATCACCAGACACAGTGGCAGATGATGACTGCTAATGTGTGTTTTTAGTTCTGGCTAAAAATAAAAAATCAATTTTACGAAAGTCCAACCGTTAATTTGGCCCATTTTTCCGTATGTTAACCCCCCTTAGCGTGATGTTTCTAATGGTAGTTTTTGATCGTAGAAATCTTTGATTGGTGGCTGCCGATAGCGACAATTATGGCTAATTTAGATTGTTTATATGGTTGGCAAAATTGGCAAGGCTTAATTGGTTCATGGGCTAGCCTTTGTGTTTAGGGGTTGGGTTTGGCCCAATTGAGTCAGCCCTTCAGTTGGTCCCAAAACCTAATATGTTGACTCGATTGACCCTAATCATTGATTTTTTCATCAGTCAATTAAGATAGGCATTTTAGATTTTGTATTTATTTAATTTTTATGTAATTTTTGTGTTATTGTGTATTTATTTAATTTTTATGTAATTCTTGTGTTGTGCATGCATTCAAATGTTGAGAAGGAGTTTAGAGTCTCATTTGAGAAAGAGAGAGAGAATTGAGCTTATATAACGGGGCTGACAAACGGAGTTCACCCACTAACGAATGCAATGGGAAAAAGTGCCGAAGACGATGCTCACGGAGACGTAAACCAATGCTTAAATATGACTTTATTTATAATTTTAGTTCTTGTTATTTGGATGTTGATGATTTTGTTTTATAAATATTAAAAGTTGAATGTGATATTTAATTATGTGTTTGTATTGGTGAAGTTGAATGTTGGATCTTTGATCATTTGAATATTGTGAAAGTTAAAATGAAATGATTGGCTGAAATTTGAATGTCAAAAAATTGAATTGGTTTGGGTTTATTTTGTGCATCTTTGAAGTTAAGTGATTAGGTTTAATTAAGAATTGAATGTTCAACAATTATTGTTAATTTTATTTGAATTGAGATATTTATTAATGTGAGTATATATATTTTAAATTTATATTAAACAAGGTAAAAAAAATTATTAACTCAATTTGAACTATATCAATTTTTTCCGATAACAAATTAATCTGATTTTTAGTCTTTAAAATTAAATTATTTTATGATTTCATATTCAAATCTCAAATAATAAGATGTTATTTACTTACAGAAAAAAAAAATGTCATTTCGAATTACTTAAAGATACATTAATTTTTTTTTATAAATAAATTAATACAACATAAAAAATTAACACAAAAATATAATACACAAATTATGCCTCCCTTAGCACCCTTTTGTAATCTGTCTCCCTGGACACCATTTGTCACCATCTATCTCTCTTAGCATTGTCTTCAACCCTTTTCCCCACTGCATAAAATTAATAACTTAAGGAAGATAAAATTTTAGTGATGTTTCTGTGTTATTTATAATAAAATTGAGAACTTAAGAAAGATACTTAGTTGAATGCATTTTATTTTTGAAATATGTATTTGTGCATAGCTTGATCTTGATGATTTTTATTTTTGGTTATAATGTCTAGTGTATTATCTATATGGAGCGGACTGAACCAAAATTAGATAATTTAGTGAATAAGGCAATAATGAAGCCTCTTAGATTAAGTTGGCTGATTTCTTGTTTCCAGCCAGTGCTTGGAGTTGAAAAGAAGAGGCAATCAAATAGAATAAAAGTTACGAAAATTTCAATAAGGTAAAATATTATCTATTTTTCCATCACATATTCTACCAAAAAAATTTCTATAATCATGCTTCCTCAGTGGTGGAATGCTTGGGATAGTAAGTCTGGAAACTTACCATAAAATGATTTATATCCATTTTCTATAGAATAATAACAATTACAACCATTACACAATATGAAATTGACAAAATTCTATAATATGAAATTAATTAAAATCTAGCTTTTCAACTACTAAAATTACATGCCCAAAATAAAAAATTTAATCAAAATTAATTACACCCTACACTCGTATCCCCATTGACCAACGTACCAAAAAATCAGTACAATTAAACAATTGAATTTCCATAGATTTAAACTTAAACTTTCGGCTAAACTCAACATACACGTAAATGCATTGGCAGTCACCACCAACCATTGTGGTTAGTGGTTTCCAACTATAAGAGGCAACCACTCGACACATTTATCCTCATTAACCAATATACCCAAAAACTAGTAGAATCCAACCGTCAAATCTCCATAAATCTAAACTTAAAGTCAGAACTCATAAACGCACTATTAGTTGACATCGGCCACCATGGATGGTGGTTTCTAGGATCAAAGAAAATTAGTTGTTGTAATACTCTGAGAGCTCAGAGAGGTTAATATATATCAAGGATAGTGTAAGAAATGAAACAACACCAGCTGGATACCTTTTGGGCTGAATGTAGGTAAGGAACTTCGGGGTTAAGCGTGCTTAAGCTGGAACAGCTCAAGAATGGATGACCCCTGGGAAGTTTGCTTAGGCCCATCAGAGTAAGTTGTTTCGGTCCTTCTTATCGCTCGATGCGGGATGTTACAAGTGGTATCAAAGCCGACCCTTGGAGAAGGCGGTCCAATGAGGGCAGCCTTCAAAGAGGAGAAGGTCTGAGACCAGTTGTAAGGTCGCATGACGAGGACGTCATGTGCTCAAGTGGGAGAGAATGTAATACCCCGAGAGCCCAGAGAGGTTAGTATATATCGAGGATAGTGTAAGAAATGAAACAATACCAGCTAAATACCTTTTGGGCTGAATGTAAGCAAGAAACTTTGGGGTTAAGCGTGCTTAAGCTAGAGCAGCTCAAGGATGGGTGACCCCCTGGGAAGTTCGCACAGGCCCATCAGGGTAAGTTGTTCCGGTCCTTCTTATCGCTCGATGCGGGATGTTACACTTGTCACCTTTATCCCCATCAACCAATGTAACGACCCGATAGTGGGTCTAAGAATTTATTAATATTTTATTTTTGGGCATTGGAGATTATTCCCCTATTAAATTAAATGTTGAAAAATATTTTTATGTGAAAAATTTATGTAAATAAATTGTGTGGAAAATGGGTTTGGGCCAAGAGTTAAAAAGCCTAATAGAATTGAAGAGTTGAAATTCATTGATAAATTAGGTTGAGGCCATTAGGCTTAAAATAAAGTAAATATGTGTGTGTTATTTTATTTGAGGCCTAAGATGAAAGTGGGTCATTTTGTTTAATTGGGCCATTGATTTGGGGTTGGACCCATGTGTATAAAAAGGTGACATTATAATTAAATGAAAGTGAGAAATGTAGTAAATGACAAAAATAGGCATGCTTTATGAAAAATGTGAGGGCAAAAAGAAAATTTTATAATTGGATTGATAAAAAAAATGAGAAAGAAATAAGAAAATGTAAAATGTCCAAAGAGGTTTATATACTATGCATGTGTGTGGGAAAAGTTAAGGATGACTATGGAAATTCATAAATATGGAAATATAGAAAAGAGAAGTAAAAAATAAAAAATGGCTAATGTCTCAAATGGGTTTAATGAGTTTGTGGTGTGTGTTTTATATGAAAGGGTAAAATCAAGGGGAGGGTGGTTAGCAGCCCACTCCTTCCCCCTCACCTTTCCATACCTTCTTGTTTAATTCTTCATTTCCCAATCTCTCCTTCTCTCGTGACTCTCTTTTCATTCTTTTTCTTCTTCAATTTTCTTCTTCTTCTTGTTGCTGGAAGCTGCAAGATTGCAGCTTTGAGGATGCTCCTTCTTCTTCTCTTTCGATTCAAGCTTTAAAGCAAATTCCTTCTTTTCCCTTGTTCTCTTCTAAAGAAACATCTTTTGATTTCAAGGTGATATATATATATATACATAGTTAGTCTATTTTCTTAATTAGTGGTGAGAATCACTCTTGGCAATCGTAGCCAAATCTTTCATTTTCTTCTTAAGTTGTGGATTTCTTCTTTGAGTCATTGTTGTATCTCATTGATGGTTTCATTAGGGTTTGTTTACCCCATATTTCATTCATGAAATGACATTTGTGGGTTAGGGGGTTTTGTGTGTTTGGTGTCCGTTTCATATGTTTCTAGGTGCGTCGAGTCAGCTTGTTTTGGGTTAAGTCGACTCGACGGAGGCTAATTTTTGGCCATTTTACCTAGTTCTAGATTGATTTGACTTATTTTGTGAAAATTCAACTTATTTTTAGGCATGTCGACTTAGCCTAAGTTGACTTTCTTCTAATTAAGTCAACTTAGCGGAAAATATAACACTACGTGTGCTGCACTATTTTGGCCATAATTTTTTATTTACAAGTCAGAATTGAGATCTGTTTGAAGTGTCACAATCTAAACTTCGAGGGCTTCGATTTGATATATAATATTATATACTTTGGTTATAATTTGAGTTGATTAAGAGTTTTCTCAATCCATATTAGATATGATTGTTACAATAAGTTGCTATTAAATGCTTCATTTGATATCACTTAATCCTATAAAATGATAGGACGTTGTTGAAGATATATATGAATATACATGGGATTCATGAGATAAA
The DNA here is from genome assembly GCA_036245055.1 of Diospyros kaki. Taxonomy (NCBI): domain Eukaryota; kingdom Viridiplantae; phylum Streptophyta; class Magnoliopsida; order Ericales; family Ebenaceae; genus Diospyros; species Diospyros kaki. The sequence goes on from BSEG01000007.1 coordinate 37,248,279, forward strand.
AACGTAATTGAGTTGCATGAGGAAGCATGATAATCACAATTGGGAAGTTGTTAAGAAATGTTCTTGGTTGACATGTCCATGAAATCTCATGTGTGATGCATTTCTATCATTATATAAATAATTGCCTTTAATTGATGAGGTGGAACCTATCTAAAGGTTGAGTTGGGAGAAATAGCCAAGAGCCTTAATGGAAAAAAATTAAGGGTGTGTGAATGTTACTCATTATAACTGTGTTTGTGGCTGCGTTGCATATTGCATTGTGTTTTTATATTGTTTCGCATTATGATATTGGGTCATAGGTTATAGTCATTGGGTGATCATGCTTTGAATTGGTTGGGAGCGTGAGCATTGGCATGATACGGTTGGCCTGTGAGTGCTAACTTGTGTATGTTAGATGAACATATACATTAGAGCATTTGTGTGTGTGAATCCTATGTGGGCGTAGCATGGCCTGATTATTGGTTTATGGGGGTCTTGTCATCACGTTAATGCTGTAAGAGCCATTGCATTCCTTATATGCTGCATTGCATGGTGGTAATAGTAGTGAAAATTGACATGTGATTGTGATGTGTAAGACTATGGGGAGGCCCACAACAGCTAGATCTTATAATACGTAAGATTGTGGGTGAAGACTCATAGTAGTTTGTGACCTTGATGAGATTGTGAGTGTTGTTGCACATGATGACAACAATGATGGATTTGATATCTATGGATGTGGTATGGGAGTCTTGAGCTCATGTGGTTGATTTGGTGGTCTATCATTGGCTGCTAACAAGTTTGTATACTAGTTATTGGGTGCGATTGTCTGCATTTTATGTGAGGCCTAAAGATCCTATGTGTGCATCTATACATTTATGTTATGGTTGGGTAATGTGTTACATAACCACACGGCATGGATTGTGTGTTGTTTATGTATATGAGATTAGTGTGTGTTTTTATATACGGCATGATATGCATGATGTTTAGGGAAAGCCCGATTGTTCCATACACTTGCCGAGGCTTATGACTCACTTTGAAAAATGTGTTTTGATGAAATCTAAGAAATTATATTTCTTTGAGGATGTTGTTGTCAAGTGTAAAAGGCATGAACCCTATGGTTGTCTAGATGTCGGGTAGTGCTTTTCTTTTGGCTCTAACTAATTTATGCTTTCATATATCGTTCCATTGATGAGTCCCTTTGCTATATACTTGCTGAGATTTGTGACTCACCTTGTTTCTTTTATTATTTTAGGAAGGGAAATAAGGTTATTTGGGGGCGAATCTTGGTTAAATGTGTACATAAATGTCTCCGCCTTAAGATCCATAGGTGTAAATTTTGAGGGCATAAGTAGAGTGTTTCATGTTGAATTTAAAGTCTTAGTGCCCTTTTTATTTTGAAAAATGTAAGGGTGGTAAGCTCGATATGATAATGTAAAGAATGTATGATACTTATTATGACTCTTATTGATAGTGAACAAATGTGAAAATGAAAAGAAAATTTTTAAAAATTTTGAGTGATTTTTGTATCTGTATCCATCTTAAATGAACCTTCTCTCGGACTTGTTATGCTAGCGAAAAAATTTAGGAGCGGGCCTTGACAACCAACATACCAAAAAACCAGTAAGATCCAATGGTTGAATCTTCATAGACGTAAGCTTAAACTTTTGGTTAAATCTTCGTGGATTTGTTTTGAAAATAATTGTTGATAAAACTATAAGACTTACCTCTTTGTAGATCATGGTCGATAGTGACACAATCACACGGCACGAGAGAGACAATCGGAACAAGTCGAAGGGATGCCGGTGTTGTAGTCGCACGAGTGGAAGAGAGAGAGAGAAAGACAATCAGAATGAGCTGAAGGGACTCCAGAGACTCATTCTCACAGGCGGGAGAGGAGAGAGAGAGAGCAGTGAGGAAGAAGGTAAAATTTTGGGCAGAATCAACATGGGTGAGAGAGAGAGTAGTCAGGAAGAAGCTGAAATTTTGGGAATAAGCATGTGCAAGAAAGAAGAGATAGAGAGAGAGAGAGAATGGTGAGGAAGAAACTGAAATTTTGAGTGGAATAAAGGGTATTTTCATCATTACATTATCCTGTGCGTCAACCTGTTCCTGAATGAATGCGTACGAGTAGCAAAATCCTTTTCCACAACCGTTATAAAAGAAATAGAAGTTTGAATGAAAAGAAATTGATATGTTATTTGATGCAAGTTCCACACCGTCTACTTAAAAAAACTAGAGGAAGAAAATAATAGGAAGCATTGAAAGACAAAACGGCCCCTCCCAGCTCTTCATCATTTGCCTTTTAAATGGAAACTCAAATCCGAGTTAGACAGAGGCTTAAACGGATTAAACATATCAAGTTAACTCAAACCATTTGCCTTTTGAATTCTTTTTCTGGGATCAATTGTAACATACCGTTGTCATTTCCTATAGACAACACTCATTTTAATAAATAAAATAGTCTTTCTTTTATGTAAAAATGTTATGATAATGATGTGATTACATTATTTGTGTAATTACAAATTACATTGGTTGGTGTTTTTTTTTAAATATATAGTCATCATTTAGTTATATTAATTTCACACAATATTTTTCAATTTGCTAAACTTATATTTTTATATTTTTTTATGTAACTACTCAAACTTTTCATTGTTTCGATTATAATCATGAATTTGAAATTTTTAGTCAATTTAATCATTATACTTTAATTTTTTATTTAATTATTCAAATTTTTCATTATTTTAATTATATTTTTAAATTTATATTTTGACGTAAACAAAATGTGATATATATTTTATCATCTTACTTTATCTTTTTTTATTATATATAAAAATACACTAATTAAATTAATAATTTTAATTGATGTTCTATAGTTCTAACAAATTAATAAGTTTAAAATGATAACAAATTTAAAATTTTCTTTTTCTTTTATAATTTACCGATATTAAATGGTGTGATTGTAAATGAGGAAATGGGATTTTTAAAAAAAATAAAACATAGAAACATAAAATAAAATAATACATAAGTAAAAAATATAATTTGTTTATAAAAATAGTTCAAAACTTTTTTTTGATGTTTCTTACATTTGGACACAGTAAATATTTTGAAACTACCGAAATAATACTCTTAAGATGTTTCAACACAAAAACTTTTTTTGATATTTCTTAAAAATATTTTAAAAACACTAAAATAACACCTCTAAAAATTTTCATAAATCATAACACATTATACATGATAATCATGTATTAGACGCTTTACGTGTGTTAAGAAATGAGAGACCTAATGATCACCCGAATTAATCTTCGTCTAGAAAAACAAAAAACAAAAAATCTCAGACCCAAAATGTCCATTTTCAAACCCATAAAGGTCCCCACCACCGCAAGAAAGTCGGTATTCGGACTCTTCTCCTTCTCTCACAGACACACACACAAACTGTCTCTGGGTTCAGATTCAGACTCCCTGGCTGCAAAGGAGATTACTGATGGAGACTCCTTCAGATGAAAAGATGATGTCCATGGAGCCTCTCTTGGAAGCCAGCCAGAGCCAGAAGGGTGGCTTCAGAACCATGCCATTCATAATAGGTGTAACCAATTAAACTCTTGTTTCTATCTTTCTCTTCTTTTCCATAACCAACATAAATCATGCACACATTCAATTAACAAGAATGATCGTGAACTGGGTTCTTTGATTTTCACGGGTTCCAGTCCAGAATAACATATATTTCCTGGAATTTCTTGTGATCCAAGGCGTGTATTTCAGTCACTATGTTTGATGTTAGACGTGGGTTTTCCATTTTCATTGGTTCTAGCGTGGCTAATTTTCCGGAATTGGATAAATTTTCACGGTTGTGTCTAATTTTGGACAGCAAATGAGGCATTTGAGAAGGTGGCAAGCTATGGATTGGCTCCAAACATGATTCTATACCTGATGAATGAGTATCACATGGACATGGCCACTGGTTCCAACCTGCTGTTTTTCTGGTCAGCCGCCACTAATTTCTTGCCGGTTCTTGGGGCGGTGATAGCTGATTCTTCGGTGGGTCGGTTTCGGATGATCGGATTCGGGTCCATTGTTAGTCTCCTGGTAATCTTCCATTCCAAATTCCTAACAGTTCAATGTTTCAATTTTACAAGGAAAGCTATTTTCCTTCATTTTCCTGCAGTTTCTGGCTTATTGGTTTGAGCATTCATTTTGGTCTAGAAAGAATTATAGTCCCTTTATTATTATTTTTTAACCATTGGTTATGGGAGTTTTAATCTTCTCGATTGAGATAATGATTCAATTATTGGTCTTGGTATGACCTGCCTTGGAATGTCCAGGGTAAATTATTAATGAATAATAATTATATATTTAACTTTTTATGAAAAATGAAATTTTATTTAATACTTTTCAAAAGCATTTAGCCATCCTCATTGTGAAATTTCAATCCAATTGTTGGAACTAGGATTTGTTTATGGAAAGGAAATGGAAGAGATGAATATTACTTAAATTTTTTTTTTTGTTTGTTTGGAAAAATCTAGATGTAGATGGAGGATAAAATTAATCATTGTCTCTTTTTTTTTAGAAGTTTAAAGCAACAGAGCTGATATATTACTTGACATGAGCTAATAGGGGTGGTGTGTGCCCTCCCATGGGGCCCATGTGCCTTCCCTCAAATTGTCAGTGTCGGGCAATTGTATATTACCTAACGCAGACAACATAACAATTCTGTTTAAAACAGAGTCAAACAAAAGAAAGAAGTGCACTTATATCTTATGGTCCATAAAATTTAAATTTTGGCATCAATAACAAGTTCATAATCATTTCCACCCAAAAAGAAAAAAAAAGGTTCATAATCAAATTAAAATTTTATCATCATCATCATCCCCATCATCAATTCACAAATCTTAATCTTACGGTGGGGTTGGTTACATGAATTCTATCTCTCCAATCATCTCTATCTATATATTATATGAAATTTCATGTTAGGGTTTCCCATCAATTACAAACTTTTAGACATTGATTTTGGTTGAGTTTTGTGCACCGCTGAAAGAGTAGCACTGCTGGGGAAAAAAAAGAAAAAGCAGGGGCCTGATTTTCTTAGCTCCAGTAGTGAAAAATAATTTCATTTGTAAACAATAGATGGTAATATAATATTATGCTTCTTCTCAAAAGACATGCAAGTACTGCTCTTGCAAAAGGTGTGGGATAAGTAGATAATAAAACATTGGTTAGCCTTGGAAAACAACTAAAAGTTTTGAAGGCGATTATTGCTATTTTTCTGATGCTTTAGGAGCATTAGTTATATACATGGAGACATCATGAAAGTAAAGCCAAAATAGATGAGACAAAATTGTTAACTGTTTATTTAATTTATCTAGTATTGATGATAAGCATATTCCAATACTCAATCAATCTGATAAAATCACCCTGCCAAATTACTATTGCTGTAATACCAGGATATGTTTGTCTTCACTGAAAGGGGTTCACTTCATGTAGTTATTTCGGTGGCTAAATTCCAAACAGTACCTTGGAGAAGTTTATTGGTTACATCACATGCAACTGTTGTCATCTCTGAATATTGTGGAACTCTCAATGTTCTTATCTATGCTGCTGTGAACTTTTTCTTGATTGTCAGTATTATGTGCCAATTGCAAACTATGGATGGGAAGCTATATCATTAACGGTTTAGAAAGTACTCACGGTTGAATGCGTGTAGAAAATTATTGGTATTTTTGGTGGATGTATGGCTTAAATTAAGGCACTCCAAGTGTTAAGAAAATGGCGCCTCTTTGTGGAGGGGGGCAGCTTCTGTTGTAAATTAAGGGTGCCAATACCAGTAGCTCTTAATTGTTTAATATACATTTTATTCTCTTCCATCACATACATGACAAAAGGATTTTCATAATCAAATAGCAAACATTAATCAGTTATCTAATCTTCATTGGCAAGAGATCTGGCCTTAAGGTCTTGTGCATGGTTAAATATCTCACTCCTGGATTATGAGAATCTGTATTTGACTGTTTCATAATTCCACAGGGTTACATTATCATTTTATCCATATTTTTCAGGCAAAGTAGGAACGCTAACAAGTTTTATATCATTCATTGTATTGCAAGCAGAGGTTCACCTTGTGATCACTTAGCATGAAAATCTGCATTGGTATAAATTCATTCACATGCACATCAATTATAGACGTTCACCTTGTGATCACTTAGCATGAAAATCTACATTGGTATAACTTCATTCAGATGCGCATCAATTATAGACCTGTTTCTTGATCATATTAATTCAGCTGTAGGCAGGATGCATTATTTGTGTAAGATGGGTCATTTTTTGCCTCTTACTAATGCACAATAAATGTAGCTGTCAGTTGAGGTTAGATATCCCACCCCTAGGGTCAATGGTTACTCAGATAGCAGGGCTTCAAAATTACAGGACTGGTAAAAGGTTTCCATCCTTTTACTGAGACGTTACTGAGACCAACAGGGGATGCTTATAAATTCTTGCAGTTTTTCTTTTTGCTTTTTCAACCTCTTAGTTAGAGAAAGTATAAGAAATATTCCACCTTTTCCTTTTTCTCCGAGAATGAAGATCAGATTTTACGTTAGTGTCACGATGGACAATCACGTCAAATATCTATTCAAGGATCCTACCAAGTTTCCCCTGCTTGATTTTGGTGTAAATGGGAACCAGACAAGCTACATATAGCTCTCCAACAATTCAATGGTAAACTAAATTCAACCAACTTCTTATGTTTGGCAGGGGATGATACTTTTATGGCTGACAACCGTAGTTCCACAAGCTAGGCCACCTCCTTGTGGCCATTCTAGTAACAGCTGCAGCTCCCCGACAACATTCCAAATCATTCTGTTATGTTCTTCTTTTGGGCTCATGTCTGTTGGAGCTGGGGGTATCAGGTCATCTTCATTGGCTTTTGGTGCAGATCAGCTAAAGAAACATGACAACCTGAAAAATGCCAGTGCCTTGGAGAGATACTTCAGCTGGTACTATGTTTCAGCCTCATTTTCAGTTTTGATTGCAATGACTTGTATTGTGTATATCCAAGAAAAAGTTGGCTGGGAGGTCGGTTTTGGAGTTCCAGCATTGCTCATGTTCTTGTCGGCTGTTTCCTTCTTTTTGGCTTCTCCCTTCTACATCAAGTTAAAGGCTAAATCAAGCTTCCTCACTGGGTTTGCTCAAGTGATTGTAGCCTCCTATAGAAACAGACATCTCACATTATCATCAGAAGGGACAGAACTATGGTACCACTATAAAAGGGGATCAATTCTGGTTGCCCCTAGTGAAAAACTAAGGTATCATGGACGATCCCTGTCTTTCCCATCTTTTATTCCTCATTACCACTTACGCTGCACTTCAAGAAGCTAAGGATGGCGGTGTGCTTGTCATATGGAAAATCTTGTATCTCTGAAACAGAGAAATTTTTTCGTTTTCGTGTGTTCTTCGGTCAAATGGATATCACCTGTGGACTGGTTCTGAGCATCTGCGCGAGTAATTATTTCTGCCATATCTGTAATCTGACCACAAAAACAAAATCTTCTTCCAAGCACTTTTTCTCATTTCTGTTCATCGACAAATATGCTAGAGCAACAAATCATACTAGTTTAAGTTGTAAGCAATTGATTGACAATTTTTCTTTTCAGTTATTCCCCTGGCTCCATCAACCTCAGTCATTTTTCTGGATAATTGCTTTAAAAATGAATGAAATTACTATTGGCCTTATGTAAGTTGACATTTTCACTGCCTTTCTCTAGGTTCCTGAACAAAGCTTGCATTATTAGAGATCCTCAACAAGACACAACCTCGGAGGGAAGATCTTCAGATCCATGGAGTCTTTGCACGGTAGACCAAGTAGAGGAGCTAAAAGCACTGATCAAGATCATCCCATTGTGGTCGACTGGAATCATGATGTCTGTGACACTCAGTCAGAGCTCTTTTCCGGTCCTCCAGGCCATGTCCATGGATCGTCGTATCACTTCAGGCTTCGAGATTCCAGCAGGCTCGTTTGGCATGTTCCTGGTTATTTCCCTGACTCTATGGATTGCTCTTTATGATCGCCTAATCCTCCCCCTGGCATCAAAAATCATGGGAAATCCTGTCTATCTCAGCGCTAAACATAGAATGGGAATCGGCCTCCTCTTCTCTTTCGCAGCAATTGCAGTCACAGCTATTGTGGAGAGTATCAGGAGGGCCATTGCAGTCAGCGAAGGATTCGCTGATAAACCACAAGCCATGGTGAACATGTCTGCACTCTGGCTAATACCTCAATACTGCTTGAGTGGCTTGGCCGAGGCTTTCAATGCAATTGGGCAGAACGAGTTCTACTACTCAGAATTCCCCAGAAGCATGTCAAGCATCGCATCGAATCTCAACGGTGTGGGGATGTCGATCGCGAACCTGGTAGCAAGTTTCATTATGAGTACCATCAATGATGTTACTGGAAGGGGAGGGAAGGAGAGTTGGATATCAAGCAATATCAACAAGGGTCATTTTGATTACTACTTCTGGCTTCTTGCTGGCCTGAGTCTGGTTAATATCATGTACTTCTGGGTTTGTAGCCGTGCTTATGGTCCTTGTGTGGCAGAAAGGAGAAGGGATTGGGATGAAGGGGATGATGAGATAGCAGCTGAATGAGAGTTGGCCAAGCTCAGCATGTTGGATCTTCCAGCTTAGTTTGGAAGGTAGATTGTTAATTTTTGTATAAAGTACTAAATAGTATATAAATTATGAAGATTTGCTTTCTTTGATAGAGATGTAAATGAGTCATATAGGTGTAAACCTCTTGTTTCAAATCCTTATACATTAAGCTCTATTGTTGTGTGTATTACACTGATAAGATTTGAACACCTCAGTTTTTTTTTTTTGGTATTTTTTAATTAGTTTGCAATTATGAAATTTGAATGTTTATTTAGTAATTATGGTTGGTTGAATTAGTAAATCCATGTCTTGTATCAATTTAATAACAGGTTTTATTTTAGTAACACTCACTTCGTGACAATTAAAAAGGGACGATTATTACCCATTGAGTGTTTGCTGAAAATTGAAGTGACAAATAAGATAAAATGAAGATTTTTATAGGCAGTGATATAATTCAAATAAAATTATATTAAATTCGAATATGATCACTCGTCTTTGTCATTTCGAATCTAAAGACTTGTTTATTTGTAGAAAACTATAAGAGTTTTTTAAAATATCTCTCTATAGAGATCAAAAATTAAAAATTGTATTCAAAATTATTTTTCTTTTAAATTAGAGAATATGAAAACAAATTTTTAGTTTTCTAAAACTGTACTAAAAATATATATTAAAGATGTTCTGTATTATTTTTTTAAAATAAATTTTCATTGTTTTCCACTTATTTATTAAGAAAACATGCTTTTCTAATTTAACCACCCAATTTGAATTCGATTGATAAAGTTTTTTTAACTGTCAGAATGTCGTCTACAATCCACATTTTCATTTGAAGTTGATTGTCAGAACGTCGACGTTATCAATCAAACTTTTCATTTTATCTTCTCTAAAAAAATATTGGCTGTGGCTCTTTAAATAGAAAATAACATGATTTTGAACACATTTTCTTATTTTCTAAAGTTTAAATTTAACTACATATTTGACAAAAAAATAATGTATTTTTTATTTTTCTTCAAATTTCTGTAGAAATGAAAATGTAGAAACAAAGATGAAAATAATAAATTAAAAATAAAAAAACATTTTTCACAAAGCCCCAAGATTTTAAATTCAATTATTTAGTTACATAATTATTGAAATCATATTAAATTTGGATCTAATAAATAAACTAAATTAAAATAACATAACTTAAAATATTTCTATTCAAATACAATCTCAAATAAAATAGAATATTTTATTAATGATCCTACATTAAGAAAGAAACAAAACATGTATAAGAGTGGTAAATTGAGATTTGATTTTATAAAGGGTTACCAGAGTGCAAAATCTTATTTATTTTACTATGTTTAAAGAACTAAAATAAAGGTAAAAATTATTCCAATTTTATAAATATTTCCAAAGAAATTATTTTGATAAATATATTAGATTGTTAATACAATTATTAATCTTAAATAACTAAAACTAATATGATTCTTAGAAAAGTTGTTTTATTTGAATGCGTTGCCGCTAATAAAATTTTTTCTTAATAAAAATACATTTTTTTTATATTTTCTATTTATTTTTAAAATTTTTTAGTGTGATATTTAGTTAGGGCTCGAAAGAGACATTTATATATTTTTATTTGTTTTTTAAATTTTTTAGTTGCTCTTAATAAAATTTTTATTACAGAAAAAAGGTAAAAAATGTTAATTATTTTAAATTAATATTTCAGTAACTTAACCTAAAATATAACAAAAATAAGTTTTATTTCCGCAATAAAAGATCATTAAATTTATTTATGATATTTTAAAATAAAAAAAATGAAAAGCTTCAATCTAAAATAAAAAAATGCTTAGTCGCCGGCTTGGTTTATAGAGAGCCTAAATTGTAAATTATCTCTCTCTCTCTCTCTCTCTCTCTCTCTCTCTCCTCCTGAAATAACCTCGCTTTCTCAGATCTGTTCGGAGTTGGGAGAGAGTGGGGGCGAGCGAGATCGCCATGACGAACATGGCGACTAGGGTTTCTCTTCTTCTTCTTCCTCTTCTTCTACTGTTCGTTTTCTCTTCTGACCCGGCCTTTGCGCTTTACGAAGATCAAGTCGGACTGATGGACTGGTAGTTTTTCGATTTCAGTTGTTCGTAGTCCTCTCCCTTCCAATCGAGTATGCATCGTTAAAGCAAAATCGGTTGCTTTCAAATTTATTCTTTCAGGCATCAACAGTATATCGGAAAGGCGAAGCACGCAGTTTTCCACACTCAGAAGACGGGGCGGAAGCGTGTGGTGGTCTCCACCGAAGAGAATGTCATCGCCTCGCTCGATCTCCGCCACGGCGAGATATGTAAGTACTTTGCTGTTCCTGAAAATTCAATTGTTTAAAGAGCTTGTCTACATGAAATAGTCAAATTGTAATTCTGTTCAGAACCGTTGCTTGCAGTTTGGAGACACGTTCTTGGGCCAAACGATGCTATCGATGAACTGGATATCGCACTTGGAAAATGTAAAATTTTCTGTCTTCATTTATTTATTTATTTTATATTTGAAGTATTTTATTTGCAATAACAGCTAGGGAACTATATGACGAGATTTCAGCTGTGAAACCCTTTTGAGAAAATACCACCTGTTCTTTTTAATGCTATGAGTTTATGTATGGTTCTGATCACTTCTAAATGACCGTACCAACAACAGTTGGAAGGTGGACATGTACCCATTTTTGACAAATATTAAGCTAATGGATACTGCTTTCTGTCGAAATACTTCATCTCTTTGATTACTATTGTGTGCAAAAATTTTAGCCTTAGGACATGGAATGACGGAACCGGACTAACTATAACTTACCAAATAGTAAGGCTTACCTGTTATGTCTCTGTGTCTGTGGCAACGCATCGGTTGCATAGGGAGTGGATGATACAAAAGTATTGTGTAATAGCTGTTGCAGTAAACTTAAAGATGTCAAGGGTTGCTAGCTTCATATATTAATTTACATATGTGGCCAAAGATGTGGAGTTACCACTGGTATCTTAGACGAAGAAGAGCACTTTCGCTTCTTAGATGCTGCCTGGTCTTTGTTTAGGAAGCTGAGATAAGAAAGGGTGCATGCCATCTGCTTCTGTTGTAGAGTTTGGAAAAAAAAGATAAAAATAATGGCGGACTTGGTTGCTAGGCTTTGCTACTTCTAAAGCTACAACAGTGGGCTTATGCACAGTGGTTAGGTGTTGTGGGCTTTTCAATGTTGTCCATCTCTGTTAATTAGGTGGGTGTAGATGCTGACTTGGTTTTGTACTGCTGTGCATGTTCGGAAGATTTTTGCCTCTTTGCTTTGTCTGTTGACCCTTAATAGCAACTTCATTTTAGTTTAGGTTGTGTCATTAGGCCTTATTTGCCTTTTTTTCTCTTTCAAAAGTTGTGATATTCTGGGGCTTGTCTATTGAGCTTATTGGATATCTCTCAATGTTAAAAATTTATGGTATATAATAAATGAGAGCTTGTGGATGTTGACAACTCTATACATGCATATGGGGACAGTGGTAGTTGTCGCAGTGTAGTGCCCATGGTCATGTTTGCTCGATCAAATATGTTGTGATTTCATTAACAATTTAGAATATTTTTTAAAATTTTATATAACATGCCAAGCTAGAATCCATGTAACTAGCCTCATCTAATAGGATTGAGGCTTTGTATGTCATTGTTGTTGTTGTACCTACTAATTTCTTCCACATACGCTTTCCTCAAACATCCATCTTTTGGTCTTTTTCTTGCATGTCTAAACCATCTTAATTGTGTATTGTACATCTTAGGCCCCACTCCAATTTTATTATAGAAAGTTTTTTATATTTTCCTGTATGGCTATTGGCTGCATATTTTCAATATAATGTGCTCATTTTAGTTGAGCTCATATTTATACATTTTAGCACTTAACTATCCAAAATTCCGTGTTATACAACAAAACTAGCCTTATAATTGTGCAATATTTTTTTTTAAAATTTTAAAGGATTTTTTTTAACATTATCTTTAAATCAACAATGATGCTTGATGAGGGGAAAGCACTCTAGTGCCCATTTACAAGAATAAAGGAGATGGTTAAAGTCATGAAATTATAGAGGGATCAAGCTGGAAAACTAATTTGGTTTTATGCTTGTTAGGTCCATGATGGAAACAGATTTACTTACTACAACAATAGAACGTCTAATGGAATGGTCCAGATGTAAACAGAACGATTTGCATGTGATATTTATGTACTTAGAAAAAGCTTATGATAATGTCTCTAAAGAGGCCTTGTGAGGGGTTTTAAAAATGAAAAGATTTTGGATTGCTTATATAATACATACAAGTTGCTAAATACATGTATCATTGAGCAGAAGTGTGTTTAGGGTTGATGAGATACTAAGACTTTTTATTTTATAATTGGATTACATAAAGGATCTGCTGTACATCTTTACTTATTTGTTCTTACGATGGATTAACATAGTACATTGAAGAAAAGGTGCCTCAAAGTTGTTATTTGCAGATGACATTGTTTTGGTGGATGAGATAAAAGAAGGCATGGGCATTGAGCTAGAATTATAAAGGAACACCTTAGGTCCTTAGGGACTGGTTAGATCATCTTTTGTTCAGGTTATTAGGGACTTTTTTTGGGTTTTCTTTTGTTTTCATTTTCAAGGTTTTCAAAAATGTTTTTTTCACAACTTTAATTTCCTTCCCTCTCTCCTTTGACTCTCACAGCTGGTAACTTTAGGTTGTCACAGTTGCCGGCAATTGCCCCTCACCAACAACTCCCAACTATTTTTTTGGATATAGAAAGATCAATATTGTTGGAAGAGGGGACTCAGATATCAGAAGTTGTTGGGAATGTGCAAAGAGATCAATAAATATTATCAGAAAAAACTCCCTTTTCATTTTTGTATCTCTTTCTCCTTTCTTCTATCTCGAATTTTATTTAAAAAAAAAAATTGTCTTCTTGTGGTTTGTAGCAGGTATTCATCTTCTTAAGATAAAAATTCCCCCTTTGTAATTGAACTCATTCAAACTTCCAGATTCATCTCACATGAAACCATCCTCTAAACATGTTTATGGTCCCAACAAATCTTTGGTTAGGTTGAATTTCTTTGTAGTTTGGGTTGAAGTTCCTCACATGTTCAGTTCACAAAACTTGTCAATTTCCCTTTCTAACAATCCCAACCTTTGATAGAAATTCCTAATTGAAATTCCTTCCGGATCGGCACTAGTCTTCTTCATCCTCCTTGTCAACTGCAATCTGAATATCTCCTGCATGATATTCTGAACCACTTTTTCCCCAGCCCACTCTGTCATGACCTGTGTGGCCAGCTTTTGCGTCACCTGTGGTGACATTTGTCAGCTCTAACTAGGCCAGACTCATTGCCAACAAGATTGAGCATGGTATAGGCCAGAAACTCTAGGAGTTGCTAGTGATCTCTGGTGACCTCTAGCTGTTGGTGGTGGTGAGGAAAAAAAATTCAAAAATAAAAAATCAAATACAGCAAAAGAAAGTTGTTAAACAACATATTAAAGTTCTCAATTTTTAAATGAAAATGAAAACTACACAAAAAATTGAAAACAAGTGACTAAAACCTCTGTCAAACAACTGTCAGTCTGTCACAACCCCGAGGGCATAGGAGTAATTGTTCTATTGCATGTATTTTTTCTTTGTTGTACCTTAGGCTGCTGTAGGGGTGTACTTGCAGTTTGTTACCAACTGAAGGGATGTAACGGCCTATAAATGGGCTAAAGTAGGAGAGAATAAGGGTTGAATGAATTGAATTCTGATTTTCTCTCTCAATTGTTCTGATATCTTTCCTGCTCCCTCTGATTCTCCCTCTTTCTCTGTTCTGACTACTATTTCTCCCTCTATTATTGCTGTATTTCCCCCTCTTTCAGTCTATTTCTCCCCCGGTTTCCTCCAAGTCCCATTCTAAACCATAGGTAAACCCTAGGATCATGACAACGACCTCTTAGAATATAAAAGATTGAAGTTAAGCAGGTCAAAAACTGAATATATAAAATGTAAATTTAGTAAAAATAGAAGTATAGATGTTGTCATGGTGGGCCTTGAAGATGAAATTATTCCTAAATATGATCACTTTAGATATTTCTGATCAATTGTTCAAAAAGAGTGAGATTATTAAGATGTTATTCATAGAATTAAGATAGAATGGTCAAAATAGAAATGCATCTAGCATTTTATGTGATTGTAAAATCTCCGTAAAGCCAAAAGGAAAGTTTTATTGGAATGACTATAATACCATTCTTGGTGTATGACTTGAATGTTAGGCAATTAAGTATGAACATGAGCAAAATGTGAGCATAATTGATATGATGTTAAGGTGGATGTGTGGTCATACACAAAAAAATAGAATTATAAATGAAATTATACACCATATTGTTAAAGTAACTTCTGTTGAAGCTAAGATTCCCTAGACATGATTAAAGTTTTTTTGGAGATTGTGAGAAATAGACAAATAGACGCACTTGTGAGGTGAGTTGATAGAATCATAGAATAGAAGTAGTTTGTAGCCAAAAAAGGTAGAAGACTCAAGCTTGGTGGTAAACCCTTTAACATGAGAGGGGGTATAATAGCTTTATAGAGGATGTGACTATGGATAAATTTATATAGCCTTCCCAACCTAATGGATGATAAATATGGTGGATGGGAATCTGTTGATCATCTTCTTTTGCATTGTATACTGGCTTGGAATATTTGAAGTAAGTATATTTTTGGGCTCCTGTGGGTTATGCTAGCTACAATTTTAGAGCTTCTTAGTGGTTGGGACATTGGGGCAAGGCTTATCCTAGGAAGAGGTTGAGACAAGGTTGGATGACTGCTCCTTTTTGCATCACATGGTTTATTTGACGTGCTAATAATTATACAACTTTAGAGGTTGTTATAGAAAGACAAATTTTTAGCTTAAAGGAAATCATTCTTATTTCCTTTTTTTTGTGATTGAGGTAGGACATTCCCTTTGTTAGTTACTCTTCCATTTTCTTTGGATGGAGCTTCCATGTCAATTGTTTGCTCTCTCTCTCTCTCTCTATATATATATATATATCTTGCTTCCTTTTGTTATTTTTTAATATATTTATTCCCTGTGTTGCTTATCAAATATATATGTGTGTCATTTTGGAGGAAAATATGCATAACTATGAATATGTGGATCTACAACAGTTCAATGTTGTTGCTGTTATAATGATTTGTTATGGGGTATTGCTGTATCTAAAGATGTAGATTCACCTGTACTTTTTATTTGCCTAAACATTGTTTTGGCTCGTGACATTATCCATTAAGGTTAGTGGCAGTAAAGTTATAGGTTGATCTTGAATTGTTAATCAATCTAAACATGTTATTGATTTTCCTCAGATGTTATTACGTTGTCATCAGAAGGAAGTATTTTAAGAGCTTGGAACCTGCCTGATGGGCAGATGGTGTGGGAATCCTTCCTTTCAGGCTCAAATCCATCGAAATCATTATTATTTATTCCGGTTAGTGAAAAGCATTCTGTATTAAATGAAAACTGTGTGTGAGAGAGTGAGATAGAGAGGCCTTTATCTTATCCACAGTTTGCAGGATATCTCACATGTTTTAATCTATTCCCCTCCTTCTCTGTAATAAACTTGCCAGAAATACATTAAGTGGGAATTCTATGCAGGCCAATTTGAAAGTTGAAAAGGAGAATGTGATCCTTGCTTATGGGAATGGATGTCTTCATGCGGTTTCAAGCATAGATGGCGAGGTTGTGTGGAAGAAGGACTTGACTGCTGAAGGGTTTGGCAAATTCAGAAGTTAAATATGTCTGTTCTGTTATTTTGTATTAACAATGTTTGTCATTCATCTGTATGTCCATTCTGTGTGCAGCATTGAGGTTCAGCAGTTGATTCAACCACTTGAAAGTGATATAATATATGCTGTAGGATTTGTTGGCTCATCTCAATTTGATGCATACCAAATTAATGCTAAGAATGGTGAGTTGCTGAAGCATGAGAGAGGAGCATTTCCTGATGGCTTCTCTGGGGAAATATTATCAGTATCTAGTGACACATTTGTGGCATCTGATGCTTCTCGATCAATTTTGGTATCAATAAGTGTCAGTGATGGAGGAATTAGCTTTTGGAAGACCCATATTTCAGATCTTGTGCAGGGTATTTCTGGAACAGCTGTACTATTACCTTCTAAGCTTACAGGGATATTTGCCATAAAAACCAATACATTAACAGTATTTATTAAAGTCCTAGATGAAGGCAAGTTGGAAGTAGTGGACAAAATTGATTGTGAAGCAGCTGTCAGTGATACTCTCTCATTTTCAGAGAGCCAGCAAGCTTTTGCATTAGTTCAGCATGGAACAAGTAAGATTCAACTTACTGTGAAACTTGGTAACAACTGGAGTAATGATTTGCTCAAGGAGAGCATTGAGATGGATCGCCCCAGAGGACTAGTGCATAAAGTCTTCATTAACAACTACATCCGAACAGACAGGTCTTATGGGTTTAGGGCCTTGATTGTCATGGAAGATCATTCATTGTTGCTAGTTCAACAAGGAGAGATTGTCTGGAGTAGGGAGGATGGGCTCGCTTCAATTATAGATGTAACAACATCAGAATTACCTGTAGAAAAGCATGGTGTATCTGTGGCAAAAGTGGAGCAGAGTCTTTTTGAATGGCTTAAGGTATGAAGCTTTTAAAGAATTTTTTGAAAGTAGGTAAAATTTAATTTGCACTTGGTAAAGGCATTATAATTAAATGAAGTTCATGATAGCATACATCTACCATCTGAGATGTAATTGTGGCATAAATTTATCCGCAAAGCCTTTTACCTTTAACATTTTTTTCTTTCTCTATTCTACTTCTCATGTTCTTTTTGTCAGTAAATGAGACCAGGGAGCTTAGGCTGCATTCTGCCAATAATAGTCCAATCAAGTTACCTACAAAAAGAAAAAGAAAGAGACTGTAATTTTTCTTTTAAGTAGGAATTGTTGAACATGGAATTTGAAGGTATACATTCTTTTAATTGCATCCACCACTTTTCTTTCCCCTTGATTTTCTTGCTTGGCTTGATTTCATTGTTAATCACTTGTGAGACGTGCAATTGACACACATGTTCATTGGTTGGACAAGTGAACAAATTGCCTGAAGACTGGGTGGAGTTTTAATAGAATTTTAGAACTCTTTTTAGGTTAACATCTAGAAATACAATAAAATTTTGAGTAAAAGATAAAAAATAAACAGTTAAGTCTAATTACAACTCCAATAGAAATATCTAATCATTCTTTATTTTTTTTTGTATATTGAACTAATGATTACATTATAACTATATGGATTAAATGGTATCCTTAAGTTGGATTAGGGGTATTTTTAAATATTTTCATTATTATTACCGAATGTATCTTCATGTTAGATTAATGGTACCTTTTTAATACTATATCTGCTTTTTTAATTATTATGTTCATAAAATTTACTAATAAAAATTTAAAATATTATTTTTTACCATACCCCTTGCCATGTCTTATCTTTATTTTTCTTAAATTGTTGTGTTCCATGTTCATGTCCTTGTCCATTTCCACATCTGTATCCTCATCAGTGCTGCTTAGTAATTCAGTATCCCAATAATTTCTATATCTCATGTGCTTCTTAATTTGTGTTTGATATGGTTGCTTCTCTCCTAAAATGTCTGATGCAGTATGGTTCTCTTGCCAATTTTTCAGTGAGTGAAATTTGATTGTGGTATTTTGGCAGTTGCATGGTTTGCTGAAATTCTGAAGCATGAGATGTGGTCCTGGGTTTGAGAACTTCTCTCACCTGATTGGAAGTAAAAGTAATAGTGATTAGTCATTGTGTTTTGACCTGCTATATACCTGGAATTTGGATGTGTATTTTTGAGGGTGTGATAACATTTTGTAGTTTTGGGACATTTCATTCTTTTTGGGAAAATTTACTGTACTCCCCTGCGGTTTGAGCAATTTGCCCAGATTCTCCCTATTTTTAGCCAAATTAGTCCCTATGCTTTTCTTAAATTGCCAAAATACCCCTTCCATTAGTAATGGTATTAATTAAAATATATAAAAATATACTTAATCCTCTAATTAAAAAAAGAAAAATAAAAAAAAAATACAAAACTGGTGCTTTGCTAGAACCCCCAGATTGTGGGTTCCGGCCACCAAAGCCATTGCTGGGTTCTGGTGATGGCTGGAACCCATTGTTGGAACCTAATGATGGACAGAGTGGGGTGGGGGGGCCCAACCTACTTTTACTGCAATGTGTCGCTGTTTCTGATCAAGCATATTCAATTTCTTGAATCAAGCATGTTTCTGATCAATGATCGGTCTCCTTCTCGATTGCTTATCCCCCAATCCCGTCAATCTTCTTAGGAATCCCTTCCATTCTCAAGCTTCAAATGAGAATGGGCAGTGAGAAGTTGCTAGTGGTGTATGCAATGGTGGCTGGAGTCTCCCTCAACACCCCCCTGCCCCCAACCCCCAAAAAATCGCTGGAAATGGAACCCATAGCTGGGTTCCAGCGATGGCCTTGGTGCTGCCATTGCTGTTGTTCCGGGCATTGGCCATTGCCGGAACCCATCATTGGAACCCATAGGGGTTGTCTGGGTAAATGACTCAAACCACAAGGGTATAGGGTTAATTTACCCTTATTTTTGGGGAGAATCAAATTCCTGTTATCCTTGGGACAAAAGCATGTGCCCTAGGAGATTGTGTTCTTGTTCTTCTGCTTTCTTTCAGTTAGATGGTATTTTTCCGGCAGTATACATCACTTCTACGTTCTTGTGCAACTTTATTTACTGATTTCCTTCAATGGGTTATGTTTAATTGTTTGAAGGGACATGTGCTGAAGCTTAAAGGAACTCTAATGCTTGCAACCTCCGAGGAAGTAGCAGAGATACAAAGAATTAGGTTGAAAAGCTCTGAAAAAAGCAAGATGACTCGAGACCACAATGGTTTCCGGAAACTGCTCATAGTTCTCACTAAAGCTGGAAAACTATTTGCTTTACACACTGGAGATGGACGAGTCATCTGGTCTCTGTTACTGCATTCTTTTCGTAAATCAGAAGGATGCCATTCTCCTACTGGGCTTAAACTATATCAGTGGCAGATCCCACATCATCATGCAATGGATGAGAATCCATCAGTTCTTGTAGTAGGCAGATGTGGACGAACTTTGGATGCCCCTGGTGTCCTCTCTATTGTCGATGCTTACAAGGGGAAGGAGCTTAATCCTTCAAGTTCTGTTCACTCCATTATGCATGTTATTCCACTGCCTTTCACAGATTCAACAGAACAGCGCCTCCATCTATTGATAGATGCTGATCATTGTGCCCATTTATACCCTCGAACTCGTGAGGCAATTGGGATCTTCCAACGTGAGTTTGCAAACACATACTGGTATTCAGTTGAAGCCAGTCATGGCATTATAAGGGGCCATGTCTTGAAGGGCAATTGTGCTTTTGAGGTAGCAGATGAATACTGTTTTAGCACCAGAGTTTTATGGTCCATTGTATTCCCCCCTGAGTCAGAAAAAATAATTGCAACTGTGACAAGAAAAACAAATGAGGTATATTTGGTTCATTCTCACTGATATACTTAATTTCTCTGCTTTTGGTTTGTACTTATCTTTGTGGTTATTGATAGTTGTTATTTTGTTTTCGCGTTGGACATGTTGCAATCAATTCTTGAAATGGTATCAACTATCACTTGCCACACTTCCAGCCGAGCTTAGGTATAGGATCATTTTGTAGTTAATGCTAGTTATCAACCTTGGACAGTTCAACTTGTACTATCTGTCCTCTTATTATATTGTTTTCTACCTTGTTGACTTAATTGATATTGTATCTTCAACTATTCATGCATTATTCATTTTTATTAAATTCTTGCCTTTTTAATTAGAGATGTAGCCAACTTGGGAGATGGTCCTTATAAAACACAAGACATATACACTGTGATGCTGGGCATGACAAGGACAAGGCAATATTTGGTTGACATGTTTTATGCAGATTATGTGATACATGATTAATTTCATTTTACCTGTTTGGATATTATGAGCTTTCATTTTTAAATATGACATATTGAAGGTGTACAGGGAGCCAGAGTTTGGCCTGCAGCATGGATGTGGATATATACCTTGTTTTACAAATGTCTTTCCAACTTAGGGAATAAGAATTCTGTCAAAAATTCTCTTGCATTGTGAGCCTGCATGCAACATGCCAACCATGTAGCTCTGTGTCTAAATAACAATTTTTATTAAAGAACAAAACCATGGTAAGGGTGTGAATCCTGAATAACAAGAGCCATGAAAAAGAATACACTATGATATGTATCATATTGATGAGCTGATAGAACTTATCCAGAACTGCACAGGAGGGGAAGGGTGAAAAGGAGAATCTCTCTCAACCACAAAAATAGGAAAATAATTCCTTTCAACCAATGAAAAAAATACTCTAAACAGCACCAAAAATTCTCTTCTTCCTTTTCACACAGAGTCCACTGCACACAAAAAAGGAATCTCAGGCCACGGTTGGCTATGTCTCCTAGATGGGAGACTCTGAAAACAAAAAATCGCACACTGCCATTCACCATTGCACTTGAAAGATAAAGCTAGGCTCTTCATAGACTCCTCATTTATCTCATACAGAAAGTGTGACAAGCATGGGTTGCCTAATGGATTCCAAAGAAGTAAGTCCACAAAATGAAGAAGGCAACCTTGGAAGTATCCCTCAATCACCATATCATCTTTCTGGGGAAAAGCAGTCTCCTGGTAATTGGAGTGTACCATAGAATGAATCAACCTAAAATGATCTTTATCTTGAAGGATGTGATATCCACTTATTCTTTGTGTCTGGATAACAATGTCCTGGCTCTCCTGGATAATACTTGTTGATGCTGCCATATGGTCATTTCCAGTCTTAAAAGACCACATGTGAACAAAATGGATCAAGTAATGTCATTCAATGTAAAGAGAAACGGAATCTATGACCACATCCTTATCCCAGACAATTCAAATAAGTTATGGAACACATAATACAAGGTCTATGAATGCACGGACCATTTATTCAAAACCTTACTGTACTAATGTTTCCCCCAAAAATTATTTTGTAGAACGAAGCACATCCTTGACATGCATAATATCTTTCACAACTTGGACCCATGGGGATCTACCACTTCCCGTGGACTGCCCATTATCCCTACAACCCAGATTACATGCCACCCGCATCTTCTGTTTGCCATCCTTCTCTGAAGAAAACCCCCAATTACCACTTGCCAAGGAGGGCTTTATTGAGAAGACTTAGCTTCCTAATGCCAAACCTACTCCTTACTACTAGCAAACATTTTTTCTCCCAGGAAGTTATTTGAAACTTGAACTC
The DNA here is from genome assembly GCA_036245055.1 of Diospyros kaki. Lineage (NCBI taxonomy): Eukaryota > Viridiplantae > Streptophyta > Magnoliopsida > Ericales > Ebenaceae > Diospyros > Diospyros kaki. The sequence goes on from BSEG01000007.1 coordinate 37,270,237, forward strand.
TTCCCACAATAGCTAGTATTGATCTCAATTTCCCACAAATCCATGCCAACTAACCTTAGTTTTTGAATGAGGAACCTATCAGGAGTCCAAGTAGACTGTTGGAAGCAAGCCTATCGTGTAGCCCAAAGAGGCCTTTGGCACCCTAATCTCCTCTGCTTCCCCCTATTGGAGTAATCTCACTTTTTACTAGTTTAATACTCAAACTAGAGACTGCGTTGAAACACATAAAGATTCATCTCTAGGTCCTTCCAACTTTCTCCTCAAAAGTACTGTCGCAACAAGTATGATATCATTCACAAAAGAGTAGACTAGACATCTAGACCTTCATCATGCCTTGCTACTCCTAAACCAGTTATCTTCTTGTCACTACTACTGTCACCATCATCATTACAAACCTTTGTTCTACTAGGTGGTCAACTACAGCAATTTTGGGTCCCCATTCATTCCTATCTACGGCCATAACCTCTATAAGGATATTATTTCTCATGTCATGTCTGAAATTTTTTTATTAAGTTTTCTTTGATCTGTCTTTACCTTTCTTGCTACAAACTCCTTTCATTCAATCAACTCTCCTCGTAGGTGTGTCTATTAGTCTTTTTCTCATATATTCAGTTCATCTTAATTGCGTCTCACTCATCTATCTTCCATAGTCATCACTTATATCATATTACTGATAATCTTGTTTTTATTCTGATTTTTCTTGTATGCCACCACAATACACTAATCTGAGTTAGGTTCACGTTTTGCACAGTTTCTTTTTTTTTTTTTTCTGTTTTTGTTTTTGGCTAGGCACTCAGGTCCTTTAATCACCCAACATTCACACCATATAATAATGACACTCTTATGGTAGTTCAATATAACTACCCTTTTGCCTTTGAAAGGATTTTATAATTGCACGACATGATAGATGCATCTCTGCTTTAACCCTCTTGTAGCATCTGTGAGTAAAAGTCTCAGTAACCTTCCCTTCTTTTTGAACTGCTGTTGTCACCATAATGAACAAAAAAGAAGCTCTTGATGCCTGTTGACGAATTAGAAATCTAAGTGAATCAACATAAAACTGGATATACCCCATTGACTTTTCTTCAAACAGCCATCTTTTCCATCACCTGGGAACAGAAGTTCAAACAAACATGGTAGTAAGCTTTTATCCAAGTCTAATTTAATACCAGTTGAAAAATTTGCTATCCTAACAGGATCCATACATTTATTTGCTATCAAAACAACATAAACAAACTGCTGGTGGACCTACCTAATACCTTCTTCTACCTCATAGACTGTTCTTTAGCAATTATGTTATACAAACCACCCTCTGCAAGTCAGTCTCAACTCGCTGTTCCTGCTCTCTTAGGCAAGAAACTAGAGAAACAAATGAGGGATTCTAGCACCTCTCAACTGGCCCAAAATGAAGAAGGCTTAGAATAGGCTTCCATGGCTATGAAATGTCAACAATGTCAGAAGACTGCTGTGAAAGCCATTAGGATCGAAGCCTTGTCACCTCTCAGACTAGTCGAACCTTCTAGAACTTTCTTCTTAAAAAAAGCTCTCTAACCACTCTGCTCTTAGATATTTAACAAAAAGACAAGACTGGGAAGGGATTGTCTCCAGTTACTTCATTTATTTAACAAAAAGTTGCTCTAGGCAACACCTTCTTTTACCCCCTTTACTCTAATGTTGACCCACTCCACCTATTGCTTACCCCACAAAGCTCCTAATTGATAAGTGTTGGATTTGAGACTTAAGCAATTCTGGAATTATGGTAGCTGTAGGAATTTGAATTGAAGAGGGAGAGAGAATTTGAAAGGAGGAGGGAGAATTGAGAGAGAGAATAGGAGGGAAGAATTTGGAGGAAAAGAATTATGTTCTATTCATTTTCATAATTCCCATCCTCAGGTGCCTGTTCTCCTTTTATAGGCAACCTCTTAGTTGTAACCGAAAATGTACAAGCTGCTGAAGCTATAACCGTTTGGTACAAGTACTACTTTTTACAAGTATTAGGCTAATTACAGCCTTGCCCCCCATTCTACTAATTGCATCCATATCCTTGTCTGCCCTTTGGGGTTGTGACACTAATCAGTGGAGGAATCCTCAATTGGATGCTTTGGAAGAAAATTAGGTCGTGTTTCTACTTTTTCAGCAGAGGCTTGGCTATCATTCTCTTGTAGGTGTAATTGAGGAGCCACATCCTTTAAAGTACAGTTTTGCTTAGTCTCGTGTCAATACTAGCATTATCACTTTGTGTGATTGAGACCTGTCATGGAATTTTGGATGTTAGAATTGGGTGCAGGTATATGTTCAACTATCAGATTTATATAATTCTTATGGTTAAGGATATTTAGGTCACAACTATAGTTCATGCTTCATATCCTTAAACACTGGTTTTAAGTTTTTCAGGATAAAGTGGTAGCTTTCTATAATATATAACTTGTTGCATGTAGAATGAGTCTTGTGCATAGTTCTGCAGTAAGTTATACTGCACACTTATTCGTTAATCTCTGGCTAGCCCTGGGGGGAACACTATCCACATTCTAAAGCAAATATCAAGTTTGTAATACAAATGTCTGAAAGTTCTGAAGATCCCATAGGATAGACACGTACATGTTATTGAACTGTGCTTTTAGTGTATATGTAACCAGCGAATGATTGCATGTATTATGTTTTGTAGGTAGTTCACACTCAAGCAAAGGTAACAGCTGAACAAGATGTGATGTATAAATATATATCAAAGAATCTTCTTTTTGTGGCTACAGTTGCACCTAAAGCCACTGGCGAAATTGGTTCAGTCACCCCGGAGGAGTCATGGCTGGTTGTTTATCTTATTGATACTGTGACTGGATGTATACTGCACCGCATGACACATCATGGTTCACAGGGGCCTGTCCATGCAGTAAGTATAACTTTTCATGTTCAGCTTCGTCCTTTTCATGGGTGAACCAGAGATGAACTGTGTAATTTTCTATTTGAAGGTTTTTAGTGAGAACTGGATTGTCTATCACTACTTCAATCTGAAAGCACATAGATATGAGATGTCAGTCATTGAGATCTATGATCAGTCTCGGGCAGTATGTATTTGAACTTCGGCCTGTGTTTTTTGCACCAATGTTTCCTCCTCTGCTGATCCCTTTTTGAGTTTTCTAAATTGCTGATAACAATATGCAGGATAACAAAGACGTCTGGAAACTTGTCCTTGGAAAGCACAATCTTTCTTCACCTATATCTTCATATTCTCGTCCTGATGTTATAACAAAGTCACAATCTTATTTTTTCACTCATACTGTGAAAACAATTGCAGTAACATCAACAGCCAAGGGTATAACTTCCAAGCAACTTCTTATTGGTACAATAGGCGATCAGGTTAGGCAAATCAAATTTCTGCATGCTCACTGAAATTTCATGCTGGTTTCCTGTTTTGCTCCATTTCATTTTAAATCATCGTGGGATTTGCACTTAAAATATGTATATCTTAACTACATTAAGTGCACTTGTGTTTTACAGGTCTTGGCTCTTGATAAGCGTTTTCTAGATCCTCGTCGAACAGTTAATCCTACACAAGCCGAGAAAGAAGAAGGAATTATCCCCCTTACAGATTCATTACCAATAGTGCCACAGGTGGATTTCCTTTAGTCCTTTATCTTTTTCCTATTTGCAAGCTTGTGCTATGTTTTCCTACCATCTGGGTGTCCAGTAGTTCTGTCCTTCCTCTCTACTACCTTCTGAATGAAATGTACAAGGGAAGGGTTGAGCATAGGTTTCTAAGGGCCCATTTGGTAGGCCTTTTGAGTTTTAAAATTTTATTTTCACAAATTTGACTCCAGAAACAGAACAATGACATCTGGTAGCTTGTTTTTGTTTTCAAAAATTCTGAAAAAAATTGATGACTTTTCAAAATTTTGAAAATAGGAAAAAGATGTTTCACAATTTTTATTTTGTTTTCATTTTTTCATTTTCTTCCCCCTCCCCACATCACTGCCTAGGAGAGTGGTCTCCAGTTACCCTAGAAACTCTTTCTTGTTTTCAGCCAACTCCCAGGGACTACCCTAGGAGTCAGCCTTGCACAACTACCACAAAAGGTCTCTCACTAGTGACTTCTGGTGTCTCCTCCAGTTGCCAGTTGCCAGCTGCAAGATGGGTGGGAGAGAGAATTTACAAAACTAAAAATCCAAGGAAAAAACTGAAAGCAACACAATTCTATTTATTAACATGTTAAGTTTTCATTTTTTTTAAAATGAAAATGAAAACTGAATACAAAATTACAAATTAAACTGAAAACTGAAAGCTTTGTCAAACAGTCTCTGAGTTTTTCTCGTATGTATGTTTTCTGGCTGGCTGTTCCTACATTCAATTAACTTCTCTGGAGCATGGAAAGGTCTTTGATCTGAATTTTGAGATACTGTTAACTTTGCTGTTGGTTATTTTTTTCATTTGGAAATGGCATCCCAAATTTAGGGATAACAGAAAATATTGGTGCTAATTTGGAGAAATGTCGATAACATGTTTGATTATGTTCCCTGGCAATTTGGCTCCAGAATACTTACAAAAAAAAAAAAAATTGGCTCCAGAAACTACTTTGCATTTTAATTTTGGAAACCTTTTGAAGAAGAAATTAAAAAAAAAAAAAAATGATAGCTACTAATCATATGGGGGAAGCTGTCCCTTTCAGAATCTGGAAATTGTTTCGTGTGAGAATGGCTTCTGATTGAGTTTAATTTTCAGTATTTAAACCTTTGCTTTGTATTATAAGATTTGCGTATGTTTTACTTCAATTAGTGGTAATTTTGTTCCTGAGTAAAATAATTCAATTCATGCTTGGTATAGTATGTTCCCACTTAAATCAATACATTAAGAATTTTGTCAGAGTTGAAATAATGTGATTTGACAAAGAAAAATTGATGGGAAAGTCTTAAGCATGATATGGCATTATGATGACCTTATAAAAGATATGGTTATAGATTGAGATGATTGGCAGGATACAATCCTTGTAAACGACTCCACCTAGCGGGATTAAAGTGTAGTTTGTTTTTATGCTTGGCAGTCTTCTTATTTCATGGGTTACTGCTCTGAGATGTGACTCTGGTCATCTCTTTATGCTAATTGCTTGTGGCAATTCTAATGCTTCTTTGATTCTGCACATAAACAAATTGGCACACGAGTTAATGAAGTTCTTTGTGGTTTGAAAGTTGAGATACAGTTTTGGGAACTGTCTGTAATTTAAGTTAGTCTCAACTTTTAAAAGGAAAAAAAAAAAATTAAATGAAAGTCAGCTGCCTAGCTTAGTCTGTTCTTAGTTTTTATTTTTGAGGTACATAGTATAGCATTCTTGTGATTTGTTCATTGGTTGCTTATTATGCTGATCCAAGACTGCTTTACAGTCTTACGTGACCCATTCCCTGAAAGTGGAAGGCCTCAGAGGCATAGTGACGGTGCCTGCGAAGCTGGAATCAACTAGCCTTCTCTTTGCATATGGGGTCGACCTCTTCTTTACCCGGATTGCACCTTCAAGGATTTATGATTCGCTTACAGAGGATTTCAGCTATGCTCTACTTCTCATTACCATTGTAGCACTCCTCGTGGCAATCTTTGTAACGTGGGTTTTATCAGAGAGGAAGGAATTGCAGGAGAAGTGGAGGTGAATCAAGTCAGTCGTCTAGATTTTGATCCATCTTTGTCCTTTCTAGTTATTTGGCACTCAGGTTTGTCTCAACTTTTAGGAATTCTGCTGCTTAGAAGTTGTAGTTTATTTGACTTATTGATATAGCATCTCCACACTGAATTTTGCTAAATTTAGTTACGAACTTTCTAGGGTTTACTACTTGGAGGATGTAAATTTTCAGTTTTTCCATGGAAAAACATGCAATGTCCATAAGCTTTGTCGCAATCTGCAGTTTAAATTTCTTTAGTTACTATTTGGCTCCTGTGGATTGAGAATCAACTTGAAGGGCACTGTTGAATTAATTTGATCAAGAAGGTGCAATGACAGCCGATTGGATTGGATTGGATGACTGATGACGCTTACCTACTACTCCCCTTGGCATGAAATTGGATTAAGAATTGTACTCTGTTTATGCTTTTTGCTTATATATTGGGCTGAATTTCTTCCTTCCATTTCTTACCTAAAGTGAGTTTTTAGTTAGATTGGGTTTAAGTGAGAGAGTAGTAGTAGTTGTTAGTTGGAGTCTGAATCTTACTAGTTCGAGTTATTTTCAAGCATGCTTTGCACGTTGCTCTAATTTAATTTAGCACTAGCTAGGGGACCATTTTCTGTATAAGTTGGAGGATGGGAAGGAAAAAGAGAAAAAAGAAAAAGAAAAGAGAAGCCAAACTATTTAGCATGTTTCGAGTTTAAAGTTAAAAATTTAAATTTTTTTGAATAGTTACGTTGGCATTATCTTTTAGCTTTAAATATGGACTATTGTTACGGTACGTTCATGTCTAAAATCTAAAACCTTGTTTGCCCTGTCGAACTTACGCTTGGAAAAAGGTCGCCTTTGAGAGAAATTGATCCACCCCCGCAGGGAGTGTGAATGACCGGTATATTTCTTTCTACTTGCAACTTAATATGGTAATTAAGTCATCAATTAATAATAAATATTAAAAGAGTAATCTATTTATTATCAATTAATAAAATTTTTTAAAATTAAAAATAATATATTTTATTTAAATATAAAATGTACTTGTTATACTTTGACCATTATTATTAAGGTAATAAAATGATTATTTGTAACTAAAATAAAATGAAAGTTTGAGATTTTTATTTAAAAGGTTGAGTTAAATTTAAAAATAATATTTTTGATAATTTACTGGAAAAAATAATGACACGTACCCTCTGAACGATAATTTATTTTTTCGTATCTGAATCTGAAATTCAGATTTAGGATGCCCCGAGACGCCAAACTAAGGAAGCATCTCTGTTGAGTAACTCAATTCAACCCCTCTCTCTCTCTCTCTCTCTCTCTCTCTCTGCCATGAAAACTCAGCGACCAAAGCTCAAAGCGACGCCGTGTCCCCTCTTCTCTTGCGGTCTGTTCCGCCACTGCTCTCAGACCGTACTCAGTCCCACCACCTCCACTCCTCCTCCCCTTCCTCTCTCCTCCCAATTCTATGAGCCTGAGCCTCCGCCTCCGCCCCGAAAGCCACCACTGCCAGTGCCAGAGTCAGAGTCATCCTCTTCTTCCAACACCTCTCAGAGCTTCACCCAGTGGCGGTTCCCCCTCCCCAACTCGCCCGTCTCCCGCCACTCCTTCCCCCCGCCGGAATCCACCCACCGCCACCACCACCCCCCACAACCGCCGCCTCCGGCTGTTAACCTTCAAGAGCTCTTTCACGTGGCGGAGCTGCAGCTGAGTTCGGAGTCGGACGGGGACCGGGTCAAGGCCCTGCACATGCTAGAGCGCTCGCTCGTGCCGAACCCCGTCGGCGGCGGCGAGGAGGAGGTTTGCCCGGCGGCGGTGATGAGAGGGGTGGTGGGGTATTTGAAGGAAATGGAGGGGGCGAAGCCGGCGACCAAAGTTTTGCTGGCGCTTTGCCTGGCGGAGGAGAACCGGCGCGTGGCTGTAGAAGAGGGGGCGGTGGGGGAGGTAGTGGAGGCGCTGGCGGACTTGGAAGGGCCGGCTGCTGAGAGGGCGCTGGCGGCTCTTGAGCTGCTGTGCACGGTGGCGGAGGGGGCAGAGGAGGTCAGGGCCCACGCGCTTGCCGTCCCTATGTTGGTTCAGGTGACCTATAATATATGACATTTCATCACTAAATTACTTTTTCAGCACGTGGAAACTTTACTGTTTTTTAAGGCGACATATATTTATTAGCACTCGTTTTTAGTAGTTAGTAATAATCTTTAATATTTATTAAATTAATTAAAATATGATACTTAATTTGTCATATGGGTGGCAGTGGGTTTAGTAATCCATTAGATTTAGTAACTTGATGACTAGTTGTTTAAAATTATGATTAATTCAATAAATATATATATTTAATTAATAAAGAAAATGCAATTAAGAGATTGAGTCTAAAGAAATGAGAAATGAAATGTTTATTTATTCTTAGTTCAGGTGATGGGGAAGATGGCTGGAAGGGGGAAGGAGTACGCGATAAGCGTGTTGGCGGTGATTTACGGCGGTTTCCGGGAGGGGCTGATGGCGCCGCCGGAAGAGGTGGCGCGCGCGGTGGCGCTGGCCTTGCAAGGCGACTGTAGTGCCAGGGGCAGGAGAAAAGGCGCCCAGCTCCTCAAAACTCTTCAAGACACCCAACGGGCGGACCCGAACATGATGGATGATTCCACCACCACCCCTCCTGATGACCCATGACGCTGAGGTGATCATGATGATGATGATGATAAGCGGCCCAGATTCGCCTGCCAGTTACATCTCATCACGGCGTTCGTTCTTTTTTTTTATCCGACCCGACCCGTGTTTTAATTTGCTTATCTACTTCGAGTTCGTTGAATATTTTGGTTAATCAGTATTTATTGTTGTAATTTGCTTTGCTGCCACTATTTTAGGGTATATTGAAATAAGGTCAAATTGGTCCTTTTAACTTTTTTTTAATATTATTTTAGTTGGTTTAACTTATAATTTTTTTACTCAAATTTATTCTTGATTTTTTAAAAATAATTTATTTTTTCAAGATTAAACTGAAAAGTTCAGAGATTAAATGAATTAATTTTCTTAATTAGAGTAGTGGTATTTAATTTAAAATTATAAGATTCAAGATATTTTTAAAATAATAAAAAAATTAAGTGTCTAAATTAAAAAATGTATAAATATAATAATTAAAATATATAATTTGTCATTTTTTTTGTTTGTTGTAAGAGCAATGATGAAAGAATGGGCAGAGGCTGAAGGCTGAAGCTTGACTTCTGACATGTTTGTCAGATGGCATGTGCAGGTCACATGCTGTGGGCCCTTAGCGGAAATTGGAGTGTCAGAATCAGATTTCAGACTGGAGTAGGCCAAAAAAAATCATGAGAAATTTTTAAAAAGCTTTATTAATTTAAAATTTTGACAAAAATATATTCAATTCTAAAACTCACTATTTTTCACAAATAAGAAAAAAATTATAAAATAATTTTTAAAAATAATAAGGAACTGAAAAACCCTTTCTTTTCTACTTTTAAAAATCATAAACGGTTTTCACATATATCTTATTCAAGAAAAAAAAATAAAAACTATTAAATAATTGTATTCTCATTTTTTCTTTATTTTTAAAAACTAAATTCTCAGTCTATTCTTTAATTTTGAAAATTATAAACAATATTTCACAAAATATCCTCTTTTAAAAAGAAAGGATAAAAACTGTTAAATAATTTTTAAAAATAAAAAATTCGTCTCAATTTTTTCTTGAAATCTCAATTAATTCTTTCCTTGAAAACCCGAAAACTTAAATTCTAAATTATAAACCCTAAATGATTTTTCATATTATTAGTATCCCATTTTCAAAAAAAAAATAAAACCCATTAAACGGTTTTCAAAATTAAAGAAGAAAGAAATCAATGCAGTTTCTTCCTTAATTTTAAAAATTAAATTCTCCATTTATTTTTTTTTTAGTTTTAAAGGTCATAATTAAGCGTCTTTTCACATAGTATGTTTTCAAGAAATAAAGAATGAAAATCATAAAATAAATCCATTTTCATTATAAGTTCACCTTTTTGTTTGTGAAAAGGAGTAAACCCTAAAACCGCTACACAATTTTTAAAGATAAAAGAAGAAACTAAGAGTGGTTTCTTCCCATTGAGTTGAGTTAGAAACCATTTATTAAAACCATTCTCAGTTTCTTTCCTTCAAGAAGAAATCCAGAATCGTTGTGGTTCCTTCCTTCCTTCCTGCTGCTTGCTGAAACCACTGCAGTAGTACTGCAGTCTGCATCTTTATGAGAATTCGATTATTGGGTTCTGATATATATAGTGTTGTTGTTGTTGGGTCTTCTGATGATGATATCATTTTATCAAGATTTAATAAAATTATTTTGTAACATACATTAATATTTTAGTACATTATATTATATGTAGTAGCTGCAAGTATATATATAATAGATACTTAAAATGATGATCTTATTTAAGAGTCACAATTAGACTAATTAAGCTCTAGAGTTATATATCATTTAAAAATATATATTAATTAAAAGTGATTATGAATTCATATATAGAGCCTATTATTAATTTATTCACCTTCCAATAAATTAGTCATCAATATATTATATATAGCTAGCTATCACATATATAGCTATCAATAAATTAGTCACCAAACTTTCCCTAAAGACCTCAAAAGAATAATCTACAACATATATAGCTAGCTATCACTTTGAGCTGTAATTAATGTGTAACCTAATACTATTGCTTGGCAAGGAACAATGAAATATTCTTGACGTTTTAAGGCAGAATGCAATGGGATTGTCATTCTAATAATAATTTTTTTTAATTAAATTTAGTCAACTTAATTAGCATCCTATAAATTACATGCTACTTCATTTTTAATCATTTTCATTTTTGGATGAATAATGTTTTAATGCAATAATGGACAAAACTTTATAACCAAAAAAAAAAAAAACACAATGCTAGTAAAATAATTTTTTCATATTATTCGCTCGCTCGTTGTCACAATAATTCATAATTATGAAAATATTACTGTCAAAAATTATATAAAATTTTTTGGTTGGATCAATTGAAAATTTTGTGTCATTGAATTGTTAACCCTCTTGATTTGTGTAAATCAGTATCTTTGTGATGTCATGAAAACGTACTGCCCTTTTGGCCATTTCTTAATTAATTAAAGTTAGGATTAATTGTGAAGAAATTATTAAATTTTGATTGGCAGATTAATTCTATAACAAAATTTAAGACTTCACTAAATTTTAAAAATTTGTATCAGTTTTACAATAATGTTAAAATTTGCATAATTAACACTCTTTTTCATATGTATTAATTATTGACGTTTAATTCAATTTTTCAAACTTAAACACACACACAAACATACTTATAATAATAAAATTGATAAATTTTATTATAATCAATTTGTCAAACTGTAATCACGTACGTAGTAGCAAAGTTGATAAATTTTAAAAAAAATAATATATTTTTAATAGTTAACCCTTAAATTAAGTTGAATGTTGGCATTACAATTGAGATCTCCGAGAATGGAGGATTATGTGTTGCTTAAAGTAGCAGTGTATGTATATATATATATATATATATATATTATCTGCTTACTATATATATCTTTATCATAATAAGCAAATGATATTTTTTATTGAACAAACTATAGTTTCTTCTTTCTGAAGAATAAACATCCTTTTTATCCGACTACTTTTATAGAATTTTTGTATAAATAAAGCAATCAAAATGATACTTTAATAATTGTAAATTAGGATATTTAAAGGTGATTCAGGTGATAATTTATTTCATAATCGCATTATGAATTCAAACTTTTTCATGCATCTTAATGTAAACGTTTTTTTTGTAATTTCTTATGTACTAAAAAAATTATTATAATTCTAATTCTATGTAAAACCTTAATCCATATAATTGATTCTTTAACAGTTTAACATTAACTAATTCAAACCTTTACTTAGTTTCACCTAAAATTCATCCTAGCCATGGATATATATATATATATATATAGAGCATCCAAATTTGAGTATATAACATGATAATAATTATCGTATGATATTATTATAATTATAATACATTGTTAGAGAAAATAAACCAAAATTTTATGGGTCATATCGTTTTATATCACCTAACAAAAAAATAAAAAAGATTACAAAAATATCATCTTTTTTTCTTAAGATTTTATTTTGACACTTGTGGGTAACCTAAGATTTACATATATACATGCAAGTACATGTGTTATATAAAGAACATTGTGGTGTATAACACTCTCTACTTTTGGAAGTGGAGGTGGAGGTGGAGGTGTCTTTCTTTCTTGTGCTCACAACCTTTCTTCTGCAGTTCTTAAAAATGAATAAAAAAATATTTTTACAATTCAAACTACTCACAAACATCAATATGAAATATAATAATTTATTTATTTTTTATTTCCTTTCCTTTCCTTTTATTCCGCAAATCAAGTCCTAATGGCAAACATAGCATGAATGTTCCCAGAACAACCTAAGAATTAAACGGAAGGGTATTCAAGCTCAGCCAATGGCAATGGGCCATAGGTGAGCCAAAACAGCGGGACGATAAACAAATTTAGATGGAAGCATCACACATTTTGCAGCATACTAGCAAAGCTAATGCTGCAATCTACCCAAATTCAGTTAGCCCTAACCCCATCCTCCTCAATCCAAACTATATATCCCAGGTTTTCATCACATTGTCCTTGCAAACCAAAGGCGGTAAAAGGATTAACATAACCTGTAATATCAATATAAGATAAGAATCTACATTTTAGGAAACAGAATAGGCAATGATCCTTCAAAAAACATGAATGCACAAATAACAGACTGAAACGAGGATAAAATTCCATGGCTGCAGACAAGTGCACAGCACGCAGGGTTTCTTCTTCAGAATTATGCAGAGAGACATACAAAACAACACTCAGATCATTCCAGTTTACCTGATATGTTAATCATATACTGCTCCCCAATTAGACTACAATTCAGCAATGCCCAACAAGGAGCAATGCCACAATCAAAGAAACCATACTAGCATATATCGGGAAAACAACAATAGTTCTTAACTATGAGATAGACAATCCTCACCAGGCCAGGGTACAAGCATCATATCATAAATTATCTTATTCCCTGTTCTTTCCCACATATTTTCCAGACATGGACAGGTCATATATTGCAAGCATTGTGAACTAATACCCGATTAACATTTAAACAAGCATCTGAGGTCCTCAACAAGCAAGCAATGTTGAATATCCTTTCTAATTTCAGTCACATATTTAAACATGACATAAACATCCAGGAAATACATAACAAAACATATACATGTTTACTTAAGCATGGGCAGACCATATTTCAAGTATATGATAGCTGTATCTAGCTCCTAGCAATGACTGTCATTGCTCAACCTGGACAAGAAAGAAACTTGTCAAGATTAGGAGCGAATGGTCCAAGTCTGGTGTATAACTGGCATTTGGTATCTGAACATCCATATGGTTTGTAAAAGTTTCTATTATTGCTGGAATAGCAAGAACCTTAAAGCTTTAACTGCTGGAATAAAATAAAGATAACTCCCACTGGAAATTCAAGGAAAACATTCTTGGATGGTGCATTTTTCAGAAAATCTCCAATAACCTTATTTTTCATTGGAAGCAAAGTACTTGCAACCAATTGCAGATGACAGAGATGTCAAAATGCAGTTTCACATTGGGGTGTTTGTGACGATAAACGATGTGAATCCCCCTCCGTGGCTGCAAGCGCTGTAACTTTCTGTCATTTTTTCCCATTGACATTAGTCAAGCCAAGCCTACCTTTAGAAGAAGCCTTCTTCCCGAATTTCAGATCTTCACCGCTAATCATGTAAACATTTCCTGCGTCTGGTGTGGTGAAGTCAGCTGGGTTTTTATTAACACTGCAGATTTCATTGTTAGAGATGGTTCCCTGAGAGAAAACTGGCCCATTCGCACAACTGGCTTCAATGTTAATGCTTTTAGTTAAATTGCCAATTGCATTAGTTTGTAAGGCCATAGTCTCAGATGACCCATAGAACCCTTTCCGCTTATTCTGAACTGGATTAGAATCATGACTACCACTTTTGCTTCTTGGTTTATGTGACCCATGGCCTTTACTTTTCATGGCCACTCTCCCTCGCACTTGAGACTCTGCAGGACCACGATCAGCATAGCCAGAGCCTCTTTTAACACTTCCTTCATTTTGGAACTGAGAAGCAAATGAACCAAAAGCAGGTGAACATTCACAAGATTTCAAGGGGTGACTTTTACCATAGAAAGGAGGAGATAGATGTCTCAAGCCATCATTATATAACCCAGCCACTGGCCAAGATAACTCCTTGGGCTGGGGCTCATAGGAAGACAGAGGTTTCTCAAGGGTATTTGATGTCCCCTCTGGACTGACCTTTGGGTGATAATCACAGGGAATGAATGGTTTGGTGAGAAACTTAGGATTCCCATCAGAATTGAAAGCTGAGCTTGACTGCATCCCTGCATCCATGAGGCTGAGTAATTGCATAGCCGGTATGGTCTCATTAGAGTGTAGATCTAGAGATCCTGGCACCTTTGCATTAAGATCAATTCCTCTTTGCTTCCCAACGTATGGATATTCAGCAGACGACCTACTGAAAGATTCTGAATCAGATTTCCTTTTCTGTTTCTCAAGGTTACCGGCTTCCAGATTTGTAAAGTTAAGATCAAGGTCCCTAGTCATTCTCCTTTCATGCAGGGCTCCAGGGAGTTGTGAGCGCATTTCAAAGTTGCTCAATTGATTTGCATATTTTGGAGGAATATTAAGTCCAAAAGATATGTGTTGCGATATTAAAGAGGACCTAACACGCTCTGGTTCTACATTCTGTCGTGATCCACTCTGGAATGAGTTATGGACTTCAAAGACTGGCATTTTGTTGGAACCAAACCTGCTTGACATCTTATCACCTATTGATTTGCAATTTTGATGGTTTCCATTTCTGTTGGAACCGGAATCAGATTTTTTAACTCCAGCTGACTGCATCATATCTTGGCACTGCGACAACAAATTGAATCTTGCAAAAGCAGAATTCCCATCAGGTGGCCTCAAATTGAAATCATTCCCATGGGCCTCAGACAAACAGTTAATGGGATTTCTTCTCCTGGATCCAACAATCTCACATGTTGTAAGTATACCCTTCCCAAGTAGAGTTTTCCTTGAGAAGTGGTCTTCCTCCTGCAATGATTTAAGCACTCTATTGCCATATACTCTAGGAAAACCCATTACCTCAGAGTTCCTTTTGTCATTGGTTCTTTGGGCAAAGAAATAATTTCTTTCTGCCTCATGACAACACCTTTCATACTGATTTCTTGCCATGAGTTCAACTATTTCCATCGGGATATCATCATTTCCTTGTTCTTGAACTTCAGGTATATTTTCACTGTTGCAAGCACCAGAGAAATCCTGCAATAGAAAAGTTCTGTCAAATTCGGAATACCGTCAAAACATTGAAATACAAAAGTTTCTGTAATCAAGAGACATACAGGAAAGTGTCAATTATATGTAACTAAGTCACTTTCTTCCAGCCAGAAAAAGTATTTTAAGGAAAGAGAAAAAATCATATGAAATGACCCTCCTTGTGCTTGCTAACAAAAGCCATAACCTTAAGAAGTGGTTTGAAATAGAGTAAGAACACACGGATTTAGAGGTTGTCAATTTTGATCTTTGTGAGGGTATTTGTGTCAATGCGAGTTTTTAAATCTGTGTGTTCTCAATTTTGATCTTTGTGAGAGTATTTGTGTCAATGTGAGATGGTAAATGTTTACCTTATTATCTACTCCAATTAATAGAAAAACCTTGTACCATTTTACATGAATGTGATGATGAGAAACAGTAAATTGATAGATCAAACAAATAAGGAAATCACAATTTTTATGCACTACAGTCCAGTTGAGTGGTATAATCATCAAAGCCTCCAAAGGCTTACCATGATGGGTTTTAGGTTTTTGGTGTACAATTTTTTTTTGGTCTGGTCCAAGAAGGGGAAAAACAAATGAATGGACTTAGAGACAGCAAAAAATCCAGATGTAAGGGTTTGATGACCATTACTTCCAACTTGAACAAAAACCAAACTGCATTTTAACTCGGCAAAAATTCTTTCAATGAAGAAAACCTTAAAGTAGCATTTTTAAAGAGTGAAAAGTGCATACCAATTTCTGATGACAAGGAAAGACCCCATTTTCAAACTGAGGAACAATGTTTTGCATCTCACATAGAGAGGACACTCTATTGGTGGCAATTTCTGCATTTGGATCACAGAGTAATCCTCTCCTGGAAAATACATCTGCAGCAGCTCTATGAGAGACACTTGACTCTCCACCATTCATAACAACACCTTTCCCCTTGGGACGATCTTCCCTCAAAGTGCCCTTCTGCTGGGGCAGTAATGGATCAACCCCATCACCAGTGAGAGCAAGGTAACTATGTTCATTTCTATGTTCAACCCTATAGCTGTTAAGAGAGACATCCAGACCTTTCCTAGCAGTTGATTCATGACCTGGCTCAAATTTTTCCTTTTCAGGCTCAGTCTCCATGATAGATAAATCTTTTCTCATGATTGAACCTTCACCATGTGCATTGTTCATTTGAGCTGTGATATAGGCCTTCCTTGCTCCCACTTGTTTATTTTTCTTCTTAGAGGAGCTAGATTTTCTCTCAGCTTGATGTGGAGACAGAGGTCCCCCAAAATATGGTTCTGTTCTGCTGTTGATGAATGCATTGCTTGCTGATTTGGTAAAACCACGACCACCAGTTGCAGCTGTACAATGTTTCGGCGCATCTCCAATTTTGACTTGATTTGTCTTGTGCACAATCTCTTGTTGAGTCATTAAGGGAGGACATCTACTCTCAAGTCGATTCTGCTTCTTCTTTTTACTTGTAACAGGATTTCTGTCTATTCTATATTGATTCCTTTGAGTTTTTAAAGCTGCTTGCAGATCAACTCCAGCAGAAGGATCTTCTTCTGATTCAGAACCACCAGTTCTAATGCCCATGTTACTAATTTCTACATCTCCCTTGAGAACCCGAGGTTTTTTAGTGAGTTTGGATGGATATATCAGTTCCATGTTTTTGCAGTCTTTGTCTTGAAGGACCTTTCTTTTTCCTTTTGGACCCCCAAAATGCTTCTTAACACTTCCTTGGACAGCAATATGACCATGAAGAGCAGAACTTGAATCTAACCCAGCAGATGTGTTGGGCATTACACTGGAAGAAGCATGTTCCCTTCTGATGCAATCATTTTCTGCATTCCCTTCTGAGCCTAACAATTCAGTCAGCAGACGTACTTTTTTATTTTTTTGACGTACCAAACCAATTGAATCATTCATTGGCTGATCAAGATCACTATGATCACCCAAGATCTCATTGCTTTCAGATGACAGATTATCATGCTCTTCCAGGTGAAGGGAAGGAAGTGTGGTCATATTCCCCTTGATAAAATTTATACCCTCATTAATACTGCCAACCACCTTTGGGGTATCAGTGGCCCTTGACACAATTCTCTGCTCACCATCCACAGAAGTCAGTGTTTCCACCTTATGCATTTCAGCACAACCGCCACCAATGTAATCAAGGTTTTTTATATCACAAGTTGCATGACTTTTGTAGCACCCATGGCATTCCACCGAGCCACTGTTTTTTGATCCAAATGCAGCTGTTCAAGAAATCAAAGGCATTACTACTAATGTGACATGTGCATAAATCTCTTTGAAGCAGTTTCATATAGGAGAAGTTTCCTTGTGTTGTTGGGGAAGTTAGTTTCATTGACAGTCAAATTACCTTGCCTGCCGGAATGTCTTTCCTTAATCAAGCATAAATTTGATTGTGCTATGTTACAGGTTGGATTGTAATTTTCCAGATTCACATCGTTTCCTGCAACATTCTCATGACCTGGGTGAAATAAAAGAAAGAGTACAGAAACACAAAAAGAAATGAACTATATGGTGTTTTATCTAATAGTATACTGTAAGCAAGGAGTTGATAGAGTTATACCAATGACAGCTGCATGCCCAACTTCAAGCTTATTGTCTTTTTTGTGAGCACGTGATAACAGAGAACTTTTATCTTTATTCGGATAGGTAGAGGCGTTGACATCCATTTTCCGTTTGTCATGATTTTCCAGCTCGGCAGCCTGCCGCAAATCCAATAGCATTAATGCTGTATCGCCAGGGAATTGCATGTGTGAAAGTGCTACTACAAATGAACTTCGGAGACAGTCAGTTACCATTGCAATTTCTTCTGCAGTAGCACCAGTTTCCTGTAGGCAACTTTGGCAGCTCCACAATTTGAATTTGCAAACCTCTAAAGGAGGAAGCAGATTTTCTATCTGCTCCTCCAATGAATTCCGGTTTCCAGGAAAATGAAATGGGAAAGAAATACACGTATCCTTTTTCCGCATTTCAGCAGCATATTCACTGCATCCACAATAGAGAAAGATTTCTAAGAATACAACCACAAACAGTAGGCAGCATCAGCCACATAGAATTGGAGATGCCATGAAACTACAATTGCAGCATATGATAATTAACAACCCACCTTTCTTTCCTAATATGTTTTTATACAAAACCAACATATAGTTTAATGTCTGAAGGAAGTTGCTTCTAACCTATCTTAATTGGCTGATATAGCATTATAGATCTCACCACATAAGAATTGTGTGTACAAATGTTACCCATTGCCAGCTATTGTATATTTTATATCTTTGATATATTAGAGGAGAAATATATACACAGATAGACAAGACAACCATCATAAAATGCTCAAGAATGTAAACCAGCTAGTACCACATTGTAAAAGAACAAGAAACCAAGAAGAATAAAGAAATAAAAATAAAGAAAGTGAAGCTCAGAATAATTCTTCAATAAAACAAAAACTTAATTATAGTTGTGAAGCTTAGAATAATTCTTCAAGAACAAAAACTTAATTATAGTTATTCATTCTGTATAGTGCACATGTCAATTGCATAAGGAGACTAGCATCAGATATCATCACTGATATGCACACAAAAAATGGCAACAAGAGACTGATGTTTAACCAAAGATCAATAGGCTAGTGGAATATATAATTACAGCTGCTACAAGAATGGTAAAATAGTTTGCCTAAGGCTTACCGTAAAGAAAAATGCTCGCACTTTCTTGCTTCATGATGCTTCTCCATGTCATGAGCAAGGTCTACAGATATTGCATCAATCCTGATAAGTGATTCCGATGACTTGGACATGGGAGTATAATCACTTGTCTGACACTTTTCTTTCAGGAAAACTGTCCATGCATGTAAAAGAATGAACTAAATTAGTTTTTTGAAATTAAACTTCAATGCAGACACAATAATCTGCAAAAGTAGTTCCATAAAATATATATCAACCACATGCTAGAACAATGCAATAGGTTATATATCCAATCAACATAAATAACAGCAATAGGTCCCAAACTTAAAAATCAAGTACATCACATCATGCTTAAAGTACCAAACAGATGTAAAGTTTAGTCCACAAACACCAAGTTAACTTAAACGAGAAGATATATTCCATACCAGATGAGAAACAAAATCAAGCAGCTTTTTTTTTTTTTTTTTGATAGGAAAACTCAAGCAGCTTTAAGAACAATATTTTGCGGCATAAGATTTATCAATATATATACAACACAAAAGTGCATAGGAATTTACCTGGAAACAAGTAGAAACCCTAGTTCTCCATGACGACAAAGACATAGTTTATGTAGTCAAAATTTTCATAACCTACATTCAACACTATCAACATTGTTGTTTCATCCACTAATTTAAACAGCATATCAACCATTCATAATCACTCGGAACTGTTAGGGTTTCAGTATATGGAAATGATACGGCTCCAAATAAGGAAAGCAAGGACCGATGCTTGGCTCAAAGTAGCGAGAATTAAGATAGACTAAAAACAACTCATAGCTAACCTGCAAAGAACTATTAAATCCCGCAGCACAATCACATATGTAATTTCGATGTCAAGAAAATAATTAGGGTTTCTTCATAACAAAATTCGAAACACCAAAACCATCCACGCCCTTCAAACACCTCAAAGCAATCGGGAATTAAGCAAAAGCACACCGTAACTGAAATACACTTATCACGCGAAATCAAACCCCAAAAGGGAGCATATTAAATAATGAAAGAATCAAACGTACAATTCAGACTACGACGACAACTTACAAGGAAACGAAATTAATCGGCTCAAACTCAGCTAGAAATTGGCCCCGACCCACCAAAAATCAACCGCGAACCCACCTTCAGTCCCGCTAAAAGTAATCAAAGGTCCAAACGCATACCTTGATACTATCGATCCGAGATCAAATGAACCACACTCACTAGCTTCCCTTCGATTCTTCACGGCATCCACAGAAAACAGTACCGACGGCTGGATGATCGAAAAGCGAAGATGATAAGGCGACCCGCATGAAGAGATTCGTAACTCCGTGGCCAGAATTCGAGTGCGCAACGCGAACAAACCCTAGCTTGAGGTTAGACAAAGTAGAGAGAGAGAGAGAAAGAGAGAGAAGCGTTGTAGAGAGAGAGAGAGAGGGAGGGAAAAAGGCTGTGCCGGTGGTGTGGCCCGTGTGTGAGAAAGAAAGAGAGAGAGAGAGAGAGAGAGCGCAAGAGCGTAGTATTTTATCGGCTTTGTCGTCATAAAGACATCTATTTCGATGCCACGTCACACTTCCAGCACTTGACGCCCGACGGCGGGTCCCACTCCATAAATTAATTAAATTCCAAAAAATTGACCTTTATTTTACTTACCAAACAATATCAAAAATAAATTTACACTTAAACCAAAACAATTAATATCATGGATTGGATTTCGAGATTTAGATTTTGGGTCCAATTTGTTAATCTGAAATGTTAATTTAATTAAATATATTTTTGTTTTGATTTCTATCATCACACACAGCAATTATTATTACAATTAAAATAAAAAGTGTTTTTTTAACATAAATGCCCCCCCAAAGAAAACATTTATTTGAAATGTGAGAAATTTCATTTAAATTTGGATAATATAATATTTCTTTAGGTATTTAAGTTTGATAATAATATTTATTATTATTATTTTACTATATCTTAGAGAGAGAGTGAGTAGGGAGATATGGGCCAATCGGAGGGTGCCAGCAGGGCAAGGTCGTGGTGCGGCACTCATCACCACCCACTACAAAGTCCATTGGAAACCCTAGTCAAATTCACCGTTCTGCCACGTGGTTTCACGCGCCTAGGGGGGCGTTTTGGTTAGGAGCCGCGCTTGTCTTGTCGGCTGGCCCAGCTATGCATCGAGCACTCACACGGGCTGTGATTGGTCCGTGAATTTCACGCGCTGTCGGGGGATACGTTCCTCCTCCTCCGAACCCTAAATTGTGTGGCGATAGCAATGTGGGGATGGGTGGATGGATGTGTAACCCTAACCCCCCTCGCCCTCGCCCTCACATGGTGTGGTAAAAGTGAAAACTTTCTTACCTCATCTTCAAAATTAAATAATATACGATAAATCTCAAATATTGACGATAAGCATACAGAATTTGCTCACAATTTAAGGGATTAAAACTATTCCAAAGAGATATTTAGCAAATTAATAAACAAAAACATAAAATCAGTAAAGAGAGAGAGAGAGAGAGAGGAAGTCTGGAGGATTTCATTTCATGTATGTTAACTACTGCCAACCCAGATGAGAATAAAGCACTCAGCATTTGAAATGAAAATGAAATTGAAATTGAAATTGGAATTTAATTTGGGCATATTGGATGCACTCCTCTCCTATTTATGGGAATCAAAAGATCCTCCCTTTCACCTACCAAAAGCAGAAAACCCAGAAAAGAAAAAAATCCCTTTCCTTCAATAAATATTGTTACATCACAAATAATATCCAAACAATACAAGGATAATTAATCTATATTTTTTAATCACAAAGGAATAACTACATCGTTATTATGATCATCGGATCACATTATTTTAATTATACATACTTTTTATGTAAAGAAAAAAAATCCAGTTTATATGTTGTTTGCCCATTTGAAATTAGATCGATCACTGTCTTCTGCTCTACCTTATTAATTAAATTAATAATTAACAAAATTGCCAACAAGGTTGAGGACAAGAGCTTGAACCTAGTTCTTCTTCTTATCTTTAGCTAGGATAGGATATTGAAGCTAGTTTACTTTGGCCCACCAGTGTTGAAGCATAGTCTAGAATAGGAGATATATATATATATATAAATACATGGGTTGAGTTGGTTTCTTCAAGTCTGTGGCAAAGCATGGAATATATCAAAACTCCAGCAATTTCAACTGAAAGGGATTTTCCTAATTACATATATGTTTTACCTTCCCTGTTCCTATTATGTATGGTAAGTCTGAATTGTCACATGCTATGCTTTGCTATATATATAGAGGTTTGTCAAGCAGTCCATTCCAATCAATCAAGACCAGTTTTGATATCTCATTCTATATATATATACTGATTATCATATTGCTAGCTCCAACAAGAAGCTTAGGAGTAAATGCAAATGCAAATGCAAATTACTATATCTATATATATCTCTAAGTAGGGTTTCTCTTGTCTTTTGTTAAATTTGCTTGTGTTACATCAAAATCAATAAGAAAGCTTATTGACAAATAATCCCATCTTATTTGGGAGAGAAGAAGCTGTGATTCACAAGGCACCATAAAAAAAAAAAAAAAACTGAAAATGATGATGCCTTTTCTTTTCTTTCCTTTTCTTCTTGTTGTTGCTAAGAGACTAATAAAGGACTAAGGAGAAATGAAACGTAACCGCGCCATAATTAGGGGGAGTGCATTGAGGCAAACTCAAGCATAGGAATTTTGAATAGTCAACAAACAAGAGAAAGGAGCAATCATACCCTACAATGCCAAACCACATGACAAACCAGACCACATAAACTAGGCTAAAACCAATAGTCTGGTCAAAGAACACAAGCCCTAGACACCAGCCAAGGCACAATAAGCATTTATAATAGAAAAACATGACAAGGGCAAAAACACAAAGAAAGCATGCGAGGCCCAAATAAGTAGCAAGCCAAATCAAAGCTCCATAAACTATGATGAGAAGCAATCAAGGAATAATAAACATTCAACATTATTCTCTCTACAATGCCATGATCCATCAAAAAAATAGAGCTTGAAGGTGACTTAAAAAAGAGACACAAGAGTCTTACCAAATCCTTGAATCCCCTGAGTTCGACAGCATAGAAAGGTCCCTGGGATATGAGACCATTGAAATTGTTGCTGTTGAAATTGGAAACTGTAACAAAGCCGAGATCTAGGGATTGAAATATTTAAACAAGGTTGGTATACAATTTGAGTGGAGAAAGACCCAAATTAATCAAGGGAAGAAAAAGTTAATACGAACAAAGGGTAAGTCGATTGGTTATAGGAAAGGCCTAATAAAGAAGCCAATTGGAGGAGAACATTGACGAATGAAGGAAAAACCAACAAAGGGGTTACAGTGAGTGTTTCTACTCTCAAGAGCCCTAGAGAGATAAACCTCACGATAATATATTTTATATGATAGGATACTTTAAAAAAATATCATATAAAACTCACGATAATATATTTTATATGATAGGATACTTTAAAAAAAATATCATATAAAATATATAATGACGCTTCTCTAATTAAAAACTCGCATAATCTTAAGAATTGGTCCTCAATAGTTGGAGTTTTCAAATCTGGCTAGAGTTAGTCAATTATTTTTAAGTTACCCTTCTCATATCAAACCCAATTAATTCATTGACTTGGTTTATACAGGCTAATGTTTAATGTTTTTCAAAGAACTAATGCATAAATACACAGGAATATTGATAGTTTTATTTATTTTTCATATATATGCCAATAAATAAATCACTAATTAAGTGCCAATATGTTTTTTCTTACACATAAAAAACAACTTTGTATTAATTATTTTATATTTTTATTCTTATTGAACTTCCATTTGCAAATTGATCTTCAATGACTTACACGATTTTAGATTTGTATTTTTGAATATAATTAAGGAAAAAATAGAATTTTTTTTTCTTTACGTAAAAAAAGAGTGATTTTACTTGAAATTGTTATTCAATACACATCCACTGTCTCCCTAAAATATATATACAAAGGTTCTCTTCCTATATTTTTTATTTGATCTTATATAGAAGGAATAGTAATTTCACAAAATTTTCGCTTAATTAAAAAAATTGGGGTTTGCATATATACATTTTTTTTTCTGTAAATTTGCATATATACATTTTGCAGGCATATATGCCATATAAAGTTGGAATTATTATATATATGCAAAATACAATAGAAAGAAAATATTAAACAAAAACAAGCAATGAAAGCCACAAAAAACACCAAAACCCAACATGCACCTATTACCTTAACAACCTAATAATTGGGCCCCTAGATGAATCTTAAATGACCAAAACAGGAAACAGTTCCGCAATAAGCTCAATTGGATCCACCCACACTACAATAGATTTTGTTGCTTAGGTACCTTTAAAATTAAGGTTGGCTAAAGCAAAAAAAAAAAAAAAAAAGAATTCAAAAGTATTAAAAACAGAGAGTCCTACCAACCCAAATTTGGCTACAAATTATATTGCTGGGACCCTATAAACATGCCTCCTTCAAAGGATCACCATCTTTTTTCTGTAAGGATCACCATCTTAAGCTTCATGATAGGGAACATCTCACTTGCAACCAGCAACTCACACCATTAGCCAAGGCCTAGGTCTTAGAGGAACAGTTACAATAAATGTCCATTTCTCCATTTCCATTGGAGAAAACATCGCTAGCAATCGACTCACTGAAATAGGGACCCTTCTAGCCTTGAAAATAGACGAAACCAATATGGTCTGAGTCACTCCAACATCCACTTGAGCGCTCGATTCTTCCTGCAAAGGTTGTGGATTATCATTGAGAAGTGTTCCCAAGATCTTTAAGATGCCTCTCAATTTGAATGAAGGATAGGGACATTCATCACTGCAATGGGAGTGGCACTAGACATATAGATTGTTTCCTTCGTTAGCTTATATGAGATAGCTATCTTTGATCTAAGTTCAATCAGTAGGCCTTAATGAGTACTTCTGTTGAAATTTAAACTTGTCCCTTCGTTTCCATTTAATTAATATTGCCTAGCTCAAGGCAAATGATATGATGTGAGATCTATAGTTGCGTTCTTGTCTTAGAATCCATAAAAATTGTCAATGTGAGGGAAGCACACTCAAAAATATCACACACGATCCCCTAAGACATGCGTGAAACACCTTATTATCCTTTCAAAATTAGACAACCAAAAATTTTGGTTCTCTATCTTTTTTTTTCTAGCTAGGGTGCACATCAGCAAACAAACATCTCACTAGAGCCTTAAGACAAATGCTTCCTTCTTGATACGTAAGTCACATAGCTTCTTGATCAAACCTTAGATATTTGGTCAGGAAAGATGGACTAATTAAGGAAGTTTTAATTGGATGAGCATCCTCTTGACCTTGGAACGCATATCACGAATTTGGTCAGGTAATTTTATTAGGTAGCAAGATGATAATTTTTGCAATTAGGGTGCCTTTGTTCTCTCACATATACATGTTGATCCAGTAAAGAAAAAGATCTAGTAAATAAATGCCCTTATTTTCTAGCATTGAATCTGAGCAACCAATAAAGTAGCCACCTCGACAAATAATCTTAGTTCTCAGGCATTCTTTTATCTACTTGGATCCCAAAGGAGTAGTTTTAGTTGCAAAGTGATCCCCAAATTCTGTCTCCTTATCCCTATCTCCTTGGTCAAGGATCCATCAAAAAGTTCCTCATTAATGACAAGGGGCGACATGATTATTGCCATAATCATGTCCATTGTCTACTTGCTAGCCACCTAGTATTGAAAAGTGTTACTCATGATCGTGTTGCTTATTCCTATATAAACATATATGTGTGTGTGTCCCATTATCAATACTAGACAAAATAGAAAAAGTCATATTTCTATATGCATATACAAATTTTCCTTTTGCACATCTAAGTTATATATTTTCACGATTTGATTTCATAATTACTCTAAATATATAAACATCCCAATCTCCCTGGTTTAGAGCAACGGTGTTATAAATATATATATATATATATATATACATATCCATGTACTAATTAACCCTAATTCTTACTACTTTAATTAGAAAAAAATTAGGTCAGATATTTTTGTTTACTATTTATGAGCTCTCTAGAATTCGTTCCTAGTGCGGTGTATGCGTACGTGTATGTATATATATATATATACAAACCTAATTAGGTAGCAAGGAGTATTAATGTAGATGATCTAGCTAGCTATTAAAAATTAGCTAGCTAGCTAGCTGGGGAGTATTGAAGTGTGATTCCATGGCCCAAGGCATTGTCCATTGGTCTTGAAAATTACTATTATTATTATTTTTTTGCTTAAAGGTCCTGAAAATTAATTACTCATCACGAATGGTGTTGCCTGTCCTCATCATCATCTATATATATATCTTGATCATCTCCAATACAAACAAATGAATTGCTTCTTGGTGGGACATGCATTTCAGTACTACAGTTCCTTTTTCTGTAGAAAGAGCCAACAGGAAATTAATGAAAAGAAAGATTTCCATAGAACCCAGTTCCTCGAGCCATATCTCAGCAGTAAAAGGAGCTTTTTCTGTAAGGTTGTGTATCAGATTCAGAACTGGTTATTTATGTTATATATATATATATATATACATATATATCAGTACTTATCTTTCTTCTTTTTTTTCCCCCTTTTTACTGGGTAAAGACCAAGGCAAGGGAACAAAACCAACTCAACAATTATATATGTAGTGGAACATTAAGACTTACTCGTTTACAAAAGCCCAGAAAACCAATCTTATTGATACCCATTTCTTGTAGAATAAAAATATATTGGAGTTGGAAGTTTACTTAATTATAGCAAAAGGAAAAAATGTATTGGAGGTTTGTCTCATTCGATCGGTTAGCTGTTTAATTGCTCATCTACTAAATATTTATGAATGTATTTATATATGTGTATATACGGATTATTTTTATTTCTGTCTTTTTGCTGAGTGGATTATTAATTTTGGTTGAATTGATGAATTTTGCTCAAATAAGAGGAAGGCGGGTGGTCCAATATCCATATAAAGCTCTACCCTTTTGAGCAAGAATTTTGAAATAAAATTTCAATTATTTTATATATAACATCATTCAGTCCACGATATATAATCCTTCATCTCTTGAGCACCTAAAACTTTAAATACCCAGATGCACAGCTTGAAAAATTGTATTAAGTACCCAGATCCAAACCATGAAAATTTGTTTGTTCAAATCCGGACTTCAACCCGTGAATTTTCTTTCTCGGTTTATTTAAATGAAGAAAGAGAGAGGAAGACACTTGCCAGCAATTGAGAAACCTAGTTTCATCACAGTACTGGTTCTTCTAAGTCCAGAAAGGACAAAAGAAAAAGCAGTGATATGATACTAAGTAATTAGATCTCTGTCTCTGTCTCTGTCTCTGTCTCTCTCTCTCCAGCCTAATCATATTAAAATTTTAATGAACTTGATTAATTTATATATGTACACACACGCACAGGCATATATATATATATATAATATATGTGCCCCTTTTCCTCCAAGGAGCAAAAGAACCGAAAGTAACGTTCCATGGAAGAAATATAGCCGCAACCTCCATTTCAATCAACAATTATTTAAATGTGATATTTTTGTGGGTTTTATTTATTTCATGTATATCATACTGATGTCTCAAGTTGTTATTATTGAACCCTTGTGGGTCATTTCCCTCGTTTAAGGAGAAAAAAAAAAACAAGAAACTTACCAGATCGAGGCTGCCTAAGATCTGCATCTTTTACTGTTGGAGATTCTTAATGACTCTTCCCTCTGAATGACATTAATCTTTATCCTTATGTTGTACAGTTGTAGATCCAGTGAAGCTGGTACAACGCCATAGAACCACTCCTTTTCCTTGGACAGAACTCGTAGGTCCCATGTCTAAGGAACTACATTCATTGATTTGAAAACTAAAAGGAAATGAAAATGGAAGGCACCCCCTGTGGCCTCCGCTAAGTGCTGCTTTATTGGTACGAAATTAAACAGCGGCTACCCCAAAAAGAAATAGTCATATTCCTTACTGTGGTTCTCCAGAAAAGCAACGAAATATATATAATCTGTAGCCGGCTAGGGCAAGAAAATGAAAAGGGGAGTATAAAGCCTTTGCTTTGTGGATCACTTCCGAGAGATCTGAACTTATCAAACTCCATGTATTTTAATGGATGGGAGAAATATTAAACTATGATTTTTATACGAACTAGCCTTCCTATAAGTGCAAGAGTATGCCCAGTTGCAGACCCAGAAAGTGTGACTGCTGGTTAATTATATTGCCATAATGATCTGCAGCAAATTAATCAACAATTTAATTACCTTCAAATGCTCCACTTTGATCTTCTTGTACAAGCTGCAACGAAGCGCGCGCGCACGCACACACACACACACACACATATATATATATATATGTTTTTTGTTCTTTCTTTACTGCTTCTTTTTGGTGATAGAATGAAACTTTATACATCTATATATGTATGTGCATATAAATATATATATTATTTATTGCTTTCAACATTTCAAATACAGTTTGAAAATGCCACTTTTGCTCATCAGATATGCGTATTGTATGGCTAAACTCTACGACCAAATTGAAAATTTTGAAGTGGGTTTCCATGACAGCTAGAAATCTGACGCTCCTATATATAGTGCTATCTATATATACTGTATATTCCTTTCATTTTATCTTATGAATTACATATATATTCAAAATACATCCATTTATATTTATTAACAAGTGAATTATACTAACTAGAAAACATAAAAAGAGTGAATTAATTATACTAATTAAGATTAAGGAATTTAATCTTCATTATTTTTCCAAATCTCTCTCTCTCTATCTCTCCAGATCTCTCTCCCTATCTCTCATAAAGCGTTGAAAGAGAGGAACTAATACAGGAGGTCCACCATCAGATCGGACATTATTGTTGTGATGCTCAAGGAAAACATTCAGATGTAAATTAATTTATGGATCAAAGATTTTTTGTTACTAATTGTTGGTTTCCTCCTATATTGTTGGGGGGTGGGGGGGGGGGGTGTTTGGTAGAGAGACACATCACATTATTTTAAAAGTCCTGCTTAGTGATAAATTATACTTTTAGAAATTATAATTTTGAGATAATTATTAAGACTTCTTTAAAAGTCTTGCTTAGTGAGAATGATGTCAATCATCTAATTCGGTTTGGAGAAAGTAATTAAAATAATATTAAAATTGGAATTAATTTAATTTAAGACGTCAAATTGTGAGTTCAAATCCTTAAAAGATTTAATAACTCAATTTGAGTTGGAGTAGAAGCCTTTAAATGACTTTGAGATTGGTTCAGTTAAGAATTATGTTTGCTCCTATGTACTTGGCTTCCGCATGGTTGCAACGAGAATAGAGTGAAGTTTTTTAATTCTCAAGTTTTGTTTATTTGGAAGTTAATTTTGATAATTTTATGGTTATAATTGAGTAGTTATCTTCATCCAATTGAGTTGAAATTTTGGAGAATTATTCCATTTATTTACAAGCAGGGTTCTGTATAGTAGATTCATATATTGGAGATCTTTATTCAGATTTCTATGATATCGTTAGTTCTTTTGGACCAATTAAGGGAGATTGTTCTAATTAATCTCTCTTGGGTTTCTTTTATATCCACCGTGGAATTATAAAGAGTTACTATTTAATTATTGTGAGATCATGTTAGGCATGATTTCTAATTCCTATTGATTTTTTATGGGAGATTGTCTCGATCGTAGTTTTTTTATTTACATTGAAGAGTTTTCCACATTAAAACTCTGTATTCCTTTGTGTCACTGTTAGGTTCTATTTTATTTAATTTGATTATTATTATTATTATCTAATGATCCATTATAATACCACAATTGGGGAGAGTTTTATTTTTGAATTATTTAATAATTTGAGTTTTTCTCTCAACAACTAATATCATATCTTTGGTTCTTTTATTTGGTTGTGGTTAATTATGAAAGAAAATTCTAAAAGATTGATTAGCTTGAAAATAAGAATAACTATCACTTATGGAAAGTAAAGACGTTGGATTTACTTTATTGTAATAAACTTCAAAAACCTATTATTAGTGATAAGACTCGAAAATAAGGTAAATGATATGAGTGATGTTGATTGGAAATAGTTAAATAAAAAAATAATTGGATTTATTCGTCAATGATTAGATGGCAATGTTTATTATCACATTAAAAATGAAACTTTATTTTGTGGAAGAAATTGACAGAGTTGTATGATAGAAAAACAACCAACAATAAATCTTTCTTGATGCATAAATTGGTGAATTTGAAATATAAATATAAACTCTCATGATTGACCGCTTGTTAACATGAAAGTTAATATTGACAATGAAATACAAGTTTTGTTTATTTAAAACTCTCTTATAGACTGTTGATAGACTTTGGTATCTAAAGTTAGTGATTCAACTTTGAATGGTGTTGATACCATGAGTCAAATGAAGAGTAGCATATTAAATATAAGGAAGAAACAAGGAGAAAAAAAGTTAGTTCATTATCTCATTAAGTAATCCTAATTACCAAAAATCAGGGGAAAAATCAGACAATAAGTTAGAATTAAAGAGGGCATTCTAGAAACAAATCCAAGTTAAGAAAAAATGGAATGCTATTGGTGTTACAAGATGGATCGAGTAAAGAAATATTGTTAGGAGTGAAAAAACTCTCAAAAGAAGAAAGACGATAAGAATAAAAAAAAATAGTGATAAAGAAATAGTTGCATTTGCTTTGAATAGATTATTATTATCAGTGATGAGAATTTGGTAAGCTTCTCATGCCATCAATTAGATTGGATCACTTACAGTGGTGCACCCATCCATGTTACTTCGAGGATGTAATCATTCTCATCTTACTAAGCAAGTGATTTTGACATTGCTAGAATGGAGAACAATGGTGTTTTTGAAATTGTGGGCATGTGAGATATTTGTTTAGAGACTAACACTCATTGCAGATAGTGCTTGAAGAACTAGATATTAGGCTAAATTTAATTTTTTTTCCTAAGAAGCTTGATGATCAAGGGTATAGTAACATCTTTTGTGAAGAACTGTGGAAACTTTTGTAGGGTTCTCTTATTGTGGTTAAGGGTAAAAAACATAATTTGCTTTACTTGATGCAAATAAAGGTATACAGTGAAAAGGTGAATGTTTTAGATTGGGATCAAATGAAAAAATCATGACATATGACACTTGGGCATATGAGTTAGAAAAGTTTGGGTTTGCTAGTCAAGAAACATCTATTACTAGGAATGAAAGGTGTTACATTGAAGCATTGTGAGCATTGTTTGACAAATAAGAAACTTAATTTTAAAAATTATTTTTCTTCAAAGAAATTATATGCTCTAGATTTGGTATGTTTTGATGTTTGTGGCTCCATGACAACTAAGACAATTAGTGGTGAGTTGTAGTTTCACATTTATTGATAATTTCTCCATAAAGGTTTGGGCATATGCACTAAAATCTAAAGATCAAGTGCTATACATGTTGAAAGAATTTTAGGTTAGTGTTGAAAGGCAGACGAGCACAAAATTGAAATACATCCAAATAGATAATGGAGGTGAGTACAATAAACCATTTTACTGCAAAAGTCAGGGTATAAAGCAACAGGTGATTACTCCAAAAGATCACTTAAGAAAATGGTATAGCAAAAATGATGAATCGTACCATAATGGAAAGAGTGAGATGTATACTATCACATGTGAAGTTACCAAATACCTTTTAGGGTGAGGTAAAAGGTAAGGTAATGAGGACAACAACGAATTTGATTAATCTCCCACCTTTAGTCCCTTCGAATATTGATGTTCCAACAAGGGTATGGTTAGAAAAGAAAGTTAATTTCTTATGGTCACTTGAAGGTATTTGGTTGTGTTCTTTATGTACACATTTCAAAGGATGAGAGATCAAAGTTGAGACTGGCACGAGCTGCAACTCGTGCCTACCTTTCCCCCTTCTCTCGATCTGCTCCTACACTAAGGCAAATGGTTGGTAATTGGCTAATTAGTGCCAGACCACATGATTTGCAAAATGGTACCCTTGCGATTTGCAAGCATGGTGCCCCTTTTTCAACAATCCACATAGCCTCATTTTGTGATTGACTTAATAACTAGCTTTGAGTGCCAACCCACACACTAGAAGGTGTGCACAAAAGATCAACCTTGAAAGAAAGACAACAGACAAAAAATATTCGAGACGAAAAAAGGCAAGGCAAACAAAGGCTAACTGTAACGCCCCGCCTTATACGGGCGCGTCACTATAAGGCAATTCCCGAGATTTCTTTTTTTTTTTTTCAAATCTGTCACTTGCGGCTCCAGGAGCACAATCTTCACATGCAGATGAAACACTCGTCGCATACAATGGCCAGCACCCGCAGTGATTTCAAGAATAATCTTCACATGCAGATATAAACCTCAAGAACTCCAGTCTTGCTCGCTTAACTAATAATAACACAATCATAACTAAACGAGACATTATATAACACAGCGGAATACTTAGTCATCAAAATATTGTGGCCTATCACGAGTTACATATAAGGTGTTCCCACACTAATATACGTACCACATTATTACAAAATGATTACAACACAACCGAGCGATTGTTCATACATATAACAAAATAAGTACTAATGCTCCCAAAGTGATACGACAGCTATCAACTAAACACCACTAGCTCATCAGCCGTGTTCTTGACCTCGCAGCTGTCCCTGGCTGGAACGTTGAATGTTCCAAGGGCATAACCCAGATTAAATGATAAAACATCTAAGTGAAGGCATGAAATAGTTTACATAATGCATGAAAGACACACGAGCATGACATACTGGACGACAACATGTAAGACATGTCTGACTTGAGAAATCACCTTGGCATACTCAACCTCCCGTGAAAAACACCATTTCACACACCATTGGGGTTGAGCTGGCCGCGACATACTTAATTCCTCGAGTAACCCACTATGACACCCGTTCACCTGGTTTAACATTAGTCCCTCGAGTGCACCGTCGTGACACCCGTTCACCTAGATTAATGTTAATCCCTCGAGTGCCCCACTGTGACACCCGTTCACCTGGATTAGCATTGACTCAATCTTAAGTAGACCCCACCCCGTCCCATACGGACCCAACGACGACACGAAGAATCGACCCCCAATGATATGAAAATCACCTGGCATGCACCAAGATTTTTAAATGAAACAGTTAATGCAATGTATCACATGTTCAATAAGCAAATGTTGACACTATGTTTATAAGAAAAATGCCTTGTAAACAACCTAAGTTCAGGAAGGTATAACCACTCACTAGAACCCACCACATGCACTCAAAAGCACGTTCAAGACAAGGTAAAGTTAGAATCAAACCTCTCACCTTAATTCGAAAAAGTTTAGATTTCGCCTCGAAAAATGTGTTACACCCCGAAAATCGTGCAATCCTTCTTTTCAATACACCAATCGTCTCCTATTCACCATTAGAACCTTAGAAATCAATATTTCTATTTTCCCTCAATTTTCTCTATTTTTCTTCATTTTTAAACCTTTCCTACCTTTGGAAATTCATAAAAAATGCCTAACATCAAATTTCACCAAATATTTTTCCATGATAATTCCTAAAATAATTTTACCAAAATTATAAAAGTAAAACCAAGGAAGAACCCTACCTCACGCGCCACCCAGGAGCTCGGCGAGTGAAGCCCACGCGCAACTATGCAGTTGTCTTCTCTGGCCTTCTTCTCTGACTCCGGCGACCTCTAATGCTCCAAATTTTTACAGGGGTTTGAAGAGCTTGATGAGGCGACTTCAATGGACCCCTTACTCGTTAGAAAAAGTTGTCGGAAAGGGTTTAAAATCCGGTTGCAAGTCTCGGTCTGGCGGCTCTTGCTTTTCCGGCCAACTTACTAAAACTCCACCAAACGAACACGAAACTCCTCGAAAGTTTCCAGAAACGCTCCTTACAACTCGTAGAACAAAAGCCCTCTAATCTCTTTGCTCGATTCTTGCCAAAAGGGGAGAAATTTGATAGATTTGTACTTTAACCCTCTCGGCCGAGAACTCATTTTATACTCGACCTCGACCCAAATTTCCACCACCAATCGATTGCTCTTATCCCCTTAACCCTAGATCTAGCCTCCAAAACAATTAAACCACCCCAAATCACGAGTTACAACCCTCGAAAGATTCAACCAAATCGAAAATCCGTCCGCCATTAAAATCGGTCATATCCTAGCATTTTTCGGCCAATGACAGCCCCCATCAACCTCATCATCGCCTGGAGACTACTCTAGAGTCTTCGGGCGACCTCCGACGCCTCAGAGGCGGCTGCCGGCGACCACAGGCAGCCGGTCGGTTTCCCACTTGCAAGTTTTCAAAATTTGTAGTTTTGCCCCTTTGTAAATTTTAATTTCATTTTCCCTCTATCCAAGGCACCCCTAGACTTCTTGTTAATTCCTTAACTACCCACAAGTTCTATATTTTCCATTTCCCTTTGAAATTTCTGAAAAACTTGCCATCTCGACCTCCCTCGGGTAGTTTAAGAAATCTGCACTTTTGCCCGAATGCCCCTAATTGCGTGTTTTGACTTCCAATCTTCGAAAAATCGCTTGATTTTGTCGAATATTGCTTATTTAGACAATTTGACCTTTATTGGCTTGCCTGACATAGTCTCTCATCCTTCGATTGTGTTCTGAATTTTTCACAAATGCCCGAAACTATAATAAATACCAAATTTGACCCTGTAATTTCTAAAAATACATTTAATATTTAATACTAGATATTACACTAACAATACCTAAGGCGATCAAACCACCTTGGGGTAATTAGGTAGGTCCCATCTACCCAAGGAGTTGGACTCCCCAAGGATTGTTGAACCTTCATAGGGCAAACCACAAGCAACATCGACCAATGGCTAAGTAAAACAAAACCACAATATAAACATGAACAAAAAAATAGGGGAGGGGGGAATGAAGTTTGCAAATAGAAAATATTTTAGTCAAAAAAAGGCGAGGCAAATTAGGATTAGCAATAACTAAGGCATTCAAACTACTTTGGATCGATAGATAGCTTCCACCAAAATCAAAGAGTCAAATTTCCCAACGGTTGTTGAATTCTCGAGGGCCAAACCTCAAACAACACCAACCATTTGACTAAAAGAATAAAAAGCATAAGCATGCACACAAGGCATAAAAAAAAGTCAACACAACAGAAGCGAAGCAAAGAAAAGTGGTCCTTAAACATGTCATTTATTGACAAGAAAAAATACAAGGCAATTACAAGAACTCTTACTAAAGCTAAGGCAAGAAATGAAAGACAGATTCTACATTAAAAAGAATAAATCCTATATACATTAAGAATGCATGCAATCCCAAATCTTGGGAGAAAGGTAGTAGAACCCTTCTTTGGCATCATGATCCAAGTTAGTGGCATGGTAGTCTAACCGTCAGAACTCAACAGGGCCACATTAGTACTTAGAATGGGCCAATTGCAATGTATCCATAACCTTTTTCTCGGAGTCTTTCAACCTCCTAATAAAGGTGTTCATGCCTTGCCTGGCAACCTACTTTGCCTCAGCCCAAGCTTTATCCCTCTCATAACGCACTTAGAAAATTTAGCTACCGCACTTGCATGACTTCTTCTAAAGTTCATAATACTTTGCCTTCACATTTTTGTAAACCTCTGGAAACATGTTATAGGTGAAATAAAATACCCTATGCTCCTTTCGCACCTCTATTATGCTTTAGAGGCACAATCTGCATGGTTAATGAATAACTAATGAAGGCTCTCAAGTTCCACAGCATATAAACAACTATTGCTAAAACCTTTGTTGCCATGCAATCACATTTCTCTTAGGATCCATAACTAGCCTCCTTCACAATATCATGGGACAATTGCAAAAGTCGCAGGTACTACTCCAAGTTGTTGACCTAGGCTTCTAGTTCTAAAACTTGATCATTAAAGGTACCAAAAGGTTTTTAATTAGTAAGACAAACCAACAACTTCTTGACTTGGTCCTCACTATCAACAATGTGCTTTTAGAAAAACTACTCCCAATCCATTACTACTTCATGAAATGTAATACCCGAGAAATTTGGGTTAATTAAAAATAAGTAATTTATTAGAGAAATTGGGTTTCAAAGAAAATTGGTATCTGAATAGTCCGAAAAATTGACTAAATCGACTGTCGGGAGTACCCTGGAGCCGAAATGACAAAGGAAAATGATGTAGCATTAATGATCACCCCAATATATGATTTATAGCATCGAAATAAATTAGATCGGGAACAGTTTTCGGTACAGCTAAAATACAGTTACCAATTTGGCTGCAATACCGAATCGTTATAGATGACTTCCGAGAAGTCAACAGAAGCTTGAGGGGGCTTCAATTTTTCATAAGGAACAACCCTTCAGTGGTTTCAGAAAGAAACGAAAAGGTTTAGGGCCAAAACGGAGATTCGGGCCTAAGTGCAGTTTTTTTGAAATTACTCAAGAGAGGCCGAAACGATATTTTTTCAGAATCCTCAGGGGTCAAATTGATGTTTTAGGACTTTAGGGTCTTGAAAGAAATTATCAAAAGTCAAGGAGCTTGGTGAAATGGGCCAAAGTGAGAAAACCAAAGTTTGAGGGGCCAAAGTGCAATTTTAAGAAAATCTCCAAGCAACCATGGCCGACCAACCCATCAAATCACCGAAATTGGCCACAGGGATGACACGAGGGTTGCTCAAGGAGCATCTTTTGTAAAGGGCTTGACTGACAACAAGCAATGGAATGGCCGAAAATTGAAGAAAAAATGGCCAAAAATTTGGCCACTTAGATCACGAAAATGGAGCTCTTTCGGTGGATTTTGGACTTGTTAAGGGCAATAGGGGACATCAGAGGCCTTGATTGAAGCGAGATCTGTCATTTATGGGGCCGAAATCGCCTATAAATAGAGGATATGGTGGCTTAGAGTTTTGTAAGATTTGAGTTTCAAATCGACCTCACTTTTGAACAAATTGAGGCACCAAACCATAGGGCTTTTGTTGCCCATGAGTTGAGGATCATTTCTGGAAAGTTTGAGGAATTTTGGAGTTCATTTAAGGGGTGATTGGAGCTTCGCCGGAAAAATCGGATCTCGCCGAAACGAAACTGAATTTTGCTCGGAGGGAGGTCTTCCAAGTGTTCTTTCAAGCTCAAATTTAGCCAGAGTGATAAACTCAAGGTAAGCTATCTTCTGGTATAGTCAATTTAATTTTCCGGTGTGCCGGCGCCGGAAAAGATGACCGGAGATAATTTTTAATATTATTTAAATGCTGAAATAAAGAAAAATAGAGTAAAAATAGAAACAAAAGAGAGAAAATTCTGGAAAAATATCCAGAAATACAAGAAAAAGGAATAGTTCAGCTTTATAAAATTTTATTTGATAAATTTTATTATGAAATAATTATTTTGAATTTTTGAAAGGAAACTTAATTAGAGAAAAATAGGAAGAGGTGTTGGAAAATTCTTAGAAAATTCATAGAGATTATAAATGTTATTTTAGGAATTTTCGTGAAGAAAAATTAAATAAATTACCTGATTAGGTATTTATTTTGAATTTTGGAAGAAATTATGATTATGAAAAATAGAGAAAAAAATAGAGAAAATAAGAAAAAAGTATGAAAAAATTAGATTATTGATTTTACTTGGAAATGATTGGCCAGGAAGTGATTTGGCCATGGATCTTGATGATTTACGTTATTTTCGAGGTTGGCACGCAAAACGAGGTGATGCGCGTTTTTTGAGAAAATTCGAGTTTACGTCTAAAGGTAAGTGGTTTTATCCCGAGAACCTATATATGAAACGTTTGCTTCATTATGCATGATATTTATTGAAGTTATGATCATTTCATATTGCATGGAAAGACGTTATTCTTGCATAGTACGATATTATTGGCATATTGATACTCATGCATGGGATGGGGATGTCGCCCTAAGAGTGTAGCCATAATTCCCAAGGGCAATGATGGAACAACGTTAGGATTATCCTACAGAGGTTCGGGATTCTGCCTGAGGTTCCGTACCAGGCTGGTAGGCCAGGGAAGTTACACTAGGGCACATGATTGTTTATTTTATTGCATCATGTATTCATGTATCATGTTTTTAAACCCTTACTAGAAGATTCATCTTCTAATAGGTTATGTCCCTGGAACATTCAACGTTCCAGTTTAGACTTGCAGCTTAGGCAAGGATCAAGTTGAGATGAGACGGCACGTGATGGCGTAGCTGATGGATTCAGTAAGTTGACTCGGATATGTTTTGGCTGATGCTTTATTGATGATTAGTCTTGTTAGAATATTATGGAATCTCCATGTATTTATGTATTTCAATATTGAGGATATGATGTTAATGTATGGTACGAATTCTTATACGGTTATAAAGTGAAATTGATTATGTACCATATCAGGTTTCGATTTTAAGCTTCCGCATTTATGATGATTACCTGTCTTAGCTTATTGATTCTTATTTAGTAAGTTGAGAAGGTAAAACGGGATTGTCGGGAGATGGTTTTTAAAAAAAAAAAAATATTCCTGAAATTCCTAAGTTATTTAACGCTCAGAAAAGCGGGGCGTTACATGAAAGCTACTTAGGTTCTACAAAATAAAAAACATAAGATATGAAAAAATGACAATATGAAAAGTGAATATGGAGATCACTAACCACAAGGGCTTTAGAGTACAATTTTGGGCATATATTGCCTAAAGAGGCCCTTGAATAGTCCTTTTGTCATTATGTCAGAGATTTATAGAGGGCATAATGTTGGGAAACACCTTTAACCTGTCTTTGGGACCATGTATGTTATATTCACCATGACAAGAGGTGAACCAACAATTATGGACAAGATAGACATAGCAGGGTCAACCATGAGAACGATACTAACTAGTACCATGGTAAGGATGTTACCCTCAAGACAACAATCCTTAGGAATATGGGGAGTGTAACAACCCGTCCTCTCAAGATGTGTCACTATTTCGGAATTTTTTTTTAATATATATTTGTTCTTGCAACACCATCTCAAAATTTCCAAAATTCCATATTTAAAAATCCCTAAACATATATATTTAGCATTCCAAATAATAAGCTAATGAATGATAAATTAAATATTGTGAAAGCAGAATCGAAATCTGATGGGGTATTGTAATCGCAAAAGAAATCAAACAGTATAATATTATTTTTAATAATCATAAAAATTACAATATCTGATAGACAAAATTAACATATAAATAGATGTAACATGCCATCTATTATCAAGATTCTCACAACTTGTTCTAGCACGAATGTAGGGCTCATTACATCTCAACAATTAATCTCATTTCCTTTCTCACTGCTCATCTTACCTAAAAAGTTGAATATTCCAATGACAAAATCCAAATTAGAATATGAATATTCCAAATGAAGGTTAAAATAATTTTCATAAATGTATGATACATTGATATAAATCAACCGACACCCTAGAGTAGTTTACGTTAACATTCTAGTCCTGACATGGAACCCTCGACAGTCATCCTAACAATCACACACGACATGAGATACTTCTACAGTCATTCTAGCAAAACTCACTTGGGGAAATGTAGATCACGCTATTAGGGCAACATTTCATCCTATCATGGTCAACATGGATGACACAATTATCGATATATTAATAATTTCATATCCAATACAACATCACAATTATCAAGACAATATGACATGCACATGTATGACAAGATGCACATAAATCACATATATTTTGACAACTCTCGTGAAATTCATACTCAATTTAGGTAAATCATTTTACGTATAATTTTTTGAAAAAAACCAATCATCTAGATCTAGCTACTTAAGCTTCCTTGAAATTCATGTCATGCCTCGAGATTCGTGACCTGATATTTTTCCTAACCAAAATTTAGGAAAAATTAATATAATTAAAGTCTCCAATTTTTCATAACTTTTTTCCAATTTTTCTTTTTTTTTCTTACTTTCATGCGCCTACACGTGCCTGCACCCATGTGCTTTGAGCGTGTTCTTCTCCGGTTGTCTTCTTCGACCTTCCTCTCATCGATCGACCACTGATTTTTCTTATTTTTCTTGTCTTTCTTCCTCTTTCTTACTCTATTCTTCCTTCCAAACACAATAACCCCTTGGTGGCTTGAAAATTCAGCTAAAACCTCATTGATTTGGCTGATTAATCCTCGGCTTCGGCAAGTACTCGATTTTTCGATGAGACTTCAGAACACCCTCAAAACTAAACCAAAATTCCTCAAACTCTCTAGAAATTTCCCCCCTCATTTGGAGAACAAAAGCCCTCTATCCATTTTCCCCAATTTATCCCCAAATGCTTGGATTTTTTAAATAAAAATTTGATAAAACCCTCGGTTAAAATCCGACTATTTATAGGCATTCCGACATTTCCTTTGGCCAATCAGATTGCCCATTTGCACCAGGCGATCTTACCTTAGGACATAATGGTCGTAAACCCTTTTTTCGACGTCGATTTGACGTCTGTTGCCGGTGGCCACAGTGCGGTTGATGACAACTTACAATGTGTTCACACTACTTATTGTAATTCAGCCCTTCAATTTTTGCCTTCTTTCACTTTGGTGCTTTGCCCTCAAGTCTTTAGATTTCAAAATTTACACTTAGTCTCCATAACTTTAAAAATTACTCTTTGCCCCCAATAATTTTAAAAAATTATACTTTTACCTTTATAAAAATTACACTTAAGTACAAATTTTTTTGGGTATTAGAATGAGCAAATTTGTTGTCTTCAAAGTACCTCCCAATAATGACCTCAATTTGGGGAGGGGTACTAATCCCAAATGTGTAGCCAATAATCTCCACATCATTCTTGGTCACATCAGCGTTGACCTTTACAGGGTGCAATGAGGCTTTGAGAAGAATAATAACCCTCGAGCACATGAGCTCTCCCACATTGGGCATAAGCTCGAACTACCTTAAAGGTCTAATGGTGCCATTTTTAGCTTCCTTCTAAATCCTTGCAAGTTGTCCTCTAAATGATCTTTAGACAAGGTGGCACAACTTCCTGCCAAGACCCTACTCCTTAAAGATAGCACATTGGGGTTTTAGACTTCATCATTCTCTAGGTTAGACTTTATAGCTTGTTTTTTTAGGCCTAAGTTTTAATTTTTTGTGTCTTTAGCAATCTTTCCAAATATGTAGCTGCGACAAATATGTTATTGTCTGCCTTAACAACACATTTCCTTTGTTTTCTCTTTTTTAGTGGGCCTTTAATGGCATTTCCAAGGGAATTGCATCATGAGGATGTTTATGTATTGTTTTCCTAAACCATCGAGTGAGGATGACCCATTGGAGTTTGAAAGAAAGCTAGGATTTCTCTGAAAAAGTCTATCACTAGGATCACATAGATAAAGTTGTCACTTACAAAAAAGACAACAAAACATAAGGACGAAGAAAGAAGAAATAGAGCAAATAAAACATAAGAAACACCCTCAAAAAGTAGAATATATGTTACTTATGGAGTTTAGTATTGCGATACTTTCCATTTTCTCATATATTCTTGTGGTCGTTTTTTTCTCGTGTTGCTATATTTCTATTTTACTTTTGTGGTCATCTCTATTTTAGTTTTGTAGTGTTCTAATTTTACTCTTGCAGCCCTTCGAGTTATTTTTTTTTTTTTACGATACTCATATTTTAGTATTTTGGTGTTTCCATTTTACTCTAGTGCTCCAATTTTACTTTTGCATGTTACATTGATTTTACTTTGTGGTGCTTTTATTTTAATATTATTATGTTCTTATTTTACTTTTGTAGTGCTTTTATTTTTTTATTACTATACTTTAATTTTTTTTTCTTGCAATACTTCTTGTTTACTCTAATAGTGCTCCAATTTTAGTCATTATAACGCTAATAATGTATTAATATTATTATGCAATTAAAACTTATTATAATGCTATTAGTGTAGTAATATTATTAATTATAATATCAATATATATTGTTATAGCATATTACAGTTTAGTATCAATAATAAAATATATAATGTTTTAAAATATGACATAGTAATATATGTATTATTATATTTTATTGTTTTGATAATATTTTTAATTAATATACCATGGACGTTGGGATTATTTTGTAATTGTTCCAAATCTCGTGGGTTTTACTGTG
This sequence comes from Diospyros kaki, assembly GCA_036245055.1. Lineage (NCBI taxonomy): Eukaryota > Viridiplantae > Streptophyta > Magnoliopsida > Ericales > Ebenaceae > Diospyros > Diospyros kaki. Next base: position 37,312,122 of record BSEG01000007.1, read on the forward strand.
TTAAATGTGAAGTTGCAGGATTGCATAGAAACCCTCAAAAGCATAAAAAATATATTTAAAAAGGAAAAAAACACAAAAATAGCCTGTTGAGGGAGGAAGTTGCCATCTTTACAGGTGACAGCTTCCTAGTGGTTTGGTTACCGCAAGATATGGTGGCCCAAGGCCACGATAAAATTTGCCTCTGATGATGCATGCACGGAAAGTAGACTAAAATAGTGAGTCTCAACGTAAGCAATTAAGGGAGACTGAAGATACAAATTAGTCTAGCGGTGGTGTTCGAGGAATAGAGAGAGAGGGGGAGGGGGGAGGGCAGTTTTATCCTCCTCATTCCCCTTCTACTTCTCTGATCGACGTCGAGATGTAGGAAACTGCTGATTGAGGAGGAGAAGGAGATCTCAGCCATAGTTGATTTGATCGGTGAAGAGATTCGACAACTTTGCTGGAGAATAGAGGTAGTCTTCGTAAACAGCGATTTCTGTCAAGATATTCAGAATTTTCATGATTTTGTGCGACTTTATGATTGTTTGAGGTTAATCAAGGGTGTATGCGCTAATCTGGTCAAAAGTGAAATCAACTTCATTTATTGTGTGTAATTTGTTGCAGAGCAGTCATCGAATTTATAAGAGTGATTGAACAGATTGAACCAGTAGCAACGGTTGTGACGATCGACGACCTTGGGTTGAGGCACAAGGTTGGCTTGACGACTCGGCTCTGGTTTGCAGGACGCTATGTTCTGCAAAAGCACCATAAACACAGCAATCGCAGCATCCGTCGCAGCCGCACCGGCGGCAGAAACAAGCGGTGTCGTTTTAGCCTTGGGATGGCTGAAGATGTCGTCGGGATTCCTAGTACGTAAGTTCATTTATTTAATCGTTAAATATTTGGGGATTGTTTGATTTTGCTTTGTTTGCTTTGCAAGGGATGAATGCATATCGTTAATTGTGCATTTAAATGTTGGTATTGGTTAAGGTTAGAAATTTGTGAAATCATCTCAATAGCACCAATAAATAGGGAGAGAAATTCCCCAGGTTTACTTTGTTGGTAACTTGATTTTGATTCTTGAACCTCTTAATGTTACTCCAATTAGAGTATTTTGAAAATAATATTGTTTTAGTCAAATATTACCAAAACAATATTTACCAATTTAGGATTGAACTTACCATGCTGGCAGGCTAGCTAGCGTGGCAATGAAAATGCATAACTACTTGTGACACAGATAGTTATCTCATATATAATCACTTGTGTGACACGAGCGGTTATATGTTAAATAAATTGCTTATGCAATGATTGATTATAAACTAACAAATAATTTTCTAGTGTTAAATGTTGTGGATACAGATTTCAATTTTCTTGTGCTTCTAGTGTTTTGGTTGCCTTTTGGAATCTTGTATCTTTATGAGTTCCCAGTGATTCATGCTTCTCAGTTGTGGAGGGTGCCTTGGATTTCCGAACCGAAGTAGCAAATAATCTTCAGAAAGACAGCATGTAAGTAATACTCTCTTTCCAATTATGTTTTTCCACCTTTGCCTTGTTTCTTGGCCTCAAGGGGTTACCCGACAAGGTCTAGAACCTTTGTTTTATGGTTTGATGTTTTCTTCCAACTAAATAATATCTGAATTTGTTGAAATCCTTAAATAATGCAGCAGGATGTGTACAAAGGTACGGGGAATATATATTATATCATGATAGTTCCTAAGGCAAATCCAAAACAAGCTTGCTCCTCACTTTTGGCATCACCTACCATTTGGGGTTCTTCAACAACTCCATCTGGTCCTGCTTTTGGGTTTCCTCAACTATATGAACTGAAGTGTTCTCTTTCAATTGTCGTTTATAGAGTCAGAATCTAAATTCTAGCCCCTCGTCATTTGATTCTTTGTTTAAATCAAAACAACACTTTCTCTTCTGAATTTCCACATCAAAATTCCCTAAATCACACTCTTTTTAAGTCTACTCAAAATTCGCATTCAAATTGAGATCAATTGCATGCATTTTTCCTTGAACATTGAAATTTTATATTATATCCCTCACTTAAATTAACCCTCGCCCAAAAAAAAAAAAAATCAATCCAACATTTAACCCCAATACAATCACTAGAACTCATCAAATGCCCCATAGCTGAAACAGTATCTTCCAAGAACCCCTTTTGGCTCGGACCATCTCTCCTCACCACTGGCAAACAACTTTTACTCGTGAAATTCGTAGAATTTTTTTCTTGAATTGGCAAGAAGATGGCGCCATTTCTTCGGCTTCCAGAAGATTAGATTAGAACTTAGAAGCACCAACACCAGATTGATCATTGATCAAAATTCTCATCCCTATTCCATGTAAAAGCGAAGCAATCTTAGATAATTCCAATTCCTCAAAATCTCATACCATGGCCTTGCCTACACGACACCACCTAGGGAACAAGATAAAGGCAACGTCCAAGAAAACTAATAAAGTCATCCACTACTGACAACCAAAGAAAAGATAGATGGTGATCATTCCCTTGTTCTTTGGGGCCTACTTAATGGATGACTTTCTTAGTTTTCTTGTCCACTTACCTTTCCCTTGCCCACTAGGTTGAGGAGGTGGAATTATTGAGATTGCTTTATTTTTTCATGGAGTGGGAATAAGGACAAGAATCGTGATCAATGATCAATCTTTTACTGGTTTTTCTAAGTTCGAACTCACAAATGAGCCTTGAGTTTCTGGAAGCCCAAGGAATGTCGTCTTCTTCTTGTCGATGCAAGTGACAAATTTTGCTAGTTCATGAGTGAAAGTTGCTAGGTGAGGAGATTATTCTAAGGATTATTCAAGCCAAAAGGTTTAGGATACTGTTTTAGCTATGGGGAATTTGAGTTCCACTGACTATAATGGGTTAAGGTGGATAATGTGTTGAATTTAACTAGGGGAAAATAATTTAAGCTAGGGATTTGATTCAAACTTTAATTCTAAAGAACAACGTCCAAGGAAAAATGCATGCATTGATCTCAATTTGGATGAGAATGGTGATTTTGAAGTGAACTTAAGAAAAAGATAATTTAGGAAATCCTAGTGTGGAAACTCAGAAGAGAAAGTGTTGTTTTGATTTAAACATGAAATCAGATGGCGAGGACTAGAATTTAGATTCTGACAATAAATGACAATTGAAAGAGAACACTTAAGTTTATGTAGTTGAGGAAACCCAATAGCAAGGCACAAATCGAGTTGTTGAGAAACCCCCAATGGTAAGTGATGCTAAAAGTGGGGGGCAAACTTGTTTTGGATTTGTTGTAGGAACCGTCAGGATACAATATTTGTCCAGTCTTGAGATGGTAACCTCAACAAACGCCTCATCATTTTGCTGCTGCTAATGCTTCATCTCCCCTTGACCTCATGCAACACAGTGTTTCAGTTCTTCCACCTGTGAGTTATTCTATAACAAACTCATGAAGTGATAAGATAATAAACATAAATTTGACTCATTTATTGGCTTCCAAATAGGACGATCAAATATTTGGCAGCATCAAATGTCACCCACTTCCTTTGGCTAGAATTGGTCTTAGAAGCGGGGTTTTTTATTTTTTGAGAATGTTTTTGTCTTCTTGACAGGTTTACACGTAAAATTATACAGGACGGGTTTTTCCCATATGCCTAAGGTATTCTTCATATATATTATAACAAATTTAGTTTCTGAAGACACAAGGTTTCACTAATAATACCTTCTCATGTTGTCTATCGTCCAAATTTCAAATGTTTTATTTGCCTATTTATTCATAATACCAACATGACTTTGTCTGACTTAAGTATTGAAGGGTCCGCACGAAAGAAATCTCCGCGTGTCATATGACTCTGTATTGCCTTGCAGCATCTTTCCCAAACAGCAGAGCCACTCCCCTAGGCAGTTACCTCAACCTCTTACTTCAATCTTATCCTGCTTGTTCAAGTCCAACTACTACTTATTCTAGAGACTCACGCCAATTGATCTCTCCTCCAAATAGAGGCACAAGTTCTCCCGTACAACGACAAACTCTTCCCCGAACAGCAGCCTGCTACTTGCTTCCCGGCTCGCAGACCAAGTTCCTTGCCTGGCTCTACCAGAACTTGAGCTTCCCACTTAATAAAATTTAATTGTTGTATATTTCCAGCAACAACACAATTAGAACTCTTTGTGCCTCAAAATTTGTAATTGGAGTTCTTGAGTTCTCTAGCTTTCTCTTGTTTTCTTGTTTTACCTTGTGTTGATTCTTTCAGTGGTTAGGTGTGGTCCAAGGAGAAGGCTAATTTAACCAATTAAAGCCAACATAGTTGGTTTGGTGAGTTCCAAGGCCTACAACTGGGCCGTGAGAATTGAATGAATAATTCCAGGTACTGGCCTACATTGCTCTAGAGAGTTAATTATCTGGTAATTCAAATCTTCGATATTCATTATAACATTTGTCCTCAGATCAACGTCTCTCTCTGAAACAAAGCTTCTATAAAATCCTCTCCTCGGAATATTCTCAATTTCCCTCTTGGACACTCTACAACACAAGGACAACACTCTCTGCCCACTCTCTGCCATAATCATGTTGTCTGTGAAAATGACTGACTATCTGCCGTTGTCTAACTTGCTTGATTTGGGCTTTAAAGGTTGCGTGGGCGTTGAACCCATGAAGCATCTTGGATCTCTGCTTGCTTGTAATGGCCAGTCGCCATGCTTGTGGTTGCCCGGGCGCTTGTAGCTGCACCATCGCATAACTCTTTGCTCTTACAGCAGAGGTATGTTGGAAGATGGATTTGTTATATATGGAATTTGCTTGACTATTACGATAGGCAGTGCCAAAAATGTCAAACGACATCGTTTGAAATTCTTTTGCATAATTGCTACAACACAGTGACCTCAACCTCAGATTCTTTACTTGAAAATCGAATTTTCCATTTATTCTTTAGTTTTTTCTTTATTTCTAAAACCTTTTAGAGATTTCATTCCTTCTGGTTGGATTTTCTCCCTATATAGGCTAATAGAGAGACGATCCAAATATTATTTTAATAAATTTATAATTATTTTTGGGTAACGTTAACCATTGAGCAATGATTAAATTTCAATAAATGCATCTTTTCATTATTTTTAGTTTTAAAATAATTTTATTGATTGATAAAATATTACAAAATACAATACATTTATTATTAACTAATAAAATTATTTTGAAACTAAAAACAATACACCTTGTCTAAAAACAAGGTGCATTTATTAAGGGTTGATTTCTTTGGGTCCATAAGAGTATTTGTAATAAAAATAAAAAATAATTAGAGACAAATTAGAACTTTTATAATTTGATGTGATTATTAAGACTTATTTAAAGGTCTCCCCTAATGAGAATGATGTCTTCGTCTAATTTGACTTGGGGGAAAGAAATCAAAATAATGTTAAAATTGGAGAAATATTTAAATTGTCTCCAGATTGATATAGTGGAGAATAATTTTTGTTCTTGTTTTGGCTTGCTCAAGTTTTGCTTACGTGTGTTGTTTGTTTAGAAGTTAATTTTGGTAACTGTGTAGTTATAATTAAATGAGTAATGCTACATTCCTCCTTTAAGCTACCTCATGGGCTACCCATAAATTTTTTAATATTTCCCCCCTCCCCCACTTATTCTCTCTCATAGACTCTCTCCCTCTCAACTCTCCCTCTCACGAAGCCCCCTCCTCCTCTCACATGACTCTTTTCCACTTGGCTAAGGCTATTTTTCTCTTCTCCCTCACTTGCTCTCACAACACTCCTAATCTATGTCATTAATTAAGCACATCTAATTAAGTCTTCTATTTTTATCTCATTAATTAAATATATCAAATTAATTAAATATTTAAATTATAAAATTAAATAAATAATATATTTATAATACATATTATCTGTTAGTGATATTAAATTTTTATAATTTAATAAATTAAATTATTTAATCAATCTTCATTTAATTTTATATTTTAATAAATATTAATTAGTTTAAGTTAATATTAATATTTTGATCCTATATTTTACTCTATTATTTTAGAACAGACAAATTAATTCTCACTACAGTCAATGAAGGAGAAAAAATCAATAATTAAACTAATTTATTATAATTATTAAATTTATAATATAATTACATTTTTTAAAATAAATATTATTTTTATTTTTCTTTTATCCGAAACAACTAAATTTATTTATTAAGTTAAATATTAACTTAAACTAATTAATATTTATTAAAATATAGCATTAAATGAAGATTGATCAAATAATTTAATGTATTAAGTTATAAAATTTTAATATCACTAATAGAGAATATGTATTATAAATATATTATTTATTTAGTTTTATAATTTAAATATTTAATTCATTTGACATATTTAATTAATGAGATAAAAATATTAGAGTTAATTAGATGTGTTTAATTAATGAGGTAGATAGGAGGTGTTGTGAGAGCAATTGAGGGAGAGGAGAAAAATAGCTTTAGCCAAGAGGAAAGATACTCATGTGAGAGAGGGCTTGTGAGGGGGAGAGCTGAGAGGGAGAGAGTAAGTGGGGGATGGGAGAAATATTAAACAAATTATGGGTAGTCCATGAGGTAGTCCAAAGGGGCAATGTAGCATTACTCTAATTAAATGGTTAATCTTCGTCTGGAGAATTGTTTCGTTATTGTAAGTAAGGTTTTGTATGATGAATTTGTACACTTGAGATTTTTATTTGCCAAAAGCACAATTTTGTTCATAAATTTTTATGTTTTTTTTTTGTGTGTGTGTGAAAGTTTAAACTTTTCATAATTTTAAATATGTTTCTAAATTGTATAAAATCACTCATTTAAATATCTATTTAACAAGTAATAAACATACGCGTTAATGTGGTAGTTTTTATTGTCTCATTAGCTCACTCTCTCTCTCTCTAGTTACATCTACTCCATTGTCACCTCTCTCTTTTCGACGTTTCCTCAACTCCATCTCTCCCTCTAGCTACATCACGTCAAATCTAGTGGTGTCTTCGATCTCGTTCTCTCTATCCAATTGTGTCTCCTCAACTCCCTCACTCTCTTTGCTATTACTTGATTTTGATGATGAGGAAGAAGACGATTATTCACAATCAACCATGTGTAAAGTCTCAGTAGCTCTAGCTTTGGCCTTTTCCTTCTTCCTTTTCTTTTTTGAATATCTCTTCTTTTCTCTTAATTGTTTCAATTATCTAAATAAGAATTCTGTAGCTTTGCTAAATAAAGAGAGGGAACTAAGGAGACACCACCAAAGAGAGAAAGGGTGCTAATGAGACACCATCATAAAAAAAAAAAAGTGAGCTAAGGAGACGCTGGAGATAGAGAAAAGACTTAGTTGAAGGAGGCGTAACCAAAAAGATATAAAAAGTTGATAAAACGTTAAAAAAAGAGATGGAGCTGAAAGGATGCCACTGGAGAAGAAAGGTGTTGAGAAGATGCTAGAAAGAAAGAAAGAGAGAGAGATAGCAAAAGAGATATTGAAAAACTGTCAAATTAGCGTATATGCATATCACTTGTTAGTCAAGTGTTTAAATAAGTGATTTTTTATGATTCAGGAATATATTTGGAATCATAAAATGTAAAAGGTTCTATAAAAAAAAAATGTAAAAGTTGAGAAGAAAAAATATGCTAGTTGTTGATTTTTATTCAAATTTTTGTGATGTCATAAGTTCTTTTTAGCTATTTGCATGACATTGTTCAAATCTCTATTGGATTTCTTTTAGGATTACAAATAGTTGTTATTTAATTATTATAAATTCTTCTTGGGCATGACTTCTTATTCTTATTAATTATTAAAAATAGATTTTTGTCGGAATTTATCCTGTAATTTTTTCTTCATGTTGAAAGATAAAGATTTTTCACGTTAAAATTTTATATTTTTGTGTGTAATTGTTTTTTTTCATTTTATTTTATTTAACTATTGTTATTTCCGAGTGATTTATTATATTACCATTGGAGAGGGTTTTATTTAATTATAAATAGGTTTAAATGTTTATTATTTATTTTTAGATTATTTAAATTCATAAAATCTTTTAAAAAGTTTTAAATATTAAAATTTCTCCACATATATATATATGTATATATACAAATTCTCCTTTAAAGTTAAATAAAAGATTTTTTTTTATGCATAATTATCGGTTGCCATCTTATTTTCATTACTTTTGAATTTGTTAATCTGTTATTATTTGTTACATTTGAAATTCATATTAACTACCTATAAATTAATAGCGAGGTTAAAATTGTCATTACAAAATCAAATATTTATATTGTAATGTTTCCACTGCAAAGTTAATCAATAATTGCATATTGAAATTTAAACTTATTTATAATCAAAATATGTACTCTAGTTTTCGAATAAGAGAAATTTAAGACAACATGTTTAAGGGTTCATCATAAATAGAGAATTAATTTCCTTAATTTTAAAAAATATCAAAAATACTTCCACTTGCTCTGAGAATCATAAAGATAAAAACATAATAATGATAATTGTTGTTACTCGAATTATTATTAGAGTCATACTTTTTTTTAGAATGAATGTTTATTTATTTATAAAGAAACTTGAGAGTTTATGATAAATATTTATGATATTTTGAGATTGACTAAGATTAGAATTTTTATACATCATGTCCATATTTTTACAAGATTCTCAAAAGAATTTTGAAATATTAAAGTTGTTATGTTCGTGCTTTATTTAAGATGTCTCTGAAAAATGAGATTTATTACGCAAATTTTGAGAAGACAATTCTCTTAGGCTCTTTTGAGTGTGATTTTGTTCACCCCTTTTTAACGGGGGTAACTTAACTCCTCGTTAGTTTGGGGGGTAAAAAGGTCATTTTGGGGGGTCTTCACTCACTCATTCCCTTCTCTCTCTCCCTTTCTCTCCCGTTCTCCCCTTCTCTTGATCTCGTCGTCGCCTTCCACCTCGTCGCGCCTCGCCTCTACACCACCACCTCGCTACTGCATCGTGCCACCGTCGACGCGCGAGAAGAGGCGGCGGCGGCAACAGTGGCGACACGAGACTGGCTAGAGAAGAAGAGGAAAGAAGAGAAGGGAGAGGAGAGGAGATGGGGAGATTTGGAGAAGAAGAGGGAAGCAGAGAGAAGAGGAAATGGGCGTTAGTTTTCATGGGGGTTATTTTAACCCCTGTTAAATGAGATGAACAAAATTGCACTCGACTCTTTTAGTCTTCTAAGGGACACAATTTTTTGCAGACGTTTCGTGTTTTCGGGAGACATTCAATCTCTTGGACATCATTTTAGATCAAAATGATGCTTTACACATTTGGACTTTTTTGTCTTTTAATAGATTTAACTTATGGCACATCAATATATATATTTTTTTTTGTTTACATGTCCCTTGGTTATACACTATTTTTTAAAAAATAAGTGCACTAACATTGTTTTGTTTGTTTCTATTAATTTTGTTAAGTGTTTATTTGACATTTCTCCACGACTAGTTGGCAAAATGCATTATTATTTGTTAGATAAATTGTACTTAAGACTCATGTGATTTAAGTTATTTCTACAAAAACTCTTAAAGTTTAAAAATATTTTTATAAGTTCAAATAATTCATATTTTTGCACATACACTCTTTCCTTACCTAGTTTAAAAATGCCTTGTTCTCATGTGCATGACACAACAATAAAGCACTATAAAATTTAAGTGAGTATCAAAGGTTCGAATTCTTGTGAAGATAAGATCTTGGTGTGTCTTATCGTTCTTTCAGGGACTTGTTCGCATGAATCTATAAGAAAGACAATCATTTTTTGAAGGTCTATTTCGAGTGTGTATTAATTGCAATCGCATTTGTATTTACTCAAAGCGCGAATCAGAGAGAAATATCACTTTTTCTCAAGATTAGTCGGGCAAAATTTGAAACCTAAGACATAAAAAAAAAAAAATGTCTCTGAAGAAGCCACCCACCAATACCATGTTTAGTCTTCACTTGTTCTAAATTAAACATAAAATAAAATGTGAAAAACACTACTCACCAATAATAATAATAATAATAATAAAGGTCGAAAAAGCTAATTAATTCCACAGGAATCCACGAACCCACAACCATAAAACACCATTCAATGGTTTTTATTTCGTGAATTAATTTCCAAGGAGCCAAACTACCAACCACCCACCCACGACTGATTATGGGCAATGGCTGGCTAGATGTGCAAAGAGGGCCAAACATCTAGAACCATGTTAAATATTTTCATTACTTACCATCTTTATCACGTACGTTATTAGATTTATATATAATTTAAAGGATAAATGAAATGAGTACTATTGGGAAGAAGCCGCCAAAGCGAGCTTGTTTCCTTTGCCTTGACTACCAACACACCGAGGTTTAGGTTGTTAAGAGTAAAGATAGCTATAGGTATGGATATTTATTATTATTATTATTATTATTATTGTTATTATTATTTTTTAATTGAGAGAGTTTAAGTATTAAAAAATATTTATAAAAAATTGGGTTGCAATTGAATATATTCGAGTCTTCACTGACCAGTAGTTTGATTCGATTCTACTATAATTGTCAGACCAGTTTCTAAACTCGAGCTCGAAGTCAAGAGTCTGTTGGTGAGTCCAAACCTACTGTCATAGGGGGTGTGTGACAACAACAATAAGAGGCAACAACTACCAACGATAGCTCATCAAGGGTGCATACTGTGATGACAGGCAAAGACAAGGCACAAGCAACAATGGTAGAGCGGTGGAAGACGACGTGCAATAGCAGAGGAAGACATCAACCAACGATAGTTCAATCTTAGATGGAGGCTTGCAATGGTGGAGTAGTGGTGGCGATAGGTGTTGACTGCGGGCGATGTCGTGCTGTCATCTTGTTTTTGGTTTCTTTCCTCTTTTGTCTTTAATCTTCTTCACTTTTTAGAGTTTTTAATTTAGATAACTATTTATATAGCGTTTAGTTAAATCTAATTTGTTATTTTGCTTTATTATATATACATATACTTTATATTATGTTAAATGATTAAATTAATATATATAATAATTTTAAATATATTCAATTTAATTATATTATTATAATAATTTAAAATTTGATAATTTATATTAATTATAATATTTATAAAATTATAAATAAATATATTATTGTATTTATAAACAAATATATTTACAAATTTCTAATAAAGTATGTTTATGAGTCTCTAATCGAATCTTTTAGTATTCACAAGATTCTAATTGAACATATTTGTGAGTTTTAACGAATTGAGTTTTATTGCGGTCAAGTTTAACTTATTTACAAATCAAACTTCAAAATTATGCTCAAGTTCAATTAATTTATCTTAATGAACAAATTTAAACAAGTTTTTATCAAAATAAATATCAAGCCACTCGAGAATAACTCAATTCATTTGCGACCTTAATAAAAAGAGTATCGGAGAAACATTTGAAATATCTCACAAATATCTTATTCATACTTTTCCTTGTTATATATATTATTTAATTACATATATTATAATTTATAAATTAAACAGCATCAAAATTAAACATACTTTCACAAACTTAAACACCTAATCTAACTATATGACCTCTCTTACCTCTCACCCTAAACCCTAACAAATCAATGTGATATTTCTATTACTTAATATATTGAAACAGTCTAAATTATTGTAGATATTGTTTAGTTTTTTACTTATATTAATATTAAATTTCTTTGTTTTTAAATTATTATAAAATTATTTAAACTATAAATATGAAATTTTCACAATAAAATATATCGAGCATATATTGATAAAGATAAAAATTTAAATAAAAAAATATTAAAAATAGAACAGAACTAAAATAAGAAAAAATAAATAAAAATACAAAAATCGACAAAAAGAATACGCTATCCATACCGTTCATGTATTACCATCCATCCTACATGGGAGGCTAGAAGGGTAATTTCGGAGAGGCCAAAATCCACTGTCGGTTAAGCCACGGGAAGGCCATTTTTTACCTTCTCCGACTGGAGCCCTTATTTAATGTTTAACCACTTTCCGCACTTTGGCGGGTACACAAACAAACACGAAGACAAAAAGGGGAGAGAGAGGGAGGGACAGAGAGAGACGAAGCGATAGAGAAAGGGGAGAGAGACGGAGGGGGGGAAGGGGGTGGGGGGGTTAAAGAACCAGGCCGTACGGTCATTTGAAGAGAGAGAAAAGGTAGGGGAGAGAGAGAGAGAGAGAGAGAGCGCGAGGGGGGAATAAGCGAGCATTCTCTCTCCCATTCGACAGTGCCCAGCAGCACCTCGCCGTCCGATCGAACTCTCCGATCACTCGATGAACAGTGTATATTTATGCGTGGTGGTATATATACATCTATATTATATTTTCCCCCTTTTGCCCTCCTTGCTGTAGAGTAGTAAGTTATACAGAACAGGGAAAGCCCCGCAACATTCGAATGGAGTTGTACGGACGGAACGCGGCCAGGAACGGGTCGCAGTCGGATCGGCCGGGGGAATGGGGCCCGGCGGGGGCTGAAACTGGCCTCGAAGGTGCGTTGATTCGGCTGGCATTTGAATTTCGTTTCGTTGCGGGTTTGATTTCGGTTGTTTAGGTTTTCCTGAATTTTCTAGGGTTTTCGCAATGCACGGGGGTTGGGCTGAGATTGTTTTGTGTGCGTCTTGAATGCTTTAAAATGCAGAATCAATGCGGCGGTTGGGGCTCTGGAACAGAGAAATTTTGTACCCGGAGAGGCCGGGCGCGCCCGACTGCGCCTACTACATGCGAACTGGGTCCTGTGGTTACGGTACCAACTGTCGTTACAATCATCCTCGAGATCGCACCGCGGTATTCCCTTGATAATAGCCTTTTTCTTCGAATGCATGCGATTTACAATTAACTTGGAGCTTGTTTTCTTTTTAAATATATTTTCCTGAAATGGGGTTTCACTTTAAGGGTACCGACAACCGCGTCTATCTGAAATCTTCCGTATTTGGAGAATATAGAACGGCGAGACATAGATTTCTACGTTTCGTATTCTTTTAGTGCAATTTGAGCTTCTCTGTTGATTTAAAGGGTCCAACGAAGCTAGTAAGCTACAGAGACTCGTGGCTCTCACAAATAATGTCGGAAGAACGAAAATATTTCTTTAATGATGTCAATTGTTTCCTTTATCAGAGGGTTTATTTATTACCCAAGGCATGATAGTGGTGCTATGGAGCCTTACAAGCAATATTTCGTTTCTAAATTAACGTCTCTGAAACTCTTGTCAGGTTGGGGGAGCTGTAAGAATCGGAATAGGAGAATATCCAGAGCGGCAAGGGGAGCCTGCATGCCAGGTATTCTGTTGTTTGATTGACTCTAAGATGTTCATGGTAGGAGATAACTTGACCAATGTAGTTTCATCTGTGTTCTCATTTGGTTCATTCTCCAACCATGATGTCCTGTGTATTGATTGTACTAGCTTTTGGGAATTTTTCAGTATTACCTTAGGACAGGGACCTGTAAGTTTGGTGCATCCTGCAAGTTCCACCACCCAAGAAACGGTGGTGGTTCCATTAGTAATGTGCGATCCAATAGTGATGGGTTTCCGTTACGTCCGGTAATAATTCTTCCTCACTCTTCAACTCCTAGCTCCAGGATGTTTAACTTGAACATTGTGTGTATTTTTGGGGTCTACTGAAGTTGTCTTGTGTGTATTGAAACAGGGTGAGAAAGAATGCTCCTATTATTTAAAAACGGGGCAGTGCAAGTTTGGTATAACCTGTAAATTCCACCATCCTCAACTGAGTGGCATGCCAATGCCAATGCCTGCACGTCCATTTTATCCGACAGTGCAGTCTTCTACAATTCCTTCACCTGACCAATATGGGGGATCATCAACCAGTTATAGGAATGGAAGGCCTCCGCTATTGCCTGGCTCATATATGCCAGGTGCTTATGGTACTGTGTTGCTTCCCCCGGGAGTTGTTCCCATTCAGGGTTGGAGTCCTTACTCGGTATGTAGAAACTTCTGTTTACCATTATTAATTTGTAAATCTAACTGGTCTTATTCTTATTGATAAATTTGTAAATCTATCCATTCATCTGGATCAGGGACCTGTAAGCCCTGTATTATCTCCTAGTGCCCAACCCCCAGTCGGGGCAGGTTCTCTGTATGGAGTTACCCAGCTATCTTCTTCAGCACCTGCATATGCAGGACCATATCCCCAAGTTCCCTCACCTGGTGTTCCTTCAAGCAGTAGTCAGAAGGAAAGAGTGTTCCCAGAGAGGCCTGGTCAACCTGATTGCCAATACTACTTGAAAACTGGGGATTGTAAATTTGGATCATCTTGTAAGTTTAATCATCCACCTGATTGGGTGGTATCAAAGACAAATAGCGTGCTCAGTCCCTTTGGTCTCCCCCTCCGTCCGGTATGCTTACTAATGCCTTATTTTTTCTAAAAAAAATTATTTTAAGAGTTGATTTTCTTCACTTCCTTTTTAATTTCTAATGGTCAATGAGTTCATTCACATAATAGCAAAAACATTTGCCTTTTTTCCCCATTGGATGTTGAATAAAAAAAAAAGTTTGGCCTCCCCCCCCCCCCCTAGATATTGAGTGTTGAATATAAGTCGCTTTATTAAGATTCATTTTAGAATTGGGTGTTCCTATTTTATTCTCTAATAGTGTTAGTGGTTCCAAATTTGGAAATTTAAGTTTAATGCATATTTGAAAAGAGCATAGTTCGTTCTTTACGAGTTGTTTATGTGGCATAAAAGGCTTCCATAAATGACAGAGTTTGGAGAGGGTATGATGTATGTAATCTTGTTTCCTCATGTAGAGTGCTTGTTTCATTTGAACACGTTACCCTTATTTGGCAAGAAGTGGTTGTGTTTGTACTTTGTATCTAAAATAAGTATGCTTCCGATATTGGTGAATAGTTTTGTGAATCAATATGACAAAAGCTTGAGGGCAGTTTAACATCAATACCTTGTCACAACCTAGATGAATTAGGAGTAGTTGTAGTTTTTTTTTATTCAATTGTTATTTACAATTATGAATTAGGAGTAGTTGGGTGTAGTAGAGTGGTGGAAGTGGTAACTACTGGTAAGTTGTAATTGCTAGATAGCTTTATATATAAAAAGCTATGGCACAGTTCAGGAGGCTATTGGATGAGAATTATCAGAATTCAAGTTACTCCCTTTCTCTTCAATTCTCTCCCTACTTTCTGTTTGTTTCTTCCTCATTTTTTTCTTTCACCCTCTCTTTCAATTGTATCTTCGAAGAAAACTTTAGTTAGAACTAGGGTCTTGACATTTGGTATCAAAGCAGGTGATTCTCGGCCGATGATTCAGGTGGTTCCTATTGAAGGCGAGCAGAGTGAATTTTGAAGAATTTGAACTATGTAGATGGATGAAGGAACTCTTGACAGAATGCTGTCACTGGAGAAAGTATTCAAGGAAGAATTCAATAAAAAGCTAATCAACTTAATGATCATGATTTTAAAGAGGTTTCAAGTCAGTCTACCAATGGAATTTCTTTCAAGTTCCAATGTAGAATCAATTAGAGCAAGTGCTGGAATCCTACCTAATGCTTCCAGTTTGCAAAAAATCAGATGAATTACCTGCATTGGATCAGGCAATTCTGAATGAAAGATCATTCATATGTGTGGAAACTGGTGCTGGAGTACTTCCTCAGAATTCTGACTTATAGGAAGTTGAGGAACATTCTGAATTGGATGCCAAGAAAGGAATGGCAGTTGCAGGAAAAATCACTGCGACACCATTGGAGGAGATATCTGTTGAAGATGACCCTTTGGTGTACGCCAGCCAGCAGGAAGCAAAAGATGCTGTGAAGTTGGGAAAGGTTACGATTACAAAAATTTGGATTTTGAAGATTTCAAGTATGCTATTTTGGACAGAATAGGTAACCCCTCCAATACCTGATGCCAATGTGAAGCTAGTAATTGAGGATTTATTGGATAGAGTCAGAGAGGAGGAGGAAAAAGACATTAAAATTCGTCCACAACTGGCAAAAGACTTTGTTGATCTTTTAGGCACCATCAAGGAAGTCATTAGAAAGAACGGTCTAAGATTGGATGAATCAAATAGTGAAAGGAAGGATTGAATGATGAAATATTGGTCCAGTTACTGGATTTCTTGGGGACAAGAAATCTTTTAAAAGGGAGGGAATGTCACAACCTAGAAGAATTAGGAGCAGTTGTAGTTTTTTTTTTATTCAATTGTTATTTATAGTTATGAATTAAGAGTAGTTGGGTGTGGCGTAGTAGAAGTAGAAGTGGTAATTGCTAGTAGGTTATAACTCCTGGATAGCTTTATATATAAAAAGCTATGTCACAGTTTGGGAGGATATCAAATGAGAATTATCAGAATTCAAGTTTCTCCCTTTCTCTTGAATTCTCTCACTACTTTCTCTCTGTTTCTCCCACATTTCTTTCTATTTCTCCCTCTCTTTCAATTCTATTTTCAAAGAAAACCTTAGTTAGGACTAGGGTCCTGACATACCTGAAGAGAATTATAATCTGTAAATTTTACACTTCTGGCAGATCTTGTATTTTTGGTTTCTCTTTTAAACTGGAGGTGAGAGCATTAATTTTTTCAGCAAATGAAAATTAAAGATAACAAAGTGCTTACAAAAAAAAATAAAAATAAAGATAACAAACCATAAAGGTGGTAGGTGGGGAAGAAAGAGAGAACAAGTGGGTGGCTTATGAGAAAGATCCTAAAACTTAGGTCATACTCATACTCCTTAATAATTTGTATTTATATGCTTCTGATAGAAGCTATAATGGTACCCTTGTAGTAAAATAATGCATAAATACTCTCCCTTCAGTTGGTGCATGGATGTCTTTCATGCGCAAATTACTAGAAATCTGATGCAATATCTTACTACCTGACCCTTTGGTATAAACCAAGTAATCTTTTGATTTCATAAATGGCTCTCTCTATGAAATGTCAATCAATCTCAAATGTATTTTGTTCTATCATGATGAACTGGTTTACGAACAATATTACTCACACCTTCATTGGCTTCATCATGGATCTGCCAGTGTCTGAGTCACCCAGTAGAATTTAAAACCAGATAAGCTCATATAGACCAAGTCACTAGATTTCCCCCTGTAAAGTTATGTAGCCAAAAGTAGATCATCTATCATTAACAACAGCTGTCCACATATGTATTAAGTGAATGACTCCCACGTCAAGTGAGTATGGCTGGAGAATAAGCTCCCTTCTTTGTAGAAGATTAAGATATCTCTAGATCCAGTAGGCTGTGTCTAGCCACATAGCTGAGGGCTGTATATGAAGTGGTTATGGTCCCACTACATATAAAATATCTGCTGAGTGAGAGACAATCGATCTTCCTACAGATGTTTGTCATCCTCCTTGTCTATATAATCCCCTTTATCACTCCTGAGTGTATTATTAATCTTAATTGGCAAATCTACTGTTCTACAGCCCAACTTTGCCTGTTTTCTTAAATAGACCAAGAGCATACTTCCTCTGGGAGATAACATGCATTATCCAAGGAAATTTTGATGCCCAGAAACTGCCATAATGGACTAGGTCTTTTATTTCAAATTATTTAGCCAACCATTTTTTGCATTGCAACATTTCTCTTACATTCTTAGTCATTACTACCATGTGATCCACATATATAATAAGAACATTGGTCTTATCATTACACTGTTTCACAAACATTGCATGATTTGTCTGGCCCTACCTTGGTGTATGACTAAACCCCCAGGATGGTTTTAAGAAATTTTCCAAACCAAGCCCTAGGAAATTAGTTTGATCCGTTAAGGTGCCTTCTTTGGATGATAATTCCTCAACAGCAATGTATTGCTAGAAACTTTGTTTTGTTTCTTTTAGTTGTATCATTGGCCTTTTGTTTTATCATGAAAAACTTATAACCGCTAGCCTTTCCCCAGCTCAAGAAAAGGTTAACTTGCAATGATTATTTTTATTTAGAGCTTCCACCTCCTCTGTCACCGCTTTTTTCCACTTAGTATTAGGGAGATCTTTGTTTCCAACCCTGTCAGTTAGGAAAAGAGGGCAAAGATGACCAAAGTAATTGTATAAAGAAGACAATGTTTTGTGGACAAAGGAGGTGAGTTCTCTCTGCCCCTGGTCTCTCATTTCCCGTAAAGATGGCTTGTATTTCATTACAGAAAGATATGTTATCTTTCTGTAACTTCTTCCTTTTGTACAAGTTTTGACTCCTTAAGGTGGTTTCTTCTTTTCATACAGTTATTAGCTTATGGAAAAAAAAATGGAAGCGGGAATACAATGAGTATATGAATTTAAGTTAGATATAAACTGTTGATTGCAGCCACTAACTCCATTTCTAAGGGTAATTAGAAGGTTGGGGGCATCAGGGTTTGCCACGAGGGTTTGAGGCCAGTCTAACAGATAGGCCAGCATGAGTAGGTTTTTCATCAGGTTGGACCAAACACCCCACTAATGTCATGATCTCCTCAAAACACTTTCCCTCCTCTCCAAAACAAATAGGAAGAAAAGAAAGTTCCTACCAATCATAAATCTTGTCCTAGTCAGTATTAGTTCGCCATCTAGAGATGTCTAAAAGAACCAAGAAGATTCGTGTTGATCAAAAAAGAACTTGGATTCTTGAAAATGGGCATCCATGCTCACATGGACTTTGCAAGATTGAGGACAACATTTATATCCCTTTTGGGTAGCAGAATAACTGAAGAAAACATTTCTGATGCTACGGAAAACTTGATCTTGATGCTGTCATATGTTATTATTGGTTTTCTGCTGCTGAAAGGGGATATAAATGTTATAATCTTCAATCTTGTCAAGTCTATGTGAGCGTGGATGAAACTTTTCTGGAATCTAAATTTTCTAGAGTAGCAGAATATCCAATAAAAACACATGTAACATGAAGTAGAAGAATACTGCTGTTCCCTCATGAAGATCTCACTTGCTGAAAGACCAAAAAGAAAGAAAATTGTGACAAACTTTTAAGGAAACAACCTTTTTTAAGTTGCACAAATTTCATGATGTTTTTTGCACTATGTGATGTGCAAATATGGCAAAATCTTCATACATCATGAGTTGGTGGATTTTCTGGCACTGTTTCTGGTGAATTTAATAGCCCTGGGTTTTACCTTGTGGATGGTTCATTTTCCTTTCAAATTAGTCAAGTGACTGCATTGTTTTTGAGTTGGAGTTAGAAATCTTAGTCCCTTTCATGCTCTTTTCATGGTGGCTGGCATTGAAGCAGCTGAAAGTAAAAATGATGGATTATTGTGATCAATTTAAATACATATTAGAATTAGTCATATAATTTAGTGTTCATCTATAGAGATTCTCACATTTAGTTGGATGGTTGAACGATAGAACCAGCTAGCTCTGTTGCTTTTTGCTTGAAGCCATGGCTTTTGTGCTATGTGCTGGTTGAAATTAGCAACAGATATGTCTGTATGTATCTGTCAGGCTGGTGACGATTCACACCCCCCTCTTCTCTCTCTCTTTCTATATATATATATATATATATTGTCTGGAACTATAAATGATGTGGATGCTATATTTCATATTTGTAACTAGAAAATTTTGAAGCATCCAATTTTTCTGTTAGAAGGCAAGTCACTAATTCTTCTTTCTGTTGCATTTTGTTTCTCAGCATATGTTATTTTAATCTTTAACAAAAATCAAATAGGCAAAGACACTTTTTAAATGGGGTTAATAGGGATGCAACGGGTCATGTATGGGTCAGAAAATCATAACCCAGCCTGTTTAAAAGCCACTTGATTAAGCCTCCGCCCGATCTAAACCCACCCCAATTTGCCCAATTAAGTACCTGTTTTACCCATTTAGATCTTCATTAGACTCAATGCCGGTTTCCCACTGGAATTGAGTTATCTCACGCCGTGGATTATCTAATAGATTTACTGATTATCCCCCTTATAAATCCCAAAGAGCTAAATTCGATCAAGTTAAAAGCTTAAAACATCAAAATACAAAACAAATATATGATTTGGCATTTTTAATCAAGTGACAACATAAGTTAAAGAAGACGACCTAACTATTCCTATAATCTCCTCACCACTTATTCACAAATTAATACAAATCATCTTTTATTTTATTTTTATTTTTTTGGCTGATGTACTAATACAAGTCAAATTACACATGATCCTGAGCTATTGAAAAGAACAATCACACAGCAAGAATTCTGCCAAATAAATAAAAAAATTAAAATCTCTTTTGGATCTATTGCCAAGCAAACAACTTTAGAGAAAGCAACATCTTATAAAACTAAATTCTTCCATCCACGTTGTAGAAATTGAGGGAATGAATTTTTACCTAGGGTATGTAGGGGCACTTGTCCATGCTTAGTGAACGAGACCCTTGAATGTTTCATGGCAGATTTAGATCATGCCTTAAATATTCAACAGCTGCAAAATCGTGAGAGAAGGTCAAAGGAAAGTCTAGCAATTATTCAAAAGAGTTCATGATTGTTCCATGTAATTAATCCTATTTTAGCAGAAATAATAAATATATGACCACAAACTACCAAAGAGATTAGATATCATATTTCAATGTAAGCAATCCTATTTTTCTTTGAAATTACAATCTTTGGTTATTTATACTGATCATTATCTGAATCAACCAATGTCTTAGGAGAAATGAAAACTTTCCTATCTATATCTAATTTAAAATTTAAATGCAACTACAAATTTTAGACAAATGTTAACTTCTATAAGAAAGCAGCCGACTGCTATATCCAAGTGGCCAAAAAAGAACTGCCCTGGGACAGAAAAAAGATCATGATTCCAAGTAAACCAGTGTAATACATAAGAACCAGAGTCTGAAATGTTTATGATGCACCTGTGGATCTGCTATGTAAATTGAAACTGTAATGTTGTCCTAGACTTTAGATTATATAACCATTGCTGACATCAAAACTAACCTAGTCGTAAGTAGAGGAAACAAATTATTTTGCCAATGAAGAGAAAAATAAAAGGGAAAAATCAATCAACAATATCACTATACACTATGTCAACCATCTTTGTTGACAATGACAACCAACATTCCAAGCCTTCACAACACCCCCCTCCCCCCCCCCCCCCCCCCCAAAAAAAAAAAAAAAAAAAAATATGGCATTGACTACATGAATTCTATCTATCTAGTCATTTTTATTTATGACCTTGTCTTCTATAAGGCTCTTATAACTAATATCATACTTAAGTATTTCCTTGGGTCTTCCTCTATCCCTTATGCTAAATATTTGTTCAATTCCATCAACTCTCCTCATCAGAGCCCATATTGGTGTTTTTCTCCCATGATCAAATCTTCTTTAATCGTGTCTTATGCATTTTATTTTCTATAGGAGTCACTTTGATCTTATTATGGATAATCTCATTTCTAATTTTTTTTTTCTTTTATGGTCACACATTCATCTTAACATCCTTGTCTTTGTTACTTTCATATTTTTACACATATATTGGTGTTTTATTGCCCAACATTATGTGCCACACAACAAACTGGTCTTATATCCATCTTTTAAAGCTTTTTTTAACTTTAATGGAACCTTATTGTCACATAAACATCAGATGCACTTTCTATTTTACCATCCTAACATCCTCATTAATCTCCCTATCTTTTTGGATGATTGATTTAATAATCTAAATTGATCTTTTCTTGGTCATTGATCTTCCAATTTTACCATGACATCACCCATACTTATATTTTACTAAACTTACATTTCATATATTCAGATTTCACTTGACTTTAACTTAAAATCTTTAGAATCTGAAGTATTCCTCCATGTCTCAAGCTTAATATTCATACCTTGTTTTGTCTCATTCACCAACACAATGATATAATAGATAAATTCTTAATAGAATTTTTTTTTTTTTTTGGGGGGGGGGGGGATGGGGGGTGTGCAAAGTTATCCAACAAGGTTGTGTTGAAAACGTAGAGACATAAAATATGTCCCTCCTCAAAACCTAAGCTTCATTTCAAATTCAAATCAATACCAACTCAATTTCTGGAAGCATTCAATAAATGTGTACCTAAAAAACTTCTTAGTACATATGAAAAAAAAAAAAAAACAAAGAGTTAGATAAAGCTAAAAAAAAGAAACATAATTCAATTGATTTCTTTGTGTGGGTTATCTAGAATGTAGATGATGCACAAAAAAGGATGGTAAACCAAAATTTCTTATGGAATGCTGAAAAAGCTCTTGCTAAGGATTGTAAATCTTTGACCACCTTCTAGGCAGGGAAGAGAACGAAAATGGACCACAGATGGTGGAAGGAAAAGAGTCCTTGCCTTCTACTACTCTAAGACAAGTAAGAACAAAGCTTCCATGTGACATCAACCCAGATTTTTTCCTGGTGGGGTTGGGGGGGTGGGGGGGGATTCATTTGGAAAAGCAAAGAAATACAAGTCTACAAGCTAGCCTCACCAACAAAAGTTAAAATGAGAGCATAGATAGAAGGAGCAGATCTGGGTTCAGCACAACTTTATGTTATTTGAAGTTTGTAAATTAGCTTATTGAAACAATATTTGTTAATCTTAAGATTTTCTCCAGCCCATATCTGGGAAGGAGCAAATCTTAAAATTAACAAATAAAGAAGAAATAAAATGTGATTCTGCCCATATAGTAGTAGTAATAAAATGTGCTTCAACCCATATAGTAGAAGTAAATCTAAATATTAACAAAATAAAAAAAAAAAAATGTGCTGGGTCTAGATCTAAGAAGCAGGGGAAAGAATAGAGAGAGAAAAAAAGAGAGTATTCAACCCTAGATTTTCATATCTTGTACAGATCTCTGTCTTTCTATATGTGTATTCTATTCACATTAGAAGTATCAAAATCACGAAATATTTGTATTATCTTGTGGAGATTCTCTCTACCAAAGAGGTAATGACAATGACATGTTGTCAAAGATAATGGTAATGATGATATTCGCAGGTGTGGTTACCAGGGAGTAAATTGGCAAAAATTATAGATGGGGATAAGGTTGAGCTATGGTACACCAGCTCAAAACTGGGTACCATCTCCTTGAACAATGTTTGACTTGTCTTCCTAGTAACATGATCACATGCATATTACTCTTATTTTCTGCTGCAGCACTAGTACATGACATCCTATTCCTATTCTGGGCAGAAGCTTGGTTGTTTGCATATTGAGTTCTCTGATTAGGTTCAAGGGTGCAAGTTATAAGAGTAATATTCTACTCCATTCTGTCAATTCTTAGCATTTTGTTCTTTGTGGTGGATTTGCTTTTAGTGGAAAAGAATGTGACAGTTACCTGTTGCTTGTTATATATTCAGAACTTATTTCCATTAATATATAACTTTTATAAAACAAATGTTCATTCTGATTTTTTTTTTTTTTTCACGAACAGGGAGTGCAACCTTGTGCATTTTATATGCAAAATGCATACTGCAAGTTTGGCCGCACCTGCAAATTTGATCATCCAATGGGAACACTAAGATATAGTCCATCAGCTTCGTCTCTTACAGACATTCCAATTGCTTCCTACATGGTCGGGTCTTCCATTGCTACTATAGCCCCATCACTTTCATATTCAGAGCCACACCCTGAATTTGTTTCGGGTTCTAAATTGGATCCCCACTCAAGTAGAACGCCACCTTCTGCAAACACCTCTGGTAGTACCGTTGGTTTGATCTTTTCTCAAACTGGGTCTGCTTCATCACTTTCTGATGTCCAGCTGTCAGGTCAGAGTTCTACACCCATAAGCATTAGTATGAGCACAAGACAAGGCGGTGAAGTTCGTCGATCAAGCTGAAATCCATTCATTACCACCTAAAATTCGGCCTCAACAATATCTATTCTGTTCTTGGAACTCAAGGACTCTTTATTATAGTTTGTTGTGCAAAGTTACATCTCATGTATTATCAAGGTCTGTTGTCATATTCATATAATACCTTGCTTGCAACTGTTCATTTATGCTGATATAGTCTTTTGTGGCGTCAATGTCAACTCAAATAACAAGCTGAAATGGCAAATTCCACGTGAACTGCTGCGCCTTTCTTCTTATTAACAAGAGGAAAGACCTTTCTTCTCTCTCTCTCTCCCTCTCTCTCTCCCTCTCTCTCTTCTATTTAGTATTGTAATTCCACAGATAACTTGCCTAATGTCATGCTTACTTGAAAATGCACTGCATTGCATGCTTCTGGGGTGCCTCTTGAAGTTACTACCTTTTTGGAGGCTCTTTGGAGCCATTTTCTATTCTCAAATTGGGGTGTGAGGTGATTTTATTCAGTGTTGTAGCGTGATGTTAATCTTAGGGGAGCACAGGTTAAGTTTGATCATCAGCCAAGTGTTTTGAAGGCTCTTCCTTTAACTGGAAGCAGAAAAACAACTATACAAAAGGACTCGAAGTCCTTTCTTTTTTTCCTTTTTTCTTTTTTTAACTTTTATCTTTACCTTAAATAGTTCCTTGTCAACTCCTTCCTTTTTCTAGCTGGGTTTGGTGAGATCCTTTGGGAGTTTCCTCCACTGAATAAATTCAGAATATTTGATTCTTCTTTATCATCAACTCATAATAAGAAGGGCCGACACCAACATCTTGATTGCCATCTAGCTAGTTTCTTACGCTTGCATGGTTGCAAGTAGATGACATTAGCCCAATTTCTAAAACTGGTTTTGCAGTGGGGGGACGGTGAAGAGATGTGTTTCAAGGTGGCATCCCCTGGCAACCTACCTGCCCTCCTTGCTCTGTTTTGATTTAACCTTGCATCAATTACTCAGACTTGGGTAAAAACCAAGTTAACTAACATAACATTGTTTTCTTCTGTGCATTTACCCTGACGGACCAATTCTCCTGTCCTGGCTTTTCTCGTTTGATTTTTTTTTTTTCCTCATCTCTTATTATAATTTCTTGCACAGTGAGATACAAATTTTTGATATGCTTAGTTATATATGTTTATGTTGGGGGAATTGGTGACAGTTTATTTGCTTATAATAAATGGTTAATTGGTAAATCTGGTCTATGGCCCTGTGTTTTTTATCAAAGGTACGATAATATACCTTCCGACCAGCATAACATTAACTTGTTTTAATGAGGGTGGGCTCGTCTGTTTTGCGTGCAACAATGATTGTGGCCACAAGCTTTCCTCACTTGACCTAATGATTCAAAATACCAGTGACTTTTCTTGCAGAACCTGTTTTAAAACAACACCACTTTTGGCTCTTGCTGCTGCTATTACCGCATGCTTGCTACATCCTTAATCATTTCAGATGCCAAAAACACCTCATTTGATCGAAAAAGCTAGTCTTTTTTTTTGGAGAGATTTAACATTATCATTCATTCTTATCCAGTTCACTTTTTTTTTTTTATTTGATAATATTGTGGCATTAAAGTACACCCTTCTCTTGTTTTAAAGTTTCAAAAAAAGAAAAGATCTGTTTGTTTGACTTTATATATATATATATATAATTGCTAAATCCAATGGGTGTTGGTTCTACCTCCCTCTCATGCACATTTGTATTTTATTTTCTTGTTAATATTTTTAATTTTTATTTTTATTTTTTTTAGTTAATGCACCATCATGAGCGTCCCTTACTGCTCGACCCAACAATTCTAGCAGGAGATGTAAATAAGAGAACTCAATAGTCAGTTTTTATCTCCAATCTCTCTCCACTAACGTGAGAACAGTCTAATATTTTTTTAATTTTTAGAATAATTTCTGACTATTGAACTTTCTCCCCTAGTCAATATTCGAATACGAAACTTGAGAATTTACAAGACCCTAATAATATTTTCTTTGCCAATTATCTATGCCCTGAGGCTTAATTTCTTACCTTTGAATCTGTGAAACCTTGATGAATTTGTAGGAAAATGGGTGGGTGCTCCCCTCCGGTGTCAGTGTCCCCTTTGATGCGGCAACTCTCTCTCATCACGTATTCTTCGCATACTCTACTGATAATTGTCAATAAAATCGTTATCACACCTCCTTATATTTTTAGAGACGTTTGCTAAAATGAATAAAATAAGATGGTATTAAAATAAGATTGAGATATTTTTTAGATTAAGATATTAAATGATCAAGATAAGATCAGGAAGCATTCTAAGATTTCTATCAAATTGTTTGTTAAATTTTTTAAAATCTATTAATAATTGTACTTTTTTTTTATGTGTTTGTTAATACATATGATAAGCGTTAAGATAAGGTTTTTTATCAAAATATCCCTATTACCAAATTTATGATTAAAATAGTATTTTATGATTAATATGAATTGTTAAAAATATTAAGATTAAAATAAAAAATAATATTTTATTTTCTAAATTCATGTTCAAAAATAAATTTAAAAACAGTTGAAAAGTATAAATAATAATTGTTAAAATTACAATAGTTTTACCTGAATAATTAAAAATGGTCAAAATGTATTTTTATAATAGATAATAAAATATAAAATTAAATAAAATAATTTAAAAATTGATGAAAGGAATTATGTTAGTTAATAAAATATACATATAGAGAGAGAAATTTAAATTTTAAAAATTAATGAAATGAATAATGTCATTTAAATTTTAAAAATTGTCAAAACATATAATAATTTAAAAATATATTAAATAATATTAATTATAAGAGTTAAATAAATAAGTTTTTTAATAAATTTAAATCTTTAAAATGTATTAAATGACATTAACTATCTTACAAAGGACAGATAAGTAATTGAGCCTTATCTTGAAAGAGTCAAATAAATTTATCCGAGGGGATAAGTTAGATAAATTTATCTTAAAATGGGGAGATAAGAGGTCACGTAAGACATTTTTCAAAAATGGTCAGATAAACTTAACAAATACGTTGGAAAGACCAAATGTCTGAAATGCTTCCCATATTTGACATTTTCTCTCTCTTATTTTGATTAACAAACACCCCCTTATAATATAATGTTTCTATTCAATTTTACTAATATTATATGATTTTCTTTTATTCAAACTAATTACTTAAAAAAGAAAAAATTCATCGTCGCACCACATTAGGTTAGGTGTAGCTTAATACATCGCACAAACTAAATCTATCATATTTAAAATTGTAAATGTGACATGTTTATTTATTATTCAAACAATTTTATACCATACAATTCATAAATTTAAATATAAAGATTGACGTTATTGTTATAATTGTGGTTAAAAATGATTCATGCTAGCAAAATACCAATGATTTAAACTAAGTGATCATAAAGTTGATTGACATGCATTTTTTTCTTAAAAAAGGGAAATCATTATCGCAATTTTTTCACAACTTAAAGCCTTTCTTACATGAAAAAAAGAATTATTTGACAGCACAAGTTAAAAGCATAGAAAATGTAGCATGTTAGGGTTACGTGCATCTTATGAATTCTTACCCCCCCTTAAATAGTTGTAGAACTGATATAATTGCGATTGACCAAAACAATAATGCTGCCTATAAAGATTGCTATGCAAAAGCCCAAAATGGGTAGAACCTTAAAGCGCTAAATTCAATTGATCAACCCTATATTCCTCACGCGGTACTAAAAGGGACTAGTTTACCAATCAAATGCTGCTCTTAAAAGTGAGATAATAGGAATTAGTGGAATCATCATTATGATCACTTGATCGCAGCAATACTGGGCCATGATTAATCCCACATTTAACTGTAGGTGTTTACCTTATGTAATTACACCAAAAAAAAAAAACGAAACCGATTAGGCTAAAGTAAACCCATTGTGCTTGTTTATATATGTGCAAGTCAGTATTAATAATAAGATAACCCAGATTAAAGTTTGGCTTAACGGGGCATGCACGTTAAGATGGCCTAGCTTTTTGATTAATTATACTTTGATTCTATATAGTTTTTGAAGGCCATAACTGGCCCAATGAGGCATCATCCGGACTTCCATCAATATTGAATTAAAAGCCACGTTTAGCCTTTCGATTTGTTTGCATGGGCAAGGAGTGAGTGGTCCTTGTGGTTTGAATTTTATAGGACACTGATACTTAGATGGCCCCTTCGATCTGCAAATGTATGTTCATTTCATGCTATTGTAAATGCACTGTGGTTCTCATTATAGCCTTAATTCCCCTGTCAATCAGCTTTACACATAATACAGAGTTTTTAAAGCCAATCTTTATGTGGGGAGCTTTCGCTGGCTATGATTACAGTCCCCAAAAGCACTGCAACCCTTCAGGAATCAGGCCATCTCTCATGAACAAACAGCCCATAGTGAAAACTGAAAAGGAAATTTCCATATATATTCTTAGATATTTATACATAAAATTCTATAAATTATTAAATAACTTTCATTTTCAGTGCATGGATATACATCATAGATCATTCTATATACAAATATTCTGTTTGTGAAAAAAAATAAAAAAAAACAAAGCTTCTTTGGAGAGAGAAAAAAAAATAAATAAGGAACCTTTCACCGAAAAGGGCAGCCAGGCCAACAGATTCTTGACTTTAGCTTAGGTAAATGATAAACGCTCACTAAAGCATATTTCATCCCTTTAATTCTGCATGAGTTCATGTGGCTTTCAGCTTTCTCTTTCCCAGAGAGAGAGAGAGAGAGGCAGCCGAAGATGATGAAGTTCAGTTTGGTTTTTAGCTAACTGGAAGAATTGGGTACTTGAGTCTAGGACTGGTGGGTGAAGAAGCTTTTGGAAACAGAGCCAAAGGCTGAGAATTGTCAGGTCTTTGAAGAGATGGGAGTTGTCACTGTTGGTGAATTGAATTTGAAGCCAAGCATCTCAGGGAAGAGGCCTTTTCGGCCCAGCTCTAGTACAAGGCATGTCACTGAATGGTAATCTTCTCCCCCTGCATTCTTCCCTGAAAAAGCTCTGCTCCTCCTGAGAAAAAGCACATTTTTGTTGCTACTATATGATCTTTGTTTTGCTTTGAATGGGTAGCTTAATTTAGATTATACTAAATTTTAACATTGTTGATGCTTACATAAATCTTGGAGGGCTTGACTTTAGCTTTTCTGAAAGCTAGTGGTGGCTCGGCTCTGGAATTTGCTTTAGAGGATTTCAATTCTATTCTTGATCTCATCTTCTAAATTTCTGATGGCTCTATCAGTATTCAGTATGCTTATATTCTATAGAGTTAGCATATTACAGCCACGCAAAATCTTCCTAGTAATGATCTGCATTCTAATGGATCTGCAGTTTAGTTCCATTCATAGATTTAATAGGAGGTAAGAAGTTACCACGAGTTGAGTTTTGATCTTGAAGGAGCGGTAGAATTTTGAGCACCAACTGTTTGTTATATGCTCATAGAAAGTTTATTGAAATTAGGACATGGGTTTTTGAGTTTTTGTGGCTTTCATTTCTTCAGCTAGATTGGGTAACTGTTTGCAGTTTGGTCAGCTGATTAGCCCTCATTTCATAATTCAACGCATACTATAATTGCTCTCAACTGCTGCCATCGATGTGGATTGCTATAATTTCCGTGTCTTTGCTATCCAGAGGCCCTCCAAAGTACGGAGAAGCTGTAGGACAGTTGTTTGAGAATCACAAACGCTTTGGCACAGCATAGGCCAAACAAACAAAACAAAGTCTATGATTGAACTGAAGGGTCCCTTGTGGCTCCCAGCATATCCATGCCAGAAAGAGAACTGGCCAAATCGGATGGTTGCTTGAACACAATCCAGTCCTGCAATCTTCTTTGCAGGTCTCTAAACCACTGGGACTGGGTTAACTTTTATCTTTTTCTCCTAGCTTAAGGCTTGACAAGTCCCACTCACGTTATAATTGAGACCTGGTTTTCAATAGGGGGCCACTCGTGTCGGGTATAGGATCCAAGTATGTCACTGTCCACAGGATTTAGATGTAATTGCGTGTGAATTGAAACCACTTCATAACTAATGAGTTTCAGTACCATAGATTCAAAAGTGGGATGATGGTGCAGAGAGGACCTCCAATATTAGTAAACGAAATGACAGTCATGTATGCCTACTTTGGTTTTGTTTCTCTGTTCTTGAGTTTATAGATGTCTCTTTGCGGTGCCAATTTTACCATGTCCACGTCTTGCAGGCCGATATCTGATGTTTCCAGTGATCTGACAATTGAAGTCGGCTCAGCAAGTTTTGCGCTTCACAAGGTAAGCTTAGCGGCTAGAAAATCCTTCTGCTAAAAGGGCCATAAAATTCTATACCTAGTGTTCCTATTCCTATTAGCTATGAATTTGTCTAGATTCTGTGTTATAGCATAAACTAGTCATTGAACAATTTTTTAACATCTTTTGTATAACTAAATTCAAATCAAAGTATGCAGCAGCAGTTCACTTTTCATGAATTCCTTTTGCAGTTTCCACTAGTTTCTAGGAGTGGAAGAATACGAAAACTGTTGTTGGAAGCTAAAGATACAAAAGTTTCGCGTATAAATCTCTCTGTTGTACCGGGAGGACCCGAAGCATTTGAGCAAGCTGCAAAGTTCTGTTATGGAGTGAACATTGAGATCAGCCTATCGAATGTTGCTATGCTGCGTTGTGCAGCCCATTTCCTAGAAATGACAGAAGATTTTGCTGAGAAAAACCTGGAAATGAGAACGGAAGCATATCTGAAGGAGAACGTACTCCCAAACATATCAAACTCGATATCTGTTCTTCATCACTGCGAGTCCCTCTTACCCATAGCAGAAGACATAAATCTAGCGAACAGGATTATCAATGCCATTGCAAGCAATGCGTGCAAAGAGCAACTCACTTCTGGCCTGTCCAAGCTAGAGCACAATTTCTCTTCAAAACCGATGGTGGAAACTGAAACACCTGCAGACTGGTGGGGAAAATCGCTCGCAGTGCTTAATCTCGACTTCTTCCAACGAGTTCTATCTGCAGTGAAAACAAAGGGTCTGAAGCAGGATATGATCAGCAGAATTTTGATAAATTATGCTCATAATTCTCTTCAAGGCCTTGTCGTTAGAGACTCTCAATTGGTTAAAGGAAGTTTGTCAGACCTGGAACTTCTGAAGAAACAAAGGGCAGTTATTGAAGCGATTGTCAGTTTACTGCCAACACAGTCAAGGAAGAGCACCGTTCCAATGGCGTTTCTATCAAGTTTATTGAAGTCTGCAATAGCAGCATCAACATCTACCTCTTGTAGATCTGATTTAGAGAGGAGGATCGGTTTGCAACTGGACCAGGCTATTCTTGAAGACATCCTCATTCCTGCAAATTCACACGGAAACAATCATAGCCCCATCTATGATACAGACTCGATCCAGAGGATCTTCTCGATTTTCTTGAACTTGGACGAGGATGATGACGAGGGCACTCACTTGAGAGATGAAAGTGAGATGGCGTATGACTTTGACAGCCCTGGATCTCCAAAACAGAGCTCGATCCTGAAGGTTTCGAAACTGTTGGACAATTATCTTGCAGAAGTTGCACTTGATTCAAACTTGGTGCCATCGAAGTTCATAGCACTGGCAGAACTACTCCCGGACCATGCTCGAATAGTGAATGATGGATTGTACAGAGCAGTGGATATCTTTCTCAAGGTGAAAAAACTCTCCTCCTCCCTCTACCCCATTTCCCAATTTCCCCTCTTGATTTTGTGTCTTTAAACTGAAGTTCTTTTCATTCTGACTGACAGGTTCATCCAAACATAAAGGACTCAGAGCGCTATCGACTCTGTAAGACCATCGACTGCCAGAAACTGTCGCAAGAAGCGTGCAGCCACGCAGCTCAGAACGAAAGGCTGCCCGTGCAAATGGCAGTACAAGTCCTCTACTTCGAGCAAATCAGGCTTCGAAATGCAATGAATGGTGGTCACAACCAGTTGTTCTTCGGCTCCATGAATGGCGGCCAATTCCCTCCTCAACGCTCGGGCAGTGGAGCAGGAAGCGGGTGCATCTCGCCGAGAGACAACTATGCATCGGTGAGACGGGAGAACAGAGAGCTGAAGCTTGAAGTGGCAAGAATGAGGATGAGATTGACTGACCTGGAGAAAGATCATGTTTCCATGAAACAGGAGCTTGTGAGGTCACATCCTGCCAACAAGCTCTTCAAGTCATTCACCAAGAAGCTAAGCAAGCTCCATTCCCTCTTCAGGATTAATAAGCCTGTAACTGCTTCTGCCAAGCCCGGCTCAGAAACAAGGCTTCTTTTCCAGAGAAGAAGGCGCCACTCTGTATCATGACAGTTGACAACAACACTCTTTATCATGTTGTGTGTGTATGATTATATAATTCAATTAAGATCATCCAATGAGTGTATAATACATTATAGTAGTATTACTCATGTCATCATGGCTTGGCTGGGCTGGGCTGCTGTCTCCTGTCTGGCTGTTGGTTTTGTTATTTCTAAGAGAGAGAGAGAGAGAGAGAGAGATGAGTAATAATATAAGAGATCTGTTGTGCTCTTTGTCTAAGTCTAATGGAGTCTTGAAGGTTTCTATCTTGCTTCATCCACTCCAATTTTAAGAAACAACCAGAAATCTTTACATTGAGCTTGGCACCCAATTTAAAATCATAAGAAATTATAATAAAACAAAGATGATTGATGAATGTAGTCCTATTAATTCAAATGATGATCAAAAGAGGTTGAGCCACTATAAGCCCTTTTTATCATTCTCTGGAAAAAATTAAATTATTGTGTCCAAATAAAAAAAAAAAAGAAACTTCAAAACGACGCCGTTGAATATGGAAGAGAGCACCGTTCCCTTCTTCTCAGTCACAGGGACCCCCGTTTCAGATTTCTTATTCTCTCTCCGTGAACAAATCGCCGTTCTCTTTGCTGGGTTCACCGGAATGTCGCCGGTTTCTTCTTTTACGAGAATCGCTGGTTCCTTGCCCTTTTCCAGGCTCGTCGGGTAATCTTCTCTCCATGTATACCACTGCAACCATTATTGGCAAATTTTGTTGGCTGATTAAGAATCCCTCATCTGTATCTGTGTTTTCCGGGAAAACAGAATCCATAGCTGATCGTTCTTTAATTCACCACGCCCTTATAATGCACGAGCCAGGGGAAAATGGAAAACAATTGAAGGATAATTTCTAAAACCTAGCCAATTTGCGTTAGGTCAAGTTGGTCCGAAAATTGAAAACGAAAGAAATTGGAGATGCTGCTAAACGTAATCTTAGGTTTTTCTTTATTGTGTAGAAAGGGAATACTTTGTGGTAGTTTTGAAATGTGTTAAAAGGTGTTCGTGTTGTTTGTCGTAATTGATGTCATCTTCCTGCTAACGGAACCCGTGCAGATTTTGTAAAACCTGAGGATATTTGTTCAGTGGGGGTTTTAGAATTTAGGCAGCAAGTGTGAGCTGGAGAGTGGAGGAAACCCTAATGATGTTATGGGTTAGCCAAGTGATAAATGTTCTGGTTAAGGCTTTAATTTGAATAGATAAGAAATATGCTTCGTTGATTGAAACTCTTCTATACATTGTAATGTTTGGGCCTTTTTTGTTTAGTTTTTCAGGGTTTGGATAGATCTGGTGTATGTCCACAAGCAAGGCATATAATAAATTTGCTTCCTGCTGTTTCTTCACTATGAGTATATAAACTTGAAAGGGTTTTGATTTTCACAGTAGAACCCAAATGTGAGATGGGTTCCAACCTCAGTTTGATCCAAGCAGTATTGTTGTTGCCAGGGCACCCTAAAACAGATGAATTACTCCTTTATTTCCTAAAAAACCGAGGGAAACAACGGTTTGGGATTTGGCCATATTAGTCTCTAATGTTTGTCTTCATATATACCATAAACAGACCATCGAAGAAATGCATCAATGAGACAAAAAATGTTGTTATGCATGGGATATTTGCTATCTTGTTTAAAGCAAGACCGCATATTGAGCTACCTAATGTGGATGATTACCAACTAGTGTATGTGTTCTGACGCACATATTACAAAATTTGAGAACTAAACTACTGTCGCGGAAGGCAATACCTAATCACATTACAATTTCTAAGACAGATGATGTCATCCCCAATTTGCATACCTTATTACATTTTGATTTCTAAGTGTGCGAGCTGATAGGGATCCTAATTAATTTCCTATTAGTGTTCCCCCGGAAATCAACATTTTTCCATCCTTCCAAATGTGTGCAGCTCATGATTTTTTTACACGTCATTGTCATTACCTCTTTGGTAGAGATAATCTCCACTGGATAAGACTAATATTTTGTGATTGTGTCATGAGCTGCTCTCATTTGGTTCTCCTTACATGACAATTTTCTTATGGGATCTTACTCTTTATTATCTGGAGACCCATCTGACCCTTTTCTCTGTATAGAATTACCTTTCTTTGTCAGTCTCTATGTTGCATTTGGTTTGTGATATATTAGCTTGTTATATAGTGTCTTGAAAATTGTAATTTGATAGAACTCTTGCGATATCTTTTTGCCGATGCTTATATGTTACATCTCACAGGCAGCTAGAACAGGAGATGGAAACTGTGATTAAGGTTCTACAGCCTGGACCACTGGGGAATGTTGAGCACAAGTTCTCTGCTGAAGAGATACGTGAGGCGAACGCTACCGTCAAGAGAGCAGTAGAGAATTGGCGTAGGAATGCAACCCTAGAAAAACATAATGATGTACTGAAAGATTATATTGAGAAATGATCAGATTCTTAGCTTCAGCAGTAAGATGAAATTCTTGTCTCTTCATTGTCTTGAATAATCAAATAAGAAGAACCCTCTATCACATGTTAGCCTTTAGGTGGTGTTATCTTTGTGTTTTAGTTTTGAATTTTAAATTTATTTTTAATTTTATATTTTGAGTTTCTGTTTTAAGATTTTAAAAAATGCATTATTTTTATCATTCTACAAAATTGTTTCTCAAAACAAAAAATTAGAAAACGCATTTGTTTTAAAATTTTGTAAAATGTTATTTTATGATATTTTATTTAAAATTTTTGATTCAAAGTAAATTATAAATATTTATTAATAAGTTATAATTTTAATTTAAAGAATTTAAAATATAATATTAGAAATAACTGGCAATTTAATCATATATAATTTAATCATATATAATGTATTAAAATTACAAAGTACTTTCTAAAGTCATTTTTAATTTGACTCAACTATTAATTTCATAATAATTTTTTTTATCTATAAATTAAAATTTAACATTAATTTTGAGATTTAGATTACAACATAAATATTAAAAAAAATTATAAATCATAAAATAGCAAAATATTGATTTATCTAAAATTTTAAAAATATCATTGAAAAGAAAAAATTAATAAAAAAAACTATATTACATAGCATAGAGCGCGATGAAAAAACGGCAAAGGGCGATGGCGATGGCAGGCGGATTTGGGTGTACCGAGTGATAGCGATGGTGAATCTAGGGGTGGAGGGCGATGGTAGTAGCAGGCGGATTTAGGCATAGTGGGTGATGGCGGTGACAGATCTGGGCGTAGAGGGCAGTGACGGGCGATGGCGGTGGTAGTAGATGGCAGTGGCGTGGATGGTGGTGACGACCGAGCTTGAAGAGAAAGAGAAAAGAAAGAGAAGGGAGAGAGAGGTGGAAGAAAATAGGTGTTTTCCGTATTTTGGATTCACTCGCTGGTTCTGACTGAAAACGGTAAAAACGTATTTTTGTTGTTTTGAGTTTTGTATGTAAAATTTTTTTGTGTTTTGAAAAATGCAGTCTCAAAAATGGGTAAGGAAACGTGTTTTGGGTGTTCTAAAATATCGAAAACAGAAAACAACACGAAAATAATAAAGAGAATAAGCTCTTAATGGTTTGCCAAAATACAATGGCATTGTTCTTTAAGAAAGGTGTGGACAAGTACTGGTGATTGAATTTGTTGTGTATAGCGAAAAGTTCATTTAAAATTGAAAAAAGTCTAAAATAACATTTTGAATTAAAAAATTGTAAATTTTCCTTTAATTTGGGAATTCCACGCAATGCATAAATTGGATAACTCTGACATCTGCAAATCTTCTCGAGGGTCCCATAAAAATGATAAACATCATCATTTAGGAATCCTAATAAAATCTTAATCTAAAAAGGATAAATGTTATCTATTAAAAATTATAATTCTGATAAGATATGTGAATATTGGAATAAATATTATCTATAAAAAATTCCAAACTAAGGAGATTTAGGATTGCCCTATTCTCCTCTATAAATAAGTAGGTCATTCATTCTAGAAAATGTACATCTTTGATACTGATAACAAATTTCATTTTACAGTTTTTAGCATCCTTAATGTTTGACTTAAGCATCGGATTGTTTGCACAGAGGCCTTCCTGTCCCCTTTGACTGTTTTCTTTCGTGCAGACTTAAGCGGCCAAACGACGTCGTTTCTAGTTAAATAAATTCATTGTTGTATCTTGACAATAACAATTGGCGTCATCTGTGAAAAATGTACGAAAAGCCAACGAATCAGTCTGTAATGGCCTGAATGAGAAGCACCACCAATCAACATAGTCAAGAAAGAGCAGAGGCTTAGTCATTAGGGTGTTTACTTGAAGCACGAGACGATCCCCACGCCCCACAAAACTGCCACCTAATAGTCAGCCTCACACCACTTGAGATTCTCAGCCCTAGAACCTTTTAGGGACTCCCTCCTAAGGTCAATTGAGAATGCACTCCTAGGGCCAGTTGGGAATCCCCTCATAAGGTCTATTGTGACTCACTCTCAAAACTAGTTGGGAATCCCTTCTTGGGGCCAGCTGAGGACCCATATTCAAGACCAACTGGGAATCCTCTCCCGGGGCCAGTTGGGGACTCACTCTCAAGACCAATTGGAAATCCATTCCCAAGGCTAGTTGAGGATTCACTCTCAAGACGAGTTTGGAATCCATTCCAGAGCCCAACTGGGGACTCACTCTCAAAACCAACTGTGAAAACCCTTCTAGGGCCAACTGGAGACTCACTCTCAAGACTTGCTGGGAATCCCTTCCTGGGGTCAACTGGGGACTCACTCTCAAGAGTAGTTGGAAATCCCTTCTCGGGGCCAGTTGAGGACTTACTTTCAAGACCAGTTCGGAATCCTTTTCCAAAGCCACCTAGGGACTCACTCTCGAGACTAGTTGGGAATCTTCTACTGAGGCCAACTATCAGCTTAGGACCCACTCTCAAAACTAGATGGGAATCCCTTCTTAGAGCTATCCGGGGGCTTATTCTCAAGGCCAGTTAGAGATCCATCCTCAGGGCCAACTAGGGAACCACTCTCAAGATTAGCCAAAGACTCACTCCCATGATTGGCGAGAAACTCGTCCCACGAGACTCACAGGCCTAATCAAATAAACTTTTTCCGTGGTGCCACAGGCAAAGTATAAATCCTTGCGACGCCAACATGAAGAAAGAATACATGCACCTACAAGAAGTTACTAGGTTATTACAAAATATTGCCCCGTGAGTGGCACTACCTTTAGCCTTGAGGAAGTTTGTGTCCAGCTTGATCCCTCTTTAGGAGGCACAAGAACAAAGTTCTGATACTACACTGGAACCACAAAGAAATCGATCATAGCCCACTCCTCCTCAAAGAACTCATACCAGACCTTTTTCCTCCCTGAATTAGGAATAAGGAAAGGGATGGAACATTGAAAATGTGCAAGAGAACCCAAAGGGATCCTCAAAAAGAGAAATACCTCGAAACCGTTGAAAGCACATCTATTGACGAAGAACAGTCTTCGCCAGGGGGTCTTGTGAAAAAGATCAATGAAATCGATGACTTATCAACATTCAATGTTCACGAGGCGATGAATATGAAAAGAATGATTGAAGAAGTCTTGGAGCAGAAAAAGTTGTTACCTATGTCAGAAGATCAACCTAGGAAAAGAATTCCTTTCGCCACAGCCATCATGGAGAAACCTTTGCCAAGGAAGTTCAAAATGCCCCAAATGACTGCGTACTTGGACAAAGGCAACCCTCACGACCATATTCAGAATTATGAATCCCTCATGGTGTTACATGGATGGGAAGATGAAATTATGTGCTGAGGTTTTCCTCTAACCTTGACATATCACGCTTGAGCATGGTACAACAACTTGCCCGAAGGCTTCATATTCACTTTCGAATAGCTGAGATATGAGTTCATTAAGGCATTCATCATCAACGGTCAACAGAAAAAATATGCAACTTATCTTCTCAATATCAAACAAGGCAATAAAGAGACTCTTTGACAATACATGGACAAGTTCTAGAATACAACTTTAGAAATACGAGACCTGCAAGTCGAAATAGTTATGGCAACCATGCTTAAAGGACGTAGGTTCACTTTTTTACATGAATCTTTGGCCTTAGACTAGCCAACTACCCTGACAAACTTGTTTACTCGAGTTAATAAGTATATTTTATAAGCAAAACTAATGCAAATAATTCGAAGAAAGAAACCAAAAAAGAAAAGAAAAAGACTCTGGTGGAGAGATAAGCCAAGGGAAAGAAAAGGCAAAAAGACACGATGATATTATTCGACCCCAATTTATAGAATATACTCCGCTCACACAATCATGCTCCAATATCTTGGCAGCTATTAAATGAATGGGTCTCATTAAATTCCCCAAGAAGGTTGACAAGCCTATGAAGAGGAAAATGGATGTCTTATGCCAATTCCATAGTACTCAAGGCCACTCCATTGACAAATGTCAAGACTTGAAGAATCAAATAGAGACACTAATTAGGGATGGAGAACTAGTAGAATTTGTGGATGTAAGAGCCTAGGGGAAAGAACATATTGATTGCCATGGAGGCTAGGAGGATAATTCAAGATGAAAAGAGCAATGAAGGAACATAAGGTTCTTTTGACGAATTCAAGAAACATGTTTCATCGCTCGAAGGCCAAAAGCTAGCAAAAGAATTCAGAATCCATATACCCGCCTTAGGAAGATATCATAGTCAAGATTAAATTTGTATGCCATTCAATGATGCATGAATAAACTAAATTTCATCTTGTGGTAGTTCCTTTTTATGTATTTTGTTTTTCAGGACAATGAATGCATTAAAAAGGGTTGAAACCCCAATAGACAAACGAAGCCTATTATCAAAGCACAAAAGGGCGAGAACGATCTAAAAATAGAAACGTGAAAATATGAGAATGGTTTAAAAATCGAAACGCAAAAGCGCCTTAACGGTCCAAAAATCAAAGTGTGAAGGCACGAGAACAGTACAAAAACTGAAGGGCAAAAGAGCAAGAACTATCTAAAAGCCGAAGCATGAAAGCGAGAAAACAGTTTAAGAAATCAAAGAAAATGCAAGAATCACCAAAATAATAAAGAGAAAACCTAGCAACAGGGGTGCAGAATGCGTGAGATCGAATTATGGGTCAAAAATGTTAAAGCACAAAAATGATCTATAAGATAACCTAGATTCAAAGGTGATAAATGCACAAAAACGATCAAGTGTAACCTAAGATCAAAAGTGCAAAATGTATAAGATCAGATCAAAACCAAAAATGAAAAAGCACGAGTGCAACATCAACAAGAACTAAATAACTAGGGTGTAAGTGTAATACCCAAGAACTTTGGGTTATTATTTAAAAAAAAAATAAAAATTAGGTATCTGAAAAGCCTGAAAAACTTATCGAATCAGTCGAAGGGAGTACCCTAAAGCTTAAATGATTGAGAAAATAGGAACGCCTCTAACGAGCATATCGAGGCATGAATTTTAGGACTGAAAGAAATGGAATCAAGAACGAGTTTCGATACAATTAAAATGCAGCTGTTATTTAGACTAAAAAATCGAATTCTTGTAGGAGACTCTCAAAAAGATAATGGAAGTCTCGGGAAGTTTCGGTTTACCGAGTAGAACAACCCTTCATGAGTTTCAAGAAGAAACGGATAGGTTTAAGGCCAAAACAGAGAAGTGGGCCTAAGTGCAATTTTTCAAAGTTGCCCAAGGGGTCAAAACATCTTTTTTTCCAAAAGTTGAAAATAGGAAATTGAAAGATTTGAACTTGAGGGGTTCAATAGCAATTAAGGAAAGTCCAGGGGTTGTGAGGAAAAGGGGGGCCAAAACAGAAAAAAAACAAAAAAGTTTGGGCCAAAATGTAAATTTCGAAACTTCGACCATGGGAAACCGACCAGCCAACTTTTCGGCTGTTTCAAGCTTTGGGCTAGCTCGAGGGATGGTTGGGGATCTCGCAAGAGTCATCATGAGCCGCCATCGAGCATCAAGATGGCTGGATTTTCGAGAAAATCCAACCAGAAATGTGGGCGAAAATGTCATGACCTGCAACTCGACATTTTGGTCGGGTGAGGTCGATCCAGGGGCGGTGAAGATGCTTAAGGCAATGGGTAAGCTTGCCAAGGCCATTTCGAAGCTCAATAATCGCCTATAAATAGAGCTCTTGATGGTCGAAATTTTCAGAAGTTGGAAGCTTAAATCGAAGGTCATTTTGGACGAATTGAGAGGTAAGGATAGAGGGATTTTGTTACCCATAGGTTGGAGAGCATATCTGGAGCATTTCGTGAGCAACAGAGCAGAAACGAAGGAGAATTGAAGCCTCACCGAAACCCTAGGCGGACCGCCTGACCGAGACTTCAAGGCCTCCGTTGAGCCACTTCCGGACCTCCTTTCGATCCTCAAAAGGTACGCGTAGGATTGATTGCGCATGGACTTCATCGTGGTGTAAAAATCTTATTTTTCTGGCAAGCTGTCACTGGAGAAGATGATCGGCGCATGGGCCCCACGCGCTAGTCTTACACGCCCTACCATGTGCCGGCGCATGCAAGCGCATGCAACCTTGTTATTTTCTGCAATTTTTTTAAAAATGGTTAGAAAAATATTTGATGATTTTCCATGTAAAAATATTTGGAGAAAAAGAGGTGTAGGTATTTATGTTGGAATATTAGTAAGGAAAAATTGAAGAAAATAGAGAAAAAGGCAAGAAAATTGAGAAAAAATAGTATTATTGATTATTTAAATAAAAATATTGCCTAGGGTGCTTTGGGAAGTAAGGTGAAACATTTGGTGCGAATTTCAAAATTTGCACGCAAATTGAGGCAATTTGCACGCTTTTCGAGGTATACCAATAATTATGAAAGCTGAGTGGTTTTGTCCCTATAACCCATATATGATGTGATTTCCTTTCTATGCATGATATGTAAGTATGTTATGATCATTTTTGTCATTTTGTTCATATATTGTTGCATGGGAAAACGTGATATATGCACAACATGATATTTTTGACATATTGAAACTTGTGCATGGAGTTGGGATGTTACCCTAAGAATGTAGCCGTAATTCTCCTAGGACAATTAATGGAACAATGTTAGGCTTATCCTGTAAAGGTTCGGGATTCTGCCTAGGATTCCATGCCGGGCTGGTAGGCATGAGAAGTTACATTAAGAGTATCTGTTTATAAATGTCCATGTATCATGCATCATTCATTCATGCTTATCTAACTCTCACTTAGAAAATTTCATCTTCTAATATTGCACTGTGTCCCTAGAATATTCCACGTTCCAGACGAGGCAAGCAACCGGAAGGGCAAAGAAGTGATCGAGGCATGATCGTGATGGAAATTTTGTGGGTCCCATGTGGGAATAGGACCATCTACGTCATTCGGCTGTATTATTTGGATTTTAATATTGTTTGTAATGATATGTTGGGTGAACAATATGTATGTACCCACATATGTTATGTTTTCGAGGTTTCATGCAGGTTCTGATCTTGCTTTCGCTTGTGTTTTAAGTGTGTATCATTCCTGTACTATGTTTGGGAGTATTGTTATTAAATAAAAGTTATGTTGAGGATTTATTACCTATTTATATTCAATGTAATAGAAAAAAAAAATCCTAACATATATTAACGCCCTGGAAGGCAGGGTGTTACAGTAAGCATAACGCTTGTCCCATGTTCATAACACTGGGAAGCAAACGCAACACCCCTCCTCCTAGCAAAAGCACAGTGTAAGTGATAAAAGCTTTTAACGATTCACGATTTAAAAGTTAAACTGCAAAATTTTATATGTTGTGTGAGCTACTAACATGTTAAATAGAGAAACCAGCACAACCCTAGAATCAGAAATGCATAAAGCGTGAGAACAACATAAAAAACCAAAATGCAAAAGTGCGAGATTGCTCTAAGACAAACTCGACATCAAAAAGTGCAAATATGCACGAACATGATTTGGGGACTATTGTCCAGGGAAAAAAGAGGTCAAAAGCACTAACAGATTACAAAGAAGATCGTTAAGATGTTCGGGGATCACTTGTGTCAATGGACAAAGAGCTTGCCCCGAACACACGCAGATAATAAGATACTCATAAACCCTCACGGCATTTAGACACAAACAAACACCTTGTCAAAGCCAAAGGACTAGTGAGTGGCGATGCAATCCTTTCCAATGTGAAGTCTTATAACAAACTAGCCCACACAAAAGATTGGGGAGTGGTGACGTAATCTTAAAGTCCTATCCATAAACCAATTCACTTAAAGGGATAAGATATTAAAATATTAGAATAAATATCTATAAAAAATCCTAAGCTAAGGGGATTTAGGATCACCTCATTCTCCTCCACGCCTTCATTCTAAAAAAAATACATCTCTGATACTGATAAAAATTATGCTCTATAGTTTTTAGCATTCTCAATGTCTGATTTGAGCATCAAAGTGTTTACGCGAGAATCTTTCAACGTCCTCTGACTCTTTTATTCCTTGTAAAATCAGACGATTAGACGACGATGTTTCTAATCAAATAAATTTATTG
This sequence comes from Diospyros kaki, assembly GCA_036245055.1. NCBI lineage: Eukaryota > Viridiplantae > Streptophyta > Magnoliopsida > Ericales > Ebenaceae > Diospyros > Diospyros kaki. The sequence continues at coordinate 37,354,586 of BSEG01000007.1, forward strand.
TTGTATTTTGATGACAATAATAGAATTCATTGTCTTTTTTGTCCATTTTCAATTCTGCAACCTTTCCCCATGCTGGCGGCTACACTTTGAAGAAATGTTTTTTCATCATTTGATGACTTCACTGCAGATTTGATTGTTCTGCTAGTTGAACACTGAAAATTTGTGTTGGTAAAATCATTCATGATGTAGTCTCGGCTATGAATTGCAAAGGTTATATAAGGGATGATATTGTTCCCATGAAGGGCAAGAACATGTGCTTCTTTTAAGGAGGGGAAGCTTTCACTGCAAGAATATTATTATTATGTTATCAAGATTGATAGTTGTTTTCAGTTCAGAATAAAGCCCAAGGCATAATCTAATCACACACATGAAATTTTTTGATTTTGTGGAATCGTAAGTACTGATTTGGAGGAATAATATGAATCGGGAAAACGGCAATACTAAGAAGCAAATCACTTCTGATATAGAATATAATACCTCAATCTTGCCAGCTTGTAAAGTGGAGTTGTGGTCTCAATTAACTTCGGAACAATAACATATTGACTTTTATGTTTAAAAGGAATTGTTACTAGCTAGGTCTAGTTGACGCCAAATCTTATATATATATACCCATATGTTGTACACATCTTTTAACATTTGATATGTCACGCTCTTCTAACCTAATTATATCACATTTAATTATGTAAGCTTTTACTTTTCTAAGATAACCTGAGTCTATCTCTCAACTTTAGTGTACATGAGTTAATGGGTCTACAATAATAGTAAATAAATGATGCACCTAAATTACTTCCATTCTAATTCGACATCATTCATCATCATATACTCTCTTTCTTAGAAACCAATTACTATTAAGTGTGTGGAGCTAATATATGTACTATGAATGGTGATATTTGGCCCCAGAAACACCAGAGTGCAGTGAGACAATGTCAAAAGGTGACATTCCGATCACTGGGCGTGAGAAATCGGCCTCACTCCTCGGCGCGCCAATAATACTATTCAATGACAGGAATGTAAATGTAAATAAATGGCGTCTTGTCTTTCGGGCAGTGGATTCACAGGTTGAGTTGGCCAACGACTAAAACTGGCCTTTCATTCAGTATCCAGCCAACTTTATTTAGTGAAGGAGAGAGGAAGATATATATGGTCCCAATCCACGAGCTAAAGATCATCAGCGGCCTGCTGCTGGGTTACGCCCTCTCTTTACAAATATGCATAAAAGGACTACTTTTTGACGTTGTGACCCCATAAAAGGACTACACAGAGATAAATATACATGTACATCATATCTAGTACACAAATATTCCCTCTACAATTACAGTTCTCAAGTGTCAATTTTGGAGAATGGCCTCAGATATGACTCCATTTGAGTTTTGAGTCGGCATCTTCCGTAGAAAGCAAGATGTTATTATTGTCTAATATGTACTAAAATGGATTTGTTCCTTCTTCTTTGCTAATGACTAAGGTTGGATGATCAAAGGAACACTGCATGGGTTATTAAATTATGTTTAAATTGGTGCCTTACCTAAGATGTTAAAGTATGATGTGACTGACACCTAATTTGTTTAAATTATGTTTATATATTGCAGGATTAATAAGATTGAGCAACACCTAATTTGTAGCCCGCTGGTCCAAAACCAAAGATTGAAATGGGTTTTTTATTTGTTAATATTGAATGAATATAGATGTTATTTTTCTATGTATAGAATTATAATACTAGAAGTTCTGAACTTTCCGACCTCCAGAGATATGTCAAAGTTAATGAATACATATGTCTTAGCGTTTACCTATATATATATATGTGTGTGTGTGCGCGCGCGCGCTCGCGCGCTCCTATATCTAAAGCAGTTTCTTCAGGTTTCTGTTTTGGCTTTTTGCTCTTTGAACCCAAGGAAGAAAGTCTTCCCTTTCCAGTTTCCCTTTGCGACAATTAATATGAGATGATTAATTAACAGGAGATTAACGGCTTAAGTAAATCGCTAAAGATCTGAAGCCACCCTTTATAATATAATCCATGCCCATCAACTTTTTCTTCTTCTTCTTCTTCTTCTTCTTTTTTATTCAATGCTACAATAGACTGCAACCCAACGATATTAAACCGACTGCCAATTAATGGCGTCGACAATTTTATTTGGCAAATTGATTAAAAAGGAAACCCGACAACTTGATGCGCTTAAGTGCTTAACCAGGGTCCTTTGAGAAAGATTCACTTTGGTGATAAGAAGATAAAAGATTACCTCCCACTGTAACCACGTGATTTTATGCCAAGAATATAATGATTTTCCATCTATCTTAAAGGGCCATATACATCTTCCCATTTCCAATTAGTATTATTATTGCAATAATAATTATGAAGCTTTCTGAGTGGCATTAATTAATTTGATCGCTTCCTCTCCTGCTTTAATTACGTACGCATGATTAAACATGCAGGGCTGATTAGCCTTCGGTTCTCTTAAACTGAACCAGATGCATGAGAATCTTAACAAAGAGGCAATCTATCTATATCTGTGTGTATACATATGTATATATATCCAGTTGAATAAAGCCCACCTCCTTTTCCACCTCACCCAGATGCTAGCTAGCTGCAACAAAGCTACAACCACCATCAATCATACCATGCTATAATTAATAGGGTTTAAATCATCAACCCCATGGGGTTGCCCAAGTGAAAGGGTACGTTGATGCGTTGAGAAATATCTCAAATTCGAGTCTTCGGTGAATTGTTCAGAGTAAACGGATCAGGGTTTAGCAACATGCATGTAAACATAATCCATTAAACACATGCATATATATGTATGTAAGACCCCATAATGATCACGTGCCAAATGCATGTGTTAATGGTTTTAGGGTAGACCAAGTTGGTGGATATATTCCATGGAGAGGCAGACACAAGATCCTTAATTGTTGAGCAATGATAAGGGCCAATATATTTTGGGAATCTAGCTTCTATCTTTCAGAATATCTTTTAAACTTTTTCTCTTTTGTTGCTTCTCCAATTCGATAGTCTGAACCAGTTGCCATTCCCATGCACACATCTCTCTATTTATAGCTTTCATCAGACCTCTCTTTCTCCTCATACCAACACACTTCCAAGTTCCATTAACAATTGCTTTGCGCTCTCCCTCTCTCTCTCTCTCTCTCTCCATCAATCCAACTTTGTTGAAGCATTCTTCACCCAGAAAGGAGATATATATATATATATATATTTATATTATCATGGCCACAGTGATGAGTCTGGGAGCAGAAAAGCCAGTGGTTATCTTCAGCAAGAGCAGTTGCTGCATGTGCCACTCCATCAAGACATTGATTTCCGGCTTCGGAGCAAACCCTAAAGTGTATGAGCTCGATCAGCTTCCCAATGGCCAGCAGCTGGAAGCCGAGTTGCAGGGGATGGGACGGTGGCCGAGCGTGCCGGCCGTCTTCATAGGAGAGGAGCTGATTGGCGGTTCTAACGAGGTCATGAGCCTCCATGTCAAGGGCAAGCTGGTCCAGTTGCTCAGAAATGCTAAAGCTATATGGCTATAGTATACTCTTAAAACTAATTCATCATATATATATATATATATACATACATATATGTGTGTGTGCATGTATGTAACCTCCATCCAAGCTCTAGCAGTGGCTGTTTTGCCTTTGTACTAAACGAGAGTAGGCTGCCTATTATGTAATAAGAAAGCCCCATATATACACATATATATAAGAGCTTTTCGTATGTTTAACTTTAATTTACTTGTATTTTCCCTTTCCTATGTATGCTAATTAAAATATATATTCATAGTTCTCGTTGAGCACAAGCAGTGGCACAATGAACTGAGCTGGTGTGTTGTCATGTGGCTAACATGTGCTAATTACTAAATAAAGAGAGGCGGGAAGGTAGTAGTAGCCGTAGCACATTGTATAGTTGGCTGTTGTATAGAATTTTGGCAAGAACTATTCAAATTGTTCACTTGATTGTCTACTTGGCTGGTGAGATTAGTATAAATACAAACTGATCTCACTCGAAAAAGACATAAATGAATTGAATCTTAAATTTTTCCTCTAAATTCTCTCCATCCCTCTCTTCTTCTTCTCTCTCTCTCCGATCAAGTCTCTCCTACACAATTCTCCAGAATTCCTTGCAGAAGGAATTCTTGAGATATACTCGTCAGATCTGTTGGACCTAATAATTTGGTATCAGAGCGATTCAGGGCCAAATGAAATTAATTGTGGGAAGGATCCAGTGATGGCAAACGGCACGAGGATGAAGAATATGGAGGCGCAACTACACCAATTCAAGTCCAGGGTATCGGACTTACAGGCGAGGGTAGATTAGCTAGAATTCGGATCAAATCGTAATCACAAGGCGATCATCTCCATTGATCGCAAATTAGATGGTGCAGTCAATCAAATCTGAGAAGAAGTAGAAACGCAAATTTATGAGCAGCTACAAGACTTCATGGTCATGTTTGCGCAACAACAACCGATAAGCCTCTCCACAGATTTTCCTCCTAGGGAAAGAGCATATCCGATCTTTCTTGGCCATGGGATGATTTAAGAGGAGACCAGGAACCTCTGAGATTGGAGAGGAGCTGGGGGAAATGGGGGAGAATGTGGTTGGTCGAAGGCAGGGTGTGAATGGAGGCCTTGGTGTAATACCCGAGAAATTCTAAAGGACTCAAGGGTAATTTATTTTGGGGCAAAAATAGAATTTAAGGATACATGAAGGGTATAACAGTAATTTATTACTGTATAGATGACCGAATCGACTGCTGGGAGTGCCCTGGAGCCGAGATGCCAAAGGAAAATAGCGTGGAATTAACGAGCACCCCAATATAGGATTTATGGTGCTGAAAGAAATCGAATCAGGAACAGTTTTTGATACAGCAAAAATGCAGCTGCCAATTAGGTTGCAATACCGAATTGTTATAGACGACTTCTCGAAAGTCAACAGAAGCCTTAAGGGGTTTCAATTTTTCATAAGGAACAACCCTTCAGTGGTTTCAGGAAGAAACGAAAATATTTAAGGTCAAAACGAATATTCGGGCCTAAGTGTAGTTTTTCGAAATTGCTAGAGGGAGGCCGAAACGATATTTTTTTGGAATCCTCAGGGGTCAAATTGATGTTTTAGGACTTGATGTTTTAGAACTTGAGGGTTCTAAATGTAATTGTGAAAAGTTGAGGGGTTAAGTAAAAAGGGCCAAAATGAGAAACCCAAAACTTGAAGGAGCCAGAATGCAATTTTAGAAAAGATCTCCGACAGCCATGGCCGACTAGCCCTTCCAGTCACCGATTTTGGCCACAGAGATGGCACAAGGGTTGGTCGAGGATAACTTTTGGTAAAGGGCTTGGCCCATAACAGCCATCATAGTGGCCGAAAAAAGAAGAAAAACGACCGAAAGTTCAGTCGTTTTTACCAAAGCTTGCAAATGGCTTTTTGTGGTCGACTTAGGTCGTTTAAGGGTTGATCTAGGGGAGGTTTATGCTCCTAAGGTGATGGGTAAGGCAGCCAACAGCATTTGGATGCTCGATTTTACCTATAAATAGGAAATCCGTGATGGCAAAATATGGAAGGTTTTGGAGCTTCAAATTGGCCACGATTTTGAACGAATTGGCCGTCCATTTTAAGGGACTTTTGAAGCCCATGAGGTATATAGCATTTCTGGAGAATTTGGAGCGTTTTGGTGCATGTTTTATAGCTGTTCAAGGGTCGCCGGAGATGGGAGGCGGACGTCATGGCCGAGACTTCAAGCGACCGGTTGACAGCCCTCCGGTGCTTCTTTTAGCCCCAAAGTCATGCCATCGTGATCGACTAAGTGAGAGGAAGATGATGGTGGAGATAGCCCAGATCGCCGGCGACCGGATCGCCGGAGAAGACGACCGACGCGTGCCGATCACGCGCTGGTCCTTCACGCTCTCCACTCGCCCTAGGTGCGTGGGGGTGCGTGGAGGCACGTGGGGCCTTCTAAAATTTGGGAAAAATTTAAAAAAATCAAAAAAAATATTTTACGGAGGTCCGTGTAAAAAGTTTTGAAATTGGGATTCCTGATGTCTCGATTTTCGTACCAAAGAGCCTCGTTTAGCATGAAAATGCAACATTCGGATAAGTTCAGTATTTTTCGCTTGAAGTTTATAGTCTATTATGAATTGTTGTGAAGATAGATTTGAGAAAATAGTCCCGATGTATTTATTGGGATTTTTAGAAGGAAAAATGAAGGAAAATAGGAAATAAATGAAATATTGAGATATTTAGTAATTAAATATCATTTTTATGATTGAGGTAATCGAGATGATGTGATTTGTGCAACTTTTGAGAGTTGGCACGAAAATCGAGGCGATGCATGCTTTTCGAGAAAATGCAAGTTTATCTTAAAATATGAGTTTTCCTATTCTAAGTATGATTTGGTGAGTGGTATTCTCACAAGAACTTATAATTATAATATGATTGTTTATATGCATGCTATTTATGAATGTAATGTTCATTTTGTCATATTGTATTGAAAATTATGATATTTGCATGGCACAATATTATTGTCATATTGATATCCGTGCATGGGAATAGGATGTCGCCCCCAAAGTGTAGCCGTAATTCCCTTAAGGTATTGAAGGAATAACATTAGGCTTATATATCCTGCAGAAGTTTGGGATTTGCCTAGGATTCCTAACCGGACTGGTGGGCCTGAGAAGTTACATTAAATAGCGAAAATGTTGTTCATGTTATCGCATCATGCATTCATATATATGTTTTGGACCCTCACTAGAAGTTTCATCTTCTAATGGGTTATGCCCCTGGAACATTCAACGTTCCAGTTGAGACTTGCAGTTAGAGCAAGAAGCAGGTTGAGGTATGACGGCACGTGATGGCATGGCCGATGGATCCAGCAAGCTGACTCGGATATGTTTTAACTGATGTTTTATTGATAATTAGCCTTGTTAGAACATTATGGAATCTCCATGTATTTCAATATTGAGGATATGATGTTATCTACGGTACGAATTCTTATGTTATAAATAAAGTGAATTGATTATGTACCATATCAAGTTTCGATTATCGCTTCCGCATTTTTAATGATTTGCTGGGGGGTTTGTTTGGAATTCGATACTTAAGGTTAAGTTATGTACCGAGAGAGAAAGAAAAAAATAATTTACACATATTTTGGGCCCCAACATAGTGACACACTAGGTAAGAGAAAAAAAGGATGTTACAGTTGGCCACCCAGGGATACCGATGCCAAAATTGGATATCACTATGTTTAATGGAAGTACACCTTGGTGGTGGATTAGAAGATGTGAGAGGGCTTTTAAGTGGTTTGGAATCTCCGAGCACCAAAAGGGGACCATGGTTGCAACCTACCTTAACGATGCTGGGGATGATTGGTACCAAGGATGGGCCAAGACAAGGGGGGAATGCCCATAGGCAGAATTTGCAGCAGAATTCTACGAGAGGTTTGGGGAGAAAGCACTACAAGAAAAATCATATTTAGCGACGGAATTATTCCGTCACTAATTTGTGACGGATAACGACTAAAATTCCGTTGCTAATTTTTTTAATTTAGCGACGGAATACCCGTCACTAAATTTTAATTTTTTAATTTTTTATTTTTTAGCGACGGAGTCAAATTTAAATTTTTTTATTTAAATTTTTTTATTTTTTAGATAATTTTAATTTTTTTTATTTTTTAGCGACGAGGTTGATCCCGTCGCTAAATTTTATTTTTTTATTTTATTTTTTAGTAACGAAGTTGATCTCGTAGCTAAATTTTAATTTTTTTATTTAAATTTTTTTTTTTTTAGCTACGGAGTAGACCTGTTGCTAAATTTTAATTTTTTTGTTTAATTTCTTTATTATTTTTTAGCAAATTTAAATTTTTTTATTAATTTTTTTATTTTTTAGCGACGAGAGTAATCCATCGCTAAATTTTATTTTTTTTTTTATTTTTTAGCGATGGGTTTGACCCCGTCGCTAAATTTTAATTTATTTTTTTATTTTTTTGCGACGGAGTTGACTCAGTAGCTAAATTTTAATTTTTTTTATTTTTTAGTGAACGTGAATTTTTTATTTAATTTTTTTTATTTTTTAGCAAATTTTAATTTTTTTATTTTTTAAAGACGAAGTTGATCTGTCGCTAAATTCTAATTTTTTTATTTAAGCTTTTTTTATTTTTTAGCGACGGAGTTGACCCGTCGCTACATTTTATTTTTTTATTTTTTATAGCAACGGGTAAATTTTAATTTTTTATTTAATTTTTTTTATTTTTTCAGGATTCATCCCGTCGCTAAATTTTAATTTTTTATTTAATTTTTTTATTATTTTTTAGCGACGGGGTTGACCCATTGCTAAATTTTAATTTTTTAATTTAATTTTTTTTATTTTTTACCGATGAGAGTTTCTCGTCGCTAAAAAGTAAAAAGAAATTAAAAAAATAAACAAAATTATATAAAAAAATTCAAATTCGCTAAAATATAAAAAAATTAAAATTTAGCAACAGGTCACACCTGTCACTAAAAAATAAAAAATTAAAAAATTAAAATTTAATGACGAGCTCAACTACATCGCTAAAAAATTAAAAAAATTAACAAAAATAATTCAAATTTAGTGACGGGCTCAATCTAGTCGCTAAAAAATATTAAAAAAAATAAATAAAATAAAATTAATTAATTAAAATTTAGCGACGGATCCAATCCCGTTGCTAAAAAATAAAAAATTTTACATTTAAACATATCATAATAATTTTTACTAACACTAATATTAGTAAAAATTAAATTAATAATTTTTAAATATATTACAAATTAAAATTAAAATAGAAACATAATTTTTCACTATTAATATAATAATTAATAAAGTTTTATTTGAATTAATAATGAAATAAAATTAAAATTAATATTTATTTTCCTTTACTAACATTAAATATTAAAATTAATATTATTAAATAAGTTTAAGAAATTTTAGTATATAAATATAATTCTAAAATATTTGGAAGAGAATACTATAAATATATTTTATGTATAATAATAAACAATAAGGCTTCCAGATCGGTTGGCTCGTGCATTAAACTTGGTCATGAGAGATTGAGGGTTTGAATCAGGTAGAAAACTTGAGAATAATAGCTGGGGGAGTAAAATCCAGCGTTGCCACGTGGCGAACAGAGGCGCAGCCACGTGGCGCACATGGGAGGTCAGGGTCTGCGCGCGTTGAATTTTGAATTTTGGGGTTGAATTTAGCGACGGGATCACACGTCGCCAAAAAATAAAAAAATAAATTAAAAAAATTAAAATTTAACAATAAGGTCATACCCGTCACTAGAACACAAAATGTGTTAGCTCCCATTGGAAAGATTCAGGGAAGGGAGAATTGGAAATGAGTGCAAGGGATGAGGAGCTTACTGTTCGCGTATTATTTCCCGCAAGTGAACATAATCGTAATAAGTAATATAAGTGAATTAAATGCAGCCTAGGCGGCGTCGAGGCGCTAGGCGGCCTTTGGCCACCGCGATTATGGTCAAATCGGCAATCTTAGGCGCCAGCTCGGTTAATTGGTACCGAGTGATGCCTAGGCGGCCAAGACGGATGCCTAGCCGCGTGAACCGCCTGGCCAATTATGGCCAAATTGACCGTGTGAATCGTCTGGGCCACGTGATTTAGGATAAATTTTTTAAGGTTTTGTTTCCCCTTACCTATTACCCCTTCTCTCTCGCGCGCACCGCCACCGACAGTCTATTGCATAATCGCCGTCGTCGTCGCCTCTCTCGTGCTCGCACGTCGCCACCGTCTCTTGCAGTTGCAGAGTCGCCGTCACCACCGTCTCGTGCTCGCACACCGTCGCCTCTCTCATGCTTGCTCGCACATCTTCCTCACTCACCCAGTCACCCTCCACCTCCTCTGGTAAGTAGTAAGCAAGCAGCATCGTGCTACTACGCTGCTGCTTGTTGTTTGCATTTTGTTTTCTTTTTGTTATTTAATTTAGTATTTATGTTAATATTTGATTATTTATAACTTATTTAAATATTTATTAATTATTATTATTAATGTTTTATTAAATTTAATATTTGTAACTTGCAATTGCAAGCAAGCAACAAATGTAGCAAGCTGCCTTTGTTGTTGTTTATTGTTTGTATTATTCATACTTTTCAACTTTAATTTAATTAAAAATAACATTAAATTACATCACAAAGTTAAAAAATAAAAAAAAACAGCAATTTTCCTAATCACCGCTTAGGCGCCCTAGCGCCTTTTAGAACACTGAGTAATATAATGATAAATAAAGTATGGCTCCTACAAAGACTAGCTTTCGATCCCTACTTTAACCACTATTAACTTTAATAAACCACACACAATTAAAAGAATACTCAATGGAAGTTTTCTATTAATTAAAATTAACTCACCAAAGGAAAACACAAAATAATTCGTGTATTCTTTTGAATGTAGAAATCTAATGTATTAGGCTTCATGAATCCACCGTAGTTCTCTAATTGGTTTAATCTTTTAGTGATCGGGTTTTATAATTCTTGTTTTGAGCTGAAAATCGATATTCCTAAGTTAATCAAAAGTCTCTCTCGATGGTTAATCGAATCTATGCTTACATATGAGATTAATTATCTCTAATTAATCTGCAAATATACAAACATGCATTTATCCACAATGATCATCTAAATAAGATTTCACAAGGCATAACGGTATCTCTACCTATTATCGAACCTTATATCGTTTATTATCAAGTGCTAATCTATATTGAATCTCTCAAAAGCAATATAAATCACAAACACGTTCTAATGGCGGCTAAGCATCAAAACGGAATTAGTGCATAACAAATGATCAACCCGAAAGACAAGAATATAATAAAACCCAAATACTTTTAATTGAACCATCATTAAACTAAGTTTCATCAATCACCCTAGCCACAAAGTACTTAGCCTAACATAGTTTCAACAAATGAAAGAATAATAAAAACGGAGTTCATGATGTGGGAGAGAAGAAAGAATAGAAAAATACAACCAAAACTGAAGAACTTCAAGGAAATCTCCTTCTTCTTTCTCGACTTGTCGTCTTCTCCCTCTCCAAAAAAACTCTCAAATCTCTCAAAAATCCTTCTTTATATATTGCTTTTTATGTCTTCAAAGTCGTGCCCCTTGAGAGAACCCATCTCCACTTAATTTCAAAGGAAACGGGCTCAAAACGGCCTTTTCGCGAAGCTTAGAGTCTTTGTAATACCCCGAGAGCCCAGAAAAGTTAGTATATATCGAGGATAGTGTAAGGAAGGAAACAACACCAGCTGGATATCTTTTGGGCTGAATGTTGGCAAAGAACTCCCAAGTTAAGCGTGCTTGACCTGGGGTAATCCAGGGATGGGTGACCCTCCTGGGAAGTTTGCGTAGGCCCATCAGGGTAAGTTGTTCCGGTTCTTCCTATCGCTCGAGCGGGATGTTACAGGTCATGTAATACCCCGAGAGCCCAAAAAAGTTAGTATATATCGAGGATAGTGTAAGAAAGGAAACAATACCAGCTAGACACCTTTTGGGCTGAATGTTGGCAAAGAACTCCCAAGTTAAGCGTGCTTAACTTGGGGTAATCCAGGGATGGGTGACCCCCCTGGAAAGTTCGTGTAGGCCCATCAGGGTAAGTTGTTCCGGTTCTTCCTATCGCTCAATCGGGTCGTTACAGGTGGTATCAGAGCCGACCCCCAAGCCTCTGAGCGCGGTGGTGGGGCAAACCTCAGCGAGGAGGCTGAGTCCCGATGGGGGTGCGTGTAGGCACCTTAGGCGAATCCCACATCGGCCATGCAAGGGGGGAGAGATTTGGGACCGGTTGTAAGGTCGCATAACGAGGACGTCATGTGCTTAAGGGGGGAGAATATAATACCCCGAGAGCCCAAAAAAGTTAGTATATATCGAGGATAGTGTAAGAAAGGAAACAACACCAGCTGAATACCTTTTGGGCTGAATGTTGGCAAAGAACTCCCAAGTTAAGCGTGCTTAACTTGGGATAATCCAGGGATGGGTGACCCCCCTGGGAAGTTCGTGTAGGCCCATCAGAGCGCGGTGGTGGGGCAAACCTCAGCGAGGAGGCTGAGTCCCGAGGGGGGTGCGTGTAGGCACCTTAGGCGAATCCCACATCGGCCATGCAAGGGGGGAGAGATCTGGGACCGGTTGTAAGGTCGCATAACGAGGACGTCATGTGCTTAAGGGGGGAGAATGTAATACCCCGAGAGCCCAAAAAAGTTAGTATATATCGAGGATAGTGTAAGAAAGGAAACAACACCAGCTGGATACCTTTTGGGCTGAATGTTGGTAAAGAACTCCCAAGTTAAGCGTGCTTAACTTGGGATAATCCAGGGATGGGTGACCCCCCTAGGAAGTTCGTGTAGGCCTATCAGGGTAAGTTGTTCCGGTTCTTCCTATCGCTCAATCGGGTCGTTACAGTCTTACCACGATCTTACCATAGAATGATTTCCGCGATAAGGTTATGAGCCACAAAATGTAAATCCTGTCACGAGTTTACCACAAAATGCTTTTCGCGGTAAAGTCGTGAGCCACAGAATACTTCTTTAACCACGGCTTTATCACTGAATACTTTCTACAATAGGGCCATGAGGCACAAAAAACAATTTTTACCACGACCCTACCACACAATGCTTTGCATGACAACACCGTAAGCCGTTTTTCTTTGATTTCCAACACTTCATCAATGACATCATTCTTCCGGTGCTTTGCAACATCATCAACCTCGACCCCGAATAGACCTTTGACCTTGCTTTTACTGCCATTTTAGCTCAAAAAATGCGACATTATCATCACTTTTTGCTCCAATTGTCTTCAACACATGCTCCACATCTACATAACTATTATAGAACCAAATCAAGTAGAAATCATGCTCATTGAATGAATAAATGCTAAATTTATAAACCAAAATAAGTGTATAAAAGGCACTTATCACTTACCACTTCCGGGCCCTAAAACACAAGGGAATAGGTTGATAAAGCAAATGAGGCAAGCTAATCTTTGTTTTAAATGTGGGGATAGGTATTTCCCCAGGCACTAGTGTAAGAAGCAACTGCTTATATTAGAAGGAGATGAGGAAAATGTAGAGGAGAAAGACAGGTTAGATGTGCCTAAAGAAGGAGAAGAAGACAATGGGGAGATTTCTCTGCATGCCTTGAGAGGATTAGCAAACAACAAAATTATCAAGATGGAAGGGAAAGTAGGAGAAAGTAAGTTGATGATCCTCATTGACAGTAGGAGTACCCACAGTTTTTTGGACGAAGGTACTGTCAAGCGATTGAAGTGCTCATTGATTAACACACAACCACTTTCAATTACGGTGGCTAATGGAAGTAAGGTGATGAGCAAGTCAGCTTGCGTTGACTTCTGTTAGGAGATGCAGGGTGAAGAATTCAAGGCATATCTGAGGTTATTAAAACTGAGGGGATGTGATGTGGTCTTGGGGGTAGACTAGATGAAGCAAGTGAGCCCCATTTGCTTTGATTTTAATAGGATGGAGGTGATCTTTGAGAAATAAGGGAAGGGAATGACATTGATGGGTAGTAAGGAAGTTAAAGTGTGCAAGATGATCACGGGAAAGCGTTTACAAAAGATGCTCAAGCAGAAACTAACTCAAGTGGCCCAACTTTTCTTTATACAAGCAATGGAAGAAGGGGAGGAGGAGGATCAAAGGATAAATAGTGAACTCTTGCTAGTGGTCAGCAGCCCCTATCAAGCAGAGTGGGAGGTAAATCAACTCGACCTATTTCATATGCTTTTGTTTGAATATGAGGATCTCTTTGGGGAGCCAACAACTCCATCTTTTCCCAGGATCCATGACCATTCCATCAATTTGAAACTCAATTCTAAACCCTTTAATGCACGAGCCTACCGTACCCCTAGTCCAGAAAACACAGATAGAGCAAATGGTCAAAGAAATGTTGCAACAGTCTCTAATTTAACCTAGCCACATTCCTTACGCATCCCTAATATTGATAGTAAATAAGAATGATGAATTATGACGTTTCTGTGTAGATTACCCCTAGCTAAATGCCATGACCATCAAAGATAAATACCTAATTCCACTCATTGAAGACCTCCTAGATGAATTAAGGGATACAACCATTTTTTCTAAGCTTGATCTAAGAACTGGCTATCACTAGATTCGAATGAGCCCTAAAGACATACCCAAAACTGTTTTTCGAACCCACTAGGGCCATTACAAGTTCTTAGTAATGCTTTTTGACCTAACCAATGCCCCAGCTACTTTCCAATCCTTGATGAACCACATTTTTGAACCCCACCTAAGAAACTTCATCCTGGTGTTTTTTGACGATATATTGGTGTATAGTCGTACTTTTGACCAACATTTGACACACCTTAACACCTTTGAGATCCTTAGAGCCAACCAATTGCATATCAAGAGGTCAAAGTGTGCTTTTGCTCAAAGGCATGTGGAGTACCTCAGGTGCATTATCTCGGGCCCAGACGTCAGCACAAACCCAAAAAAAGTAGCAGCCATGCAATCTTGGCCGAGGCCTAACACCCTTAAAGCCTTGAGGGGGGTTTTAGGCCTAACAAGGTACTACAAGAGGTTCGTGAAGAACTACAAGATCATTAGTAGGCCTTTAACTCAATTATTGAAGAATAAAGGTTTCAAGTAGAATGATCAGGCTAAAGCAGCCTTTGAACAACTCAAGAGGGCTATGAGTGAGGCCTCGATGTTGGGCCTACCTGACTTTAACAAAACCTTCATGCTAGAAACAAACACTTGTGAGATTGAAATTGGGGCGGTATTAATGCAGAAAAGAAGGCCCCTAGCATTTCTCAGCCAAGCCTTAGCCCCTAGACATGTGGGGCTTACAAAAAGGAGTTTGTAGCCGTGTTGATGGTAACGGACAAGTGGAGGCACTACTTAGAAAGGGCTCAATTCATGATCAAGACAGACCATCAAAATTTAAAGTTTTTGCTTTAACAGAAGCTACACACTCAATTACAAAAGAAGGGTATGTCAAAGCTGATGGGCCTTGACTACACTATACAATACAAGAAAGGGAAGCTAGTAGTAGTCGTAGTACATGGTAGTTGGCAGTTGTATAAAATTTTGGTGGGAATTAAGGTATTCCCGAGTCTATTGTGGCATACTCTACTAAAATCTCTAGGGTCTAAGCTAAGCATGTCATCAGCCTATCACTCCCAAATTGATAGACAAACGGAGAGAGACAATCAATGTGCACAAGTGGCTATCACTAGCCCAGTGATGGTACAACTCTAACCACCACACTTCTATCAGAATGTCACCATTCGAAGCCCTGTTTGGGTATAAGCCCCCACTACTTTCTGCTATTCAAGAGACTACCAATGTGGCAGCTGTAGAAGATCATCTCCAACAAAGGCATAAAATCTTGGGACAGCTAAAGAGGGATTTAGCTATGACTCAGAATAGAATGAAACAACAGGCTGATAAGGGAAGAAGTGAGATAAGGTCTATGTGAGACTAAGGCCAACCCACGTCTAGGCATTGACTACAAAACCAGTGTCCAAGTTAAGCCCTAAGTACTATGGCCCATTTTCCCATTAAGGCTAAATTGGGTAAGATGGCATATCAACTGTGTAACATCCCGCTCGAGCGATAGGAAGAACCGGAACAACTTACCCTGATGGGCCTACACGAACTTCCCAGGGGGGTCACCCATCCCAGGATTGCCCCAGGTCAAGCACGTTCAACCCTGGAATTCTTTGCCTGCATTCAGCCCAAAAGGTATCCAGCTGGTGTTGTTTCCTTTCTTACACTATCCTCGATATATTCTAACTCCTCTGGGCTCCCGGGGTATTACATTCTCCCCCCCTTGAGCACATGACATCCTCGTCATGTGACCTTACAACTGGTCCCAGACCTTCTCCCCTTGGGGGCTGCCATCCTAGAAGCCTGCCAGAAGCCGCTCCTTGTACAGGCCCTCGAGCCCCCGCGCCACTCCCCGCCCTCGTCGGACCGCCTTCACCAAGGGTCAGCTCTGATACCACCTGTAACATCCTGCTCGAGCGATAAGAAGAACCGGAACAATTTACCCTGATGGGCCTACACAAACTTCCTAGGGGGGTCACCCATCCCTGGATTACCCCAGGTCAAGCACACTTAACTTGGGAGTTCTTTGCCAACATTCAGCCCAAAAGGTTTCCAGTTGGTGTTGTTTCCTTTCTTACACTATCCTCGATAAATTTGTCTGGTAATTCCCTATTTTCCCATCGTCAGGCGGACACTCCTAGTCACTGACCGTTGACCGGTGCCGGGCACTGCTGACTAACTCTGCCGGTATGTGATTTACTGCATGAGTAAATACATTGTATTACTGTTCATGATTTGATATGCACATGGGTACGGGAGAATGTAATACCCCAAGAGCCCAGATAAATTAGAATATATCGAGGATAGTGTAAGAAAGGAAACAACACCAGCTGGATACCTTTTGGGCTGAATGTTGGCAAAGAACTCCCAAGTTAAGTGTGCTTGACCTGGAGTAATCCAGGGATGGATGACCCTCCTGGGAAGTTCGTGTAGGCCCATTAGGGTATGTTGTTCCGGTCCTTCCTATCGCTCGATCGGGATGTTACAGGTGGTATCAGAGCCAACCCTTGGTGAAGGCGGTCCGACGAGGGCGGGAAGTGGCGCCGGGGCTCGAGGGCCTGTACAAGGAGCGGCTTTTGGCAGGCTTCTAGGATGACAGCCCCCAACGGGAGAAGGTCTGGGACCAGTTGTACGGTCGCATGACAGGAACATCATGTGCTCAAGGGGGGGAGAATGTAATACCCCGGAAGCCCAGAGAAGTTAGTATATATCGAGGATAGTGTAAGAAAGGAAACAACACCAGCTGGATACCTTTTGGACTGAATGTAGGCAAGGAACTCCCAAGTTAAGCGTGCTTGACCTGGGGTAATCCAAGGATGGGTGACCCCCCTGGGAAGTTCGTGTAAGCCCATCAGGGTAAGTTGTTCCGGTTCTTGCTATCGCTCGATCGGGTCGTTACAAACTGCGACTATCGGAGAATTCCCATATTCATCCATTGTTCCTTGTGTCACTATTGAAGAGAGGCGTTGGAGAACAACAAGTGAGTGCAAGTCTGCCCCAGGGTATGAGCAGCAGTGTGCCTCAAGCAGAACTCGCAACTATTCTAGCTAGAAGGGTCATTTACAGAGATGGAGCTCCCATAACCCAAGTGTTAATGAAATGGTCTCATCTTTATAACGACCACAACACATGGGAATATCTCCCCTGATTTGCTCACACAGTTCCCTAGGGTAGCTAGTCTACTTTGTATTTATTGAGGACAAGAAATGTTTCATGGGGTGAGTAAACTGTCATGTGCCTAACATGTGCTTACTAAATAAAGAGAGACGAGAAGGTAGTAGTAGCCATAGCACATGGTAGTTGGTGGTTGTATAGAATTTTGAATTTTGGCAGGACTTATTCAAATTGTCTGGCTGGTGAGATCAGTATAAATACAAATTGATCTCACCCAAAAAAGACATGAATAAATTAAATCTTGAATTTTCCCTCTAAATTCTCTCTCTCTCTCTCTTCTTTTTCTCTCTTTCTCCGATCAAATCTCTCCTACACAATTCTCCAGAATTCCTTACGGAATTCTTGAGATATACTCGTCAGATCCATTGGACCTGCCATGTGTATGCATGGGTTAGGTGTGGGTGTGTTTTGACTTCTATTTGTCCTCTACAATGGAATTCTTATAAAATGTCAACTGATATTAGCTAGTCAGTAGCGACGAGAATGTTCTACTTTAGAGAACATGCAACTCAAGTTCTTCCTAAATGGGTTCAGTTAAATGCTACGATTCTGTTTTCAGCAAACAAAGTTTAATTAGCAGGTTTCCTGCTTGAAAATAAATGCAATGATAATCATGTTAGTTATTCATACAAATAAAAATACAAAGGAAAGAGAAAACATACTAAAACTATATTCAGTAGCTAGATCATTCTAAGAGAAAAATGGACCTGTTCCCACTAGGAATGGGTTCCTTTGTGTAGAACTTTGTATCATCATGGTAACGAACCTCTGGGACACAACTTTTTTCCGTTTCACTTTCCTAAACTTGCTCGTTGCCTTCGTGAATAAAGAAAAAGGAACCTCTGATTAAATCTGATGACATGAACAGGATACCTTGACAATGCATTTACAGAAGAAGGTACCAAAGATATGAGAGCAGGATTCAGAAGGCATTCAATTGGTTTGTCAAGTCAAAGAAATTGTAGATGTTCCTCCACCATAGACCATGCATGTTTCTTCATATCGACTAGCAGCAGCTGCGTGGTTGCACTTGCGCAATGGCCTTCTGTGGTCACTAATTAAGGTCTCTAAAAGATTAAGGCCAATGGTATACTTCCAGGGCCGAAGGGAGACATAGAATGATGTTCCCTGAGAAGAATGTCCAGTTCAACTAGTTGAACATGGAACAAAACGATTATCCTTCAATTGCGCCACAGAGAGAGCCTGATTTCGTGCAACTGACTTCTTTCACATTTGCTCTAGAAATGTCACCAATAATCCCCACAGGAACAAAATCCATCTCGAAAAGAATGGAAACGATTAATATCTCTCACAATTATCATTCTGTTAGAGATTTTTGAGATAAGCTTCACAGCAGAGTGACAATCTCCACACATCCTTAGGTTCTTAATGACACGAACTGGTGCTTCTGCAGGTGTTTTCATGAGGCCGTATGCTATTGCCAGCTTTTCACTATGATAACTAAGATAATGCTCCTTTTGTTCCTCCTCCACGTCATGCAGTACAATAGCAAGATCTGGCACATAGCCCAGGGGCTTTATCTCGGCCAGCAGTTCCCTTACCTTCTCATAAATCTGACTAAATTCAGGGTGTTTATTATCATCTGAGACGAATATATGAGTATGATTTCTTATCTCTATCCAGCTAGCACCAGGTTCTTTTTTTATAATCCTTTCTCGCATTAGCTTGCGAATCCTGGCGACTCCATCCCACCTCTTGGCCCTGGCATGCATGTTAGACAACAGACTATAAGTTCCCACATCATTAGGGTCCATATTCAACACAATTTCTGCAACTTCCTTCCCTAATCGATAATTCCTATGGATATGACAAGCACTCAGCAAAGTACGCCAGGCAATAACATCCCATTTGACTGGTGTAGACCGCATGAAATTTTCAGCTTGTGCAAGTAAACCAGCTTTTCCTAGAAGCCCAAGAATACAGGTGTAGTGCTCCAATCCAGCTTCAATCCCAAATTGATTCATTAATTGGTTCAAATAGTAGAAGCCTTCTCTTACCCAACCCAAGTGTCCGCAAGCAGAAAGAACTCCAACAAAGGTAACATGGTTAGGAGGCACCTCAGCAGCTAGCATGTCTTGGAACACAATCAAAGCTTCCTTACCAAGCCCATGATGCGAGTATCCACATATCATTGCATTCCAAGTAACAAAATCTCGATATACCATATCATCGAACACTTTACTCGCAGCTTCAATGTTCCCACCTTTTGCATACATGTTGATGAGAGCATTTCCCACAATAACATGATGCCTGAATCCAACCTTCTGAATACGTGCATGAACTGAATTTCCATGTCCAAGTGCAGATAAACCAGCACATGAGTTCAGCAATACAGCAAAGGTATATTCATTTGGCATTATACCCTCAAGTTCCATGTCAAAGAAGAGTTTCAGTGCTTCCTCAAACCACCCATTTTGTAGGTGAGAGGCCAATATTGCTGTCCATGCGACCACATTTTTCTTTTGTAGCCCATCAAATACATTCCTTGCCATTGCTATGTTGCCGCATTTCCCATACATGTCTATAATTGCACTACCAATAAACTCATCAAACTCAATATCTGTCTTCAACAAGCGGTTGTGAACTTGCAAACCCAGTTTCAAATCCTTCAGACCAGTGCAAAGGCCAAAAACAGTAACATAAGTAACAGTATCCCATGTCACACACTCGCCTACCATCCTACCAAGAACTTCAAATGCTTCATTGAAGTACCCATGTTCCATAAGTCCTTTAATAATAGAATTATATGTAAAAACATCTGATTCGGGCACTGAATTTAAAACACTCATGGCCCCTTCCAAGTCCGAACACATCGAATACAAGCACGTAAGTGCATTCTTGACATACCGATGCAACACCAATCCAGTTTTCAACACATACCCGTGGCACTGCCGGCCCTCTACAAAAGACCCACTGTCAGAACAAGAAGAAAGGACTGTTGTCAGTACATACTCATTTGGGCGCAAATCATCCGCCAGTGGCATGGCCTTGAACAACCTCAAAACCTCCACAGGAAACCCGTTATGCAAATATCCAACCATCAAACTACTCCATGAAACCACATTCCGTTCGTGCATTCTATCAAACAGTTGGCGAGCAGTTACAACATGGCCACATTTTGAGTAGAGATTTATCAATGAATTCGTGGAGATCACATGGTCTGGAGTGGCTTGTTTAGTTACGATCAACTGGGCATGAATTATTCTACCCAAGTTCAATTTTTTAGCATCAGCAAAGAGTTTCAAGAACTTAATAGTATCTTCAAGCGAAGAGCGTATGGAATGGCTTGGTTTGAGCAGGAAGTTGGGCATTTGCTAAATTACCTACATTCGCATGCCAAATGGACGGAATCGTTGAGGAATCAAAGCAAAAGAATCAAGTGATTTCAAACAGCAAGGCAAAGTTCGTGGCGACCGCCATTGGAGGATCTCTTACGGGATTTTCGAATTGAATCCTCCCTCGTTGTCCGGAGAGGGAAGGCTGATAATTGTTCCAGTTTCAAAAAATTCATAATGGGCCTGGAATCTGGTCCAATCAAAACAGTCCAAGTCCAACTCAGTTAAAGAGCTCTAGTCAACATGGGTCTTACCGGGTCTCGGACCAAATCTAGAAGTAATGGACCGGATTTCACAAATCGGATCCAATCAAGTCCTAAGACGATGAAAATGTTAAACGATATATTATAAAATAGAAATAAAATAATAATAAAAAAATAAAAAATAGAAATGTGAAAAAAATGTATAAATAAAAGAAATATGAAAGTTTTTTTTATAAATATGATTTTTAATATAAAAATTTATAAATATAATTATTCAATCTAAAAATAAACATAAATTACATAATACATTTAAAAAAATACAAATATAAGTTTTATAAGTATTACATTCGCATACATTAACAATCAATATTCTATAAATATTACATACATTCACATAGAAGTGAGGAGGGAAGGGAGGAGAAGGCGAGTATGATACATGTAGATGAAGAGGGAGGGGAGGAGAATGAAAATAAGGATAAGGAGAAGGCAAGACTCCCTAACAGTCCGCACCAGGTTTAGTTGGCAACAAAATCCATTACCAGGTTTCGTGGCCCACAAAACCCAATGACCAAGTTTCATAGCCCACAAAACTCTTTCTTTTTTTTTTACCATTTTATTTTTTCAAGTTGCCCAACAGTCCCAAAAATAAACTATTGTTTAAAAATTACACTTTAATTTTTTAGTAAATTTATTGTCATTACATTATCTTTGTCCTATAGTAGTTAGAATACTTGATCACGTATTAGTTGTGTTGATAGTGCATGTTAATGGTCTTTTTCACACCAAGTGAAAAATAGTGATATTTGTTGTGATATATACATTCAATTAACTCAAGAAACGTAAAAAAAACATCATTTGTGTACTAATAGAACCCACTAATTTGTAGTAAAAATCAATAAAAAAAATAAAAAATTTCAAAACTAAGTTTAGTGGGAAACAAAACCCGATCACCAGGTTTAGTTGGAAACAAAACCCGATTATTGGGTTTCGTGGCCCACAAAACCTAATGACTAGGTTTCGTGGCCCACAAAACTTGATTTTTTTTTTTTTGTCATTTGATTTTTTCAAGTTGCCCAATAGTCCTAAAAATAATTTATTATTTAAAAATTACACTTTAATTTTTGAGTAAATTTATTATCATTGCATTATCTTTGTCATATAGTAGTTAAAACACTTGATCATGTATTGATTGTGTTAATAGTGGCCGCTAATGGTCTCCCTCACACAAAGTGAAAGATAATGATATTTGTTGTGATATATACATTCAATTAACCTAAGGAACGTAAAAAAATATCATTTTTGTACTAATGGAACTCATTAATTTGTAGTAAAAATCAAGAAAAAATGAAAATTTTCAAAATTGGGTTTAGTTGGTAACAAAACCCGATTACCTGGTTTCGTGGCCCACAAGCAGGACTAGGCGAACTTCAAGCGGATATGCAATCCAACCATGAGGCTATGATGACCATGTTTGCCCAGCTCATGCCGCCACGAGACCCGCCACCACCCCTTTCAATGGACAATTGAGCAGTTTTCCAATTAGTGATTTCATGAGCCCGCTAAACCCGATAGGGTTTTGCTTTAGACACACAATTTCATTTTTTCTAGTTATCTTTCTCTATTCTCTTTCTTTACATTTACTTAATTAAATTTTTATAAAAATTTCGGCAGAGTTTCCCTTGTTTTCGAGACATTGAACTTGTGTAGAGACTCAATCTCTTTGTCCAACAACATTCTACCACACAACCTTTTAATCATCAGTTGCAAGTTTAGGTAAAGGAAACTTAAATATTACAATTGCTAAAATATGAATAAATTTTAGTTTAAATAATAATGTAAAAAATAACACTTATTTCTGAAAGTAGAAAATATATTTGAGTGATAATGTGTCAAAAGCCTTTTGGTCATCTTTTTTCTATTGTGGCATTGATTTTTGAGCATTGCTGAAACACGAAAGATCATATAGTCAGTAAGATATCCATTAACACTATAAATGCGAGTAAGAAATCACATTATTGTTCAAAAGATCTAATAAGTACTAATAAAATAAGTGATGGTATTATACCATGCGTGAATGACTTCATGTCTATTGATTATTTGCATAGTTTCCAATATTACCATCACCTAGAATGCACAACCGTACAGAGCACCGATGACAAATGTGTCTAGTCTCTTTACAAATGTTGTATTTTCGGCTTGCCCTTGCAACGGCCCTTTCAGCGACCCTAGATTCTCGAGTAGAGGCTGTGCTTGACTTTTCGATAGAGGAAGTCCATTCATTAGGGCAACTAAGACTGTTGTGTCCCTGTGCATCATATTTTTCACGTGTTTTCTTTCTACGAGCTTCCTCAATGAAAAGAATCCGACCCTCTCTCGATCTACCCGATTGTCTCCTTTGTATGGGTGAGAGTACAACCACACCTCTGACATACACAGGAATAACCCAAGCAAACTTGTTAGGGAGATGATTGATGGGAGGTACATATACACATCTAATCTAGTATGCGATGTAATATTGATGGCAAAACATATGGTAATGCATGCGCATTAAACTGTCATGTACAACAAAGAAAGACAGAGTCTTAACATATCATATTAAATAATGAACGTAATAAGCAAAACAAAGTCAAATCATGATACCTGTGAATAGCAATTGCATGAAGACATGGTAATTGATTAAGGTCTCACTTATGATAACTGTATGTCCTCGCAACAATGTCAATTGTTCCATCACCTTCCTTAGCATGTTTCACTAAGTACTTGTTCCTGTTTATTACAGGAACTACACGACATCCTCGATATAATGTTTTGCAATGAACAAAGTTGATATGTGCCACTACAGCAGAGGTAACATCAGTTTCGAGTCTGGCAACAATAGCACGTCTATCGCTGAATCATTTTTGAAGCATATGTCTCAGAAATTCATGTGTATTTGTTATAGGTAACCAACGTGCTTTCATCATGCATTTATTGAGCGACTCGGCAATGTTGGTGGTCATTATGGAATATTCTCTTCTCGAATAATATGCACGTGACCACTTTTTCAATTTTACTTCCACCAATGTCAGATGCGTCTGATGATGCATCGACTGAATTTCTACTAAGTATATATCACACTCTACTATGATGTAGTTGTATGTTGCACAATAGAATGCATCAATCACATCCTTTCGTTGTCTACACTTTTTCTTCAGGTTTTGTTTAAGGTGGAAAAAATAAAACACATATGAGATAGAAGGGAAGACACTGTTCGTTGCGTTCGTAATGCTTTTGTGACGATCGGATACGATGACCAAATCATCCCACACGCCAAAAGGCTCTCTCAATTTCGTTAAAAACCAAATCCATGACCTGTCAGACTCACCATCTCTGAATCCAAAAGTGATGGGATAAATCATCTCCTCCCCATCTTTGCAAGTAGCAACGAAAATCACTCATTTGTATTCACCTTTTAAATGGGTGGCATCAGTGGCAACAATTGGTCTTATGTAAGTCCAAAAACCCTGAAAAAAAGCTCTGAGCGCAAAAAATAAATATAAGAAATGATTATTTTCATCTGTCTCTATTGTCGTGATACTATTGGGATTTATTTCTTTTGACATGTAAAAATATGAGGGTAGTTGCTGAAATAACTCATTTGCATTGCCATAAGTGAGTCTCTTTGCATGTTGTAACGACATCCAATCTTTAGTGTACATGACTTGCACATCATGCTGCTCTAGCAACTCCGTCGTTAGCATTCTAGATGTATATTCATCACTCGTCACTCTTTTTGAGAACAAATTTCTGATAACAATAGCCTTCACACTCAAAAAATGTGAATCATAGACGTCCGAAATATATGTGTGATCCGGCATAAACTTCACTACATGCCAAAACGAACAACCGGATTTGCATCTTGCACGAAGCAAAAACTTGCAGTTCACATCCTTGCGACCGACCTCAAATCGAACCGTGCATGAATATCTGATTCGATAGTCCATCTTCATATCAACACAATAGTGTCTAAAGGCTAAAATCAGTTCCTGTTTACTTTTAAATAGTGCGTCTGATAAAAAATATCACCCTGATAGGGAGTCAGCACTTCAAGTCGCGCTACCTCAATTCCTTTATAAAGGGTTGTCTTCAAATTGTGAACCTGAAAATCTTACTTTTGGGTACTCCACACTGACTCTTTTTTCATCATCACCACTACTATCATCACCATTATCATCTGTTTCATTATCACCATCATCTGTGTGTGCAGCATCATTTGACAAACCAGTTATATCATATATACCAAAATCATCGTTCCACAATGGATTACGTGCAGATGTAAATGGAATGACAACACCTGAATCCTGATTACCACCACTGTATGAAGGCAATTGGTTTCGTGGCTAACTATGTAGGTTAGAAACTCCAGCATCTTTATAAATCATATCAATATAGATCATTTTATATCTGCTTTCATCGATCACTTTAGACCATGGAATCACACCATGGTCGTCCTTGATAAGAAACTTATTAACTAGAAGACTGCTTGAGGGTTCCGTTACAAAATGAATGTTGATGTCGTACCTTGTTTTATCAATTTCCATCACTGTGTAAACATTCCATTATCTGTTCCACACGATGACCAATGACGCTACATCCATTGTTGTAAAATTTAAAGGAATAAATTAGTCTCACCATCACTATAGGTGCAATGGGACACACACACACGTGCGCAAGTCGGTCCTAACTATTAGAATGGCTTATTTGCTTTTTAAAATTTGTATTTTATTTTCTTTTTCTTAAGAGACGAGTTGTAAAATTCAAATTCAGGATTTTTGACTTATAAAACAACAATTTTATTATTAATATAATCTTTTAATTTAGCTCAATATGTAGTTTATGAAAAAAAAAAAAATCACACTTAGAATTTTTAAAAATTTTATGAAAAATTTTGGAAGAGGCACAAATGTTGACTTTTAAGTGTTCAGTTTTTAATTTATTTTTTTAAAAAGTCAAAATTATTTTTGTTAAGTAATATGATAACATCAAATTTAAATTAATTATTTTACTAATTTAATGTGAAACCTGATCGGGTTTGGTGGCCCCACTAAACCCAATTACGATCGATGTGTAGTTTCGAATTTTTTTTTCACGCAAATCAATTAGATCTAAAATGATACATAAGCAAAATATGTATTCTACTCATAACTACAATCATTCTACACAGCTTAATAAGCAATGTGCTATAAAAATAAAAATAATAAAAAACAAAACACAATCATAATAAATACCTTTAGAATGATAGAGAATGCTTGTTGGAGAGAAAAAAAAAACTTAGTGAATGCAGCTTCAATGAGGTCCTAGTTGCGATTGATGAAGAAGTTTGAATCACCCAACAAGAAAATAGGAAGAACGATTGAGTTTGGGGGATTTCAACAATGAAAAAAGTGAGGATGAATGTTGGAAGAAAGGTAATAAAGAAAGGAAATAAAGAAAGATAGATAATGTGAAAAAAATAAGGGTATTTTCGTAAATGAGGTTAAGAGCAATATAGCCTCTTCATTTTAAAATCTCATTAAGGGCATTTTAGGTATCTTACATAAAAGTAATTATAGAGTGTAATTAGTTTATTTACTTGAGACAAAAATATTTTTTCCCTATAAAAAGGGTTAAAAACAATTTTATACATTTAATTTGGGATAATTATGAATTCCACCCCCAATAGGGGTGAATTGGGTAATTTAAGAACTTGAAAAACTTTTTGATATAAATTGAGCTTTTAGTGATTTAAAACATAAAATATATAAAATGACAAATGTAAATCAAAAAAGATAAATATGTGAATCAAGTTAAGAATGAACAAATGCTTAGAAAAGTAAAAATCAAAGAACACAAGCACAAGAGAATACAAAGATATATAGTGGTTCGTATAATATCCAAGAATTTTCAAAGGACTCAAGAGTAGTTTATCTTGGGGCGAAAATGTAATTTTCAGGTAAATTAAGGTTATAAGGTAATTTCGGTACAATTATGAGCAACCGAATCGACTATAAGGAGTACCCTGGAGCCGAGATGTCTAAAGAAAATGATATGAGATTAATGAGCGTAACAAGGCATGATTTATGACATTGAAAGAAATTGGATAAGAAATAGTTTCTGGTACAATCGTGATTCAGGCTAAAAAAACTGAATTGTTGTAGGAGACTTCTGAGGAATTAATGGAACCCCAAGAAGGTTCATATTTAGTATGTAAAACAACCTTTCAGTGATTTCAAGTTGAAATGAAAAGGTTTACGGTCAAAACGTTGATATCATTAATCATGCAATGCATAAGAGTTTGAGATTAAGGAGTGGCACCACTACTCTGCCAAGGATGCACCCATACACCTCATCCTGGTAAGGAGACTGTTAAAATGGAGAGTAATAGTTGGGTATGGTCGACTCAAACGAAAATAATGATGTTATGTCGCATTGCATGCACGCTTGAAATATGAATGATGTACCCTTACTAAGATATGAATGATGTACCCTTACTTAGATGATTCATCATCTAACTTGAGATTTGCCCCTGAAATATTCAAACATTCCAGATAGATATTATAACAGAAACAAGGTTGAATGAGTCATGATATATCACTTAGCAAAGTGCAAGATATAATGATTGAATGTTATGTAACCCATGTGTGTTAAGTTCTGTTACTTCGAATTCTAAACGTTTTGAGGAATGATGATGTATAACTTTATTTATGGTTAATGATAAAGTTAAGATTTGAGGCACGTGATAACGTGGCTGATGGATGCTACATGTAGATCTGATGTTCTGCTCATTCATGAAGATTTGATTATGTTTTAGTCATGTTGAACTTATATTTCGTTGATGATTAAGTTTTGTAGAATTAAGTATGTTATATATTATGAATGATCATGAAATATTGTCCAATGAGGTATTGAGGCATCATTTGATTATGTCTAAAGTACTTAGCTATTATTTTCGAGAGATGATTCTCCATGTATTCCATTTGAAGATACCCTATATTACTATTACCCAAAAAATATCTAAGAGATGGGTAAATTGAGTTATTCAAAAATTAATAATTTTAACTCTTTTAAAAACTCTTAAATTTGTGATCTTAATATGTGGTGATTACAGTATAATTGAAATCAATAAAATCACACAACCACACAGAACAAAAGAAATTTATAGAGGTTCGGCTCTAAAGAGTCTAATTCTCTCTCTCAAGACTTAGCTTGAGGCTCTCAAGACTTAATTTGAGATTCTACTAGGGAGAATTAATACTAATTTTTAATTGGAGTTAGAACCAACATACAATCCCTTGCCTAAGCAAGAACTACTAGCACATTACTGGCAAATATAATCCGCTCGCATAATAAGTGAGTGAGTAAAAATAACAAATTTACAATCATAGATAATTATAAATAAGTCATAAACGGTTGAGAATTCTACTAGTTAGCACACTTTCAGCACTTCAAACATTCTCACTCTTGTTTGAATGCTCTATCAAGTTTGTTCTGCCCCTTGAGCCTCCATACTTACCCTATATATATACATCTTCCAAACATACTAGCCATTAAAGAAATGGTTAATATGAAGTTTGAAATTCAAAAATTGTTTATACTTTCTTAAACAATAAGGAAACATGTCTCACCTTTAATTCAAAATAATTTTACTTTTTGCATGAGAAATTAAGAATTAAAAAATTCAAATATAAGCTTTTGAAACATAAATGATTAAAACAATAAAATATGTCTAAAACCAATTCTCCTTTAATTCAAAATAAATTTACTTTTTACATGAATAAAAAAAAACATGTCTAAAAATAATTCTTCTTTAATTCAAAATAAATTTACTTTATGCATGAGTAAGAAATACATTTATCAAGATATAAAAATTTAATCATAAATTTTTTAGACATAAATGATCAAAACAAGGAAACATGTTTGAAGACAATCTACCTTTAATTCAAAATAAATTTATTATTTGTACCAACTTTTAATTCAAAATAAATTTACATTTTGCATGAATAAAAAATACATTTATATCATAAAAATATTTTTGTTATCATCAAAATCATATTTACTTCCCCCTTGAGCTTAAAAATTACGATTTTCATGTTATGAATAAGGAGAATTTGATTAAGTAACATATCAGGTTTCGATTATCGCTTTCGCATTTATAAATGACATGCTGGGGGTTTTATTTGAAATACAATATTCGAGCTGTATAGAAATGTATTGGTTAAGAGAATGTATATATTTATGTTGGGCCCCGCATAGTGACGTCCTTTGGCAGGACGGGGCGTTATAGTTCAACTTAACCATGTCTAGTCTACTGCCTTAGTTCCTCATTAAGGATTTTTCAACCAATCTACTAAAATCTCCTATTTAACCAAATAGGTCCTCTAGTTCAAAACTAGAAAATTACAAACATCTTGCTTATACAAACAAGCTCTCTAGCACCTAGTTAGGTATTTCAACCCTTTGCTTCAAAGAGCAAGTTCTATAGCATAATAAGCTAAGAAATACAAGATTTCAACAATAAGAGAGAATTTAATAGATGAATCTCTTAGTTACAAGATCTCTCAAAATACAAAACAAGTCTTGAATGAATTGATACAAATTTATATCAAAGTTTTGAAGAGAGAAAATTATGAAAGCACAAATATAATTGAGAAGAATAATAATTTGTAAGTTCACTTCAATTCATTCACATCTATTAGCTTCTTCTTGATTATTCTTGACTTGTATTTATAGGTCTTCCAAAAGTTTTGCTCAAAACTAATCGTTTTTGAACCATTGGAGATTGATAAACTAGCCATTGAAAATTGTCAGAGACACAAGCTGTCAACAGATGCGATGGGTTAGTCGACGATTTCTAATTAAAATTAAAGATTTAGTCGACATATACAAGGATTTAGTTGACAGATGCAATGCAAGACTTTTGTTAGTCAATAGTTTCAAAGGATTAGTCGACAGTTTAAATGTTTAGAAATGAAGAATTGTCAACATAATAGAAAAAACTGTCGACGGTTTCTTGCCAAACTGTTGACAGTTTCATGATACTCAAAAATGATTTCTTTAGATTTTAAAAAATATTTTATTGGAAATTCATTTTGAATCAATTAAGAACATAATATTCCAAAATGCCATAAGAAATTGATCACAAGATATTTTGGCATTGAATTTAATTTTCATTCAATAATTTTGATCAAATAGAAGTATAATATTTCAATTGTCATCAAGATTTAATTGTATGATAAAATTAATTTTGGTGTTTAATAAATCATATAAAAGAAATTTAGAGCACCAAGATAATAACCATAGATAAAATAATTTCATCATCAAGATGTAATTGATTTTTATCATCTAAAGAATATCAAAGACAAAATATCAATATATCAAGAACATAAAGATGGTCTTTTTCCTTTGAAATTTTTTTACTTCATTTATCCAATGGTTCAAAATCAATTTGTAAAAATTATTTAGGAGATTCTTTTAAATCTTAAAACTTGTTTTTGCTAATCTCTAATTAATATAGAAAATAATAGATTATTTGGTTTTCATTTTGATAAAGTGCTTGAAATTGATTTTTATTTCCAAATCATACACTTTGATTTAAAGTATAAAACCATTTAATATTTTTCATCATTAAAACTAAATACAAGAGTAAAATATTAGTGTTTGAAAATCGACGACAACACCAAACAATTATATTTGTAAATCGACGGTGACACTATGCACCAAGCAATCGAGGACAAAGGGAAACAATGATAAGGGGAACAACCACATCACTTCCTATCCGTTCTCTGTCTTAAACTAGCTCTCCTGCACTGAAAAACTCTAATCTCTACGTACACTGCCTTTATAATGTCCCGTTCTTCTGAGTGTGTTATTCATCACCCAAAAATAGAGAAAACATATATTTTGCTCTATAACAAAAACAACAATTGATAGAAACAATTAATTCCCCCATCTTCTATCTACTTCACCATGAACAATTTTACTCAAATTGAATTTACTTCTCAAAACTCTAGTAGATGACACCCTTAATTAAAGACTACTTTAGTTAAAAGTAATAGCTAATTGAAAGCGCAGGATTGAATTTCAAAATTCTGACGTAAAACCTCCTAATGTAGCAATAGAATTTTCCACTTTAATACATACCCCTTTAATTATAATAAAATTATATTTTATCATTGTATATATGAATACATATAAATATACAAATAATATATAAATGTAATAATACATTATTATTTATATATATTGTTTTCTACTTCATCAAAGCTTTGGCCATATTAAATATGTATGTATATTTTTTCCTCATTGTTAATTTTGACTTTTTCATTTTTATATACCATCAATTCACACGACCCTGAGTAACCAAATTAATTACACCTTCGATCATACAAAATAATAATCCAAAGTAAAACATCCATGGCATTTGCTCGGTCATCTTCTTTTTCTCTTTTGAAGATTCGAATTCACCTAAGCACTTTTTAATGCGAGACGTAAATGTGTGAATATTTAGTGAGGGTTTGAAAAATATTTTCATATATGTTATAACTAGAGCGCGAATCTAAGGAATAGGTGGGCAGTGGACTAGGTGGGGTGGGCAAAGGGTTGGGTAGGGTGGCCAGGTACGGTGCACATATATATATTGATGTCTGGAAAGGCCGGTATGGGTTGAAACCCAATCTAACTTTTTCCTGGATCTGTCTTTGCTTATAACATAAAATGAGCTAAATAATTTAATATATTGGTTACTAGAGATTGTTAACTTACTTTAAACTTTTACCAAATGACCAACTTGCAAGATTGGTCCAAGATGCATTCAACATTCATCTATAGTAAAAGACATATCACATTTAATAAAAATCATAAGAAATATTCAAGGTGTAACAACTTTCTTTCGCCTCTAACCACTACCACAAAACCATTGGCATGTGCTTTATCTGTCTCAACTACTATTGCAAAACCTATACTTTTTTATTCTGTCTTTACTCTCTCTCCATGATCAACATGATCAATTGATATCCAAATCGAAAAATTAAAACCCTTCAGTGGGTTTTATTTAATTTGGAATCAAGATCAAACCTTTCAATGGGTTGTGTCGAGAACCCATGTTCCAACCAACCACATCTCTTTCTTTTTTAATTTTTATTTAGTAGTTTATTTTAATTTAATTTAATTAGTAGTTTAATTATCGTAATTTAAGATAATCAATATTTAATTAACTTAATTAGAACTAAATCACAATAACCTCTAAAATTATTTATAAACCATGGAAGATATTTGCGCAAATAACCAAATCATTTGGGTCTGGATGCAATTTACCCATCTTTGATATGTCAGTTTTTTCTTCAATTTGCCACATAAATTTTACTTTTTTTAAAAAAATTTACCTATGAATTAAGTCATTTTAAAAGTTTATAGATAGACAAACAATAGGAGCTCTATGTATTTACTTCAATTATTATAATTATTGAGCTTTTTTATTCTTGGCATCATTTAAAATTTACAGGAAAAAAATTAAGTGTATGAACTAAATTTGACCGAAATGGAGAAGTTTTTAAAGGTCAAACTGACATTTTTTCAAAATATTTATTAAATAAATTTATACATATTGAAATTTTAAATCTTTTGATAAATTATACTCAACATTCATGAGATTTAAAATAAATATATACTGTACCTTTCACTTTTCAAAAATAACCCTGATTATTTTTTATATTCAAAAGTTATATTACATTATCCCCAAAGGTTAGATTTATATCATATTTATCTTCAAAATTTTACAAAATTACATTAATTTTTATCAATGTTTTGACTCAAGAGAGTTCAATATAATTTTTAATATGTGAAAGATTACTACTATAATTTTTCAAAATTTTAAAAGTGCACAATGTAATTTATCCTAAAATTTTCAAATTTTTCCGACATATTGGAAATCAAGACTAGGCTCAATCTTGGACCTAATCTTATTCATAGTAGGAAGATTCATTTTTCACTTTATTTCCTATTTAAAAAATATAAATTACACTAAATATTTCTAAAATTTAACTAAAAGAGACATAGATATTCTAGATATTTGAAATATCGAAGTAGCTTGTTTTGATTTTACAATTTTAGTTATACTTTCTCCATTATAGTTGTTAAAATTATTAATATTATAAAAATATCATCACATTTTCTTTTATCATATATTTATTCTCTTACTTTGTTTGACAAACTAGTCAAAATTTAGTAATTTGTCGATTTATTTCTCTCGTTCTTTGGTTAGGCCATAAGTTAAAGTATCGCCAAACTAGAGAGAGAGAGAGAGAGAGTTGGGTTTTAACTAATTCTCAATATAAGGAGAAGAAAGAAACGAGGAGAGAATATATGAAGGTATTTTTGTTGTATTAAACTTTTTAGCATATTTAAGCATCAAGACCAAAGAAACTAGAGATTGATTGACAGAAAGGGCTCCTGAAATTCAAATGGCAATTGCATGGCTGCATCAACAAGGGGACCAGTCCAAGAAAGTGGGAAAGATTTGGATAAACACCTCACCCCAATTCCACATCAGCCCAAGGATAACAGCAAACCAGAAAAGGAAAGAACCTAATGGATCGAGATATCCACCACTACCACCACCACCCTCCTCAATGTCAATACCCCTCCCTGCTCTTTTGACACACTTTGGACTCTTAGATTGCCAAAGGGCCAGCCAAAGATCAATTAGTCAAAAGTAAGTGGCGCCTCTTCATCAATGCCGCTTGCAATTTCAGGCATTAATCTGCACAAGAATAGAATGTGGACTGTGAGAGAAAAAGACTTGGAATTTGCACAGGTCAATGAATCCATCATCCATCTGATTACGTTATAATATTATTAGTTGTTTCTTTCCGAAAGGTGCTTCTTCAAGATAGAAGAAGAATATATCCTCCTCCACCCCCCACCCCCCCAAATTTCTTTTATTATTTTGTTGTTGTTGTTGTTATCATTGATGCAGGCTCTAAAATTCTCTCATCTAGCTCTAATCTTAGGCGTACGGACATTCCAGGGGAGACGTGGACTATCGATATGGATGATACTAGGTGTCAACTTGTTCCTAGCACAAGCAGTCATTGTCAAGCAAATCGTCCGGAAGCATTTTTCTTATCCAAACATCTTAAGGAACTTTTATTTTATCGGTTTTATTTGATTTTTTCACCTCCTTTTGGGATTAAACAATGCAATCCCAGTGCTTTCAACTTCAACTATAAATAAGGGTTGATGAAAGCTCTAAGTCCACCATAGATGAGCCTTAGGGGAACACAAATCTTTAGTACAAGTTCATTTGATTGGCTTTCGACATTCCTTGTTTTTCTACCTGGTTCAATTAGCCGAAAGAAGCTGCATTTCTAGTGATTGCCTAATCTATTCTTCACATTGCTCTTGTTAAGTTTGGTAGAAGTCGTCAATCAGGTCGGTTTTTTTTTTTCTTCCCTAAATGGACAGGATTAGAGATCTGGCATCAAGAAAGGCCGCGGTGATCTTCACCAAGAGCTCATGTTTCATGAGCTATAGCATCGAGACTCTGTTTCATGAACTTGGTGCAAGTCCAGCCATTCATGAGCTTGACCGAGAGGCAAATGGAAGGGAAATGGAGTCAGCGCTACAAAGGTTGGGGTGTAAGCCCTCTGTTCCAGCAGTTTTCATTGGCGGAAATTTTGTAGGCTCTGCAAAGGATGTCATATCTCTTCATGTTGATGGCTCTCTAAAGCAAATGCTCATTGATGCCAAGGCTATCTGGTTCTAGCAGTTAGCAGTCCTAGAACCACCCCTTTATGATGTTAGAGTCCATGCTATACTAACCAAGCTCTGGTACCATCTTATATGGTTGGTACATCAAGAGCTTTTCCTTTTTGCTTAGTAACTAAGTTCAGTCACTGGAGTGTATAAAAAGCCAGCCCATATGGATATGGCTAATAGAGTCCTATAAACCTCGAAAACTCAGCAGAGAGAAATTGTCGGTTTTCTGCTGTTTTCTTATGTATCTTTGTTGACTTTTTGTGTGTGCGGGTGTGCATTTTATGCTTATGCACTTAAAATCCGAAATTAACTTTGTGATCATATGTCTTGGCAGACAATGTCCCACTATTAAGAAGAAACCAGCTTCCAGACAAGCTACACTAAACAGAATAAAATTTACAGAATGCATCACTTTGAATCAGTAATCAGATACAGCTTGACAGGAAACTTATCCACAAGTCACAAGGGATTCCATTTACCACAAGTGATTGTTTGCCAATGTCGGCAAAACATATATATTGTGCCTCCAAAAGATTGACAAATAATGTTAAATCAGTAGTTTTATTCACAAGTATATCATACTTTTAGTCATAAATCACTAAGCAATAAGCGTTGTCTTACAACAGAATCTTGTTGCCACGCCTACCTTGTCTCCACTAGAATTCAATCTCCCAAATCAAAGATCAATATGATCACAAATCAGGTTCATTTGGCATCTGGGAAGACTTTATTAAGCCTGTTGATTGATGCCATAAGAAATGAAAGGATAAAAAGGCAATGCTGGGAACTTATTTAGGCCACTTTGAATTCCTTCATATCCAAAAAGCGTAGTACTG